>OU823249.1:11202500-12452500 GCA_917490735.1 Dryobotodes eremita
CGTATGACGATTATTGAATAATAGAATCTCGCGAAGTAATTAAAGCTTAACACACACCTATTAGCTCTCATATTTTATGCTCAAATAACGCATAAAAAGAAAGGTTTTAATATTTTTAACCTTCTTTGTGCAAACTAATTCTTCTTTTTCCTGTGAATCTTGCATCGGAAATGCAATTCCAATCAACCGCGTGACTATGGCAAAGGTATTTTTTAAGTCATTCACTTTTAATTTACCCCGCAGAAAATCCCTCCATTTTTTTGCGCATAAATTTAATGTATAAGTTTATTTAACGTTTGTAGCGCAGTCTAAGTTGTAAATCATTTACATTCAGACGCGAAAACTAGGAGAATATTTTATGTTACGAGTAGGTAGATACGAGTATACAGTCTTTCTTCAATAGCAACGTAGCTATCTGTAAAGTGCCATAAGCTTCCAACCCGTGTTAAATCACACATAAAACATGGTTCCCGCCAGTTACCTCGAACATAACGCTTACTGGGTCGTGTGTCGTATGCCGGCGGGACACTTCCCAGCCCGGCTGCGGTGCTTCAGTGCCCAATATACTCTAATAAGTAAAATCGCCCTGAAGCTCCATTACACCTAAATCTTATCATACAAAATTTCATAACAAGGTGCAGCCCTTGTTACGTAGTTACTCCGACGCCCGGCCCGCGTTTATTAAGGCTTGATGAAAACTTTACATCATCATATTTTCTGGATCGTTCACCTAAATTAAAGGTAATTTATATCCCAATGTACACAGACGGTGCTCGTTCGAGCTTTATTAAACAAATAAAGTAATGAATTGGTGAGCTTTCAAAAACAAGCGTGCAGAAATTTGAAACTTTATTATTTACGGACGGTAAAAGACACAATGCTAAAATAAATGAAGGGTTCAGTAATGGCTTCGTAAGGTTTATTCGGTTTATTTACAGTGGCTAGACTTTTGAAAGTTGGGATGTTTGTAGGGTTAACAACATAATTCTGTTGGTATATTTTGCTTGAATAGAAGAAAGTTTTGCGTCAGCTGAAACATAAAATCATAACATAGAATAAGGTAATCAGATAAATTCAAAGTTTAATTAAACAAAACAAGAGCGTTAAAAGTTCGGCCGTATCGTTGGCATCACGAATGTGGCACATTGTGTCGGTTGCGAATGGTTGCCGTCGAATCGCAACCGCGGTGCGGGTCTGGGTTCAATAGACTGATAGTGCCTGAGTGAGCGCAATGAAAGTTTGGCTGTGTACCAAAAATATTAACACAAATTTTAGTATAATCCCTGTGTGCAGAGTAGCGTGAAATTAAAAATATAAATATTGTGAGACACCGCAGCTGGTATTAATCCGAGGCGAGATTACGTACAGCACGAAGAGTAACGACACACGCGCCCGCGTCAGCTCATAATATCACTAACGATATTAGCCGCCGAGCACCGAAATGTGTCGTTAAACAATAACCGCATCTTACATTATTAATAATAACCAGATTCTGTTTCTCATTAGCATCTTATTCTTCGGTATTTTGAGCTCTTCGTAAGTGATACTGAACAGATTACGGTTATTGGTTTGATTTTAATAGGCTATAAGAGAAGGTGAAGACCAAAGAAATAGTACATGAATTGGCTGAAAGATGATATGGTTAGAAATAGATGACGGAAGATAGAGAAGACTGTATGAAAGAAGGAAGAAGACATGTTCGTTTTGCGTCGACCCCTAAATTGTGATAAGAACAGAAGGGTAATGTTAATGACCCTACTGTTAAACCTATGCTGCGGGTCCTTCAGCATATTTCTGTTAATCGGGTCAATGATTTATAAATTAATCACGTCGCGTCTTTAAAGACAAACCGTTACTAAACGAAATTATAAAATTTTACACAGGAACTTAAATAAAAAAAATGCACGCCTTTTTCGCAATAGAACTTATGTTATAGTGTATATCAATATCCATCATTATGACCTCAAAAGATGGCTCAAAGCTCCATAACCTTAAATTCTATTGCGAAAAAGCCGTGTATTTCGTTTTATTTAAGCTCCTGTGTAAAATTTTATATTTTCGTTTAGTAACGGTTTGTCTTTAAAGGTGCGACGTATTTGCAACGAGCAGGGTTCGAACTGACCTTGCACGTGCCAGAAAAACACCCCAGCTTTTCACGTTAGGCTATATTGCTGAAGTCAGTAGGCGTAAACGTCAATTAGTTTCCCACAGAACAATATCACGCTGAATTTCTAGAAATAGGTTTGACTTTCAAATTAGGCGCCTTCAACGATATTCCTTTATACTAATAGAATATTTAACTAATTTCCAATTATGATGAACTCCTTTGACGTTCGTAGTCTACACAGTTTAATTGGATACTGGTCTGCAAAAAGAGATAAGTAAGTATTATTCAAGTAGTTAACCGCAGTTACTTTTAATTTACGTTATGCGTTTGCTGAGTAATCCGTCTTTGACAAGGCAAGTGTCTGAGTACTTGTTATTTCAAAAAGTTATGAAGTACGTAATCATATTGAGTGTTGAGTGTGTATGGTCTGTTCTAAAGGTATGTAATGAAAGAAACAAACCCTGATATGGTTAAATTCTTACGCAATCATGCACTAAACGGATTTGGTAACACATTCATTCAGAGGTCTCAACTTAATATCTCATCACTTTTTCCAGTAATTATTGTTTGAATATCATTATTAAATTACGACTGAAAAATCATCGTCAAAAACTGTCAAACGACAAACATCTTTAAGGTGAATAAAAAATTAGAATTTTGTTTTGTAGTATTCAAATCACTCAATTTGAAGTGGTACTACAAATTGGCAACCACAGGTACCTTTTCTGATCCATTTGTTTACATATTACTGTTACTTGCACGTCATAAAACGTCAAGCTCAATTTCTTGCTTTAACACCAATGCGACAGTTCGATAGTTTAACATTTGTGAAGTTTTAATTTACTGAGAGTTTTTGTCAAGAGAGGTAAATCAATTACGAGCTCGACTTCACATATACTTCAAAACTAAACTTTTCTATTGTACATAAATAAGTTTTTATTATGTGGTTTCAGACGAGAACATATAATTTCGCAGTACCTTTCCCTGACTGTCATCACATTTGTAGGATGGGCAGCAATATCATCCTGCATGTTAATAACACGCCCACTAGTATCCATTAATCAATCCTTCTGTCATGCGTGATGATAATTACAATACGACATCTATGGGGGAGTGTCCGTAATCAAGTGACAATGCTGGCTGATATTTTTGAATTGTTATTGTATATGTATGAACATACATAATTATATGCACATAAATAAACAGCTGTGGATAGCCTGATAATGATGATGAGTGTATGTTATTTACTATGGATTAATCCTTTGTCTTCGTTATGTTCAGTTAGTGAATACACTAGGTAAGTGCGGTCAGCGATAAAAGTCGATTAACAGTGCCTTTTTTACACATCATCTAAACGAACACAAAATTATTTCGATACATTTTATTTCAGCATATCATATCCTCTTGTGCGTCGTGCAACCTCCTAGAGATAAGTAAACATTGAAAATTAATTGTATCTCATTACAAGAAGATTGAGCTCATTTAATAGCTAAGAGTTAATATTTTTTTAAATCTTAATCAATCGGTGTTAATTATGTATTTAGCTAAATACTTAAGATTTTTGTCGCTGATTGTATACTTACATTAAACAAATAACTAAAACTCATAATTTTCTTGTAAATATACTAAACCAACAACTTAATCAAGCGCATAGCGCATCATATCAAATTATAACCACAGCGCGCTTTGCGGCTAATAAATGACGTAATATATCACTATGTATTAAACGCTATGCTCAAGCGACACTGCAGGTGCGATTAAGTCGGCGTGCGATGTACAATCCTGGCTCTTGATTTATACCGCTGGCTCTGGGCATAGATGAAGAAATAATACCTCGTGTAGATGCGATACTGTCGCTTAACGCTTTCTTAATGCCTACGTTTCGGGCATATCGTAGGAGATAACGCAGTTGGCATTGCTACAGCGCTTGTGGTGCACGCCTTGCAAGTTTCGCGCTCTGCGTTCGATCATTGTGAACAGCTAATGACCAATACTGGTGTCTTTTGTTTCGGCGGCCATTATCAGAAGTATACATTAAGTAGAAATAGAACAAAAAACTGTCAGTGGTGAGTTAAATCAGAATCCGAAACTATAGGTAGTAGAGCAAAATGATCAAAGGAACCATGATTTAATTTTGGAGGAAAATAAAACTGCATTTTTTGTTTTTTTTAAGACTGCCTCTGCAATTAATTGAACCCGTTTTTTACATAACTAGCACCCTGGACATACCGATAGTGTAGCTTTATCCGAGTTTTTATTAATGCCTAAGGCTCTGACGTTATCAGTTTAGGTAGACTTAATAACTTTACAGTATTTTTACCCGACTGCGCCAGAAGGAGGGTTATGCGCCAGAAGGAGGGTTATGTTTTTCGAGTATAATATTTCTTTGGCGGCACGCTCTGTAGCCTAAACGGCTTGATGGATTTTAGCTTGAGAGATGTCGTTAGATTCGTCTTAATTGTGAAAATGGCACCGAGTATACAAAAAAATAAAATGGCCGATTTTTGGCGCCAAATTATGTGTCAATTTTTTTTTCCTCAATGCCTCTCGAGTGGGATATCAAAATAAAGGGTTTTATAAAAAGCTTATAAAAATACATTAAACTTATATGTTTAAATGTAATTTGGAATGAGAAATCCTAAATGAATAAAACTAAAAAGCTTAAAATAAAGCAAATTATTAAAAAAAAAACAAAATCCCGACTGCAAAAACACATACCTTACTGAAAAGAGAAAACAAACATTATTATCTATTGAATATTGTTTTGTGTAAGTTTATTGCAAGCGGGGTTAAACCAATAACCTGAAATATGGTGTAACTTTTGTTTGTCCCCGCCTGCGATAAACTTACACAAAACAAAGTTCAATAGATAACAATGCTTGTTTTTCTCTTTTCAGTTAGTTAAAAGTTTTAGCTGTGCGGCAGATAATTATTTTGGTGGCAACGAAGTATTCACATACAGATGAAAGCACATGAGTTTCGCTTCTGCACGGTTTTACTATTCTATGGCCTGAGGCCCTCTGCTCCACCTTACTTTATTATGAATCACAATACACAATGCATGTGTCACTGAGCTTATCATTCTAAGTTTGGGAGGTGTTTGTGTACAAGATTAAGCTGGAGTTTGGTGATATTGTTGAAAACTAGCTGGAAGATGCTGACATTATTATATCTGATTAGTCACTGGTTTTGTTATGTTTTGGAATATCTATACGTAAAATAATATGATCACCTCTAAACCGACAGTGGAAAGTACAGGTAGCTCGTAGGTATTAATAAAATACCGGCCAAGTGCGTGTCGGGCCACGCACAGTGTAGGGTTCCGTAGTAGCCCGTTATCATAATATAGTACGATTCTGTTGTTCTTTATTCTCAATATAAGTAATGGTAAAGATATTAGGAGTAAATGGTTATAATAACAACAAAAATCGACTTCAAATTTGAATTATCATTTCTAAGACGTGCGGGGATGTCGATCAGAAGTGTGATGGTCTTAAACGCTTAAAAACGGCTCCACAAAGGACGGTAGTAGCTAAAAAATTTGCTATAAAATCCGACTTCACATGGGAAGTTAGAAAAAACGTTATCTATAAGAGAACCACCTCGTGTAGAAGCAAATGGATGTAAAAAAGATTGATAACCGGTGTCACGCATATTGCAGTATAGCATAGGGGTGTCCAGAGTAAAACAAAACTTTAACACATAACGTAAACACGGAGGTCATATCTTGCAAGAAAATCTTAACACCGCGATCTACAAAAGTGACGTCACGGCACAACGCCATCTGTTATCGAATAGCGATACTAAACTAATGACAAAATGTTGATTTTCGAAGATAATTATTTAAATAGATTAGACATTAACTAATAATAACCACTTTCTTCCTGCTAAAGCTAAAAAATAAGAGTACAATTGCTGCCAAGTTATTATTTCAATTCACAAAATTGTAATTCGAAAATTAAACAAAGTTCGTTTGTGACTTCTATAGGTACTCGAATGAAAACGTAACCCGTTGGTACAGCGCCATCTAGCGGCAGTTTTGTGAAACTTATGATAATGTATTATGAAAACGGGTAAAGACTTACATTGAAAAACAAAATATTAAAATATTATGTTTTTCAATGCAAGTCTTTACCCGTTATAAACAAGCAACTACTTCATCTTAGTCACTTTCAAGGATTAATGCTAAGGATTTTGTATTTGGTACAAAATTGTCCAACACCCAAATTCAACGACTATTACTGCTAAACTAATAAAGTTATCTTAACCGCTATAATTTTTCTTTAAAGTTTATGAAATGCACTATCATCGTGAATTTGACCAGATTTTTCAAGCCCGCAGTTTAGCTTTTAGAGGGGGGGGGGGGCACCCTACTATAGCAAAAATTTGCACTTAAAGTTATAATTTCGTAAATGGAGCATTAAATCGAAAAATAATTTTAGCAAACCCAAGTCATTTTAGAAGATCTATTCAACGATACCCCACACGATGGGGTAGACGACGAAAAAAATATTCATACCCACTTCACATGTAGGGGAGCTATCCTAAAAAAAAATATGATTCAAAATTTTATTTTACCATTTGGTTGGCGCAATTGATATACACACTCCTACAAAATTACAGCTTTCTAGTACTAACGGTCTCTTAGCAAAACCTCGGACAGACAGACAGACGGTCATGACGAAACTATAAGGGTTCCTTGTCAGGACTACGGAACCCTAAAAAGCGTGTAGGTACCTACTGCTTTGCTTAAAAACTGTTCCCTTCATTTATAAACGTTCATTAAAGTTAAATATATTTTTGAACGTTTAAGCTTTTCGTAACTTTATGCAACGTTAATAAAGAAAGGCGTTAATTATTTACATAAATACAACAGTTAACATCGATAAAGTTTTGGTTGACGACCAAAACTTTATCGATGTTAACTCATCACGCGAAATTATAAAAGAGACTATTGCATAAAGTAAGTGCACTCTTAACTAATTATTACTACAGTTTTATCAAATTTAAGCCACGAAATATACGCCAAATGTGGTTTCAAGCAGTGCTTGGCACTAATTGTGACTCTTCATTACCATTTATAATTATTCCAAACAGAAACTACGAAAAGTGCTTCCATAAAAATAAGGTTTTATTACTACCTCGGATAACGAGTCAGCTTTTCATGCCGCATATAATTTATATATTTCGAAAGTTGTTGTACTTTTTAATATTGCTTCTTGAAAATACCACAGCAACGAGCAAAAGAGCTTCAAGTTTTGAGAACTCTCAGAGATTCACAATATCTTCGCGAAACTTTGCATCGTTCCCAAGATTTCCGCGGTTAAATTACCCAGGCTTTCACATCTTTTTCTTGGTCCTTTTCGAGGTCTCGGTATGGCTGCGGAACCCATACAATACGTTTTCCCGTCTCTCTATCAGAGGTAGTTTATATTCACATGAAACCTTTGGAAGTTTTAGAAATATTTACTTTCTTTGCTTACTCAGGAAAGGTGTCGCACTCCACACTGTCGTATCGTGAATGCAAAACCATATTTATCTTGGATAAACAACAGCTATTTTTGTATTTATTGAAATACTTAATTGATTTTATTTGGGTCACCTTAACCGCATAATTTCTGCAGGTAATTTGTGTCCATACACCTATTTGACTTTGACCACGAATAAACTACCGATACCAGCATTTTGATTCCTATGTTAATAAAAGTCAATAGAAAATTGTTAAAAAGATATGACGATACAAATGTATGAAAATATTTATCTTTGACAGCCATAAAAAGCCAATTCAAAGTAAAGGGTCATTGCATTTTGCAAGTTCAAGACGAATAAAGCACGATGCGGAGGCTTATGGCTTAGTAATAACAGCGACATGGGTCGATCGATTAGGTTAAGCTACGCTTACCGTGGTGGGTCCGTGGTTGGGTGACCATATTTACATACCAAGAACCCTCCATGCCTCGAAAAGCACGTTAAGCCGTTGGTCCCGGCTGTCATTCGTGGATCTTTGACAGTCATTACAGGTCGTCAGAAGCCCGAAAGTGTGGCAACCAGTCTTACCAAGGGGTATCGTATTACTTAGTAACTGAGTTGTGGAGGTCAGATAGGCAATCGCTTCATGTAAAATACTGGTATTTAGCTACATCCGGTTAGACTGGAAGCCAACCTCGACATAGTTGGGAAAAGGCTAGGCAGATCATGCTGTTCTACAAGCCTATGCGCTACCGTTTAGAGTCGTGTATCTTGCACGGTTGAACAATGCCGGGAAGGCTTAGTTAAATAGTCTTTTGTTTTGTTTGTCTATATATCAAACAACAACCTAAACCGATTGTCATGTTTTGGATACAGACATGCGCTGACAATGTTAACTAAATAGTGGCCAAGGACACCTGGAGCTTTTGTCTTCCGGCGGCTAAATGGGTCACTGATTTTGGTACAATATTGTGGACAGAACCTGGATGCGAGTGAAGTAGCATCGAACCGAATAATGTCAACATAGAGTGCATGTTACTAAGGTATTATTACAAGACAGACCATGTAACTCTCAGTTGTGGGATATTTACTTGGACATGATGATGATTTTTTGGTATCTTAGTAGACAGATAAGGGATACTTTTCTCCTAGCGAGGTGACTAATGCCGCGTGTTAATGCTAGAAAACTACTTTATGCATGTAGGTAAGACAGAATCCACTATAACTAATACACAATAACACACATAAGTTATGTTATAAAAATCTACTGTTTCATACCAAAGTGCAATACCTGCACGGCCAAATTGTATGGAAAAGCTTTTTTTTTTAATAATCGACGAAAAATTTCAATTCCGTCTTTGGTTCGGGGTATGGTTGAATGAGGGATTTGTGTCTGCAGACGAAACCATGATGATAAAAAAACCTTCAGTTTTTTCCCCTGAATTAGTAATATGTATATAATACGTAAAATATATAAGAATTTGCGTGTGTGAGTAGCGATGAGACTTGAATAAAATCACACTTTCCAACAAAAGTAATATAAGATTTCCCCAACTACTAAAAGTTACTAACTGCGATTAATCATTAATAAGACTAACTTTTGTAATAGGTTTCAATCTTACTAGATGTCTAAATAATTGTAATCGCGAAACTGTATTCTTATTGGAGTGTATTATTATTATGTATAATGTTTAATTTTATTATACACAAAGTTTAATACAAATAGAAGCTTAGCTAAGTTAAGCTGTGCTTGTTGCGGTCAGTCTATAGATGGGTGACTACAGACACAAAGACAAAGACAGAGCACACTATGGTACTGAACTCGCAGCGTTCTTCTCTCTCACTCATGATTTCACATACATTATTTCTCAGTAATTGGGTTGTGGAGTTCAAATTGGCAATCACTGGTTACTAATTGACGATGTTAAAATACTTAACGACCTACTTGTATATTAATGATTTAAATTGCTTCAAATGACCCTTTTCGTTTTCCTTTATTAAATGGTAATACTAAAAGATGAATATTAAAGTGCAATACTTTAATATTCATCTTTTAGTATTCATAAACACTATCATTATAAGTCCAAAAATAAATACAACGATTGTTGAAAATATGCCATACGACCAACCGTTATACTCCATCAGAAGACATTCCAGGCTGATGTAGAAAAGCAATAACTTATAAAAAAATATCCGGAATGAAATGGCCGAGAAAAGTAAGTTCTGCAACATTTATTACAGTCTGTTAACCAGCAAGGCTTTCCTCCAAGTTATCCCATCGCTAATTGAATCGATACTCTCTGTATTATATCGATTAGAATTGTGTGACTTATCGTAACTCGACAAAACTTATCAAATACATTTTCGTCGAAGAAAATGGAGTTATCTTTTGTGTAGTGTAAACGGATTCGTGGGTATTTTCACGCTTGCGTGAGCTTGTGGGGGGAGCAGAGATACTTTATTAGGTGTCAATCATAGTTGTGAGACTGACGCTCGATATGAGGCTTCAGTGAAGCCAATTGGCTCGGATTATTGGCAAAGTGGATTAGATTTCAAAGTCAAAATCAAAGCATTTATTTCAAATAGGCACATAAAAGGCACTTTTAAACTTCAAAACTTACAAAAAAATAGAATTGATTCTAGTCTCCCCTTTCAAAAGGTAGTTTGTATAGAGAATAATATATAGGCAAGAAACTCCACCGTTATTATTTTAAAATGTTTTACAATTTTTTGTATAAAATAGCATAACACACATAAACTCACGCCTTCTTCCCATGGGGATAGGCAGAAACTACAGAACGCCACCTGCTATGATCCCTACATACTCCTTTTGCCTCGATTACGTTCGTTCGTTTTTGTATATAATTATTAATTATACGTGAAGACGATGCACCAAGAATAAAATTACTGTACCACAATAGGTAAAAATAATTAAAAATGAACCAGTGACAGATAAATTAATTATGTGTTAGATACATGGTGCTCACATATTTACAAACATTGTAAATGTAAAATTTTAACAAGTAATAAGTCAGTGTGTTAGTTAAAGTAATCACAGAATGTAAATCAATGTCATAAGAATAATAAATAATACAATTAAATTAGTAATCTGTTTGATTCTGCCTAGACTCTAGAATAGAATAGAATAGAATACTCTTGATTGTCCAATGAAGAAGGACCAGTATGTTTCCAAGCATTCATATCTTGGATATAATCCTCTAATTTAAAAAAAAAAAAACGTGTTTACAAAGTGTACTTTTAACATAAGTTTTAAATTTTCTTTCATTTAATTGTAATATATCTCAAGGTATTTTGTTGTAACATTTAACACAGTACCCCATAAAAGATGTATATACTTTAGCTGATCTGGAAAATGTTGGACTACTTTATCTTTATTTCTAGTATTAAAATTACGTTTATTACTTATTTTAATAAAAAGATGTAGATTTTTTCTTACATACATAATATTTTCATAAATGAATTGGCAAGGTACCGTCATAATATTAATATTTTTTAATAGTTCTCTGAGAGATTCGCAGCGACGTAGATTATAAATGGCTGTGACAGCTCTCTTTTGCAAAATAAAGATTGATTCAATGTCGGCAGCCCGACCCCACGGTAAAATGCCATACGACCTAATGCTGTGGAAGTAGCTAAAATAAACGAAACGCGCGGTTTCTACATCTGTTAACTGTCTTATATTTTCTAACAGCATACGCAAGAGACGTTACATGGGGTCGTTAATTTCTCGGCTAGCGTGATTCCTAGGTAAACCGTTTGATTAATAAATTCCAGTTCATCTCCATTCAATATGATATCACATTCGCTACATATAACGTTAGGTTATTTAAATCTGACGCATATGGTTTTTTTTCATTTAGTATTAAATTATTTATCGCAAATCAATATTGGACCTGAAGTATAGAGTTATTCATATCGTCAAGATTTTGTGACCGTCGGTTAATTTTAAAGATCAATGAGTGTCATCTGGAACTAACACCGTCTTCGGTTAATGTTGAAGTTATTGGGATAAATCATTAACGTAAACTAAAAAGAGGAATGGACTCAATATCGAACCTTAAGGAACGCCCATTGTTATTTCAGACTCTAATGAGTTTATGTTGTTTACTTGAACTTTAACCTTTCTATAGTGCTCTGGTTTCAGCAGAAGTGTCTCATGGTTTACGGAATCGAACGCCTTAGATAGGTCGCAAAAGATTCCAATGAAATCTTGTGCTTCTTCCCAGGCGTTTAAAATGTTCTTTATTAGGGTGACACGGCGTAAGTGGTACAACGTCCTTTGGTGAAACCGTACTGTATTGTTAATGCAAGATGGATTTTTTATTAAAGTGACTTAACATTTGATTGAGCATCAACTTTTCAAAACCCTTACTGATAACTGGCAGAATTGACACAGGCCTATAATAGTTGGGTTCTTTACTATCACTGGATTTGAACTTGATTTCATATTTAACAACAGTGTAGACCAAAGGGTCTCCACTGTTGTTTAATATGAAAGCTGAATAGGGCGCAATGGTTTCGATGATAGATCTACAGATTTTTACAGACATTCCCCAGAGATCTTTTGTTGATTGAATTTTAAGATCTTTTAAAGCTTTTATAATAATAGCCTGGTTTATATGCTGAAACCTAAACTCCCAAGGGCATGCCTTCACATTTTTTCTAAGTAAGAAAGCGTGGGGGAGGAATTTAATGCTTTAGTAGTTTTAAAAGGAATATTAGCAAAAAAGTTTTCAAATTCCTGAGCTATTTCTACATCTGAGTTGATGGGGCCATGAGCAGTCACTAAATTAAATTCAGTATTACGCTGTTTTTTCTTATCTGTTACCGTACTCCTCACCTACCTCATTATTTATTATTTAAGAGATAGTTTTTATTTTATCATCAGCAGATTTTATTTTATTGCTAATTTATAGAGCTTTACCTATTTCGCACAAACTTTAATTTTGTTTGTGAATATTTTGCAACATACTGATGAAAGCTTGTATTATTCATATATTTGCTTTATGCCATAAAGTTCAAAAAGCTTTTCCCTGCTTTTACGAATACCTGGATTCGTTCAATCACTAAATAAGAACTTTGTGTTAATACTTTTAGTCTTTAGTGTTAAACTGTCATTAAATTGTGTGTTTAGTAGTGAAAAGAACTCGGCGTAGAACTCATTTGGGTTACATATATTATGACAACTCTGAACACATAATTTACTGGCCAAAGAATTATTTAATTTCTCAAAATTTTTACATTTAATTGGCTTATTTAATTTTTTTGTAAAGGCACGTAGGAGCAAAATGTTATTGTTTGTCCACTGTGATCAGATGGCAACTTATTTTTTTTTCTGTATTTAAATTTTCACTATACTTACTTGACTCTTTGTGAATAAACCGTTTCACAAAATCATTTTAAATATATACAATTAATAATAACAACCTTTTTCAATCCTATATTCTCGTTCCAATTAGTAAAACCACATCTGCCCACATCTACAAAATGCTTTTAATAATGATCACTGTTTTAATATACAGTGCACAGGTTGCAAACGATAGCGTTGGCATTTACCCGATACGCTCGCCACACACTAATGTAGCCACGAAGATGCTACGCGTGTAGCAGCGTAGCGCCGTAGACAGCTGCTACGTGCTACGACATTCGGAAAATGAGCGTGCTACGCCACCAATACGACGTACACTTATTAACGCTGAGACAGAAATACCTTTACATAATTTTAAATGTAGCTACTATTCATTTAGTTTGTTTTTACTGTTTTTTCATTGCAGGTGTGCTAATTTGTCGTTTGCAACCTTGAGACGCACACCGCACCTTGTATATTCGTTATTTGATGTGAAGTATGTCATGGTGTCACTATATTTCTTTAAGTAAGTATGTTTTTTATTTTGTATATTGGCACCTTGTTTTTATATTTATATTCATTTAATTGTGCTTTGTGTACACTGTGCACTGAATAAATATTTTATCTATCTATCTTTAGCATAAAGCGACTCAGTAATAACTATTATTTTTACTGCAACTTGTAACACAAAACGCAAACGTACATTTCGCATCACATTTCAATGTAAATAGTTGCTCTGTAATCATTCTGGCACTTGTTAATTAGTGCTTACTTCAGAGGGAGAGAATTTATGTTTATATAACAACGCAACGGCCGGAATAGCAAGATGAGAAACAAGAACAGTGTCTGTAATTAACATAGTAATTATAGGCTCCTAATTGGCTCACTGTTCATGCCTTGAGTATCAAACGGGCGTGACAGGACTAAAGAGTGGCGGGCTTCGGCGTCCGTATTATAGCTACGACATTTAATTAAGTAGATACCGTGGCATCAATGCGTTGACGGCTACATGGAACGTGATTGTGCTTGACGCCAAAATATTAATTAATATAATCCGGCGATAATATGACACCGAGATGATTCGACGAAATTTTCGAGACACTTACTGCTTACAAAATTAATTTTCTATTTGTTTTGATTCAACGTAAAATGAACGGGTTTGCAATAAAGTACGTTGCTAAGCAAGTTGTTGGTGTATTTATATTATAAACTTTTTATTGATATATTATTTGACTTGGCACTGATGGTAATAGTAATCATCGAATGATAAATATTTCCAAGGAAATACTTGCTGACCTATTAGCATTTTGTATAAAACACAAGAATCAGTCACATCTCCTTTTTGCATGTCTCCTAATGTAAAGTGTTCCAAGACGGGTGAGAATCGAACGTCATAAATTACAATCGAACGTTCATTCGCAGTTCAACTCTTCATTCGTTCACTTCGAAATTCAAAGTTCCATTCATATTGCCTCAATCAAAAGTACGGACAGGCTAAGACTCCTTGCTTTTGTAATAGTTCCCTGCCTTTAGTGAATGCTCCATATTTAAACTTTAGTTACTTCATCAGAGGAGTACCTAACTAGTAGAAAAAGCACTCGTTGGTAAGTAAGCAGTGCTGCAGTGTTATTCCCGGTTTTTATCTACGAACGCTTAATTTGGTGATAGTAGATTTAGCAGTGACTGTAATGCTTTTCTGATTTTATCTATAAAAGTCAATTATATCGGTGGTAACTGCGTACGGTTGACCTCAGCTTTTACGATTAGCCATCACTTAGCACGCTTTGTAAATTGCCATGGTGTAGTTTTGACTTATAAAATAGGGTAACATTATCTGTATTGAGTGCTCTGATAACCCTTATAGAGTACTAACACATAAAATACAGCCTAACCAGATTGAAACTTAGATCCTCGCTTTACTATAAATCTTCAAACAGTATCGTTTAAAATTACGAATCCTTTACAAAACAGTATTGAGTGATATGAAGATGAATAGGAGTCCATATTAAATTGGATCCCGTGGTTCATTGATTTTCAATTTGTATGGGGCGTGCAATGTTCGTTCGGGAATACATTTGGGTCTCAAATAGGGAAATAAATCTATGTTGAACCTACTAGTGTTGCGAAACAAACCACTTTGCGAAACTATTAAGCCGGTCTAGCTATTACACGATTTAACAACGGCGTAGATTGAGTTATAAATGGTTATTATGTTGAGGGGGTTATTGCGAAATAACTGCGAGGTCATGATGTTCGGATATGGTATGGTTAATTCGCGGATGAGAGATGATTGTCTACAGTCTCAGTCACAGCAAAGAAAGGCAATTTCCGTAATTTAAAAAAAAATTCGCTTATTAATTTCAGTCTCGATCTGACAAAAAATACTTCTAATTTTCCTACATTTTTAACAGGTTTTTGAAATTGATAGTCGTTGAGATGAGATTGCTTCTAAATACCGTTTTTAATTGCGGGATCGGCCTTCAGAAAGTCGATCTTGTTTTAAATGAATTTATGATCTTTAACCAATGTTACAGAGTAACAGAAGCCCGTAACCCCAACAACCAGTCTAGACAACCGTAGAATATAAGTTTTCCTCAGTATTCGGAGTGCAGGTCAGATATCAGAACCTCTGTGTGAAATGCTGATATACAGCCACATTTGGTTAGACTGCAATCCAAACTCAACATAATTTGGACTACGGCTAGCCTGATGTTTCTGAATTTTATAGTAATACCTTAACATGTGCTTCGTTTTTGGTCTAGTGCTCACGAGCGCAATGGCTGTGCAGGGGGTCTTGGGTTTGATTCCCAGTTCATCATTTGCGTAACTATGGCTAGGCAGATGATAAACCCAGGACACCTGAACTGACCCTGGACTTTGTCTGAACTGGACCCCAGCATATTGGGGCCCAGTTCAGACAAAGTGTTTTGGATCCTTAGTATCTGTTCAGTCTATACCTGCTTGAACAAGTTCTAATAGAACTTTCAATAAAATAAGCGATATGTTGGAGTTTACGTCTTCAACTACCAAAAGCGTAGGCATGGTAGTATGTTAAGTTATAACCAAACATGTAAAGTCACGAGCACTAATATGTCAACACTTGGCAACTATCAATAGTGTTTTTTTCGTGAAATAACGAATGCAACGTTGAAATGCGACATATTGCATAAACTTATGGGTTCGAAAATACTATGTTGGTAACAACATAAAATTTCATTGAAAAATTAAGGAGAAAATCGCTTTTGAATTTAGCCAAGTGTATATTAATGCTCGTGACTGTATATGTCGGAAATACGTTAAACCAATCGTTTCACTTTAACTAATCGGGACGCGAGCGTCACCAGGTGGCGCTCGACAGCGTCTATAACATAACGCTTGACCAGAGTAAAAGGAGAGTTTGTAGTTGGAAGTTAAGCAGTGAACACGTTTAGAAACTGTCGCGCGTTCCGTATAGTTGTGTCGTGTACCCACAGTGTGTGATTCGCTAGTGTGATTAATTTGTTCGTAAATTATAATTTGATTTGAACTGCAAACGCTTTTTCTTTTGCGCAATAACCAACCCTTCCCATAGTATACACACAATAGTTAAAATATGGCTAATAAAACGAGAGAGACGTACCTTTTCCTTCATATATATGTTTTAACGTAGGATTTAATTGCTTCACCAAGGTATATTTCGAAATGATCCGTCACGAGGCGGTTCCCTGACATGCCTCGAATAATTTATTGATAGAGTGATACATGTTGCATGTTGAAAATTATTTATGTATGTATAAGTAGGTAGGTACAGGTGCTACATCAATCAAAATAAATTATATATTTAACCATGCTTGAGTAGGTACATTATTACATTATTTTTGTAATAAACATCTGACCAAGCATTTTCTCTTAAATAATGCAAATTAAAAGTAGGTTCCTACATTTTTTTTTTATATATAAATAAAATATTATTTTATACAGTTACAATTTTATTAAATCGCTGAGAAAAGTAGGTCATAATAATTTAAGCTTTAATAAATGATCATCTTACTAATTAAGAAATATGAAGATCGCTATTACTGTACCCACTCTCACTTAGACTCAAAGTATACCCTCACGTCTACTACAGGCCTATGTGACGTGTTACTAAATGCATGAAATGTATTACAACAAACAAGCTTCTATACTTCCTTGGAAAACGAATTTTGTATCTGTATTGTGTTACTGTAATTTACCATTTCAATATAGACGATTCCATCTTATATTTCCTAAGTGGGCGTGTTCTGACTCCCACATCCCACATCCAACGCGACGTTACTCCATTGTTGTTTCATGTCTATGAACAAAAGCCTGTCTGAAAATCGATGTTAAGTCCAATTATAAGTATCGGTAAATTCCAAGTATAATATTTTTGCATTAAACTTAGGTAACTGCTTGACTTCGTGTAGTGTAGGTACAATAATTTACCTACATCCTGATTTGATTAGTCTCCAACAAAGTCCCACTTATGAGTAATTTTATTTTTAATTACTATTCAGGAAAAAATGCACTTACACAATACAAGTTATATTTAACTAAAAATATGTAGGTACCCACCCCTTCATCTTCATTGACATTAAAATTATAGCTACAGCTATAATTTATTTAGGGCTATTGCTTCTGAGAAAATTAATAGAATGCAATAAGTAAAACAAGATATATTTAATAAATCCTAGTAGGTAGTGTACTTCCAATATCTATCAAAAGCAGACCGAGGCCAATGTACTTCGCATAAGCAATATCTTCCGAACTTCTGCTCGCCTAGTAATCCTGGTCAGTAACTTCAACACAAAAAAGCTGCAAATAAAGTCTTTTAAGTTCTTCTCACTTCATTGACAGTAAAATGACAATGACAGCTAGATTTTAAAAAGTATTCATTAATGTCCCGTTTGTAAATTAATGGAATGCAGTGAAACAAGCGCTTTTTACTTCCAATATCTAGCAAAGCAGACCGAGGCCAATATACGCCGCATTAGCAATATCTTCCGGACTCCTGCTCGCCTAGTAATGGAAAAATGAATTTCTAGCTGATATTGGATATACACTACATACAATCGTAAGACTCGTATGTAGGTATTTCATTACTGAGAGCTTCATGGAATCGAATAAGTCTTTTGTACTGTATACCCCGTATTGATACAGCATTTATTAAATTAATATCACAAATATTTACTTTTTCCGTATTGATATTGTATGTTTCGTTTCGTAGAACCTTAATTTGAAAAAGTTGTGTTGTTATTTCTCCTTTATTTGTAAATTGATTGAACCTACTCTCACGGGGACCTTCCATCAAGTAGTGTTTTGTAAGAGGCATTAAAGTTACTCCATAAATTTTGGCTTTCTTCATAATTTCAGGCCTAAACTTTATTATTATATTTTCATAAATAAACGAAATATTAAAAACTACAACATTATGAATAAGTAATTTCATCAGTAATGGGTAATATGGGCTAGTGTCCACAACTTAATAAGTAATCTTCATAGTAATTTCAGTAGAAAATAACAAATCAGTGTATAATATGAAAGTAAACAGATTTTTCAAATCACACCTTTAATATAAAAAAACCAATCAACCCCATCAGTAAAAAAAAAACATTCCGAAAGTCTCCGCCAGTAACCGATCGGCACTGTCTACATGAAAAGTATATTTGGTGCAGTGAGCGTGCATTGTCACCGCTCGCACGTACCGACTCATCGGTTCGCTAGCCGGCACTGCCCAGATGTATTGGTAACCTAACAGGATGTCTCGCAAATAGAATGCGGGTTGCATACTGAATACCAACATTGAACCGGCAAACTGAACGCGGAATTACCTAACTTAAACGGAACATTTTAATAATGGGATTCTGTCACAGACTGTACCTTATTGAACTTGTTAATGGAAATGTGTAGAAATTCGGTTTTGTTTAATTTTATATTTGTTAAAGAGAAACCAAGCGAAATATACCTCGTGTTTCTGGTAAATGAAATGAAATAAATGAACTTGAATTTGTACAAATGTTGTTTTGTGTAAATATACTTCAAGGATTTCTGGAATTACGAGCTTTTATAGTTGGAAAGACAGGAAATAGTGATGGGCCTTACCTCATTATTTTTGTGAGGCACAAACAAGACGTAAATGCTAAAATAGATATTTTTTCAATCAAAGTTTTTGATAGATTACAATTATTTTACAAACCGTTTACAAACTTTAGGTTCAGCGGGAATAAGCCCGTTAGTATTAAACTGAATTGTAGCCTAAGACAGCTTTGATAACCACTTTAAAATCAGACGAAAAATCTCCATGAACGCTATCTACGTACTAATAGAGAAACCACCCCGTGCGTGGTAAATTGAAAGTTACGCGGTATACCCGGAGAGAGCACGCATAGCTTCGCGTTAAACAAAGTTGTAAATAACATTTATTCACTTGCGCTGCGTTGAATTACCTGCGTAATTCCTAATCACTGATATTACGTGCAGTGCCAGGACAAAGGAAAATGTTTGCGGATTCGGTTAATGCATCAGCAGCACACTCGCACAGGTGTGACATTAGATATTAATTTCTGTAACATTGCAGAATACGTGTGCTAGCATCAAGACCCTAACAAAGACGTTAATACACTTTATTATGTTTCTCATGTTTTATTCTGAGGGACAGTGTAAGGTCAACTTTTTAACCATACATAGGTGAGAGCAGCCTTGGGCCGCGGTACCGCGACGAGCCGGCTCGTCCCCGGACGGTCATTTCGACCCAGCATCCGAAAATTGTCACCTCGCTCCCGTCTTCATTTGCAACAAATATAGAGCCCGAGGCTGTGCAATAAATTGCTGAATTTACTTTGGCTCCTTTTCCTCAGACGTGCTATTTTTCAGGCTCTTTGTTACGTTACAAAAAAGGACACTTAGCATCAATTCTTTTCCCGGAATTGCGTTTATAGGGACGCTGCAGAAGTAATAACGTAGATTCTGGTTGTATTCTCGGATTACTTTAGCTCCTGGTATGGGGACTTCAAAGGTCAAATAGGTATTAAAGCTTCTATAATATAGTTGTTAAAATATGAAGTTTAATGTACCACAAATATTGTTTATGAGTAAAAATAAAACATGTCAACATAAAGTGAGCGTAAGGCAGGTCCGCGTGCAGATTGACGCGTGACATGCGCCTTAAGTGCTTTCGTATTATATCAAAATGTATATTTTATTTCTTCGCTATCAGTCATGTCTGGAATTAAACCTTTCATTCCACCATTACTGCATAAACTTACATTAGGCACGAAATCAAATATATAGTGTATAAAAATAAGAAAACTACGAGTCATAAAGTTGTATGTACTTATCGCTAACGTAAAATTTTATGATAAAAATTTTCATTCACAAATGAAGTTATTTATCGCGAAATAGGCTGTTATTTGCTTTCAAGTACTTAAATAATGGGTGGACCGGTGAAAGGACTTTTATCAAACCAAGGGTCGTACTAAATCGAAGTGTCAGCGACAGAGCCCTTGTACTTGACAATAAAGGGGAATGTACAGTCTCTTTGTTTTGTCCTACAGAAGGTTAATGTCACAAATAAAGTTTTAATTGCAAAAAATATCGGTAGGCTGTCACCAACTATATTATGTATATCATTATAGCTGACTATTAGGCATTTTCATTCTTTTATATTGATTTAAAAAAAGAAAGAAAGAAAACACACACATAGAGAAAGACATACAAATACAAAAAAGAACGAACAACATAATTCAACATTTTGTGTGAAGTACTGGGCAATCTGGGCATAACATAGATCAAATAGTTTCAAAATTCATGGAACATTTCTTAATTACTTTTGCATTCAAACCGTGATGCGAAAAAAATGGAAAATTGGTATTTAAAACAAGCTTTTCACAAAAAACCTAAATTACATTCCCAGACAAAGGAACGCCAACTATTGCTAATTAAAGGCTAGATACGTAAGTATAGCCCAACTCAGTTTATAGACCCAAATAGCCGTAACTAAGAATTTAGAATTCAGATAACAGTAATAAATCAAGTCAATAAATTTCTGTCTTCAGAAACGCCTCTGTCGAAAATTTTTCAGAAAACACATTGTTTCCCTTAGTAGCGGAAACCTAAAAACTGTAATAGTAGAATAATTTAAGTTGGATCGAGTTGGCACTGTTCCAATTGTTAAACTACCTATAATTATGTATGTTAATACGTGCGAGGTGGTTCAGATACCGTCTAACGACTTCCTTTGATAAAAATAAAGTTGCGTTGAAATTTTAGTTCCGTAGCTGCAAGTTTATTGCCGAATTGCGTGCAAAGTCTTGCAATCAAGGGTTTGCCATCGCCCTTTATATAGACATTGATTTAATTTACATAGGAATGTGATGGAGATGATAATAATAATCTAGATGTTGTCAGTTGTAATGGATACGTATCAATTTATTTGTTCTAGCGAGTAACTACTTGCGCTAGCAGAACAGATAGTTATTTGGTTATCGTTTCCAAAATCAAATTAAATTGTAATAAATAAGTTTAAAAAAACCTAAGTAGGAAGGTACCTTTTTATTAAGCTAAATCCTACTAATATTATAAATGTAAAAGTTTGTGAGGTTGGATGGATGGATGGATGTTTGTTACTCTTTCACGCAATAACTACTGAACGGATTTGGATGGAATTTGGAACAAAGATAGTTTATAACCTGGATTAACAGGTAGGCTACTTTTTATCTCGGTAGTTCGTTACCGTGGGATAATTTCCGACATCCACGCGGGCGAAGCCGTGGGCAAAAGCTAGTATCTTAATAATCCTAATCCTTTTAACTTTGAAAAGGGCAAACCATTACAGATTCCGTAACAAATAATAAGTACGATTGTATTTTACTTCCTTAAATAAAAATATACTAAACAATTTAGTGATTGCCGAAAGCACTCACCAACCCCATAATTATTGTTTTGTAATAATGAAAAAGCTTTCAATTAAGAAAAATACTTTAAACTCCGCGAGGAGGCCCAAAGCGATTACATTAAAACATTTCGATTGGGATTACGGAAGCTTGATTTCCTTTTGCAAAATCTCGATTAATGCGCAAAGCTGTGTGTAAAAGGTGTTCTGGCTCTCTAGTGGATCATTAACAAAGATTTTGCGGTGTCGACCTCAATTACACTGTTTCATATTTAATGTTGTTTACTCTTTTGCAAGCAGACAATGTGGTAATTTGTTAAAGGATAATATTTGAGCTCGTTTATGAGAGCGTGATGCGGCCGTATTTGTTTGTTACTCTGCACCAACAATACGAGGCTGTCATCTGTCAAGCTCAACCGGCGACAATATGTACAAACGGACGACGAATAAATTGCCCATCATTTATATTGACGAGTGACGTCGGCGTTATTTTAATATATTGTATAAATAAATACAACAATGTTAGTGTAGCCAATGTTCAGGTTTTGACTGTGGTTTTCACAATATTTACGCAACTTTTTTAACAAAGTATTGTTAAAAGAGTTGCAAGCTCAAAGAGAAATTATATTTATTCGTAGAATGTGGTGGGTACAGAGTTGGTTAGTAGAGTTATGTTCAGGACACATCCGCCGCTAAAAGTGGCACGAATATTTACAATATTACACATGGGTATAAAAACCGAACTTATGCTATTTATACTTTAATAAACAACACAACACTATAGACAGACACTATAGACACAACACTTTAGACATATATATGCATTTATACTCTATTATACAATCTAAACTAATATAATAAAGAGAAAAGATTTGATTTTTTGTATGTTTGTCTGTTACGCTTTCACGCTAAAACGGCCAAACCTATTTGGATGAAATTTGGCATGCACATGGGTAGACCATGACCTGGATTAGGACATAGGATACTTTTTATCCCGATATTCCCACGGGGTCGAGACTTATGCGGGTGAAACCGCGGGGCGCAGCTAGTATAAAATAATAACACATCAACAACATTTGTTTTATAAAAGTAAATAAATCTAATACCTATGTATTATTACGACGTGACGGAAGAGATTCACGTGGTGGAGAGAGAAATAAGGCCACTTAAATTGTCAACATAAATAGTATATTTTATAAAACAAGAGAAAGGGGTAGGAAGGTCTATGGTCACAAAAGTTTCCTTAATTATCCATATTGCTCTAATAATATTGAAATACCAGGAACGCAGATAAAGCAAAAGCCCATAAACGAGTGCACGTGAATCTGTGCGTGGCCTATTATGTTGACTGGAGAATACAAACACAAACGCAATGCAATTTTTACATGGAATCAGCGGGGTAATTGCGTTACACACTAAATGGCTTTCATTTTGACAGTTCAACAACATTTATTGCGTTATTTACGTTGTTAAGCAGACACATTTTTCGAACATATGAAGAAATAGATTAGCAATAGGCTTCAAAATGATTCAGATTGTGGTTGATAGTGAGTTACGCAGTTAGGGTGCTGGGTGAAGAGCAGTTTATTTTTATTTATTTAACCATTTATGTACACATATATAAACAGACAGAAAGAAAGGAACAGAAAAATACGTACAAAGGTGATGCTTGGTTTTGCTTTGGTTGTGTGAGGATATAATACAAATTGACTTTGCATTTTTTTACAGGATGACATGGTTCGCCATATTTATAATTATCTTCTATTTTCAACAGTTTGCAGCGTAATTTTAGGAAACAAAGAATGAGGTCGGAACTTTTCGAGGTATCGTTTGTTGCTACGCTTATGTAAATGATTCCTCATTCATTCTCGTTTCCTTGAAAGGGATACGGCGGGAAATTTCTGAAGTTTTCCTCACATGGGGCTTGCAAGTTTACTGCGCCGCGGCTAGTGTGAGATAGCGCACAAAACAATACAATAAAGTAGGTACAGTAAATAGGTACCTACCTTTAATAATATTTGAATACCTTCCTACCATAAATACTTTTATGCCGGGTAAATATAATTATTTATTCATAAGGTACAATAATAACAATTTTGCTTATCGCAGTATCGTTTATGTCTACTATCGAGATAATTTTATTGGACATATTTATGATCTTGCGTAAAGCAAAAAATCAAACACCCACAGAAAGAGTGCGGGTGGTCAGAGTGGTCAGCCATTAAATCATACAGCGATTATGCAGCGTTTAAGTGTAGATATATGTAATGATGTAATAAAATAAAATGACTTCATGTAATGATAATATGCTTTTGTGAAATAAAGACGAAATTGTGTTTTCTGAAATAACAAAATTATTTTTATTCACAACACAATTAAATACAAAGTTTTAACACAATTTACTCGAAACAAAGTAACTTACCTGAAATAACAAAAAACAACATTTAAAGCCTTTACTTCTAGTTTAGTTTATATACTTTCTTTTATTTATACAGGAAACTATTGACTGTTTCACGTTTTTCTAAAATAACATAACGTAACTTTAACTTATTAAAAATTACCTCAATACTGACAGTTGGTGTCACTGACATCTATTATATATCTTTAGATAATAAATACATAAAGAAAAGGAACGACACTGGTGTAGTGATATTCCTTACATATACATAGAGTTTCTTAACACTCAGATTACGCCATAACATCTGGTAATTAAAACTTAAACTCCGACCATAAAACTTTTCATTAATGAGAACTTCGCTATTCTATCTACTGTTCATTGTATGTAGGTCAGTAATGTCGGTATTAATGTCTGGCCTAAGTAATTATTAAACTTAGCGTGTGTACAGAAATCGTATAGCATTATTGCTTTGAAATTTAACTAATAAAGGAGCTTGTAAACAATGGGCTTGAATTTATTCATGTTTAACGACTATATTCCACTTGAGATCACGGTTTTCAATCATATTGTAAGTGAGAACATGAATTCAGAATATTACCTTTACAATAAAATCTGTTATATGCAGTAATTAATATTTCTTAGTATTTCCATTAAATCCGTGGCATACAAAACCAATTGAAAGTTAATCTACTGTAATTTCATATCCTTTTGAACGCGCGCTCTATTCAACTCGCATCGTCTGTAAAAAATAATCAAAGCTGATGTAGTCATTAACTGAAAAGCCTTCAATTTCATTATGGTGGCTGCCAAACAAAGAATTTGTGGAAACGCACACCGCCATGTTTACCCACAGAGTGATGCTAAAACGCAATTCGCTCTGATTAATTTAGAACAGCAAAAAATGCTAATGTTGTCCGAAGACTTTCTTGTTTCGTCGAAAAGAAAAAATAAAGCATATTAATCGTGGAACCCTTATTAACAAAGCAATTGTTACTGGGGCTTAATTTTGAAAACCAACAATGGAAAATAAAAATGGAGTGGAGTGCTCTGCGTCCT
This sequence comes from Dryobotodes eremita, assembly GCA_917490735.1. Taxonomy (NCBI): domain Eukaryota; kingdom Metazoa; phylum Arthropoda; class Insecta; order Lepidoptera; family Noctuidae; genus Dryobotodes; species Dryobotodes eremita. The sequence continues at coordinate 11,227,789 of OU823249.1, forward strand.
CTCGTCCTAATGAATGAGGAGTAATTTCAGTTTAAATAAAAGAGAGAACAATAAAATACCCATTTTAAAAACAGTACGATGAGCAAATTGCCGCGGCATCCAATTTATAGACAATGAGGGAGAACTGTTAACATTGCTATTCCCATTAAGAATAGCGAGCGCGGAACACTGTTACAGTTCGTGGTTCAGTTTTTATTTTACTTATAATAGCACACACTCAAACAAAGCAAATATGAAGCGTAGTCGCGTGCATATAAATGAACTGTCTGTTCAAATTCAGACGTTTGACAAAGATACAATGATAGAGAATTAATTTAATCCATACATTTGCATGAATTACTAAAAGCAATATGATGCTGTACAATACGTCACAGTGAAACAAATCCAGTACCCTTCGCATCGTTATACATACATGAACATACTAAATGAGAAAGGGGGAGTTTTTTTCATTAAGTCCCTAAATTGCTACGAAATATTTCATTTCAATCGAATGATTGGCTCGGGCCCAACTGTGTGACTCGGCGGATGCCGACAGACCTACGACGTTCACTATCAGATGTTCGAGGTATATGCTATTTTTCTCCGTAAGAATACAAATGTCTTGCCAAATTGTCTACCGCCGAACTAGTCCAATTTAGAAAGCAATTTCGCAACCAATTCGTTTTGTAAGCGGATCAAGAGGCCAACCTTAAATATGGCTATTAAATCGTTTGCGCCGAACCCACATTCGTCTTTTTAATGCGAACTTCCAACGCTAACAAATAAGAAACTCTTATCGGCGCCAACTTATCACGTCTACGGTACACGTCGCACCTACCTACCCTACTATTTTTATAAATAAGTAAGAAATGACCAAGTAACTCCCACTTGCGGAAAACGTCCTAATTCGTCTGGTGTTTTTCCTTATTATTTCTTTATACTGTTGTCGAGTGTACAAATAGAACTTAATAATATGTTTTTGTTGGCATTATCTCTCTTCAGAACCGTTTGTTTTAATTATTTTCTTCTTGTGTCGTAATGAGATGATAAAGTTATTAATATGAAACTAAAAGCTAAATTATAAGTACTTTGTTCAGTACGATTTGGATTTTATCACCACTGTGTTTTTGAAATATGGTTCATAGCCCACATTTAATAGATGGTCAAAAATACAGAAATAAATCCTCCTTATTTTAAAACCTTTCACCCACACGCACGGCTAATGCGTATAATATCGATGTAAACTGTTGACAGGGCACTTTCAACTCGCCTCGACATGAAAGAGCTATGCGTGAAATGTTATGAATGGCATTTGTTGACGTGTATGTGGTCTAACGAGCGAAGTTCTGGCGTGATTGAAACCGTGGCCGTCTGATAGCCATCACACCCTTTCATTCAACGCTGACCCTCGGATTTTCCCTACATATCCTGTATCCCTCATATTTGATAAAATGGCTTAATTAAAACTTTGCATAGTTTTGGCCGGACGACGAATAGAGCCTGTTTCTACCGCAGTAGATAAGATCCTTTTAATTACGCAGGATTTGAGTTAATTAAGCCGAATGTGGTTTGGTATGATGTAGGTATAGGGCTGTCTCTGGGTCCTGAATATGGAAACACGTATCAGCCTTTTCATCGAGAACTTTAATTACACAGAGAACACAGCTCGGTTTCAACGCGGGGAACGCGTATGAATGATTGATGAATGTAACAATTTAAAAAGTTGCCCGTCTATGTTGGCGTACTTTAAAGTTATTCATTTCTTTAAGTGCATACGAGTTAGTTTCTTATCAACATTGTGCATTTTTGACGTTATTAAAATACACAAGATTGAAGTCGGTTGCAAGTATGCATACGTAGCATGGCCACAGTTTTGATCGGTGGCGGGATGTAGTGTTGATATTTTCACACTAAAAATATACCTCTTCCAAACCGAACCGAAAGCTCAAAAAATCTTTGATGGAACCTCCTCTCTAACTCAATATGGGTTAAAACGTTTTCGAAAACAAAAAAATACGGTAGAAAATGTGTGGTTTCATAACTTCTCTTTATAGAATTGAATTTTGAAACTTAGCAGCCTTGTCTTACTTTAATAAATCATGGAATTCGACTTTGAAGTCGAATATGAACCAATTTCTCGGTAGGCAAGGAAATTGTCCTTTTGACATTAATTTGTGATTAATCTAAAATAGTAAAATGTGAGAGCACGTAGTTTGTCCTTATTTCTAGTGTTATTATTATAAATATCACTGTTTTTAGTGTATAGGTGTATATTTTGCCTAATATATAAGATGTTGGAGAAGATGAATGGTGATGCCACCGTGAGAATACGAATATCTTTAAAAAAATCTCTCACAGAAACTCTAGCACCTAGCTGGTAAATTTCTCGAACACCTCGTTTTTGAAAAACAAATATACTTCGAATATCAGCCGCTTTGCCCGACAGCAGAATGCCGTAGGACATAACGCTATGAAAATAACTAAAATAGACTAACCGAAATGTATCAGCGTTAGTGGTGTATTGTCTTACTTTCCTGATGGCGTAGGCGGCTGAACTGAGTCTTTCCGCTAGGCTTGATATATTCCATCCCTACTGAAGTTTGGCATTTACTGTTATGCCCAGAAAAACTGCCGAGTCTACAGTTTCAAGCACCTCTTTATCTAAAACGATGTTGGGTCCAGATTTCTAACATTCGATAAGGCGAACTTTATACATTTCGTTTTCTTGGCATTGAGAACAAGGTTATTTGTGGTAAACCAATCCGTAACTATAGAGTGCACTGTTAACATTGTCAAAATCTTTTTTGTTCCCATCTACTTTAAAGATAAGAGAGGTATCATCAGCAAACAGTACAACCTCATAGATACCCTTTAAAAACAATGGTTAGTCATTGATATACACTAATAATAAGAATGGATCCAGTATTGAGCCTTGAGGTACACTTAACAGAACTGGTAGCCCGGAAGACTTCACACCATTACCATTTACACAGTGGTGCCTATTATATAAATAAGAATTTATTACGTTGAGAGCTTCGTTTTGAACATCGTAATGACGTGGTTTACGCAAAAGCGTGTCATGGTGCACACAATCAAAGGCTTTGGAGTGATTACAAAAAACTCCTATAGCATTTTGCGGGTTCTCCCATGCGTTAAATTGGTGTTTCAGCCGAGCAACACGCGCATCTGTAGTCGAACGACCTTTTATAAAGCCATATTGTTCATCATGAAGCAGGCTATTTAAATTAAAATGTCTTAGCAACTGCTTGAGTATTAACTTTCAAATATTTTACTAAATGCAGGTAAGATAGAAATAGGCCTGATATTGCCAACGTAATTTTTTTTGTTCTTAAAGATGCCATAGTTGATAATGAATAATGGCAGTCGCTCCATGTAAAATACTGGCATCCAGCTGCATCTGGTTAGACTGGAAGCCGACCCTAACATAGTTAGGAAAAGACTAGGCAGATGATGAGTAGAAAATGAATGAAAAATGTTTTATTTTAATGGATTAAAATTACATGAATGTATGTATGTAAGATTCGTGACTAATTAATTACAGTCGCACGGGTCGATCGAAGGTTAAGTAACGCTTGCTGAGCTCGGTCCGTGGATGGGTGTCCATCCATTACTCATCAAGATCCTCCATACCCCGTAAAGCACGTTAAAGGATGATTTATGCTAGACAGTGTCGGGCGCGACCCGTGTCATGTACGAGGCGCAGACGATGTTTGGATCCAAAACTTCACGAACATTTTATATGAAGCAGTTCATGTTACACAGTGCAGCGTCCGTGTCTCTAGTGCAAAAAAATCATAAAGCATAAATCATGCCGTTGGTCCCGGCTGTCATTTGTAGATCTTTGACAGTCGTTGCGGGTAGGTAGAAGGCCGAAAGTCGGACAACCAGTTTTACTAAGGGGTATCGTGTTACCCAGTGCCTGGGTTGTGGAGTTTCAATAGGCATTCGCTCCATGTAAAATACTGGTCTTCAATAGCATCCAATTATATTAGAAAATGACCTTTATGTAGTTGGGAAAAGGCTAGGCACGTGATGAATGAATACATTACATACATTATTTTTGGCTTCTTAATTAATGGCAAATGTCGTAAAAGTTCGTGGATAAGATGGTCGCTCACTACGAAAAAGGGAAAAGTTTTTTGAGATACCTAATATCTGTGAATTCAATTACTCAAGAAGTTAAGAACAGTCTCCTAAGAACGATTTTCTGTAGCTACAACGGTTAAGGTAGCTTCTCTTACTGTCTCGTCTCAATTTCCACTCTGTATTATTCCAATCGGACAAGGAATCAAGACAAAGGCCATTGAAATTCTTATACTAAATCTTAATACCTTTCTAATGATATATAATTTATTCATATTGGAGCGGGTACCAGCTTCCATACATTTCGTGGCATCATCGTTTGGCCTACCGTTCAACAAAATTCATGATTTACCAATCTAGAAGCTACAGTCTTCTTCTGACTTAATCAATTATGTGTGCTCCTAACAATCCCAACTCGTCCATACTTAAGCAAACAAAACCCGGTATGCTAAACGGATATGCGCAATACGCAAGATTCCGTACTCGGCAGATAGTTGACATTGTATGCTGAGAACGATCGAAGTTTGATTCGATAGCAGAGGCAAGCGAGCCGCGCAAGCAGTAAGGTAGCCATTGCACGTTGGCAAAGCAAACTCGCAGGACGTGAGGTACATAAACTTGTAGATCAAGCCAGAACCCTCCCAGGACATATTGGTCACGTATTTTCACCAACTGCTTTTATTATCTCTCCGTCGTCGCTTTTAATTTTCTGGCAAAGTTAATCGCCGCTAAGCCGACTAACTGCCGTATTCTTCGTAGTTGGTTTTATGTCTCGCTTAATGACTCGATGTCTCGAACTTCTGAGCGTCAAACTTTATTATAGGAATTATCAGGAATTCGTGAGTTATATTTCGTAATTGGAAAATGTTACGGTCAAAGTTAACTTTAACGATAATAAAATAGGCACCTTCATTTGTTTTCCATTACAGTATCCTCTGTATAATAACAATTATTTCAAATCTGTGCTATCCATTTGCGAAGTGAGCTAAATATTTGTTTCGAAAAATATTAACAGTATAACAAACCATTTTCTATTAAGTAACTATGATCTTATACCGCCATAGAACTAACTACAAGAACACTATCTACAAGTCGGTATCCAGGCATTTTTACTCCGTTTTTGCGAAGCCCATTATAACTTGTTGCCTTTACTAATTCTCACCCAATTCAAGTAGCGAAGTAATAACGCAAAGGGTGAGTTAGGGCGGTTCCTTTGAGAATAACCAAAACTATTCCCACTTCCCGTCAGATGGCGCTGCTCTGCGAATAAATATTTAATTTCTAATACGGTGTTAAAATATGGGGTTACATTTACTTCGAAAGTATGCTATGACTCTTGGTGAGCATGTTACTGCTTGACTTGACTTGCAGTCTGTTGTGGTTTTTTCGTGTCACTCATATGAAATTGAAAGAGAAGTAAAATACCGTTCAATAATATCTGTATTTAAGGAATAAGCTTAAGTGCTTGTAGGACATTGAATATTTATTGGGGCTGCCTGAAGACAATTTGCAAGCTCGTGTTACATTTCGACTTTTTTAAATATGAAATTAATATGTATAAGGTATTATAACTAAATGAAATATCTGACTTCCAAAGTCGATTATTGTCCAATCGGTACTTACTGAAATGTCGTGATAAGTTGTAAGTATTTATAGACATAAGTAGGTTACCTACAAACACTTTTAAACTTTTCATGATTTCACTTCCTTTCATCTTAACGTTGGGCCAGTAGATAAATTACGAATAAAAAAAAAAACAACTCTACCACGTCTACTTAGTTCCAAATAAACATGTTTTCGTCTACATTTCTACTCGTTATCCAAAGTTTGTGAGAGATAAAGATAAACGCTTATTTGTGAAAGTCGTTCGTCTTACTATGTACTTGGCTAGCCGCTTATCTACATTTTCTACTAAAATTATAACTTTCAGAACAATGATATACTACCATTATAATAGTAGGATACCTAAGTTTTTCATAATAACATCGTTAAAATTATTATTAAACCTACATTGTAAATATCATGGCAACATCTTCTTCGCAAAAGGCATGAATAATACTAAATCTGAGATCAAAAATGGACAATGGACCAGCTTATCTTATTGTTAGTGCCGATGTCTTCCAGACAACCTTTGGATGGACAAGACAATACAAACCCAAAATGACAATACACACCCAAAATTTACATATTATAGACATATTTTTATAAATCCTGTGAAAACTTAATACCTACGCATGCCCTACGTATTTCGTCAGTATGTATAAAATCCGTTATATGTAAATATTATACTATATAATAGGTCCATTCATTACCCGTGATGGTCAAGAAGGAGGCTGCCGAGCGGGATCGGGAGAGGGCTGATCCTGCTCGGAGAAGAAGGCGTCGGGAGGCAACCGCCTTGGCGCCTAATACGCCGAAACCCGCTTACCAATCAAGGTAGGTGGATCTTTGGGTTCGCAGGCGCACAGAGACGGGACTCTGTCCGCCAACTGAGTGACCCCAGGGAAGACGGCGGCACAGTGGTCATGTGCTGCCGCGCATAGCGAGGCTCAGGGGGCCTCCCTTTACAGTCTCCCCAGGGATGTGCTTTACAGGCGTTGCACAGGGGGGGTTCCAGAATTGGTCTTTTAAGAGGAACCGGGACCCCCCTCTATGTGCTGATGGTGATCACCGGGGTGGTTTTAGTGAGGTACAAATCCCACACTCCCCGACCTCTATCCCCAGAGGTCAGGTGCCTTTTGAAGGTTTCCCACAGAAAACAAAAAAAAAAAAAGCTCCATTCATTACAATCAACGTGATTATGAACGTGTCCATCTGGTTATCCAAAATAATTATAAAATTATGTAATATTTTGGTCCGACCAATTACTAGTAGGTACCTATTTTCGTGTCGTCTCGTCTCGGCATTTGCTGATGACACTGCACTCACCTGGCACGAAGCTTTTGAAACGGCGTAGAGAGGACTAGATCAAGTTTTAAATTGGCTCAATGGCAATCAACTTACCCTCAATACGGAAAAAAAACAAAAATAATCTGGTTTACCCAACACACAGCCGCCGAACTCATATTCCCTAATCGCTCACTCAAGCGTCTGCCCAGGCGTCGCAGCTTGCTCTTGCCCTAAATTTGCCCATACCCCCACAATCAAATACCTCGGGGTGACTCATGATGACAATCGGAGCTTCTCACTCTACATAGATCTACTGACAGCAAGGGTTAGAAAACTAATATTCGTCTTTAAGACTTCGTCATGTGGCAGAAGCACAGATTGTCAAAAGAGTCTACCTTGGTCCCTGTCAATCACTCGTATCATATTGTGTTTCCGCCTGGGGTGGTGCTCTTAATACCACAATGCTGATATTGGAGAGGGCCCAAAGAGCCGTGTTAAAGGTAAGTACATTTCGCCCGATACTTTTCCCACTAGAAGATTTATATAAATGTTGCAAAGTACTTTCTGTCACACAACTCTTTGTTCTTAATACAGTCCTATTACAACAATTACTAAAAGACGAAAAGATATAGTTTGTCACCACTACAGATGTAAATACTCATTCACCAAACAGTTTCTTGGCTTCTAAGGGCCACAATTATATAATAAACTCAATAGGAAATTGAGACTTTCTCATTCAACTGCGTCCCTCAAGAAATCTGTGTACAAACATTCTACTTACAAATAACTACCTGGATACAGAACGCCTGCTTTTCTCTGATAATAACCCACCCTAAACCCTTCCACCGAGAACATAACACATATTCTGCACCGACACAACACACACCATCCCCCATTACACACACACACTCATACCTTGACATACGTACACAGACACGAATAATCCAAATGTCAAATAAATAAATTGCAATTTCTGTATTCTGCAAATATGTTAACTTTAGTATAAAAAAACACTTGTTCTACCTGCAATTATTTTTCTTTAAACTGAAGTATGTATGGGCTTGTACCACTGTCCTTAATAAAAGTGATTTCATAACTTAGTAAGTTGAAACGTCTCCCTGTTTTTGTTGACTAGCATTAAGTCAAGTGTACCTACAGCTGATAATATTTAATGTTAACATTGTTATTTGATTAAATAAAATAATAATTATTAAAAACGTATGGAACTTTATAGGAACATAAGTATGTCAAAATACATATACGTATGTATAACGAACGGTTTTGTATGTATGTAAAACGTCGCTGAAACTTAATACTTTAATATACGTTTGCCGTTGGAATCTATCAGGCATTGTTTTGAGCGACATAATGAGCTTATACACCGGATTATGTTCTAATAATATTCATACTTGAGCTGCAAAACCAATCCTCTTATTATATTGCTTTGGAGAACTTTATTTAATTTTAACTTAATTTATCGTTCTGCGTCAAAAACAATTACCCGCATAAAAACTTTTGATCAAACCACGAAGACAGTAACCTAATTACGAATAAATTGATAGATAAACTCATTTTCAGCCTTTGTTTCGAAGCTCAAACATTTTAGGCTCAACTTTAATATACTGTTCTTAGTTATTTCAATGTTCTTCGAAAGCGTTATTAGACTCCAACTTCTGTAGGCGTCTCCACCAGCACATGAACCTAATACGTAAGGTCGCACGACACACGACTAATAAATTTAATGTAAATATTCCCCACTGAGACATTATACAGAGCCATTTGTGTCATACTTGTGTACGTGTGTGAATATAAATAGAAAAAACTCGTTTTACCTCGCAGTTTTGTCCCCTGTGAATAACCGGGATTAATTATTATTATTGCGACAGTCGAGTGCTTCGTGTCACAACCAGAGCAATACAACTCCTTGCTTTTCCACTTGATTACTTTCGTACAATGGTCTGAACAAACAATAATATAACCTCGGGTACCATTGTTAAAAGAGAAATAATTTCAGTTACCAGCAGTCCTGTTGTCCGCAGCTGCACGATGCTATTCGGATTTTTCCTTCACTTAACAGCATTTTTAATGCTTCGCTGAAAACAAGAAATGAATTCGCTCGGTGTCCCAATTTTTTGTACGTATAATAATTGCCTTATTCGATATCCGGAACGATGGCAACGCAAGCAGAAAAACATCAAATAAGCAGTACTGAGGCTGTCATGAAATATATTTATTGTTTTCACAACAACAGATAATGAACCTTGTAACAATCCAAATTTTGCTGAATTGCGTACGTGTATAGTAAACTAATTAAAAATAAATAAACGCTACAACTACGTTTAAACACGTGTTCGAACGAGACGACGTAAATGGCCATCGTAACATGTTCAAGGTTGTAAAATTGTGCCATAAAATAAATTTAATATAAATCCAGAGTAGAGGCGACACATAAAATTGGAGTAAATCACCGAAAGTCAGGCGCTGGAGACGTTTACAGCCTCCGAGGCTGTTAGTTCAGGAAGTGTGCCGGGATCGCGGGTACCACTCAAAGCGCGCAATAACTAGATATTTATGTCGCAACTGCACTTAACGAGTATATCTTATTATTTTTGTATTTTTACCACTCGTGTTTACCATTAATAGTTTCGTTTTCAACAGTGCAGTGTGTACATTATAAACTTGTTAAGCTAATTCCAAATAGGTAGCCTTGCTATTTGCATTCGCTCGTGAAGCGTATAACTTTACAAACGGTTTAGCTCATATCTCTGTTTAATTGAATGGACTTCATCAGCCAGCAATCTCATATTAAGTGCTGAATTTAATATCGAACGTTACGTAAGTATTAAGTATTATTAGAAGGCAAAACCCTGGTATTAGTTTAACGATATATGTAGATTTATGATAGTCTGTAAAATAAAACTACAATAAAGTTTACTGTTGCAAAGGGTAACTTATAAATAAATGATAAATGATTTTATTTCTGTAAGTCGGTTTGAACAAACACTTTTACACGTCAATAATAAATAAAATAATAATATAAATAATAATATAAATTTTTCATCTAACTTTACACGTATAACTGTTATAAAATACGTATGTTATTGTGTTTTTTATTTAATACAACGCGTGTTGAACTCGTCAATGATGCGATATGTGGTTTTGTTTGCATAATTTTATTTTATTTTATCGTATAATTTATGTTCCACCTGCATTTTGCAGTACAATCTGTAGGTACTCATAACGATAGAACCTGAAAATCAGAGACTAGATTTAAAATCGAGTCTTTAACGTAAGTAATGCGATGCAATTTGACCTACATAGACCTGCAAAATTAAGTTAGAATACGGTTATCAGAATGTTCAAAAAGTAGGTTCTAAACCACCCTTTCATTTAGAAGTTACGCCAGACATATCTATAAACTTAATGCATAATATCGAAAGTGTAATATCTAAAAACGCAGAACTCGAACGTCATAAGATGAATTCTGTGAAAAGAAAAAAATGTCAGAGTGCCGACTGCTTATCTTAGTCTCACAAGCCTAAGGAAACATAATATCTACATCACTTTTTTAAGAAGACCGTATGGACTAAGTAAGTGCGTAGGTATGTACGTATAAACGGAGATATGTAAGAAAAAGAAATCGAATGGTGATGATCATATCCGATATATATTTAAGATTAACGCGATGACTGACCTAAACCATAAATAAAAATGTATATTATTACTACTAGGTATATGGTATTTGGTAAGACTAGAAATGGAATACGGAAAGGTTCCCTTAGTTTGATGATGGCAGGGACAAAATATAGTTTAAAAATAGATACATTATGAGTGTGAGTAGTCGTGCAATCCTGCCACCAACTCCACTAATCACATCAAAAGCTTAATTAAGAAAATCTCATTTTAATAACAGCATAACACATAAACGTTAACAAAACATAAAAACAAATGCTAACGACAGCCATTTCCGCAGTAGAACACTGTCACCTTCGCACAGTTTGAGCTCGAAGCAATATTGCCATGTTATTATTTGGGGCGTTTACACCGCTAAGCCAGACATATGGGCCATTTGCCGACAGAATCGTGTGAACCGCCTCACGTTATTCATGGGCGACGCATTAATATCGTCCAAATGTGCACTTACGTCCAAAAATTAAAGTATTACCAATGTTTATTCGTACTTCCTACGAATATTGCTATCTTTCTAGTCACTACATATAGAAATCGCAATGTCTGTCTGTCTGTCATTTTGAAAATGAGCGGATTTTGATATAGTTATAATTTTAATTGGGAAAAGTTTTGCTAACTTTAAATGGGATTACGTCTCGTGTAGTTGGGAATATTTCCAAAATGTGTGCAGCTGCTGAAAGTTTAATAGAGACCAACTAATAATAAAATCCGCCCTCGGAATAAAACTCATAATTTCAGTCTTATGAGTGTTATTACAGTATTATTTACGTCTGTATATAAAATAGATGCGATAGTATACATCTGGCCACCTGATGTTGTAATCAATACTCCTGATGAACACATCAATATTAACCAGCGATGAATAATGCCGAAAGTGCCGAGATCGATAAATAAAACAGATTAATGAATATTTATTTGATTATCTTGAGATGATGTATTGTTGACGGTATTTGCCACTTTCTATTCCAATAAGATAAGTAGAAGTGTATTCAACTGAAAAAGAATCGATAACATTAATATTTGTTATGTAACTGTACGGGTTACACGTGGGAGTTGTTAGCCATGTAAATAAGACTTTATATATTTGGCAGCAATATCCATTTCAAGGGAGATATTTACACAATACTAATTCTTTAAAATAAAGATTTAAATTCTGCTTACTGCTACGCCATACTGTGCAGCTGCTACGCCATACTATGCGGCTGCTACGCCATACTGTGCGTTTACTACGCCACGTGGCCCTGCTATGCCATACTTAGCGTTTATTGTGCTACGTCACTTTGCCATGCCGTGCATCCCTGCTACTCCGTGCGACTTTGCTACGTGACACGCGGCTCTTCTACGCCATACGTCTGTGCTACGCCACGCGAGTTTGCTGTACCACACAACACGCCGCTTCATTAAGCTACCTTAACGTTTTTTTAAGCTGATTTAATTTAGTGTGCTAATAAACGCAATTAATTTCTTTATTTTACTATACTACACGTTGCACGTCCCGCATCGAGATGGACTTCCGCCTTCCCACGCATGGCTAGTTAACCGCGTGCCACTGCTACGTCAAAAGGCTCTCAACAACGCGAATCGCTATATCATTCTATCCTACGCATCGTTACTATGCCACACGCCTGTGTTATGCTAAACGCCTTGCGCTGCTTTGGTATTCATTGCTTCAATACCACTTACACTCTGAAGTCACACCACATATACGCATCCCCATTGACAGTCTATTATTTATAATGCAAAGTGTGGTTCTGTGCAATAACTTTAAATTGCAATGTAGCAAGTAATTACAGTTGCAAACTCATCATTTACGACGAGCGTCCTAGTTCGAACGACTTGCGTGTTGAAACTAAGCAACTATTTCACGGTATTTCTTTCTTCAATTTATCTTTTTTAAACATCTAAAGTCGTCATTAGGTTTCTTATCGAATGTGGCTGTCAACTGTTAGGTAACGAGTTCCATAATTATGCAGGTTGACTAAAGTAATTAAATTTCTTTTGTAAGATACCCCTCACCTCCCCCCTCGTCCTAACCCCTCCCTCTAACCTCATATTAAAGATTATAAAAGAAATACTGCATTATAAATTAAACTAGTGACCTGCCCCTACTTCGCACGGTTTTCACGACTTGATAAAACATCAGGATTTCTTTATTATATTTAAATAGGAGTAAGTAAGGAATAAATACGCAAAATAATGCTGAAAACCGCATCAAAATCCGTTGCATAGTTTAGAAGAACAACGCGGTCACACAGACAGACCCGAAAACCGACTTTAATATTTAAATGCTGATACAGCATTTAAATATTAAAAATGTTAATATTAAGATGAATGCATGTTGATGAATTATTAATAATATTAAATGGCACTTACCGTAGTGGAGCACCACGAGGTGTCATAACCTCATTACAAATTGACCAAGAGTGTATTCCCCAAAACGCCAGGCACATTATTTATTTTGATAGAAACATCGTAATCATGATTACGTAATAGGACCCAAGCCTATACGTAGACATTAATGCAAAATTTTCAGTTTAACGTATGACTATTTTAGGTGCATTATTCACTTAATATTAAAATCATTCAGGACCTCAGAATCTCTACCGAACTAAGCGAGGTCTAAGCAGTAAATATTTTTGCCCATTCTCTCCGGTGTGAGGCAAACCGCAGGCAAAAGTTAGTAAGCTATAAATCATAAGTGTGCGGACCTAAGTACAATTTATGTATAAGACCCATTGGGTGGCTTAGCACTGTTTGATTGATAGTGTGAAGAAGACCTTATTCGGGGAACTCACATCAGTCACATAGTGACTCCCACACCTTACACGTTTACGTAGAGTTATTGGAACAATATCCAAATAAATAAAGTTCATTATGAAGCGACTGACGCATGACGATAAACAACTGCTTCAAAAGCGAATTGCGCAAAGGTCAAAACTAGTCCAAACTTGAAATAAATACGTGAGTAATACAATCGTACAACGTTTATCATCGCGTAGTAAGTCTGTGTACGTAAAGTCGGGCAAATCCTACCCTTAGGATTAGCCCTAGAATATTCACAAAAATAAATCTGTAGGTGAATCTACAATAGAACAAGGTTTGCATTTGTACTCGTATCAGGCACCTACTGTGTGCAGTGCTATATTTAATTTAGCACAACATTTCACCCTTCCTAACTTGAAAAGTATTGCTAAGTCACCCAGAACGCTTTCAAATAGTCACGACTTATCGAAAAAAAGAAAATATATTATCTGTACCTCCGAGGCCAAATAAGTTTGGTGGCGTGCGAGAATTTGGGGCTGCAGCTATTGAAATGCAACAGCTGCTATTCGATATCAATTTAAAAAGTCGTTAAACATTTCGGTACAAAATTGAAAGCTTTATAGCATTGCAATAAGTGATATAAAATCACCTAATGTTTGTTCATGTTGACAATATGTTCTGGAGTGGGATGACATTTAATATTTAAATGTTTTTACAAAAATATGTACGAAATATATCCAAAATAATCCTGAATGTTGACTTCCCTACGTAGAGGCAAGCTAATGTTTTGTTTTTTAGCTCGTTCACGGCAACGCTTTTAGGCTTAAGAAACACTGAGAGATTATGATGAGTGAAGTAAGTATTAAATGTTGTCTAAACCACTAAGAAAACCTGAGATCAAAAAATCTTTTTAACAAAAAATTTAACCGACGAAAAAATAAACAGAAAAGCAAAAAAAAATACCTTTTAGTCTTACTAAGCTCCTAAATTAATGTAAATTACTAATTTTCAGTCGGCGCCAAACAAACATAAAGGCGCCATATAAAATGACCGGCAGCTTGATTGTTCTTCGTTAATTGATCTGCGTTGATTGCTTATTTGGCGCCGACTCAAAATTAGTAATTTACATTAATTTAGGAGCTTAGTTAGACTAAAAGGTTATTTTAAAGGTTTATTTTTTGTTTTTCGGTTTAATTAATATTAAAAATATTTTTTGTTGAAGCGTCATCTGGACTACATACGTGTGCCAAGTGTCGACACAATCGGTTCACAAGTGAAAATTCAGTAAGTCAATCAATCAATCAACCCCTATTTTGCTACACTTAGGGGTGGATTTTGTTTTTATTACTACGTCTTTCTTATTTCCACGTGGTGTTTGTCTGTTTGTTTGTTTGTTTGTCTGTTTGTCTGTCCAAGTTTTCTGAGATTCTTGCAAATAAAAATTCAATCACTTTCCGACTAGCTAGGAGGCTCAAATTTTTAGAGAAGCTTAGTTCTAGATGACAATTCAATATTTCATCGCTTCTTGCACTCTGCGAGTAGTATTAAGCGTTAAATTGATTCATTTTGTTTTGATATTAGCGCATTGTTTTTAGCGCAACGGCTTCTATGATTTTGAATGAAATGATGTTCGCACACTTTCCGACTGAGGGCGCTGAAGTTTAAATGGTGTAAACAGGGATTGTCAAATTTTGCAAAAAAAAAAAATTGTGGAAAGAAGATAATTTAGAGGAAAGTGGATAGAAAATTGCGAAATAAACAAAATTTAAGTGATAATTTATAAGAAGAAAGTGGAACAGGCTTCTGCTCGAACATCATTGAGCGCTACGAAAAGCGACCGGCAACAACAAGCGATGGCTTCAACTTTCCCGAAATGAGCCTCACCGAGTTTGCCATGAAATTTGAGGCGCATTACGGAAAGAAGATGGCCAGTGACGAGGAAAGCGTCGACAACGATGCGATGGACGAGCTAGAGAGCGGTGAACTGGGCAATCAATGCAAAAAGCTCATCACGCTCACGGTAGTGAAAGCCAAAACGGTAGTTCGTCTCTTCATCCACGAGATTTCCATGGTGCCTCACGAGATTTTGTGCATGATAGACTCACGATTGCGTCAATTGAAGAACAGCGAGGACTTGTTCGGCGGCATGAACATCATAGCCTTCGGCGATGTCATGCAGCTACCGCCCGTGAAAGGAGCCCAAGTCTTTAACCAGTCAGCGTGACTTATGCCCTCAACTCACCTCTGGCGACTCTTCACTTTGGTCGAGTTGACAGAGAACATGAGACAGCTGATTCGCCGATCTTTTGAACGCTCTTCGAGTCGGCGAGCTAAAGGGCCCTCACTTTAAGCTGCTAAGTGACCACATGCTCACGGAAGAAACTGGCGAATTCGCACTCGATAAAGCTATACGCATCTTCCCCACGAAACATGGTGGCAGCGCATAATGACAGAGTCCTTGCGCACTATCGAGCAGGAGGAGCGGAAATCTTTAAGATTCGAGCTCAGGACACAGTCATTGAGGCCACAAAGCGAAGTGAAGCGAGTGAGGATATCAACTTGAAGAAGACCACCCCAGCAGACATCAATAAGACTGGAGGCATGCCAAAGGAACTGGAGATCTTCGTGGGGGTGAAACTGATGCTGCGCTCTAACATCAATGTTGAGATGGGCCTCGTGAATGGCGCGATTGGCAACATCACACACATTCAATGGCCACTATTTCGCCGAGGACAGGTGCACGAAAGTGACATTCCGTCTGTCACCATCGACTTTGGCAGGGACGGCATCCACGTGATTGAACCTCGCTCCGTTCAGTTCCCTGGTAAGTTTAACAGCGGAACAATCGAGAGGAGAATGCTGCCGCTCATTTTGTGCTGGGCCTGCACTGTGCACAAGATGCAAGGAGCAATGTCAATCATGCCGTAGTCTACCTCGGAAGGGCTCGGCGATCTGTTCGCGAAGGGCCAGGCCTACGTTGGTCTTAGTCGAGTGCGCTCACTAGGCTATGAGGAGCAGTAGTTTATTAATGATCTTTCTCTTTGCAGCACCTCTATAGGTTCTTGTATTAGTCCTTTATGTTTGTCCTTCGTCTAATGTTTAAGAAGAATGATGACGACGACGACGACGACGATGTTTTTTGTTTGATGTTTAAGTAATGCACACTCACAGTTCAGAAAAGTGAATGACGACTACACTCTGCTTTTGGTCGCCATGACATCAGTGACACCAAAATTTTACAGAAAGTATTAATGAAGAGCTTTCTGTCACTAGAGTTTGCTCTAAGGAAAGTTCACTCAGTTTGGCGAACAGTTCCAATTTACCCTTCACACCTTGCTTTAATCTGCGTTAATCTCACTTTGTTGCTATTAATTTAATACTCTGAGGGACAGTAAAAATTCCTTGAGGATGGGTTATAAAATGCGCCCCCACGTTTCTAGTTTTACATATCCTTGATGCAGCAGCTGCATGTCATGAGTTTTTGAGTGTCAGAAAAAATATTTTCTACTATGTAGTTCATTAGAAAAACGTGGTTACCTAAAAAGTTTTTTTTATAGAGATTATTAAATTTTAAATGTGACCAATTACAACAAAAAAAGTATTATCAAAATCGGACTACTCTGTAAAAAGTAATGCGTGGTCACAAATAAAAAAAGTTTGCGCTTCGACTTGAGAATCTCCTCCATTTTTTTTTCGTTTAAAAAAATGTGAAATGTGCACGTACACGGAAATCATTTTTACGACGTATTGTGCACGCATCACATTCGCAAGTACCCAAAGCCAGGACAACGAGCTGACTATCCAAATAAAACCAAAACATTGTTAATCTCTAAATCTAATTAACTCTTGACTAAATCTTGGTTTCTAACTGAAAGTATTAGAAGGTCCGAGGGTGTCATGCTATAGGATTTCACCCCTGACCTTCATCGACTGTCTTATTACTATATTAACAATGGCATCACTACAAAGGGTTCGCAATCTAATACGACGTAAGAGGCATTTTATTTACCAGACACGATATTAAACACCATATATATGATATTGCTTTGTCCGTGACTCAAAGTGAAATGTTTTCATAGATTATTTATTAGAGCGATGAATAAACAAAGGCGAGAGTACACTAGTGTATAAGAATTCTGGGTATTCAGTAATGAAAAACCGCTCGCTCAGGTTCCTATACAGATATCCGTTATTGTCCATGGAAATAGATCGCCAAAAGAATTTCCATCAACAAAACACCGCTTCAAGCGTGTATAGAAAAATCTTTTCACATAATTTTCAATTCTCACGCCTTCCGTTTATCCAATGAAAGAATTCGCGAGCTCGTTTAATTGAATTTTTTTCACTTTGACAGATATTGATCGTCGGTAGTTTCAATACCTTTCTGTTTTATTCCACAAATACTTAGAAGCAGTATAATAAATCACTGAAAGTGAAAGCTGCTTTTTAAGCCTTTGAAAGTCTATAAATCATATAATAAATGATGAGCCTCTCTGAACTATTCATATTTTTATTTTTATATACTAGAGAGAATTTTAGCGATCCCTATTGAAATCAGTGCAGTAAGCTGTAAAACCATTAAGTGACGGGCAATTTGTGTATAAAAGTAAAGTTGTGTTTGATACTATTTGGAATATTATGACATAATTTTTTGAATTTCGTTTAGTATTTTAGCTTTCTGGATCAGTGAACATTTAAAAAACAGTTTTTTGATAAGTTTATAAAAATTCAATCTAATTACATATATTTGTTGCAGATGGATTGTCGAATCCGCTGTTTTACAAAACAGCTCCGATATATAAAACAACTGAACATTGACTCATTTGTAAATCATACCTTTCATTTTATATGATTCATCCATCAGAGTCACCATCTCTTGCAACTGTTCTGCTGACGATGCAAATAGAACTTGATCGTCTGCGTAGAGAAGGTATTTGATAGTTAACTCATTCATCCGTAATCCACACTCACCCTCTTTCAAATCTGATAAACAACTATCCATGTGCAATAGCCACGGTGACGCTACACAACCCTGTCTAACACCCCTTGAGATGCAGAACCAGTCCATGTGTGCCCCATATATTCTAACACAAGCATAATAATCCTTGTATAAAGATTTCAGTGCCCGTACCAATCGCCATTCCACACTGTACACAGATAGTGTCAACGACAGTTTTACCCTCACACACTGTCATAGGCTTTCTCTAAGTCCACAAAAGCACAGTAGATTTTTTGTGGTTTGCCAGATATTTTCCAGCTATGCTCTTTAAGGAGAAGATCTGATCCACACAACTCATTCCCTATCTAAATCCTGTCTGCACATTCCATATTTTATCATCTGTCACTCTTATCACTCTATTTATTTAAACCTTCACATATAATTTTCCGACAACACTGAAAATACCAATGCCGCGGTAATTTTTACACTGCTGTTGAGAGCCTTTTTCCTTACATAATCCATCCAGCTTGCTTGCAGCCAGTCATCCGGCCCACGGCCATATTAATCTCCAACACATATTAAAGATCAGGCGCAACATGCTTGCTACCACCCCGTCACCGCCCTTCAGCATTTCAGCAGACACGTGTCATATCGCTCTTACAATCTCATCTATGTCTATTTCATTCTCTTCATCTATATCTGAGCTTGAGTCTTCAAAACTGGCTTCTGCCCAATTACCCACTCCTTGAACACTATCCTGACAACTAAATACACTCTTAAAGTATCCCTTTCAGCGTTCCAAGACCTTACATCTTTCGCTTAGCAAACATTCATCTTCTGCTATTATAAACATTCATACTCGATGTTTATGTCACTCCGCGAGCCAACCATACTTGTTTCCAGAACAGCTTAACATTGGCCTTGAAGTTATCAGAGAACTTCCTGTTATACTTTTTTTCCTTTTCATCCTTCTTAATTTTTACCATCCCTTTCACTTTCTTTTTCATTTCGGTGTATTTTTTCTTCACTCTTTACATATCATCTGTCACATTCGTTGCCAGATTTATCCTATTTTAGGCCTTACAGGCTTAATATAATGAAAGCCAGGCCGCTTTCTTCTTTCTCGCAAGCATTTTCACTTCACCATCTACCCAAGAATCAGTCGTCCTACTACCACATTTCCTCTGCGCTAGTCCACATACTTTTGTAGCAACTTGTACCGGACTAATTTTCGCTATATCCTATATTTCTTCTAGACTATAATCATTCCTATCATCAAATACATATATTATCCGTCTTCACTTTTACTTCCTGTTTATATATTCGTCTTTTACTTTCAATTCTTGCAGTATTTCTACTTTTATTAGTTCTAGAGCAGTCACTGGAACTCAAACTCGGTGACGCCAATGCCTGAATAGACCATCCACCCTACACTAATGATAATGATAAGTTTAATCAGTTTTATTTTAAGTAATAAATACCTAGATATATACTTACATAAATTTAAAATGGATATTATTCAATCATTTTGAGTAGGTCACCTTCGTAGAGGAATTTAATCAATTTACACTTAAGTAGCTCAATGATAATAAACACTGTAGCGTCCATTGTTCAGGGTTCAATCTCGGAGTCAAGCAAAGTGTGATTAGGGCTTTATGCATGCCCGAGAGTGGCCCGAGATAGGAACTGCCGATAAATAGCGATAAGCTTGACTCTATAGCTTTGAGACCTAATATTGCCATTGGCGAACAAAGGGTGTTCAGAATACCATATTGTGTGCCTATACCCAGTTTGCTGAATAATATCTACCTACATTGTTATTTTCACCGACAAGCTGACGACAGGCGTCTATATTATTTGAAGATAAGGCTGCATTGGACGTGGTGCGAGCAGCGATCAGAACGATTCAAAAGTTTGTATTGTACCTAAATAGATACGCGTTTCTTAACCCTACGCATAATCTACCGAAAAATTAAACATTACGTAAGTATACTTTTATTATCATTACTTAATGATAAGGTCTACTTTTATTTCATTGTTATAACCACATAAAAATTATAAGACTCAATATTATAATTTTGATGACGTCAAAATATTGCTAAATCTGAGCTGGGATTACTGAGGTTTATATTTTATTGTAGTATCATTAAGAACATTGCAATCTCGTGATCGTAAGGACCGTTCACACTATGCATGAAATTGTTACAACTTTAGAAAATACAGTCTTTAGATATTCATTCTCAGCGCACGTACATATTTATCAATAGTTTGTTAAGAATACTTCTTATTAACTAGATTCGAAATAACTTAGGGTTGATTTTACCAAAGTTAGATACCTTTTATCCGTGGAATAAAATTGACATTTGACAGTTTAGGTATGGAAAACTGTCAAAAATTAAACAATTATTCTCAGGTATAAAAGTTTGGCGAAATTCGCCCTTAGTATGAAATCAAAGTTACAAGAGTGTGAGTATTTCAAAACCAGTTATTAGATACTTTACAGTGTTTAATACAGTTATTTAAAAACACTGTTTTATCTGTAATTTTTGCGAAAATCGACCGCTCACAAAGAAAAAGTCACGCGGCGAGTCAATGAGTCAGCGACATCTTGTAATAGTGTGTATTCTCTTCCAGTTGGTACCCTTGTCACAGCTGGCCGGAATCACTCAAAATAATTACAATCTCACAAAAATGTCACAAGCTCGGCTTCCAACAACAAAGTAGAGCTGAATAAGTGATGAAGCGAACCAATGATATTTATGATTGATGACTCTTAGTCTAACATTGCGCAGCCGGCTGGGACGCGAATGAAAAAATGTTAATTGAATTATAAATGTTAATTTTGAATTAGATTGGTTTTTCACACAAGGGGTGGCGAATAATTAATTCGGGTGGGGACGTGATTTTTTCAAAATTAAATTAGATGAATAATGTTGCCATTGTTTCAGGTAAAATAAATCCGGACGCAGTTCGATACATTTTCAAATTGGGGACATTTATTTTGGTTTCAAAATGAAAATTCGAAGTGAAAATGGAAAACATTTTAAAACAAAACAAAAAAACTGATTAAAATGATGATGATGATGAATGTCTAGATAACATGATTAAAATGTACCTTTTATTATGAAAGAAATCAATATGGGGGACATTTGTTTGGTTTAAAATGTCTTGACCATAGAAAGCAGTAGGTATATCTGAGTCCCGCTGAGCTCCACGTTATCCGGACGGTCCTTATTCAGAGACATGGCACTGTGCTTTAGCTAAGACACTTCTGATTTTTTTTGTTTCAACAACATCAACATAATCTTCATATATGGCATTTTAAGAATTCGAACTTAATTATAAATTCCCTATAATTTCCCAAGGAGAAGGCCCTCGTTAAAATCAAGTTAAAGAATTCTTCTTATAACTCGTTTCAAGTAAATCACGAAGATTTATGAATAGGTGTAGGTAATGTACTCATTTCGAGTTCTCAAACTGGCGAAGTAAGAGCTGCCAAAGTCAAACTCTAAGAGTTTGGCTTACTTCATTGTAACTGGGTAGCGGGTGTCGGTACCATGCCGTCACGTTCACAGCCCGCCAATTTGTCTGTCATTTGCCAAATCCGAACGCGCCTTGAATGTAGGCCGAATATCTACTAAACATGTATTCAGTGTTGCCATATGCCTACTATAATTTCACATACATTAGATTATCCCTCATGTCTATATAGGACATTTTTAGTACCTACCAACATCTTATATAAAGGTACCTATATGTTCTTTTGCGCGACATGTAAATCTACTGATTTGTATTCACACGTTGGTGTCACAGGAAATTGAGTTTTTTTTATAATGAAATAAGAAAAAAATCAAGATAAAGTCACGCATATGGGAGGCTTATTAAATCAAAATATGCATGAATTTTGTATTCATGTCAATATCAAAGGTGAGCTAAAGAAAATTTGCATTTGTATTGAACAAAAACATGTCTCTTCCTCACTTTTGATCAACAAACAAATTGCAGTGAGAGCAGTGGTGGCCCATTGGTAAGGCCGCGACTTACGAGTTATAGGTCGTAGGTTCGAACCCTGACTGGCGCTTTTCTATGTGTAAATTATTTAATCACCACTGCTCTCAAAACGGTGAAGGGAAACATCTTGAGGAAACCGGCATGTCTTAGAAACAAAAAATCGAAGACATGTGACCTCTACCAACCCGCACTGGTCCCGCGTGGTGGACTACGGCCCACTCCCTCTTACCAAGAGGAGGCCTGTGTTCCAGCAGTGGGAATATTATAGGCTGATTATGCACGTCTCTTTCTAAAGAAAGAAAAGTTTGAATGTCTTACTGAATTTCAGCCACTAGAATGGATTTATTAAAATAGCTTTGTTATTTTAACATCAGTGTCACCATCAAATTCTCGAAAAGGATTAAAGAACATACAGCTGGCAAACTTCCAATTACGTATTATTTACTAAAGTAGATACAAATATGCACACTGGATAAATTATACTAAATTAACTAACAAACTATTAAAATGAAAATATAATAACCTAACCTAACTAAAATTATTAATAAACTAAAATATGGCGTCGAAAAATTCCACCGCATCGCTGTCGACTGGTAATTTACCCTAGAGACTGGCGGCATTGCTACGTTGTATGGCAATGCTTAGCCTCTGGCCAAGGTAAAAGCAAGACCTTGGGTCACGGGAAGTGTCAACGAGCCGTTTGGAGATTTCGTTGAACAAACCATGAGCACTCAGACCTCACGGCCCGAGGGTTTCAACCCCAAACGGCTCGAAAATATAATTCTGGATACTTTCGTCCCTTGAGGCTTTCTGCAGCTGCAGTAGCAGTGCCAGCCAGGCCCATGCACCGAGCCAGGAACATAGGATGGCGCAAGAGTACACATACAGATACACCTTGCGTCCATGTTCTCGAATAAATTTTACGAAATGGATAAGCTGTTATAAGTAGAATAATTCTATTCATATCTCAGATGACTTCAATGTTGACTAATAGACAAAGTGTTTGTTAAAATACCTTACGTGAACGTCTCGGCGGCGTATTAAAAACAAAATAGTGTTTAAACTTTGAACCTTTGTTTACTAGTACAGATAGGTCCAGCTTACATTGATACAAGTAGTACTCTAATTACTGAAGGCTGCAAAGATCTCTTTTTCGAAAATAAAAAACGTAATGATCAACTAATTTATAAAAAAAATAATCGTATTTTTCGTTTAAGCTAAATTTATAGTTGGCAAAGTTAAAGACCATAATTAGAAAAAAGTTTTCGTTTAAAAAGGTTTCAGTATTTTATAGTCTTATAAAAATAGCTTGTAGCTCCTCTGTAGGGCACTTAGCATACCAAATAGGTAACAAATTTATAAACTCAACTAATTAGACGCTTGCCGGACTGACTTTCATGTTTGCTCTGAACATCGTAAACTTCTTCTAACTTTCTAATTTGAAACGGTCGTAATTATTGTTTATCTGAATCATTTACAAACTTTGTATCCCTTTAGAGAAAAGTGGTAATTAAAAACGTAAAATTGTGGGTTGTGCCCCTTTTTATATGACCAATAAACTAAATTAAAGATATTTTACGGCTGTACTGGCAACATATTAAAACATTTTACTTCTTTTTTTATTCGGCATTTCAGTCGATAAAATGAAAGGGCGTTAACGTTAAACATCATTTTACTGTATACTTATTACTATTACATAACTTAAGGAAAAGAAAGGAAAAAAACTACTAATTATTACATAACTTAAGGCTAGTTATTTTCCAGGCGAATAACAATTTAAAGGGCGACTATTTGCTACAAAAAAAAATAGGCGAGGTACTATAAACAATGACATGGCGACTAATATTAACAGTAAGATAGGATGCAAGAGCGAGCCAAGCGAGCTCGGGACTTAGGGCACCCCGACTCGGACAGGTTAGGTTAGAAGATTTTTTTAAAACCACCCGGAAGTAGGAGCCCCGCCTGGTGGGGATCCGTTGACTACGCCTTATTATTATTGCCTTTCAGAAATAGGAGGCCTTGCCAATACAAAAACACGATGCCAGTTTAAATTAAAACAAAGCTAAAACTGATATAATATATATAAGCTACTACTTTCTACTTAAAATTAACCTTCGCTGAAGCTGCCAACCTACTATATTGCTACCGGCTTTCATTATTTTTTAATCCCAAATTCAGATTAATTCGTCGCCGCGTTAAATACATGCCATAAGTTAATTGTGTTATCATGATATTTTGGTAATAAGCAAAGAAGTAACTTCAACAAAATATAAACTATTATCTAACATTTACCAAGATACATAACATAGCATCACGCCTGTATTCCGCGAAGGGTTAGGCAGAGGTGCACTTATATTACACCCATTTCGCAAGTTATGTTTAAGTCACATGTAACAGGGGGAATACAGGCGCCTATTGCCATCAACCAGACACAAATCCAGACTCCAGGCTGCTACTGCGAGCTGCGGATTGTTCGAAAGAGTTACCGTGGCCCTGGCGCACAGGCAACTGAAGGAACACGGGTGGGTTTTAGTCAGTAAGAGTCTGACACGCCCTTCCGCTCCGCCCAGAGCGGGAGAGGTCATTTGATGATTTCCGACGCAAAAATAACACATTGCCGGACCCGCGAATCGAACTCAGAACCTCATGATGTATGGTTAGCGACCACTAGACCAACAAGGCGATATTCTACCTAAGTAGGTACAGTATAGCTTAGGTTAAATGGTTCACCTTATGTTGTGGAACTAAAAATAAAACCTTTACATTATAATAAATGGGTCAACAAGACATAGGTACTGTCAGTTCTCATTATTCCGGATACTAACAGTAACTGACGTTATAAATGTGAATAAGATTTCTTATTTCAACCTTCAATGACAACTAAGAATAAAAGAAAGAGAAAGACTATGAGTCTAAGAGTCTAAAAGTCTTAGAGAATAAAATAATGAAGTAAGAAATTCTATTGTTATTTCTGTATCTATCCCTGGACACCTAGTCAGGGATCCTTTAGGACCCTAACTGGGTGACAATACAGTTAGAGTCCACGTCTTTTAATTTTTAATTTGTTAAAGCTTTTCTATAAGTTAGCAGCAAACCTGAAAGTTACAGAATATAAAGTTATAACTTAGTTACCTTAGTTACATATATTTATAACTTAATAACACCTGATCAGTGGGCAATATGATGGCAGCGCAGCACTTAAAAAGCATTACAGTATGCTTTCTAATGGGATCCCGCGTGTCTCGGGTTCGATTCCCGCACGGAACAAAAATTTGTATGACCTACAAGTAGTTGTTCCGGGTCTGGCTGTTTGTGTATGTGAGTTTGAATGTTTGTAAACGCACCCACAATATAGGAGAAATTCATAGTGTGGGGCAAAGTTTGAAAAACAAAAAAGGCAAAAACCTTTCTCGACCAAATTAATCTTCGAACGCAAATAGGTACCACATACCTACGTCACGTCGCCTCAATTTGAGGTTATCTTCCTTTTATGCCAGAAATTATCAAAGCTAACCGTTTTCCATATATTAAATATTAGCGGGGATGTTGTGCCCCAGTCACCCCAATGGCCGTTATTAGAGTGACATGTTATTTTTGTGAGATGCGTACATACGTAACAAAGGCCGGGTAGACGGGGCCGCTAGACGGACACGAGCGCATTGATAAGGGTCACATCGGAACATTACCCCGACGGACAAACTAAGCCTCCTTTTTTACCTAAATTAGTTAAGCGAAACGTAACTCAATAATATTTTTTCTCTGACTCCCCTCCGGAAGTTTCGTTATTAATTTTTTCCCAGGCAAACTTCTTTAACTTTTTTTAATTAGCTCCAGGGACTGTGTATCGAAATACCTACTGCTCTTTTTCATTACTTTTTATTTGTTCTACTGAAAATCCATCTTTCAGGATTAATTACGCGTTTATTTATTTTGCTAATGAATTCTGTGCGTACATAGAAATGTTCAATTAATCTTCATACTTTGATGGAGAAAATCACAGCTCAAATAATATTCAGACAGGCTGCGCGGAAATGGAACCAAAATATTCCGAATGCATTTCTGAATAATTTACCAATACTTTTTCAGCCTGCTAAGCACTCTTCAGCCGAAGAAAGATAACATCCAATCAAACTTAATGACTTTCTTCACGCTGATTGGCTGTGAGCAAAGTACTAACGAGTCTTGATTTCAACAAACTTCGCAAATTGTTTGCTTATTCAACGTAAGGTAATAACAGGTAGGACACACGGTCATAAATTACAGCAAGCGAGGTATAAAACATTCAGGTTCGCACTATGCCCGCTATCGATCTCTTTTGTAATTATTGTGCTCTACATATTTTACACTTTATGGGAGTTGGGTATCGAGTTGTGATTACAATCAACAATTTCGTTTGTGTAATGTGGATTTATTTTTTAACGCGTGTGAAGTACTCGTATGGCTGTAGTTTAATTTGTTTAATTTTAGATGTTCGTGTGTTCCTGTAAAATCCCAGTTGCATAAATTAGCTTCATTCGATTTTATATTACCTACTTCATTTGAATTTTTTTATATTATTAAAATCAATTTATGTTTGTGTAGGTAAGCATTTCTTTGATTTTGTCAATTACGTAAGTTTTCAATAAAATATATGGGGTGGTTTTTTGCTATTGAATATTTTCGTCGCACAATAATCCTGGAATGTTTGAACAGGGGATCGAATAGTTTGCATGAAGGTATGGTGCTGTGTATTTATGTATACTCAATCAATTGCAAAAAGGAAACCAGTCGCAAATGAATACAAAGACGTATCGTAAAATTGCGTCTCCTTTTTTTATTATATTAAAAACCTACGTATTCCTCTGAAACGTTAAGAAATGCTTCATTTAAATAATTGTTTGCTAAATAAAACGATCATGTGTATTATCCAAGATATTGAACGGGAATAATAAAGAATTTTTCCAAAGTTCAGAGAATACCGATTACGGACCATTGAAATACGTCGAACTTGAAATGATAGGATCTTTGAATTTAGAAATGCTTTATCGACAGATTTAATAATGGCCGTTCGTCATTTTAATTATTAAAATGTTTTTTTTTTGTGTGCTAAAGTAAAAATCGTTTTTAATTTTAATCAATAAAACTTTATCTCAAAGACATTTAATGGAAGGAACTGAAAATAATTATTACGCTGTTTACCTAACAATTTTATTAGGCAGGTAATTATATTTAAAATGTGGAAATGCGTTCCTTGAGATAGGAACCTATTTGGATTCGCACAGGACTTTTATTTTTACTTGTTTACTGTCGTTTTTAATGTTAGTTTTAAATGCTCCTTTTTTGCTGTTTTTATTTCTTGTGCGTCTCCATAATAAAATATTTTTCTTTCTTTCTTTCTTTCTATGAATGATAAGCTGAGGAACGATGTGTTAAGGCAACGGTGCGGTCTGAAAGAAGATGTAGTGACAAAAATTTAATGAGCCTAGCTTCGATGGTTTCATCACGTTGAGAGGACGAATGAAAGGTGACTAACAAAAGGTATTTACAAGACAAATGTGAGTGAAAACGGTGAAAGGGGATGCCCTTAGAAGGACATATCTACAGTGACCTTATTTGTGTTGTTCTTCAGAAAGGTCAGGTGCGTAGTACTCGCAACCGGCGTGCGTGTATGATCTATGAATGTAAACGAAGCAAAAGGATTAAGTAAGGATCGTAGCCGATGGCGTTATGTAGTTTCTGCCTACCCCCATGAGACGAAGGCATGCGTTTATATAAGTATGTATGTATATTATATTTAAGAAATCAATGCTTTTCTACATTATTCATTAGGTACAGTCATTAAAAGAGATAAGTAACCAGAGCCATCGATATAGTTGAAGTTTAATAAGAAACCGATGAATGTTTTCGAATAAAATTTAATTTAAATAATAGATAACAAACAGGTAAATTATGAAATTATATTTCTTTCGAAAATATCAATCGGTTTCTTACTAAACTTCAACTATATCCGACGACCCCGGTTACTTCACATTTGGTGACCGTATATGTACGCAAAATCTGCGTTTGGGTGTGTAGTTGAGAACACCAACCCGTTATACAATACAATAGCTAGGTTGTGCCTACCTACATATAAAAGTTAAGTAAGAATGGTGTTTCTGTATCATTGGTCTAGTCTCTGGTTGGTAAAGCCGTGGTAGACCATGTCTAACTGCAAGCAAAATAGTTACTTATGGCCGATTCATACTCGTATAATTTACGGACCATTATTGGTAAAATGAAGACTCTTGTATCTTTACCAATAATGAAGCAATGACCGAGCTTTGCATAGTAGATCGTCCCATATGGAAGTAGCGATCACAGGTAAAATTAGCTTATGAATTTATTTATATGCCCAGTTTGGTAATAAAAAAAAACACGTGTGGCACTCGGGGACTGCCGCGGTAAAGCTATTGCATAGCATTATTTTTCAACTTATGCAGTTATAATTATTTATTTATTTTTTATTTATGCAGTATTTTTTTTTTCTTTGATGATAATTCAAGTACAGTCGTACCATATACATACACGTTAAGCGAATGCTCGGCCGAGCTATATGGTAGGCGGAGTGGGGGGTGTTAGGTTTTATTTTCGTTACGGAATTTCTTGATTCGGTCGCTGCGCTCAAAGCCCGCGATAAAAGCTATGCAATAGCTTAAAATGGCACCATTGGTAAGCAAAATGATTCTTTTTTGTTTATAGGAACCGACCGTTACCTAAACAATCAATAATAGGATGGTTCCCTATCCCTATGTGATGGTTTCCAATTGGTTGGAGTTACTGTATAAGTACCTACTGTTATTATGATGAAATGGGGGAGTACCTACCCTTCTGCTTACCCTGGGGAGTACCTACTAACAGGCGTGACATGAATTCTATTTACAAAGATATTGTCCATTAGAAGTTAAACAGCGAAATAACTCTCGACACAGAACCTATTTATTTTTCCAAACAATTTATATGCTCAGACAGTTAAATGGATTTTATTATCCGTTTGTTCCTTTTCACAAACATTATATTTATTATCTTTATACAAAAGTACAAGTGTATCAAATATTAGAAGGTCATGCTTACTAAGGTATGTTTACAAAAATACCGACACCAAATCTGTTTATCATTTGGTTTAGGCTAGAAATGCCTAGAAATTAATATGAATAGGTATCAGTCGGGTGAAAGGCGAACAAAAGTGTATACTTATTGTAAAGCGGGAGTAGGTAGTGTAATGGAGAAATTGCCATCACTATGTTTGGCAGACGGATTAGTAACAGTAGTTTGTTGTTTTGTTTAGCAGACGGGACACCAGCACGCTGCTGCATATCTTCGCGACATAATTAAAATTAAAATGCAAAATTATTTATTTTGGGACAACTAGATCCAAAGGTTAGTATACAAAAACTTAGAAACTATTGTTAGTACTTAAATACAATTACAAAGGACAACACTCATCATACATCTAATTCTATGCACATATAACCCTGTGCTGAGACACCCCGCCCCGTCAAGATAACCAATAGGGAGATACCTCCCTAAAAAATCACCAGACGAACGAAATGCTTCAACACAGGTGCACGTACATCTTCAGCTATAGTTTTCAGGATGCTGTTGTGACTCCCCCGCACCCTCCTCATAAGTGACACGGCTTTGTTCCGAATTACGGCATGTAAATCGTTAGTTTGAGCCTGCGCGAACATCTCGGAGGCACTGCAGAAACGAGGAAGTCCCAAACATCATCCTGAAAATGTTATTGTATTGGACGCGCAGAGTGTCCAGGGATTTTTTGGTATAACTAACCACCCGTGTACAGACCCTGACAGTACGCTTTAAAAAGCGTAATCTTGACTTGGTCCGTAATGTCGTGGCCAACTTTTTAACACCTGCGGACGCGACCGTGTGACCTATGAAATGTTAATCATCCAAATATCACAAATTACTCTCCAAAGATCTCTAATCATAATATTCCCTTTATAATTAATATAGCCTAGGGTTTAGGAGAGGCCCGAAACCGAATAAGCGGTTACATAAATTAATATCAAAATGTGCAAATAAATTGTTCTGAAATTAGAAATCGTAACTATCGGGTCGGTGTCTATAAAATGACGACCCGTGCCAAACGAAGCCTGCCGGAATAAACTCATTTGCAGAAAGTTATCGGCGAGTCTGAATTCGTGCTACTAAAGATTCCAATGGGATTCGAAGAATTCAGTGTATCTGCCTATTACTAACTACAGTTCGTGGCAGTTAATTGAGTGACAGCTTTGATAAAGCTGCGCTAGCATTTAGTTTATAATATTATGTCGCTTCCTGGAAGTCTAGTCCACAACCAGTTGACGAATTATCACAGCTAAACGTATATCATTTATCGGGCAGTACACAAATTGGTAATCACAGTGGAATATTATTGCGTACATTTTATTCACGTTTTTCGTGATAAATCGCTTTGTTGAGCTTAATAACACTCATGGGACAAGATAGGGCGTTATGCTCGTGACGTAAAATCATGAATTTTCCTTGTTATTATAAACTGTTATCAATTCCAGCGATTAATAAGCTTAAAATGTGTAACAGGATCTTCATTGTCTGGCTCAAAGACGATACTCTTATAACAACAAACTTTGCTTAGTCTGAACTAAGACTTGCTATTATAACTTCGTTATTCTCAAAGTGTACTTTACAGAAGTGCAATGAGTAACGTAAAAGCGTGGCGAAAAAACTGGCTACTGGAGATTTTGGCTTAAGTAATTATATTTGCACTGGTTAGTTTAAATATAATGATTTAAGCCAAACATTACTTAGTATAACCTGAGTTATTGAGCGTAAAAACATCTCACGTTATTAGAAAATCATTTGCTATTCGGAGCGAGCGAGCGTATTACATAAATAAACTGTTTGCTTTCGGTTCGTGTTTGCGTAGGAGGACTATCGAGAGAGGCAACAAACACACGTGCCGTGAACGTGGCGTGGACGTGGAGTGACGCGGCAAGCGCGCTGCGGCGGTGGCTTTGTGATCATTCCTCGGCTCTGTTTCGGTCGTATGAAATATGAAGCAAACTATTATGTGGGGAATATATTTACTAAAGTGGATAAAAATATATACACTGGATAAACTTCTTATACTAAATTAACTAACAAACGATTAAAATTAAAATATAATATCCTAACCTAAGTAAAACTATTATTAACAAACTAAAAGATGGCTTCGAAAAATTCCCCCGCATCGCTGTCGACTGTTAATGTACCCAAGAGACTGGCGGAATTGCCACGTTGTATCTATGGTCTATGGCAAGTATTATGTTGAATAGGGCAAAGGCAGTCCGTGTCTCCTTAGTTAGTCCATGAAATATAAATCCATAGTCCTTTGAATAGAGCCTGACACAAACAATGATTATGACCACCTAATTTATTGATCTAAAAATGTTTTGTGTTAGCATATCCAATCTAAAATCATACATTAATTTGCTTATGGAAATCATGACTGCTCATTAACGCATCAGTGTGCATGTGACATGACAGGCAATTTCTGGAACGTCATTTGCATTTTCTATTTGCGAGGATGATGAATTAATCGGGAATCTAGTATTAAACTTAGCTTGTGATTGCACTAAACGTCGGTTTTACCTCAGTTTGGTCGGACGTGCTCGAAATGGAATTCACTGTCAGAAGACAAGTAATTATGTTTTATGATGGTCCCTTTGAGCAAAATGTTAATTACATGCGAGTATGGTTTACAGATAAGCTTTAAAATCATCATAACAACACGCCTGTATTCTCCAAAGTGTTAGGCAGAGGTACTACAGAACACCCGCATTTCGCCAGTTATGTTTAAGTCCCATTTCGCAGGGGGCGAGCCTATTTCCATCAACCGGGCAAACTTCAAGATGATTTATTATTTTACAGATGTTATTCATACATGTCGGATTACTACAATTTTGTATCTCATATTCTCATCGCACGCAGCAACGGTCCACAAAATCAAAAATGTGAGGCGGTAACACGCTCTAAGGCATATTTTATGAAGTGTCGTCGGAGCCTATGTACTATTCTATATACAGTAACTATGTAAAATATTCGCGAAACCCACATAGGGGCCACATCGGCTGATAGCTGATAAATTGAAGCTTGTACGTGACCGTCCGCGGGTCTTTCACGAGATGGGATCATGCTGAGTCAGCGATGTCGTGAATATGAACACCCACGCGTGGTTGGACACTACATGATATTTGATACCGAATAGATGTCTAACTGTCACTGGATAAATTACGAAAGAAAATGAAATATTTGACATGTGTGACTCACTCGAAGGGACGCAGTTTGGACATAAATTTTTAATATTTATAAAATTTTACAGAGGACAGAGTTATTTCGTTTTTGAGGGTGACATCTTTGTGCGAGATGTCGTTGGACTTTTTTTATATTTGGTACTATTAGGGCCGGTACAGACGATAGACAGCATAATATATATGACTGGCTTTTCTTGACAGATATCAAAACGTAACTTGTTTTATTTGCTCTGCCTCTTTTTAATATTTCAATAAATGGTTTTTTGTTGGTAAAAAAGATAAACATAAACCTATCTTATCACCTCAAGGACTTCTCATACACCGAAAGAACGACAATTTTCTAGTTTATTACGTGACAATACCTACCGTGTCACCTTACATCGTATATGTACGGAGAGACTGTTCCAAAAAATGTATGTTTTTAATATCAACTGTTTTTTTATTTTATTGAGGTCTAACAAACGAGGCTGCAAAAAAAAACTACCAGGAGCCGCCAAAGGAGCAATGAATTAAGTTAATCATTATTTATTTAAGACATGGTTACCCTTTTAGTGTGACCCTGTTTAGTGTTTATTCCTAGAATATATCGCAGGTCGAAAAGCATCATTCGTACTTTTGCAACACAACCCAAATAAAAATAAATTGTTAAGTAATTTTGACCATCTTTGGCAGAACTTAAGACTATGGCTTTTGAAGACAAAGGATAAATTCTGATAGTAATGCATTCATCATGTACGAGTCATGGTTTTGCTTATGTAAACCATCGTAACACGAACGTACATACAGGTACTTATGCTGAAATTGAAATTAGGTAATAATTTTATAACTGTTATTCATACCTGAAATTGCATTTTTACAAAGAGAAATGGACTAAGATAGTAACAGAATGGTATCCAAGAGATAGCAAAAGAAATAGAGGCAGACAAACTAAAAGATGGGAAGATGACTTCAAGAAAATAGCTGGTCCGGTATGGACCCGTATAGCGAGAGACAGGAATGCGTGGAAATCTTTCGAGGAGGCCATTGTCGACAGACAAGATGTTACACACAAACATCCAGTTGCCGATCATTCAAATACACAATCTAGTTTTTTTTTTTGTAAGTAGTTATGTATTATTAATTGTAAGGAAAGAAACAGCAATAAAGGCTATTTTATTTTTATTTATTTTATTTTATTTTATTTATACCTAATTGTCCTGACTGCCTCGTTAGTCTGGTAGCTGGTGGTGGCTAGTTCTACTACTGAGCCCCGGGTTCGATTCTCGGGTGGGTCAAAGTGGTGCTGGGTTTTTCCATCTGGAATTTCTCAGTAGCAGCCCGAAGTCTCTATCTGTGCCCGATTGATGGCAATAGGCTTGCCCTTTATTACATGGGACTTAAACATAACTGGCGAAATGTGGGTGTACTTACTATAGGTACACCTCTGAATACAGGCGTGATGCTACATTGTTTTTTTTTTCTTGTTATATAGGAACTCAATATTTATCTTATTTTTAAACAAAGTTAGTTATTCATGTTTTTCAGAAACGAACGTTCGATAGTCTAGTGTAAAATATGTAGGTAGGCCAACACGGGTGGTATACTTTCCTATTTAGCACAAGTGAATAACGACAAAATAATTAGATGAAGTAGGTACGTAAGCCGAGTGTATCAAACAAACTCAGGGGCTGGCACAAAGTGGTATGATTTAGATAAGTCGCCCCGCTCTGCACGTTTAAACGTTCTCCCTTTACGACCTTTCAATTTAAAGAAAATTAATTTTCTGACGTCTAAGATAGACGTCAGTAAAAAGACTGACGCTAGCGTGTAGTTTACAGAATGTACTTAAACTAACAATTTATTTAAACCCAATTGAGTGCAAAATACGCACGGTGAGTGATTATATTATGTAATGTGCCAAGCTGTGACATGTGTGTACCTACTATTCGGTGTATCCTTCGAATCTAAAACCTAGTTTCAAATGTTAATGATTTTCAGAAAAAAATTGATGAGAGCAATCCTTTCGTTAACACCTTTGGGTTAATTGACCAACTTTTTTGTTTTTTGCGGAGAGTTCAGATAAAATTATAAGAAAAAAACCAACATTAAAAATACAAAAGCTCCGCGGGTAAATTTTTGTTTTTACAAGTTGGCACCACAGTTCTGTTCTTAACTCCTAATTAACTACTTATGATCTTTCACTTAACAGCTAAATGGCAGAACCAGTGGGTCGTGTAGGGAGCACATCGGTCGCAGCCGCTCAATTTCTGGTCGAACTAGTCCTCACACGGTGCATTACACTCGGCCACCGCATTCGAGAGCTATTTGCTGCCCGGGATCAGATTAATGTTGCCACTTTTCTACTTGTCGCTACCACCAAACTTTGCCCGACCGCCTTTGCCCACTCTATTGTATACCAAAAGGAATTATTTCTGTTGAGTAGCTTGGTACCTATCTCGCGGTTTGGGGTAATAATCTGACTCTGTACTCGTGAAATAATGAGACAGTGCTATGACTAAACTTGATATGTTATTCTGTTTAAGAAAAAATCTGAAGTCTTACACCACATTACGCTTGTAATCCCCGAAGGGTTAGGCACAGGTGTACCTGTAGTACACCCACATTTCGCCAGTGATGTTTAGGACCCATGTACCTAATAGGGTGCCAGCCTATGGTGCCGTCAACCAGGCACACATCCAGACTCCGGGTTGCTAGTGAGAAGTTCCTGATGGAAAACCCAACAACACTCTGCCTGACATGGAAATTGAACCCAGGACGTCACGCTCAGCAGTAGCTTTTGCTACCACTAGACTAATGCGGCACTTTAACCTCTTTTCATAACTTTAAAGATGTAAAGAAAAATAAAAGGAAATAGGTTTGTTTATTGTAATACGTTTTATTTCAATGTATTCTACATTAAGCCATAGGTAGAAAAATCTACACTGGTCTATAATAAGAATTTAGCTTTTTAGAATGGCTCCCCTAAACAAAGAGAAACAATTTTGTGAAGACGAGCGAAAAATAAGTGACATGAAGCTGCGTCTTTTTAGATTTAATTTTAGATATTTTGTGGGATAAGCAGTGGAGTGCGAGCCTAGAACAAAAGACGTGTCAGTGCTTTACAAAAGTCTTAAACCTTTTTAATGTGCTTTGTAAAGGCTCTTACAAACAGGCGCGACACGTGACCCAAATCGCGCGCGACGCAAAGGCACCGCTCGTCGCGTGACGAGCGGCGCTTTTGTGTCACGCTGTCGCGTCGCGCCTCTCTGTGGAAGCCTTAAAACACATAAATGGATCAACATCATCATTCATCATTGTTCATTATTTCTTAACCTTACTTAGACACTTTTTTGACTTATAGGTACTATGACAGCCGATCGATCGAACGACCTGCAACATCAATGGGATGACTCAGCTTAAATGCAAACTTGAAGTCGTTATAATAAAAACATACGTGTCTACTTGAGAACTTCCTCCTTTTTTTTCGTCGGTTAAAAATCTGCCTAGCCTTTTCCCAATTGTTTGTGTCGGCTTTCGTCTAACCGTAAGCAGCTGCATACCAGTATTTCACATGGAGCGACTGCCTATCAGATCTCCATACACCCAGTTACTGGGTAACACCATATCCCCTTGGTAAGATTGGTTATCAGACATTTGGGTTTCTGACTACCCGTAACGACTGTCAAAGCTTTACGAATGACAGCCGGGACCAACCGCTTAACGTGCTTTCCGAGAATTGGAGGGGTCTCGGTATGTAATGGATGGTCACCCATCCACGAACCGACCGTGGCAAGCGTAGCTTAACCTTCGATCGACGCTTGCGGATGTTATTATTTAGCGACGAGCCCCTCCCATTGATAAAATATCAGGTTTCTATTATATTTCGCCAATTTTGGCTTCGTTTTCGTAATTTCACTATAGAGATTGCTTGGAAACGGAGACATCATTCTGAAAATTAAATAAACCCTAGTGTAAAATAACGTTTGAAAAATAAAACAAATATATTTTCAAACTGCCATTAGATTAGGCACACAATAAAACGAAAATAAGACACCTCCAATAAACTGACTCCTTATCATACAAAACATATTATTCTGAATCCACTTAAATGAGAAATTCAGGAGTCCCTAATATTACATTCTAACGGCGACAATAACCCGAAAACATTAAAATGAAAACTTTTATCAAATAAAATACAATTCAACCGTGCGTACGCCGCGTGGGGTAAAAATGCGGTCCGTAAAAGGTGGTAAAAGTAGATACATTCCCTTTACCTCTTGCTTCCGTTCACGCGCAGGTGAAAATATTACGTGGAGGTGTAAACGAGCCCCGGCAAGGCCGTTATTGCCATCGTTAAGTTAAAATTTTCTCTCTTGAATAGCAAAGCGAATGTGAGACATAAACACAGACATTTATGTTATTTGCAAACGAACATCGAGATGAATATTATGTAAAATATAAAGGTGTGTCTACTGAAAATTAGATGCTGTTTTATAAGCAAATAAGCTGGGTGTGTTTATTTTATTTTTATTGGTGTTAGATGAAGATTTTGTACGCATTCGATATTGTTTTGTTCCAAATAAAAGGTGAATTTGTTGGAAATCGTAAAGCTTTCTGTCTAGAAAGCTTGTCTAAGCGCAAACTCTTGTTGTAGGAATACAAAATACGTGTAGGTACCATCGCATTATTTTCTCCTGAGACTTGTTATAAAACACGTTGTTAAGAAAGTTTGCATGATGCGTTGAAGAAACTCTGGGGAATATGTAGGTGAAGAACTATAAGGTACACAAAACATGAATACAAAAACATAGCTTTCCGTAGATTTGTTTTTATGTTTACCCCAAAATGTTTCCTGCCGCTGAAATAAAAAACAGAAAAGAATCAACTTAATGATGCAGAAAAAATAGTCACTAAATTCCTGTTCACCGTTCAATTCACTGAATCAACTCATATTAACGTTAAAGAATAATAAGTTGTTTTATTTGGTACATTTAGTTGGCCAACAGACGTCAGTTCAACAAAACAAGCTGGCAATAGCACAGATTTCCCTTAGGAGTGCTATATTACGACTTTCCATAGAGGAAATGTACGTAAGTGTTCTGAAAAAGTGGGGGCGTTAGTAATTTGATGGTCGAATTACTTTTATGACGGACTGCCACTTTTGTTTCAAAGTAATGGTCTTTGTCACTACTTTGTTGTGGTTGTCAACTTAGTTGCGAACGGAAGATATGGAATAACGTCTTATACGGGTTGTTTATTACTTTTAAGTGTACCATAAATGATAAAAGTGTGAACAAAAACAAAAGAAGAAATTGCAACTCTGACATCTTTTCTGAATGTGCAATGTCGATACTAGATTAGAGTATGTTTTTATGTTGTTCCGATGTGTTAAATTACTGCCTACTGTTAATGTTAAATTACTGCCTCCTGTTAATGTTAAATTACTGCCTACTGTTAATGTTAAATTACTGCCTACTGTTAATGTTAAATTACTGCCTACTGTTAATGACTGCCCCATGGTAGTGGTCGCAAACGGTACAGCTGAGCATGAGGTCCTGCGTTCAGCAAAGTGTTATTGGGTTTTTCCTTCTGGAATTTCTCAATAGTAGCCCGGAGTTAAGATTTGTGCCTGGTTGATGGCAATAGGCTCGCCCCTGTTACATGGGACTTAAACATAACTGGCGAAATGTGGGTGTACTATTATAGTGCACC
Source organism: Dryobotodes eremita (assembly GCA_917490735.1). NCBI lineage: Eukaryota > Metazoa > Arthropoda > Insecta > Lepidoptera > Noctuidae > Dryobotodes > Dryobotodes eremita. The sequence continues at coordinate 11,266,147 of OU823249.1, forward strand.
TCGAGGTTCACCTCTGCCCAACCCTTCGAGGTAAACAGGCGTGACGTTATGTTATGTTATATATTAAATTACGTATTTTCCTTTTGTTAAAATGAAAACTCAGTCTGAAATACTTCGTTTTATTTTTAAATTGTTATAATTAATGGTCTACAGAATATTCGTTTCGACACATTATCATTCATTTTACACAGCTATTTCATGCTCAAAACCTATGGTGGGTTATGTAATTCATTTAGGCTTGATAAAAACACTGACCTCGTGTCCGTAGGTATCATATAACATTTAATAAACCTAAATAATCGTTAATTAACTTTATAGCGCGGTACATTTTAGAACTTGAGTAATTAAAGGCTTAAAAAGCGGTTGTCTAACGCCTATAGTGTTTCAAAGATACTTAATTACACGACATAAAACCTTTTGTGCAGACGAGGTCGAATATGATATTATGAATACCTTTACTGTATCCTATTAATTAAATAATTTTATGAGGAGTGGCGAATTTACGTGTATTGCCAACAAAAGAGATAAGTTTCCAGGCGGCTAGATCCAAATACTTTTTAAGAAATACTGTGCAGCCCACAGTGTGCATGCAGTGCAGCACATAGTGCCCACTATGGAGACTCACGCACGTCTTCACTTCTTCAGAGAGAGTGTGCCGTAATGCACCACGCGGAACCAGTGCAGTGTAGTTTGATTAATCTCACATGTCTTCGAATTTCTGTTTCTAGAACATCCTTTTCAACAATTTGACATCGGTCGTCAATATAATTACGGTCTCAAAGATTGTATTTCTTGCTTACACACCAAACTATTTTATTGCCTGTGCTACTTTGCCAGCTATCTAGTGGATTCGGGTCGAAGGGTTCAGCCAAGCTCGAGACTAAATTATAGCGACTAAATAGTCCAAGCACTTATGGAGGGCCAAGTTTGGAAATGGTATAACCGACGCTCACTTCCACTGATAGAACTATGTTGTAGAGTACATCAGGAATGCGTCGAGCGGTAGTGTTCCCTAACCCAAGGATAAAGTTATTTAAATATATTGTGCTATGTACTGTACATATTTATTGGGTAATATAAAGCATAAGTTTGCTATTGTTTTGTCCTTCAAACATACCAGTAAAAGATGTAGTGGCACGAATATATAAGTGCTCATATATGTACAGGAGTAGCACGCGACCACGGTAGAGGCAACTGCAGGCGTCAACACGCGTCGCAGTCACGTCGGCAGTTGCCTCTGCCGTTATGAGCACTAACTAAGCAAAAATCAAAATAAATCTTTTTCAAAATGTAATCGTAAGTAATTCTACATAGCCATTATAATTTACATGGAAACAATATCTTTTATTTTTTATGGATATTTTAGAAAGAAAGCATTTTTGAATTACGTTAAGTGCATGGTACATCTTTTGCACATGAATGTACACCAAAGGAAATACTTTGTGACGAAACATTTTAAATTTTGTACTTGCTTCAGTGACATTTTTAAAGCAAAGGAATAGCGTTCCACTCTTAGCTTTCACGTTAATGTAGGTAGAGCATATTGCTCCCGGAGGAATTGTAAAATGCATGCAAAGGTGATAAGTTAGATGCTCCTACAACATGTTTACATGTTTAAGAGTACAGATTTGATTAAAAAGATTGTAGATATTTCTCTAGAGATTGTTGTTGCTTTCGTCGTCCGATGAATTTTTTAACTTTGCAAACAAAAAAATGCGATTGGTTAGTTTATTTCCACTTTGGATCTCGTAGAAGAATTCATTATGTTGTAAGATTCTTTCACAGAAGCTTGCACGTGAAATAAGTTTAGAAACCAGTACAGTACCTACTTTTGTTACCTTATTAATAAAAATCTGTCATTCTAAAATAATAGTGACGGGTGACTATCGCAGATTGGCGAATTAATTGAAAACATAATTATGACGAACCGCAGTTTGCGGCGGTGGTTCATCGCCAAGCTGTGGCTCACAACAGTAGCCTTGTGTGCCGCTATAGATAACATTAAATTTAACTATTCATAACATAAAACTTCATATTATATCATAAAATACAATTTCATAAAATAAATAAATACATTTACATTTATCCCAAAAATACTATGACAGTAAAAATAATAACAAAATGGATACAAACGCTTACCTACAATGATACCGAAATACTTCTGAAACCTTGACATATACACACCCTCACACTCATGTACTCTCAGTCACACCTACAGGCTACACTTTCACTCATATATACTCACACACGCACTTACACCCACTCATACCCTCATTTGATTTAATTTAAGTTAATGGTTATTTATGTAGTTCTAGCATAAAAATTATACGTTTTGCTTTTTATACAACACGTCCTGCTATGGAAGAGCGGACTCTCCTAATACAGGCACTATCTGCCTAAAAGGAGGATCCAATCAAAAAATTTTGTTTACACCTATACTTGTTTTACCAATAAACTATTTTATTTATTATTACATCACGCCTGTTTTCCCCGAAGGGTGTAGGCAGAGGTGTACTAATAGTACACCCTCGTGTCGCCAGTTAGGTTTCGGATTCTAGCCTTCGAAGTCAAGACTAGGCAAGTGGCAATCGCTTTCAAAGCGTTTCGTATTCCTACAATGACTGTCAACAGGACTAACATAAGCTTTTCGGTAGCATATATTATGTCAATCCAATACATTTTTGACTTTTCCATTCTCATTATCGCTGGTGAAATGTCATTTGTTTAGGCCCTAAGCTAGCAATAACAACTGTAATGAATAAGCCCCTTTTCTATCGGGATCCCTTCTTTTCGCATAATATTCTTTGTCCTAATATACTTCGGCATAACGATTTTGGCACAATTTGTTTTGGCATAATAATACTTCGGCGTAATTTTTTTAGGCATACATTTTATGTTGGCATAATCATCTTAAAGACTAATTTGTTTTGGCATAGATTTGATTCGCATAACGTTAGTAGGCCTAATGACTATTAGCATAATACTGTTGGTTAAAGATTTAATATGCTGTGCAACAAAAGTTAGTGACAGAACCGAATTGCTGCAAAACCGACTCCACGTAGCCTTGTTTGTCCTACCCCTAGAGTGTAATTTAAAATCGCGTAGGCGCGTAGGGGCGAGGCGGCCCGCGGGTTGAGGAGCAGGCGGCTGCGAGCGAGCCGCCGCGGCTGAGGCTGGCCGGCTAAGCCGGCCAACAAGCCGAAGTTGCGGTGGTGAGCGAAAGCCGTCTGCGGCTATTAGCATGCGTGGGGCCGCCGGAGGCCCGCAGCGCCGGAGCCGTGACAGAAACCCTGCCTGCTGCATGCTGTATGCTTGCTTGCATGCTGTATGCTTGCTTGCTTCATGCTTCCTACAGCGAAAAAAAAACCCACAAAATTGTTTATAAAAAAGTTATGCTTTAGAACTTTATGCTTAATACATTTATGCTTTAGAATATTATGCTTAATCATTATTATGGTTAGAGAAATTATGCTTAAAAAAATTATGCGTAAGCTGTTATGCGTAATTATATTATGCGAAAATATAATTATGCCAAACAAAATTATGCTAAGTTATATTAGGTCTTAAAATTTTATGCAAATGGATAGGGAACCTTTTCTATCTTATCAATGAGGGCTCTCGCGCTTTTTTTTTTGGGTGGGAAATCATCAAATGACGTCTCCCGCTCTGGGCGGAGCGGAAGGGCGTGTCAAACTCTTACTGACTAAAACCCACCCGTGTTCCTTCAGTTGCCTGTGCGCCAGGGCCACGGTAACTCTTTCGAACAATCCGCGACCCCGGCAGGAGGGCTCTCGCGCTTGAGTTCGACGCTAGAGGCGGTAGTATAGAGTAAGGTTTTTAGATGTCAAATGTACTGAACGTTCGTTGTTTGCGGGGTTTTTTATCACGGATTTGAACTAATTCATAATTGTTGTAATGGTTGTGCCATTCCTGATTAATTATGACCTAGATTTTAAGTAAAAAGTTAGGATCTAATTTGGTAGCACTTGAAGGAAGAATAATAGTTGTTTGCTTCATGCTTGGCAATTTTAAGAACATTATAATTTAAATATTCATTTGAAGTTTTATAATGTAATATAATAAACACAATATTTATGGGTATTAATTTATGGGTACTTAAACATATCCAAAACATCAAATAAAAGTACTGACACGACCTTACTCGCCAGTGGCGCCATCTAGTGAGCACAAAAACGATAGCCCCCATCAGATAGGTTGCCAGTACATTGTATCCGTTGCTAACAAGCCGTACAATAACTCTCCAATTAGTCAACAATTCTAATTAGCGTTGCATAACAACCCATTGTATTGTACCCACAATATTTTTTGTTTTTAAATTTCACTTTAAAATTGTGAATATCATACGTCAATTAAACTTGAAGAGTTAGACAGAAGAGTAAAATTCAAAATCCTTTTATTCAAATTAACGGACTGTCATTTGTAACTTCTTGGACGTCAAAAGTTATAAAAGATAGCTCATAAAACCCTACCTTCTAGTTCTCGAAATGAGACGTAGTTGCGCAGCATACTCCTTAGCCCCACGTACCCAAAACCCCAAAAGTATCTAAATGCCGGTAATAGATAACATATCCAAATGCCGGTAATAGGTAACATATCCAAATGCTAGTAATAGGTAACATTTCCAAATGGTAAACCCCATGGCCTCCTGCTGAAAACTCCTTATTTTTTTCACCACATCGCTATCGTACCCAAAACCGTACATTTTGGAGGCGTGCCTTTAAGACTACCAGTAGGTACCAGTATCTAGCTAGAATATCTAGTATAGATAGGAACATTAGTCACCGCTATCGTTTCGCCATTTTGTTTCGTAGGAATTGTAGGTAAAAGCGTATTTGAACGCGCTCACGTGGTGCTTTTTACTACAAACTTATCAAGAACTTGACAATTTTTTTTAATTCGTAGAAAGAAAATCCTTTTACCATATACGACGAAAATTGAATTATGATAAAACAACACCTTTTCACTCACTCTTGAATATATTAATTTAATACAAACAAAAAGAAAAAAGAAGAGGGATGAAGAGATCGCAGAGAGCGATAAGGCCGCCCATTGTATGTTTTGTAGTGTTAAATGTATTTTTTTGATGTATTTTCTGGTGTACGTAAAAGTATATATAAATAAATAAATAATAATACAATGTAATGCCGACAACAGGTACAATAATTATCGTACATTTCATTTCCTTTTTCTTTTTAATTCCGCAGTCTGTTCCGCGACGGATATTAACAACGTGGAACAATGGTCGCGAAGATGAATAAGTCGATAGCGTACGTTTATTTTCCTGTTTCATTATTATTGTAAATACTGTAGAGAAACTATTGTTTGTTGTGCTGGAAAATGTATAGGGCTTGTCGATTCTGAAGACAGTTGATTAAAGATTCTTCAGCAGTTTTTCTATTGTCTTATCATTCAGATGTAACCTGTAAGGGCGGTAAATTTATAATTCGAGTAAGTCAAATTCGAATCATTATCATCATCATTGGCAGTCTTTTTCCACCCACAGTTAAGTATAGGCCTCCTCTCTTTAGTACCATGCTTCCCTGGTCTGTGCAAGTATCATCCAGGTCTTCCCCATGATCTTTTGTAGGTCGTCTAACTACCTGGCTATTGGTCTGCCAACGCTCCTTCTGCCGTCTCTAAATTCGAATAAACTTCTTAAATTATTTTCAGGCATGACAAAAGGTATTTATGTAGTTACTCATGAATGTAAAGAACTTTTATTATGAGACAGAGTCTGAAATATTATTAAAAAAACAAGCAGTGCTCATTTTTGATTCGGTAGGTCTAAACAAAAATGCAACTTGTATTCCCACCCAAAAAATAAAAAAAGACTAAACAAAAATGCAAGTTGTTAATATTTTTGCTAAAATGCAAGTTGTTAATATTTAAAAAAAATGCAAGTTTTTAATAGTCCTGTTCAGTACTACCATCTGACTGCCTCGTTGGTACAGCGGTCGCAAGCGCTACTGCTGAGCATGAGGTCCTGGGTTCGATTCCCAGGTCGGGCAAAGTGTCCTTGGGTTTTCCATCTGTAATTTCTCAGTAGTAGCCTGGAGTCTGGCTTAGTGTCCAGTCGATAACAATAGGCTCGCCCCCTATTAAATGGGACTTAAACATAACTGGCGAAATGTGGATGTAACTCTGCCTAACCCTCGGAGATTACAGGCGTGATGTTATGTAGTACTATCACCCTTTCTAATAGTTTACTTACACTAATTTTGCCACATAAAGAGTTTCAATTTTGAAGCCAGTTGATTAAAGATTCTAGCAATTTACTATGACCCCTCAAATGTTTTTATTACACCCAGTGTGTGTGACATGTCAAACCGTTAAGTCTCATAGACATACACTTGAATATCAAGTGGCAAAGGCTGTTAGGGGTGAATAAACTCGTTATAACATACGAGGTTCGTAGTACTTTAGGGGTACCTAACTAATAGGTTTTTATTTCATAAGGAATTAATAAATTATGTGGTATTGTAGAATGAGAAGCTATGACAAAATTGTTTAAATACACAAATATGTAGATGTGTGTGGGTACGGAGTCAAAGTGGGCTGGAATTGTTTGTTTGTTTGCCTGCAGTTTTTTTTAGGCGATTGAGAACCTATTTGTGAGCGTGTGACTAAATCTAGGCACCTACTGGAAAGAACTACGTTTCGAGTTATGAAATCCTTCTGTATAGTGTACGTTTTGGTATGAAAATAGTTCCCTCTCCCTGTAAGCGCCCAGTTCTTACACTATTACACTATTCGTATTTTCCTTTTTAATAGCAAACCGACAAGAAACTCCATGGTTACTACATCCTTTTAAGACCATACGTCAAGTCTTACGAAATCAAAACCACTTAGAAAACAGATCATTCAATCTGATATCAATAGACGTGCAACAGCCCCAAATAACATTATAATCTATCCCCAAATCGCACTTAATGCTGAGCAGTCGATCCTTCTTATTTCACGGCTAACAGACGGACGCAATCATTCGCCGTCACCTTTTCGTCAGCTAGTTATGCGTTCCGCTGATTGTCGGATTGAATTATAATCACACTACGACACTTAATTCAAGGTTTAAAAGATTCGTTTTCGCAGAAACGCACCAAAGGCACAATTCACGGTTCCAATTCGTCGTTCCTATTCAAAAGCTACCCGTAATATACATCATGGTTTCCACCCATACAACAAATCAATGGTAAATTGTATCACTGAAACACACCAAATATACAAATACACGGCTTCAATTCGTCGATCCTATTCAAAAGTTACCTATAAGATACGTCATGATTTCCTAAATTAAAGCAGATCACTCAATCCAATATCAATTGACGTGCAACAGCCTCAAATAACATCATGATCTATCCCCAAATCGTATTTAACGGTTAACAGTCGATAGTTCCCATTTCAAGGCGGATAGACGGACGCAATCATTCGCCGACACCTTATCGTCAGCTAGTTAAGCGTTTCGCTGATTGTCGGATTGAGTTATAAATCTCCGACGGCACGCGATCTATCCCCTGAAACATGGTTTAGTGATACTGGAAGTACCCCTTGTTTGGTGGAATTGATGTGGTGTGAGCTGCGGGGTAATTTCGTAACACACTAACAGTAGGAATAGCTTTCATTTTGACTGTTCAAAAACATTAATTGGGTTATTTACGTTGTTGAGCTGACAAATTTTTCAAACATATGATGCAATGGATGAGCTTGCTTCAAAATGATTCAGATTGTGATTGATAGTGTGTTACGTAATTTGGGTGCAGGTTTGAATAAAGTCTGATAGTTTCACTGTCTTTTTCGTCTTTTGACCCGAAATATTAAGGTTTGAATTTGAACTATGGAATAACTAAGGAATTTGAACTATGCCTATATGGCACCTCTAATTTATAACTTTTTGCCCAAAGGAATGACTGACCTGCCATATAAAAGATTCTGTTGTGCCTTGCGAAAATGGTTAATCGCGGAGAGTTTTTACACCGTCAAAGACTTTTTGAATAAAAGCACATGCCGACTTGGTGTCCATTAAGATACTGGTTCGTCTTATTTCCTGTGACTTCGTAAATAATAATAATTTCAATATTTTAAGTAATTGAAATCGCTATATTTCTAATAATTGTAATTTAAATGATTCTAATAATTGTAATTCACATTTTCTTATGTATGGTAATAATTCAAATAGTTCGAATAATTGTAATTTCTTTTTAAAAATAATTTTGCATGCCCGTAATGAGGGTGAAATATGTCCTGTGCTATAATTTAATTTAACATCTCGTGTCATTTCATGCAAATAAATTATTTATTTTATTATTAAGATTTCCATGGTTGTAGAGCAACCACCACCTGCAGCGACAACCTATAATTACAACCTTATATTGGTATTCGTTACCTACCTACAAAGCTTTGTATGAATACCTAATATAATGTAAAAAAAAACATTTTTATATTCTAATTGATTGTTGTTCATCGTTTTATTAAAAAAACACGTGTCTACTTTTATTTTGGCTATACTTTACAATATTTCCAGATTAATTTTGGTATTAGAATAAAAATTGAAAGCTTCCGATGATCGCGTGTCGGTTGTTAAGGAAATGGATTACCTCGTAATAAGTAATTCGTGTATAATGTATCGATAGGAAATTCACTAGAGATTTCTGCCTATATTTGAGTGTATTTTTCCGATACTTCTGCTTAATTTAGGATAGCATTACTCTTGATCGTAACTGTTTATATTGATCATAAGAAACTTAAATATATTTTATTAATGATAAAAACTAGGTATATTGCAATATGTAAAATGTCAATTTCAGTTTTTTGTGCCTATGAAGAGGTAAATTTTTTATATAATGTTTAAATGATTAATAACTGTCTCTCAGAAATATCCCGGCGCAGTCTTCCAGCATTTCATTAGAAGTATACTTATCAGATTGAATAAGTTGAGATATAGTTCCTTCCACAGTCTCGTTTCCGTTAATTTCAGATGGTAAAATAATTGATTAGCATAATACGTTTCTAGTTAATTCGTCACATCCTATACAATTCTGGTTAACTTTAGTAGATTTCACCCAAACTTCGACTAAAAACCAGTCAGTAAATTGAACCAAAATATCTGTATATCTAGATCGTATGGTAACATCTATGTTCTGAATATTCTCTCGATATATTCCTGACTACACCTCCAAGTGGGCTTGTACTACATGATCGTGATAGATACATATCATAGTGTTGGTTTCATTCGACCCTTTGGTCGACCTGTCACTTTCTAATAAATGTACCTTGTAGTATCGATAGGTAGGTCCTGAAGAATTAGATACGATCAACCGCAAGTCAGTAGTAAGACTTAAAAGACAAAAACTGCCCCTTAAAGCTACGAAATAAAAGCGCTGTCAATAATAATTGCCTTGGAAATGCGGTTGACAGTACGCTGTCAATAAAATCTTGTTTCATTTCCGGTAAGAAATTCATAAGTGGAACGAAGTTCCTTAACGAGACTTGCGAGAGGAGTTGACTGGTAGAAATAGTCACGTAAGGAAAAAGCGTTATGCCCCTCCATGCGACTTTCTCTCTCTCACTCTCTCTCTGTCTCTTTCTATTATATACGAGTATCTGTGTTTGTGCGAGTATCGCGTAAGGAACTTTGTTCCTGAAGCAGGTCCCCCGACCGCACACGTTTTTAGGGTTCTGTACCCAAAGGGTGCCAATGGAATCCTATTACTAAGCCTCCGCTGTCCGTTCGTCTGTCAGTCAGCAAGCTGTATCTTATGAACCGTAAAAGGTAGACAGTTGAAATTTTCGCAGAGTGTGTATTTTTATTGCCGCTATAACAGCAAATAATAAAAATAAAATAAAGTAAAAAATTAAAGGGGGTCCCAAAACCATAAAGGTATTAAAAAAAAAAGTTTTGCTCAATATTGTACGGTGGAACGGGACCCTTCGTGTGCGAGTCCGACTCACGCTTGGCTAGGTTTTTTATTTATTATCTTTTAATGGTATTCATAAGTGAAATATAAAGAAAATATGAAAAAGAAAACTATTTAAGACCGTATTGTTTGTACGGAAATGCAAATGGAAGCTATACCTTCTCCCGGCTAACAATAATTTGCATTTATTACTGGGGATTAAGCTTAAGTAAAGAGAACTAAAAAACAAATAAAAACTCGCCTATAATGGTGAAATTATTTACCTATTCCTTGTGAATGTGAATAAAGAGGTATGAGTTAGTATTATTACAGTGAGGGAAATTAATTGCTGATCAAATTGACGCACTTCGTCAATTTGACTTGTTACAGCCATTTCATACAACTGTCAAAAAATGACAGTTGAATATACGGACCATTTAAGTTGGGAGTTAATTTGATATACTATTATTTTCCTTGACTTTACCAACAGTTTGCACATATTGACCTTACTTTGTACAGATTTACAATTATTGTAAATCCGTACAATGAAAACATTATATTATATTTTAGGTATTATAAAGTAACTAAATAAGCCGATCCTTTTAATTGCTTTGCAAACGGTAAATACTATTGACATGCAGGGACACAAAATGAATTCAAAATAATTTGGCATAATACATAATGTTTGTGAAAACCATTTATTGATGAATAACTCAGTTTATAATATGCTTTAACAGCAATTAATCAAAATAAATCAACACGACAAAATATAATAAGAATTAATTTTAAACCTTACACAAATGTAAAGGAATTATTGTAGTGCAATTACAAATGAAACTAAATTTTAAGTAATTAGTATAATGTGAATAAAGATTACATCCACTGACACAAGGGAACAAGACTGAGAGAACGGCTGCTCCATCTACGGTAAAAAATCTAACAAAATGTACTATAGGTACCCACCTAAATACCTATTTATTATGACGGGCGAACGTGGTAAAGATTTATTTATCTATGAAGACTTTTGTATTTGTTGCACGAAAAATCGTTAATCCATTATCGATTCTTCCATATTAAAATTATGAAGGCGTAAGTAACTCTGTCTGTCTACCTGTCTGTAACCTTTTCACGCCTAAACCACTGAACAAATTGTTAGGAAACTTGACAGATGGCTAGCCCAGCACCTGGAGAAGGACATAGAATACTTTTCATCCTGGATGTTTGTATTCAAAAATGATGAAATACAAAATACACGCAGATGAAGTCCTGGACAACAGCTATACAGGGGGCAAATTAAATTAGCTAGCGAAACTCTGCAGACGTGATGGGCATCGAAATCTATACATGATAAAACATATTTTTTCAAATCATACGAGTACTTCATTTAACAACGTATCAGCGGTCGTTGACCCCTAAAAAAATCAAATCTTTTTTATTTTTATTTTATTGTGTTTAGATATCGATACCCATCACGTCTGCAGAGTTTCGTAATTTGATCCTGGATATCCACGATTACCTTAGAAAAATCAGAATACAAATCCGACGACTCCATAAATAGGTTTAGAACCCACAACCTTAAACTAGTTAGCCCTTAAACCTCTGAAATCCCTACCTAATACGGCAAATAATTTTATTTTCTCAAACATGCTTGGAAATTCGAGCATTATTTTGACAACCTAAGAAGGTTAAAACGAAGACAACGAGACGAGATAAATCAAAAATGCTGTACTGGTCAAATAGATGCGAGCAGCAGCTGGCAATGTTAGCATGAAAATCCATATCTGTCGTGTTTAGCGACCGGCAATGTTAATGTGAAAATCCATATCTGTCGTGTTTAGTGGCCGAAGAAATTACTATGGCAACTCATATCTGTCGTGTAATCTAAAAATGGAACGAACTTTTTACTTCGGCCCATGGCAACCAAGAAGTTGACTTATCAAATATTTAAATCTCGAACTGGCTTAGCAAATAGAGCTATTTAAAGTGAAAAAGAAACAAATGAACATATTGGCGCGAGAAAAGTTATCGTTGTTCGTCATTGATTCTGAAATTTATAATTAATTTACTTAGTTTGAATTCCCGCGCATTATTTGAGAAAAGTACTATACAAGCCTTGGCCACGACCAGCCATTGATGGATTCACGTATGTGTGCCTCGACTTCGCCTCGGCCCATATTTTTACGTTCGTCCCTCAATGCATCTGTTGTCGGCCGCTGCACGCTGCAGTAATGTACCTACTATATTTACTAGGTATTAAACAACCGTGGCATGTTCATTAATTATGAATACTGTGGTATTATGTTGGTAATATATATAATTAAAATACGCTTATACAATTCCGAAATTTATTATCGTTTTTGGTGATGCGTTATTTATTTTGGCAGCGAACAATTGACGGGTAAATGGTAGCGGAAATTTCTATGGCAACTATCTGATAACGAGGGAAAATTCCGAATTCGTCCGTTTCCGTCAATAAATGGTAAAAACAAGTTGAGTCGTTAGCAAATTAATACACAGCCGTTTTCAATAAAGTTCAATTTTATATAAAGGAAAATCATAAAACGGTAAAGAGAACACCGTGAGAGGAACCTAGAGATAGTGATCTACAAACGCCATTATTCACTTAGCATGCGTCTTTGATGCTCGTTCTTTCTCTAGAGAAGCACGGAACTAGCAACGTACCTATAATAATAAATTAATACTATAACACATACTATAATACATTGAACTTCATGATAATCAGTTCGGCTTCTGGGGCGGACTATCCACTGAAAGTGCAGTTTTGTGTATTAAGCATGCTGTCAAATACTACACAAAACGTCAAACATCAGTTCATGCATGCTTTCATGATTTTTCGAAAGCCTTTGACCTGGTTTCCTATGATATTTTATGGGAAAAGTTAGAAAATACTAATCTACCAATAGAACTCGTCTACATCTGCAGGTACTGGTACGGAAACCAGGTCAATGGCGTGCGATGGTCAGGAACCATGTCGCAGTCGTACAGGTTGGAGTGCGGGGTGAGGCAGGAGAGGTTGTCCTCACTAACCCTATTTAACCTGTATATGAATGATCTGATTGTGGAACTCAGTAGCACCCGGGTAGGTTGTCACATCGACGGAATTAATGTAAACAACATAAGCTATGCTGATGACATGGTGCTACTGAGTGCATCAGTTTGTGGCATTAAACTGAAACTGAAGAGAAACTGCTTACCATCTGTGAAGCATATGCCGAGCAACACGGATTAAAATATAATCCACTTAAAGTGAAGTCATGGTCTTTGAGGCCAGAGGAAACAGTATAGGTAACGTGTTTCCCAGCATTACGCTTAATGGTACAGCTTTACGTAGGGTGTCCAAATTTAAATACCTAGGACATATACTGACCTCTGACCTCAGGGACAACGATGACATAGAGAGGGAACGGAGGGCGCTGGCAGTGCGAGCGAACATGATAGCTCGCAGGTTTGCACATTGTTCGACAGAAGTCAAAATTACACTTTTTAGGTCTTATTGTACATCATTCTACACGTGCAGCCTGTGGGCCGACTATACTCAAAAGTCTTACGGTGCCCTCCGAGTCCAATTTAATAATGCATTCAGGGTGCTGATGGGGCTTCGGCGATTTTGTAATGCATCAGGAATGTTTGCTGAACAATCACGTAGACTGCTTTTACGCTACGATGCGTAAAAGGTGCGCATCCCTGGTGCGTAGAGTACGTGGCAACGCCAACAGCATCATTAGCATGATCGCTAGTCGGCTGGACTGTAGTTACATCAGTCATTGCTGCGCCATTTGTCATGGAATGGCGTAGTAATGATTGTTGAGTTTAATTTCTTTTATATTTTTGTTGTGGGTAGTTTTAAGTACTACTAACACTAGTCTATTAGAACATTGTTACTAACAAAATGGACACCATGATCTGAAATAAAGTATTTATTATTATTTCCTTTATCTCTTAGATATATACATATAAATTATATTTTTAAATATTAGAATATAAAAATATAAAAACATTTAAAAATATAAAAAATAGTGGCCCACCGGTATCGGGAACAGGGTCCAAGTTACCGGCGGTCAGGGCTCCAGAGAGAGAAACCTCCTAACAATGCGGGCCGTGTCCAAAAGTACCGCCTTCTGAATCAAGCCCTTGATCCAGCTGCCCAACGAGAGCCTCCTCAGGTGTTGGTCGAGGCTCTTGGCTATTAATCCATTGGCTGTGACGACTATCGGTACAATGATCGCTGAGTCCACATCCCACATGTCGACAACCTCGCGAGCCAAGTCAAGATATTTGATTTGTTTATCTTTCTCGGCTTTCACGAGGTTCCCGTCATGTGGGACCGTTATGTCAACAATCATTGCACGCCGCTCTAATCGATCCACCACCACTATATCAGGCTTATTGGCAACAATAGTCCTGTCAGTGATGATGGATCGGTCCCAGTACAATGTGATATTTCCATTTTCGAGAACTGGGTCGGGCACATACCTGTAGTACGGCACTTCCGATTCTACAAGGCTGTATTTGAGAGCAAGTTGCTGATGGATAATCCTGGCTACAAGGTTGTGTCTATGCAAGTATTCTTCGTTAGCTAGACTAGAACATCCGGAGATAATGTGTCTGATTGATTCACCCGGACGGTGGCATGCCCGACAAATGTCAACCGTGCCGTCTTTCACAATAAATCTCCGGTAGTTGTTTGTCATCATAACTTCGTCCATAATTGCACAGACAAAACCTTCGGTTTCTCCAAAGAGGTCACCGAAACGCAGCCAGGCTACGGACGCTAGTTGATCTATATCGGGTCCATGTAGGGCCCGAAAAAAGCGTCCGTGAAGCTCCTTACTCTGCCATACTTCCATGCGATCATTAGTGTCAAGCACTACTGGCTTGCGCCAGTTCTCTTTAGCCAAGGAGAGCGGGGTGAGGCCCTTGTCCACTTTGACCACATCTCGATGCATCCCCACGTCGGCCTCTAAGAAATAATCCCTGAGACTGCATATCTCGCGATTGTGGAGGGTCTTAGCATTTAAAAAGCCTCGACCTCCACATTTTCGCGGGATATACAGCCTCATTACCGATGACCGTGGGTGATGCATTCGATTTGCAGTCAGCAGTGTACGGACCTTCCTATACAGGGCGTCGAGTTCGGTCTGAGTCCATTTGAGTATGCCAAAAGAGTACATCAAAACCGGCATGACCCAACCGTTAAAGGCGCGTACCTTATTTCCGCCTGATAGAAGACTATTAAATACTTTTTTCAGGCGGCCAAAGAAGCGTTCCTTTAACGATTGCTTCATGTCAGTACCATTGATGCCCAATGCTTCCGACATACCCAAATACTTATAGGTTTCGGATGCAGAGAGGGTTCTAAGGTTTATGGAATCCGAGAGTTGGGTTCCGACGGATTCCACAATCTCCCCTCGCTTTACATGCATGACCGCACATTTGTCCACACCAAATTCCATTCTGATGGCACTACTGAACATTTCAGTTACTTTCAGTAGCTCCATCAGTTGCAAATTGTTGAGGGCAAAGAGTTTTAGGTCATCCATGTAAAGGAGGTGAGATATAACCTGACCACCTCTCCTCAGCCGATAGCCTAGACCTGAATCTTCCAGCAGTGTGCTTAGAGGATTCAAGGCTAAGCAGAACCAAAGCGGACTCAAACTATCACCCTGAAATATGCCTCGCTCGATCCTTATCGGTTCGCTATTCCTTTGGACATTTCGACATCCTGGATAGTGAAGGACCGTTCTCCATTGCCCCATACATGACATCAGGAAGGTGCGCAGAGTTGCATCTACTTTATACAACTCCAGCACCCTCATAAGCCATGTTTGTGGCACCGAGTCATAGGCCTTCTTGTAATCTATCCAACATGTCGACAGATCCTTTCGGGAACGACGAAATTGTTGGCTAATGGCCATATCAATGAGGAGTAGCTCCTTAGTACCACGGGACCCGTTCCTACATCCATTTTGAGAAGGAGACATGATAGAGTTGGTGTCTATATGTTTGTTAATTTTAGCTCTCAAAATGGATGTAAGAACTTTATAGACCGTCGGTAAACACGTGATCGGTCTATAATTTTTGGGTTCCGCAGTGCTACCTGACTTATGGAGCAAGTGGGTAACTCCTGTTGTTAGAAACTGGGGTAGCGAACCAGACTCCAAAGCAGTCTGGTACTGAGCCGCCAAGCGAGCGTGCGACCCAACAAACCATTTGATCCAAAAGTTGTGCAGTCCGTCCGGTCCTGGAGACTTCCAGTTAGGCAGCGGACGGACTGCACGAGTTACATCTTGGGGGCAGATGGTAATAGCCCCCATTTCTGGTATTGGATCGCAGGCTCGCTCGACTCTCTGTACCCAATCGCCTTCGGTGTGACTGACAGGCACCGACCAGATATTGCGCCAGAAAGAACACATGGCGTCATCATCTGGTAGGCACGTGTCAGCCACATCTTGATCCGGTCGCTCCCAACCCCTATAAACCCACCTTTGATCGCGTTGGAAGGTGCGATTCTGAGTGTATCGCTCCACTCGCCGCTTATACCTCCGAATACGGTTCGCCCATGCATACACTTTCTGCTTCAGGAAGTCGATGCGCTCTGTGACACAGGACATATAATCCTGAGGGCTGATATCAGTCCCTGCGAACGCGCGTCTCACAAAGCGCATCACTCTAGGGCGAGTATTGCCCTCCCTGAAGCAGATTAGTTTGCCGATGAGCGCTCTGGCCCCACCAATACGGCGTTCAATTCTGCACTGCCAAGCTGGTACGGCTGGTTTCGGTCGTGTAGCTCTAGAATCAGTAGCAAATTTGACGTGAGCTACACGACATGCCGCTACAGCCGCGCAGTACAGAATCGAATGAGTATCGGTGAGGTCTACGCAGTCATCAAAATAATTTGATAACTGCGCATCCAGGACCGCCACCAGCGCCCTATTTTTATTATGCATGGGCAAACGAGGTAAGCGTGGTCTAAGTTCGGGCGATATGAACCGATATTTTCGAATCGCATCCTCCAAAGCACTCCTCAATTCCTCATTGCACTGGGTACTTACGTTTGTAGCCCTGTCATCACTCTCCTCGTCTACTTGATTCGTGTTAGACTGTGGTAGTCTGAGACGAGGGGGCGATAACATGACTACTCTGCATTTCATTTCGCAGGCGATCAAGTACAGTGTCATCCAACATATGATTACGTTGGATTATTATTATTTTATTATTATTATTATAACATCACGCCTGTATTCCCCAAAGGTTTAGGGATTAGGCAGAGGTGTACCTATAGTACACCCATATTTCGCCAGTTATGTTTAATTCCCATGTTATAAAGGGCGAGCCTATTGCCATCAACTGGTCACAAATCCAGACTCCAGGATGCTACTGAGAAATTCCAGATGAAAAACCCAATAATACTTTACCTGGCTCGGTAATCGAACCCAGGACCTCATAGTCAGCAGTAGCACTAGACAAACGAGGCAGTCAATATTAAAACATTTTTTAATAAATGCATAGTGTTTTTTATCAGTTTGATTCGTTATTAAGTGGCATATAACATAGGCACAGTAACAGTACGTATTGGGCAGTAATACTGCCTTAAAAATAATATAAAGCACTTTTGACACTTATTAGGAAACACGAAGATTACCGAAACGAACCGACATCTTTTATGGTTTACGTGTACCTAACAAGTAAACCATAAAAAGTATAGATACGCTTTGGTAATCTTCGTGTTCCCGATTTAGCACGACTGTCGCGCCACAGAGTAAACCCGCACAGAGGCAAAGCTTCTAAGTTTTGTTCTGCCACTGCCGCAGATCGTCAAATTGTGTCTCTAAAAAGTTTTGAAAAGATTTTTGGAAATGCATAGGGTGGTTAATCTATAATTTGGTAATCATGGTAGTACAAAATGGGCAAGTACTTCCATGGTAATGACAGCTCTCTATTAGATCTCATCATTGCGCGTTCGTATTTCCGAATAAAGACGTTAGTTCCCGAAACGCAAACTTTTCTCGGTTTTTACACTTGGTATGTAGTTACATTTACTTACCTTGGAAACTTGTAACGTTAATTTACGTTTCACCACTATTGGCTTTACAATAAAATATTAAATACAAAATTATTTCCTTGAACTATTTCAAGCTAGACGGTTCCAGTATTCGCTTTTCTCGAGTCAATGCTTGCGCTAATAATTGAGCTTGTTGATTGATAGCTTTATGAAGCGGCAACATGGTAAGGTATACAGGTTAGCAGGGACATCGACGTGCAACCTGTTACTATGGATTCAGTATATGCTTCGGAACCCGCCTGCTTTGAAATTTTCCGACGGATATTTAAAATTAAAGCGGTTCCGTACATTTTGACCGCGTAGGTATTGCACTTTTCTCTGAAACAGCTGATATTTTTTTGATAATCGACGAAATATTTCTACGCTACGTTTAGAATCATGTGCTGAATTCAAGGTTAGAGTTTGCGCGTCGATGTTCCATGCCACATGAGGATTTAAACTGCATAGTGCATAGTCTCTCTACAGGGCAGAGACCTTTTCTCATACAGAGAATGCATGAGCTTAATCACCACGCTTATTCAAGACGGATCGGTGATTTCAGACTTATATTAATAGCTTCAGCCCGCGACTTCGTCCGCGTGAAGTTTTGGCCTCCGAGCCACCGCGTCGCATCCCATCGCCCACGCTATTTCCACAGCATTTATTCTACTTTCATGCTTCTTTTCCCGCATCTAACATTCACTTCCATATATAAGCGAAGTCACCAACACACCATTGTGAACAGCCAGACGTGCCTTTTTGGACATCAACTGGTTGGTCACAATTGCATGTGTAGCGCCATTCACTTTATTTCCCGCATTTACTCTCCTTTCCACATCTTCATCAATCTTTCCATCCCTTGTAAACAGACTCCCTAAGTATACGAACTCACTTACTTGCTCCACACTCCTAATATTTATTTTCACATCACACACCGATACATCCTCTTCTCTTTCAAACACCATGACCTTCGTCTTATTCACATTTATATTCATCCGTTTCATCTTATATGTTTCATCCATCACAGTCACCATGTCTTGCAACTATGTTCTGCGTTAGCGCGTTCAAACAAAAAAACTCTTCAGCTTTATTATTAGTATAAATTAGTATAAATATAGATAGAAGGCTCTCACAGATAGGCGCGACGCGACAGCGTGACTCAAAGGCACCGCTTGTCGCGCTACGAGCGGTACCTTTGCCTTTGTGTCGCACGCGATCACGGCGCGTGTCGCGCCTGCTTGTAGGAGCCTAGATACATCCAGGTTTGATTTTCACGACGTTTTCATAGTGGTTAGCTAACACATTGGTCTAGCTTGTAAATAGGTAGATATACACGTACATAAATATCATTATTCAATTATGAGAGAAAACAATTAAATAAGGAAATACCTACAATCACGGTACTGTCGGTAATTATATAAAAGCAAGTAATACCTACATTACTAACAGAAAAACTGTAGATTTTTAATACTAAAATATTGTGAAATTAAACCTAAATTGCTTTTTGTAACAGCTACGAGTTTTATGGTCTCGGGTTGTTATCAGGACCACCCCATCACTTTATACCCACGGGTGTCATAAAACTTGAGATTATAACAGTATTTTTATTAAATAACTCGAGACTGGTCATAGTATCAATCCTTAACTAATATTATAAATGCGAAAGTGAGTTTGTTTTTTTGCTACGGTTTCACGATAAAACGGCTGAAAAGATTGGATGAAATTTGGCACATGGCTAGGCCATGACATGGAGAAGGACATTGGCTTATTTTCATCCTGGATCGAAGACGTAGTCGCGGGTAACAGCTAATAGAAAATAATCGAAAAAAAACAAATTCAGGTTAACGGTTCATAAAACGAACTCTTCTTAGAACTGTAAACATTGAGGTCTGCTATAACAAATTAAACGTAACAAAAACAAAACCGCAGTAATGAGGTCCATATGGGGGATACAGTCAGGACTGTGCTGCATAACACATAGTTTTTAACAAATTCTGCTCGCCGGCTAACTTCTGCAGTCAGTTAATAATTTATATCGCACTCTGATTAAAATACTGGTAGGGAGTTGTTTCCGTTTATTTTTTATCCAACTACGAAGCCAAAAAAGGAATTACAGGAAAAGGGGAATTTCAGCTCGGGTAATTGTAAGTAACCTCCTACCTGCACGTCAAACTTGGTATCGCTATCAACCAATAAGGTGTCATTGAAGTATTTTTCGGAGTATGTCATGTGCTATATTATGACGTCACAGGAAATTCAATATGGCGGATGAGATGTGAATCATAGTTGCGATTCACATCACTTCGCATCCGCCATATTGAATTTACTGAAAAACAAAAACAAATTTGAAAGCTGTTTCCAGTTCGTTTTTTTTAATATCTGTTTTAACATTATCATGTAAATAACACGCTTACGATATCATTTAATTCAGCTACAAAATAAAGTTCCTAGATTAATTGACGCGCTACATTTTTATGTTTGTTGACATTTTAATATGGAACAATGGAGTTATATTTTATTTTTCAATAGGCTCACTTTATTGATGTGTTCGATGCAGTTGCAATATTTCACTGACGTAATACATGCCCTGGGTTACACTAACGCGTTGCTGTGGCTCTATTCTGGCAATGACTGCAATATGCGTCCGACTGTATGAACGGGGCACTAGGGAGCTTTCCATCTAGATTGGGAGCTCGATGGCTATGCGAATATCAATTGCTTTAAAAATGTATTGTTGAAAGTCCGCCACGGATTCCCGGCAAACTCGGACTTTTCCATCGTTATTGACTTGGAACTCTAAACTTTAGAGCTGTTGTGTGTTGAAGAGAAATATAGTTTTCGCTACTTTTAGAAAGTCTGGGAGCTGAAATTTTTTT
Organism: Dryobotodes eremita; assembly: GCA_917490735.1. NCBI lineage: Eukaryota > Metazoa > Arthropoda > Insecta > Lepidoptera > Noctuidae > Dryobotodes > Dryobotodes eremita. The sequence continues at coordinate 11,286,996 of OU823249.1, forward strand.
TTTTTTTTAGCAAGTTTGCGTTTTGAATCTGCTGATGGATATTGTGTAGTCGCGGCAAGAGTAAAAGACCACTACAACATTTTGAATACTTGAGCATTAAATTTTTCTCGCCCTTTCTCTCTAACAGCTTTGTCAGCTGACAAGACCAGTTTTTTCATTAATAACTAAAACAAGTGTTTTCTTTAAAGAACTGTTCTAGCACAAAAACTATTAAATCTGAATGTTTATATTCGGTATCCAGACGATCTATTCTGTAAAAATCACACCTGATGCTAGGGATTGCTTCTATTGACAGCTCACTTCAAGCTCACTTCACTTAAGGGGGATGCGGTAAGGTAGCCCTCGAAATTCAAATTTTCTTATGTTTTTTTGTAATTCGCAGGTCAGTGTCAGGTTATATGTTGATCTAAATATGATTCGCGGCCGTATCAAATATTTATATATAGAAAAAAATAAAACTAAAATAAATATTATAATAATAGTCGTCAATACATCTCTCTAAGCTCATATTACCCTATTGAATGACTATTTCATGAAACCATGACATTTAAGGCCAATTCTAACTTATGGAGTTTTATTGCTGATTCTAATGATTATAATTCTGTAAAGCCATATTTGATACGGCCGCGAATTATATTTAGATCAACATACAACCTGCTCCTGACCTGCAAATTGCAAAAAACGTAAGACATTTTAATACCGCGGGCCAGCTTGGCGCATACCCTTTAAGTTTTCACGGTGAGATTTAAAAAGAATACCAGCGGTTGTGATCTAACATTGTGTCCAGTTTACAATACATACCTAGGTTTAAAATCAGGTCTCCTGGAAAATTAAACCAAGAAAATAACCTGAATTGCCAACTCTCTTATTCGTAGCCATATTTAATAAATCAGATATTTTACCTTTTGGCTACGTCAATGCAAAGACATAGCTTTTAAATACCTGCAGAGTTTGTTGACCTAGTTCACATTTCGACTTCACCAAATAAACAGATCGGTATTCTACATCTAGCAAATTCTTAGAAAGTTACCTATTAATTCTGCTGCAAGTTTGTGCTAATAATGTGCATCGTCTAAATTTTAAGTACTTACTTTTGAATATAGTGCAGTTTCGGAATCGAAATAAGAGCGATGGGGGTTTTTGTTAAAATTTAGATAGGTGCCGTTACTATATAAAAGACCCTATGGTGAGTAGGTACTCTTTAATATTATATATATCACTTTGTATACCCCATAGTTTGCAAGTTACTCAAGTACCTACTGAGATTCTTGAGTAACTTGCAAACTTTTATCTTCCAATTGATGACATGCGGTCATGTTAAAATCAAAATGCCTTTTAAAAGTGTCTGATTGAAATATTTTTTCAAATAGGCACATAAAAACATTTTTCATCTTCAAAATTTACAAGACAATTTAATTGATTCTAGTTGCCCCTTCCAAAAGGTAATTTCGTATGGACAAGAATGGACAAGAGACTCCGTAGTATCTCTTTTAAAATATTTTACAATGTTCTTTCCAGTCATTTGTTGTTGCAGTCTTTTAGTTGGCCAACGCTGCGCAGGCTCGAGACAGTTATGTAAGCATGCAAGATCCCTAATCTTCATTCTACAGTAGACCGAAGGCATTATAAATGTAAGCCACACTCATCACTTGACATTCAGGGCGCAATGTACTATGTTTATACTCCAAATATACTTTTTATTCGCATTTATGGTCTCTACGTGGAAGGCAACGTAAGAATTCACACCAAGAGTCCGATCATATAACTTTGAAGGTCGCTATCAGAATCTCAGTGCGCTTGTACAATACTTTGTCAGTTTAAAATTGTGTAAATGCAGTGTGAATTTTCAAGAAAGAAAAATTAATACTTTTAAAGTTTAAATTTTCCCCTTGAAACACTTTGTGACAGCTTTGGTACAAAGCTTTTGGTGGTAAAAGAAAAAAGGAAGATAATAAATTGCAGGCCTGTTATTAACTTTTACTTCTGTTTCATACAAAGAGCTTGTCTTCGTTGTTTGTTACCGTTATAAAGTTTCGAATGTTTTAAACTGCTTTATAGTATGGTGATCTCCACATGACATCACTTACCAATGCTTAATACATAAAAACTTTTTACCTTATTATATTGTCATAATCTTAACGGTTGGCGAAGATGATTGAAATATTTTGTTACTAACTAAAGATGCTGCTTTAAATAATCCCACGTGACAACTCCCATGGAAAAACGAGATAACCTATCCTTCACCACCCGGCTGTGTATACACTCAAACTTCAAGATAAGCTCAAAAGCAACTAACAAAGGGAATTTCCTCTAAGCTACAGAATCCCGCAGCAAATTTTCACTATCGCCTTATACATGCAATCCTGGTCAATCGCCTGCTATTGACGTGCTCGCTCCCACATTATTCGATAACGCCGAGTGCATACTTCACCTGTATTGTGCCACAAGCTTATACATAATACCCTGACCATGAGCTCCTATAAAAAATAAGCCGTCACTCAGTAACGGATGTCCTTAAGAGGTGCGATCGCCTTTTTACGAAGACCCAACCCTAATAACTTTACATATTCCTTTTTAGAGATCGACTAAAATTCTTATAAAAGTAAGAGCATATTCAATGAATAGTGTCATTTGGCAGCGTGCCACAGGAACAGGTACGGCTAATACATATCTGGAAGCGTTTTACCTCTTGTTTCCATTAATTTTACATATACTTGCCAAGATCCTAACGTTATTTCCCGTCTGTTACTGCGAATAAGAAAATGTTCGACATGTTTGGAAAGGAATTTTGCAGTTAATCATGATGGTTTCTACGTATTTTTCTGTTTAAGTAATTGATGGAATTGGCAGACAGCCCATCTGGTTTTCAGTTGTTACTCCTGTCTTTTTAACTGCAGTACCTCGTGGACCACGTCCAAAGTGAGGTTTACGTGTCATTCCATTTCAGTTGTCATCTAGAGGCCAAGTTGAGGGGTCTCGTATCCCGTTTTCACTCGAATAGTATGAAAAAAGAAGTAATGGTATTTGGTAACAAAAAGAAATTACGGTGTAAGTAGATAACCCTTTTTCTTACGAATAATTTTACAAGTTACCTTGTACTACAAATGGTATTTACATTAAAACCACAAAAGAGTTCAATTTCTATTATGTTTGAATAAAAGCTTGAACATTAATTTAAAAACTAACTCGTTCCTATTGTGTTCGCATTACAATGCCGTTTAAAAATACCCTGCTTTTATATCTGTTAAAGGTTATTATTATTTGTATTTCAATGAACGGAGTGGTCTAAAGGTTCTTGAGAAAAATTTAAGAAAATAAGCCACTTGAGATTTGACTAGGTATGACATAGACAAGCCAGAAAGCTAAGGCGCTGTTCTTTTGGCAATCGCTCGCACGAATATGTGAAAATTTGGCAATGATTGTACGAACTCGCAGTGAAATGTAATAGATACCTATATCTTTATTGAGTGTGCTAATGATCCCCCGAATATCAATTAGGGCTCTACTTAAATAAAGATAAAAAGAAAGAAATGACAATACGAGTGTCACCGTAAACCAAAATAAACTAGGCATAAGTGACCACAATTTACGCCTAATTTTCATTTTCAAAATAAAATCCAGTACAAATGAATTAAAGTGGAAACACGTCAATGGTTTGACAATTGTTTGACAATAGTTCGGGCACTCGGGCATTAAGACCGTTATGACTTGACAACGGCAAGTTTAAGGCCGTAGCGTTTCGGACCCAATTGAATTCCGATATTGGCAGTGGTACAGTATGCTAAAGGGGCTTATACGTTTTATTGATTTTCATTGGGGCCAGTTGAAAGCGAGAGAATACAATTTTGTTGCAAATATACTTCGTGCTATAACTTTCAGTTAAAAGTATAATAAACATTAAGGTAAATAATTTTTTAACATAATGATATTTAGGTATTATACCTGCTTATCTAATTGGTAGTTATTATTGACCGAGCGAGCATGAAGCGCGAGCGAATCGTCTCCGTTTCTGCTTGGGAAAAATGCTTTCGTATGTCTGGAAGTCCCGCTGTTCTCCTCTACAGGTCGCATTTCTCAACCTATTCTAGTGAAATTTTGTGAGCAGGTTTGATAATTATACTTATGGATTTTTTTGTCAATTCAGGCTTTCAAAATTTTCGAAAATGGTGGAGATATGGGGGTTGAAAACGTAAAAGAAACATATTTCAACCATTTTGCGCTTTTGTGCGCGCTTTCTGTTTTAAGTGAACATTTATTCAGTTTTAAGCTATGCAAAGACAGACTCGCGAGGTCTACAGCCCACAGAACCACTTCCACAGGACCAAAGAGAGGAGGCCTATTAATACTCAGCAGTGGGTAGAACAAGGCTGCCAATGATCATGATGAATACTCCCCATAAATAACCAAAGTTGCATGTTGTTATTTATACTATGATTAATACAAGTAACCATAACTCACTTGAAGTGCTCACGATTTCGTTCACATGTAAACATCAAACACTTCCCTTACACGTGCAGAGCTTCAGTTTCAAAAGACTTACGCTACATCAATACAAAAAGAGAAACCGTAAAAATAAACATAAGTTTATAACTTAAAGAAAAACGCGCATAATATTGAGAATGAAAATGCATTCAACAACATTGTCAACATAGAGTCACTTAACAAAACAGGGATACACGGCAAGCCCACGGCCAATAGGCTAATATAAAACTCGTTTCCGATACACTGGTGATAAGGGTGTTCGTGTAAGCGGGTCTTCAATGCCGCGATGGGCGCTTTCACTTATCCGTGGCGACGATAGCGCCCCTGGCGTCAAACCCGAGATACATTACGTAGGAGACAAAGGTGACTCTTAGTCTTAAGTATCGTAGATGTTTTTATTAATAGAAGATTTGATGAAGGGTTTAGATTAAAGGTGACTGGTTGGAAATTGTGTGTGTTGAGTGGGTTATAATTAAATCATTTTGGAAAATAAAGTAGGTAGGTAATAGTAGGTACCTTAAGCACTAGGTTCTTTGACAAACATGTTTTTCTGTTGAACAACAAAGATCATGTAAAGATTAATCGTTTTAATATTATACTAGAAGTTTAGTAGTAACTCAATTCAGTACATATAACCCACAATTTATAGATACATTACCTGTGCTACCAAAAGCTTAATGAAAATGTCTAGTACCAACTTTGAAATCTGAAATACGTATAATATTCATATTCTAGTCTATTTTACTCGAAAACAAAGCGTAGTCCCATTACTGGCGCCCTGGATTGAAATACACGGTGCTCTCAAAGGAAAATATTCAAGTTTGTTACAAGCAAGACAATTTGTAGAACAATCTCAGACAATTTCACGATCGGACGTCATCAAAAAGTGGACAAACAATAGAAAACACCATGTACAGTCAAGAACAGTGATTTAAGAAACAAATAAGGGCTCCGTGATAAGACTCTCAGTTTACATTCAAGTATTTTCATTGTTACAGAACAAAAGGGGCATCGTTGTTTGAAACCTGTTTTGTGTAAAATGGCTAACACTCCACCGGAACTAAGAGAGCTTATTCAAGAACAAAGTGACGGGTACACTCGAGTGTCAAATAATTTGCTAGTAATTGTAATAATCCGTCCAGTTAACTTAGCATTTTTACGAGAACAACCATTCTGGTCCGTCGTACTCTAGCTTTACTTATTTCATCAGAGTTAATGATTACATTTTTTGGCTTGTGAATTCCGAGTACATTTGGCATGGTTGCGGCTCCAACGGTCCTTCACAGTTAGTTGGAAAGGCCATGAAATACGATATGAGTGCTTTCTCAGATCCCAATTAGCCATTTATATTCCAGAATAGCCTATAATTAAAATCTAGGTTCAACGTTGGCGCTAATGGAAAGGACTACACGGAGTGAACATAAAATTAATACTGTTGTGAAAGTGGATAGGCGGAGGTTGGTTACGTCATATAATCATCATTATCATTCTTATCAGCCCGTTAACTTACTCACAGACACTAAAAGTAGGTACCTACCTATATTTTTGAAGAAACATTGGCGTAGAAGTGGTTAATTAAATAGGGATTATTGTCCTCAGAAATTGAAAAGACACTGGTTAGCAACGATGAAAAACCGTAAAAAAAAACCGTTTAGAGGAGCTGGAATCACATAATCCCCGATATGATAATTGAAAAAGTACTATTTAACCCACTAATGTCATTCATTTGTAAGGTGCGTTTTGTGTAGAATAAACTATTTTTCTTTCTGTCTTTTTTTCACTATAATCTACCTCTATGTTTTTTCTATGTTTTTCATTCATAGTGAATTTTATCTACAAAATATACAGTACAAGCGCGAATTTCACGGTTGTTTTTATAGAACCCAGATTCTTTAACCCAAGCCCTCTTGCTTTTTATATTACATGACATGTGGAACATCTTATAAGGCTTTCTAGTTTACCAAATAACCTTTTTACTAACAATATAATTTTGTCTTTCTATTCGAGTACTATACGTACGGCGAAGAACGTCAAGTACGAATATATTGCGTCCTACAGCAAACTCATAAGCTTTACGATATCATCTTACTTAGATTTTATTACAAATCGCGAGTGATACCAGATGTAATAAAGTGAACAAGTACTAAAATGATATACAGGTGATTTCAAGAATAGAACATAGGTATGAGTGAAATAAAGTAGCTTCTTTCGTGAGTATAAATTATGAAGAGGTATCGTAAGCCTCAGGGATTAAAGTACTGCCGTTGTTTATTTTAAGACATCCTAAAATCTGGTTAAATGTGAATTTAATGATGATATAAGATGGCAAACGGTGATATAAATAAATTGTGACGTTTAGTCACTTACGTACGAGTATCAGTATCATACAGTACTCCATTTGAAAAATATCTATGAGAAGAGGCCATGTTAATAAATGCGTCAGACTGAGAACCAGATGGAGAGAGATCGTGACGCGAGCGACGACTACACCTGAGATTGGACACAATTCATCGTGACCTCGACCGCTCTGTGAAGAGCGAAGCGAAAAAGAAGAAGATGAGAAGAGGCGAAGAAACCTAGAATATATACGTTACATTCATTTTAATAATACAAATCAGATGTCAATTTGGAAACCTTACTGAAATTCAATTATGAAAAAAATACTCTTTGAAATGGCATTTTTTCAGTTCACGCAAACGGCTATGAAGCTGAGAGTCACGTCAAGTTTAAATTGAACATCAGTGAAAGATAACAATTCTACTAGTGGGTGGTTTCAAAAACTGTGATCAATTCAAGTTAATTCAATATTTTCTCTGAGAATTATGAAGATTACTCTTATTTTTTGGATTATCATGTATGTGGTATAATTTGAGATTTACATTTTATTGTCATACTAGTTTCGCCCCGCGGTTTCACCCGCATAAGCCTCTATCCCGTGGGAATATCGGGTTAAAAAGTATCCTATCCTCCAGGTCATGGTCTACCCATGGGCCAAATTTCATCCAAATCTGTTCAGCCGTTTTATCGTAAAAGCGTAAGAAACAAACAAACTTAATTTCACATTTATAATATTACCAGTTGTTGCCCACGACTTCGTCTGCGATCCAAGATGAAAAGTATCCTATGTCCTTCTCTAGGTCATGGTCTACCTATGTGCCAAAGAAACAAATTTACTTTCACATTTATAATAATAGTTAGAATAGTTAGTATTGAAAAACAAGCAATTTATATTTTATGGTTTATTTTATACAAAATAAATGTTGATAAAAAACAAACCACAACATTTTCATAAAATTACATTAATTTTAAAACAATACAACTTTAAATTGTAGTAAATAAATTGTATGTAGGCCACCGTTTATCATAGCCAGATTTACTGAAAGCGTTGTCATAAATATACAGGCTGTCTTTGTTCTACTTTTGATTTCAATGGAACCATCAAAGGGATTTCGTCTATATTCAAATAATGCAAGTTATTTTCCAATAGTAACAGGTTTTCGCTTAGGAATATCCCAGCGTCTGTGCTGGGGTCCAACTCACGTAAGACCCGAATTTTCTCTTCATATTCGCCTGATTTAACTTTTAAACGTAAGTCTTATCCGTTTAAATACGTTTGCGCATCCTTTATTTTATTCCAAAGTTAAGGGTAAGTCTGTTGAGCGTTGATGTCTGAAATACAGATATTTTATATCTCGTTCAAACACAGATGTTCAAAATATGTTCATAGAAACACGTGTCATAAAGTATATAACCATACTAGTTAAATTGTTGTAATTTTTTGAACAAATAAATTATACTTATACTTATTATTCATAATTTGACGTTTGAAATACGTCCCTGGATCGGCCAATATACATCGTTTAGGCAGCCTAGCTACACAATATTAAACAATCATTATACACAATGGATCTTGTGCATTTATTTGTGCGAACTAGTTTGCTTGTAAAGGTAATTCTGTCAAAGTCTGCCATGAGTATGCTAAACTACCGGTTTGGTCACATGATAGCCTTAGAAATAATAAATAATAATAATAACTTTAACGGTATTATTTTATAATATTTGGAACAAGAGACGTAACTCACCCTTAATGATGTATAAACAATGGTCGGTACTTATAATTTTATTCATTCTCTCTCACCTTAAACCTTCGATTTTGTTTCTTTTTAAGGGACCCCAAAGGTTTTGCACAAGGGCCCCAGTAAGTAGAAACATTTATTCCAAATTTGATCCACTTAGGAAAGTACAGGCCCATAGTTTATCCCTTGTAAATATGTAAATACATTTACCTTCACTTAAAAAACCAACACGGGGTAGTAGTTTGCATTTAAGCATCTTAACCTGGCTTTAGCGATTTTATTTGGTTGGGTTAATATTTATTTTTTGCTCTCGTGCGCATCACACATATTACAATGAATTACTGTCGGTTTGTTGTTGAGCTTGTGAATAATAACTTAACATAAATTGAGTCTAAACTTACTAAAACACAATAAGTAGGTACAATAAATTTTAGAAATATTAAATGTCTAGATTATGATGTCCAACTAACAGTAATAAACCATGTATAATAAACACATAATAACACAGAACAACATCAATAAATAGTGAATTATTGAATATTCTTGTATTTTTGAGAAAAAGGAAATACTCCGTGAATAAAGATCGTAAGACTTTCGTTCAGAACTTAGAACTTTCGTATCTCAGTAAACTATCTAATAACAACATAAAATGAATATTGATTACATTGGTATCCTATTTTTTTTTATTTGAAGCTCACAAACTGTCCCATATAATAATTGCCAAGCTTTGTTTACCACCACGATGATTTTCAAAATTATTTTACAAATTTGTCAAGAGTTTCAGTAATCATGTAATTAAATGAAAAAACTGCTCGTTGCAATGGGCGGGTCGAGTAGGCAGGAGATTCCACGCCGTCGCAGCATGACTAATTTGAAGGAGCATTTAAACTACTTTACCGAGAATAGTTAAAGTATTTGTATAGTAACTGTTAATGTCCCGCACTTTTAATTTATACGCTGCTAGCTAAACGGGGCATGTTGTGTTGAGGTAGTTTTGTGAACATTTTACACACAAAACACCTACAGTTCTCTAAATTAAAAATGTTATGGCTTCTATGATTTTCCAGAAGCACGTAAACCATATGTATTATTCTTTAAAGCTTTCGTTTAATTTATATTCTTAATCTCTTTTGCCAGGTTCTAATGCCACTCAGAGAATAGTTCAAAAGTTGTATATGCGAAGAAGCATCATTATAGGTATATTTTTTTCAGGACTATTTTTGTCAACCCTCAGATGGCAGATATATTAGCCTGCAGGTTAAGGTTCTTAAATAAAATGCTATGAGCAGAACTGAAGAATGCTATAATAACAAAAAAAAAGCTATTACGATAGCAGTTACGTACGATTATTGCACGAGTACGGTTCCACTTGAAGTCACACACAGACATCGTATATTATGTTTTCAAGATTCGCAGCACTACTTAGCAGTGACAGTCTGCTAAAATATCGCCTGTCACAACATTTTTAAGGCTTATGCGGTAACAACTAAGAATAATAAAATTAAGTTTCACCAGAAACACCACAAAGCATGCGGTTTAGTTTCGATCTTCTAAATATTTATTTATTTATTAAAACTTTATGCACAAGTAAAAAAAAATACTGTACAAAAGCGGACTCAATGCCTGAGGCATTTTCTACCAGGCAACCTTAGGGTGATGCACGGACAACATATCGTTCATTTGCGAGAAGCTAGACATAATTCAAAAAGAGCAATTTTTGGGTATGATGATTTAAAAATGCAAATGTAATGGAAAAAGTGCGGCGAATCATAAACTCACATCTTTCTAGCTCGCTCATTTTTAGGCTTTAGCGTAACGTCGTATGTGTAGCAAAAAGAATACAATTTGCTGCGTTCACCTGTATACTTAACTCAAAATTGCTGGTTTTTTAGTTATGTCACCCTTGTTGCCCATGAGCGATATGGCAGGTGCAACTTAAGGGATAGATAACTTGAAAAAGAATAAATACTAATACATAGATACAAACATACATAAAACGAAAATAAACTTTATCAAGAGATATAACGATAGGTAGAGGAGAAAACTAATCCAGCAAACCAGCGCTGGGATGATTCTGCCAACTTCTTACGAATATGTTCACGTGCCTTCACTCTAAAAGATAACCGACTGGTTGCCATCAAATATTCATGTTCATACTGCAGTCTTTGTCTACGTTTGACCAAATAGTCATTTCCAAAATGTAGTTCTCAGTGCTCGAATGTTCTAGCTCAACGTAGTAAGCTTTTAGGTCCGGAACTCTCCAGTGTTTCAAACATTACCTCCACAAAGAGGCGTCATTCTCGCCCGATAGTATAATATTCTCCTCAAGGCACAGGATCTAGCTAGACTCATCTGTCTAATGAAATGGACTGCTTTGCTTAGCCAGCCGTTTGACGTAGCTGGGATGGACATACTTTTACCGGCTGCCTTTGGAAAATCTAGTGAAGATAATTAATCGGTTTCTTGGAACCGCTTCCTTTTACTAAACATAAAAGGGACTAAGATAAAAAAAAATCTATATAAAGAAAAGTAATTTTTGAGGTACAAACATGTAATGAAATCGTAAAAATATGCTTTCGAATGAACACGTTTTTGTGTTCTGAGATTCTTAAAGATTCACGACATGTTACAAAATCGGCAGAAAATGGAATGTTCACAAAATATTGTCGCCATTCTTTTATCCAAAACTTTCTGCTATCGAGCTCGACACATGTTATTATCTTGAAAATTGTCCATAAATAAAAGTCGTTCTTCGTTTGCATATTAATACGACGAAAGAAAATTGAGTCTGCATGCGGTGGCTTCTGTTTTTTGCTACGGGCGATACGAAGCGGGAGTTAAAAAAAAAACACAATATTTCCTAGCAATGGCTTATAGTCTATCGTAGCGAAGCCAAACATTTACGTTCCATTAAAATAGTTAACCTGGTAATTATATATAAAGTATTGTTATTATAGTCTAAGTGGGTAATTAATTAATTATAACAAGAACACGTCTCCAACCGTTATCAAGTGTAATTATAACTTAATACGCCAATTGATTTAAGTGTGCATCACTATTAAGAACTTACTAACCTACTTGTTGTTTACATCCGTGACTGATTTCCTCGCATAAACTTTGAGTGTAATACCTAAGGAAGTTATTCGGCTCGGCACGTTTGACACTGAAATATGATGGCAATTTTCAAGCTGCCGAATATACCTAGCGGGTTGGCGGGCGAAACTCAGTCAATCCTACTGTTTGTCGATCAACACGCCTCGTATCCGGTGAAATTGAAAATGTTATTTGATTCTGAGGTTAGAATTTATTGTAGTCAACTTTTGATGTCAATGACAGATGATATTTTTAACTGCGAGTGATTTATTTTGGGGAGTCTGAAAATATCTCGCCTTTATTCAATGGAACCAAAACATGAAAGTAGTTTTAGACATTGTACAATTATTGATGTTTTGGCACCTAGCAGAATTAAATTTTTGCATTAATAACGTTAAAAACAATAAAAAATTAACATAGAAAACAAATGCAAAACAGAAAGACAATCGTGCCGAATAATATCACAGCTGATTACCTAACCAAACAGGGCTGTACAATTAATTATACAGTCCAATTCGCAATACATACGATAGTTGTGTACCAATTGCATAAAATAATACCGAAGTCAAATGGATAGATACTCATAAGCAGGCTGTATAGAACGAGTATTTTACTGTGTTCCAGAATCAATTCTGCAAAATGATAATTTTATTCATAGAGTTCCCGCTAGAATCGTATCGCTTACTTTGTCCGTGATTCGGTTCAGAAATATTTTATGAAACAAACGTTCGCATATGCGTTGCTAATGTGCTAGTTTCCCGGTCGAGTGTTCTCGAAAGGGTAATGAAGGCAATTATCAAGTTTTTGTCCGCGTTGGAGTTATGTAATTAATGACTGGTAGGGTGGCTGTCCTGATGAGATCAGGATATACTATACATACATAATAAACACACACTATGGGTTCTAGGAAAGTTTTTGGTTTAATTAAATTTGTGCTAATGTCAATAAAGCTTATTTTAGTAAACAATCAGACGTTTTGCTCTACGTTTTACTATTAGTTTTCTAACGAATTATCCGCCTTGCTGCTTCCCTGCGTCTAGGAGCTCCTTTTTGTTCTCATCATTGCTGTCACTGTGAAGAAGTTGTCAACAGCCTCGGACACCACGGTTTGTCTTGCAGCCGTAGTGAGGGTCGCATGCTGCGGCACGTGAACATTAATGACATCATCCGACGAGCTCTTGTCACCGTCGGCGTTCCAGCTGTATTAGAACCTAATGGCTTGACACGCGACGATGGCAAAAGACCGGACGGCATGTCTTTATTTCCTTGGAAGGTGGGTAGGCCTTTAGTGTGGGACGCAACATGTATCGATACTCTTGCGCCATCCCATCTTCCTGTCTCGGCGTGCTGTGCTGGCGCCGCTGCTGCGGCTGCAGAAAACCTCAAGCTGCGTAAGTATAACAACCTTGTCGGTAATTATATTTTCGAGCCGTTTGGGGTTGAAACCCTCGGGCCGTGGGGTCCGAGTGCCCATATTTTGTTCAAAGAAATCTCCAAACGCCTGTTTGACACTTCCCGTGACCCAAGGGCTGGCTTTTACCTTGGCCAGAGGCTAAGCATTGCCATACAACGTGACAATGCCGCCAGTCTCTTGGGTACTATACCAGTCGACAGCGAAGCAGAGGAATTTTTGACGCCATTTTTTAGTTTGTTAATAGTTTGTTAGGTTTAGGTTAATTAATTAGATGTAAGTTGTTATTTATGTACTTATAATTTCCATTAATTCTATTCACATAAATATAAAAGAATTAAAATAATTCATTATTATCCTCGATTAAAGAAACCATTTTGAAATAACCTGTTAATAAAAATCTGACTCAGCCGATTTCGTTTATCAGGCGGATATCACATCTCCGCCGCGAAACCTTAACAGCGAAACCGCAGTAGTTCCGCCATGACTTGTCAGTTGTACGACAAGCGAAACAGAAGCGAAACTGCCTGTTCTAACGCACAGATTTGATTATGATTGTATCTCATTCCCACGTGATTTCGCCGATCTACTCGGAAGCCAATTCACACCTCAGCGCTCAGCCCGCTATTTTGATGCGGTGCCGCGTGTATTTCACATGTACCTCTAGCAGTCGACAAGTTTATAAAGCGAAACTATTTTTTTTTGTAAAATGCATGTTGATTTTACGGGAAAGCTAAACTTAGGTCTAAAGTAGACCTATACTGTATTTACTAAGTCGAAAGCGACGATATTTTGCTCCGATTGCTACAATTCAACTGACTCTAATGTTCCGCTACTCGAATCGCGACATAATGTAGCAATGTTTCTTAGCGGAATTCGTTAAGCAGTTTCCTATCATTATTTCGCGGCGGAGGTGTGCTGACGCCCTTAACTATCAAACTGAAGGCGAAATCTTAACATTTTCACTGTTCAATTATTACTATTTGGTGTCAGAAGAAAGCTTTTGAATTTTGAAACAAAAATCAAGAATAACCTAATTCAATTTACGACTAGAACATTTTCTTTGATGTAGGCATAAGAAATTAGTTTCACTTGAAAGGAAAAGCATATTATTTATTGTTTCCATAGTTAATTGAAGAATTTTTCGGGTCAAGATTTGGAAGACTTTGATAAATGGTATCCTATTTCATTGGACCTTGTAAACAAGAACAGCTATCAGTCAAGCTGACCTCATAGGGAATATAAACTAGGTACGTACATATATGGCATAAAACAGGCAGCAGAAGTAAAGAATGTTCTCGAGGCACGCCCATGAGTAATGACAGGCATCGCTCTCCCGGTTCCTTATGAACTGCAGTAAATTTGTGTCGAACAAAATTTCACTCGTTCTTCTCAGGCTAATAGAAATTTAGGGAGACGTTCCAATATTACTTGTTAGAAGTCCAATTTGTCTGGATACTGTATTATTAAACTTACGAATAATAATAGAATACAGGTCACGTTTATATTCCTTGACGTGTCGGCAGTCTCGTGTAATAGAGGCATAATATTGTCATTTAATTTTGGGGGGAGCATTGCGTTATGAAGTAGCCAAGATCTTGGCCCTGCTGCCTACCTTACTGTCATAACATTTTCCTCTTTAGAAGATATGAAGCCATTGTTATCACTTTCCACGACCAGGGAATTTAATTTAGGAGTACCTATGATGAGTAAACCGACGAGATGATTTTAATAACGTGATTTGAAACAGGTAAACGTTAAATTGATTGACTTACCAAATTTTTTTGAAATAACAGAAACATTTTTTCAAAGCTCAATAAACTTCTGTCTAATTCATCGATGACCTTTGAACTTCAATCCCTTTCAAACATTACGAGTATGATGGAACCTCAAGGCGCAGTTCGCACACTGAGCAATTAACCAATTCCGAAAAAAAAGATGGCGGTAACAAGTGTCAAACGTCAAAAGTGCCAGCGGCATTGCTTTGTGCAGTGTTCGCGAGGTAGCCTTTTTTACTTTTTAACTTGTCAAATAGACTCATATAGCTTGTAGCGGAAAATGATGGTTTGTTTTTTACCGGCGAAGTATGAGCGGGTTATTTCGGATCCAAGTTTATGCTTGATTGCATGAAATCGTAACGGACTTAGTACTTTTTCTCTATTAGTGATCTTTCTATGTTTTCTAATGTTTTTTTGTTTCTAAATAAAGTGCCATAGTTTTTTTTAATGCTTTATGTAGATATTTATTTATAATATACTTATGCAAACACAAAAACAAAGGAAACAGATGTACGTAAGTACAGTAAATAATATGTACGTAAAATGGATATTTTGTTTCATTGGTGACAACAGCAACAGAGCTTTACTCTGTTGCTATTGTCACCAATGAAAAAATTCACTGCTGAAAACAGGGCCTGAACACCTGCTAAAATTACCGCTCAAAGGCGCTATAATCATTGCGCTTGGCAGACTGAGCGGTAATCGTAATTTATTTGCTCTTAGTTAAGTGGCTAATTCGTTGTTGAGAACCACATGAAACAATGACATCCAAAGACTCTGATGTAAAAACCTTATAATTGTTGGCAAAATTGTATACATTCATTTTAATATGTATCAAAAGTTAACAAAGCGAATAGTCACGTACGCGTAAATACGTAAACTAACGATTTCGATGCCACTTTGAGCTTCCAATTAACAATATTGCCCATTGCGTCACAAAATGCAGCAAAAGAGCGTACCCGTGCGATTCATATTCCACGAAAATGTGAATATTAGTCAAACTGAATTCTATAAACTGTTTCATTTACATTTCCGTACGATCAAAATCACCGGTAATTTTCTGTCAAATGTATGGAACTAAACTCGGGTACGCTCGCAAATTATTGTTTAATCAGTCCCTAAGGGAATGCAATGCGTCAGCCACTTAATTTGTTGTGCAATTCGATAATTATAGGTAACTGGAGCGTGATTGAGTGCCTAGCTACTAATTTAGCTAAGATATCTGACTACAGATACGTCTTTATCTGAGTAGAGTGCTCGTCCACTGTGAAATGACAAGACACAAGCTCTATAGACTGAAGAGGCATTTGGGGCCTATTCAGTGTGTATTACCCTCTATCGGTTTCCACCGTGCTCACAGGAGTGCCTACAGTTGGTTTGTTCTCCATTGTGTGCGGTGTTTAGATCTCAAATAAGTGTTATTATATTATCACTCTATTGTCTTCAGCGTGAGATAAGGCTTGTGGAATCGGGACTGCTTAAATTATGTATTTTATTCAAGTTTTATTCAGCTAGAAACACTTTCTTACAATTTGATAATTTTTTAAGATTATCTTCAACAAATAAGCTATTCAAAGGCTTTGTAAAAGCTTTAAAAATAATGACGGACACAAAAAAGTTGGACATTCTCAATATGTACAAACCTCTCCATCTGTGAACAGCGTCGTGGGCTACAATATTGTATATGTGTTTTGTGTATTTCAGATTTCATGTTTTATATTGTAGCTGTTTGTTGTTCCTTTTCAATAAAATAAAATAAAATAAATAAAATATGTAATCTTAACGTTTTTACCAAAATTATAACTTTTAATCTCATATATGAGCTACATATCTGGTAGCAAGAGACGAAATTTAATAGTTACGTCCAGTCGGAGGGAAAGGGAAACCGGTGGCCGCAGCCTCCCCAGAGGGCGAACATTTTGACCGTAATCAGGCTAATGGACAAACCCTGTGTCCGATCCGCACAAGAGGTTCTATTCAACTGACACTTTAACAACCTTATTTTGTTTATACACACTTACTTAGTACTTTAGTACGGTTGAATGATACTCAACGTCATTAATAAACCAAGTTATTGGCTAAGAGTCGCTTTATTGATGTACCTACTTCATCATTCTAGAGTTTGTGTTTCTTACCTAATAACATTGCGATCGAATGCAATTCAATTATTTGATTTTATTTTCGTATTTATTGGTCGATCTTAGATTTAAGAATGAAAGGAGTTATTTAATTATTGTTTTTACAAAAGAATCCCACCAACTGTGTCTATGTATTTCAAAGGAGAACTTTCTGCACATTACGGTGAAATACTTTTTAATGAATGCCGAATACCTTTGACAAATAATAGTAGAAGTTCGAAAACCTTGATTTTCTTTGCACAACTTTATATAAATGGAAAATACTCAAAGGTTGATTCGATAAGTACTATGTTTCATAACCTCATTCGCTATTATATTCCCACGTTAGCGCTACACGTATAAATCAGTCGCCTTAAAACGAGAGGTATATTCGTAGTCATATTTGAATAAATTTTCTGTTGCCTTTGTGGATATACGATTTTGTTCAAAGTACCACTTTCCTGAGTAGATAGATCTGCTTTATTTAATTTAAAAGTATTTTGTATGAAATGGCAAGTTATATTTACGTAATTCGGGAGACATTGTTATGTAAGAATTTCATAAAACAGGATTAAACTAATAATTAGAGAAACGTTCTTATTGACTTTGAAATAAAAGTTCGATATAAAAATGCGTAATAAACTGGCTATTTTCTTTGTATTTTTTGTCCTTGCGTAGCTTTAATACATGTTTTATTTATTTATTCCTTTATTAATAATTTCAAACGTCAAATTCCAAAGATGAAATCCCGGGAGGTATGCTGCTAAAATATAATAAGAAAAGCGCCGCTATTATTTTTTAAGAGTAAAATATTTACAAAGTCATATAGAGTTGGGTTGAAGTCCCTACCATAACTACCTAAGGTTAGTTTTGGAGGTGTTAGGTAAATTTTGACCTACAAAACAGGCACGTGCGCCGCGTAGTCCGTCAGGCAGTTTTATCGCGCGGTACGTTTTTATTTGCTTTACTTTAGCGGCCGCTTATCACTTGCACGTCGTTTTCATGAGTGAAGATTTTTAGTTTGAATGTACAGTCGCGGTACACACCACAGAGCATTGAAGTAATTACCATAATAAAATACAGCAAAAAAAAATTGTATTTATTAACTCATTATAAAACTGCTGATAGGTTAATTGAGGGTAATTTCACGTTTATAGCTGCGTGCACAACACACACATTATGATTCTAAATACATATGGCAGTTAATAGTTTTAGTGCTATTTTAATTTTTATCCAAAAATCCTATTTAAAATATCGTAACGGAATAGTTGTGTTTACTCAGAACGTTTGTATATTTCATGTAAGTATAAGTTTACGAGGGAAAGAAGTAGTTTTGATTGATTAAGTTGGTTTTCTAGTTACTCATTTCATCGCGTATGCCATTTGTTTGTCAACACGGGACGAAATAAAGAACTTTTGGAAAGCGTTGTTGTTTACTGAGAGTTTTAGGAATTTGTTAACTCACTTTTTCTTCCTTAAACTTTGGCTCTTCTCCTGTAATCGAGATAAACTATATCTAGAATTCAGGCCCTGGTCAAAATTTTAGCTATTGAATAAAGTTGCAATATATATGTAGGTACTTGAACGATTATAAAGATCGATTATAACGAGAAGACTAAAAAAGATGTATAAATACTGTAAGTCCACACACAAAGCTGCACGGTTATTGACAAATGCGTGCACTAACTGGACAGGTCCACTCAATCTGTGTGGTTCTTTCCTCAAAAGACCATTTCAGATACCAATCTGCATGGTCTTCGCATGACCTGACCAAGATTATGTCTGGACTTTAAAAGAGACTGTGACCTCTGAGTTTGTTTCGGCCTTTCTTCTCAGAGTAGTCAGATAGGAAACGCCGACGTCATCTAGTTTAAAAAACATGATTGACGTGTAAAAGTGTTTGTACAAACCTACTTACAGAAATAAAATCATTTATCATTTATCATTTAATCTTAAGAACTACGGTTATGGTTTAGTGGTTAAAGAACTCAATTTAAAATAAGTACTTCTAAAGCTGATCATTTTCATAAAGTTGTTTCACTATTTGACTCATAAAGAAATTATAAATAATACCAGTTCTTAGAGAGACCGCACGATCGTAGACAGCCAAAAATCATGCATACCTAATGTACTAGTTAGCTCCTCGAAGTCAAGAGGAACATTTCACGGAATTGAGTTCATCCTAACCAAGTTAGTCCAACGGAATCTAACATGAATATATGATTCTCTGATCGAGATTTTGGAAGCAATCGGCCGCATATTGATGCTATCCAATTGAACTTTAATTCTGACTAAAAATACTTAATATAGTTTGATATTAATGAGAACGCCATTTAGCCATTTCGAATAAGTAGATCAATTGGGGCTGAAATATACTCGTACAGACATAATACAACTATTTGTGTTTTTTGTAAACCTGTTACATGCCCTAGATATCTTAAACCACTTATTTCGCAAGTCGAAATTCAAGGAATAGTTTAGAATACCTGAGACTAAAAAAATTGCCAAGAAAAAAAAATCTAACTTTATTTTCAGTCGTGCCAACCCTTAGCATTGTAAGTATAAACTTTTGTGTTCAACCTTCAACGTCGACTTTCATACGACAGCAGAATATCGTATAACTCTCCACTTAATATCAATTAAGTAACTATATACGTCTAGAAAGTCACTTAATCTTAACCCTTGAAAGACGACGTCGCTTTGTTTATAGTTAACTGTGTGTTGCCAACACTAATGTCACCTCGAAATAATATCTCGGCTATGCAGGTGGGCCGCCGTCCGCCGGTACAAACGAGGTGGTTGACGAGATAAGAGCTCGCTCACGTAAGTGCCACCATTGTTGTTTCGAACAATAACCCCACGTTGCCAGCATTATCTGTAACGCGCCGGTCGGAACGACCTAATGGATGCCCTCCGAATACTACCCCCGTAATTATTTTAATTTTCGTTAAGTAGATGTTTAAGTACTTTTTGATCCTTTTATCCTTGAAATTTAAGTAAATATCCGAATTAGGGAGTTGTTAGGAGTTTGGGTGCTTTTTCGTTGGAACATGTTTTGTGACTTTCTGGATAAAGAGGAATAACATTCTCTTGCTTTTAATCAAAATGTATCTCAGCTGTTTTGATGTTTTCTATTTGAAAGTATAAATAAAAACCAAGGAAAAACACATAAGTCCAGTATTTATAACTATTATACCTGTGTTTACTTCCAGACAATGAGCTATAGAACAGAACAATGGCATGGGGTAAGCTAATACCTTCTTAGGTAGATGCTACACTACTTGAAAGAGCGTCAACCATTTTTGTGTCCCAACTAACTACTAATAAACCGCTGGGAAAAACTAATTTATATTCACATGTTTGTAATGTTAACATAATGCCCATAAATCTGAAATGAAAGACTTCCTATAATATGGTTTGACCTTCTTTTGACTAATATTGAAAAAATAACAAATTTGTTGTTTATGTCATAACATGGTATGAATCTATGTTTTATAATGTTATAAATTAATTAATTACATTTTGTATTGTTTTAAAATGATTAACAAAGGATATTTCACATCTACGTCACAAAAACAGAGTTCCCTTTGTTTAAACTTGCATTTGCGTCATCGTGGCAAGCACTAAAACGGGTAAGCATAGTACGCTGTGTATACCTTCGCCCGTTCATATTTACGATAGTCGCTTGCGCCCTTTACTGTGCTCATAGCCTTAGGGCATTATTGCAATCTGTAAACGAAAACACACACACACACACACACATGTATAATACTGATCTCACGAATACTCACGATGCGTATGAAAGAAGTTTATTGCACCCATTCGAAGAATTACTACAGCGTAGCAAACGTCGTAGCTAGGTGCTACGATGTAGCATTAATTTATTTTGTTGAAATAATGTATTAAGTTCGAAACAATTTTTATTTTTGAACAACATAATCCATTGAATTAATTATTAATGACAACGTTTTAAAGTTACACGTAGGTAGGTATATAGGGTGGCATGGGGCATCGACACGCAAACTGTAAACATGAATTCAGCACGTAAATCTAAACTCCATAGCGTAGAAAATTTTCGTTGATTATCAAAAAAAAAATCTGCTGTTTCATAGAAAAGTGCAATACCTACGCGGTGAAACTGTATGGAACCGCAATTTTTTTTAAATAACCGACAAAGGAATTCAACCCAGGGGCGTCCAGAATCATGCTGAATCCGTGGTAACAGGTTGCGCGTCGCAGGCCCTGTCACCACCTATATAGCAGATGTCACAAAAAAAAATGACAGTTTAAAATCATTTCTTTAATTGGTTCATACATACATACATAAACTTACGCCTTCTTCCCATGGGGGTAGGCAGAAACTACAGATTACCACCTGCTACGATCCTTACATACCTACTCCTTTTGCCTTGTTTACGTTTATACACCTGGTCATACAAGCACGCCTGTTGCGAGTTCTACAAACCTGACCTTTCTGAAGAACCAACCAATAAGGTCACTATATTTTCCACTCACATCTGCCTTGTAAATATCTTTTGCTTGTCGCCTTTCATTTATCCTCTCAACATGTACAAACCACCTTAACACACTCTTTAAAAATGTTGTCACTATGTCTTCTTTTAAACCATACCGTTGCCTTACCACATCATTCGTCAGCCTATCATTCATAGTCAGACCTTATATGCTTCGCAAGGAACGCATTTCCACAGCATTTATTCTACTGTCATGCTTCTTTTGCCACACCCAACATTCACTTCCATACATAAGAGTAGACATCAGCACATCATTGTAAACAGCGCTTCGAGCCTTTTTGGACATCAACTGGTTGGTCACAATTGCATGTGTAGCACCATTTGCTTTATTTCCCGCATTTACTCTCCTTTCCACATCTTCATCGATCTTTCCATCCCTTGCAACTGTTCTGCTGACGATGCAAGTAGAACTTGATCATCTGCGTAGAGAAGGCATTTGACAGGCAACTTATTCATCGTCTATCCACACTCACTTTCTTTCAAATCTGTCAGACAACTATCCATGCACAAGTTGAATAGCCATGGTGACGCTACACAACCATGCCTAACACCCCTCGAGATGGAAAACCAGTTCGTGTATGCCCAATTTATCCTAATACAAGCACTGGAATCCTTGTATAATGATTTCAGTGCCCGTACCATGCGCCAGTCCACACCGTAAAAGGATAGTGTCGACCACAGTTCTTCCCTGTACACACTGTATAGGCATTTTTGTTGGTGGTGGTGATTAATTGGTTAATGGGTGGCGTCTCTGAGTGTGGAAATTTTGACTGCATTGTTGTATTGGGTTCCCACATGTATAAACAAATGTAAGTGGTGAAAAAAAATTAAAAAAATTGTGTGTGTGTGTGTGTAGTGGTGTAAATAAATGAATATTTCCACGAATTTTAACCGAAATGAAAGCGTACGTTTTATGAAGAGTATTTTTCTCCCGATCATAAATAACAGTGGTTTTATAATTCAACGAATTGGTCAACAACACTTTAATAAATTAATTATGGCCGTTCACCATTGTTATTGCATGTTTCGTCATGTCCTTGGGGCTACTGCCCTTTCAACTTAATCCAATTTGATAAGCGTTACTTTTATGAAAACAGGACCGGACGGGGAAAAAAGGGTATGGCAACATGTCCAAACATTGAGTAGATTAATCACTTTAATTAATGTAAGTGAATTGTCAAAGTACATGCCATATAAGTAATTTACTAAAATATAAGTTTAATTTATCGATTTATGGAAATGGGTTTAGAAGAATGCGTTGTGTTAAGACCTTAGTCTTGTCTGTTTTGTTTACTTTCCAATTTAATAATTTTTCATTGTTTCATGCAATCATTTCGATCTTTATTGAAACAAATAGTTAAAAGGTTTCAAATAAAATCTGGGTGCTAAGAGCGGTTCTACGTCAATAATACAATGTAGCAGATGAGTTTCGAACTCATAATAACTCGATTGCCAGTCAGACGTCAAAGCCGTAAAGCTATTTGACACAAAATAGGTTGCGAGCTGACTAAAAAGGAATATCTACATGAAAAACATGAAGTAGGACATGTTAAATCCATATAATATTAAACTATTCTGTATGTGTCCACGTAGGGTAGTTTCACAAAAATAACCAAATTTTTCACTACAGATCTGTCCAGAAAAATTTATACTGTTTAGTTACATAAATCATGCGCTTCGGGCACTCGCTAGCTAACTTTTACTCGCAGATAGGTACACATCATATCACTTTAATAGCATACTTTTAGTTATAAAAGAGAATATTTGTTGTGCAGGAAATTCACAGTTCTCACCTCTAATAATTGTTTATAGGTACTACTTACAAGTACGTGATCGTATCGTTGTATAATTTATTTATATTATTTTTCGGTTGCTTTTTTATAATTATGTTGGCTGACTGATTCTTGTAGGTAAGTAAAAATTGCGATTTGTATCACTTCAAATATTTCAAGATCATCATCTCTAGAGTGTAGTACACTTAGATAGGTACATGGGTCGCCCGGCTCAACCCTAGTAGACACCCCAGTTCTTAAATAGCTTCATTCTGCCGTATGCAAATTGACCAATCATTTTTGATGTCGGTGATGTCAATGGATGCTGGAAATAAAACGCTATCAAACCAATATTGCGGACGAATGGTTGAGCCGATATCGCCTCATACCCTCCGTATTGACTGACTCCGAAATGCGAAAGCAGTTATGAATGGGGAGTGTGTTAATTGTTTGTTATCAGTTACATACACGCATGTAAAATGGAAACTGTAGGCCTAATTTTCTCGCAATGTAGGTCAGAGCAAATCATCATTGATTTTCATTATTGACATTCTGCTCATTGCCGTTCAATAATGATAGGCCTTATTTCTGTCAATCACTTTATTTTAATCCGCAGGAATCCGCTGGATGCGAGACGCAGTGAACTTATCGAAGTGGCGATGCTTGGTCCCGGCTTATGTCCAGCAGTAGACGTCTTTCGGCTGAAATGATGACGATGACTTTATTTTAAAAGGGGACTGAACCTTTTTGACAAAACAATGTTGAAGATCTCGATTTTTTTTATATAGTTTAAGTATCCTCTACCCATCTATACGTATATCAATTTCAAAGTGCGCCGCATGGTTTCGGGTGGCAATGCCAGCTTCCATAGAATAATGGTCATCCATTATACGAAAATTCTCAAATAAAAAACGGAAGCTTTTCCGAGAAGTTCTCATTTATACCGATATAATTAAACGTGATCCAATAAATATGTATCGAAGCGAGAAATAGTGTAATTTGCGCATTGACACGTATGAGATTGTGAGCGTTGCATTTTTGCCCGCGCTATGGACTTATTAAGGTGAGAACACACTTTTACACGATATTATATTTTCAACTTTTCAGTTTCCACCGAAGCCTATTTACGACTTTTTACCTACTCGATTCTACCTACTGTATTAATAAAAATGTTTTTGTTGTGCTTCGCTGCATGTTTAAAAAATAAACATATTTCTAAACATATTTTTTTAGCATAGGTGCTTACCTGTTTAAACAACTGTGTACTGTGTGTGTGTGTGTAACTATTTATACCAGCACCGAAATTCATAACTGTACTACCAAGATTGCATGTTTCGAACAAAACCACCCAATTTCGGCACTCAAAATTAGCCATGGGTGCTTTCATTGAACAGTATGGAGGAATTTACAACAACTAGATTACTTCCCTCTCTTTGACGACTACCCCGTGGCAATTAATAGCGTCAACAATTGCCTATAACAAGACCACCTTTACCTATTAGTAGCAGGCACATGACTAGTTTTGATTTTAGTCGAGGTGACCCATATACTTTATGTTAGAGCATTTATTTGTTACTAGTTGCTGCTCGCGGCTTCACCCGCGTGTTTGTCGGGAATTATCCCACGGGAACGTGCTATCAGGACAAAAGTAGCCTATGTTACTCCTTATAATATCAGCTACCTGGCAGTGAAAGTCTTGTCAAAATTAGACCATCCGTTTCGGAGATTAGCCGGAACAGACAGACAGATAGAAGGACAGACAAAACAATTACAAAAAAATTTGTTATAAGTACCGTATATACTTTCATATGTATTTAGTAATAATCTGTTATTTTGACTTTAGAAACAGACTCTTCAGTTTTATTTATTTATATACGAAAATGTACATTGTATGTATTGTATAGATGTATATCTACTTGTGGTTTAAATATATTTAGAGGTACATGTTTATTGGAAAAGGGCTTAACGACTGGGCAACCTAGATACAATAATCAGGACTTAACCGCAAAATTTTACGACGTGTAGACTATTTTCACGCATCAATTTCGATTCGTGACACACAGACGTATGTTCAAACCGACAAATCTCCCAACTTTAGTGACAAAGCCTTTTATGCTAGCCTAATCATTTTAATAGCCTACCGACTACAAAATTTTAAAACAGCGAAACCATTTTCCATTACTATGCACAACTCTTCAGAGACAACTCAGTGACAATAATTTTGAGTGCAAAAAGAGTTGTTTCTCTCCCTTTGTTACAAAAAGTTTGTAAGATAAGTTTCTGAAATCTTCAGGACTACAAAATAATAAATAAATAATTTCATAATTTTAACGCTGAATGTAAAAACATTAAAATAAACAAGTTACCATTTATTCTGGAATCCGGATGAAGATTGAAGAGTATTGTAGAAAAAACTCTCGTTTCCCAGAGTACTAGTAAAACAAATTTCTTCTTACACTCTGTAGTCAGACGGTAAAAGGACAAGATGCGCGTCAAACACCTCGCCCATGTATCTTCGTCATTATGTTCATTCGACTAAAAGCACTCGATCTCGTAATGCGATAGGTACTCGTATTTGTTCACATTTCTTACACTTAATTTAGTTTAAGTAGAGCGATCCATTTAGTTATATAAGCGTGAAAGATTAAACTTTTTAGTACATTGAAATATTTGTGCAAATAAAGTTTGTGTTTGAATTAGCTGAATTGGTTTAATAGTCACGAAAATAGGAGGAAAATGTCTAGGACAATATAGGAGGAAAAATGTCCAAAGATCTGAAAAAAAATTGGTCGAATTTATTTCACCTTTTTACTTGAAATCAGACCCGTGGATTCAATTATGTAGGTTAGCCAAACATAACTAATCAATTACTGGAACTATTATCGCTCCGGAGAAAAGCCAACAGCAATAGTTATGGGACTTATCCATAGTTTATGGACGAAGGGTTATATGAATAAGTAATGTTCTGTTAATTCTCGTTTGCATGAGGTAGGTATTTGATCACACGTGTATTGTAGTCATTACGCGGCAATTTTCAATATACAGTGTGTTCCACGCCAACCATTCATGCAACACAATGTGTTCTATTTCATCCCTTCTAGAGACGACAGCCATTGTTCTCTGATAAGGCCCGTTGCACAGTTTAGATATTTAGCTGAATAAATTATTATTTTCAGTGCGTGTAAATAAAGTACCAAACAAAATTTTAAAATATTTGAAAAGTGTCACCATAAAACATTTCGATTCATGTTAAGCTCACGAAAAAGTTAAAGAATAAAACCTTTTACGTACTGTCAAGGATAATTTATTACGGTACCGGTATAAAATAAAACAATAATATGACCAGGGTACATAAACAATATCTATCTATCTAGAAGGAAATTAGAAACGCAAATTGTATGTACAAAGCCCTGTAGTTTTGTGTGATTTACGATGTTTACTCAAGCGACGGCGTGTTTAATAACCCACTGAAAGGTATGTACGTATGTAAATGTGAGGAAAGTACCCAATTTACATAGGCAGGTAAGTACATGGTTATGTTTTACTTTCGACTCGGCTCTCCGCAATATCGATGCTAAATTAACACCACATCTCTCATATTACCGTCCTATTTCAAGCTCTTTTTCCAAGGTATGCCAAATCTTAGGAATATTTCCCCTTTTATTGAATAAATATTTGTTTTTCAGGCTGTCGAAATGCCTCTTGTATTTGGGTCATTGTTATAAAATTAATTCATGAAACGAACGCACGAGTAAGTTTCATTCCTGAGTGAAAATTTGTGTAGTTCGGCAACTAAAACTGCCTTTGAATCTGAAGAAAAAAGATTAAAAATAAACGTGCCGTTATCGCCCGTAAAAAATGACCAAAGTGATATTTGCAGTGACCTCGGAACTTTGACTCTCGTAAGTTCATAGTAAAATATAATATGCTGAAAAAACTATCCGAAATCTGATGTGGGCCCCATCCATCATATGAGGCGACAGGGACGGAGGCTTGTCGACCCTAATCGAACCCCATACACATAATATAACCGAGTATACCCTTGTATCTCGCCATATTTAGATACTTTCATTTGTAGCCCTACGATACAGCCGAGCTATACATAATACATGAATGTTGCTAGGTAACAGAAGTGGAAATGTACCAATGGGTTTATTACGAAACCAATGTACGTAATAAGTAATTAAGTGTAATTATAACTTGTTCTCGTTATAAAATCATGAATTTCTAACTTACAAATACACGTACAGTATTGCTGCTTTTATCGTACAAATCATGTGAAATAGAACTAATTAGATAATTAAAACACTTACATCGGAGTGTAAAATCATTTAATATTAATTCACCTAACCTGTCTCAAATTAATCGTCAGTAAATAACTACAGCCATGTTATTAACTGACAATAAAAACAGATTTATTACGACCTCGGCTGTTAATCACGAATAATTATGTCAGGTAATGAATTATTAAAATAAAATTGTGATTAAATCATTGTTTAAACGGTGATGAATATTAATTCAGAGCGGTATTACAATCCTAATATCACTGTAAGCGTTATAGTTATTAACATCATCCCCGAACTAATTTCAACTGCCTATTAATTTGAGGAACTGTTTAAGTTTCACCACCCTCGAACTGGAATCCCTATTGCGCGGTTTGAAACTCCTGTTAAAACACTGTATAATGCACGTTCTGAACAAACACGGTATGAACTTATCTCTGATGGAACAAATCTGCTTCGTTTGTATGCAGCAGCAATTTATCTGTGGGTTTGCCGTATGTTTTATCAATCTTCCAATTGCCCTGCCCGCTACAGGCGACTGGAGGGCCCCGCCCGAGTACACGCGATTCCTCGACAAATAAACCAGGTAAATACACTGTATTGGAATTAAAGTCCATTACAATGCTTTCCGAGCGAGTGATTCATCTTTTAGATAAAAACGGTGTTTATTTTTCTTGCAGTTTATAAGCAGAGAAAGGTAAGTAAGGTAGGAGAAAAATCTGTAATTTTAAACATTGATAGCAATGCAGCTGCAGTGTGAATTCTTTTATGGCCCCTTAGTTTCTGATCCGCCCATAAAAGACGATTTTCTAGTCCACCACCAGTGTAATTTTTCCGTACCCAAAGGGTGCCACTGGAACCCTATTACTAAGTCTCCGTTGTCCGTCCGTCTGTCAGTCAGCGGGGTGTATCTCATGAACCGTAATAGGTAGATAGATGAAATTTTCACAGAGTGTATATGTCTATTGCCGCTATAATAAAAAAATAAAATAAAATAAAATATTAAAGGGGTTCCCCATACAAGAAATATGCTTAAAAAAATGTAGTGTTCAATATTGTACGGTGGCCGGTTCGACCTCGCTGAGTCCGACTCGCACGTGGCCGGGTTTTTTTTCAGTTTTGTTTTAGTCTGTTCTGAACAGCCAGGAATTTCAAATTATTAACTATAAATGGCAGGTTCCCTTCACCTCTATAACGGGGCTTAACACCGTTACCGGGAAAATTTGGTTCATAATAAACAGTATAACGGGCGTGGAATTTTTGTATAACGCGTGATTTTTTTTAATGTTTGAACTATCTTCATAGGTATTTCTAGTGCTACATAGTGCACCAAAACAACAAAGTAGGTAAACCTCGTAGTTTATTCACGTTTCATTTGCTTCTGCCAGCCATGACTTCGAGCTAGGTACCTATTCACCTCGTTTGCCAACATTTGGCATTCTTCCCACGCAAAAAAGGGACGACATATTTTAAAAATTACTAATTATGCAGTGGGCATGCACGTCATTATATAGCAGTGTAAAAGCCGAAATGTGTGTCATGATAAATTATTTTATTTCTGTAAGTAGGTTTGTACAAACACTTTTACACGTCAATCATATTTTAAGAACTAGATGTTGTCGGCGTTTCCTATCTGACTACTCTGAAAAGAAAGGCCGTAACAAACTCAGAGGTAATAGTCTCTTTTAAGGCTCCTACAAACAGGCGCGACTCAAAGGCACCGCTCGTCGCGCGACGAGCGGCGCCTTTGTGTCGCACTGTCGCGTCGCGCCTGTCTGCGGGAGCCTTTAAAGTCCAGACATAATCTCGGTCAGATAAATGTTGATCTCTTTCAGGTAAGTAGAAAAATGCAGATACTTTTGTTCAACAACAGTTTCCGCATTATACTGCAGTTTCAAATCCTAGTGCTGAGAGTTTATTAAATACTTATACATGAATGAATATAATTGTAATTGAGATTTACAGACATATTGTTTATACGGTAGCATTCGCGTTCTACCTGGGGTGCATTGTAAAAGCATGAGTGTCACTGTTAAGGCATCTAACTGACTGGAATTCTGTTTTTGTCAGAAGGAAGACCGTCTTCTTCTCTTTCCTTAGTATCATCATCATCTGCCTAGCCTATTTCCAACTATTTTGGGGTTAGCTTCCAGTCTAACCGAATGCAGCTGAATACCAATAAGTTACATGGAGCGACTGCCTATCTCACCTTCACAACCCCGTTACTGGTAATACGATACCCCTTGGTACGAGACCCCTTTTCTCCACTTAGTATACAGGTTGTCCCTTAAATAATGGATCAAACGTAACTGGTAGGTATCTCACTTGATATCCAACAGCTAATTTGAATAGTTAAAAAAAAACCGCTACGGTATCAATTTTTTATTCAAGACAGTTTTTTCGAATTTTACCACTTTCTCTACCAGAATTCAGTTTTTTTATTGCTGTCGCTGTAAACGATAATATTTTTAGGTATGATTTTTGTTAAATATTTCTGAACAGCTTACTAATCTAATAAGATATCATTTTTGTAAATAACGTTTTATTTGACTTAGAAAAAAATCTTCAATTGAAAAGTGAGTTTTTTATTTAAGAAAAGACTAAAATTGAAAAAGAAAAATCTATTCAAATTAGTTGTAAAAAATCAGGTGAGCTGCCTACCCGTTACGTTTGATCCATTATTTACGGGACACCCTGTATAAAGTCATATTTTGCAAATGACACGGAAGACTCCCTTTTCTACATTATAGGTATCATCTGTCGACCATTATGTTAGATGAAACTGTGGTCTAATAACAACATTCTGTTTTCCCTGATCATCGATTATAGCTGTTAAACAATGAGGCTGATTAACCGTGTAATGTTTGCATTAACTGGTTGATGAGCTTAATTTTCCTTTTTAAACAGTTTTACAGGTATTTACTGTGACTTACACAAAAAAAAACACAACATTTACATTACTTTAATTCACAATACTTCCCGAAAACTCACAATAAACGACAATAAACTTTACCAACCGTCAGTAGAGGCAGAATTTATTGTGAAACTTTGAACAATGTTGGAAAAGGGAATAAGTGCTATTTAAATACAACAAGTATTCGACCACAAAGGCCTCAGTTGTTATTCTTGGCAGAACTGTGCTCCTGGGCTGGACATTAACTATCGGGTGAATGGAGAGACACGCCCCCTGGCACCACTACAATCGTAAATAAACGTTTTACTTCAAATCCTAGTTGAAGTATGTATGTTGGTTTTTTTAATGGTCATTGAAGAAGAAACAGACTTTTGCCTAATACTAACCGGTTTTTTTACTGGATGTTAACTTGCAATCCCATTGGCTCAAGCGCCATCTTCGTGAATTTGAGTTTATGAACCTTTAAATCTTAGAAGCAGCTAAGTTATTTCCCAAACAATAAGTTAAAATATTCTTCTAATTTTCGTGAAGAAAACTATAAGACTCAGTATAATATACTTATCTTGTATGCACCAAGATACATTCTTCACGTGATTTAAGTTTCAAATAATGGATCTTCTATCCAAAAAATGTAATGTTCTAAAATTGTAATGTGACATTTTAAGAAAGAAAGATAATAAATACTAAGTACAAGTAGTTGAGGATTTTATCTTGTATGGAATAAAAAAATATAAAGTTTTTTCTGGAATTATATTTATTATTATGTACCTACATAATCTATGTGACAAAGGAAGGGTCTCGTGTCTAAGTAATAACATCCGGGTCAATCGATCAGGTTAAGCTACGCTTGCCGCGGTCGGTCCGTGAATGGGTGACCATGTTTACATACAAGACCACTCTGTGGCTCGGAAAGCACGTGAAGCCGTTGGTCCCGGCTGTCATATGTGGATCTCTGACAGTCGTTACGGGTCGTCAGAAGCCGGAAATGCTGGCAACTAATCTTACCAAGGCGTATCGTGATACCCAACAACTAGGTTGTAGAGGTCAGATAGGCAGTCGCTCCATGTAAAATACTGGTGTTCAGCTGCATCCGGTTAGACTGGAAGCCGACCCCAACATAGTTGGGAAAAGGCTAGGCAGATGGTAATCTATGTGACAAAAGGTTCATCAGCCCTGAACTTACAAACAAAACGTAAGTAGGTACATAGTTGGTTCACAAACAAACCCAAAGCTGCCCCCATTCTAACTTTGGCTATTATAATTCTATAACAATAGCCATCTCCAATCCAAATGGCGGTCAATACCTTTAATAAATATTAAGGCTCTGCGATTGGAACCTTTCTGTTCAAACAATGGAACTGTAATATCTAGAGTATTTAAAAGTACTTGTAAGCTCACCGCAGACTTTCGCTGGCTTGTCTTTCTGACGTCACAATGGGTTGAAGTGCCTAAGTACCGAATATTGAAACCTCATATTTGGATCGAATTATTTTGAGTTTAATTTTATACCTCTTCACCAGGGTATTATTATTTGTTCATTAGCAGTTTCTTAAACTTTTTAATACATACGAGGTATGTGGTAATTTCTGAAGTAGAGTAACTTAATAATTAAAATAAATAGACAGTAGGTCTATAACGATGTACATATAACCGGGGGATGGTATACCGGTCTCCATTAAATACAATTTTTTGCACATAAATAAGTAAACATGCCTACTGAATTCAACAACTAAGCTGGAACACAAAGGAAACCAAAACAACAACTATAGAGAGCACCATAGCAAATAATATTTGCGTAATGGGTAATATCGTGGCCAGACACACTAGAAATTGGGATGCATCGAGCCGAGGGATGTGGGGATGTGCGCCACACTGTCATGTGTCAAACTGACTGTCCAATTGTTAAATGGATAGCCGGTGTCCGTTGAGTGAGACGATCCACCCGGCGGGACATCACTAAATCTACCCGCCAATAATACGACGTAATTGAGAGATTAAACTACATACCCACACTTATGTAGGTATGTACCTACCACCCAAATATTACAATAGAGAAAGCTGTGATATATCTCCATCGCGCTTATAAGAAAGTCCACAAAGAGATTCACGTATGAAAGCACCTTATAATTACCAAACTACGTACACAACTATCAGTTTATTTGTGGCTGGAGGTAACATCAAAATTAGCTTCGGCGTAATTACCACAAACATTTGTATCAAAATAGCTTACACGGGAAAATATGTACACAACACGTATTTCATATTATATCTCGCTACCAAATCGGCCGTTATCACTTCCAAAATCGGGAGCGTGTTCCAAAAATGAACCCAGTTTATTACCCTACGTATCCGTATAATTTAGGGTTCCAATTAAGGGGGCAAAGAAAAAAAGATTTTCTTAATTAGATGCCAAGGTGAAGATAACTCGCTAGGAGCCAAATCGTCAGCTCGTTGCGTGACTAACCAACGATTTATGACTTAATAGCCAAGTCCGCGCGTTAAGTAGGCCTTAGATAAGGCGCTTCTAAGTGATTGTCGGCGCTCACAACAATCGTAATTACTCCAAACTACTATCTTCCCTCAGCCACACGCGATCTCTTTCATCGCCCAACTTGAATTGTGCTAATTGCTTCCCAACACTATTTTACAAATCATTGCCATTCGATTTCAAGTTATTCCGCGTTTGTTAGAAGTGTTTTGAAAACGATTATGATTCCACGATAGATAATACCTACAATGTAAAATTTTGTTAATGGAATATCTTAAGTTATTTTTAAGCTGATATTGAAGTAATTAGATGCGAAATCGATTGAAAAATAGACAATGAATTTGTCTGAATATTTTAGGGAAGCGTATTGTAATATAATTTTAACATCGTTGAGTGGATGTTCGAAGTTAGCAATAATAAAAGAAGGCCTATTGAAACGAATGTAGTTAATAAAGGTAAATGAATTTCAGAAAAACAATAACTTACAAGAACCCACGGAAATGGGCCGAAATAACTTGAATTTACATTTAAAATAACTTCAATTGGGTTATTTTTATAAAGCACAGTACATTTAACAAAAGGGTTAAGAGAACACAATCCGCAAAATCGGTTTACTGTCGTCGGAGATATTAACATAGAAACGTAGGTACCTACTTACATAAAAAAATCATGCTTTGGTAGGTAGGTAGGTATAATAGAGAACCACCAGCTATTTGTAGCCAGATATAGGTAAATATAGAGTTGACAAAGCTCCTATAGGGCCTATATTTATCTACACGAAATTGCACAGAAATCGTAACGAAGTCCGCTTGACGATTCGCGATTAACAAAGTCACTGAGAAAGTATCCGCATTTACATTTTCCATTCGACATGAAGTTTTAACGAACATCCATCGTTACGACTGCTAGGAATACAATTTCGTGGGTCCAATTAGTGAGTTACATTGAGTCTCGACTACATTTCTCCTCTCATTTCTATACTTTCAGTCCGGGATGAACAATTGTGTGCAAATTAGCAGTGACAACCCGCGGCGGGGGACCGCGCCCCTTAAGCGGACACACGGTCGGGTGGGTCCACTAACAGCGACCGGCATACAACTTCTGGTAAACACATAAACATGAAATACGTTTGGAGTTGGATTAGTTTTTGAATAATTAAGGTCAGATCTTTGCTCATGGCAATGATCATTTGAACCTCAATAACGGAAAGGTAAAAACTGTAGGTATTTTAGTCACTAATGTAAGTATATCTACATTATAGAGCGTTCTTGTTTTGTCTCCTTGTGTTATATTGGCTGGCTTGGCTCGACGAAACGTTGGACAAAAATGTTTGTCCGTGTGTAAAAAGGAATATTAATCGTCCTTGCAAATAGTTGAGACCTTTATAATGAAGTTCCATTTCACCTACCGAAGCTTTTCAATTTTAATTTTCTATACTTAATATTAATAGTTTGCGACGGCCCCGCATTGTTGCGTAAAATGGTGATAAATTTTTGATATTAATGCCTTGTATTTTGCGGCATAGTGTAGGTCATATCTTCTTACTTTTTGATTAAATCGACGATCTAATGTACTGTTGAATAGAAGAATATAAATGTGTACTAATTACTAATTTGTATTCTTCTATTAAGCTTCTACTTATCTTCAATTAAGAATTGAATTTTTTAAGGAGAAAATGACAGATTATGATATTTAACCTTTTTCAAAACGATGTTACCGAAGAAGACAAGTAAAGGATGCATCATTCACCAAACCGTTTGACAAGTGTGGTGGTTATGGCAATAACCCCCATGACCTTTAATTTTAGTAATCAAAGGGCTATGTTAGGTAATAAAAAAAATTAACAAGTTTCAGCACCGTTAATACTGAAAGCACATTTTATGACCTGCGGTAACGTAGCTGAGCAGTTCAATGTTTCTGTTTAACTGCCAGATCAGTCTGGAAAATAGAGAAAAGTAAAAAAAAAATAAGAAATTAATCAAGAGAAGTGGCTAAAAGTAAAAAGAGAGAATGTTCAATAGATCCACTTCGACGACGATAAAAACGTCGCAAAATCGCGTTGCATTAACGTTAGCGAAGAACTTTACGAGCGTTCATAGTGATGAATTTAATCATCTACAAAAGAAAGTTCTATGCTGGAGCGGTTCATAAGATAACTGCGATTAACTGCGGCTGTGTTGCCATAAAATTGAAAAGTTCAAACCTACTTTACCGATCCACAGCTATCTAAAAACTTAACAGACATAAAGAAATCCAAACTAATTTATTTTATTGCCGTAATAAAAATACGAATCTGAGCTATTTTTGAATACGATAATTTATATTTTACTGAATATAAATTCCTGGAATATCACCCTCGTATAAGTAATTCAATTTCCTTTTAGGGTGACCCCTTCTAGGCAATCTATCCTAAAATAACATAATACGTAAAGATAGCGGCTTATGGTAATGGAAAGGAATGAATTTTACATTGTAAATCAATATAGCCGAGCGATTGACTTTTGTATAACGCTCGGAAAATTCAGGAGCTTTAATATTAAAATAAAATAGCCTACCATTTGAAATAGTATACTTCTCGTAGGTACCTACATAATATCCTTTCAAGAGCATAGGCAGTAGTGTTCTCATTATGACTGCCAATGAGTGCTTTAAACAACAAATTAGGGATAAAAAACACTGTAAATGGTGAGCCGAAGAAAATACAAGTAATCGGTCGGTCTGTAGGTGAGGCTCCGTATGCATTTAAGTTACCCGTTTTCTCAGAATTGACCGTCACAGTAGATCCCATGTATTGCCATTGTAATTATAACTCGTTAAAGATATCTTGTTTGATAAATATAAGACTGATAAGGACTGATAAGGTTAATTACTCTTTGAGAATATTATCAACTTATACCATTTATGTTAGAAAAACGCTAGTTTAAGACTTCACAAAATTAAATTATTCTCTTCTTGTTCTCACACACTATTTTTTACATTTCTTTTTCATTTCTCCTTTCGCAGGTCTGCTGGAAGAAATTTCTTAAGAAATAAGCAGTATCTTTGTACTCAATACTAATATGCCGTATCTGTATCTATTTTATTGTGTGTACATAAATAATAAAATAAATAAATAAATATAGGCAAATTGTTGTTTTAGTTTATTCAAATTTAGTTCCCTATCTCGTCGGCTGGTTAG
Organism: Dryobotodes eremita; assembly: GCA_917490735.1. NCBI lineage: Eukaryota > Metazoa > Arthropoda > Insecta > Lepidoptera > Noctuidae > Dryobotodes > Dryobotodes eremita. The sequence continues at coordinate 11,323,120 of OU823249.1, forward strand.
TTTGCTAGTTAAACGCTATGCACGGCGGTGTAAGGAACATCGATGCGCTAGCTGTTACCATAAATTCAGCAATCAACGTAGAAATTATTCGAAGTTTATAAAAAAAATCTGCTGTTTCATACATAAGTGCAATACCTGCACGGTCAAAATGTATTGAACATCTGCTTATAAATTATATAATTATATCAATTATTACCGACTTCTTATAAAGTAACTTATAATTATTCAATTCTTTAGTTACTGACAGTTATTAGATAACCTACACCGATGGACTTGTAACATGATAATATTATACTGCTAACATATTAGCATATTATCAATCAGTTCCAATCATGCATAGTAATACCAGCTATGTTTATTAAGTTTGAAGTTTGTACTTTACTGCACAACTCTGAAGTTGTAGCGAATTGCATAACTGATCTGAGATTAAATATTCCATATTGCAAAGGTTTTCACGAAGTTGGCAGGCGATGCGAACAACCCAGCCAGTTTGTTCATGAAAAAATATACACGAGTAGGTAATAAAATATATTTAAAAGTATATTTATCTTGAATACTAAAAGTGTCCTCGCATTAAAATCACTCATTGAAAAGACTGGATTCATAAAAAAACATTTTAGGATCAGACTATTTTATACCGTAAAAAGTGTCTCTGATAGAATAAAAACAAAACATAGCCATCATTGCCAAACGTTCTCAGTAAAACTTACCGCTCGCCCGACATCCCTTTAAATACTTATTTCATTAAATAAGTTAAAACCTTTAAATAAACGCTTTACTGTGACAGGAGAGGCTCCTCTTGAATATTAATATTGCCAAAATAGGCATGTCACGGGTTGGGGTTCAAATTAACACGGACTCTTTGTAATGTGGCCTGTCGGTTAATTTCGAGTCCACTTCGGAAAGCCAAAATGTATTTTAAACAAGAAAACTAATCATATTATTTTTGTAACGAGCTGGAACAGGAATTCTCATTAAAATTTCTCGTTTAAGTCGTTTACATGACTTGGCGAGATAGTAGCCCGCATTCTTTACGAAATCTTCCCCACAAATATGAAAATGAGATTTACGAAAAATAATACCAAACTTTGTATGATACTGGCTGCCTTGTTTCATAACTTTATAAAAGGAAGACTTTAAGGATTCTTCAAACACATGAGTTCAACTTAGTTAATCTTTTGACTGTCGAGTAAGTAGTAATAAGTTGGTACCTACGTCCGAATAATGTTACGCTAATTGAAATAAACGATGGGAAGATATGTTGAACATAAATTGTTTCTCTATTTCTTTGGAAAATTAATGATCAATAAATAAATAAGATGACAGATCAGATCATGGAGGCAGAGAGAGATGGAGATGGTGGCAGATGTGAGTGGAATCGCCGGGAGAGGTCGCCCTAGGAGGACATACTCGTATTATACTCGTAGTGACCATAATAGTGATGTTCTTCAGAAAGGTCAGGTGCGTAGTACTCACAACCAGCGTGCGTGTATGACCAGATGTATGAACGTAAACGACGCAAAAGGAGTACGTAAGGATCGTAGCAAGTGACGTTCTGTAATTTCTGCCTACCCCCATGGGAAGAAGGCGTGAGTTTATGTATGTATGTATATAATAAATAAATGCTACAAAAAACAAATAATTATTTTCTGAGAATAGATGTTAGGAAAAGGACCATTTACTCTGTTCTTAATTCAAAATAAAATGAGAAAATTCGTGAGGTAAGTTACGATGAAATCGTTTCTTAATTTAGATCGATCTCGAAAAAAAGAAAGAACAATAACATAACATAATTTCACGCCTATATTCCCCGAAGGGTTAGGCAGAGGTACACCCACATTTCGCCAGTTATATTTAAGTTCTATATAACAGGGGTCTATTTCCATTGCCATTGCCATCAACCGGACTCAAATCCAGAATGAAATCGAAAAACCCAATAACACTTTGCCCGACCCGGGGATCGAACCCAGGACCTCCTCATGCTCAGCAGTAGCGCTTGCAACCACTGGACCAACGATGAACGAGGCAGTTATTTGGTAAGTAATGTTGAAATTGTTTCTTAATTTAAATCTATCTCGAAGAAACGGTGAAGGCAACTGTCAAAATGGCGCTGTTGTAGCTAGTTCCCAACACAAGCTAAGGTGATTTTATTTTATTTTTGCGAAAATGACACGTTGTTGTATACCTAAGTACTCCAAAATTGGAGTCCACCTCTGCCCGCAAGATCCTAAAATTAGAAGATTGTAGCTTAAAGCTATTCGTAGAGATATTGGGTTCGAGATTCTGTCGGAATCATTTTGACGAAAGAGATTACGAGGAAATATTTAAGGTTTAAAATTCTGACACTTTTCGTGTCAAATACTTGATTTAAAATATTTAAATCACCGAAAATAACGAAATATTGAAATAAAACCAAAGGAGATTGTTCTGCATCCATACATCTCTCGCCCCAGAACCAACAGCGAAGGAAAATTACTTTGGTTGTTCTAAGTTAGAAGTATATGCCCATGTAGACAAAGTTTAATGACGGACAACTTGCAGAAAGCATTTACTTAAAAGGAAAACAAACATTTTGAGGTTATATTTAGTAAGAAACAATCCTTCCATTACTTAGAAATACATGCTAGTAAATGCCTGTAACTAATGTTATTTTTATTGCCTGTATGTGGCCAGCTTAGCTAACAGATCCAGTAAAACATTAAAGTACTTATGTACTTACCTATCTTGTTAGGTGTTAAATAAAGTAAAAGTAGCATTTTACTCATTTGGTAAATATTCTAGTTTTTTATATTAAAATAGGTAGGTAGGTAATTATTAAATACGTATTTATTTATTTAATTCCAATGCAAACGATTTTGTCCTTATGTTTTTTTAGATGTCATTTATTTATACTTAGGCAGGAATTTATATTACCTAGATCGCATAGCATTTTGTAAACATTGAGAGTGCAATAACCACAGATTACTAATATGTGCTAGCAATAACTTAACAGTTGACATCAGTCGAGTTGATTGACATGACATGACGAGGATTAGGGATGCCCATAGATCCGTATCGATATATTTCAAACAAATTCGATACCGTTCAGTACTCAGCGTGTTATTCTTTTTGAAATATTACAATGCATTTCACTTAGGGCGTTTGTGCACTACCTCGTATTTGTGATTCGTGTAAATATGATTCAAAATAGCCTTCATAATAAATGTATGATTGTTTGTGCACTGCTTTGTTTTTATATTCGATAATTTCACACATTCTCACATTGAGTCTGTTTTATCGGATCGAAGTAGCCGTCATGCTTAATATAGGGCGTTTTGTGAGTGAGCGCGAAATGCTGCATACATTATGAACGCGACTTCAGCCTACGAAATGATTTTAGTTTATACGCCAATCTCGGATCGGTGCTCGTGGGCTCCCGTATTGGATTCGTATTCGTGTTTTTAAAACGAATGATGAAAAATTACTCAAAACGAATCACGAATACGAATCGACTACGAGTGAGTGCACAGCGCCCATTCGTGAATTTCTGATCCGTTTATATGTTGACGTAAAATACACGAATATGAATCGAATACGAGGTATTGCACAAATGCCTTTATGTGTAGTAATTGTATAGACAAAGATAATAAATTATTTAAGATGCATGGATTAGGATATGAAAATCGGTTTTGTTGTTGAATTAATTTCGCACCTAAGGTGTATGGTACCAATAAAAACGTCGCACAAGTCACTACAGAGGCGTCATACCCTAGAGTGAAAAAGGTTGAAAAGGAATGTACGTAGGTACGGATGCGTATGACATCCATGAGCAGGTGGTCAACTCAAGTATTCTCGCTCTCGATGTGTGAAATGAAAGATTGGGCATCACTAATGTCATGTCAAATCTAATTGTCAAAGATGGCAGCATTTTTGATGTGATGTCGTGAATCGTTACAGCTTTTTTAATTATTCATTTAGGAACGCAGCATGTCCGTTTTATACAGATATTCGCAATCAGTATAATAAAATATATTTATAATTATTATGTACGTCAGATGTTTGTTGGTCCTGGGGCCATTTATGACGATGTCCTTTATGAATGAACACGAAATGGAACGAATGAACGAAATGTCAAATTTATTGTAGGCCATAGGGACCTAGCTATGATCACGTCATCTACAATTAACTTTGCCCGACATTCTCCATTAAAAAAGAACAATATTGCTTGTATAATGCCACCAAGTCAAGTTAATCAAAGGATTGTATTTGCAAACGATGGCTCAGCCACCTGCCACTTGACAGTCGGATTAATGCAGATTATGTTTCGCCATTTACAGTTCCTGTGTGACATTTGGGTATTACTGATTATTCTGCATGTAGCTAATGTAGGTACTTATAGGATAATGGAAGCTTGTTTATTGTATACTAGCTGACCCGACAGACGTTGTCCTGTCGTCGTCATCATTTCAGCCGAAAGACGTCCACTGCTGGACCTAGGCCTCCCCCAAGCACCGCCACCTTGACCGGTCCTGTGCTTCTCGCATCCAGCGGATTCTTGCGGCCATCATAAGGTCATCGGTCCACCTAGTGGGAGTCACGACCTGTCCTGTCAAAATTTCATTAATTCATCATACAAATCCAATAGAAAAAAGGACGTTCAGTTTTAACCGAATTTAAAAAAAGATCGGTAAGCTTTTTAATTTTTTCTTTTCATAGAAACCTAATTCGGACCTTTACTAACATTTTAAAACAAGTAATAGCCAAGAGAACAAGAACAGCATTTAAATTTTAGTTATATAGAAAACTAGCTTCTGCCAGCGGCTTCACCCGCGTGGATCTCGGAAGTGATCCCACGGGAACGTGCTACCGAGACAAAAATTAGCCTATGTCTTTACCTAGGATGCCATCTATCTCTTTGCCCATTTTTTTTAGAAATCCGTTCAGTGGTTTAGTTAAGCGTGAAATGGTAACATACAGACAGAGTTACTTTCGAATTTATAATATTAGTATGGATAGATAGATAGATGTAACTCAAAATAGAAACTTGGGTCTCAATTTTAATAATGTCTGGTTTGGTGGCATATTCAAGAGTTTGTTTGTGTTTGTGTTTCCAATATCCTGGTTTTTTACATTATTGTTTTCTCTAACGATTTTAATAAAATTAAATCTTTTATGGACTTCCGTTTCTGATACCCTTTGACAGTATTGTATGTCATTAAAATGGTAAATTAATAAAAAAAAAATTAAAGACCTTTATGAAGAAAGAAAGAAGTAAGTCTAATAAGTACATGAAGCAACTGCCTATCTGACCACCACAACCCGATTACTTGGTAACACGATTCCCCTTGGTAAGACAGGCTGTCAGACTTTCAGGATTCAGACTACCTGTAACGACTGTCAAATGACAGCCGGGGCCAACGGCTTAATGTACTTTCTGAGGCGTACTTTCTCAATATGTAATGGACGGTCACCCATCCGCAGGCTGATTTCGGCTAGCGTTGCTTAACCTTGAAGATCAACCCGTTCGGCTGTTCTTATTTAGCCACGCGCCCCTCATGCACACCAATGTAAATCATTCGTTTATTTTTCCAAATAAACGATTCCATGTTTAAATAATCTGTTTCAAAAGGCTATCGCTAACGGTATCCATGTAGATACAAGTAAACGAGAACAAATCCCCGCAAGTCGTTCGAAGCTTCATTACTTCGACGGAAGGATCACAAAGCTAGGACAATCCCTACTTAAATACCTACCTACCACCTACGCCCGGTATTAGGAAGATTATTATAAAAACCAAAGGACGATCAACCATTGTGCTTTAATTAGAAAACCGAGGAAATTCTGGGGGTTTTCATGTACAGTTTTCTGGGAATAATTTTGTGTAAACGAGGTCTTGCTAATAATTTTGATACAATAAAGGCTAGAAGTATAAAGGGCTAAATATATGTAAAGTCAGGTCAAATTAATTGTTAAGCGAATTGACTCTCAACTTAAATAATTTTCCGTATATTCAAATCTTAACTGTTTTTAAACAAAGAAAGAAAGAAAAAGTATTTACTGGCACTCGCACTCGCTCGTCTTTCTTTGACAGTTGTATGGATGACTAAAACACGACAAATTGGCGTATGGTGTCATTTTCTTTTTCCTTTACTATACATTGGCAAGTTTAAATGCGGACGTTGACTTACGCAAGTGACTTCCAAAATCATCATGCTTTTAGCTGTCCACTACTGGACAACATAGGTATCCCCAATTGATACTCGATCCTGGAAATGGATTAATGATTGTGGCCAAGGATATCAAATAATTATGGCGATACAATAGCTTAACAGCTATATGTAGTCATGTAAACAGATGTCTTCATAATCCTCGACACGTTGTGATCATTAACAATATGTTTGCCTCCAAATTAAATTACGTAATTAGGCGATCGGTGTTTTGTTTTGTTTATGTTAGTAATACGTTGTGGTACCTTTATTTGTTATAACTAATTGTTTGCTTACTATTATAACGAGTATTCAAGTATGTCTAACATAAGATTTCAAATCTCTTCCACACGGTGCCGGTGGTCTGTGATGCACATTATTTTATATAGGTAGGTAAATCCACTTTACTCATTTTGTTGTTCCGTAGGAGGAGTGCAAATACACCCAGCATGGCCCATCGTCTACAGAAGAAAAAAAAAATCCCGTCTCGGGCATGAAACTTTGCTAACGATATTTATTGAAATCGGATATTCGGTCGGTGTCGCGAGCTTTTGACCCACCAAAAGTATTGTATTACGAAAAACTCACTGACCCGTATTGTTGTTTATTTCCTTTTCTTTAAGATTAAAAGTAAGGGATGAGACAGCGTTTTCTACTCTAAAAATATTCGCAACTTCGCTTTTTTAAAATGAACAAGAATACACAGCTAAAATTCAGTAAGCTCAGCATAAGGGAGGATTTCCGACAAATTTTCGTAAGCAAGGAGCTGCAAAAATTTACGTGGGTGTTTAAAACTGCTCGTTTGTAATTTGAAAACTCACTCTTGCAAATGAAAATCTTCTAAGGCCGATGTGAAACTTTACAACTACTTTGGTAATTGCTCCAAAAGTTGGGAAATGAAAAGACCCCGCGGCTGCCGAGTTGAAATGAGGGATTCAATATAGAGCAAGAAGAGAAATGTATTCAAAACCTTAGCAGCTACTTACGTGCACTGCGTGTAATGAAAACCTGGTGCACCGCAAAGAATAGAAACAATGTAACATACACAAATATTTTGAGTAAAACTCGGGTATTTATTTCACTTCTTCCAATCCTGTCAATGTAATCAAGAATTTTGCTTTCGTTTAGTTTGAAAATGTTTACAACTACGAGTACAGGCCATGTCCCATATCCCATCATATACATACATGTATAGTGAAAGATCCCGGGGGAAATTGATATAACCACCGCGATTGGCAATCGGATCAGTTTACTAGATCCTTCAGTCGAGGCTTTCATCATTAAAATTGCTGACTGAGTTTATCGAGCTTCTCGAAATTGTAAACGTTACTTCTTTATACCAAAAGGCAGTTCCATTTCTTTTGTTTCCTCGTAAAAGAGTTGCAATTTCGAGCTCACTACTGAAAGAGAAGCAAAATATTACTTTCGAAGCGTCTATTTTTCATTGCAACGGCCATTCGATTTATTTACCTGTGGGTATTATTTATTACTTTCTGCAGTATTGTTCCAAATATTATGCTTGGCGAAACTGATTTATATTTTCGGTTATACGGGGATTGCTAGGGGTGGAAACAAAAGGCAGATTATTTGCAACAGCCATTGTTTGAAAAAAATACACGACACAATCTAGTGGTACCTATATGTTGATAAGCACAGCAGCAAGTTGCTGATGATAACAATTGAAGCACTGTATTACATAATTACTGCATATATTTACGCGAATGATGTTGATTAATACAATTTTTACTTACATGTGACACTTAATGTCCCAAATTAACCATAGTTGTCATTTACACATTAAATATCGCATGCATATTCATATTATTCATTTCATGTGGTGAACTCATATTACGCTGTTCTACATAAATGTGTACGGGCCTTTAAAACTCCTTTTTTTCTTTTTTTTTTGTTGGTGGGAAATCATCAAATGACCTCTCCCGCTTTAGGCTGAATGGAAGGGCGTGTCAGACTCTTACTGATTGAAACCTACCCGTGTTCCTTCAGCTGCCTGTGCGCCAGGGCCACGGTAACTCTTTCAAACAATCCGCGACCCTGGCAGGCATCGGCCCTATCGGACCCCGTCAATTATGCTGACACCTCTTTAAGGCGGGCGTGGAAGACGATCCGCCGTCGACCCAGGCCTGGTCCTTACCGGACGGCGAGCTGCCCGTTGCTCGCCGTCCGCAGGCCCGCGCCTACGATGGCCAGGCGTCGGCAATCGAGTCCCGACGCCCAGGGTGTCCTCCTCCTGCGGCGACTGGGGGCCTTTAAAACTCCTGGAGTTATGTTTCCCGAACAGCTTTGTGAGATATCTACGCGGTGAAAACTTTAACCTAGAACCGAGCTACCAAAGTCTTTGGAAACTTTTTAACTGGGAACTCTATTGTAGCAGAAGATTAAAATTAATCCCGGTGAGGCGCTAAGACCAACTGCAATACGCCAAGACAAAGCGTTACGGCACAGATTCTCGAGATACCGCAGTTTCTAGCAATTTAAATGCACATATAATTTTGCGGGCGAATAATTTAATTGTGTTACTGTGCTTGGAAATTGATGTTGATACAATATTGTAAGCAATATCATCAACGGCATCATGATATACCTTAGTATGAAGATAAGCCTAAAATGTTATCTAAGAAAACCGTTACATTAAATCAAACTTATAATTTTGTTTTATTTACAAAAGACAGGTATGTTTTTTGTAATCAAGGTTATCAAAGTTGATGATCCCGGAATAGTATGTAAAATCAGATGCAGTAAAATCTCCATCATTGTAAAGACATTGATCTTATAGAAGCCTTAACATTACCTATACCTACATTGACTTATCCTATCAAAATAAATATCAACCACAACAAACTACAGTACACTTGTTTACTCAATATTATTATATATTAGATTGGTTACACTCATAAGGGAGTTCTCACCAATGCAGCCAGCTTTTTGTGACAGCTTTTAATAAGCTTTGGGCTTTTGCGTCCCGCGGCAGCCTCGAACACAAACAGGCATGCCTATATAACTTATTTGATCTCCCATAAATTAACTTAAAAGGGTCCCTAATTATGTCGTGTGTCGAACTTTTGGGGTTTTACATTATTTATATGTAGGTACACTCCGCAGTACGGAAACTCGTTTAGAATAACATTTGACGTAAGTAATGCGCTTACTACGAGTATTACGTAACTGTCTACTTCGCTCCGTAATTCCGTTTCGAGAGTTTAAGACTTGTTATTATTGGAATCTGCAAAATGTTTTGTATAAAGGGTACTTATTATAATTGTTTGTGGAGCAAACCTGTTTAATTTTCCACTGAAAATTATATTTCACGACAAATAACTTGGTAACGATTTTGAAACGACTACAAACTACTGAGCTCGGGCGTAAAGCTGATTTCATGTCCGCCTTTAATACGCGGCGTAATATTGACTTTCACTAAATTAAAAAAGTTCACAATAAATTCCCAACTAAAACAAATTAAATTACGTCGCGAAGCTCAAAACGGCGGCGTGCGCTGGGAAAGTTTAGTGGAACGTAACCGAACTGAAGCACACTTCGGCATACTGTACGCAGCGCAAAAATGTTTTTGTGCATTTGCGAAACAACAAATGGGATGCTATATTCGTCACTGTAACTTCGGACAAAGTTGCGATGTAGCAACTCGAGCAATTAAAATTTGTAGGGGACGTAGAAGAGAAATTATGCATGGAGTGAGAGCAGTAGCCGTGGGTTTCTGCCCTCGACTATTAATATTAATGAACTGTGACACGCCGTTCAACCGAGTCCGTGACGAGCTACCGTGTTTCTTTTGATTGTAAATTCAGTTTTGTTGATGTACTTGTTGCATACTGAAGTTGTAGCTTTGTACTTCAGAGAGTCACGCTTCCATGTAACTTTGAGTCTTAAATTGGAGCTGACGTTGGTTCTCGCTGCTGATAATTATGTTTCACAGGATCGTGCTGCAAAAGTTATTCCGTTTTATCTTAGGATTTACCAAACACCTCTTCCTTGTAGCTTCACCGCAAAATTGCCGCCACAATATTATTCAATAACATAAATAATGCTTTGATGAAAAATAGTGGATACAGCCAGCCAGCGTGGGCCGATGTGTACTGGAATTAAAAGAGTTGTTAATAACCAAAAAACGTAGCTAAACATTTCGTAGTTAGACATAAAAAAGTTTTAATTAGATATAAGTTTTGTAATTAACATTTTTAGACAGCATTATTTTTCAAATAAAAAGGCAAGACTAGGTATTTTGTGTACGTAAGTAGGTATGGTTTAAGAAATACGAACCAATTACTAAACTTCAATAAGCGATATCTTTCTTCCTACCACCTTTATGCAGATGATTTACAAATATATAGACAAGCTGCCCCTTCGGATTTGGCTGATGCAATTAATATAGTAAATAAAGATTTGGGTTCAATTTGCGAGTGGAGTGAGGCACATGGGTTGCAGGTTAATCCATCGAAGACTCAGGTCATTGTTGTTGGCAGCTCTAGGATGACACCCAAGGTAAACTGGTCACAGCTTCCCCAGGTACAATTTAACGGAGCTGCTATTCCAGTCAGCGAAAAGGTTAAGAACCTTGGGGTTTGGATCGACAAACATCTTTCTTGGGGTCCTCAGTTGCAGGACGTAAGTCGCAAAATTTTTGCATCTGGTAAGTCCCTGAGACGATTGCGGAACTTTCTTCCGACTGCCACTAAAACTGCGCTTGCACAATCCCTTTTACTTCCCATCCTTGACTACGCTGATATCAGTTATCTCGATCTCACTGAGGCACAACTAGATAAACTTGAGCGACTTCAAAACTTTTGCATAAGATTTATATTTGGCCTGCGCAAATATGATCACATTTCTGAATTTCGTACAAAGCTCAATTGGCTTCCCATACGTCTTCGCCGGAATTCACATATCTTGTTTCAGCTCTACAGTATTCTATTCAACCCTAAAACCCCCTCTTATCTTAAAGAACGTTTCAAGTTCCTTCATGACACACATAATAGATATCTTAGGTCATCGGAAAACTTAAGACTAGAGATGCCGATGCATTCCACCAGCTTTTATGACAAGTCTTTTACAGTTCAAGCAGTACGGTTATGGAATACCTTGCCCGAGTCGATAAGGCGTGCTCAATCTTTGTCCACTTTTAAAATTATGGTTATAAAACCCTTCCTCTCTCCTTAAACATCATCATTACATTTAGTTTCCTTGGACTTGTTTCATGTTTATTATTGTATATATTATATGTAGATAAGTATATGTTTTATGTATGTATGTATTTGTTGTATATGTAAATGGTACACCACTGACTACCTGCATTATTGTCTCTCCTTCTCCCTTGAATCCATCCAAAGGTTGTCTGTAAAAGATCGCTTTTAGCGATAAGACCGCCCATTGTGTCACCCTGTGTAAAATGTCTACATTTATATCTGTTATTTTTTATGGTGTACATAATAAAGAGTGTTCTATTCTATTCTATCGATACCGATATATCAGGTACGTACCAAGGTACCAATCGTTCGCATCGTTCTTTGGCATTCGCTTGCAATGTGGCGATCCGTAGTGTGTCAATTTCATCAAATATCGGAGCAAAGTATTTAACATTCTAGAATATATTTTCACCTTCTTCTTCTTTCTTTTTGTCCTTTCTTTCATTTTAAATGATAAATGATTGTATTTCTGTAAGTAGCGTTGGCGTTTCCTACCTAACTACTCTGAGAGGAAAAGCCGAAACAAACTCAGATGTCACGGTCTCTTTTAAAGTCCAAACATAATCTTGGTCAGATCATGTGATGACCATGTAGATTGGTATCTGAAATGGTCTTTTGAGGAAAGAACCACACAGATTGAGTGGACCTGTCCAGTCAGTGCACGCATTTGTCAGTAACGTAAAGTATACATTATATCTATTATTATAAACTGACAAATATATACTTTCGAAGAATACTCTAGAATGTTTAATACTTTGGGAAAGAAATTATAAAACTTAGGTAGTTAACTAGATACCCTTTAGGTATATACATAGGTTACTAAATGTTTCAGTAAATGGACCAGCAACTAATCATCAGATCAACTGATCATCAGTGTACAATGATTACAGTGGAGTCTTTACTTACATGCCATTATTGCCATGCCAAATTGCGTAGCCATCTTTTTATCTAAAATAATTCCGTAATGTAAATACAGTCTAGACGTCAGTACCAAAGGTCAGTATATAACTAATTATATTACTAAAATTGTAAGTATCAGACAAGACCCATCGCCTGAAGTAGTGGCCAGCACCCTAATTACGTAACACACTATCTATCACAATCTGAATCATTTTGAAGCCTATTGCTAATCCATTGCTACATATGCTCGAACAAAAAAACTGCTCAACAACGTAAATAACGCAATGAATGTTGTTGAACTGACAAAATGAAAGTTATTGCTACTGTTAGTGTGTTACGTAATCACCCCGCTAGTTACCTATGTCGTGATACTCACACACGTACACGTCATCATTATCATATCAGCTGAAAGACGTCCGCCACTGGACAGTGTCCCTATTAATTACCATAAAGAACGGTTCCGAGCTGTCTACTCTATTAAATTCATTGCTTGTACGTTAGGTAGCTGTTCATAAAGTAAAATATATTATACAGGCTGCCTGTAAGCGTTAAGGGGTGGTTCTACCAGTTATTCTAAACAACTTTCACAAAGAAAACAATTTCCGATTCGTGAAACAAAAATATTCAATTTCCTATACAACAGCAGACAGACAATTGCTTTGCATGTAAATATGAAACCTTGTTAGTTTGTTGTGTTCTGTAAGTATTATAAAACTCTAAGCTAAGCATTGTATCCGGGATTTGATTCCCAGGTCTGGCAAAGTCGCGCAGGAAACGCACAGGAAATACAAACAATAAAAAGAACATTAAATCTAACAAAATTATGAAAACAATAAATAAAATAATATTCATACTTTTAAGTTTATGTAAGGTTAAAACTAACAAAATAGTGAAAACCACAAAAAAAAGAGAAGATCTGTGCGAGGCCAAAAAGGCTCCTCAGAAAGAGGCCCCGATATTTGAAAAAAAAAGACGTGACGACTATAGCGTTCCAAAGCACAGTACACAGATACCAATAAGCCCAAAAAGTACGGAGGATTGATGAGCACGGATAGGTAGGTAGTCACACAAAGTTTTCAGTCATTCTCTTTGTTCATTCTTATTCTAATTTGTAGTTTTCTTCTTCCATACTTGTCTATTAGTCGTCATCCCAATAGTCACCCGCTTTCTAACCATATCATTTTACATACAGTTCATCCATCCTTTCTTTGGTCATCCCCTAGTATTTTAGACATCCACATTCATACTTAAAACCGTCCTTCCACACGACGATTTCCTCATTCCTCCGCATCACATGCCGATGCCATGACAACCGATTTTCACACAACTTTTCAGTCACCGATGCCACTTTCCGAGTTCCTTTTATATGATCATTTCTTATTATATCCATTCGTATAACACCACAAATCCTTCTTATCAGCCTTCTTTTGTAGCCCAACATTCTGATGCATCAGTTATACTAAATGCTAGTTGATTTGATGGCAAACATCACAATATTCTTGATAAGGATAGGTAATATAGAAGCAAAACCTACCTACGTATACCTACTTTTTGTCCATAACAATATTAAGTTCCATGCAAAAGGGACCAGCCTAATTCCATTTACGGGGTACAATAATATCATAAATTTCAAAATGCCATTGGTAATTATCTGATAAAAATTTCCGATAACACTTGAATTAACCAAGAGTGGGTCGTACCTCAAGCATTTAGGAACACTACTTATTCGACAGATTTGTTATTAGAATTTATTTTACCAAATTATGATTTCATTCAAGAAAATTTCAAGACAAAATATAGTCATAAAGTTTTCTTGTTGCCAAAAGTTATGAATGAAAACAAAAACACAGTATTATGACAAAAGCTAACATTGAGTTTCAACCCGTGGTTAAATTCCTGTTATAATCTGAAAATTATATTATACTTAATTAAAACGACTACTGGTTCGAGTAAGATAAAGATATTAATTAAGAAACGTTAAGAAAACATCAATGAACCATAATAATTTCTGTCTGTCTGCAATAATACATAGTTCAGTATTTTTCTTTTGAAAAATTGTGAGATTTTCATTCTCATTAAAATATACGCTTCTGACAAGTTGAATTCTTAATTAAAAGCAACTCCGCAATAATATAAGCCAAAAAAATAAATATGCCTCGGCTCGGTTCATTTAGCAGTAATAGGTGGGTACAAACTTTAGAAAAAACATTAAAGACCGTTCAGGCGTCTCGGTGATAAAGTATTTAGTACTGAGGTACTCATTATAGAAGCCTTACTTTTGACGTTCAAAGAAGTTTTATAGAATACGAAGAAAACGCTTGAAAAGTCTGGCTTTAACAAAATTTAATATAGAATCTTATGTATATAATTTTTGGGTAAATGACGTTCGCATTCAAACCCACGCTAGTTCATGCTTACTTGTCTAAACTAATATTATAAAAAGAAAGGATTTGATTTCTGTATGTTTGTTTGTTACGCTATCATGCTAAAACGGCTGAACGGATTTCGATAAAATTTTGCAAATGGGTAGACCATGATCTGGATTAGGACAGAGGATACTTCTGATCCCGATATTCCCTCGGAATCAAGACGTATGCGGATGAAACTGCGGGGCGCAGGTACCAGGTACCAGATGTTATTAAATATTATTTTAAGTTCAGACAGGACATCACAGTCGGTAATAATTTGATTTTCATGAATAACAGATTGATAATACCAAAAAATTTAAGAAAGTTAATATTAAAAAAAACTGCATGAAGGACATTTATGCCTGACTAAAATGAAATAAACTGCTCGTAACTTAAATTATTGGCCAAAGATAGATGAACATATTGAAGAATTCGTTAGAAAATGCTTCATTTGTCAAACTTAGCAAAATAACAACATAGAAGAGCCACTAATGTCACATGATATCCCGGACTTACCATTTTCTAAAATAGGAGTAGATATCATGGATTTTAGAAAGAAGAGTTACTTAGTTACTTATGATTACGCAACTAAATAGTTAGATGTAAAAGTAATTTCAAGTAAATCAGCGAGTAATGTAATTAATAGTTTAGTAGAATTTTTTTCACAGTTTGGGGTACCATCAGAGATTTTGTCTGATCATGTACCGTTCGATTCTAGAAAATGCAATGAGTTTGCATCACAATGGGGTTTCAAATTTAACTTTTCAAGTCCTAGATATCCACAGTCCAATGGAATGGCTGAAAAAGGAGTCCAAATTGCAAAGAAAATGATAACAAAATGCAGTGAGGATAACACAGATTTTAGATTAGCATTGCTTCAGTATAGAGCATCACCAGTCTCTGTAACAAATTCTTCACCTGCGCAGTTGATGATGCATAGAAATTTAAGGACCAAATTACCTGTTACTTACCAATACTTAAAACCAAAACTGAATACAAATGTACAGGTACAATTTAAAAAAGTGAAACTAAGAAATGAGAAAATATATAATGAAAATGTAAGAAAGAAAGATAACTTTAAAATAGGGTGTGGTTCGAAAAAGAACCAAAAAGTAATAAATGGCTAAAAGGAAAAATTGTGAAAAATTATAATTTTAGATCATATGATGTCTTGGGTAATAAAGAAGGATGTGTGTACACCAGAACCTTATATTATATACGATCTCAATAATCTGCTGTAAAACAAGGGCTGGGTGTGATGCGTCAGTGGACCTATAAAATTGTAAACCTTTTTTTTTGTTTTTTGTACCCGTCAAACATTTTATTGTAATACTGTTTGGAATGTTAATATAAGTATGAAAGCTGTAATCACAGGCAACATTGATAGTTGTAATGTAATAGGTGATTGTTAGTGAAGTGTAATTTAGAAATAGGTAAACAGTAGATATAGTTGTAATAAAACACAACTTATGATAATTATTGAAACATTGTATTTGTTTTTGTATATAAAGGGATAGATGTAACATATGGCTTTATTCCAGTAATGGAACGTGCTTAGCATAGGCTACAGATGACATTATTGTAACGCGGGAATGCAGCAGGGGTTTGCGGGGAACACTTGACAGAGACGGCTACAAATGTAAGACATCCTAATATCCTAATTAATAAATGTGTTACTCGAACATCTATTTTTTAATTACCAAACAATACAGTAACTAATAAAAATATACACTGTGTGTACAACTGTAGTAGAAAATTATTGGAGTTTAATCATTATTTTGAGCAACAAGCAGTACCTAGTTGAATTTGACTTCAAAATTTTTTTTTGGGTTTGTATTATATAGGTACTGTATTTTATAGAGCAAGTGAAAAAAAAAAAACCTGCATATTCAATCTTGTTGTTTTCTTTCTCCGAACAATTTAATTTGGCATTGTTTGTGATTTGTAGACTGTAAATTAAGTAACACCATACTTTATAAGTACCTATTATCTCTGGTGAAGTTTGGCTAATGCTGCGGTCTCACAACCCAATTTCTCACAGGCAAGATCGCGCCAGGCCAAGCCGACATGCCGTGGGAGCCGTCGCATCCTATGAGGCCTGTGATGGCCTGTCGTAAACGTTTGATCCATTGGGAGCCGGTAAGTTCAAAGGCGCGACATGGCGCGGCGCGGGGGCGTCTATGCGGCCTGTACGTTTTGTACGGGCGCGTTTCTTTTTGCTGTGTTTATCAAAATATTGACCTCTGAAAAAAAAAGCACATGTTGGTATAGCGGCCAACACACGCCATGGGAATGCTCGGCACGGGCCGTGCAACCGTGGCTTAAGACGCCTCAAGTCGTCATCTCTTACGTGAGAAGCCAAGTATCTCTCTGATATGTCTGGTGGGCAGTCTGTCAAATTCACTTGGACGCTGATGACGTTATAATGCAAAAATATAGCTTTCCTAGTTTTGCCTACTAAAGGTGTAGTTGCAGTTTTTGAACTAGGTTATAGTGTATTTATTTTATTTCTTATTTTAATGTTTATTTTTAATTTTCGTATGCTGCACTGGTTGACGTCATCACGTCAGCGCCGGCTATCTCTGAAAACCAGCGCTGGGGCTCTGTCTCGCATAGGGTCGTAGCATTATGCTGAGCGATTGCCGTTTTGCGTGAATGTGACGCATATTTTTCCCCAACTCGTTTTTTTTTGTATTAGTGTTTTTTTTTTCTTTGCCTCATGTTTACCGCAAATAAATGTATTTTCTTTCTTTCTTTCTTTTTACCCAGTTAATAAACAAATTAACATATAATTTGCATTTATAATGACCAACAGGACATTTAAGACACGTTGAAGGTATATCTTATTTTTCAGTACCAGATAAGTAATAAATAATGCAGCCTTACGAACGTTCCCCAAGGATACGTTGTTATCTAAAACATCCGTAATAATATAAAAGAAAATATATCTCAATATCGAATCGAAATACAAAGTGTCAAAGCAAAATACAAAAGGAAACTGAAGATGAAGCGAATCGTAATGGCGCTGGGGTGAGCGCGAAGCATGGAAAATAATGTTTTGGAGGGAAATTACTGCGAAGCTTAGGGGATGCTCTATCTCCACACAGGAAAGGCGTGAGTGTGAGGGCTAAGTGTCTTTTTTCCAAGTTATTTGACACGCCATTCTTCCAGTCATGTGATCCAAACAAAAGTCGCAAAAAATTGCCAAGTGCAAACTCGACTGTCGGCAAGAAATGTAATCACTTTCTACATTATCTTGTCCCAAAAAAGTTTATACGCTGTTTTTATTTTTGTATGCTCTATAAATGTTCTGTGACTGCAATATATCACTTTTTATCGGGCGAGGCAAATGGAGCTAGAGCGAATTCAATATACGAATGGCTTCGTTTAAACTTAGATGGTACGTTTTAGTATTAAATAAGATTCCAATATATTGTCTTAGCAGTGACAAGTTACTAGGTTGCCGTCTTCGAGCAACGGAGTGGATAACTGATCACCATTAATTGACTTTTGCTACGTCCAAGCAGGATAAGTAACGATGTCTATTTATTTTAACTTTAATTCTAGTCTTAGTTAAACAGTTGCTCAATTACAGAAACTGAAAAGTAACATGTGAACTTTAAGAAGAGTACTGTATGAGAAAATTGACAAACATAGACAGGTATGCTAGTGAAATCACAAAAACAAACATATTCTTGCCTACAAAAAACAATGATCACAACACTACACTAATCTTGAACTTCTTCCATATCCAACATATCCAATCTATCCCCTCCGCCGCCCGTCACAACTCACGTCGTGGCGTACACACCCGAAATACGCGCGCGTAATGCGTTCATTAAATACAATTTTTTTTAATGAAATAATCAACCTGATTAGATAGGGTTTAGTGCAGTTTTTTTATTGTAAAATATTGCTTAAAAAAAAAGTAGGGTGAGCGCAATGTAGCGTGAAAGACGCGCAAAATTGCTATTTTTGAAGAAATTACAAAATCTGTCCAAAATCTTTATATGCCTTTCCTTATCTTTTCCCTACACTCTGTGTAAGTTAGGGCTGGAAAGGTATAGTTTAGACATTTATAGTTTAGTGTTTTTTTCGACCCGGAATACGCAGACTCAATGAGTCTGTTGACACATGCGCAGTTTTTGACAGCCGACTCAGTGAGTCGTCCCTACCGTCCTGACCGGGCTTGCTGAGGCAGCTCATTTCCGCGTGGATAAATGCGACTAATGATTATTCTATAGTTAAACTATTTGGAATTGTTTAATTCATTATTGTTTTTAATATTTTACCGATTTTTTTATCAAATTTCAATTGTTACATTTTAGGTTGATTTTAATTCCTGATCAAGTACATACTACCTACAGTATTGTTCGTTTATTTTTTGCTAAAGAATTCTGCTGATATCTGGCAAAATATGGGTGTACAAAATGCAATCTCTCTAGCCTTCCAAAAATAAGACCATGATGTTTTGATTTAATCAGTACTAAAGAGATTTTTTTGACCAACGATTTTTTTTTTATCATTAGTATTTTATTTTATTTACATAGTTTAAAAGCTAACAATCTTAGAATAATAATAATAATAATATGTACAAGTACCTATATAAAAAGGGAGGGGAAAGAATCATAGGGCATAAAAAAATTCGTCCGCATCGTTGACAACAGGAAAAATGCCCAAGAGGCTGGCAGCATTGCCAAATTGTGTGGCAATGCTGATCCTTTGGCCAAAAAATAGGCCAGCTCTCTGGTCACGTAAAGTGTCGACCGCCAGCTTGGTAATTAGTAATTTCTCGAAAAACTAAGTGGCCCTAGAGTTTCGATCCCAAACGGCTCGAACATATAAGTTCCAATAAGATTGGATTATTGCCCCGTTTGAGGTTTTCCGCACCTGCAGCAGCCGCCCAGTACTAAAAATAATTGTCGTTTCTATGTTACAACGTGCTCATTAATAATTCCCTGTGGTAGTCTTTCCACAGGCAATTATTAATAAGCACGTTTTTAATCGGATTGGAGAAATTAAACATTACATAAAATATTGAAGCTTTTATTTACAAAATTACCAACATATAATATCACTTTGGGAATTTGCAGGTTTACTTGCATAACGCCATAAATATACATAACTATTTATTACTATTTAATAAAAACAATAGTGATTACAATTCCTCAATTGTTACTTATAATAGTATGCCTACTATTATAGTAGGTGTAGAATGTTACGACAAAATGTTCATGTATCGATAATTGGAAGTACAATAATTGTAATACCTAATTACTATTATTATTTAAATAATATTTATGATATAAAAAAGTGTTTTCCAGTACATTGGTGATCGATTTGTTGCGCCCACCGTTTATATTACAACAGATTTCGTAATTATACTTAATTGTCAGAGAACGTGGTATACAACCTTTTTTTTATTAAGTAAGGTACACGGTAGCTTTATATGTTTACATTTTCTTTGAAAAAATATTATAAGAAATATAATAATTGAAAGATACTATTAAGTAAAACTTCCTAACTACTAGCAAATGTTTCTGCTTTTATTATGATTATACTTGACTCAGAATTCTAAGATTTGATTAGCTTTCTAGAAAGCGTTTTATGTTCAAGTTAGTAAACACGACGATAAATAAAATTTAAGCTTATCTTTGCATTGACAGTGAAAGAAGTATCTTAGAAAATATACGACATGTTTATCTTAAAGAAATACTGTATACATAGAGTGGTAAATAAACAAGAACCCTCATGAAGAAACCGTTCTGAAGGTAAATCCTTAGTATAATTTATAAAACAGAAGTAAGTTTTATATACTTATTTGAAACAGTTCTGGTGGGCGCGTAGAGTAGGAAGAAAAATATCCATATTATTGTAATGCTATAAATTGTTAAGAAGCGTACACAATTCCGCAATAATTTATTCACAATGATTTATGCGCTGCAATTTATTATTCATTTTAATAATTATTACTTTAACGTATAATTACAAAAAATCATTTTTAACGTGATTGTATTTATAAAGACGAGGCTGGTATTCGGATTTGCTAAGAGTTTTATATATTTTACAATAATCAGTTTTAAAAATCCCAATTTTATCACTTTTAAATTATTAGGCCTGGCCTAAAGACACAATCACGCAACTCTTGAAAGATTTTTAGATCCCAATCAAATTAAAATATTTTAAAGGATTTTCCAGAAGTACTACCTACCGATGTTTTTGCGCAAGCTTTTACAATATTTCTAATATTTGTACAAATCACTTTTCATGTTCCAATAAAATCAGCTGCTGTATTTTTTTTAAAGAATATTATTTTTATTACCTACTTATTTCTGTTACTGTTAGCCTGTAGCACCCCACTGCTGAACAGAGGCCTCCCCATTACGTTCAGTTATTTGTGTTTCTATATTGTCCTTTAAAATATTTCATTAAATGTGAACCATTATATTAATAAAAAATCGGCTTAAAGAAACTGAAATCATTTTATTTGGCATTTATCTATGACTACAAAGCGTAATTTACATTTATTGTCACAGGTGTGAGAAGTAAAACGACAAAAAATTATAATTAGAAATGTAGAAATCATTTTTATCGTTATACGGTATTATGCGCCTTAAGTATTTTTATTTACAACAATTTTTATTTACCATTTTTTATACGTAATAACAATTATGTCTGGTTGTATATCTATACAAACACGACATAGATATGTTTCAGACTTCGTAAAATAATTAATCGACCACAAATCTATCATTTAGATACGATAAATTGCGGAAAACATCAACACATACAGAATTATCAAAGTAACCTAAGTTTTTATTTTTTACAATTGCAGTTATTCTTGACATTTTTTTTCTTTGGTTCAGGAAGTTTTATAATCATAGATCATATTTCGTACTTTTTATTTTTTATAAATTAACAAGCCGTTAAATATGTTTCAGGTCGATCTGTATATTTTACCAGAAAACTATGAATAACTCCTGAAAATGTATCATTTTATTATTCCCTAGCGTCTTTCACTAGGTAGTAGATATTTTACGACATTTCGTCAGCGGTGTACTGATTTACAACATAACACCTAGTATTGCAATTCCTATCACGTTCTAAATGCAAGCCGTCAGTAACTTATGAATGTTACATGACAATTCAACCTAGAATTCGCGACGCGAATAATCTTTAGCAGCGCGGCTGCAAGTAATGTGGCTCATATACGTTTGAGCGGCAGCAAGAGATTTTATTACCATTTTCAGAATCTCGTTCCTATAATTTAGCCAACTGGTAATTGTACACCATACGAATTGTAACTCGAAAATACCGTCACCAACGATTAAACTTAACCATATATTCGAAAATGGTACCTATTAATTTGCTTAAACGAAGAATTTTCTTTAGAGAAATACCTAATAATTTTTCTATCTACAAAATTTTTATGTGACAATTCTATTCTCGTTACCGGTTATAAATCAGTACACGCTTTAAAGGGAACGCTACTGTACATGTCGATAATGGGTAGGACTATGGCCGACAACCTATAATTTATATGTTATACATAATAGAAGGGATTTTCTGGCAGGCAGGCCGTCCGAAGGCGATCGGTCCCCGTCGATGAATTGAAGCCGCAACACAATTAGAAGGTAATACTATCGGCTTCCAGAATAACGTATTGGCTGTCGCCCCAGCATGAACAATCAGTATCTCACAGTAGGCTTAGTCTTGCAAGAAGAACCCTGTTTAGAACCTAGCAAACGTCCATCAAAAAAATAACCTTATATTTTATGATACATAGTTTATACACTAGCCTTTCTTCGATAACAACGCATCCATTGTTTTAGGTCCGGCATTTCACAAGGAACAGACAGTTAAAATATAATGGAAGACGAAAATAATAACAATAGAGTACCATAATTTTCCATTGAAATAATGGGAATTAACACTTTTCATAGATTTATATTTGCACACGTATAAAATTGTTTATTTTAAAAGTCTATTTACAATAATTTCTAACTACTCCTATAACGTTGTCTTAAGACCCTTCAGTGTATTCGTTTGAAACCCCAAGTATGCGCGATTTAGAGTTTTGTATCAATTATAATAATAATAAAAAGAGGTAAATTAGTTTTTTGAGGAAATTACCGTACAGGCAGACAAAACACATTATTTTCTATCAAAACAAAACTATTGTGTTAAAATTTTATACCATCAACGCGGCTACTTTTTTTCCAATAATAAGACCATAAACAAAATACATGTAAAGTATACCACTTTAGAATTCACCGTTGTGCTTGAAAACCTATAATTACGGATATAATTGAGTAATTTAAGGTACTTATGTTCCTTTTACGATAATGATATACGGTTTAAATATTAATACTTAATGATTATCATGTCTGGAGGAAAACTTCATCATTACGTCGACGAAGTGTGAAAATTCGATTTTATCAATTTACAATGCTTTATGGCTAGAATCTGAACTTACCTGCTATGATGATTCTTTGCTGACAGGTAGGTAGTTACACTACCAAGATTTTGGTCTTCATAACTTTACAAGCACAGGCAATAAGCCTAGTAGGTACGAGTAAAAAAACACTTACTGGCTTATATACAAACGCATAAAATAAATAATGTACTCAGTATCTAACAATACTTTTGGCAATTGACATCCTATTTCATCTATTTGATTGTGTCGATTTACATGAGGCCTATGTTTCAATTGATTATTTTCTGCGTTGTTTGCTCATTAGTGCTCTGACTCTTTTAAGGTTGGTGATAGTAATGTCGTCGTTGGGCTGCAGTTGGAGCGCCCTCCGGTAGGACGTGGCGGCTGCCGCGTACTTCCCATTGAGGTGTAGGATAGCGCCAAGATTGGAATGAAACTCGGCGTCCTGAAACCAAAGTGACATGCTATTCGAGGAACCTGTAGAAGCCGGTAAATAATTACACTAAACGGAATGCTTTACCAGATCCACAGCAGAGATTATGTGACATTTGCAATTACTTTGAGTTGTGAAGTGTTGTTCTTAGTAATACATCAATATTTGAATGTGAAGCGATGTATGTCAATAAAAATGTTAGTTTTTATTGTGTTGTATATTGCTGGCAACAGTTTTGGTAACTGAATTATTGACAAAAAACGCTGAACGTTATAGACGTGTGGGTAAAACCTTTCACAATTTAGAAATATAGAGGCGGTCAAATCCGCGGCTGCGGTCACACAGCATTGAACAAAAAGGAATAACACGCTCAGCGCTCGTTCTTGTTGATTCGTTTTTGTTTATACACTTTGGGGTGGCCGCATTCTCCTATATTTTTTAGTTTTGTGGAATTATAAGAGTGTTCAAAGATTATGGGTACGTAGGTATTTCCTGGGTAGTGAAAATGTTGATACTAAAAGTGGAATTCATTACAAAACACCGCTTATTTTTTCTCTATAACCATATACTGACCACCCTTGATTATTTCTACACACAAAACGATAATAACCAAAACGAACACCCTACTCAAAAACTCGAAAAATAACAAAACGTGTCGCTTTCCAAAAACCATAATTGGTACCACAAAGGTCAGAACGTCGAGAGAACAAAGAAAACAGCCGTCGGCCAGACCTTGATCTGACCATGTTTAACAAACAAACATGAATGTTCACTTTAACCCATTTCCCCATTCCCTTTTGGGCAGCGATACTTTTTAAATCTTTATTTATAACGAATATCGTGGCCATACTAAATCAATTCAACGGACACGTCGAATCGAATGCGCGATTTTCATATGAATCTTTGCTACATATTATTGGGGCAGTAAAATGCAACGCCGAAAATGTTTCACGGTTTAAAGGTAACTTGGTTTTTTTGGTCACGTCAAATATAGTTCGATTGGGATGTTGGTTGAAACGGTTGGATTATTTCAAATTCTTAGTACTACCATACGGTTTCTAGCTGTTAGGATAGACCACTCAGCTTAATATCTACGAATTTACTTCGAAATCCATCATGGGGATGTAGTCTTGGAAATTTACATAAATCCAATCTAATGGGATGGGGCAGACAAAAGACGACTAAGGGACAGTTCCAGAGTAATCCTATTCAATTTTGTGTCGCCCAATTTTCTACTTTTAATTTATCTAAAACGACAGTTTTCTCTCAGCGGTACAGCTGTAAATAGTAAACATTTTTAAATATTTCAGATGAAACTTACATCAGGGTTCAACTGCACTGCGCGCGCATACCACCGCTCAGCGGAGCGACAACGTCGCGCGTCCCGAAGCGCGCGCGCAGCCGAAGCGGCGCGCGCGCTGTCCTCGGGTGACAACTGAGCTGCTGCTACTAACTGCTCTGCTGATTCCCGGAGTCGGCGTTGTGTTCTCAGGAACATACCTATTGTAGAATAATATTAAGTATCATTTAATCTACCTATCTCTCTCTAATAGGTCCGTAGAACATAGAAAGAAAATGAATCTGAAACTGAAAATAAAAGAGAATTTATATAATATAACACCTATTAATTACTTCTTGAAGCATAGTTTAAAATTGAAAAATGGTACCTGACAAATAAATATTTACCAATACCAATATTATAATGAGGTGACAAGACATGGATACATGGTCATTACTCTTGTCTGCAAAAGTCATTGATTAATGGTCATCATTGAAACTACTATAAAGTTTTCTCATAAAAAGTATAGAACTTACCAAACTGATCTCTTACTGATGGATCGTTAGGCGCTAAAGTTAGTGCTTTTTTAAACCACATTTCAGCTTCAATACTCCTACTAGCCTGTAACAAAATATATTATTAATGACACTTGGCCAACTTTAATACTTTTGGCGAAAAGATTAGTTCAGAAAGATACTTCAGTTGTAATTCTTGTAAGAGAATAATTGATCAATGCGGCGTAATAACGCAAGCCCTTAAGGAGTAATAATCTTAAGATACCGCAATCTTGCCGCAGTAGAGAGGAATTTTAGCGGTTGTTGTTATGTGGTGTTGTAGGTATGGCGTGGCTAGAAAGATGGAGAGGATGGAGAAATGTTGTCAAAATAGGGGCTTGAATAGTGACTACCCTTATGATAACAAATCGTTTAAATAAAACGAAAAAGAGAAAGAGATTCCTAAGTTCAGGGCTTAGAATATACTTAACCAAAATGATAAAATACTTCGTATAGCTAATGTACTTAGATGTATCGGGAAAAACAATGTTGGTTGTCCGTATTAAGTTGTGTGTGGAAAAATCCGAAATCCTCGGGAACAAAGGACTAGACATTTATAAAACTCGCTGTGGTTTTATACATTGATCGTTCTATGCTGAGGAAAGTCAGTCAAACTGTCAGTTTCAGCTACCCTGCACATTCATAACACTGCGTGTGAGTAGGCGAAAAAAGTTTGACAATCGGTAAAACTTTTGAATGGGAAACCACAATCGGTTGCGTTTAGTTGGCAATATCAAATGGTTGCGTGTGAAAAAGGCTAGAGATGAAAACGGGATAGATACAGTCAACAAAAGGGAGAAGTTACCAGCCATAAAATTATAATTTTTTACTTCGTACCTGTAAATGCCTAGTTAGAGGTTACTTATGTTTTTCTTATTGTTGATTGTACCCATGTAATGTTTCTAATTCACACACACTTGGAAGTTTTCGAAAATGTTTTACTGGGCATTTGTTTCAGTTCCACACTTAACCTACCATTAAGTTTTATTGATTAACTGCTATAATGTTCTTCGAAAGTAGAGCCAATTTTTTGAGGAGGTTGATAATGCTTCTTTAGCCGGTGTTATTTTATTTATTTATTTAACCATTTAAGTACATACATATAAACAGACACGAAAAAAGGAACAGAAAAATACGTACAAAGGTAATACTTATTAAAGGTAAGGTCTATTCTTACTTTTAATCTTATAATCCGTGACAATACTCACATTTCTGGCAAGTATTTGTGCTAATGTGACATGTGTGCCGGCATGATGCGGCGCGGCCGCTAGCGCCGACACTAAACTGTGCTCAGCCAGCGGCCATTGTTGTAGCTGCACATAAATCTCCCCCACCATTGATAGGACACTCTGCAAACAACAAAACCGAAATTAGTCTAACGATATATCATTCCTAATTGCGTTGCGGAATAGGGAAAGAATAGATCAGCCTCAATTTTTATGCTTGGTGTGAGATACCTTAATTCCGTTCATGCATAGCAATTTTTCATACAGTTTATCTGTGACAGGTCTGTACCGTGCTGTACAGTTTTTGTAGGTTTTTTTAATCTATGTGGGCGAACCAAGCTTGGATTGCAGCCAGTTAACTTCAGAATCCATCGGCACGTGCCTAATGCCAACTTCATGAGACAACACTGTTGAACGCGTGTTAAAGCGCGACGTGCTGGTTACTTACATGTCGCGTCCAGCCAACGATCGGCGTGTTTGTGTCTGGCAGTATTTGCAGCGCTTCTTTGTATGCTGAAAGCGCTTTATGCCAGTGCCCTCTCTGTGAGTGTAAAGCTGCTAGTTGTACGAGCGCTGATACTCGGGCAGCGTCGTGTTCTCTTCGGTCGCGCACGCGCACGCCTTCAGCTCGGGAGCCGGCGCGGAGTGCGCTTGCGGCTTCCGCGAGACGACCGTCCGCCATAAGTGAGGTTCCAAGATTCACGTACGCCACTAGAACAATTTCCACTTTTAAATGTCTTGAAGTACCTATACGCCAAACAAAATAAAGGCAACCATAATAATTTCTAGTTTATAAACAAAATTTGATTGCTGATTTAAAGATAACAGGAAAGTCCACTCAACATCTTAATAACTTCTTGTTCACAAGTTCAATATTGAATTCTTAACTCGATTATATGGAAAACAAATACCCACAACAGAAACCACAAAGATTATTTTGTGAACAAGTAAACAACTTCAAAATAAAAGCCCTAAAATAGATGGCCCTAATGTTAAATTCTACTTCTAAATCACAGACAGCTTGAGTCGAAATAGGAGGCATAATGGCTGAAGCTATTA
Organism: Dryobotodes eremita; assembly: GCA_917490735.1. NCBI lineage: Eukaryota > Metazoa > Arthropoda > Insecta > Lepidoptera > Noctuidae > Dryobotodes > Dryobotodes eremita. The sequence continues at coordinate 11,350,817 of OU823249.1, forward strand.
CTACTCGTAGTTTCCGTTCAACCGCAAAACTAGTTTATTACATACAACTACCGAACAGAAAACAACTCAACAACAGAGTTCGAAGTGGAAGGAAAATATTTTAAATATTTATTTCCAACTGTCCATAGCTTATTTTGTTCAAAACACTCTATTAAAACTTGTTCTTGTATTTACTGAACAATGAAAATATTATAAACCCCTTTATTTTCAAGACAATAACGAAATTAGAAGAGAATAAGAACTCGGCCGGCCCTCATCTAAAATAATTTGAAAGGAAAATCAAATTATTAGTAAGGGCTATGAAGAAATACCAAAGAGTCTTTGTTTTTAATAATTAATTTATCTCAAGTACTTACGAGCCATTGAAGGTCTAAAGTAAATTGCTCTCTCGAAACTTTTGATAGCATCGCTGTAACGTCTTTGGTTTTGTAGTAATATTCCCCTGAAACAAAGATAAACACTGATTTTAACGGTTATGTTTTTGAAATCTTCGCAGCTATTTATTAAGTCGATAATGTTTCATAATAATTAGAATTGGTTAATTAAAATACTACTAATTGCCTTTTTCATTCAATACGGTTAATTCGAATTAGAAATGGCTCCACTCCGTTTCTTGGAGGCTTTTCAATTATTCTGTTATCAAATCTCTAGTTAAACGTTTTTATTATCCGGTGTACATAGATTTGTATACAATTTACTACAAGAAGTAACTTGTGATTTTACAGTAAATTAACTCAAAGATCACATAGGTAAGTTTGTTAAATACATTTCACTGGTTATTAAACTTGACAAATCAAATTAAACTTTAAAGACTTATTTCAAATGAAATATTCACATAATAAAGAGTATTCTATTTTATTTAACGTCACTGATAGGCAGGTAGTATCGATATATAACGTTACTGACAGGCAGGTACTATCGATATAACGTCACTAATAGGCAGGTACTATCGACATATAACGTCACGGATAGGAAGGTACTATCGACATATAACGTCACGGATAGGCAGGTACTATCGACATATAACGTCACTAATAGGCAGGTCTATCGAAATATAACGTCACTGATAGGCAGGTACGATCGAGATATAATAGAAACAAAAGTACCTACATATTTATATCGTGTTACATTAAAAAGATCTTCGTAGAAGGTACAATACTCGTAGACACGTAGAAAGCCTACGGCGGCGTAGCAAAAGTCAAAGCGTCTTTATTACTATGCCGTAGACCATTTATTGTTTATTGTGAAAAGTTTCTACAAAGTTTTGTTTACTAGGGTTTCACGTGAAGCCTTATATAATTTTATTCGAACATTTATTTATCGTCCACAGTTTTGTTTGAAGGCAATTATTGTTCAGTCTGCAAAGAATTATACGCTTGTCTTTTGTAAGTAAAAAAGATAGGAATTTATGGTAGTATACAGCATGTCCATGACAATTTCTGAATAGTCCATGGCGACGAAGCTTATAAAGACCAGTATTTGAACAGTGCCTATTTGTCGTACATCCGTTCTGTTCACACTATTCATCTTTCACAGCCACATCAGAGTCACCTTTTGTGACGTTTTCATATGACGTATGAAATATTGAACCAGCCTTCGTGCAGAACTGAAGTTGCGGAGCTTGACGATTTCGTATTCCACATTAATATTGCAATTCTAGTTTCACATTTGGCGCTAATTAGTGATGAGCATTTGCTGCTCCCAAATTCATAGCTCATCAAACGTTGTTTCACGCTGTTCTACCAAAATCTCATCACTATTTAGCTCTTGTATGCAGTATTTTGATTAATCAGAACGAAAATGGAATAGCGATCCTTTTACAATCTGGGCTCTGAACTTATTAGTTAATGAAAATGGTGCTAGAAATGTTTGTAGCTGGCTAAAAATGTATAAGAGATATCTACTTATTATACTATCAGATACCTATCATAAATTTCTTCGTAACTAAAGTTTAGAAAATAATCATAATTTTATGAACTATTGCTATGGGTGTCCTTGGGGGTACTTTGCATGCTATCGTTAATATTTAAAAAAAAATGATAGAAGTAATTAACAAAATGTAAAACATAAATTAACGAAAAAATAACCACTACTTCTTCTAAAATCCTCTTCACGCAGTATCATTACGACGTATATTACTATCCGGAATCATCTTTAACATGCTGCCACGAAGTACATTCAGAATCAAACAATCGCACAGCATTATTACACGCGAACAATGCAAAATGTCAGCCTTAATGAAACATCACCTGATGTAACCGTACAACGTTATAAAAGCTGTATAGATAGATGCGGCAGTGCAATATTGTCCGCATGAATAATGCAGGGCCACAACGAGGCAGCTTCTACGTGAGACCAACGTACACTAATGAGAACCATCCAGCTCGGTCGGGCTATTATACCCTCCTCTTCGCGAGCAATAATTTGTTACTAATTCCCTTCTAATTATTGTAACGTTGGTATTGTGAGTGGAATTGCTTTTGTGCGGTTGGTGCATCCTTACCAAAACACGCTGTGTTGTCATTCAGTCTCACTGTTGGACGGTATTAAATTCGGTGAAATGAAAGTATGCAACTAATTATGTTGAATGTGGTGAGTAGTCGTAGAATGAAGTTTGTACGTACGGGATTGTACGTTAAAAGTTTGGTTAGCTTATGAGTAAAACTAAAGTTTGCCTTGGGCTTCAATTTAGAGGTTAAAAGAGAACGTTTGTGAAGTAACTGATGGCGTTTGTTAGACAAATAATCGGAAAATCACATACCTATCTCTGATCTTCTATTCAGCTATAAAAGCTATACAATATAATTAATATTCTAGCACTTTATTCCTTCCACATGGTAAAAACATTTTCAATCATTAATACTGCAAATAATCGTGAAAATGCCCGTTTTCTTTCTATAAAATTGGCTCTTTAATTCTAACCACTAACGAGTGAAAAACTTAACTATCTTTGGAACACTATCTATAAATTAGTAGCGTATCGCCGGTTGTATACTATCACAATTTTTATTCCTTTCAACGGTTTCCGCAGCTCGTATAACGTTTTTTGTCTTTTTGTGTTTTCCTCTTATCTATTTGCCCCTATGTGGGGGTGCAATATATGCAATGTTATGTGTTTCTGCAATGTTTTCGACAATTATATATTGGTATTTATAAAGAGCGGTCAGTGTCAAGAAATCGCACAGTGAATATGTTATTAGATAAAAATATATTTTCAGAAACTGAAACAGGATTGAATAATTGAGATTTTACATTGAAATTTCAATGGACCATCAAAGATAATAAATTAGTAATTAGTATTTCAGTTAGTTTAAATATTTTCTATTAGCAATTTTCTGAAAAGAAATCCTAACTTAGTCTCTAGAAACAATATCAAGCACTTTTTCCACAAAAGTGGCACAGCACAGTGTAGAATTTTCCTCAAATTGTTGCACAACTACCAGTCCCAGTGAATGTCAATGTTCCGTTGGAATATATTGTGCACCAGTAAAATAGGCGTGCGTTCATACATTTTAGCAACGACACTCGCAGCCAGTCAGCTTTTAACACAACGTGTGATGAAAAGGTTTTTTCTCTCTCACTTCATAATGGACGTGCGGTCGCTCGCCGACCCAACTGCACAACTTTCGATTAATACGCCTTTTTACCCGACTACAAGGATTATAAGAGTTGGATAAGGGTTCTTTAAAGTTTTCAGACTGTGTTTTATTTTTATGGCTGACGTGTATTATAGAAAGAAAAGAAAAAATTAAATAAAATACGTTTAGGAATCGTTCGTTCGTTCGTTGTTCGTTTAACTTTAGGGATCGTTTCTGTGCTTAGATAAATAGGGATGGTAATAGGACACCTAATAATAGTTATGAATTAAACTTGAAGCTGAATTTTAAATTTGATTTAAGTGTTAGAATAGATATAATATTCAATTTCATAATTATTCGTCATAATGTAACATTTCCCTGAAAAAAGATATATCCAAAACAGACCTATTCTAGGTAACAAGTACCAAAATGATTATGAACCTATATCAATAAAGCATTAAGGGGAAAGCGCAAGGGTAGCCCGCGAAATTCAAATTTTCTTACGTTTTTTGCAATTTGAAGGTCAATGTCAGGTTGTATTTTGATAAAAATATGATTCGCGGTCGTAACAAATATGGCTTTACAGAATCATAATCATTAGAATCAACAAGACAACTCCTTAAGTTAGAATTGGTGTCAAATGTCATGATTTCATGAAATAGTCATTTAATACAGTAATATGAACTCAGAGAGATTTATTGCTGATTCTAATGATTATAATTCCGTAAAGCCATATTTGTTACGACCGCGAATCATATTTTTATCAAAATACAACCTGACAGTGACCTGCAAATTGCAAAAACTGTAAGTAAATTTGAATTTCGCGGGCTACCCTGAAGGTTCCGCCTTTATACAGGCTGGTATCCCGACATCGACGCGCAATCTATAACCATGAATTCAGCACATGTTTCTAGACCCCCTGGAGTAGAAATATTTCGTCAGTTGAGAAAAAAGAAAACTTCTATTTCTTAGAAAAGTGCAAGACCTAAGCGGTCAAAATTTAATTAACAGCATTTTTTTTTTAATTTTGGCGAAAGGTATCAAACTCAAACTCAAAGCATTTATTTCAATTAAACCATTTACAGGCAATTTTGAATTGTCAAGGAGTCGGTCAGTCAGAAATATGAAGCTAGGTACCCATTCCAAAGCATAGTAGGTAACTATGGAAAAGAAGGGGCAAGAAACTCCATGGACACTCCTTTAAATTATATTGTTACAAAAATATTAGTTACAACACAGGGAGGTTCAGAATCATTTACTGAATCCATGGTAACATCTTGTGCGTTGATGTCTCTACCATCCTGTATATTCATTTGAACGTTTCCTAGTAGTAACTAACAAAGTTGTGGTTACAATTAACTGCAAACCATTTTACAGATCGATTCGATAAAATCATGGTAATAGGTAGTTTGCCTACACAGTTAATACCTAGATTACCGCCTGCATATAGATTCTAGGAATACAATTAGAATGGTTTATACAAAAGTTGGAAAAATTATCAACTTCGTGTTAGACGAAGTAGATTTATACGTTAAAAGCTATTTCATGTCCCTATTCCTATAATTTGATGTTATTACAATTACGAGTCACAATACCAATAATTACTTTTTTTAAATTACTGTCTGCGTTCGATACTCATCAAATTAGAATCCATTACGGTGACAACGAAGTTCCCGTAGCATGTAAACAAATTAAACATGGGGAATTTCATTTGCTGTCGAACAGAAAAGTTTTTACTGTTATTATTTGTGTGTTATGTTAGTTTTATAAGATTTTTTTTGTGTAGCTAAATTGCTTTGATGATATAATAGACATGAATTGTTGTGTAAAGTTCAAAAGTGTTTGTTATTTTATGCCTTTTAATTTTGTACGTACCTACGTACAAAATACGTATGTACGTGTGCTTGTGCTTGTTTTTATGATATCTTGTTCTGAGTATTTTGAAGCATCTCGGCGTGCGATGTCAAACATTAAAATGGTTACGGGCTTACGGGGTAAGTATGGTTCACAATTAGTTGTGCAAGAAAACATAAAAATAACAGTGATACTCGCTACAAGCTTATCAAATAGAAATCAAACCAACACTACCTACATAATGACAACCAATCGTGAGTTCAGTTCAGACCAAAAATTCATCACCACAAAAGGTAAAATAATTATTTCTCAGCTCCAAATTCCATTACACCAAAGACTAAGAAATAGTATCAGGATTATGGCCGGCAGCAGTCTCGTCGGCTAATAAGATCATACTGCAATCGCTTGCTAAGTAGGGTAATTACGACCATACTCCCTTGGGTCGGCCTTGCCGGGTTATGGGAGAGTAGTGGATGTTTATGGGTTGATTTCGATATTAAGGTACAGAGATCATTATACGATGTGCTGATAAAATAATACTATAGAGTTCCTAACCTTACTCATTTAATTTCGCAAAAATTTGCAACTAGTAGTAGTAGTAGCTACAGTACAACTATTTTCTTAATGTCATTCAGAACTAAGTACTTTACTGTTGTTTTATTTTGATTAGAACAACAATAAAGTACTTAGTTCTGAATTCAAATTATTATACGCGATAAATCTAATAATTGATGTATATGGAAATTAGCATTCGTTTGTATTCGAAAATGCGATGATTTCCGAGGGACATTAAGAAAATAGTTGTACTATACCTACCTTGTGCCGCAATTATGTTGCGGTATACTTATACACTATGCAGACGAGAATTTACATCGATCAATACGATTGACACCATAGAACGATAGATACTGATCTAGTGTACCTACTGTGTCATTCTTAGAAGACGTTACCCGATACGATATAGACAGAATTAGGAAACACCTCGAAAGAGACCTCCCGTATATGAGCTTAGGCTTACATACCCCATATACATATAGACACAGAAAAAACGATTTATAACCGTTGGTCGTGACGAGTGTAGCGCAGTCACACGCGTTTGTAGGTGCGATAAATTAAATACAGATACGGTTTGTTAATGTTAACGTTGCATAAATTATGATGACGGAATGTTTGTTTAATTTGGCACGTTTGAGCGGCGTCGCAAACGTTGCTTGGATAAATTGTAGGTAATTTATGCAGTGAATGCTCACGGTTCTCACGACACCGGGCTGATGTCCCCGCCGAGCCGGGTGCGTCGCACGCGATACCGACATTCCGCGATTTAACCGAGGTGACAAATTGTGAATTGAATTAATGTTTACCACCCCGCTTAAATTATAACTTACGCATTATAACACTATCTTTATTGTTGCTATAATTTACAGCTGAACTGCCAACTCGTTATACAATGGGAACGATATTTTACTCCAGATTTATTTGAATAAGCAATTTGTCTGTTTCCATTAACTCGCCTTCCGAAATTTCAGTTTGCCGAATCGTTGACCGTGGTTATATAAATACGACAGGCGCAATTTCATTTTATCGAAATTTGAAGTTTTATCAATGAATAACACAAATCTTAATATTTAAGAACTAACTCCGAGTTTGCTCTTGGAGAATGCTTTAGAATAATATTTTCTTCAAATGTTTCTTCCTTTAGAATACTGTGAAAATAACTTCTTTTATATTTCTTATTTCAATAAATACATGTTTTGAAACATTACAAGTGTGGAAATTGGTTTGGTAAATCTTTATATATATAAAAATTACGTGTCACGTTGTTTGTCCGCGATGGACTCTACTACTGAACCGATTTTAAATTTGATTTGCACACCGTGTGCAATTTGATCCAACTTGAAAGATAGGATAGCTTACATCTCAATTTATAGTCGCAATATTATTTTATTGCAAATTATTTGTCTTTTATTTGACAGTCACAATTATCTGTTAGCTCCAAACGATTCTAACAGATGGCGATATCTGTTGATTGGATTGAGTAAGTATTCAATAGATGGCGCTATGTTAAAAATACAAACGTTTCACATAAGCTACAATTTAATAGCATAACATAAGGGTCTGCTATAACATTATAAAGAGAAAAGATATGATTGTTTGTTTGTATTGAATAGGCTCCGAAACTACTGAACCGATTTCAAGAATTCTTTCACTGTTGGGAAGCTACACTATCTCCGGGTGACATAGGCTATATTATATTATGCTTTGCTACCCGGGCGAAGCCGGGGTGGGTCGCTAGTAAAGGTATAAAAGTAGCCCCTTTTGAATAACAAATATTAAAAAAATACAAATCCTATTCATAGAACAAAACATACTAGTTTGTAATTATAATGGCTCACGTTCCTGAATCGAAAACTAAGATATTTTCAACTGATAACAAGTCATAGTTTATCGTAATCCCAGAATTCCAAAATAAACCCAAAATAGCATAGTGACATTGATTCTCAGCTTTGAGAACACCAACATTGTATCAGCGAAGTGTTGGTTATCCTCACACACAGAGATTGCAAAATGGACCACTTATCTGCGTAACAGTATTATTTCCGCCACATATGCTAGGAGTCGGGGGATTGGGACCCACATCCGTTGAGTGCAGTGCAGCATTTATCAGTCACTACATCTCTATATATTATATTTATATATGCAATGTATGATCGGAATGTCCTTTGTGGTGGTCATCTATATGTATTTATATTCAGTGTTTTTACGAGTATAGGCTGGAAAACTAGCGGGCTATCCGGACAATAAGTTGCTCGGACAAAATCCTTCATAAAGACTTTTACTAAAACAGACACTAGCACGAATGCACAACGTCAACGTAACGTGAACAAAAGCACTTAGCAAGCCTATAGCATTTTGATTTTAATTGCGACAAGCCCAAAGTAGTGTAGTACCATGGACATGAATAAAGTTTTAAAACTAAGTACATAATATGTTCAAAACAGGTATTTTCAATTTTAAAATCCTTCTAATTTTAATTACGTTTACTCCACGCGTTCTTACGTACCACGCCCACGAAAGCTTTCCTACTTATCCCACTGTTAAGCGTAGGTGCTCTCTTTTCTTTGTCTTTCACCTCGACAACCGAGCCCCAAGTGTGCCAGTCACACACATAATTGGTGCCTAATTTGATATTGTCACCTGCTATGCCTATTTTAAACTAAACCTTCAACCTTCTTTTCGAGCAAGAAATTCATTAAGTATAATATTATAATATAGCTCTGTGTCTCGGGTAGTCTTATTACAGTTTATTACTCAAAATCCGCAATTAAGCCTTCCCATAAACCAATCAGGTGTACAGAAAATTATCTATCATACAGAATAATGAACCATATCTGTATACATATCAGCAATCACTGATTGCCATTTGAATTTATTGAAGCTCACATACAAAAGGATTACTGATAACTGAAATCAAAACCCCTTTAAATACTTCTTAAATATATCTACACATATTATAAATCATTTTCGTTCACGTGGAATGTTTTCGCGTGAAGTTTTCACGTTCTGTTATGCTATCACATGGTAGTTCGTAGGACGTACACAGAAAAACATAAATATCTATGGTTAGGTGATTGCAAATAAGAAATACCGTGTGTTTACAAACTACTGTTATATTATTTTAGTGATATTATATTAGTATTAGACAGTGTTTCAGGGTTGTGCCATTACTCATAAGGAACAGGAACGAAGTAGTTTATTAATTCATATGAAAACGAAAAACTTCGCTAGCAATGGGAAATTGCTACTGTAGTCTGCGGGTGTCGACCTCAGGACGACCTGCTTCTCACACGGACTGTACAACGCTTGCTCCCGCGTCACCAGTCCCGATTGTCTTGATATTTTGACTGCTGAGACCACAACTACTAACGTAATATAGACCGAAGTTGTATAAATGGCTGTTATTTTAGTATATTGTGATGTTTTATGACTTCCACGCAAACGAAGTCGCGGGCAGAAGCTAGAATAGATAATATTTTTATTCAATATCGAAGAACTTTCTTTGTTTTTTTTTTAAATAATATTTATAAATAATATAACTGCGTTCCTTCTAAAGGCATGTGAATAAGGCCTGAAACTGTGTTAAGCGGACGCCCGCGCGGTTCCATACAAAAGTGCTCAGTCGCGGGGAACCGCGCGGGCGTCCGTCGCGGGGAGGTAGGCCCCTCACCAGCGCAACAGGGCCCGACTCCGTGTGATGAAATCCATTTCGGAGGCACGCGCGGGGCCCTAATAATAATAATAATATCCCACCACCTTGTGTTTCTTTATTCTTCTCACGGACCCCACCAACGTGTCCACGCGCGTAGACACGCGACGAGTGCCCGTCACGGGCGCCCGCTTAACGCAGTTTCAGGCCTAAGGGTCTTCCTAATAATCCATTCCATGTCCCAAGAAGCATTTGTTAAATAAGGATAAATTAAATAAGGTTCTGACTTTTATTTCACCATCCTTTGAATCTCTGTCCATATTCTTTTGCAGTATCAGCTAGCGTTAAATTAAAGGGGGTGAATATGGAGCTATTGTTTGAAGGAATATTTCATTAAGAGGCACTATTTATCATGGCTGAAAAGGGGATCATTGAAATAAAAATTTTACATGGCTCAAAAGGGACTTGTTCATGTGAGAAAATAAAATATTCGTTCTCGAAGTATGTAATATTAATTCAAAGTCCGACCTCAATAACTAATTTACGTCACTATTGCACTATAGCACTCCTTACTGTCAGAATTATTAAACATCTTTTCACTGATTCTTTGTGAAAACTCGCGGAAAAGTGGAAGGAGCCAAGTTTTCCTCAAGAGTTATCCGCTTTTCTTTTGTGTTTCAATTTTGCTGTTTGATTTATTCTTGAAATGCATCGTGAAATAAAAGAAGTTTTTAATTAAACATGGCTGAGTTATTCTGACGCGGGTAATTAAGTTTGTGATGTATTGCACAAAATGCGATGAAATTATTACGAAGTTCTTTGTAATATGAGCAGGGTTTTTTCATCTGACCAAGATTATGTCTGGACTTTATAAGAGACTGTGACCTCTGAGTTTGTTTCGGCCTTTCTTCTCAGAGTAGTCAGATAGGAAACGCCGACCTCGTCTAGTTTAAAAAATATGATTGACGTGTAAGTGTTTGTACAAACCTACTTACAGAAATAAAATCATTTATCATTTATCATTATCACTTCTTTCTATATCGCCTATGTAGTTAGACGAGATTATGATTAACACGTTCGTCTGACGGTTGGATTTATAATAAAACTTTGCATCATAATCAGAGATTGGAATAGGTTGTAGGTTGTTTTTAAATCCCGGGATTTAACAAGAGGTATTAGCCACTCTATGTTACTTCCTTCCTCGAAGTTTGGGTAGGTTAAGGTGTATTCCGATCTCTGATCATAATATTGTAATATCTAAGTACTCGCACTCCTGAGCTTGCCCTTGTGGCTTTTATTTTACATAAATTCGCCACATTTGAACATAACAACTAAAAACACAGAACTTTCCAACAAAACTTTTCGTCCAAGCTCCGAAGAAACAACATTAACATCCGTAAAACTACATTTACCATTAATTACATTTCCACCAGAAAAAGTTAGCCAGAAAAATCTCAGTGAATTTACAATTACTCGTAGCAAGTGTTGTATGGTCCCGTATAAATTGCATTTGCATGTAGACGCGTCCGGATCTAGACCAAATCGTTTCGCAAACAAGTATGCAAATACCAAGCAAGTGTTGTCGCGACTCTAGATGGTGGGAATGTTAAATATGTGTGTGTGAGAAAACACCGGTTTAATCTACGCCTTATCGCCATTGGGACGTTGTAGTCCCGCTTCGCCTCGCCTTCTGTGTAGCACAGATATTGCATAGGGTTGGTACGCGATTTATATTTGCTTTTTGCTGTCAATGGCTAGGGAAATTACTTTAAATCACATTTTGTTTGTAGATGAGCTCTTTGCTACTTTACAAATTGTGACAGCTCTCAGACCTCTTTCTGGACATATCCCTTTAAATAAGTTCGCATATTTAATTAAAAAAGTTCAGAATTTGGGAAAGTGGAAGACGTTCTTCACATCATGGTGGAGTGTGCCCGGATCGAAGCTCTCAGAATTGAGTTATTAATACACTTTGATGTTGATGTTAAAGAGGTGAGTAGATGCAATAATATTCTAGCATTCCCCTTGTCAGAAACAGCAAGGCTATTGTATAAACCTGTGCGTATCGGTGTTCGTAGAAGATAGTTACACATAAGATTTGTATTATATTTATCAAATTGTATATTATAAGAAAGCCTTACGGAGCGACTGAGTTTTGTTGACCAAGCTCCTTAAATAAAGATTAAAAAAAATAACTTCTACTGGCGACATAAACGTCTCCTATATCTCTACGGAATGGGGCATTTGTATTGTAAGTAAATTAAGGCAAATCTGATGTAAGTATTTTTACATCGGCCATGGCTGTTGTATTAACAACAGCCATGGCCGATGTAAAAATACTTACATTGGTTTGTCGTTTCAAATGACTACTGTTTTGAATAGAGTATTAGGAACCAGACTAAGTTCTATACATACCTTGCTTATACAATATTACGTTCTATCTATCAAACAGACCATGCTATTTAATCATTGGTGTATGTAGTTACATTGATGTACTTAAGACAGGTCTCTGAGAGGTCATGGCAGCGTATGGAAAGGAGATTTGGTTTAGCCGATGATGGAGTAACAAGATTATTAATTTATTGGCAATGTGCACTGAAGGATATTTGTGTTGCATCTGTTGCTTTGATAAATTGAGTATATTCATGGCTAATTCCCTGCTTTATTAAATGTGATTGAATTATGTGGTAACAGCAATATTGCACTGTTAAACCAAATTATTTTAATTTAATGGCCTAAAAACTTTTGAGGTTTGGTCAGCATTTGGTACTTTTATTAACCGACTTCAAAAAGGAGGAGGTACTATGTTCGGCTGTATGAAAGTTTTTTTTTAATGTATGTTCACTGATTTATCCGTGAATTGTGGACTGATTTTGAAAATTATTTGTTTGTTTGAAAGAGTATGCTCTCGAGGTGGTTTCATTGTCACCAAGTCAGAATATGACGAGGGGATTCCATGAAAATCGAGGGAAATCGAGATTTAGTCAGCATTTGGTACTTATTTAATTCAATTTGACTGCCTCGTCTAAATTGAAACTCATAATTAGCATACCACATACATTTTTCCAACGGTACATCCAGTCTTACCGGGTATCGTGTTACCCAATAACTGGATTGTGGAGGTCAGATAGGCAGTCGCTCCATGCAAAATACTAGTATTTAGCTGCATCCAATTAGACGGAAACCCAACATTATTTCATTTTTATAAAAAATCAATCAGCTGCCGCTATATTTCATCAAACCACATCTTATAGTAGCCACTAATATTGTCACTTCAAACGCTACACTCATTTACTTCAACAACAAACTTGTATTTTTCTATCACTGCCAGCCCTGTAAGTACAATGTGACTTGTGTACGTCCATCACTACAGCAAATACCGTCAAGTGATTTGGGATTTGTTGCTTCAAATCCTCGTGCGAGCTTACAATACTCCACTATTCATACTATGGCACAACGTAGTCTTTCCTTTGTCAATATATTTGACGAAGTTTATACAAAGATTAATACCAGCGTAACACACTAACAGTAGTAATAACTTTCATTTTGACAGTTCAACAACATTCATTGCGTTATTTACGTTGTTAAACAGACAATTTTTTCGAACATATGAAGAAATGGATTAGCAAAAATGATTCAGATTATGATAGAGAGTGTGTTACGCAATTAGGGTACAAGTCGTTGGCTTTAGAAGATGGCATAATACGAGTATATAGGGAACTATTTGTTTAGTGTGAGAACTATCCTTTTGGTGCTGAAATTGATCTCATCAAAATACTTGCAGTACCTAAATATGACAAAGAACTTCATCTTTTCAAGATAACACACAGATGCATTCAAATTGTAATATAAAATAATATTGTGACAACATTTTGGTCGTTCTGTCAGTTTTTTATTAACATATTTGAAGTCTTGGATAACGTTACACAAGGAAATTTAATGTATCTGAAAAAAATATAGACATCTTTACATTTTGGTATGCTCACAAAATTCCTATAAAACTCAAATGCCTAAATCGTATTCAGTTCCACTTACATTTAATACATTCTGTGCTATTTAGTCATTCAACCTAAGCAAGGTACATAACACAAGCCACACAAATTCTCAGGCGACAAGCTATGCGTTCAAGTGATTTCTTGCCACCACAATTGGAATAATCTAATCTTTGCGAGAAATCACTGCTCCGGGGCCATTATGTCTGCCTCCAAGTAATATTTCACCTAAATAAGATGACGCTTACGTTTTTACGTCGTCCCCACTTCGTTCCTACTTGAAATAATTATTTTATAAAGAACAATCATTGTGAATTTCATTGTTTTCACGGTAATGAGGTGGCTATTCTTATCTCTGAGTACAGCCGACTAAGGGTGACTAACGAGTTAGTTTATGAAGGGGCCAGAAACAATGTTTTCTGAGCACTGGCGTTTTTAAACCCTTGACATTGTTTACAGGATTTACTAATGGTATTGTACGATAGATTCAAGGTTCCTATGTCTTATCGATCGATCGTTAGTAGTAACATCATAGTCTGCAGTAGCCCAGCGTCTTCAAAGAATTAACATAGAGTTAATTTAAATCAAGAGCTTAAAGGTGAATTTCTTAGAGCTTAAAGGTTTCCTTTCAGAATCTTTCCAGAGGATCTGTTGTGCATTAAGGCTCCCACAAACAGGCGCGCCGCGACTATAGTTGAAAAAATTATATGATAACTTCATGCAAATTGTTCTACAAGAGTCGCGTCCTGCCTGTCTGTGGGAACCTTTACCCAATGCTACCGATTGTGGGCAAAATTATCCGTGTTTAGATATTTGAATTTGATGTCTACTAACAAAAATGGTAGATAAACGATTATTGTTTACATAACAATGATATTCGTTAGACCTATTTATTGTTTCCCATCAACAGTACAATTTGCAATGTAACAACTAACAAGGCATTGTGACCTTTTTATTGTGCGTTGTACGGAACGGATATTCATTAAATCAAATAAGCCAACCGATCGTAAGGAAGTTTCCCCAACTTTACTTTACAGCTGTGTTACGCTTTATATCTATTTACATCCGCCTTCTTAATACGCCTTTTGTATGGCAGTTCTTTCGATTACAGCGCGTGGTATATCGGGCACGTGTGTAATCGTACCGTGGTCTATCGTACGACCTGAGTAGAATAAGATGATATGCGTTGTTCGCCCATTCAGCTTACGCCTGAACGTGTGCTTGGCTATCATCACGTACGGATAGCTACTTAAACATGGGACTCACTGCTGCTGGGGTGCTCACACTAAACTATAAGCTAATGGGAAGGAATCTATGGCGGCAATTAAATCTGATTTGGTATTGGAACCCTGCAAGAAGTTAGTATTCGAATGGGGAATGAACCCGCAATCCACAGCGCAGGTCAATAAACCTATGTTTATTACAAATTCTTATAACATATTATTAAAAAATCATTCGCATATAGTTTTAGTAAAGATTTGAGCAAGAATAAACGGGTAAAGTAAATATAATTCACGTCAAGGCTGTCATGATTATCATAAAACAATTTTACGATGGCTTCTAGCTCGCTCCCAAGCACGCCCGTATGTCCCACGCCCATTATATGAACATATTAACAAGGTTTTATTCAAACAATCTAAGAAGCTGACGTAGGAAAATGGAAGGCTAAACAATACCTATTATCTTCATAGGGGCTGAGATTGAAACGATCTTGGTCGTAAACAGGCCGGTTTATGGGGAACATGTTTAGTGCAAAATCGGGACCAACTCAACCGCCTATCAACCTACACGTGTTTACTTTGATTAACATTCTTAATTTCTTCTAAGCATTATGCGTAGCTCTTAAAGAATAAATAGATTAAAACAAAACAACTTCCAACCTTTAGCTTTAGAATACTGATGGAAAGCTGTGCAATCTTCCTTAAGATTTATCTCAAAATTATGAAAACAACCGAAAATGGGACGGAACTTAACGTGAACTCGGCGGATTGAAATGTAAACCGTAGATTGAAGAACACTCACCGCAGAGATCTTATCAAACCAGTATATAGTGCCTGTCAGTCCTTTTGACCTCTTCGCGTAATTATATTATGATCGTGTGGCTTGATGTTAATTTGTGAAACTGCTCGGAAACCCAACGCTTAGGTGGCCGGGCAAAGAGCTCCGTACCCGATTAATTCAAGAAGTGGAATCCTCGGTGAATTAATGGAACGGCCCGTCGTTCTGTGCCTATTGATCGAGCGCCCCCTAGCTGGAGCGGGACCGGTAGACATATTGTTTTCGAATAAGCGTTTTAAAACATCAGGGTCTTCATATCCATGTTACCGTATGTGCCCATTAATAAACTACCCATATGTAGGCTTCATTGCTGCTTTAATTGGATTGTAACGAGCACCAGGTAATCGGATAAATGCTAACGAAAAGACAACATAATTTATGATAGTCAAAACAATTTGTTTGACGAGGCATGATAAGTCGCAACCGTAAAATCGCTACCTCATTAAGAATTCGCATCTATTATTTCATGTAATCCTCTTACCCAAAATAAGGCACAATAATAATAATTCAAAGTAAATGTCCTCTTACCCTTTAGACGTTGTGTTATCAAAAAAAAAAGTTTCGTTATTGGTTTTCTGAAGAAACTTCAAATAAGGGCAGTTTTTGAAACACGAGGAAGCAAATGCGGTGTGGTCGCCATTTATTATATTTTATAATATTTTCTTTTCCCGATGTCCTTAATAGGGATCGGACCTTTTGCCTTTTTAGCCCCTTGGGGAAGACATGGCGAATATTATTTCACCCTCCGCTAAGGGTACTCTTAGGCCCTTTGAATGTATTATTAAACTTTTGTTGTTATCGAGATTACAATAATATGGGTCTCGCATCAAATCTGTCTCTTTTGTTATTGCTTAAACATTCATCCGTATTAACCTTTCGTTGGTAATATTTTATATTATTTCTTAACAGTGTGAATTGAAAAGTATTTCTTAGATAAAACTCGTATTATTCGTATTATTTCAGTCATTAGTCCAGCATTGATAGCAATTTATAGGAACACACTGGCGTGATAGTATTTTTCTTCTTCTTTTAAATATTAAATTAATTAATTAAGTTGAAGATTTTCTTTGTTACTCATGACACTTTTTTATATAGACTTTTAGTGACTGTAGTCTGATCTTACAAATGTTGTCAATGTATGCAAGGAAAGTGCGTGACCGCTCATATGTATCTGCTGATCTATCGTGTAAAAATCCCACCGAGAACACTTAATTGAAGTTAGCTGTCATTAGGGTCAATCCTAGTAACAGCTGGAATGACAGTTCACTTCAAACTCACTTCACATAAGTTTTCCGAGGTTTTAATAGAATAGATCATCTGTTCCGATTAAATACAGCGAGTCTCTTATAGAAAACTCTTTTAATGATCAGATAGATCATAAATTTACTGACAAAAAAAGTTAATAGGTACACTAAAATACTAATACTAAAATTACTCACAAATTATAATGCACGTCGGCCATATTCGGGCGGTACTTGAGTGCCCTCTCAAAGGCTACTTCCGCTTCCGCGGTCCGGCCCTGTGTGGTCAGCACACTCCCCAAGTTGCCGTATGCTGTGAAAAACAAAGTTTTGTTAGTCCTGTACCAACTTTCATTCATAATATAAAAGTGTAGGTATAGTAGAAAGCATAAAACGGGTTCCTATGAAGTACTGAACGGTATCAATTTTTGCTTTTCGTAGAAACTTAGATAAATAGATAGAATACTCATTATTGTGTAACTACACCATAAAAAATACAGATATAAACGTAGAAATATTACATAGGGTGATACAATAAGTGAAACGGAACATATCAGGTGAACGCACGCTCCACAGGGGCGTATAGACTAATTGATTAGTATTCGAAAATATTGTTGGAGCTGCTGAAGATTGTAAAAAATATCTTTGCATTATATAAATTCAATCTCTTAGTATTGTATAATTGCATAGCACATGTGTGAGCACTATGTACCTACTATAAAGCTACCATTTACTGGATGCGTCTTTCATTGACTTGAATGTGCCCTGGCGGCTGAGAGTATGCCATGCTCACTCAAATGTCTCGCCGGTGGTGGCGTGTGTGTTGGATCATTAAGTTCCCTTCAAAATGGTTAAGCTTAATGGTGCTGATCCATACGTCATGTTCTTGAACGGGCGCCGTCAGTAGGGACTGGTCATCTCTTAGCTGCCACGGCTTATTTTAATTTCTGAATTGTTATTTTGTTTTTTATTTTTACTTTTTTATTACGGACGCTTTTAACGTGCACGTTCTACATCGTTCTCACATGTATAATTTCAACATGAATGATGTAACCAATTTTTTGTAACAACATTTTGATTTAAAAGAGGGTCCGTGGACTTTCTTGCCCATTCCTCTCCATAGGTACCTACTACGCTTTGGAATGAGCAACTAGCTTTATCTTTCTAACTGACCGAACCCTTGACAATTCCAAAGTGCCTGTAATTGGTTTATTTGAAATAAATGCATTGAGTTTGAGTTTGTACGAACAAACTTCCACGTTTACTACTAGGTGTCATATTTAGTTAATGAAGACAATTTATGGCGTAACCCGATAGAGAGTTTACCATTATAGAGAATAAAGATAATCTATGGCGTAGTCCAATTTTATTTAATTCGTTGACTAATTTCGATGAATTAAAAGTCTAATAGTTATTAATTCCTATAAAACCACAATCGACAACATACTCGTACCTATGTACATATGTTATCGATTATAAATAACCATAAAACGTACCTACCTTTCATGGTTATTTGAAATTTCTGGTTATGTTTGGCGCATCTAATTCGATTGAGAAAGACATTTCATTGTTCTTTTGTTTACCTACATAGCATGGTAATCATGAAAATGTAAATGTTAACTGGTTAGCAACGCAACAAAGAATAAACTAACACGTACGTATATAACACGATTCTTGTCCTGTATTTGTGCAAATGATATATATATATATGTTTTTCCGCTGTCGTTTGGATACTGTGCTGGGATACAAAATACGCATCTATTAAAACAGCACCCTAATTGCATAACACACTATCTATCACAAACTGAATTATTTTAAAGCCTATTGCTAATCCATTGCCTCATATGTTCGAAAAATTTGTCTGCTCAACAACGTAAATAACGCAATTAATGTTGCTGAACTGTCAAAATGAAAGCTATTCCTACTGTTAGTGTGTTACGCAATTATTCCGCTCGCGCTGGTTCCAGTTTCATTCAAGAAAACAGGGCATAGCGCTCTGCGCCTAGCTACTATAATTTTGTTAAGTTAGTTTTATATTTCACGAGATATTGTGTACAATATCTTATAAAAACATGCTCCACCGTGATGGATTATAAACAATCAACTTACCGCCTATTTCCTGTTTTAAATACTAACTTAATTAAGTATAAGGATGTATAAAATAACCCGCATGATCCATCATTTTAATCCACTAACGAAGCAGACGACAAAATTTAATTAATTATTCATACTTATGAGCCAGAGTAAACCGATTTAATATATTATTTTAACATAAAACCGCTTCAAAGTTGATTACTCCGCTTATAACAATAGTAAGAAAATGGAGATCGAATATTTGTTTAGAAAGTACTAGAGTTGTCTGCGGCTTTGTTGTCGCGGACCCATTTATTTTTTCTGAGAAAAATTGTACCCTTCGTCCTTTTAACATCAAAATCGTTGTAGTTGTTTAACTATAAAAAAAAATATTTATAATTTATTTAGTTGCGTTGTTTTTTATTCATAACCAGCTGTTGCCCGCGACTTCGTCTGCGATCCAGGATAAAAAGTAACCCAAGTCATGTATTTCCTTCCAAGTCCTTACCCAGGTCATGGTCTATATGTGTGTCAAATTTCATCCAAATCCGTTTAGCAGTTTCAGCGTGAAAGCGTAACAAACAATCAAACAAACTTACTTTTGGAGGTGGGCATTAATAACTGCGACACAGTTTTGAAACTAATGTAGCTATTTACGTACGCAATCAATTTGTAAAATGTGTTTTTGTTCCAATAAAGATTATTATTATAAACATATTATTATTATTTTGCATTTATAATATTAGTTAGGATTATGAAGCTTAAGATTACGTTAAGATTAAGATTACGTGCGGTCGATGGTACTATTTGAAATAGTGTAATGAATGACGGATAGATACTAGACGCCTATTGAAGGATCTTTAGGGGTTGGGTGAGGGTAGCACTATGAGGTAGCATAACACTGTCGAATGTGTGTACTTGAAAACTGATGTTACAAACAAACTACCTCCTTTATTTATAAACGCTGCTTAAAATTAAGTAATGATTAGTGACTGTTTAACCATACATTTTTGACATTTAAACGTCTCTTAACCTTAATCATCCTTTATAAACCCCTAAATGTTCAATAGATACTTGTCGATCAAAACTGTGGATTTATTACAGTTTCGGTAGCTATTGGTTTTCATGGGAGTTGATTGGAATAATGGATATTAATTTACATTTTAGATATTAATTTTTAGGAATTCTAAATTTCTGGAGATCCTACTCAAACACAATACTTACACTACATATTATAAAACAAAGTCCCCCCTCCGCGTCTGTCCGTCTGTCTGAAAGCAATAAATTCAAGAACTACCGAACGGATTTTCATACTGTTTTCACCAATGGTCGGAGTGATTCATGAGAAAGATTTAGGTGTATAATTTATTATTATTTTATGTAAATTGGCTAAAATAATACGATTATTGTGAAGATGTCGGAAATAATCATGCTGACTGGGAGCTTTACTGGCGTGCGCCGCGTAAACCAATAGAGTTAAATGTATGAAAACATCCACGCGGGCGAAGGCGCTAACAAAAGCTAGTTACACCTAAAAATAGCTAAGCTGGCATCGAATAACAGAATTTTATATTAAGGGAGAAGCGCCAGGCTTCCCGCGAAATTACATTTTCTAACGTTTTCTGCAATTTGCAGGTCAGTGGCAGGTTGTATGTTAAACAAAATTTAATTCGCGACCGTAACACAATACAGAATACAGAACCGTTTACAGAATTATAATCGTTTAAATAAAAATAAAAATAGAATCAACTCAAATCATCAACACAACCCTTAAAGTTCATATAATCCTAATGATTGATATTGTCACTCTATAGGATTATATGAAGTTAGACGGCTGTATTGATCATTTTAATGATTATAATTCTGTAAATACACGCTCAATACGGCGCGAATCATATTTTGTTCAACATATAACTTGACACTGACCAGCAAATTGCAAAAAACATCTTCCCCCTTAATAGATGACCCCGGGAGCCTCCGTCGTTATGTCGTGTATGTCAGCGTTGTATAATCATTATTATACAACTAACGTACCTACTGTGTTGTTTTCTTCTACCTCAACTAGTGCAAATTTTTATGAGAATTTCATCATCAGTTCAGTAGTTTCCTAGAAACCGCACCAAACTAACAGACACTCACTATTCTATGATTTACATACAAGTTAGCAGTTACGTACAAGTTTGTATATAACTAGTCTTCGAATCATGGCTAACATCGGCCACAATCATTGTAGCGGTCTGTGGTGTTGGCCCAAGTACTGAAACGTTTATGGTCTGTACTGTGGTATATTAATAACACCAATTAATTATCCTGACCTCAAGTTAAACCGACAATATGCTCGATAATTGGGTCAGGCATACCTTGAACTTTAAAATATGAACAAGAACTTTTGAGATGGTGATTATTATTCTGCCTGTCATCCAAAACTTGTCCTATCACTGGACTAAAACTTAAGACTTTAAAACTGTCAGTAAACTAAATAGCAAAACTGTTAAGTAATTTGCAAAACGTTCCTTCACTTTGAAACTCAACTTCTGGTCAAATAAGCCTTGTAATTTTGCCGCCCTACAACGTATCATCGCAAACACTCTACAGTCCAGAATGGTGAAACCCAATACACGTTTTATATTTTAGAAATATTTTAGAACCTATCGCTTTACGTTGCTATGCTATATCTCAGTCTATTAGACGGGTGTCATGTACGGGTATGATTGGGCCGCGCTATCACAGCGCGCCCCATCTCCGGTGCACTGCGATCCGCTTTACCGAATAAACATTAGGCGGCTCTGCGGTCGTATGAACTCCTGGTACCCCCGGGTATTGGACGCAGGCATTTTCGAGTTATCTCGCTGTATTATCTTTTGACAGACCCTTTTAAAAAACGCTGTAATGAGTATTTCGGCCTTTTTTATTCATTGTGTTTCGCTTTATGTAAACAGTGTTGTTTGGATTAAATACTTTCAGTAAGTGTTTATCTGGCGCGGTCTGTTGCCTTCGTGGAGATTAAGCTATGAAAGACTTCAATAAAAATGTTGTACTTTGTATTGTATCTTGTATTTTTAACAACTGGAAAAGTTTTAATATAAAGCTAAGTTATCAAGAACGATGAGCACTATTTTCAGGACCATAAGTATCAAAACTAAACAATAGCACGCAGTTTTACTAACCATATTTACGAGTATAAGTTTGTTTGAAGCAAATATTTTATAGTTCTCTTTTGACTTTGATAAGCATGCCAGTAAACGAAAACTCGGTATAATATAAAAATACGAGCTTCTAAGTAATTTTAATTCTCAAAGGTCTTGATGCCCATCAATACCTTGTAGTAGTCTCGTAAAGCAGTGTAGCCTTAGACGAGCCGAACTTTATATTTATTTAGTAGTCTACAGTAGTTTGGCCGCAGAACGTGGTGTTCCGTGGCTTCCGCGGACAAGTTCCACAGTGCAGCACATAATCAAGCTGGTGCAAAGTGAAGTGCTACTAACGTAGTCTTAAACCCTATTTATTAACACAAGTTTTATTTATATTAAAATATGTATGTTTAGGTTAAGGTATTTATATATGGGCCTGAGTCGCCTGAAAATAAATGGGTTTATTATTATTACAGAATTTTAAAGTCTACAAATCATATTAAATCAACAGCTAAAACACACACAGGAATGCCAGCATTGCGACCGGGTACTTAACCACCCTGAATGCGAAAGCTTAGTCGATTAAATTCGATTCAAGGACCACTCCGGGCGTCCGTAGCCATGCCAGTAATATACCTACTCGTAAAATACTTTACCGAAAACACTCTATGAATTTTATAAGGAACTTTAAAGTATGAATATGGAATTAGCTTGGTTTTAGATATAAGTTTTCTATCGTACAGGTAGGTATGCAAAGCGAATTTCACCATCAAAGTTATCACTTGTGTCATTTAGGACGTAATTTGGTTAAATTAAATATCACGTCAGATCAGGTCTGTATAGTTTTCATGCTAATTTACCTAAAAAAATATATGAAACATAAGGTACTTGTAATATTGGACCAACCATTTTTGGATAGGGAACCTTAACCCGTTTATACATAGTCCAGCACCCTCATTACGTAACACACTATTTATCACAATCTGAATAATTTTGAAGCCTATTGCTAATCCATTGCTTCTTATGTTCGAAAAATTTGTCTGCTTAACAACGTAAATAACGCAATGAATGTTGTTGAACTGTCAAAATGAAACCCATACCTACTGTGTTACGTAATTACCCCGCTTTTCATTGCCCGTATAACTGCGATATGACATTTTGTACAGTTTCGATAATATAATGCATTGTAACTATAGATTATTGTTGCTAGCTTGTAGTTACGGTACAATCCATTACTGCCTGCATATCGTTGTCAGGTTCTTAATATGAGGTGTTGCCAACTTGTTGATTTAATTAGCCTACGGATAATTATAGGTTTTAAGTACACAGTACTTTCTGCTATGTTTTAGTTCCTTTCAGTAACATGATGTTAAACTTAAAAACTTAATATTTTATAGCATGCTGATGTAAATTGTGACATGGTAGAAAAGAGAGGCTTAATATAAGAACGAAAACACAGCATTTCGTTTAACATACCCATTAGTCGCAAAAGGGCTCTTAAAATATAAAAGTCACTTCAGTCTCTCTCGCGTCCAGCAACGTTCAAAGCTGAGTAAAACCCCTACTATTATTGCTAATTTAATAGGTTCGGACAACAATAGACATCGAGGGCGCCTTTATTTTTGGGGTTGATCCGGTTAAGAACCGACATAAAATGACCCAACACTGGAGATTCGGTTTATTGAAAAGTAGAATAAGAAATGGAATCCCGCGGCCTATGAGGACTTATGCTAACAAAAGACATTATCAAACAGAGGCAATGGATTTCCGAGGGATTCTTTTATATTTATGACCGCGTGCGTAGCTCTTCGGCAAAAATCAACGCACTTTCACGAAAAATGTTCGTATAAAATAATTTTCACTGTTTCAAATACTCGTTCGGAGAATTACCGGCGAATTTGAGCTATTTGAAGAGCGAAATTCAATAACAATAATCCTCGCTAATCTTAGGAGCCCTAAATCGTGCTTTTAACAATTTCACGTATGTTTACTGTGAGTGTTCATCCGTAAAGAGGCGATTACATAAAAGTGTAACTGGGTGCTTCCCTTAAATAGGGCACATCAAAAAGAAAATAAAAATCTTATCCCATTTACGATCGGCACCATTAGCTGTAAGAAAAACATAGAGCGAAAAAATATAAAAGAGACACGGCGTTACTTAGTCGTTCCGCTGATTGGAATATCGGTCTGAAAGCTTTTTTATGTACCCACTTACACGGGAAATACGCGAAACATTGACGTTACACCCGTAGGTGTTTATGTATGCTTGCTTGTTTATTGCGTCATATTTTTTCTTTTAAAATACAGCCTGTACCTGGCCATATTTATTTAATCGACATTCGTGTACAATACAGCTACTTCCAACGAAGTTTATTGCTGCGTTATTAACGTGGAAGAAATCGAGGAAAGAACATTTTTAGAACACTATTACGGAGGTCTTTTAAGTAAGGTACAATAATTGCGTCGATGGATTAATTAGGCTACTAACGAGTTCATATAACTAGAAATGGTTTCTTTATTTCTGTGTAAATGACGGATTAGGGCCGGCGCACATTTCGCGAGGCGCAGCGCAGCGGTTGGTCACTGCCAAACAAATATTGACCTTGAACCAGTTAATTTAAAGTTGAAAATAAATATACTTCCACTAGCTCGAGAGCGCGTCTAAGCGGAAACAGACGCGCGTCTCAAATTATTTATTCTTTACTTTATTTTTAGGCACGCAACGTTGATATTTGTTTGCGCCGGTCCTTGGAGAGAGAAAACAAAAATGTTTCATGCGGTTCCGCGCAGGTGTCGGCTTATCAAGGATGACGGGGTTATTAAAATCTTGCTCTCTCTTATTTTTATTATTGCTAAACGATGTAAACGACTGTTTCTATCAAAAATAATTACTTTTACTCTGCCTTAGCATTAATTCATTAAACCTAAATTATTTTTTTACGATGTTCGGTACAAGAAGCTAAATATTTTATAGGCACTTAACAGGCTAGCATTTTAATATAGTTATCTATCAAAAACTGAATCAGACCAGAATTTAGGCAGCAATAAACCGAGCTATACTCGTATATATTATCTACCTCAACTTTCTCGAATGGTACTCCATTCTAATTAAACTTAGCCGAATGATCTATATCGTGCCCGATAAAATAGTCAGATTTGTTTCATAACTCCCGGGCATAGCGCGGCACCGACAAAGAATTACGAACGCTTTTGCAAAAACATTATATTATTGTCATTTTTATTGCCTTTAGCAGTTACCAACACAACCCTGTGTGGGTAATAAAGGCCTTTGCCGAAATGTTTCATTTAACCTCAATACCTAACCATATCCAATGTACCAGTTTCGCTTTTATTATGTAGAGGTCATCTTTTGTTCATTTTCAAATCAAAACTCAATAAAACTGAGCCCCAGAGCCGTGTCTTTGTGCTACAAATTGAAAAACATATTGTTATGCCGTTGATTAAATTACGCCTTCGCCTAATGAATGGACATCACCCACACAACCTTTGTGTAGGCTGTGATTGTGATTATGGTTTCTTTATGAAAAGGTTTTGAAGCTCTTTATATATACAGGGTTATTGGTTATATGTCGGTAATCCATTAAGGGGATGTAGGAGGTCATTTGCAACAAATTAACCCCTTATGACCCCCATGCAAATGTCAACCATTTTGGAGTAATTTGACATTTTATACTTTTTTTCTCTTATTGTATCTATGTTTTTGGAATGTTCTGCCGATAAAGTACGACCGTGTTTTTTTTTTTGCAGATTTCGACTATTTTAGTCAAATAACCTGCTCGAAAACGATAGAAAATTGTAACGATTTGTATAACTATTAAAGATACTTGTTATTTTATGGTTGATTATTATGTATTGACTTCTACTTAGAAGCAGAAAACAATAATTAAAAAAAACATGAATTGGTTTTTGTAAATAAATCTTCAAAGTTGTGTACCGGTAAAAACATATAAAATGTCAAATTACTCGAAAATGGTTGTCATTTGGGGTCATCAGGGGTAATTTTGTTGCAAGTGACCTCTCCTACATCCCCTTAATGGATTGCCGACATATAACCAATAACCCGTATACATACATAAACTCACGCCTTCTTCCCACGGGGTTTGGCAGTAACCACAGAACGCTACCTGCTACGATCCTTACATACCTATTCCTTTTACTTCGTTTACGTTCATACATATTATGGACGTAAAAAAAAACTTATTAAACATACGCACGCTCTTTTTACCCATATAATTATCATCCCCCTTATCAGAAACTTCTCAGAAATGTCAGCCTGTTTCCTCTTACTTCGTTGACATGAAAATAACAAGGAAACGTAGGAAGTACATATTTATAAAAGTGTCTTTAAACGTAGCTCTTATTTTTTATGTACCGTTTTATGTTAGCGATGTTGCCATTTTAAGTTTTTAAATAACAACACAAACAAAATTCGTGGTACGGAAATCTTTAAGGGTTGCCATCCTTCTTCTTATTAAACAAATTGGTATAATGATATCGGATCTCGACAGGACAACTACGTAAGTAAGTTTGTGACATCTAAGTAGCCGTAAGAGAAGTTCGAAAGAGATAATGGCGTTAATCTGTGAGTCGCCACTCGAACCAGTTGCTATCGGGGCAAAGATGGCGTCGATAAACCGTGGCTTAGCCGATAACATCTGAGGGGATGGCCGAGTACTGTAAGAAATAGGCTCGTAATGAATCGCCCTGAAATCACCTCGGACATGATAGGGCGATACAAGTGTAGTTGATGAAATTGTTTGTATTCACGTTTATCATACTTAAGTAATTGTAAACGTATGAGTCTGGCTAAAAGATAATGCATTTGAATTGTTTAGTACATGTAGAATTTCGAGCATACTTTAAGGGTTCCTAACTCAAAGGGTGTCAACACTGTGACCGTGACTCTATGTAAATCTCTGCCGTCTTTCTGTCCGTATATCTGTTACAGGACCTGTAACAGATAGACAAAACTACATATTTTCACAAAATATGTGTGTCGACCATATCGATCAAAACCAGTAGAGATTGTATAAAAAAAAACGTAGTCAGATAAAATCTAAGCCCGCATGACATACACTATGACTGTAAAACTACCTTTGAATTTGGTTGCATTTCAGCGATTACACCCATATGAACTAGGTGGAGCTTTCTAATTAGTGCAAAAACAATTAAGGGATTAAAAATTCAACAGTTTGCGACCAAAATCATAGGAGTGAAAAAACATACATAACATAAAATCACGCCTGTATTCCCCGAAGGGTTGGGCTGACGAATATCTATAGTACACCCACATTTGGGGTGAAAAAACTTTAAACGAAAGTAACTACGAGTATGAACAACACAGTTGCAAATATGGCTTTTATTGATATGCTGACCTCGAGATATGACCTTACATATTGTGATCGCAGATGGATTGTCGAATCCGCTGTTTTACAAAACCACTAGTGGTTTTACAAAACAGCTCCGTTATTTAAAACAACACGTTCAGCTAGATTGCCATTGCGCTGCGTTTAACAAAACTGCTACCAACGTTTAGACGTAATGCAGAATGGCTTATCTGCAGTCACAATAAGTGTTTGGTGTGGCTTCTAATACCGAATTCGTCGCAGTTACTTGTCTATTTTAGGACTGACTTTTATAAAACTCTCATAACTTTTAGTTAATATCGTCCTTAAAATCACTGTTTTCACTTGAGTTTGGGAAATTACTCATATTACTCGTTTCATTTATTTTTGTTTCGGTCGCCATTATTATTGTTATGATACACGTAGCCACGAGTGACAAAATTTAGAACTAAAATCTACAATCTGACGTTTTATTTCGAACTGTTTTATATAACCTCATATAATCATTGACCTGATGCGTCTGCAGCTGCGTGCTGCATTGATAAAACGCAAAGCGTTTATGCAATTTTGCGTGTTAAAGTTCAGTAATTATGAAAAACCGCTTAACGTCGTTCAGTTGTTTTACATAACAGAGCTGTTTTGTAAAACAGCTAGCGGTTATGTAAAACAGCGAATTCGACAATCGATCTGTGACATAGATACGGCAACAAAAGTTCCTGCCTACTTATTATAACAAAAATAAATCTCCAATATTCGCAAGAAAACTTTATTTATAATATAACGAGCTTGTTAACATTATTCTCCGTTTTCCGAGATTTTATTTTATTCATCCCGATACATTATAACTTTATCATTAAAGAAAATGTTGCTCAGCTTATTTGTACCTACTTAGTTTAAAAAAGATATACAATAATAAAAGTATTCTACAAAAAGCGGCCTCATTAGGAGTTTTATTCGTAACATAGTACAGTAAAAATAATAAATAAGATGTGACAAAGCCTTTAGAAGCCGTATTATGTTTGAATAATCGGCCGTGACTGTGCTCCACGTATTTTGGGATGGAAGCAAAATGTTTTAGTAATGTTTTCTTGTGATACAAGCGAGCAGACGATAAGTAAGTACTTGTGTTACTATGTAGGTTACCTAATTCAGATTGTGGAACATGAGCACAGAAATATTGTATACGCTAACACGCCTCATCATAACAATGTGGATGGAGCTGCATCACAAACCATGTCCCAATTCTTATCCTGCTCCCTGTGCCCTCTGTGGCGAAGTTTTGAGCCAACAAATACACTGTCGTGACCTCGACACGAGGAAGAACAAGATCTACCGTTTAATAGAAAACCAGCGTAAGAACATCTGTCTGGATTAATGCTGAAATGGACCTTTTTGGCGCTACTGTAATGCACAAACTATTGTCGTTAAAACATTTCACTTTTTATCTTAATTTTATATTGTGTTTCACGATCTGTTGCCAAATAAATATTATTCACAACAACTAACATTAACATTATTAATAACATTTCCTCACATACGAGGACAAAACGCGATTCGTTTTTGTCCAGTCATTAGTTCTAAAACCTCAACATTGAGCGTCCCAAACACAAAATCATAAAGCTCAATGTTATCATTATTAATAACTTCATTAATACCAACAACAACGCAATCACAATAATTGCATCATCTCCAAGCTTCGCGAACTGACATTGTAACAACGTAGCTTGACACAAACAACCATCAGCTCAAGTTAATTGAATATTCTGCGTGATGGTCACAGTGTTAATCCACTATACGAACAGGTCAATAGATCAGTTATCACGGCAAAAGGTGTATTGGATAAAGCCAGCTTTAGACCGATTACATCGCCTCACCGTCCTCTGTCCCGGCAAATTCGTGTAATAGGAGGCGCCTTGTGATTGGCCAGTTTCGAATACCCGCCAGCGACAAATTGGATCCAGTTAGCCTGTAGGTCACGTTACTAAAAGATAGAATGAGGAATAGAGGCCACTTCAAATTGGAGGAGATTCAACTATCGCCTCAATATAACAAAGTAAACTGTTGTTATTATTTTAAATTATACCCTAACGTTGTACTTGAACGTTAATTAGGTAAACGGGTTGTTTAAAGAGGATCCAGCTTTGAAAGCGAAGACGAAATTAGTACCTACTTGAGTAAGTAGAGCATTTTCTGATGAGCACCTACCGAAAATGAGAGATACCTAGTTTATGTAGCTATTGTTGAAAGCACAAAGCTTCGCCATTTTATGACTAAAATGAATGCGAGTAATTTTCATAAAAAAACCTTACCTAAAATTGAGTTCAAGACCTGGATCAGATCATGTGTGATCAAATTGAAGCACGTCTCAACATATTTTATGCAAAATCCTTTCCAATACCATGTGACGCGTTTAATATCACGCCTTTATCCTACTAATATTATAAATGTGAAAGTTTTTAGGTATGTTTAGATGTTTATTACTCAATTTGGATGAAATTTGGCACACAGATAGTTTATAACCTGAATTAATACATAAACTACTTTTTATCTCACTAGTACGTTTCCGGGGGATAATGTTCGACCTCCACGTGGGCGCGCCGACCCAAAGCTAGTTTTTTAATAAAAGACACATTGATTCAACATCACAACATGTTTTTCTTTGTGTAAATACCCGTCAGTTTGGGGAAGTCGGAGGGTTATGTCGGACTTCTACTTAATATAACCACAAGGTGGCCTTTCTCAGCTACTGACAGGTACATAACGGGCCAAAGGACTTTGTGCCAGATTTGCAAACATACATAAAGTAATGAACGGATGGAAGTATAAACTACGTTACTGGTTGAAGCCGGTGTTAATAAAAATAAATTGGAAATAATTATGGTATTCGGGAAGACCTTAGATTATTTAAATAAATGATAAGAATCTCTTAGTAAACTACTTTGCTTTACACGTAAGCGATAATAGATACAAGTTAAGTTTATATTTAACCATTTAAATAAATTTTAAGATTGTTCAAAAACAGATGGTTTCCATGCCATCATACGAAAGAAAGCGGCCTCATTACTACATCGCTTGCATGGTAGTGACAATAGCATCCTGAAAATGATAGCTGCCAGACCGGACTGTCCCTTTCAGTGACACTGGGTGGGGACAATATTAGATCAACATAAATAAATAATTTGTGAAAACTAACAATACTAACCTACCTACTAAAAAACTGTGTTGTCTTTCAATGAGACAGGAACGAAACCGTTTTATGTATAGATACTACTTACAGACAGACAAAAGAGTATTGTTTAAACCATTTAATTGAATAATTGATCCAACAGTTGTTTGTAGACACGATAGGAGTATGTATTAACCTTGACTCGAACTTCGTGTGTGAATAAACACAAATAAAATGTTCTTTAACTTTCTACGTTACTTAAGTCTTTTTTCTTATTTACATTACGTGTAGTTTGTTTGTATATTTGTGTGATTTGATCAATTTAATTCAAGGTAACGAATCAACATGGTCTATGAATTACGAAGTATTTTCAAATATACTTGACCTGTATGAAGTAATGCAATCATTAAAATTAGTTTACTAATGGTATCTATTTTATATAAACAAAGTTGAAAAGCTGTTCGTTGGTAAGCGCATCATTTGAGAATGGCTGAACCATAGATATTTTTTTTTATTTCTATGGGCTGGACCAATTTGGCTATCTTTTGGTTTAAAATGTTCGTAATAGTCCGAGTTAGGTTTTTATGGAACGAAAAGTTAGAAAAAATTCCTGGCAAATTTTCAAGTCCAGGAAAACTGAACGTCCTTTTTTTAAGGGATTTTTGTGTTTATTGAAATTTGGGCAGGACAACGTCTATCGTGTCAGCTAGTTTATTATAAAAACAACTGACTTCGATGAATAAATTCCTGCTATATTTATGTTTACATACATAAACTAGAAATTTTAATTGACAATCGAGTTATTTTTTTTTCCCTTATATGAAAATAGCTTTTGATGAAAATGGCTTCGCCCGCGTGGAGTTCGAACAGAATCGGGTCAATCACTCTCCATTAAAAATACATATATGCTTAACTAGGTGCCAACTTTCATGGTCTTCGGTCAAACGGTGTTGGAGTTCACTCTAGACTCACAAAATGTATTACTTATATTTTAAAAAAATAACATTTAACACACTACTAAAGTTTATAATAATATAATTCAATCATGATTCGAAAGAAACGTAGCGCATAGCATCTTAAAGCATTTCTGACCGTCGAAAGTTGTATTTTCGTAGTTTTTTTTGGTTGAAAGGTACCCTATGTTCTTTTCTGTACCCGACAACGTATATGCAAAATTTCATGATGATTGGTTCAGTGGTTTAGGCGTGAAAACTTAACAAACAAATAAACTTACTTTCGCATTTATAATATTAGTTAGAATGCGAAGGTTGCTGAGGATATTTGTTACTCAATCACGCATTAAAAGGTAAACGGATTTGAATGAAAATTGGTACACTGATAGAACACGCATTAGATTAACACATAGCTTACTTAAATGCTGGTAGGTACATGAAATAGTTACCCTAAAATACGAGTGATGCCGTAAGTTTTAGATACATTGCTAAAGATCTTACAAAACTCTTCAAAGGAAACTACTATTAGGTAATTCTCAAACTGTACCCAACGAGGCATCATTGTAGCGAGCTCAAAGTTAGCCGTGAATGTCCCACGAGGTATCCCAGTCTCGGCTGAAACCGACGTGCTTCAGTGACTGTGGCAGAGCTTTCGAATTTGCTTGTCGAGCGCGTCATATACAAAGCTGTGTTGCTGACATTTGTGGACATTGTACTGCCTGTACCTACTGATATAATAAATTTACTGTATACCACGCTTATTGTAAACAAGGTGCACGTTGTGTTGGAATTTATTCGTGTGCTTATGAGAAGTTTTTGCAACGTAGTGGTAAAATGCACGACGCAGATCTTAAAGCGCTGATTGTGACATAAATTAGGCTACAGATTTTGTTTGAAACATATGCCTAATAAATGACAAACTTTTCATGGCCAATTCTAAACGAAAGAACAACCAAACCTTTCAAAATAAAGATAGGCAACTTCGACGTCTAGGTTAAGCTGTAGGTATTAAAGAAATGCTTTTATGTAAAAAACATGGCAATAATAACTTCGTAATCAGCCTATAACGTTCCCACTGCTGGGACACAGGCCTCCTCTCTGAAAGAGGGAGTGGGCCGTCATCCACCACGCGGACCCAGTGTGGGTTGGTAGATGTCACATGTCTTAGCATTTTTGGTTCTAGGAAATGCCGGTTTCATCACGATGTTTTCCTTCACCGTTTTGAGAGCAGTGATGATGAAATTAAATACGCATAGTAAAGTGTCTGCCTGAGTTCGAACTCACGACCTACAATTTGTAAATCGGAGCCGATACCACTGGGCCACCACTGTTCTATGCAATAATAACTTATTAAAACTAAATCCACACCATGTTTTTTACGTGGGAGCATTAGTTTAATACCTACAGTTTAAGCTAGACGTCTAAGTATTTACCGAAATAAAATTTAAACAACATTTCAACACGCCCGCACCCATGACCTTAGTTATTAAGGTAAGTTACTAAGTTCCACCATAGCTTAGGTTATTCACACTGAATACTGAATACAGTAATACTCAACTGACAAAGAAAAATTGTTTTATTGTCACAGAAACACGTGCATATAAAATATAATTTAACTTGAACACACACACACACCCAGCACCGCTCGGTTTGCAAAGTGTCTGAGCGAAGAACTTCAGCCCTGCCAGTTGCAGATTTGATACCCATACGAAACAAATATATAGGGTGTTAGGGACTTCAACGCGCATATTGTTACCACAAATTCAGCACATGACTGTAGAACTACTTATTTCGCCGGTTAATAAAAAAAAATCTGCTGTTCCATACAGTCGAACAGCTGATCGTGTAGTTATTGCACTTAAGTAGCAGATGTTTTTTTAACCGCTAATTAATTTATATGCTGGGTAAGTCTGTAAAAATGTAATACTACGACTCAATGGAAATCTTAGCATGGGACAATTTTTTGAAAAACCTATGAGCGTCTATCTTTTATTTGTGTCATCTATATAAGAAGTGTTTTAAAAAGCGTTGTTGCTCACCGAGTGGTAAACAGAACGGAAAAGTAACTAAAAATCCAACTTCGCAAAAAGAAAAGAAAATAATACTCCTCTGTCGCAAATATAGCAATTAGCAACTAGAAAGGCACGGTGAAGCTGTATACGAGTATTTGCTGTTTTTTAAGCTGTAGAAATCCATTCTTATTCTTATAATATTATAAATGTGAACAAACTGTGTATGTATGTCCGTCTGTTACCTTTCACGACTTAACGGCTGAACGGCTTTCGATGAAACACACAGGTAGACCATGACCTGGGTTAGGACAGAGGCTGCTTTTGTGGGATAATTTCCGTACTCCACGTGGACAAAGCCGCAGTCAGAAGCTAATCTTCTATAAAATTTATTATAATCTTTTATACACACATATATATCAATATTATAGCTATTCGTATTACCAAGTAATACCGTGCTATTTCTTGCTTCGGCTTGGCAAGTCAAACAGCTGAAAATAAAGTTCAAATAGGTGAAAATAGAACTGCACCCTAATTGCATAATACACTCTCACTACATCTATCACAATCTGAATCATTCTGAAGCCTATTGCTAATCCATTGCTTCATAGGTATGTTCGAAAAATTTGTCTGCTCAACAACGTAAATAACACAATGAATGTTGTTGAACTGTCAAAATGAAAGCTATTCCTACTGTTAGTGTGTTACGCAATTACCCCACAGGTCAATATCTATACAGGTCTAGGTCTATCTTTAACTATACATATAATAAAATAGTAACGAAGTCAAAACTGTAACTTGAATATTTTTGAAAAAAAAAGAGTAATTGTGACGTAGTTGTGGGAACGAGTCTGATGGCGAAAATCTAGTTTTTATAATTTTTGTCCGTTTGTCTATATGTCTGGATGTAGGTTCCGGATTGGCGCAACAACAACTGAACGGATTTGAACTAAATTAGTTTATAACCTGAATGAACACATAAGGTACTTTAAATCTCGGTAGTACATTCCCATGGGATACTTTCCCGCATACATGCGGGCGACGCCGCGCCGCGGGCAAAAGCTAGTTATTAATAACACCTTTCTGTTAATAGCAGCACAATTAATTATTACCTACGCACCATTTACACTTTGTATAGTTAAAACGGTGAACTATAAACAGAAATAGAAACTCAAAGGAAAGTTCGTATTTAAATTCCAGATAGTCATCTGACATTTCAAGTATTTTTGTGTTTGCTGGAGTTTGACCACGGAGTACATTAAAAAAAAAAAATGTTTATTCTCCACAAACAAAACCCACCTTACAAATGAACGGCATTAATTTAATTGACACATACAAAACAGCCAAAAGCCTCGCATTCAAGCTATAAAAGTTTGACAATTTCGTCTATTGCTTGATGCTAAAGCCAGGGACCAAAGACAATACACATTGCTCTGTGTTGCGACACTGGCAAATGACAACAAACAAACGATCAAAACAAAAACAGTATGCCGGTTACAGTGTGGAAAAATGACTACTTTTGTAACAAACAAACAAACAATAATAATAAGAACAATTAAGCAGTGCGTCGCATCTGTGCAAGAACAGGTCATTGCTCGGCAAAATGCTATGACTTCGGACGAACCTATCGTCAACAGCACTGATTTCCAGCAACTACCTCTCGAATGACGTAATGACGTCCCCCTGTGTGAATAATAAATCGGGGTCAAAATGGGGTGTCAAATTGCTGTGTTTAAAAAAGGTACTCTAAGTCACAAACCAGTAGATACTTACTGAAAACCAACTAATTACCGAACTGCATTTTAAGTACTCATTATAATAGCTCTTTAGTTGTGTATTTCTAATAGAACGCCATTAATTAGGTACTAAGTTAGTTTTAGTAAACGAATATTTTTAAATAGGGTAGTTTCTAAAATAGTTGATTTTGTACTAGCTTTTATATAAGTAACGTACTACATAACAATGATATTTATTTTCTTGCTTTATTATGATTCTGAAATTATAATGGAATATTTAATTATTAGAGCAGTGGTAGCCCAGTGGTGGGCCACCACTGCTCTTACGAGTTGTAGGTCGTAAGTTCGAACCCAGGCAGGAGTTTTACTTTGTGTAATTTATTTCATCACCACTGCTCTCAAAATGGTGAAGGAAAACATCGTGCGGAAACCGGCACGTCCTACTACCAAAAAATCGAAGACATGACGTGACATCTACCAACCCACACTGGGCCCGCGTGGTGGATGACAGCCCACTCCATCTCACAGAGACGACGCCTGTGTCCCAGCAGTGGGAACATTAAAGGCTGATTATGCTATGCTCATGCTAATGGAATATTAAATATTATTGTTAGTGCTAAAACTAATAATAATAATAATGAGGACGTGATAATCCCCATCAAACTTTTACTAAATATGGGTTTTTCTACTTAATTGGAACAACTTGCTTGATTAAAAACAGCCATCAAAAAATATCTCATTATTATAATTAAATTCTTGCACACACTTGCATAGTACCCAATGGACTATTTACCTATTTCACCTTTAATAATGACCCTAAAAAGAAAACCCGTAATATTTCCCGGGAATTTAAAAGAATGAAGTAAAATACGCATGGAAGTATTTATCAAAGATACAATTGTAAAAGGAAATACATAAATACGGTATTATGTGCTAGTGGGCAATGCATTGTACGTACAGTCGTGGCCAGCGCTGTTTAACAATGGAACTATGTCATTATTTATACGCGTATTGTACATTGGAGGAATTTTAAATGAGCAACGTATGCTGCATGTGCAGATATGAGAATTTTAAAATATAGTAGTATATTATTTTACGTTTGTGTGTTGATATATGAGGATTGAAAGTATTTAAAAAATATAACGTATATCTTTATTTCGCAAAGTTGTTTCCGTATCCGACTTTTCATTTTTATTTTAAAGGAGAAAGAGTAACAAGAAAAATCTGTGGTTAAATTAAAACAATTAATAGATAATTAAAGCTGCATGATATGTAATCCCCGCTCGTAAAAGTGTATTTTAATTCTAATATAGTAGAATACCTTACTCACGCAATTTTTATGAGTATAATGTTTAGGAATCATTTATACGACAAAAATGTCTAATATGAAAATATTTTTCGAAATTTCATCCGTAAGATGAACATATTTATACAGAGGTTAAAGATCTCGTAAGATAGTATTTATCATTATAAAAACACTCAATCTGTTTATACTGAAAGCAGTTATAAAAATATAGTTGGCGTGAAATCTAATATTGATAGGAAAAAGGTTAAGAAACCGGACAAGTGTGATCGTAACTAGCTCATTAGGATGTTCTTGCTATAGCCAAGTTATCTACCTACTTCTGTCGGCATAGTAATTAGATATAGGAAACTTATTATTTTACGTAGATGTGGATTTTATACTATACGTCAGATGTCTTCCTATACACCAATGTAATTGTAGTTTCATAAGTATTACCGTATAGAGTTACTATAGAATCAGTAACTTAATTTGACACTTACACTTCTTTAAATAGGGGGCTCGTGGCTAAATGATAACAGCCACACGGTCGATCAAAGGTTAAGCTCGCTTGCCGCGGTCGGTTTGTGGAAGGGTACCATCCAATACATATCGGGAGCCCTCAGTGCCTCAGAAATCACTTTAAGCCGTTGTTCCTGGCTGTCATTCGTAGATCAGATAGACCGTCGTTACGGATAGTCAGAGGCCCAAAAGTCTGATACCCAGTCTTACCAAAGGGTACCGTGTTACCTAGTAACTGGATTGTGGAGGTCAGATAGGCAGTCACTCCATGTAAAATACTGGTATTCAGCTGCATCCGGTTAGACTGGAAGCCGACCCCAAAATTATTGGGAACAGGCTAGGTATATTGATTTTTAACACTTATTCTACCAATTTTTCGTATAATTAACTCGTCTGCTCGACGTCCGTAATGTCCCTGCGGTGATCCATAGAATATCAGCGTCAGGTATATTTGCCTGGCACAAGCTGAGCTGGACTCTCATTTGGTGCAACCTTGAGACGCATACTGAACTTTGGTTGTTCTATATTTGAATTTTCTTTACTAAGTCATAGTGTCACTTTCATTCTTTTTAGTGTGGTTTTTGTTTTAATATTCTGTATTGGTGAAGACCACATCAGTAAATTATGCATATATTTTCTCTATTTATGTACTTAGAGTTATCATTCAATTGTGCTTTTGTCTGTTGTGTTTTCTTTCTCTGTGTTGCACTAAATACATGTTTTATACTTATGTCTAAATTTGGGATTTAAAAAAAGAATAGGGCTTATGGTGAAATCAGTTTAAAATCATATTTGGGTTAATGTAGTGTACTTATAGTTTACGTTATTCAAAAACAAGAAACATCTGACCAGTCAAAAGAATAGTGTAACAGACATCTTAGCTACACAAAAGGTTCTGACTGACCCTTTTAGAACAAAACGCAAGAAAGCGAAAAATCTTCTTTAACCTAGACAACATTACGATCTCTACAAAATACATGAATCATCGTAAAAATTATCTAAATCGAACATCTTTATGTAACTTTATATTATTTCGGGTAAATAAAAGATTGCCACGTCAACAAGAAATAAACTCACACCTATCTTTAAATAGGTAAACACCGCTTTTTCTTGGAACTGTCTTTTTCAGAAGGTACCTATTTAATTCCCATGAGAACCTATAAGTTAAGCCTCAGCTGCAGAGCGTCCTCAATATTTTACAAGTAATTTCGGATCTCGTAAAAATACAAGAACTTAGATAGAAACTTTTAAAAAGCAAGTCGGCCCTCTTATTTTTTCCTTTAAGACCCATCCTGAACAAGTTGAATAGTTTTACAACGGAGACCCTTCGATAAAGTGTCATAATTTAGGTGAAATATTGTTTTTCTGGCGAGGGGAGCATATTTCGTTATCTTATTTGTGGTTTCTGAATAAGTTACAGTTTTCTTTCCTTTCAATAGTATATATTTACCAAACCGACTTCGGAGACCTGTTGATAATATTATTTATGAAGTTCTCCAAATATATGGATGTATTTGCGTTATATTGTTTGTCTGCTTTTATTTGTCAGGTAAATAATGTCGCAATTTGCTACTTTTGTAGTTTTCCCTTTTCACTAACTTTGCCCCATATTTTATATTAGTTACGCCAATCTTAACGCTGAACTATTTTATTGCGAAGTTTTTAAGACTGGCCAAGGACGAGCCATTTCTGCGCTTTTCAACGAGGTAGCGCCTAGTATATATAATATATAGTCCTCCAGACCGTATTTCGGCCATGGCGGCTAATCTCAACGGAAATTAGTCTTCGGCGCGGGAGATTTTATAGTGCACAAGTGTGTCCGCAGACACAGGTGCACTCCTCTTCCCTCACTTTAATAGTCCGATGGGACAGCAAACCGACAAGACCGGAGAGAGATTAGGGGCAGGACCAACGGCTTAGCACGTTCACTGCGTTACTAGATACTTGAGAACTGGTACGTACCTTGCACTCAGTGCGGGGGCGAAAGAGACAAATTTACCGCTGGTGCGGGAGCTGTATCTTAGGAACTAAAAGGCTTAGAAAAGAGACTAATATATTTTTGGGATTGTCTCGTGAATTATAACTAGATTTATGTAAAAACCTATACCAGATCGGTTAGACCTGGCTTCGATAGAACGTAATTTTTTTCTTTCAAGTGCGAGTACCCAGGTCTATTAGAACTGGTATCAGAAACCTGGTACCCTATCTAGTACCGCACTGAAAGTTGGATTTATTTGCAACAGTGATGTACTCGAGATAAGTTGTGTTTTAATAAGGTAGAAAATATTTCTATATTTTGGACTGTAATGATCATGAATGATGAATTTCATCCCATCACGTCTGACTACTCGCCTTTGAGTACATCTACTTGTTATATAAATGTAAGTATGTACGGGGTTTTCTGGGAGGTGAAATAATATTATTAGTTCGTCATTTGGACACGTATTCTGGGTGAGTGTTGATAGTTTAAAAACAAATACGTCGGCCTTTTTTTTTCACTTCTCATACAAATCACGTCAGCTAATTGGGTAAATTTCCACGGAAAGTCAAAAGAATAATGTCCGAATTTTTACATTGGACCTGTCAATACATGTCCAAATGACATACCAATAACTTTGTATTATTTCTATCTATATCTTCACGCCAAATCCTTTGCGGGTAGGCAGAGAGAACCGAGCGCTGCAGGACACGATCCTTCCCCTTACACACCTCTTTCGCTTCTATAACATTCATAGCCCTTTTCCTACACGCTGTTTTTATGTCTCAGAAATAGACTATATATTGACTATAGTATCGATTTTCTTTAACACATCACAAAAATTTTTGTAGTTCTACGCGGTTACCGGATATTATTGACCTAGCAAAGTTTTCACATTATTTTGAATATAAAGAATTATAGGATTTATCTACGACAGCAGGGTTTAAACAAGCAACTAATGTAGATTATATTCATATATTTCTTTTTCAAATTGTACGTGATTTCAGTGACATATCTAACTTTTAAATTTTGTAAAATTACCGGGCGTTAGAGCACTGGTACCTACCGTGGCAAAGGCACAAACTAGGTCGATACAATCTGGTAACGCATATATTGAAAGTTTGCTGAGAAGCTTCCCGCAGTGAACGTGTTAATGTGCTTTCCGAGGTACGGTGGTAGCATCATACCGCCAACTATCAAACTCCAGGCTGGTACTAAGAAATTCCTAATGGAAAAACCCGAACGCAGAACCCCACACACAGCAGTCGCGCTTGCAACCACGAGACCGACGGGGCAGTGCCTAATAGCAGTTATCCAAAGAGCTTTTTTGTAAGGCGAAACACAATAGCGATTAATTAATTTCATACGTACTCCGTAGAACATAATCATTATACTTTGGAACAATGTATGACAATAATTATAACGGTACCGCCAAAAATGAAATACTTTTCTTTGAAATATTTGGTGTCTTAATTACCCATACACTAAGGTAATAATATATCAATTAGCCTACCAATTACCGACACTTTCGATAAAATAATGAAATAAGCTGATAAAATATTCAGGAGCAATCGGTTTACAAAACACAACTAATATAATATTCGAGATTGAGTCGAACATTCGTCGTATGAAGGGGAGGTAAAATGAGAGCCATCAGGCGAAACTTTTCTCTTTGCGCAAAAGTTTGTGATGTGAACAGAAACCCGGGGCGCGCGGGCGGCGCCCCTCGGGACGCACATGCATGTTTAATGGCGTCCTAGAAAGGTCAAGAGTCTGAATGTGAGTGGAAGTAGTGAATACATTACCAGCTCCCGAGTGGCCAGGTACTCACATCCAAGCAGCCGCGCCATGACAACCTCTTTTCTAACTTACACCAACTAACACGCGGACAGGTAGTTTGTAGCTGTCTCTCAAACAAATTAATTGTGTCTTAGTTTTGAGCTGTAACGAGGGAGCAACTCAAACAAACTTTTGAGGAAGGTACGCGATGGAAGTGTTTTCCCCTGCGTTAACATTATGCCGTAAACTCGCAAAATTTCGCCGCAACGTTGACTAACGGTTAGCACAACTGGCCTGCCCGGAATTCAAACTTTGTTGGACTTTAAATTATGTGACCAACTGTGCAATAAATGTAATAAGCACAATAAATTCCACTTTTACATTTAGATTTAACTTAAAGTTTAAAAATATGCCGTCTTAAGTGCTTAAGTAAAAACCTTATGTAAGTCATTTTTTGTTTGTGTAATAACCCCCACGACGGATTGTAACCTACCTACATAAAGCTAAAGCCTAAATGAAGAACATGAAGTCTGCATTTCGTTAATTTTAATTGGTACGGAACATTAAAAAGCACAGAATGTATCCGCTGACATCCTCCCGCTGCGACGTAAGAAAAGGAAATAGGTCAGTATGACGCTCGTAAACGAGGCTTAGCAACTAGTCACAAGTCACGACCTACGCACTGTTGCGATACAATGCGAACGCAGTCTCAAGTGGTGGGAGCACTTCACTCCCCTTTCAAAGAGTGGGACAAAAACATTTATAAAATATAGTAGTGAGTAGGTGTAAGGAGTTTTTACTCACCTTTTGGTGGGTTGATATGCAATGCGCTTTTGAAGAGGCTTTCTTCGTCACGCCAGTCTAGGTTCCTCTTCATGGTGTAACCGCACATAGCGGACAAGGTTACAAGCAGGGCCAACATGAACAGCCTACTCCGCGTCTCGCCGCGATGCCAGTTCCGTGTCAACACTCCAGCCCCCAGGCCGAGCAATAAACAGAAACCCACACTTGGTATGTACAAAACACGCTCCGCCACTACAAAGCCAACGTAGAAAAGTAAATTAGTCGCAGGCACGAATGGCAGTACCATAAACGCCGTGAACATCAGCAACGCAACTTGGGGACTGCGATAAGCGCTCCTCTGCGTACTGCTCGCCTTGGACTTCGCTAACGATATCGGACAGATGCAACTAGAGTTGTGCATCGTTATGTTATTGTTGTTACTCGCGCGGCACACACTCGTGTGCTCATCACTGAGTGAATGTTTGCAGCCAGTGCACGGACACAATAGCTTTTTAGATGATACATTCTCTTTGTGCGGCGCATGATAGCTTTTTCTTTCATAACAGTCTTGTCCTCTATTATACTGCTTGCTACTATAATTCCATTTGTGCTTAATTTTACAGTTTTGTTTTTTGTAGTACTTTGCATCCCGAAATAGGTTATCTTGATGCTTTTTGAATTCATTTGTTAGTGTTCGCCAGGTCACTTTTGAAATGACGGCGTAGAATATCGCAGTAGTGATATTCCGGGCGTCGAACAGCGTCGTTATCCTCGGTATCGAGTCCATCGACCAATCGAAGCTGAGATGAAAAGGGTATAAAAGGAGGAAGAAGTTGAAGACGGGGAGATAAGCAAAAGTATAGAGGCGCGTAAGAATTGAGGGGTCTCGCGACGCGGGGTTATCAGCCGCTGCGAAGGCGGTGGGTG
Source organism: Dryobotodes eremita (assembly GCA_917490735.1). Lineage (NCBI taxonomy): Eukaryota > Metazoa > Arthropoda > Insecta > Lepidoptera > Noctuidae > Dryobotodes > Dryobotodes eremita. Next base: position 11,393,449 of record OU823249.1, read on the forward strand.
CCCCGGCCAGTCGTAAGCGCCAGTACAAGAGGGCGAAGCCTCCGGTGCCCAGTGCACAAACGCTCCGCCATCGATGCTGAAACAATGAAAAAATATCATTTAATAAAAAGACGATAAACACAAGCGAAGCGTTCAAGTGAGAACTGAACAGTTGACTACGTCAAACTTTTAAGAAAGGATCTAAAAGTATCAAGTTATTCCCAATTCATAAAATAAAGTTTATTCATAAACGCAAAGAGGAAAGTTAGATATTTGAAGTTTTATTTTTCTAAATATTGTTGGGAACTCCATGGTGATTGATTACCTCGGAGCAATATTTCATTAATATCTGTCGAAGAATTTGCCGCGATGTAATAGAATTATAGTAATTTTTTATAACCCGTCGGATGCATGGTGAAATTATGAAGAAAATTTGTTTACCGACTTTCTGATTTAAGGAACAATAATTGAAAATCCATTTAAACTAAATCAATACACAAAGGAAAAAATTAAGCCCTAACCTTATAAACAAACAATCCGCTTCAGAACAATCAAATCGGTCTCAGAGTCGAGAGATTAATGACCATTTTACCAAGTCGTCAACCGAGCAGGTTTTCTACACAGATTTATTTGGTCACGTATGTTCGAGATTGAACCCTATGACAGAACCATTTACGGCTCACATCTTAACGGCACGAGGACGGTGGTATTAAGAACTAATACCCACCCCACCAGAACGTGTCGTAAGGTGACTAAAACTAGTGGGAAACTGCGGTACTGTGGCTCTTCGGCTCTACCAGCGACGATATACATCTTGAGTGATAAATCTGGATCGGCCACTATCATTTTATTTTATAGGGCACTAATTTCCAGCTAAACTTTTTGAAGCCTTACATTATTAAAAAATGTGGGTACAAAGAGCACGGTTATTTTAATTAGTGGAACACAATGAATTTCGTTGAATTTTATGTTTAAAACAATTCAGTTGATGGATAAAAACCTTAAACGCATAGTAACCTAATTAAAACAGTTTCATTCTTGGAAATTAAAATGAAATCAAACGCTTCGTATTTGTTTTCATTTAGCAAGCAATTATCTGTACGATTTTTCCAAGAATAGTGGCGAAACTAGTGTCAAAGTGCCACACCCGTCCGCAGAACTAATAATTTAAAGCCACAGCGAAGGCACCTCAATAAAACTGATTTATAAAGGAGCGAATCGCGGCGAGACGTCCCTTAGATTATTAAATTACTACTAGCACGTACATAACGCCGACCCTCTTTCAGGCACTATATGATTAATATGAATATACGATCAGTTAGGTATTTTAATCTACTTAAAGTGGTGTTATTATGAAAGTTTTCACGGTTATTTAGTGGCGGTGGGGTTCGATCCGCGCCGGCCGGAGTGCGCTGCCGGCTTGTTACTTGTGGGAAGCTCGAGGAAAAGATTTATGAAGGTTACCGCGTCCCCAACCCGACCTGGCCCAGGGGAACCCCCCGCAGAACTAACGACGCCGTTTCGGATTTCTAGCACAATTTACACCACCGGGGGAGCAAATCGGAAATCTCGGCGAAACTTAGATGAAGTACAAATTAATCAATCCGAATGAGGGGAAAAAGGCTGAATAATACAACATACTCTTTGCACCTTTGTGAATTTCCTCGCCTATTACGAGAGTTTGAGGTCTTAAACAAAAAGAAAATAACGATGTGAGGGCAATTACGTATCATTTTGAACTCGAATGTCGAGTTAATAATAAGGAAATCTCAGATATGTAAATAAAATACGGTGTTTTACTTTACATGATAAAATTATTAAATCAGGAAGGATAAGTAAGCCAAATTTTATAAAATAATATTAATATATTACAGTAATAAGTCCGTACATGAAGTACATATTTCTCGTAAATTGTCGACTTGTACTTCATCAGGCAAGTTGAAGTCAAAGCAAATAACTTAATGAAATAAGCGAGCGAGCTTGGCCTAGCCGTCAGAGCAGCGCTTATCTGGAAAATTTACTGGCTGGCTGACATTGCCATCGTCGCCTCGCAAATGCCGACTCATTTGCCAGTCCATTTGAAAAACCCTCAGCATTAACTAGTAACGAATCTTCATTCAAAATACCCGCATTTATTTAAATCGGGATCTAAATTATATTAAGCAAGCTTGATTAAGATTAAAAATGCCGTTTTGCAACTCTAAAAAACGACTTTGCATAAGAACGGGCATGGTCGGCAAAAAGTTCTTACCTAATGTTTTCACTTATTCGTATTACTTCGACTAAGAAAAAAACGTTTCGACTAATTATGTCCTAATTTATGTCTTTTGGCACTAGATCGAGATAAAAAAACGCGACGATTTAACACAGAATCTCAGTACCTACCAACTTATAGGTATATATGTATCAACGAAAGTACTGGCAGACAAAACCTCTTACATTTTTCTGAAAAATAATCTTCTGAGAGGCTTCCAAAATGGAAATTATTTCTTACAAATAAAACGCTGCCACAGAGATACCCTGCCTATGAACTCATAAACTCGGTGAGGTAGACGTCGGTGCCGAGGGCTCCATTAACTTTAATACCCTCATAACTACATGACGAAATTTCTACAACAGGAAAAAGCTCTTTTAATTCCGACCGCCAAGGTCTTCGACAGGGAATGACAATATTTTTATACCGCCACAATATAATACGTATAAAGATAGATTCACACTCTACCCTGTGTGGCGGTGTCATTCAGAACAAATTATAACGGCGAGGAACATATTGTAGGGCTCTACCAACAACAAACACCTACGTAAAAATACGTGACCTAATTCTTGACCTTGCTTGTGACTTTATTTTTATAACCCAGCTTGGCAAAAAGTAACTTTGTCCTCATTTAAGAATGTATTCTGGCAATAGTATAAACTTAAATATTCACATTCGACTCACTTCTTCCAACAATGATTGCCGTTTAAAAGCAGCAAGTATTTGTTTAAAATTAAATAGTCAGCACACCATAAGTTTGCCTAATGTCTGACTTGGGTTATTTAAACATGCGCTCTAAGTTTTTGTTTCACGCTTTGTCTAAGTCCCGACAACAGACTACACATGCATTTTGTATTGAAAGTTCCTGCATCTCGGAGTGAGCCCGCTCGCGTTTTCAGATACATGCGCTGTGCCGGATTAAATATGGCAACATCTACGTGAACATACGACGAAAATGGCGGTATTTTATTTTGTAATAACTTTTCCACAAACGTCTAAATATTTATACTGTTTAAAGAGACTTTATGAATGACTATATTTAAGAGCGTCTGACGCACCCTAGGTCGTACCCTACTACCATCCGCGATTAATCTTTTGACATACACTGCATGCACTTTTCTTTTTTGGCCCGTGTGGAGAAAGAAACAGTGGACTACGATAGAAAGGTTTGTTCATTAACTTAGATGAATAGAAACATGTTTTACAAAACATCAAAAAATTTGCAAAATCGTATACTTTTATAATGTTTTTAAATATGTGAGCAGCATATATCTATCACATAATTAATTTATCGGTCATTGCTTCAGGTTTAATAATTTTTACCTAATTGTGGTACAGTAATTTTATTATAGACGCATCGTCTTCACATACAGTTACATAATGAATGTATACAAAATATTGTAAAACATTTTAAAAGAGTAACCGTGGAGTTTCTTGCCCATTCTTCTCTATACGAAACTACCTTTTGGAAGGGGCGACTAGAATCAATTCTATTTTAATGTACTTAAATGTTGACGTTCAAAAGTACCTTTTAAGTGCCTATTTGAAATAAATGCTTTGACTTTGATACCAAATATTTTTCATAATTGTATTAAAAACTAAACTAGACGGCATCAGACGGCACTCACGCCGAGCATCAAATAAATCAATGTTGACAAAAAATAGAGTACGATAATCTCATATTTCATAACTTGTATTGCAATTTCTAAGGTAAATAAGCAAGTTTCCTGTGGCGTACAAATTTCATATCGTCATAAGCAGGTAACTGGTGAAATTCGAGTCACGTAGTCACAGCAGCAAATAATATTATGAGAGAAATCGTGTCTGTTCGGAGTATAACTTTACTGGCATTCCGTCTCCACCGTGGGCCGTGGGTGCCTGTTCTTATTATTTATACTAGCGCTCTGCCCGCCTGCTTTGCTCGCAGATTTTCCTCTTGTTCGAATCATATTGTAAACTAAAGAAGCATAAACATGAGCAAGAAATATTTTGATTGAATATTTTCATGACTTGCAGTTATCTGAAGAGGATTGTAAATGCCTGGGTGCTTCGGCCCCGGTAAAGATAATGAAAATAATATAACATTGTTACGAAAGTAACAACTAAAGACAATTTCACACGGCTATTTATAACACTTCAGTGTAACCCATATTAGATACTCTAAATATTCATCACAGTGTTTTACGGAATTACTAAAAGGCCTAATGAGCAAGATTTATTATTTACCTTTTAGTAATCAATCAATGACCTCATTTCTAACAATTTAAACTAATTGAACAAACTAATACAAAACGAATCGTAAAAAGGTTATTTCTATTTTCCTTGTAGGTAATATTTTTTGCAAAAAATAAGTAATTAGGTAATTCGAATAAATGTTTTTGTTTATTTTCTTTGATTGAAACATGCTAAGTCACAGTTGTGTCGACATCTGTACGTTTTTAGTAAACGAGCTCACGCGAGTAGCACGTTCATTAGCCGCTCTTATCTATGTATTACATCAACAGACCTTCACATTGCTCACGGTAACTAACGTCAAACAAATACAAAACTATCTGGGATTCTGACATCGCAGGAACAACTGTGGGCGCTAGGAGAAGGGATAGTTCCATTGAACTTGTCTAGAGACTTAAGCGATAAGATGGAACTAACAGGTAGATTTCTAGAGAATAGGTACATCAATCGATAAAAGTCCGTGTAAACAAACAGAAAATTAATACTTGTATGGTACAAAAATAATCATGTTGTCATAAACATACTAAAATGCAATAACTCAACACACAAAGCGACTTTTTCACAATATTTATGTTTTGGCTACAACATTGTTTTGACTAAAAGGCGCCTGACCTTCGGACTTAGGAACAAAAAAATAAAACTAATTTAGCACGTGCCAAGTTGTTTTTAGAAAGTAGCAAAGTTATCCGTGTTGGGCTACGCCGTAGCAGCGCGCCGTAGCGACACGACAGCTGCTACGTGTGCTACGAGGCTACGGCTACGACAATAAGCTATTTTATTATTGGGGGCGCTAAACGAAACAAAAGTTCGTGACGCCTAAAATAGTGCCAACCGTAAACTGGCTAAGTTTTCAATACCTATAGAATGTACAGGATGTTGAATACCTTTACTCTAAAAATATAAAAACCGAGCCCGCATCATTTCAATTCCAGGCTGTCTGTTTCATAAAACAGAACGTAACTCTATCGTAACTTAAAAGCGATATATTCACACGTTAACAAGCGGAACTTGAACTGATTCAACGTGCGATAATTCCGAGTTTTAATTGGAGGTTAGACATGTTCTATAACGCTATCGATTGGAACTTCAGCTATTGGTTAGTTCCATACTTTCCGGTCGTGCGTATTTGCTCAGTAGTAGGTATTACGTCCGCTCGGTAAATAATGGTAAACCGAGTATTTACCGTGACAGTAAATGTCAACAGACTGTTCGCTTTGTACCAACTGTTGAGCAAACAAACGTAATCCTTACTGCTCGCTGGATGAGATAGTCTTGGATGAGGGGGAAGGGTGAACGCGAGCGAAGAAAGATTGCTCGTTCTCAAATCGGTGAATCGATTCCAGTTTATTTTTCCAATTTGTTATTCGTATAACAAATTGAAATTATTATTGCCTATTGAAATATTAATATAGAAGGATTCCTATTTTTCCTTGATGGAGGAGGCAGTTAGAATAATTCCTAGGAAGGAAAAGCATAGGTTCTTAAACAATACTTTAGGATGATTCTAATAAAAATAAAGATTTATAGTCCAATAGTTTCAGTTATTTAAATAACCCAGTAAAACACAATTATTTGAAACCACCATGTCAAATCAAAATAGATGTTTGAAAGTTCCAAGATCTTCAGTACTTACACCGGGTGAATTGAACTAAAACTGAGCGTCAAAGACTCAAAAGATGCTCAAACGCTTTGCAGTAACATTTAAATGCCATAGTATTTAAACTTGGGCGCTGTTACGCTGCTGCTAAGAACTATGCGTCTTAACTGCATTCCTAAAGAAATTACTTTGACTATCATTTAATGAAAATAGAAAAAGAAATACTTTACTTTAATAGGTAATAGGGGACGACCCTTTTGTTATTAACCGGTCACAAATCTACATTCCAAACTGCAACTGAAAAATTCCTGATAGAAAAACCAAACAAAACTTTACCGAATTGAACCGAGAACAGTAGCTAGCTAGCATTCGCACTTGCCACAGAGGGAGACTTTACACACATTGCGTAATTAAGGTTTTATTATTTCATTAGTATATAAAAGAGACATAATGTTAATAAAATTCAAAGTGGGTCAAGCCTAATAAAAAATATTACGAGCTGTATATAACGTAGGAATGTTCTATGTTAGTTGTACTTAACTAGCTCCAATATAACCACTTGAACTTTCGTGTATAACGCTCATAAAATTATCACGAAGTTACGGCGAACTTAAAACAAGCTGTTTGTAAATTGATCCGAAAACAGTGGCGGGTATTTAACAGTAAGTACATAGTTTTAAATAATAATATTATGAGAGTCGTAAATGCCTCGTTAGTCTAGTAGTCGCATACACTATTTCTGAGCTTGAGGTCTTGGGTTTGTTTCCCGGGTCGGGCAAAATGTTATTGGGTTTTTCTCTCTGGAATTTCTCAGTAGCAGCCCGGAGTCTGGATTTGTGCCCGGTTGATGGCAATAGGCTCGCCCTCTATTACATGAGACTAAAACATAACTGGCGAAATGTGGGTGATAGACACACCTCTGCCCAACCCCCCGTTTCCCACAAGGCGTGATGTTATGTTATATTATGAGAAGCGTTTTATTTACGTTAATACATACTAAACTAAATTAAATAATCACAAGCTCGGTCTATGTTTATATTAATAACTTATTAATACTTAACTTGACCTCGTGTATCGAAAATAACCATAGGCTACTTCGTCTCGACTTCTCTATATCCCTATTTTAATGTACCTAAGAGATAACGTCAACTTAGAATCGACAGCAACGTCTGCTTATCTGTTTATCGACGAGACGTATGCATGCTAAAATAAAAAAAAACGGACAAGTGCGAGTAGAATTCGCGTGGAGGGTTCCGTACGATAATTACATATGTTACCGACGAAAAACATTCCATGTAAAGTAGGTTACCAAGACTTACATAACGCTTTCACTGTTACCAAATTTCAGCTTTGTAGGACTCCGGGAAGTACCCTAGAGGTTTTAGTTTATAAACAGACCTGCACCCCGCATTTCAAGGGTTGGAGGACAAAAGTTACAAATTTATGCATTTTTTTGTTGTTTTTGTGCAAATTCTAGCCTGCCTACCAAATTTCAGCTTTCTAAGATTTCGGTAACTACCCTAGAGGTTTTGATGAGCGAGTGAGTGACTCAGTCAGTGACGAAATCGACGTATTTCAAGTATTAATAAAATCCAAAGCTAGACACATGAAACTTAGTGTGTTATAAGCTTGCTAACTATATTTTATCCTGAGAATTTGAGCTCTCTAGTATTATCCGAGCCGAAGCTATGACGGTATGAAAATACGACGAAACGCTTCGAGAAAAGGTAGGTAGTGCCCCTGATTTTTATTTTTGGCCCGTCTTGGCGAGGGTACTACCGTGCCCCCAGATCCCAAGAGCAAATTTGAAATTGTAGTTATAAAACATGTTCATGTTTGTACGCACAATATTGAAAGATTTACCACGTTATTTTAAGACCCTAGACTAGGTTTTCCTGTAATCAGTCAGTAAAGAACAAATTTCTCTAATTTTTTCAAACTCAAACTCAAAGTATTTATTTCAATTAAACCATTTACAGGCACTATTGAATTTTCAAGGAGTCGGTCGGTCAGAAAAATGAAGCTAGTTGCCCATTCCATAGCGTAGTAGTACCTATGGAGAAGAACGGACAAGAAAGTCCACGGGCACTCTTTTAAATTATATTGTTACAAAAATATTAGTTCCATCATTAATTTTGAACTCATAATTATATGTGAGAACGATGTAAAAAAGACGTACACGTTAAAAGCATCAAGAGTAGGTACAGCAAATAGAAACAAACAAAAAACAATCCAAAAATAGAATAAATAAAATAAGCCGTGACAGCTAAGAGATGACCAGTCCCAACTGACGGCGCCCGTTAACGAACATGACGCATGTATCAGCACCATTCAGCTCAACCATTTTGAAGGGAGCTAAATGATCCAACATACGCGCCACCGTCAGCGAGACATTTGAGTAAGCATGACGTACTATCAGCCGCAAGGGCACATTCAAGTCAATGAAAGACATATTACCCGGTAAATGGTAGCTCTATAGTACATAGTACTTACACCTGTGCTATGCAGTTATATAATACAAAGGAGATTAAGTTTATACAATGCAAAGATAGTCTTACAATCTTCAGCAGCTCCAACAGTATTTTCAAGTGTTAATCAATTAGTTGTGGTTGTGGAGCAGGACCAACATTGAGCTAGGCATTTTTATCAGCGATGTAATCCCCTAACTTATAATAATCTTGTATAAAATGCACACTGTGCAGGCGCCTCAGCCTGCACAGTGTGCATTTTATACAAGATTTTAATATCGTATCATTCAGTTGCAGTATGTGGGGAGGTATTTTATTGTACCATTTTAAACAGTACCCCATGAAAGATAAGTCTACTTTAGCCAGTCTGAAACCTGGTTGAACTATTAAGTCCCTATTTCTAGTAATATAATTATGTCTTTCACCTCTTCTAAAAATATTTTTTTTTTGTTACTCACATGATGTGATCATAGATATATTAACAAGGTACCGTCATGATGTTAATATCCTTAAACAGTTCCCTTAGAGAATCGCACCTTTTTTTTTGGGTGGGAAATCTTCAAATGACCTCTCCCGCTCTGGGCAGAGTGGAAGGGCGTGTCAGACTCTTACTGACTAAAACCCACCCGTGTTCTTTCAGTTGCCTGTGCGCCAGGGCCAAGGTAACTCTTTCGAACAATCCAGGCAGGCATCGGTCCTATCGGACCCCGTCAATTGTACTGATATCTCTTTGAGGCGCGCGTGGAACACGACGCGCCGTCGACCCGGGCCTGGTCCTTACTGGACGGCGAGTTGCCCATTGCTCGCCATCCGCAAGCCCGCGCCTACGGTGGCCGGGAGTCGGTAATCGACTCCCAACGCCTAGGGTGTCTCCTCCTGCGGCGACTAGGGGTGCGAGGGCGCAATGATTGCCCCTCCCTCTCGCGCTCCGCCTCCTCCTTCGCGAGCATTACTGCTTCGCAGAAGGAGGTGACGCCTTCCCATTCCCTCTCGCTCCGTACCATGGCCTGAACCAGGGCCGGACGCGAGAGGTCGCCGCCGCCGATCGCCACGAGGACACGGTGGTACTCCGCGCAAGCCGGGCAGACCTCCACCATATGCTCCACCGTGTCCTCCGGTCGATCCACACAATGATAACACCCGGGCATTTCCTCCCGCCTTATCGGAAACAGGAACCTCCCGAAACAGCCATGTCCGGTGAGGACCTGCGTCAGGCGGAAGGTGAGGACGCCGTAGCGCCTCTCAAGTTACTCCTCAAAGAGGGGACTTACCGCCGCAATTGCGGCGTGCCCTGCGCTGGGTTGCGACAGTCGCACTCTCCATGCCGCCATGAGATCCCGCCGGAGCTCTGTCCGCTGTGCCGCGATTTCTCACGGCAGCGGAGTTCCACCCCGGCGTTTCGCCTCCTCGCGCCACTCCCAAACGTGCGCGAGGACTTTTGCCTCCAGATCCCACGGAGGCAATCCTAGAGAATCGCACCTGCGGAGATTATATTATAAGGCTCTGATGGCCATTATCTGCAGAATAAAAGTAGACTCGATGTCTGCAGCCCGTCCCCAAAGTAGAATACCGTAAAACATAATATTATGAAAGTAACTAAAATAGACTAACCTCGCGGTATCTACATCAGCAAATTGACGGATTTTTCTGCTATACTTAGTCGTCCTGGAAGAGATGTTAAAAGAGGACGCCATTGTAGCCTTGAGTCGAGCGTGATCGCCAGGAAAACAATTTTATCAACGAAATCTAGTTTCTCTTGATTCAATACTATTTCACAATCACTACCCTTGACATTTGGCAAAGCAAATTTTATGCACTTAGTTTATTTTTTCATTTAGTTCTAAATTATTAGCAGTGTACCAATTTTAGACCTGCAGTAGGCCGTTATTTACGTCATCAAAATTTGTAGCTTTTCTATCTACGTTAAATATTAAGAAAGTATCGTCAACAAATAACACCATATGTGGTTGTTTTTTTTTATAAATGGTGTAGATCATTAATATACACTAAAAAGAGCAAAGGACCAAAAATTGAGCCTTGTGGAACACCTATTTTAACTTTTAAGCCGAGTAAATTGAAACCATTTGTTTGAACTTGCTATTGTCTATCATTCAAATAAGATTTTACAAAACTAAGCGCAAGTTTTCCAAGTCCGTAATGCTCAAGTTTCAAGAGTAAAGTTTTGTACTCGACGCAATCAAATGCCTTGGAGAGGTCACAAAAGATTCCTATGCCATCTTAAGAAGTCCATGCGTTAAAAATGTGTTTTAATAAGGTTACACTCACAATATTCACTTTCAATCGATATGTCACTAATCGATATGTTTTTAATTTTCTAATTTGCCCCCCAATAGTGACTTTATATTCAAAATTCATTTATGTACGTTGCACGTCCGTGTTTGGGTCACAGAAGTTTATTTGTGTACTAAATTTTAACTTAATCAGTCTAGTAGATTCAGAGCAAATTGGCTGTGACAGACGGATAAACAGATAGACACAGGAGTAATCCTATAAGGGTTCCGTTTTTTCATTAGGGCGTACGGAACCATAGCAAATTCTAAATTGTTACGATTTAATATGAACCTAGGAAAACAAGCCGTTGTCCGTGACTTCGTTCCCATCCAAACTTCAACCCTAAGTTTAACTCACTAAGGATTGAGTTCTTAAAAATGTCATATGTAGTAAGCCTCACCTAGTAGTCGAACTCCAGAGGTTTGCCTTTACTTTCTTTGGAACAAGACTTCATAATTTCTTGTTCCTATTTTCTAAGATTTAGGCAAGTAGTCACGGGAACCTTCGTATGCCAAGGTATAGAAATAGCCACCGTTTTGCGTGATGTGACGCATATTTTCCCCCAACTCGTTCTTTTTTGTATTTGTGTGTTTTTTTTTGCGTCATGTTTACCACAAATAAACGTATTTTCTTTCTTCTTTCTTTCTTATTACTTGAATACAACTCCAATGTCAAAGACCTCCTTCCATAAACGAATACAGCACAAATTGACGCGTCCCCAGGCTTCTGTTTCGATCTAATGAAAATATTCTGACAGGATATATTCATAGTTCAATGTTGCCGTGAGGCTATGAATAATGAATTAGATCAATCACCTTTTTTACTAAAGGATTCATGGTATAGTACATACTAGATTTAAAAATGAAAATGGTCAAAAGTACCTACCGTATTATATTACACGTAGTTTTTAGATTTTGATAAAAAGCAATCCCTTTATTTGATTAGCCTAAAACCAAAAAGTCTTAAAATAATATATCGTCAAGCCAATAAACAGTTACATGTAATGAATGAAGACCGTAGAAGTAACGGTTAAACTTAAAATAATAATTTGATTCCATAGCGATAAGCGTCGCTCTTCCGGCCATCAAAGAGAATGACGAATGATACCCTTTATTCTAAACTATGCCTCAAAAAATGATTTCAAGAAATGAAAATAAAGCTGTTGGCAATCAATACACAAACACTATAAGCGGAGACTCTGCTTTAGGTCGAAATTTTTTAACAGTTCTGTAACTTGATTTGAAGTATTATCACTCAACGTGCATAGAGTTTTCCTCACACTACAACATATAGATATAGCCTGCTAGTAAGACTACGTCTAATAAATGGTAATGCTCTCTCTCACTTTTACACCAGTCAGATCTCCAAAGGTATCCTTAGGGAACCAAACTGACCCTTATCATTGAGCGAATACAAATATTACCGTTTATTTTAACACTAAAATAGTAATTAAACTGCTAATTAGACCTTTGTGCTTTATATATTTTAAACTTAAACTTTATAATCACACTCAAAGTACACCTAGGTACCTACTTGTGTAACTTTGACATGTATGTCCCTCTGGTCAATGTTTTTATAGGGACCACGTTTCCATTGTTTGTATGCCTCACTGCGAAAGCACGATACCCGAGATGGGTAATTAAAGAAAAACAAGTAGAGTCTGGTCAGTTTCCACTTAGCAGCTGAAGTGGACGGTCGTAATTGCTTAATTCCCATTTACACTCAATATCCCCGAATCCTGCTCCGAGCACTCAAACAAATAATTAGGAGATCGTGACACATGTTCCGGTCAACGATACAAGTGTCTGTGTATTATCTGTTTCTTTGTGTTGCAGCTAACAATAGATATTAATTTTGTTCTTTTGTTTTCTGTTTCTGCACTTGGTATTTTTCATTTGTGCATCAAAGAATGTATATGTATAGCAATGCTTATATATGTATCAGACAAAAGGTGCTCGGTCCGGGAGTTTCGGTATGTTTTATCGAAATATTTCGCACGGAGAGTTTTCGTCTAATTTGTTTCGTATAAAGTTTGGAATAAAAAGCACAATCTCGTTTTGATTTTCCCTTACCTTTTTCCCGCTTGTTTACTGTCACGTCTCTGTAGTATTTAACAAATATGCAAAGACAAAATATTTGTTTCGTTAAAGCAAATATAAACAAATAAGGCTTCCATAGCCGTAAGTCCGTCGATTGTTTATTTTGTTAATATAATATAATCATCCTGTTAAAATTTCCCAACTATATTTAAAAAACTAGTATTAAATGATATGGAACTCCGGTCAACACCACGAGTTCAAAAGTCACCTATATTTGACCGACCGAAAATATTGGGGAGGGTAGTTTTACAATATTTTCAGCAGCAACGTCTGACCGTTATAAATCATACCCCGTCAAGTGTGTATTGATTGAGACAATCCAGTTCAAACAACGTACTACAATTAGCTTCAATATTAAACTAAGCCTTACTCGTGAATGTATTGTACCACCTCATTTTAGTCATGCTATTTCCGTAGAATTGGTCTAATAACTAATTATTATTACTATGGTAATATCGGTCACGGCAGGTAGGACTTAGTTAGGCGGGCACAATGTGATACCGTTTCGGATACAGCAGTATTGTTTGATTATACAGGGTGTATTGTGCGTTACAAGCTAGTACAGGTTGATTAAATACTTATCTGGCTTTTAATCTGAGGTATTTATTTTAAGTAACTTCTTATTGATCATGGTCATGAAAATTTAAACAAAACAATCGAGGTGCTTCCTTCAAAACTAGGTATTCTAGATACGCGCTAAATCACACTTTTCAGGTGTTACATTGACAATTCAAATTCTGAATATAAAATATTCATCCTGTATGCGCAATTTGTTTTATACGCTGAGCTCCGAATCCTAATTGCCTGAACATTGGCTAACACCGAACGGTGTTTACGTTGAGTTAGGTACCTTAAATTAGATTTTATGTAAAACAATCAGATAAATGTAAAAATTACTGCTGAACATGAGGTCTTGGGTTCGATTCACAGTTCGGGCAAACTGTTATTGGGTTTTTCCGACAGGAAAGCTGTTTTTTTGGCAATGCAAGCCATGAAGAGCTAACAGCAGCCCAGAGTCTGGATTTGTGCCCGGTTGATGGCAATAGAGCCTATTACATGACATTTGAACATAACTGGCGAAATGAGGGTGAAGGTACTTGTAGTTACCTACACCTCTGCCGAACCCTTCGGGGAAAACAACCGTGATGTTACGTTATGTTAAATATAAAAATCATAACTCATTCACATTAAGGAACAAACCGATTATATATAAATAATAATCTGTTGCTGAAAATAAATCAAAGATCTTTCTATTTAAAGTGCTATCCCTTAAAACATTTGCACAATTTTGTAGTACCAAGACCGCTATGCATGAGCACAGCAATTGCTTGTGATACTTGTCATACAATGGCCCCGATCCACAAGGTGCATGGGCCACCACCAGGATTGACATTCGATTAAGTATCACTGTGTACGCAGGGGAAATAAGCGTAATGATACTTTTTTAGCTGTTCCGCAATCTGATTCTGCTACCCTACGGGGAGAGTCTCGAATATTGTATCGGTATATACAACGTATGCAACTGACATTCCTTATATAGACAAAAATGACTACTATTTTAGCAGTTCGGACTGAATGCAATTGTAGATCTCACAGACGGTGTCCTGTCATTTGACAAAAAACCAATCACAAAATATCATTTTAAAAATAACATTAGGTAAATTTATACTTAATAAAGTTATCACTTTATAAACTATTATTTCTGCAAATAACTCATTTGACAAATAATTGAAAGACGACATTTCATTACACAAAAACATAATTTGACAAACTAATCTTTTTATAATCGTGTTAATTAGTAAAACAATGTAAAGCATAAATAACGTTTGACAAAATGCATTGCTTTAGGTCAATTGAACAGAAATGGCTAGGTTTAGGTTAGGTTAGAACTACGACCACAACGCATGAGTCGAGCGTGCCGCGGCAGCGGCCGGCGAGTGTCAGAACCGAATTCTACCTATTTTACTTGGTTAGGGCAGTGCGTATTTTTTAAATTGACTATCAATCAAATAGTATCATTTCGTAAAATAGAAATGGCTGGGTTTAGGTTAGGTTAGAACTGCGACCACAACGCACGAGCCGACCGTGCGTAGCGAGCGTTCCGCGGCAGTGCCCGGCGAGTTCCAGAACCGAATTCTATTTATTTTTGGGTAGGGCGTACTTTTTAAAATTGAATATCAATCAAATGGTATCATTTTGTAAAATCGCAAATTTGACAATCGATGTACTCGGTCAAATGAATATTTTTGGAATGATATTTTAAACTTTGAAACATTTGCAAAGTAAAACATTTGCGAAATCTGTATTTTGTCAAATGATTACTTATAAAGTAATATCTTTGCGAAATGAAATGTTTGTCAAATGTTTAGTTTTTTCAATGTTATTTTTAAAATTATAATTTTTGTCATTCGTTCTTGTCAAACATTATTGAACCCTTACAGAATGTACATATTAAATCTACATGGACAAAAGTTCCTTTTATTACGAAGATGAGCACTAAGGAAAGAATCATCCCCTACTGGGGTTAAATAGGGAATTAAAGTTTGTACTGAAGTTAGTAATTTTTGCCAATGGCGAAATCCCACAAGGGCACGGCTTGTATGTAATATAACTGACTTATAATTAAACCAATACTTACATTTTTTATTTAAATTACGCGCTTCATTATTCAGGTGCTCAAATATATTTTTTTGCCAACAAGACAAGGAAGTTCTTTGTTTATTTATTTCAATTTAAGACGACTGTGTACGTCAATACATAGCTCTTTTTATTAACTTGTTTTTTTGTTTTCGAAAGTACCGTATATATTTTCATATGCATTTAGTAAAAAGCTATTATTTTGACATTACAAATAGACACTTCAATTTTATATAATTGTATAGATGTATAGATAACACAGAGCCCGACAGTCCATGTTATAATGGTAGGGCAAGGCTTCAGCGCTGATTGAGGCTGAACTTCCAGGTATTAATTAATGATACACACCTTTACAGAGTTTAGGTTCTGACTTCTAAGAACTGCGATTCGCCCGTTAATTGACTGGTATGCTTAATACGTGGAATTTAGACGTTATGTTATTGAGAATGTGCTACTGGGTCAGGCCTAGAAAGACTTTCATATTTCGCCACTAAGCCCACAAGCTTTTGGACCACAGAAACGTGAAAGTAAAGCTTCCGCACATAGGCAGAGAATGAGCATGACAAGCATGTCAACCATGCTTGCTCACTGTGTGTTAAATTGGCTATTAAATTCAAATTGTTCAAGATTTTTTTTCTTTGTGGCGAAGTAATAGCCCGCTATTAAGTGCTTGCAACACAGGTTCATGAAACCAAAAATATTTTTTTTTAAAACAGAAGCTAAACTTAAGAGAGACGACTGGAGATGAAAAAACATTCTGCTTTCTGTTACTCGGGACGAATAAGGAACCGAAGCTTTTTGTCCAAACAGTGGACCAGATAAACACACATGGCGATTTTAAATTCTACTCTAAAGGCTATCGGAGCGACAAACGTGACTGGCGCGATGCCACGCTGCGAATTTTTCAAACAAATATTTTCAAAGCGTTCGATATCGATATTCCAACAATAACAAAATCTGTTGTACAAAAAATTATATAGAATAAACAATACCGTTTAGAAACAATACAAAAATAGTGTGTTCGAAGGTTTTGTCTCCTTTTTCTTTTGCGAACCAGCACTTGTAAGGCTGTGTTTTCATAGGAATAAACATTCATATTTAACTGACATTATGAGATGGTGTGATATTTTTACTTTTTTGTTAGTGACAATTTAATGAAATTTAATGTTAATGTCTATTCAGTTTTAATATTTTAGATTTTATTTTAATGATTTTATTGAATGTTAATGTATTTTGTTTTAATAATTTTATGATTTTTTATGTATTTTATTTTAATGATGTAATGAATTGGTACCTTAGTAAATACCGTATCTCTACGTTGACGTCGTGGTGGGGCTTACGCGCTCCGAACTCTAAGTCTGTGCCGGTAGAGTTTACTTTACTGGAACAGGTCTAGAGTGAAGAGCCAGACCAAGAGAGATACAGAAACCCGCAGGGCAGCATGAGGCGAGCTCAACAGCTCGCCACATGCTGCCCTGCGACCCCACGAACCCTATTTCCCGGGAGTAGTCTTGTTCCTCACTTCTGGGTTGCCTTCATTGGCCGGTTGGAGTGAACACTGACTAGGAACAGAGCTCCCACCTCTTTCTTGCCTTTACTGGCTGGCATGAGTGGAGATTCGCAAAAGCAAACATACTCGGAGGAACGAAGTTCTCCAATAAGTGCTGGTAACCTTGACTATCTTCTGGGCTCTGGGATTGTTCTGATAGCCATAGAATATCGGTCCACTCCTCACGTATCTCAGGATATTTTGCACCTTTGTCGCTATGTCACTATGTGCTAGCGACAATCTCCGAGGGCCAATTATTGAGTGTGCAAGGCACCCCCTGCCGTTTTTTCCGTGTATAATAAATCATTGATCAGACAGGGGCCATAGTCCTTCTATAGTTCTAGGTAACCCGTCCACTTTAGCCATCCAAACACGTATTCCAATATCTTTGATTCCATATCCTGCAATAGTCCTACACCAACCGGGGTTTATCCTTGGATGCACTTGCATAGTGCGTACAGGAATATTCGTCGATTGGTGTCTAATTCGATTAAAAGCGCATGCGGGCGTCTGCGAATTGGCTTCGGCCTCTCGTATGCCTCCCAAAGGTCCGGGACCCCATGGTCCCGATATATGTTAGTTAACATAAAAATAGAATAATAAATAACGAATATTGGACGAAATAATAACAATACAAATGAAAAGATTCCTTTACTGTCTGACTAACAGAATGCGCACAGCAAACACCAACGAAAATAGAAACAAGACATTTGGAAGGTTCTTCTAGAGTGGAGCTAATATAAGATTTAGTCAACCCCGAATGGTAAAAGAGGATCTGAATTAGACTTACACAGACAAGGGAAGCATGACACAAATGGGAGGACGCCTATACTCCGCACTGGAGGCCAATGATGATGATGAATGGTAAAAATGGTGTAAGCTTTTAAGTGGCAAATCTCATTCCTTCCGCGTATCACTAATAAACAAAACATTCCTCAAGCAAATAATGAAACAGGTACTTATTTACATTTGATTTTATTATTTTAGACGTGAAATTTCAAAATATAAAGCCCGCTATCTTGCGCTTGTTGTTTATTTAAACAAAACATGTTAATTACATAGTTGAATCAGTACCTAAATGCTTAGCAATTTCTAAGAAATTAGTAACGCAAATTATGTAAGTCTAACTACCATTAAACTTAGGATTATAATGAATTAATGTATTTGATGTAGGTAAGGGAATAAACTTCATAAGCGTGAAAATAAATAAGTAATAAGTAAATGTTTAAATTAATGTTAACAAATTACATGATATCCACACAACTGCATTCAAATGGATTTTCTGTACCCAAATAACTACGAGTGCGTAATTCAATGTTATATAAAATATTCTTAATAATAAATCTAATTTGTAACTCAATGAACATTGAAGTGTCTTATGTAAGAATCTGCTAAATCTGAAAGGTTAAAACTATAGTTCCAATTGAGGTACGGTCACCAAAAGTGTCAAGTAACCAGATGGTCGGATATAGTTGAAGTTTAGTAGGAAACCGATGGATGAAATTTAATTTAATTAATGGAAAACAAAAATAAAATTATAAATTTAAAACCATCCACCGATTTCTTACTTAACTTCAACTACATCCGATGACCCTGGTTACTTATCTCTTTTGGTGAATGTACATAATGCTGCGTAGAGCTGGCTGCTAACACGCCGGGGACTCGAACTCCGGCGTGAGGTAGCTAAAAATTGGAGGAGGGCCAGTTCCCACTTCGTTGGAAGACGGGGAAACTGGTCCTCATTAAGAAACCGGGGCGCCCGGCGGACTCTCCGTCCGCTTACCGGCCCATCGTGCTGCTCGACGAGGTGGGCAAGCTCTTTGAAAGAGTCATTGCAGACCGCCTCGTCGGGCAGCTGGTGCGGGTGGGGCCGGATTTGGCGGAGAGCCAGTTTGGTTTCCGCAGGGGGCGCTCCACGGTGGATGCCATCATGCGCGTGCGAGCCCTCACGACGGGGGATGCTGTGGCCCGGGGTGGGGTCGTCTTGGCGGTGTCTCTAGACATCGCCAATGCCTTCAATACCCTGCCCTGGAGTTGCATCCGGGAGGCATTCCGGTATCACCGGATGCCGACCTATCTCTGTCGTGTAGTCGAGGCCTATTTGGCGGATAGAGCAGTTATCTACCCCGGTCACCAGGGAGAATGGAACCGGCGAGAGATGTCGTGCGGTGTCCCACAGGGATCGGTCCTGGGGCCGCATCTGTGGGACATCGGGTACGACTGGGTGCTGCGCGCCGACCTCCCTAGTGGCGTCAGCGTGGTGTGCTACGCTGACGACACGCTGGTCCTGGCGCAGGGGAGGTCGCACCAGGCGGCGGCCGAACTCATGACACGCGGGGTTGCGACAGTCGTTGAGAGGATCCGGCAATTGGGACTCGAAGTGGCCTTGCACAAGTCCGAGGCCATGTGTTTTCATGGTCCTCGGAACGCGCCACTGTCGGGTTCCCAAATAACGGTAGGAGGGGTTCACATCGGCGTCGAGTCGACGATGAAGTACCTGGGACTCGTCCTCGACAGCCGGTGGAACTTCGTCGAGCATTTCCGACGTTTGGCTCCCAGACTGCAGCGGGCCGGGGCTGCTTTGAAGCGGCTCTTGCCCAACCTGGGGGGGCAAAACGCCTCCTGCCGGAGGCTCTACGCGGGGGTCGTGCGGTCCATGGCCCTTTACGGGGCACCGGTGTGGGCGCGTTCATTGAGGCTCCGGCCAGCCCGCCGGTTGAACGCGTCCCAAAGGGTCATGGCCATCCGGATGGTACGGGGATACCGCACGGTCTCATGCGAGGCGGCGAGCCTCCTTGCCGGATTGCCGCCGTGGGATCTGGAGGCAAAGGTCCTCGCGCACGTTTGGGAGTGGCGCGAGGAGGCGAAACGCCGGGGCGTAACTCCGCTGCCGCGAGAAATCACGGCACAGCGGACAGAGCTCCGGCGGGATCTCATGGCGGCATGGAGAGTGCGACTGTCGCAACCCAGCGCAGGGCACGCCACAATTGCGGCGGTAAGACCCCTCTTTGAGGAGTGGCTTGAGAGGCGCCACGGCGTCCTCACCTTCCGCCTGACGCAGGTCCTCACCGGACATGGCTGTTTCGGGAGGTTCCTGTTTCGTATAAGGCGGGAGGAAACGCCCGGGTGTTATCATTGCGTGGATCGACCGGAGGACACGGTGGAGCATACGGTGGAAGTCTGCCCGGCTTGGGCGGAGCACCGCCGTGTCCTCGTGGCGGCGATCGGCGGCGGCGACCTCTCGCGTCCGGCCCTGGTTCAGGCCATGGTACGGAGCGAGAGGGAATGGGAAGCCGTCACCTCCTTCTGCGAAGCAGTAATGCTCGCGAAGGAGGAGGCGGAGCGCGAAAGGGAGAGGCAATCTCTGCGCCCTCGCGCCCCTAGCCGCCGCAGGAGGAGGAGACACCCTGGGCGTCGGGAGTCGATTGCCGACTCCCGGCCACCGTAGGCGCGGGCTTGCGGACGGCGAGCAATGGGCAGCTCGCCGTCCGGTAAGGACCAGGCCCGGGTCGACGGCGCGTCGTGTTCCACGCGCGCCTCAAAGAGATGTCAGCAAAATAGACGGGGTCCGATAGGACCGATGCCTGCCGGGGCTGCGGATTGTTCGAAAGAGTTACCGTGGCCCTGGCGCACAGGCAACTGAAGGAACACGGGTGGGTTTTAGTCAGTAAGAGTCTGACACGCCCTTCCGCTCCGCCCAGAGCGGGAGACGTCATTTGATGATTTCCCACCCAAAAAAAAAAAAAAAAAAAGGTAGCTAAAAATCTAACTCACACAGCTGGTACACGTAAAATTTATTATCAAAAAGAACATCCGAAATAAATAAGAAATAACAAGTTAAAATGTTAATATTCAGTCGTTGGAAATTGTAAAAGACTACCAAAAAAAAAATCAAAAGAAGATTTTCGGAGAAAAAACTTATGGATGTTTCCAAATATTTAGGAATTTAAGTATATAGACGAATTTAAATTCGATTGCAATCGTACGAAATTCGTGCCGCTCTATAAATTATTTAACACAAATAAGCTCAAGATTAAGGTTTTTCTTTACATAATTTCGTTAAGATAAATTTTAAAGAACCCAAGATCTGATATTGAGAATTTAGGAAAGCACCTTAAAATTAAAATGTCACACGACGGTATAACACAGAACACTTCTAATGTATTGATGGTTGGGCGTTATTGCGCCACACAAATGACTTATTTAGCACCTGATGTGTCCGTTAGGCACCTGTGTCGTCGACCTTGCTCGGCAACGATCCTGCGCTTCTCTCCGCAAGCTCGCTCGGACTTCAGCGGCCGGCAGACGAAGGAAGAAGACAGGCGAACAATAAATGGCAGGGTAAGGCCAAAAAAAGTGGCCTTTCAAACAATCTAAGAAAAAGGAAATCTTCTTAGATTAAAGAAGCAGGCACAAGTAACAAGAATACGGAACCTATAAAGGGATTACTCACCAAAGACAAAAAGTGACGAGAAATTCCAGGGAACGTACAGTCGATTGTATCCGCTGACTACTCACATATCGTGGTTAAAAATTTGAAATTCCAGGGAAAGTACAGTCGATTGTATCCGCTGACTACTCACAAATCGTGGTTAAAAATTTGAAATTCACTTTCAAAAGAAAGATTCAATATTATTGAATAAAATATCCACACAATAGGAATTCCAACGACAGAATGCGGTGCATTTTTTTCTTCTTGACAATGTTCAGAACAATTGTCAATTTTTGAATAATTCAAAAAAAAACGAAAAAGTAAAAAAGCTGACCGAATGACTCGTAAAAAGAATTTAATCGAAATGACAACAAAAAGTATCTAATTGCAGGAATTATACTGCAATAAGCAGCGACTCACATAAGGTACCTTACACGGCGATTATTAAAATCAGAAAGTGTTAAATTACATTAATTTTTCAATAGGTACCTTATCAATTTTACCACAAGAAATTGTTTCAAAATAATGTCGTTTATACCCGTTTGTTATACCTAGGTATCACATTTCGTAAGAGAAATCAATAAATGAATTAAAAAATGTATATTATGCTATAAAATAAAACATTATATCGAGAGCAAAACCTAATTTAGTATCCGAAGGCTCGCGGCTTATGCAAATGGTAATCACACAGCGAAAAATTAAACAGTCTCGACGTCGCCGCAGTCATGTGTCGACTCCCTTCTGACAACTTCGTTATATCACCGACTTCATTAAGATGTTAATTAGTTTTCGCCTCTATGTATACACATTGGTTCAAAGCCATAAGCACTCATAAGAGTTCATAACTTCCTGTGGCTGTAAACAGCCACAGGAAGTTATAAACTAAAAAAGTACCCAAAACACTAAAACTAACCCCGCAGAACGCGTAACTAACTAACTACTTAATATTTTAAATTATGTTTCTTTTTCAAACCCTATGATAGGGTTTAAATAATGGTTTAGGGTAATTTAAAGTGATCGAAAATTTCTGCCATTAGTAAGTTTGGCTTGTATCAAATATTACAATACGATCATTTCAGATAAATATTGATTTAAAACTTTTTCTGATCAATATTTCTAAAAGATAGACAGCAGCACTTTGTGGCTGGCTGCTATAACATCAAACTGAGAACACTAAAATACTTAAAAGCTTTTTCGACTTCAACATAATTTATACTGTCACGCAATAAAGGCAATACCTGCTCCCGATATATTGAAACTTCGAATCGGTATGCACTAAGTTCACGAGAATGTGTTCACAAAATGTAATATCACTGAAAGTTATGACTGAAGTAATACTGTATATCAGTCAACCTCAGAGATGGCGGCAAACGGCAGCAGAATGGAAGTGGCAGTGGGGCGCGGCGTAACAAATGATCAACTAATCGTATGGAGATGAGCGGCACAGCGATACGCTCCCGACATTTGCATTTCGTTTGCAAACCTACCCTGCTCTACACAGACCTAGAATTTCTTTATCAACTAACTCAGCGGAGGAACAACGAATGTCCTTCGCGTTTTCCCCTCTGTATTACATTTTACGCCATTATGAGCCAGCTGCGCGCCGAAATAGAAACCGCAAAAGGTTATGTTGCCCTGTCATGATAACCACAGCGAGCAATCGGTGTCACAATTATAAAGCGGGTATCCTATTAGCTAAACAAAGGAAGCGACCAATAGTTGAAATTAAATATACAGAGGAAATGGAATATTACGACGTTAATTAGTCGTGCTGCGCTACATATGCTTACGTAGCATGTCAATTAAAATTGGTTTCACTCACTATTAAACAACGTTGATCAGGTGCGACGCGCACCAATTAATATCATAATTCTATAGGTACCTACCCAACTAGTTTTGCAACACGTAAGTATGTAAACAAGCAATTAGTCTACAAGTTTGTTCATAAAAACAGGTGCAATGATTTTGCTAATTCGGGAACACTTTTAGTTTTTACGATGCTGTTATTCAAAATCGTGAATTATTTGGGAGTAGGTAAAATTAAAAAAAAAATAGAAATTATAAAACGCTATTAATAACACCGTTATCTTGATGTGACAACCGTAATTCCATGGGTTTCATTAATTATCGGAAATAAGTGTTTCTAAGGTCACCAACCTATTAATTGTCTTCTAGTAAACTAATTCAAATGGATTTGTTGTCTTACCTAATATGTACCATGAACACAGGTGGTGAAAGCTTCAGAACCGATGTGTAGATACTATCGACGATGCTCCGGGCAGTATACGTCTGACGTGACAAGCTTAGATATCGCCCCTGTGAGAACAATGTACTGGCGGACATGTTTAATAAATCAGTTATAAATGTCTCTTGGACGTAAAGCTGAAGAAACTTACGACAATATAGACGCAACAGCAAGCTTGCTGCTTGTCCATAAACGAATAATTATTATTCATAAGTTACGCAAAATACTACGAAAATGTTGAACGAATTATGAATTGGGTATTACAGATGTATGGAAGAAGATATGCTTCTTTGATTCCAAATAAATTGAGATAAAGGCAAGAAGATGAGAACCTAAACGCAAAATTACTCAAAAATACATTATTAACTTCATGCAAATATACTGAAAACAATGAAAGCAAAACGTTTGTTAAATTCGTCAGTGCAGAAAAAAGAAAACGTAGACTATTTGTATTGACTGTGACTAGAAAATATTATAGTTAGGTTCTCGGTAGAAAGCTCATTAGTCATAACTGAGCCTCTATTCTTTTACCACGAGGCGAATTCAGACAAGACCGATACGTCTCTACAAAGGTCAGTTACATTACGTGTTACACTTTTTTTACCTCACGTCGTAAAATATTACAGTTGAGACAAAAGAACATAGAAAGAACATAGCTTTAAAATTATAAGATTTGTCCTGAAAAGCTGAGATCAGTCAAAAGATGAACATACGACAAGTTTGATGTCAAATCAAGTGACGGATGGACGTGACAAGACAAGTTAAAGAGTACGTATTTTCTGCCCATACGTCCAAAAGGGTCACGGAAGTTGGGGTCGATCTGATTAAACCAAGTACTCACTTCATTCGTATAAACTCGCAAATGACCTGGTTAAATATAGAGGCTAGCTACAAAAAAACGATAGAGTATTGGTCTACTTGCTAATTTCGAAGCTGATTTGAACTTAATGAATTCCTTTGACATCATTTCCACAGAAAGATGATACCGCCCGTTCTCTTGTCTTAAGATCTTAAGTACCATACCATACTAACAGAAACCAAGTTTAGAGTAATCAATGAAAAAAAATAAAAATGAAAACCTGAATATAGCACGAAAATCATCAAATGTTAAACCAAATAAATACGGACACAAAATTATACATATCAATTTCATAAACAAATATTTTTACATCGTTTGCTACTAAAATAAACTATGTGGACACTGGACATACGTTGGAAAAACACATTGCCCCGGTAGGGGTGGACGCTAATAGTCGAGTGATTAGTGACATCGGACAGAAGTAATTAGTACGGGGCGTGTACGAATGTTTTCCAACACGAGCACACTGCATCAAATTAATGACTAACGGCATACACAGAGATGTCAATTATCTTTAATTAAAATTAATCGTAGGATAACAATATTTTACATTGAACATCACGCATCTATTTCCTGAAGGGATAGGCACATCCTGTCGCGAGTTATTTTTAAGTCCCATTTAATAAAGGCAAGCTTATACTCGTAGCCATCGATCGACCACATATCCAAACTGGTACTGAGAAATTTTCCCTAATGGAAAAACTCAATAACACTTTGTCCAACCTTAAGATTGAACCCAGAACCCCACGGGCAGCAGTCGTGCTTGCGACCACTAGAGCAATGAGGCTAACAAAAATATTTTGTATCTGAAAATAGTGTAGAACGTCCATGGATGGTTTAGAAATCTCTCTACAGGACCTCTTGGACGTAAATAGAGCCTTGGACGTTGAAATGTTGCCAATGCCAAGGCTTATTGTTTACGGAAGCCATACAGAGCCACCTGTTACTTTGAAAACAGTCTGCAGAAATAGCTTTAATGGTACGAATTTCCGATAATCATTTAAATGCTCACTAATTAAATCGTTTAATGAATACCGCTTGCGTTACCAATTATGCATCGTGTTGGATAATCGCAGTATCGTATTATCGATAAACAATCGAATCCTGAGGCTTGATTAAGGTTTTACCAGCGCCAGAATCGATTGGAACAATCGTCATGGTAACAAATAGAACTGGCAACGCCTTGTTACCTTACTTACACTAACTGTTTGAAAAATGAAATAATCAAATAACACAATCCAGTTTTTTTTTTATTAATTGGCTTATTCTACTCGAACAAAAGCACAGGACTATAAAGTTACTTTTTTGTTTTCCGGCACTGTACCACTGCTGGTCAAAGGCCTACCACATATTTTTCGAGGTGCCTGAGGATGGACGGGGCCAAGCCCAGAAAGAGGTGGCGAGACGGCCTAAGACCTAAATGAACTAAATTATCAAATAAACAAATGTCAGCAAAGTTCTCAGCAAATTTCATGAATGAAAATATTTTTCTTTTTCCCGTCCCCAAAATGGCGCGGCTCCCATATTCCGTTTCAAAATTCAGTATCATCATTCAATTTAACTGTATACAATTTGTTCTATGTGTTATTGGACCTCCCCATTTATAATGCAAATCATTATCACGCGAACATTTCGTGTTTGAACATAAAACGAGCAGTGTTCAATGTTAAATGCGTTAGCTAGCTGTATGACAATCAATCAATTATTGGGATAAATCAATGAGCTTCAATTATTTTGAGTTACTGCAGTGGCCCTGTGCTTATTGATTCGGCTCCTGTTATTTGGTGTGAAATATGTTTGTTTTTTGTTAACTGGACAGTCTGTATGTTTGTCATAAGAGTGGTTTAAAATAGCATCAATAGTGCCATCATGCCATGGACTTAGGATTTCTAAGTAGAAATCTAAAGTGATCGCTTGCTTTCTATTGGACTATTGCCACTTCTTGTCAACACACTTACCTAAGCCGATTAAACTTATTCATTTGTCTTAAATTACATAACTTTATGAGAGTCAAGAGAACATTTAATTAATTATTGTAAACGAAATAGAAAAGGTAACGGTTTGATTTTAACTAATAGTATGCGATCTACTTAAGCAATAAAACAAAAATCATCAAATACCATAAATGCCATGCAATTTGACTAACAATGAAGCCTTATTGATAAAATTTAAGTGAAGACTGCTCTCACAGATGGTTTTGACGATTCTATTACCACCAACAATTGCACGTGACATTTTCAAGAGCAACATCACTGCATCCGAAAGTCAAGTGAGATTTCGTGCTTGACGCAGAGCGACTACTGTCAGCCTTCGCACTTCTCGACCTCTGGGAAATCTAAGCCATGTTAAAATTCTACATCCCATCTGAATTATAATCCCTTAATCTTGTAATATCCGTGGAAAGAAAAGGGCTGACCAGTTTTAAGCCAAATATTTTTGAAATTAGAGAATAATATAATTATTTTGTTTAATGTCAACTATGTAGAATAAAGTCTCAATAAAGCTTCTCTCGTCTTTCATTAACAAGCTGAGCGAGAAAGGGAAGGCTGATAGTTTACAACTGTCAAACTAGATTACGTGATAAAGTTCAGCGTGTTTTCAGGTGGAGTGTTCTGAGTCACGTCCAAAACTTGCATGGAAGTAGTATTGGTTAACTTAATTTGACAGCCTTAATGTTCTTCCTTCTCTTTCTAATGTCAACTGCGAATGGGAGATAGCAACAATTAAAGTTCGGTTTATACGCACAAGAATCAGGGTATTGTTTCAAAATATATTGCAATCAAGAAATGCACCGTAAATCGCAATCCCTGCACTTCTGTAAACCTCAAGTTATTTGAATCTAAAGTTGGCTTCAAATAGTGTAGAGCAAGTTGGCAATACTATGAAGAAAATATAGCTATTTCCTGCTCACAATTTACATTTGATGACAGCTCCTTTACTTACGTAGTTAAGTAAGTACGAAACAAAGCTAGCACTAGAGATGCCCAAATCCTTCTTGGTATAATTTGTGAACGAACTCGCTTTTTTATTTCTCTGTGATTAAAATTCAATTTTCATAAAATACGTAAAGGATTAAGAATATGGAGACTTCAAATGACATTGAAATAATTGATATTGGTTTCAGCGTAAGGATAAAAGTAGTAGGTTAGTAATAAAACATTTAACGATGAAAAACATAGTGTGAAGGTTTTATCCAAAGCTGTTTTTAAAGACAGACAAAAATAAATCATAACAGTTATATTTTAATGTAATTTTTTTTATAGGGCTTTGATAATAGATTGGGTGGTCAAACAAAAAAAAAAGTTTTAATAAATCTACGATGATCTTTTAAATATCAGAGCGCTATTCTGAGTTTTCTCTGTTCCGTGTTTGAGCAATTCCGTCTGAAATACGAGGTCATTGTTGGTGGCACCGACGGCGTTGGAAACTGAAGGGTGGGGAAGGGGTGGGGGGCGGTACCAGCAACACCACCAGTGGGAAGAGGGCGCACCAAACCCATTACTGTAGTAGGCGAGAAAGAAATAGGACGCTTGTGTCGAGTTCTGTTTAAGTAATTGTGTTTCATCCATTCTTTCCTATTTCAAACTGAAATGGTATTATTAATGAAATTTTGCAATCGTACGTCATAATAATATCGCGGTTCACCTCACGCCGATGCTGTCATTTGTAGCGGTACTTTTATTAACACGATACTTTTGCTCTTTGATCGCCATTCGTTATTATCGACTTCAATAAAATATTTTTCAATGCGAAGCTGACCTATTTTATTTTTTTTGCGCGTCCTGCAAAGCTTTGTGAGTATAATTTCGTTTTGAAAACTCTTTATGAAGCACCGCCTGGCTTTAACCAAAACAAATAAGAAACGCACGTGGTTCATAGAAAAATTAAAAGCTCAAACGTCAAAAGAAAACAAATCAAAACAAAAGACATCACAATAATTAGTTTAGGAACGAGGACGCACCACGTCACAATAATACAGCAATTTTTTGTAACAACACGAAGCAAAGCCAACTTTAACAAACAATCTAAACTCTAATAATAATTTAGTAGCAAGTCAGGGGAAAATCGACCAAATGAGGACCGGCCTTAACTGTCATAGATGCAAACTGACCCAGTTTCCTTTTCATTAAAGTGTCAACGTCATTCTTCTGAAATTATACTTTGAAGATTTCTTAAGGACCTCAATGTTTAAATTTTCATAATATATTCTTAATTTTTCTTTGGAAAAGGTGGCGTTAAATTAAATTTTGCTAATTAAGAACAATATGGCTAATTGGAAGAATATTTTATGCCTTTTGTATTTTTTGGGGCTTTGAGCCGCATTGCGTCTTTGTTAACCACATGATGCGAACGACAACATACTTATACAATTTTGTCAGAGTAAAATAAAATAAACTATTGATGTTTCATTAAATCTTTGTCATTTACTATCGCGAATGTTAAAATGGCTATTTAAGAGTACACTTTTTTGATTTTGAATACCCAGTGACCTTATGCATAAATATTAAATAAACTCGCACCATGTCCTCATCATGGGCAAATGAGATTCACGATTGAATGGAGTCCCATGGCGGGAAATTACCATAATCAGTAAGCTTCTCTGTTGGGTGGTGGTCGTTGCCTGCAGGTTGATCCCCCAGTTCCTTGGCATAATCCTTTAAACGCTTCTGAGGGTGTAGCCCTTATTACCATGGAAGTATGCACGGATTGTCTTTTGTTTTGCCTCATCTAAAAGTATTTGAACAGTCTAATGACACCTTTCCGTATGTAATTCTAGTAGGTACCTACTTAATTTGATTTAACAACCACATAGCCGCAAAGAGGCTAGCTAGGTTAAATTTTATGGTATTGTTAGGTTTTTATGTTTACAAGTATCTACCTAGAGCGTCAAGGTCGCCTGTACTACGTGTGTACACCTCTGCTCGGACACAAGAAACAGTAGTTCAAACAAAATAATAGACGATCAGTCTCCGGATTCATTCATGCAAAGACGTATGTACACTAGCCGTCACGGCACCCAGTAGGCCCTATTCGTTACCGGGAACCACAAGCACAGTCGGCCGTACCGCCACCGTCGGCAAATACCTCAGTTACTTATTTGCTTCATTTAAATGGCATGGCTTTGTACACTATGGGCCAGGCTGGCTTGGCCCTCATGGCGCTCCAATGATCTGTCAAGATTATTCGATTGATCTGTTTGCTTGAATGGGGTTATAAACCTAGAGTTTAGAGCAATTTGTATTAGATTTTCAGTTATTAAAGTTTAAAAACGACTTCTGAAGTTGTTTCTTTTGTTTGGCCAAATATAAAGCCACCCTTCGTCTCCCCCCCTAGGTATAGTAAAATTCTAAAAAAAACCTTAAAAAGGTTGTTGTTGTAAGTACTGTGTAATTTTTACAAGCTACTATCACGTGTTTTATTTACAAGCGTGGTGATTTTGACAGAATTTTCCCAAATCACAACCCTATTCCAGCATTTACAGGTTGTTGTGTACTTTTCAAACTTTTCAAAACATTTTAAATAAACAATTTCCTTTTGTATTTTAACTTGTTCAGAACAAAGCAGTTTCTAATATAATAACAGTGTTCGTCAAAAGAAAAATAAAGAAGATTTTAACTTTTTAACTCGACTAAATGGCGACCCCGGGGCAATTAAATACAAACAATTTTTATTCTGTAAATAGTATTAACACAGAGTTAAAACACGAAGGTCGCGATTACAATTAATTAATGTTTTTTAAACGTTTCGGTACACTTAGTCAACCATGTATAGGACTTCGTGGTGAAGTATATATAGGTAACTAGTATATAATCAAATGTGTCTTGGTATGTATGTATAACGTTCCTGTTTATCCAAAGTTTGACTTAATAATATCACCCCTAGCGATATGATGGTCTTGTAGTCCCTTTAAAGCATTATGCTAAATATCACACACTATATAGGATCGATAACAGTGTAAGTTTCCATCACTTATATACTGTATTTGATCAAGCACAAATTCCAACTTTTTTGCACACTATGGTAGGCTTCCAACTAGCTTACCTGCCAACTAAAATCACTGTGCCTATTTTCAACACATGCAGAAGGATCACACTTTAAATGGCAGGTAGATGACCTGCCACTTAAAGTATTCTAAAATAAAAGAATGCATTGGTTAACCTTGAAATAGAAACGCAGCAAAGGATACCTTATATAGTAATGCCGTATGCTGTAGTTTTGCCATCTGAGCAGAGGCCTTTTTGGCATTGTATTTGTTTTAGTGTTTTGTTGTATTTATGCCTCTTTTTTTTTTGGCGGGAAATCATCTAATGACCTCTCCCGCTCTGGGCGGAGCGGAATGGCGTGTCAGAAAAAGAAAAAACGTGAAGAGGACTTTAGAAAAAAAAGTAACGCTTGATAAACCTATCGATTTGATACGAAATTTTGCATCACTTAATTACTAAGACATAAAAGAAAGAAAGAAAATGCGTAGTTTTTATGCCTAGAACGCATTTTCTTTCTTTATTTTATGCCTTAGTAATTAAGTGATCACTTAAGAAAGAAAGAAAATGCGTTCTAGGCATAAAAACTACGCATTTTCTTTCTTTCTTTTATGTCTTAGTAATTAAGTGATGCAAAATTTCGCATCAAATCGATAGGTTTATCAAGCGTTACTTTTTTTTCTAAAGTCCTCTTCAAATTTTTTCCCTTATCATCCATCATCCATATCAGGAGGAAGCGCCTGCCATAACAAACGGTCCTAGGGGACCCTGCTTTAGTCACCAAGCTTGAGAGATGGATTAAAGATCATAGTGTGGTGATATTTTTTTAGGTAGGTTGTAGGGATATACTACCTACTCATATTAAAATCTCTACGTAAAATTAAGTAAGTTGGTGACTTCTTCATGAAATCAAAATAATCTTCATTAACACGTCTACATAAGTGCCAATTTCACAAATGAAACAAAAAGCGATCATTACATACATCTAAACTGGGTTCAAGAGCTGTCAGTGTCAATATTCACAATAATGATGACACTAACAGCTCTCGAATGCAGTTTAAATTCGCTGATCGCGTTTCATTTGTGAAATCGGCCCTAAAACAGATAAACGTGGCCTAGATTTCCACTACAACGTTCGTATGACTATACTGAGACTAAAATTTTAAAAACCATGAAAAACATTCCTGAAAGCCGATCGGATTATAACCTCAGAACAATAATTACTCAAGAAATTCCAAAGCTGTAAAAGTTTACCCAGACAAGCTGTGAACGTTAAAAGGCAACAATTCAGAAAATGTTTAAAACTTTCAAAGAATTAATTCAGCTCAAATCCTGTATGCAGATTCTTTGAGATAAGAAGAGGGGAACTCGGCTTCCGTTTACAACTAAACGGATTAAATACCATGAACGAAATGTATGTTTTAATGAAAAATAAAATACATACGCGTCTTTGGTACCCTAAATCGCTTCCAGCAGGCTTAGCATAATGCTTTCTATTTCTACGAAGAATAGACAGCTACTTCTATACAAAGTGGCATTTCGTTTCTCCATTTTTTACATCGCACCGGAGAAATCCTTCTACAATCTGTCATTTTGTCTTTCGTTTCTACCGATCAGTGTCTAGGTCCTTTTAAATGTAGACTATTTCAGAAGAAAATTTTCTATCCCAAACTGACAAAATCACACTGACAACTAAGGGTTGTCTAAGGTAGTGAAGACAATTTGATTTTGTAATCGCCATGCTTAAGACAGTAGAAACCTTTTTACTCGACGGCCAGAAAGTATAAACATGGAATGGGAAAATTTAATTTTTCACTTTTTGTATGAAAAATGTGAAAAATTATTACCTACATGCTGAGGTTAGGGGTTTAAGGATTCTACAAAGGGGGTCAAAATTTTCATTATTTTTGCGATTGGACACACCATTTTCGAGATATAAGCAAAATAAAAGAAAAACAGGAATAAACTAAATTTTAGTGATTTTTGTCTAGTTTAGAGGCATTTGTGACAAGAGAATCGGCACCATTACCAAGGCCAGTAAGGCCAATATTACTGTAGGTACTTCTTTTTGTTACCAAATACGGTACTTCGATACTTTGAGAAAAATTCTTGTAGTGTCTTTATATATACGTGACTTAATATCAGTAAAAATTGATAATCAAACAGAAAAAAAAATCCTGTGACAAAACAAAGAATTCTGGGTCAAATTATTTAAAAGAGTGAATTTTGTCAAAAGTGCAGTTGACTCTTCCTATTTTGCTGCCGTCATACTGTCTACATGGAACGTCATTTTTGTCTATTATTTCGTCGACAAAACGGCGCTCGTGCTAAGCCTGTAGTGGTTGAAAAATATAGAAAAACAAACTATTTCTCTTTTCATTTCCTGCATAGTTCATGACAGAACTAAAGAAATCATAGATATCTACCTACATAGGTTTGATTTAAAATTCTATGCAATATAAAAAAATAACGGAAATTGTACTAAACAATCCTCAAACGAACCAGGTAGATATTGATCGTGAGCGCAGGGCACTAGCAGCCAGATGCAACATGTTGGCTCACAGATTCGCTCGTTGTAGTAACGAGGTCAAAATAACCCTGTTTAAAGCTTATTGTCAAGCGTTCTACACGGGCAGTTTGTGGGTCAACTGTACGCGGAGGGCTCTAGATGCTCTGCGTGTGCAATATAATAATGGCTTCAGGGTGCTGTTGAGGTTGCCCAGGTTCTGCAGCGCGTCTAGCATGTTTGCGGTAGCACGAACCGACGACTTCCATGCTATAATGAGGAAAAAGACCGCATCCTTATTAGGCAGAATGAGGGCTAGCAGCAACAGTATCCTGAAAACCCTAGCCGAACAACACGATGCACCTATACTGAGACACTGTCAGGTTGCTCGTGCGGCAGGTATGAATATATAATAGGTACCTACTGTTTTATTCTAATTCTAATTCATAAATACTAACCCTTAGTTGATAAGTCGTTACTAACCAGTAGACCAATGTTGTCTAAACAAATAAATAAATAATAATAATAAAGCATTCAATTGTGAAGGTACCTCTAGTTACATCTCCAGTTGTATTATAATGAATGTTTACAAAGACTCAGTAGTCCGTTTACATCGGCAACTGCACTAGCGTGGATTAAGTTCCTGGAGCTCTGAGATTATTTAAAACAAAAGACGGACTGTTGACAGAAATATGATTCTTGAAGCAAGTCGTACTGTTGTGTAAAACAACGAGTAGGTCAACTTCGAGGCGAACTGTAGTAAAACTACGTAGGTACTTCGGTTCGTAGGTCTTAGAATAGAATATTCCAAACTTTATATTATTCACAGTGAAGTTGTAAAAGTTTGTTTGACTGTTCTCTAGTTAACTATTTTCGTATTCTGGTTTTATAATTGTGACGAAATAGGAAATAATGGTGGTCAATAATGGCGAGATACTTTTCCATCAAATAACAAATTAGTATTGATGTGTAATAATTGAGTTTCTATATTGATCTAGACCTATTTCAGTATTCTGACACACAGCCACACAACATACAAAGCCAAATGAACTGTTTTCATAGCTTTACAAATAAAATCTAGCCTTCCAACAAGAATTAAGTGTGATGGTTTCGTAAAATGTGTGTCACGACGACCTAATTACTGAATAAACAATTATAGTTTATTTTGATCCTCACGTGATATTTTTATTTCACAGTTTGTCAATGGACATAATTATCTATATTCATATTCATATATTGCATTCCAAATTGTGAAAAAGATGTTAGACAAAAGCTTAAACCTAGGTAGAAAAATATGGACCCTGTAAGGGTACAGCAAAAGGACAAAATTAAAATGACAAGAAACAACATTAAAACTACTACTAATATGTTTTAGTTTATTTTTTCCTTGTCCTAGGGTTCAACAATAGGAAGGACCCTAATCTTATTACAATCTAGCCTTATAAATAGACTAATAAGTAATTTAATTATAACCTAAGCTATTAAATCGTCTTTACTAAGAATGTATCCAATAGCAGTTTTTCTTATTGTCTCTATTAAGGCGAATACACTTCGTTCTTGTGTTTTTTTGACACTTTTGTACTTTACACTATTCACTAACACTAAACACTAGCTCGAACGGTTTACTACTATTAAAAAGATAAAAAACGTATGTATTTAAATTAATTTAACAATAAAATAAGGACAAAAATAGTTATTAAGATTAGATGGTTACAAATCATTATAGCATTTATTAATAATTACTGAGATCATTATAACATTTATTAATAATTATTGAGATCATTATTACAAGAACAAAGAATTGCTTTGTTTGCAAGTTAAACACAAGCATTCCACGATGTGTACTTAGGTCGTAGGTTTTACAGAGACATGGTCATTATGGACCCTGTCGGACACGGCAGAGTGGAAGTTAGGAAGAAGGCTTTTATTTGACTAATTAGGTGGATATAGTATCTATTTTTCTTCATGAATATTTAATGGCCCATGATAATAATTATAGCAATCGTTACTTCCCTGCTCAACCCTGATGACAGATTTTTAACAGGATAACAAAATCTATTTTTTTTTAAACAAATAGGTACACATAGCGATGACCGTTGGGGTAGACGTGTTCTTGAGTGGAGACCGCGAATCGGCAAACGTAAGGTAGGGCGCCCTCAGGCTCAGCTCGCCGTCCGGTAAGGACCAGGCCCGGGTCGACGGCGCGTCGTGTTCAACGCGCGCCTCAAAGAGATGTCAGCAAAATTGACGGGGTCCGATAGGACCGATGCCTGCCGGGGCTGCGGATTGTTCGAAAGAGTTACCGTGGCCCTGGCGCACAGGCAACTGAAGGAACACGGGTGGGTTTTAGTCAGTAAGAGTCTGACACGCCCTTCCGCTCCGCCCAGAGCGGGAGACGTCATTTGATGATTTCCCACCCAAAAAAAAAAAAAAAAAAGCTGGATGACAGTTGCCGAGAATCGAACAGAACGGCGTGCAATTGGAGCAGCCTATGTCCAGCAGTGGACTGCTGTAGGCTGATGATGAGGCCCACACACTGGCGCAATTTGATCAGGTGCAACAAAAATATACCTTCATTGTTCAATAACTGAGTTAAAAATCGTAGACCAAGCTGACCAAACTGCAAACTTAGTTAAGAAACCGCGATTATTTCTTGTGCCAATTTTATTTTACTTCATTAAAAATAATGAAAGTTGAAACTAGTTTTACTGATTATTTCGTGATTTACATAATTTAACTTCGCGGAGCTTTACACTTCGGCTGAATTAAGCGCTTGAAACGACGGAAAATGTTATATATCTCTATATATATAAAAGGAAACCACTGACTGACTGATTGATCTATCAACATATAGCTCAAACCACTGAACAGTTTGGGCTGAGATTAGGCACACCGATAGTTATTATGACGTAGGCATCTGCTAAGATGAGGTTTTTAGAAATTTGACCTTTAAGGGGGTGAAAAGGGGAGATTTTCTTTATATGAAAAATCGTATTCCTTGTTATGATATGGTGTTATCTTCTGAGGTAACTCAACCGATAGAGTTATGATCTTTATAAGACAAAAGTGCTGCGTAAGATCTATGTTTAAGCTCAAAACTACCGATAGCTGTAAAAATTATTTCACTAAATATCATATATTAACATTACCTTCACTTTACATATTTGAAATAGCAATGTTCGTAAAAACAAATGCACATTTGTTTCCTCGTATGGCAGACAATTTTTCAAGAAATAGACGTGATGATAGCAAACTGCGTGTAGATACATCAAAAAATGCACTTATGCGCAAAAGTGTTTTTTGCATGGCATTATTTATCTACAACAAATTGCCCAAAAGTTGGAAAGAGCAGACTATACGTAAACTTAAATAAACAATGAAATTGTTTTTGGCACAAAAAGCATATGTAGTATATAGTATTACAGAATTTTTAAACGACTCATGGTTATAAATAAATATAACTAACATTGTAGTAATTATGGTCATGTAGTAGTGGAAAACTTAAATATGCCTATATTATAAATAATTGAATGACTATTAAAAGTGATGTAAATCGTTATAATTGTAATCTGTAATATTTGACAAGGAAAATAAATAATTGAATAATGTTATGATTGAATATAAGAAATTTATTTAACTGTGACTGATATTTAATGTAAAAATGTAAATGTAAAAATCATTGATTCAATAATAATAATAATTGTACCTAAGATATCTGCACGCCATGGGAAATGGCAAACATGTCGTGAGCAACTCTTATTTAAGATCTTGCATGTATGTATTATTTTAATTCTGTATACACATGTTCGAGCAAATAACTTTTTTTTTCTTTCTTCATTTTTTTTTCTTCAGTTAGTAAACTTGAAACTTGGCACGAATACACATCTAAGTAAATTTTAAAGTATGTAATTTATAATTTTTCTAAACTAGCCCCTAAAGGGGGATTGGGTGGTGTCAAACGTTGTATGGAAGAATTTTAACACGCGGTCCGATTAACTCGAAACTCATTTTTTATACTTAAGACCAAAAATAAAGAAGAATAATGTGTATCATGGTTTTTCGAAAATCTTCCCCTGAAAGGGGTGCACTGGGATTATTCAACTTTTAAGGCGAGTATACTACTGCGTGGCTTGATTAACTCAAAAATTGGTATGAATAATCTTTAGTTTATATTATGGAAGCATCCCAAACGATTTTTATAAATTCTATCCCTATGGGGGGAAAGAGGGGATACAGCTTATATGAAAAATCTTATTTCCTTTGGTTAATAAACTTGGCAATATTTTCCTCAGTAAAGCACCTCACAGAGGGTGTGAAAGTTAAAAAGGCGCTGTCAGATTATCGCAAAACTCGGTTCTAATATTTAAAACAAAAAATAAAAAGTACGTAAATCAGGGTTTTTCAAAAATCCACTCCTATTGGGATGGAAAAGAGTAATGAAGTTTAAATTTTACTGCTTATTTCAGTTAACTCGAAAATGGGTATAAATAATGTTAAATCGTACAACGGAAACGTCACAAACGCTTTTTTGCCTATGACAACTTTTTACAACATCTAGTAGTAAAGTTGAAACCCCCAATCAATTAACTCAGTCTATCGCAATTCACAGCTGGACCTTGAACCCTCCCACGATACTTGCATGATATAAAATGATGTGCTGCACAAGCCCTTTAAGATATTATTAACGCTGTTGCTGTTTGTTACTTAGAGTATCTTAACTCGTCTGGTACTGCCAGTGTACGTTATAATAAAAAGCTATTTATTTTACAAAAACTTCAAAATTTTAAGTTTTTTAAATAATCAAGAGTTTTACATGCACGTGGTCTAAAGACACGTGAACTAAACGACAAGAGATCAGTGATCACCGCGTCGACTGCGACCAACTACTCATAAGCGGCGTCTCAATTTGCGACCTGGGCCTGCAGTCTCGACATTAGATAGCGACAAAAATCTTTCGCTAAGTCGTATCGATGTCAAATTCCTTTAATAGACTTTCAACTTTATTTCCAAAGCATAAGGTTAGATTAATAGATTTTCAACCATAGGCTTTCGAAATAAAGTTGAAAACCTATTAAAGGAATTTGACAACGATACGACTTAGCGACCGATTTTTGTCGCTGTCTAATGTCGAGACTGCCGGACCTGGACGCATCGACTTGGCAATCTAACGCAGGAAAGATTGCTGGGTGGTAAAAAGGTAGTGGGATGACATAAACTGTTCATTGATTTGAAAATCACGTCATATTTAAATACTAGCTGCGCCTTGCGGTTTCACCCGCAGAAATCTCGATCCCGTAAGAATATCGGGATAAAAAGTATCCTATGTCCTAATCCAGTTTATTGTCTACCCATGTGCCAAATTGTATCCAAATCCATTCAGTCGTTTTAGCGTGATTGAGTAACAAACATCCAAACATCCACACTTTCACATTTGTAATATTAGTAGGATTTTAACAATTTGCAAATTCTGCCTTTGCCAGCATTATAGACTATTTCATGGGCAAACCCAAATACTTTTTTTAAATTTTTGTACATCTTAAGATAGCTGATTAAATGAAGATGTCTTCCCCGTAATTTTGAGATAACTGGAGTCAAAGAGGGATGCTATAACTTGTTAAATGTTTGATGTTCTAAAAATTTGGTTACATCGAAATGTGTGCTAAAGTATTAGGCATCCAATGGCATAGCAATGAAGTCCATTAAATATGAGAGTTTAGAGAAAAGTGATGTTTACTGACGAAATCTGGGAAATTTTCTAAAATACATGAAAATTGAGTTTTCTTGAATTCCATAAATTTTCACCTAGGCTTTATGGGGTGTTTAATAGTTGCAAATGGGTCACTCTATCACATCCTGGAAGGAATACGTCAACTTACAAAGTCACCCTTAACAGAAAAAAACAAATCTGAACCCACCTTAATTAAAACGTCTTTAACAAACAAGAAAATAAAAGACAAAGCCAGAAAAAAATCCAAATTCCGTCAAAACTTTCCTGTGTTCAGTCGAATAACAATGTACCATCCACATCAAATTATTCACAAATTAGTCCTTGTTAATGTTGGTTGAATATTCAACGCGATACGAAACAGAAATAAAGGAATGTCTGGTTGTATTCCTTCCGCTTCAATGAAAAACGCAGAATGGAACACGACGTAACGTTGCGCTCTTTGTGCTCGACCAGATAGAGAAATCTATCGATGTTCACTTTGTTTAGGATTTGATAGTAAACGGTTAACTTTGCATGTACGCAAAATGGTAAAACAAATCGGGCATTTTGTATGTTGATGCTTGCATGAAAGTAAAGATGAAAATGAAAAATAGTACACTACTTAGAAAATATTTTTCGTGTAGATATAGTGCTCTGTACGGGTTGCGTTTTTTTTTTCGAATTATTTTACCAACCTTATTAGGTAAAAAGCAAGTAAAAGCTTTATACGAAATATGAATTCTAACTGAAAGATTTCAGTTAGAATTCATATTCGTATAGTATGAAGATTCATACTGTTTTTCATTTTTGGTTTAGCTCATAGTAGGCAATTTCATAGCTAAATATTGACATTCCTTATTCAACATTTTATGCCAGAATTGTTCATGCAGAATTTTTACACAATCACTAATGTTTTTATAAATGCAGTGACTCTGTACATCGATCACTTGGGGCTGTTATTGACACTTTTGTGTTAATTCTGCCACTATAGCTGTTTAATACCTGTTGTTCTCTCTGTTTGTGACATCCAGTAAGTGGAACAATGGTCCTTTTTAGGGTTCCTCACGCAAAGGGTGCCAACGGAACCTATTACTAAGCCTCCGCTGTCCGTCCGTCTGTCTGTCAGCGGGCTGTATCTCATGAACCGTAATAGGTAGACAGTTGAAATTTTCACAGAGCGTGTGTTTCTATTGCCGCCGTAACAACAAATAATAAAAATACAATAAAGTTAATTAAAATTAAAGAAACTCTATACAAGAAACGTGGTTTTTTGGGCATTTTTGGTTTGTGGTACGGAACCCTTCGTGTGCGAGTCCGACTCATACTTGGCCGGTTTTTCAACTAGCAGGTTATTATTTGAACTAGTAAATAATATTTAAGTAGTTTTTGGTTTTCATTTTAGTTAAATTGGGGATAAACAGTAGCCTTTTCTTTCAAGTGTGGTAGAGTCGGATTTGTTCTAATTTTGAACATAAAATATGACACAAAATAGGAAGCAATTCTTAATTTTATTGTTTCATAATTTTATTCGACGACTCCTTACCAAAATTCATGCTATACAGTATCTCTGGTCACCACGCGATGTCCAACCCATTAAGGACAAGTTATACGATCAGTTTTATCGACAAATCACCGATCATAATTAAGTAATTTTAAAAACATAAAAAAATACAAACAATAAATAGCCCTATTCTTTTCATAATATTTTACGTTTGTAAATTTTTTTCTGTTTCTTAATAGAAAATTTTAACACAAAATAGGTACAAATTTGCTGTCTACATTCTTAGCTGTCGAATGAAACCACTTTTGTGTCTGTTGGATCTCTACAATAATTGATATTGCTAAATTGATTCGCGCGGCCGTACTTAGTTGACATTAAAAATTTAAATGGCAGCCAGGGTTAAAATTACATATGATGGGTGATTTGTCGATAAAATTAATCGTACTAGTTGCCCTTAATGCGTTGCCCTTAATCGTTGACCAGACATACTGCATAATAACACGAGATTTAAAACCAGTATTCTGGCATTCTTGTTTACAAGAAATAATTTTATATAATTAAAATTACGCTCAGAAAAGCTAATTAGTATTTTACACGAAAAAGTGAGGAGTTTCCTTTAAATCTTTTGAGGTAAATCTTCACTTTCACGTATATCATGTTGGAAAATGGCGTACCAGGCTCCCAGTTCTTAGAAGCGGTGTAATTTAGTCTTCTTACGAAGATTCATCATTATTATACCAGGAGACTAATGAGACCACAGTTCACAACGACAATACTAAATTTCAATTAACAATTTATTTACACTGAAACAATACCATTCAAAAAGCTTTTAAAGCCTTCCTTCAAATATTTTGAGGAAAATCATTTTCCGTGTATCATGTTGTAAAGTGGCGTCACGTGCTACCAGGCGCCCAGTTCTATAGAGTGATG
Organism: Dryobotodes eremita; assembly: GCA_917490735.1. NCBI lineage: Eukaryota > Metazoa > Arthropoda > Insecta > Lepidoptera > Noctuidae > Dryobotodes > Dryobotodes eremita. Next base: position 11,434,717 of record OU823249.1, read on the forward strand.
TAATTTGCTCGCTCCATTCGACCAACGTACGAGACGCACCCGACCATATCTATTCGGTTTGTATCCCTCTCTAAACATTCACGTACGGAGCTTTCCCTAGATCTGCCACACTTAAGTGGGATCTGACTAGTATTTAAATTACTATTAGAATTAAATAAAGCTGACATTTATGTTTAGTAGGTTTTTAGGGGTTGTTAAAGTTAAGGGAATATTTTAAAATGAATTAAAATAAAACCATTGTGCCGCTAAGGTTTCCACAAAAGTAAAAAATGCATTATTAAAAATGTATGGCATTTTATTGTTTTAAAATATGAAAACGATCTCCGGCAAAAGTCGGTATCCATTTAAACGTAAATAAAAAACGTCGTAAATATCAGAGATAGTCAATCGGTCGGGACGTTATTTTTATAGAAACGTTAACGCGCTGCGGCTATAATAAAATAATATTTCAGGAAAACTGTTATGTCTAGGAAGCTCGGTCTTACATACTTCGGATCAAACTGACGGTCTATATAAGACCGAAAACTTTACGAGTTACGAGATTATTTTTCACATACTTGTAGATATGAAGTTTTCTTATAAAGGTTTCGATTTATCTCATTTAGGTGCAACGCGGCCGCTTCGAACTAGCGACTTTATCAACGGAGCGTATCTTTTATACGCAGGTGTTGAACGGAAGGTCCGACTTTCTTCGATTCCCAACTTAAGGTACTATTCACAACTTTGTTCGGCGTCGTTTCTATCGATTTTAGATTAAGGAACTTCGAAAACCAGTAAAAACATTCTGTAATAAATTTCCGTACTTTACGTAGGTAGCAACTTACCAGAGCAGGGTGTTTCGAACTTGTTGTAAAAGTTTTCAATAATGATTATGACGTCGCGTCGGTGGCTATATTGTACCTATATTCTGCCCGGCCCAGCTTACTGGCGACCTCTGTGAACTGTTCGCATCTGCGTAGCCGGTATACCAATCAATTGTGCCGTCTCTGTGGGTAACGTAATATTTCACCAATTAAACGATGAATAATATTGTGATGTACCCACATAAATTAGCAGTTAACTCTTATTAACAACTTTAATGAAGGTGTTTTATTTTAAATGGATATGAACAATCTATATATATAAAATTCAAAGTTCTGACTGATTTATCAATGACATGAAATTTGAAGGACATGTTCTTTATGAGGAGTAACTAAGAAAGAGTTTTTCAAAATTCCACGCCTAAAAGGGTGAAATGGGGGGTTGAATTTTCTGTGAAACTTTTTATTCTGTCTCGATTGACTCGGAAATTGGTATACACACTCTTAAATTAAAATTATGAGACACGTTTATTACAGTTTTTCCAAAATCATCCCCCAACAGAGTCAAGTAGGATTTTTCTGAGGTAGAGGTGTATCTGTAATATGTGACATCCCGATTTTCGCGTTGGCTCGTGATATGCGACATTGATAATTCCAGTATACTTATGTCTCAGGCCAGGGTCACTGGTTTCACCGAAAGGGTTACCGTGGCCCTGGCAAACAGGCAACTGAAGGAACACGGGTGGGTTTTAGTCAGTAAAAGTCTGACACGCCCTCGCGCTCCGCCCAGAGCGGGAGAAGCTATTTGATGATTTCCCACCCAACAAATAAATAAATATATATATACGTCTATAAATAGATTTATTGAATCATTGTCGTCACCAGTGTCTAGCGGTCGCAAGCGCTACTGCTGAGCATGAGGTCCTGGGTTCGATTCTCAGGTAGGGCAAAGTATTATTGGGTTTTTCCAACAGGAATTTCTCAGTTGCAGCCTGGAGTCTGGAATTGTGACCGGTCGATGGCAATAGACTCGCCCCGAATTACATGGGACTAAAAAACAACTGACGAAATGTGGGTGTACTAAAGGTTCCACCTCTGCTCAACCCTTCGGGGACACAGACACCAACAACAGGGTTGACTGGGTTGTTGTCTGGGTTAACAGAGCACCTGCCATCTTATCTCTACACCACCCTTAGTTGACTGGTAGAGAATGCCTAAGGCGGGGTGCTAGGACAGGAAACCTCCCCGTGTGTCCGTGGGCTGGAGTTTCCCTTGGATGCGTCTGGGGGAAAGGCCAGTCTTCGGGACGGTGCACCCTGGGGTGCGGGCAATAACTCTCCATTAGGTACTCTGTGCCTAAGGGGTCTTGTTGCCCGTACGCTAATATCCTGTCGGAGGAACGCTCCAACGTGTGTATCTCTGTTAAGCAGAGACGCACAGCGGCGGAGTAAGAGCGGGCTCGGTGTGCACTTACCCTGCCGCCGGGCAGGCAGTAAGGAGTCTGCTCCTTCTGCCACCGTTAGTCTCGTAGCCCCGAAGATCGTCAACGTCATGTCTCTGACTTTTGACGGGGGTCGAGGGTCTTGGCTTAACCGCCCGGGCCGCGAGGAAGATAACCTCTATAAAAAATTCCTCTAATATCAAGTTCTGGTGCGCGGCGAGGGTATGAATGGCTGAGGAGTAGTGTCATCTACAACTTTCCAGTTGTAGGTGGCGCATCAGTCGTTAGCGCACCCCCAGCCAGAGTACCAGTGGACCCTCTGGTTGGGAAACAAATGAACACTTGCCTAGGGACAGGGGGTGAACCTGGGAATGACCTTTTAGATCCCCCATACTCGTGGGAACAATTATGGAACCTAATAAAAACAAAAAACAACAACAAGAGAGCAGTGGAGAGGAGAGGAGCGATGCGGGATCGGAGTCCGATGCTGCGTCGGGCGCAAGGGGCTCTTTCAAGAGCCCGGAGCGCGTGGTAATGGGAGATGCTTTGAAGAACCGAAGGCTCTTCCAGAAGCGCCCCAAACCAGGGGATGGCCAGGGGTCATCCTCTGATGGCGGGAGGAGCTCCGCCCGTAAAATCGGGAAGATCTGTCGGCGGAGTGGCGTTCGCGAAAAGGCTGCGGGCAGAGGGCTCGCTGCTCAGGAGGCCAGCGAACAGAGCCAAACCAGCCCAGCCGAGCCGGACCAACGAGCTGATAGGCTCGCCACGGAGGACACGCAACGCAGGGTGGACATCTCCGAGTCGTCAGGCGGTGAGTCGAACACCGCTGGCGGCTCCAAGTCAGAGCGGGTGGCCAAATTTGAGGAGGTCGTGGTAGCTGCGATCAAGGGTGTGGCCTTGAAGAGGATTCAGTCCTCTAAAGACAAGGTCATACCCACTGCCACGGCCTCTATTATGGCGGCAGCGGAGGCCTTCCACCTTGGGCCTCCGTCGGATGGAATGTCCGAGATGCGGGCTGAGGTCGCCCGCTTGACAGCCGCCATGGAGCTTCTCCGTAAGGAGAACGAGGAGCTCCGAGCGGACTTGGCCGGCCTCCGGGCAGCCGGCCCCCGAGAAGTACCAGAGGCGGGGGCGCAGCATGGGCAGGGCCGGCCGATGCCGGTGCCTGCAGAAGACCGGGTTCTGACCCTCGTGCGGCGGGAGCTGGCTGCCTTCCAGAGCCGATTTTCCGCTCTGGAGGCCGTTGTCCTGCGCCCCCCGCTAGCGGCGAGCCGGCAGGTATCGTTTGCCGCCGCTGCGGCCAAGCCGGTAACGGCAGGGCGGTCTAAAGGCGGGCCCGTGCCGAAACCCGCGGGGCCGCCCCCGACAAAGCCGACAAAGTCGGCGCCGACCAAGCCCAAAAAGGGCGGGGTGGCTGCGCAGGCGGCGAAGGCTCCAGCCCCGGCGGCGAGACGGCCGCCCCCCCCGCCTCCTAATGCTCCTCCGGCCGACGCCGAATGGCAAGTGGCCGGAGAGAAGAGGAAGGCGGGTAAGGTCTCAAGGGCGGCCAAAAGGAAAGAGAGGCGGCAGCGGCGCAAAGAGCGAAGCGTCGCGGCTAGGCTCCGCGCCCCGAAGTCCGCAGCTGTAGTGATCACGCTACAGCCGGAAGCGGAGAAGAAGGGCGTGTCCTACCGCGACGTGCTCACTAAGGCGAGGGCGGCGGTTAACCTGCAAGAGCTAGGTATCACCAATGGCATCCGGGTGAAAGTCACTGCGACTGGGGCCCGGATGCTAGAGGTGCCCGGTGCGGCGAGTGGCCCGACTGCTGACGCTCTGGCCGATAGGCTCAGGGCGTCCCTAAATGCAGACGAGGCTCGAGTGTCCAGGCCCACCAAGTGCATTGACATGCGCATCTTGGGCCTGGATGACTGCGTGACGGAGGCTGAGGTGGTGGCCGCCGTCGTTAGGACTGGGGGTTGCTCTGCTGAGCAGGTTAGAGCGGGCACCATCCGTCCTGACCACAAGGGGCTGCGAGCCATTACGGTGAGCTGCCCCGTGGCGGCGGCCAGGAAAGTCGCCGGGGAGGGCCAAAGGCTCCTGGTGGGCTGGGTTTCCGCGCAGGTGAAACTGCTGGAACCCAGACCTCTGAGGTGCTTCCGCTGCCAAGTGGGCAACCACGTGGGAGTGCAATGCACCTCGGAGGTGGACCGCAGCGATCATTGCTTCCGCTGCGGTCAGCCCGGTCACAAGGCCGGCTCGTGCAACGCCACGCCGCACTGCTTTTTATGTGCGGCAGCTGGCAAGCCGGCCGATCACCGGGCTGGGAGTAAGGCCTGCGCTCCACCCGCCAAAGCCAGGGGCAGGGGCAAGCCCTCCGCCACCGCCGTCACCGCCGCACCCGCCGCCACTGCCGCCGCCGCTGCCGCACCCGCCATCGTAGCTGCCGCAAACATCGCGGCAGGGCCCTCACAGGGGGCTCGGGAGGGGGCTGACATGGAGTGCCAATAATGGCCCCATTACGCCTCCTCCAGGCGAATATCAACCACTGCGCCGCCGCTCAGGATCTCTTACTCCAGAGCATGGCGCAGTGGTCGATCAACATCGCCGTGGTCGCTGAGCCGTACTTTGTCCCGCCCAGGGATGACTGGGTGGAGGACCTGAGCGGCTCAGTGGCCTCATTTCGTCGGCCGCCGCCGGTACCCCGTCGCTTGAGGCGGTCAAGAGGGGACGGGGTTGCGTGGCAGCACGGTTCGGGGAGATTGTCGTGGTAGGGGTATACTTCTCCCCGAACCGAACTCTCGCCGAGTTCCACAACTCCCTTGCGGAGTTGAAAGTCGTCGTCGTCGGGTACCGTACCCTCCCTGTGATCGTACTCGGGGACTTCAATGCCAAGAGCACGGCTTGGGGTTCCCGGTACACAGATACACGGGGCGGGATGGTGGAGGACTGGGCTCTGGAGACAGGCCTGGTCGTCCTAAACCGGGGTTCTGTCCCCACGTGTGTGCGGATGCGGGGCGAGTCAGTGGTGGACATCTCGTTCGCCAGCCCCGCTCTGTCACCGCGTGTCCTTGACTGGCGTGTCATGGAGGGGGTGGAGACGTACTCCGACCACCGGTACATCCGGTTTGACGTCTCCGCCCAGACCTCGAGCGCGCTGGTCCGACAGGCCCCGAGTGGTCCGCGGTGGGCGCTGAAGAAGCTGGACCGGGAGCTCCTCCTGGAAGCCTCGATCGTGCAGGCCTGGGTGTCATCACCGGACAGGCCTGCTGACATCAACGACGAGGCGGAGTGGTTCCGGGAGGCCATGTCAGAAGTGTGTGACATGGCAATGCCCCGGGTCCAGCCCGGACGCGCCTGGCGCCAGGTGTACTGGTGGTCGCCGGAACTAACGTCTCTGCGCGAGGCGTGCGTTGCCGCGCGGCGCCTGTACAGCAGGCACCGCAGGCTCCGTATCCGCCCTCCGGATACGGAAGCCATTCAGGCGGAGCTGTACGAGGGTTACAGAGTGGCGAAGATCGCCCTCCGAGCGGAGATCCTGCGGGCCAGGGGACTGGCCCGTGAGGAGTCGCTGGGGACTCTGAACAGGGACCCGTGGGGGCGCCCATATAAGGTGGTGCGGGAGAAACTCCGCCCATGGGCTCCCCCGCTGACGCAGAGTCTCCGGCCCCAGCTCGTGGAGGGCGTGGTGAGCGCTCTGTTCCCTTCGCGGGGGGAGCATACTCCCCCGCCCATGGCTCCGCCTCCTGCGGTGCCAACTGCGGACCACAGACCCGACGATGACGACGTTGCTCCTGAGGTGACCGAGGTAGAGTTGAGAGTGGCGGTACGTAGGCTGAGTGCCAAGAATACCGCCCCAGGACCCGACGGCTTACCTGGAAAAGCCTGGGTCCTGGCCTTGGAGGCTCTCGGGCCTCGACTAAGAGGGCTCCTAAGCGCATGCTTGGAGGAGGGCCAGTTCCCACTTCGTTGGAAGACGGGGAAACTGGTCCTCATTAAGAAACCGGGGCGCCCGGCGGACTCTCCGTCCGCTTACCGGCCCATCGTGCTGCTCGACGAGGTGGGCAAGCTCTTTGAAAGAGTCATTGCAGACCGCCTCGTCGGGCAGCTGGTGCGGGTGGGGCCGGATTTGGCGGAGACCCAGTTTGGTTTCCGCAGGGGGCGCTCCACGGTGGATGCCATCATGCGCGTGCGAGCCCTCACGACGGGGGATGCTGTGGCCCGGGGTGGGGTCGTCTTGGCGGTGTCTCTAGACATCGCCAATGCCTTCAATACCCTGCCCTGGAGTTGCATCCGGGAGGCATTCCGGTATCACCGGATGCCGACCTATCTCTGTCGTGTAGTCGAGGCCTATTTGGCGGATAGAGCAATTATCTACCCCAGTCACCAGGGAGAATGGAACCGGCGAGAGATGTCGTGCGGTGTCCCACAGGGATCGGTCTTGGGGCCGCATCTGTGGGACATCGGGTACGACTGGGTGCTGCGCGCCGACCTCCCTAGTGGCGTCAGCGTGGTGTGCTACGCTGACGACACGCTGGTCCTGGCGCAGGGGAGGTCGCACCAGGCGGCGGCCGAACTGATGACACGCGGGGTTGCGACAGTCGTCGAGAGGATCCGGCAATTGGGACTCGAGGTGGCCTTGCACAAGTCCGAGGCCATGTGTTTTCATGGTCCTCGGAACGCGCCACTGTCGGGTTCCCAAATAACGGTAGGAGGGGTTCACATCGGCGTCGAGTCGACGATGAAGTACCTGGGACTCGTCCTCGACAGCCGGTGGAACTTCGTCGAGCACTTCCGACGTTTGGCTCCCAGACTGCAGCGGGCCGGGGCTGCTTTGAAGCGGCTCTTGCCCAATCTGGGGGGGCCAAACGCCTCCTGCCGGAGGCTCTACGCGGGGGTCGTGCGGTCCATGGCCCTTTACGGGGCACCGGTGTGGGCGCGGTCGCTAAGGCTCCGGCCAGCCCGCCGGTTGAAAGCGTCCCAAAGGGTCATGGCCATCCGGATGGTACGGGGATACCGCACGGTCTCCTGCGAGGCGGCGAGCCTCCTTGCCGGATTGCCGCCGTGGGATCTGGAGGCAAAGGTCCTCGCGCACGTTTGGGAGTGGCGCGAGGAGGCGAAACGCCGGGGCGTAACTCCGCTGCCGCGAGAAATCACGGCACAGCGGACAGAGCTCCGGCGGGATCTCATGGCGGCATGGAGAGTGCGACTGTCGCAACCCAGCGCAGGGCACGCCACAATTGCGGCGGTAAGACCCCTCTTTGAGGAGTGGCTTGAGAGGCGCCACGGCGTCCTCACCTTCCGCCTGACGCAGGTCCTCACCGGACATGGCTGTTTCGGGAGGTTCCTGTTTCGTATAAGGCGGGAGGAAACGCCCGGGTGTTATCATTGCGTGGATCGACCGGAGGACACGGTGGAGCATACGGTGGAGGTCTGCCCGGCTTGGGCGGAGCACCGCCGTGTCCTCGTGGCGGCGATCGGCGGCGGCGACCTCTCGCGTCCGGCCCTGGTTCAGGCCATGGTACGGAGCGAGAGGGAATGGGAAGCCGTCACCTCCTTCTGCGAAGCAGTAATGCTCGCGAAGGAGGAGGCGGAGCGCGAGAGGGAGAGGCAATCACTGCGCCCTCGCGCCCCTAGCCGCCGCAGGAGGAGGAGACACCCAGGGCGTCGGGAGTCGATTGCCGACTCCCGGCCACCGTAGGCGCGGGCTTGCGGACGGCGAGCAATGGGCAGCTCGTCGTCCGGTAAGGACCAGGCCCGGGTCGACGGCGCGTCGTGTTCCACGCGCGCCTCAAAGAGATGTCAGCAAAATTGACGGGGTCCGATAGGACCGATGCCTGCCGGGGCTGCGGATTGTTCGAAAGAGTTACCGTGGCCCTGGCGCACAGGCAACTGAAGGAACACGGGTGGGTTTTAGTCAGTAAGAGTCTGACACGCCCTTCCGCTCCGCCCAGAGCGGGAGACGTCATTTGATGATTTCCCACCCAAAAAAAAAAAAAAAAAAAAAAAAAAAAAAAAAAAAAAAAAAAGAGAATGCCTAAGGCATTAAGTCCGCCTTTATATGTTATTGTGTGCGAGAAGTTTAAATAAATAAATAAATAAGGCGTCATGTGATGTTATGTTATAAGTAAGTACATGTGAGGAGCTCGTGGCTAAGTATTATATAACAACCGCACGGGTCGATCCATCAGGTTAAGTTACACTTGCCAGGGTTGGTCTGTTGATGGGTGACCATCTTTACATACCGAGATTCCTCCGTGCCTCGGAAAGCAAATTAAGCTGTTGGTCCCGGCTGTCATTCGTGGATCTTTGAGAGTCTTTTCGGTTCAACAGAAGTCTGAAAGTCTGACAACCAGTCTTACCAAAGGGTATCGTATTAGCCAGTTACTGGGTTGTGGAGGACAGATAGGCAATCGCTCCGTGAAAAATACTGGAATTAAGCTGCATCCGGTTAGACTGGAAGCCGACCCCCACATAGTTGGGAAAAGGCTAGGCAGATTGATTGGATTAGAAAAGTATAATTTATGCTTTTGGTAAAAATTAATAGTTACGTGTTTCAGCGTTTGGTAAAATAGGGGATAATTTGAAATAGACACGATTATTGAAGTTTTTAATTATCACTTTTTTAAGATTTGTGGCAGCGGCATATACAACGCCACATGCGTACGAGTACTACACATCAAAGATCTGACGTCACAAAAAACCTGCATCGCACGAGTACTACACATCAAAGATCTGACGTCACAAAAAACCTGCATCGCGCATTTGCTGTCTACATTCTTAGCTGTCGAATGAAACCACTTTTGTGTCTGTTGGATCTCTACAATAATTGATATTGCTAAATTGATTCGCGCGGCCGTACTTAGTTGACATTAAAAATTTAAATGGCAGCCAGGGTTAAAATTACATATGATGGGTGATTTGTCGATAAAATTAATCGTACTAGTTGCCCTTAATGCGTTGCCCTTAATCGTTGACCAGACATACTGCATAATAACACGAGATTTAAAACCAGTATTCTGGCATTCTTGTTTACAAGAAATAATTTTATATAATTAAAATTACGCTCAGAAAAGCTAATTAGTATTTTACACGAAAAAGTGAAGAGTTTCCTTTAAATCTTTTGAGGTAAATCTTCACTTTCACGTATATCATGTTGGAAAATGGCGTACCAGGCTCCCAGTTCTTAGAAGCGGTGTAATTTAGTCTTCTTACGAAGATTCATCATTATTATACCAGGAGACTAATGAGACCACAGTTCACAACGACAATACTAAATTTCAATTAACAATTTATTTACACTGAAACAATACCATTCAAAAAGCTTTTAAAGCCTTCCTTCAAATATTTTGAGGAAAATCATTTTCCGTGTATCATGTTGTAAAGTGGCGTCACGTGCTACCAGGCGCCCAGTTCTATAGAGTGATGTAATTTGCTCGCTCCATTCGACCAACGTACGAGACGCACCCGACCATATCTATTCGGTTTGTATCCCTCTCTAAACATTCACGTACGGAGCTTTCCCTAGATCTGCCACACTTAAGTGGGATCTGACTAGTATTTAAATTACTATTAGAATTAAATAAAGCTGACATTTATGTTTAGTAGGTTTTTAGGGGTTGTTAAAGTTAAGGGAATATTTTAAAATGAATTAAAATAAAACCATTGTGCCGCTAAGGTTTCCACAAAAGTAAAAAATGCATTATTAAAAATGTATGGCATTTTATTGTTTTAAAATATGAAAACGATCTCCGGCAAAAGTCGGTATCCATTTAAACGTAAATAAAAAACGTCGTAAATATCAGAGATAGTCAATCGGTCGGGACGTTATTTTTATAGAAACGTTAACGCGCTGCGGCTATAATAAAATAATATTTCAGGAAAACTGTTATGTCTAGGAAGCTCGGTCTTACATACTTCGGATCAAACTGACGGTCTATATAAGACCGAAAACTTTACGAGTTACGAGATTATTTTTCACATACTTGTAGATATGAAGTTTTCTTATAAAGGTTTCGATTTATCTCATTTAGGTGCAACGCGGCCGCTTCGAACTAGCGACTTTATCAACGGAGCGTATCTTTTATACGCAGGTGTTGAACGGAAGGTCCGACTTTCTTCGATTCCCAACTTAAGGTACTATTCACAACTTTGTTCGGCGTCGTTTCTATCGATTTTAGATTAAGGAACTTCGAAAACCAGTAAAAACATTCTGTAATAAATTTCCGTACTTTACGTAGGTAGCAACTTACCAGAGCAGGGTGTTTCGAACTTGTTGTAAAAGTTTTCAATAATGATTATGACGTCGCGTCGGTGGCTATATTGTACCTATATTCTGCCCGGCCCAGCTTACTGGCGACCTCTGTGAACTGTTCGCATCTGCGTAGCCGGTATACCAATCAATTGTGCCGTCTCTGTGGGTAACGTAATATTTCACCAATTAAACGATGAATAATATTGTGATGTACCCACATAAATTAGCAGTTAACTCTTATTAACAACTTTAATGAAGGTGTTTTATTTTAAATGGATATGAACAATCTATATATATAAAATTCAAAGTTCTGACTGATTTATCAATGACATGAAATTTGAAGGACATGTTCTTTATGAGGAGTAACTAAGAAAGAGTTTTTCAAAATTCCACGCCTAAAAGGGTGAAATGGGGGGTTGAATTTTCTGTGAAACTTTTTATTCTGTCTCGATTGACTCGGAAATTGGTATACACACTCTTAAATTAAAATTATGAGACACGTTTATTACAGTTTTTCCAAAATCATCCCCCAACAGAGTCAAGTAGGATTTTTCTGAGGTAGAGGTGTATCTGTAATATGTGACATCCCGATTTTCGCGTTGGCTCGTGATATGCGACATTGATAATTCCAGTATACTTATGTCTCAGGCCAGGGTCACTGGTTTCACCGAAAGGGTTACCGTGGCCCTGGCAAACAGGCAACTGAAGGAACACGGGTGGGTTTTAGTCAGTAAAAGTCTGACACGCCCTCGCGCTCCGCCCAGAGCGGGAGAAGTTATTTGATGATTTCCCACCCAACAAATAAATAAATATATATATACGTCTATAAATAGATTTATTGAATCATTGTCGTCACCAGTGTCTAGCGGTCGCAAGCGCTACTGCTGAGCATGAGGTCCTGGGTTCGATTCTCAGGTAGGGCAAAGTATTATTGGGTTTTTCCAACAGGAATTTCTCAGTTGCAGCCTGGAGTCTGGAATTGTGACCGGTCGATGGCAATAGACTCGCCCCGAATTACATGGGACTAAAAAACAACTGACGAAATGTGGGTGTACTAAAGGTTCCACCTCTGCTCAACCCTTCGGGGACACAGACACCAACAACAGGGTTGACTGGGTTGTTGTCTGGGTTAACAGAGCACCTGCCATCTTATCTCTACACCACCCTTAGTTGACTGGTAGAGAATGCCTAAGGCATTAAGTCCGCCTTTATATGTTATTGTGTGCGAGAAGTTTAAATAAATAAATAAATAAGGCGTCATGTGATGTTATGTTATAAGTAAGTACATGTGAGGAGCTCGTGGCTAAGTATTATATAACAACCGCACGGGTCGATCCATGAGGTTAAGTTACGCTTGCCAGGGTTGGTCTGTTGATGGGTGACCATCTTTACATACCGAGATTCCTCTGTGCCTCGGAAAGCAAATTAAGCTGTTGGTCCCGGCTGTCATTCGTGGATCTTTGAGAGTCTTTTCGGTTCAACAGAAGTCTGAAAGTCTGACAACCAGTCTTACCAAAGGGTATCGTATTAGCCAGTTACTGGGTTGTGGAGGTCAGATAGGCAATCGCTCCGGGAAAAATACTGGAATTAAGCTGCATCCGGTTAGACTGGAAGCCGACCCCGACATAGTTGGGTAAAGGCTAGGCAAATTGATTTGATTTGAAAAGTATAATTATTTATGCTTTTGGTAAGAAATAAAAAAATACGTATTTCAGCGTTTGGTAAAATAGGGGATGATTTGAAATAGACACGATTATTGAAGTTTTTAATTATCACTTTTTTAAGATTTGTGGCAGCGGCATCTACAACGCCACATGCGTACGAGTACTACGCATCAAAGATCTGACGTCACAAAAAACCTGCATCGCGCAAGCAGAATTTACCGTGCGATCAACATATATAAGACTTCCCGACATCAACTGTCGGGCAGTTGCCCACTAGAGAAAACACCCATCTGGTCGGTGGGTCCTCCTTTTGCACCCTGTTCCTCATGCCTCTAAAAATTTTAGGAATTGAAATTTAGTCAAGAGTCCGTATCTTGCGGTAATATTTAGGTAGCGTTTATGATCTGCCTGTCTGTCTTGTACTTTTTCACGCTTTAAAGGCTGGATTTGGATGATAGGTAGGTTACGGATAGGCCATAACCTGGATTAGGACATAGGATACTTTCTAACCTTGTAGCACGTTCCCGTGGGGTAATTTTCAACCTCCACGCGGGCGAAGCCGCGGGTAGAAGCCAGTGTTAAAATAATTGTAACATTTTGGTACAAATTACAAAATAAAGTACGTACTTCAATAATAAAATTAATTTTCACACGAGGTGAGGCCGTAAAAGGAAAAAGTACTGAAATAATTTATTTCTTATTTTGTCTGGCATCGTGTAAAAGAGGCGGACATGAAACATAGTCCCAAATATGTTTTTTGAATAAAAAGTATAATCCGAGTCCATTGTTAAGTTTACAGCACGAAGCCGACGTGAATTTATGTATAGACTTTACTAATAAACTTTTATACCTGAGAAATGAAAATACAACCCTTTTTATTTTTTTATAGAACAATACCGACCAGTTATGAAAGCGGTACGTGAGTGCGGCGAGGAATCAATGACGATCAAAGTTTTAAGAGGAAAAAACTTCAGAAATGTTTAAGATGAAATCAGACTTGATTTAAATATGAGAGTAAGCACTAGACTCTTTCGATACTCGATCGCGTACTTCTTTTGTTCGCTTCGCACCATTTACGTCGAAGTTTGCATAACAGTCATAATAAACTTAAATTCCGTGCTCTGAATAAAAACAAGAGCCCACCAGCGGCACGGCGCGGTACAACATTCGTACAACGTATATTAATGACAGTGTTTCTTCGCTCCTCGTTTCCGTTCTTTTGTGATTGCTCACGCCGGTTTCTCTCCGCTTTTTGAATGGGCACATACGTGAGCGAACAATTGTCCCGGGTATTAAGGTGTTTTTGTGGTAGTTGGACTTACAACGGACGTGTTAGCTTGATTAGAATTAAATTAAAACAGTTCCCGCTCTACGCAAACCAAGCGTACTCTACGGACACACAACAAGAGGGTTAACATATCGCTAACAAAGTTTTCTGATTATACTATACATAACCTCCATCAAATTAATCAAACCGATTGGCATGTAATTCCCTTCCTGATTACGCCATTTAGTCGCAATATTCCACATGTTCCGTTGATATCAATAACTTATATTATTTATATGCGAGACAAAGATCAAAATAATTTATTGTGTCGTAGAACACGGAGACTTTTTCCCACATATGTTATGTGAGGCCAATTCCAGGCTTCCAGCTCCGCATAAAGATGAGAATATGACATGAAAGTCGATAAATTTGGTCAATAGCCATTATACGACGTTGTCGGGGTGCGAAAATATGGAAGTGTGGGGGGAACTTCACGGCTCTTTGATTTAGGGCCGTCGGGCCGCACACAGTTACTGTGGAATGGAAGAGGCTCGAACAACACGCGTGAGACTTAATTGTTTGGAATGTCGGCGGTGCGTGGTACACGGTTCGTGATGGTGCGTCCTGTCGTTATATGCCAATTTGAATGCGAAACGACGTCACGGACAAACAAGCGCAGCGGGATTCGCGACGCGTAAATTACGTAACGGCTATACGTGTGCATTTATTGCTTGGATATTTGTGGCACTTGTTAAAGTGGACATGTTCGGAGGAGACTAGAACGATAATACCTACTTATCTTGCAGAGTTTACAACCTATAGTCTGTTTGAAGATACATGGGATAAAATCAAGATGACTTATAGTACGAAAAAGCCAATAAAACATAATAGAATAAAAGATTCTCTATATCCAGAAAGTCTACGTGAGCGTCCGTTTAGAATTTATAACTTTGGCAGTTTGCTTTCTCCCTAGAGCTAAAAATGTAGTAGCACAGGTCTCCTCCAGCGACGTAGTAAGTTTACATCTTTGGGACGGGAGGGACACTAGAACTGGATGCGGAGCGCCGCAGCTGGCAGCCATCCGAGCGGACATAAGTAGGTATATCTAGTACAACCTAACGAAATAGAAAATACCATTATTCTTCTCTCAAGACAAGGAGGCGTTCAACCAATGTTATTTACAACCTGGTTTGTTTATTGCTTTACGTAAAAATAGTGATGTATCGCGTCGAAGTCGCAATTTGCACGACAAAGAACTTGGCTCGGTTTGTGTCAGCAGTCATTAGGGAAATACCCATTATTTGGAACTTATTGGAAAATATTTGTGACACAATAACACGAAATGCACGTTCGTGCGGGCACGCCACTATTATTTTCCTCGCTAATTTTATTGCGACCTATTGTATTACAAAAGCATTAATAGCACTACTAATCCGTTTTTTATACAGAAATAAAAATTAGAATCACATTTGCAGTCACATTTACAGGTGAAAATAAACATGATTTTTACTCACGAAAGAAATGTTTATCACTGTTCAGTTCATAGCGGAATGGTCATTATTTACTCATTATCGTTATTATAGCTGGACTCACGTAATCCAACACAAATACACAGTGATTTAAACATTCACGACTTTGTGAACGTTGACGCTTTCTTTTACCATCGATTAATCTAAAATGCACAAAGAAAATTAACAACTTAGTTTGTTCCTTCATTATATTCCATTTTAAACTTTCTAAAATGATAATACGGTAAAGAATACAAACAATAATTACAGCCTAAGTGAACTTTCCGAACTTTAAACACTTTGAACGCTCGGGGTCCTTTCAATTACAGGGTAAGCAGATTTCCGAGAAGAAGCAACAATAAGTTCCCATAGCTCGTGGCTATGTGATTACGTTACGTTTTCAAGGAAGACATGACAGGTAACTTTATTATATTATCAATTATTAGTGGTCAATTTTGTAGACACAAAACTAGAACTTTGAATTAGTCAATTTCCATCGACGGAGAGAATAGATTAGCGACGGATCATCAGAAAAAATAAAACATTCCGGCGTTATGAAAATACACTTGTACCCCAAACCGAAAATACATTCGAAAACGCTAGCCAACTATAACATCCCTTTCAATCTTCTATCTGTCAACCTTCCAAAATTCCCCGTACGCACATGTACGCACTATTATAATAAAATGAAGCAATCATCGGGTATCCAATTTATTGGAAGCACAAAATGAATAAGAATTTATAAGTGAGATATTTCATGTGCAGGCTCATTTTACTGGGCCGCAGCAATCTTGGGGCATTGGCATTCAAATTGATGGTGAGGGTACGTTTCACCATTAGAGGGGACTTATTAATTCCCCTTTCGACAGGCCGACCGAGGAGGCAATAAATTCACCTCAACCAAAGGGATGACCAATTTCAGAACATTTACGAGCCACAAATTACGCGACCGCTGAAATATACTGAGCTGGGGACGGGACGACCGGCCACGCGGACCAAGAAAAAGCCCAAATGTTAATTTAATGTTGAGAGCTACACAAAATTGCTTAAATTCTCAACATGAGAGAAATATTGGGCCTGCCCGCGAAAAGGTCCAAATACAAATTTCATGCAGGGCAAATGAGCCGAGGGCAGGGCGTTGAATCGATATTCATTGGCTAAGCTTACCGTTAATTTTTCCTGGCGAACGATATCATGAATATTACGTATCTACTTAGTTTTATAAGCGGCCTTTCATTATTACTGAATTTATACTTTGTTCGTGACAATGTACCTCCTGTACAAAGTCGCTTTATGTTTATACGGCTAGCTACACATTTACATAGTGTACTTCTGTGTCGATTTCAAGTACATGGTTATTGAAACAATTTATTTAATTAATGTGCACATTAAGAGGCGTGATTGCGATACCGGTATAAATTGATGTGTAATGAGTAAGATACTTAATTAATCCGTTGATTAATTATTTGAACGCGATACCGCAGGCTGTGAATAATCTACCAATGGTTATTACGTACTTATTTAAATTCAAAGAAAGACAAAACATAATCCCAATTTTTGTATGCAAATACCGGTGTACAAAGTAAGCACGTACCTACAAAGCGTATAACTTCAAGTATTATTCTAACATTAGCGTACATGATGAGAAATATTATCGCTATATCCATAATGCGAAGGTTCGCAGGAGTTATGACGAAAAAACAAAACATTCGGCAAGTTTGCGCTTTTAATGTCAGTTTTATTTGTTCGTCGATATATCTGAGCCAGTTCGGGGCGCTGTGCTAGCTAACTGTTTTATCACTTTATTGCATGAGATGGCATAAACTTGTGTAGGAGATACCAAT
The DNA here is from genome assembly GCA_917490735.1 of Dryobotodes eremita. NCBI lineage: Eukaryota > Metazoa > Arthropoda > Insecta > Lepidoptera > Noctuidae > Dryobotodes > Dryobotodes eremita. The sequence goes on from OU823249.1 coordinate 11,451,471, forward strand.
AAAACATTGCTGTAGGGAAAATAGACGTTTGTTTTGCTCATATCTCGATACGTAAATACATACCTATATACATGAAATACCAAACCGAAAATCAGAAGCGTCATGTCAACCACGGAGGGAATGTTGGGTCATGAATGCCAACTATGCAAGGAAGTATTAAACTCCTTGGTTTGCATTTTATTATTTCTTGAAATGTATTGAAGTTTTTTTATTCAGAAAATCTACATACAAATGAATCATGTCAGCAATTTCTTTCGTGAACCGTGTCTATACAGTCACCTAATTACTTCGCCTGGATTTGTATGCCGGTCTAACAATGGAAGGAAAGTCGCCTATCTTTTTATGTGAGTTTTAACAAACGTTGAGGTTTATAAGGAATTATATTTAAAACGAAAACTTTAGTAATCTGAGTTGAATATGAAAATGTTTAGTTTCACTGTTATAGTATGCAACTGTTTAGGAAATACAGTTCGCAACTAAAACATAACTTGCTTTAAAGTACACATTTGCGTAGTTTCCATGCTACGCTGCGTGGAGCTTTCAACTCCGTTAAGTTTGTTTTATTTTATTTTTACGCTTCTACCACAAAATAACATAAAAGTCATAACAAATAATTTTGCTAAGTGAACTATTATCAGTATCACACTCCAGAGGGCAGAGAATACTCGAAATTTAACGGTCAAAATATGTTATCTTGATAAAAAGTAACCTGTTTATTTTGAATAAAAGTTATTTACTATAATAATAAAGACAGCTTAGTGCGGCCTATTTTAGGCAGTATGAAAGCAATGAAAAATAATGTTCAGCCTATTAGGAAACTAATTGTTTCATGTGTAATTTTCGTCTCATATATTAGATTTAATTGTAACTACGTTTTGGATTACTCGCTAAATTATGATTTGATTATGTAAAACATAATATTAAACGGTGTCAGATATCAAACGTTACTGATTAGTAGATGTAATTTAAACGGAGAAATAAAGTACCTCAATAATGATCATTTGTTCGAAACCAAGGAAAAATAAACAAATGGAATCGATACGAGTTTTTCTCTCATAGCTACAGAGCTATTAGATCAAGTCTATTATTTTAATCAAATCAAGTGAACGTAATTCACAATCAATCGAAAACCCTAAAAGGACACAACTACATCCAACACGCAATCATAGGCAATCGGTATCAATGAAAACGCCATCCGAATCAGACAGGACATCCGCCAAAAGATAGCGCACAGATTATAAACTCATATCATAGGATCAGTACAGTAGATCAATACAGTCTTGTTCGGCCAGTATTTCTACATAAAATGGTCCTGGGAGTAGGACCGGCCCCGCAATATCTCTGTCATGGCTGCCCGCATTCGAAAATTGAATTTAATTAGCCCGCAGTATAAAACCGACCGCCTCCGGCACGCGTGTGTTAAACGGTTACCCTCTACGCCTGCACGGATCTAATCCTAGCCTGTATATGTATATACGTACTTAATATAAAGCGTTATATCTGTCTTTCTATTTGTGGTTGTATTTGTTTTGCCGCTGAGTTGTTTAAGGGAATGTTGCTTCATCGTTTTTGGTTACATTTATTCTGTATTTTCGTCCTTTGGTAGGAAAAATGTTACCTGTTTATATTATAACTTATTATGTACCTAATGGTCTTAAAACTATGAAGGTACAAGACCTTCAAATGAAAACCATAATGTTGATTAAAATATTGCCAAGTACAGTAAACTAAAAAGCGTCTATCTCCAGCACTAGCACCAACTGGATCCCCTCATAAATTGACTCAAAGTGATTTTTATTAATCTGGACGCTAAAAGCTAACGAAGAGTGGAAGCTTTGTCAATACTAAAATATTTTCGTCAACCGCAAACAAAGGCCATTTCGTTACAATAATATTTTTATACTACAACTATTATTATATTTGGAAAAATAGCCGATCCCTTATATGACAGTCAGTGTCACCTCGGTTTCTAAGGCTATTCGGTGGACTATTTTTGATACAATCGCTTCGAATACAGGTGTCCCTAGTATGCCTACAATAGCTCCTACAATCAACTCGGAGTAGATACTAAAAATATTTCTGCTATTTGTGACATATACTACATATAATATTATACATTCGGAAGTAACTCCGATTGTATGTTACCTTTTCACGCCTAAACCACTAAACGGATTTCGATATTTGGCAAGGAGATAGATGGCGTTCTGGGAAAGGACATAGGCTACTTTAAGTACAAAAATAATCCTTAAAGGGCGATATGTAGGGGATGGCTTCGTTTTTCATAGACTTTAATGTGCCCTGGTGGCTGAGAGTATCTTGCTCACTCAAATGTCGTGGTGGCGTGTGTGTTGGATCATTAAGTTCCCTTCAAAACGGTTTAGCTGATTGGTGCTGATTCATACGTCATGATCGTGAACGGGCGCCTTCAGCCACGGCTTATTTTAATTAATTAATTGTTTTTTTTGTTTCTATCTTTTTTATTACGGACGCTTTTAACGTGCACGTTTCTACATCGTTCACACATATATAATTTCACATGAATAATGTAACCAATTTTTTGTAACAATATTTTGATTTAAAAGAGTGTCCGTGGAGTTTCTTGCCTGTTCTTCTACATAGGTACTTACCACGCTTTGGAATGGGCAACTACGAGTAGCTTCAACTTTCTGACTGACCGACCCCTTGACAATTCAAAAGTGCCTGTAATTGGTTTATTTGAAATAAATGCTGAATTTGATGAAAGTTTGTATGGGATCTTAGCATTTCTTAAGGGCTTGCATTTAAACGCCTACCAGAAAAGTACCTATTTGACTACCAAAAAATTCGAAATACTCACCAAATTGTGTCCACCAGAATGGATAAATGCTCACCAAATTGTGTTTCATAAAGTATTGTAGAAATTAACCTATTTTCCTTTTTTATTTATAAGGCGTAGTCGACGGAGCCCCGCCCCGCGGGGCTCCTACTTCTTGGTGGTTTAAAAGAAAATAACCACAAAGGGGATGGCGGGGTCTGTTAGACCCCGCAATCCATTTCTAACCTAACGTGTCCGACTTGGGGTGCCCCAAGTCCCGAGCTCGCTTCGCTCGCTCTTGCATCTTATCCCACCCTTGCATTTTGAAGCAAACTTATTTTTGGTGAGCAACTTAAACAAGATTTGGTGAGCATTTATCCATTTTGGTAAGCAAAAAGAACATAAATACAACACGTACAATTATTCTGATGAGTGTATAATTAATTTGGAACTTAAAACGTTGTTCTTTAGGCACCTCGGTATAGAGTGGGTTTATTTTATTTGAAGTTAACATATTTTACTTGGTACTTTAGTCTTAGGGTCTAAAAATTATTTTGGTGAGCATTTAAATTGTACCCTTTCTTAAGTTAGGGATATGAAAATTTATATTTATGCTTTTGCTAAGACATACGTTTTTATTTGTTTAAGTGTTTTTGTAAAATCTGCCCCCAAGGGGCAAAAATAGGGGATGATTTTAAAACTCACATGATTATTGAAAATTTTGTGTACCTCTTTTTAAGAGATTTAAGGACTTGGAAATATAGTCAGAACCCATAACTTGAGGTATTATTAATTTTAGTATTTATTTCATTTAAATCGGTCTACCCGCTTAAAAGTTATTACGAATACAATTTGAAGTTATAAAATAACGTGGTCAATGGCGGTGCTATAGGATATCAAATTAATGATAATCATATTAAAATTCATTAATATTATTTTAAAGTTATACATTTAAAATCATAAAAACCTGTTTAATAAAAATTAAATTAACTTTTGCATTTATTATCTGTCTGTCTGTTACCTTTTTACGGTTTAACGGCTAAATGGGTTTGGATGATAGGATACTATTTACGGTAGCACGTTCCCGAGGAATAATTAGAACTTCCGACATCCACTCGGGCGCAGCCGCGGGCAAAAGCTAGTGTCATAAATTGTTACGTCAGGTGATTACTTTACAAAATACGAAAATAAACACCTACTAATAAAACCTATTTACCTATCTAGATACCTATTTATAATAGGTCATAATTATATTTTATAGATTACATTTTCCTATTCCTTTGATTACTTCATGTTAGTAAAGGTTAATTGTCTTCTGAATTACACCTTTTATAACCTACCGTCATACAATAAAATCGTGGTCAAATAGGTATACTTTACCAAATTAGGTTTAAACAGGGTTTGTATGAAAATGTCTAAATCAACGGTCTGTTACTAAACAAGGCTTAAAAACGATTGTTGTAACATATTCATTTATATAACAACTTTCAGTTAGAAAACTCTAGCTATAACAGAATGTCCAGTCTTTCAGCATCACGTTTTCAAATACTACGACTACAAAACCCAGATAATCCCACTTCCGTGAACATCCTATGACTTACGGCCTCCAGTAAGTTGGTAGTACACATCCGTCACCTCATTAAGGATGGGCAATCACTGTGAGCTGTGTTTCCGCCTTCCGCTTCACGTATAAATAATGACACAAAGCTAAATGCTACAATAAAAACGATGTTTTAGAACATTCTTGGAGGAATACGTGGGTAGGTTATATAGGTTGTGAAAGAATGATTTTATGTGGCTTAGAAAAATAATAACCTAAATTAATGCTTTATTAAGGTATAGTTGAAAACTTATGATAATTCTAGTATTTCTGGATAGAATTAATGCTTCGCGTAGTCAAGTTCTATTATGATCGTAATGTTAACTTATAACAGTAAGAGTTATGTAGTATTATCCAGTAGGATAATTTATGTAACGTAGTGTAAAAATAATGGGTCGGTGCACTAATAAAGGTATACCTCTGCCTAACCTCTCGGGGAAAACAAGCGTGTTATATTATAAACAATAATATTAAACTGCAAATCCACGCAACATAAGATAATTAAATGAATCTTTCGTATAAATAACAAACTTATTATTATCTCCTTTATTTCATTATATACACATAAATTATATTTTTAAATATTAGAATATCAAAAAATATAAAAAATTGTTGCCCACCGGTATCGGGAACGTCCGTAAAGCTCCTTACTGCCATACCTCCATGCGATCATTAGTGTCAAGCACTACTGACTTTCGCCAGTTCTCTTTAGCCAAGGAGAGCGGGGTGAGGCCCTTGTCCACTGCGACCACATCTCGATGCATCCCCACGTCGGCTTCTAGGAAATATTCCCTGAGACTGCATATCTCCCGATAGTCGAGGTTCTTAGCGTTTGAAAAGTCTTGACCTCCACACTTTCGAGGAATATACAATCTCAATACCGATGACCGTGGGTGATGCATTCGATTTGCAGTCAGCAGCGTACGGACCCTCCTTTCCAGGGCTTATGAACTCTCCGATTATCCTATCGAGTTCGATCTGAGTCCATTTGAGTATGCCGAAAGAGTACATAAAAATCGACATAACCCAACCGTTGAAGGCGTGCACCTTTTTTCCGCCTGATAGAAGACTATTAAATACTTCTTCAGGCGGCCAAAGAAGCGCTCCTTCAACTATTGCTTTATGTCAGTAACATTGATGTCTAACACTTCCGACGTACCCAAATAGTTATAGGTTTCAGATGCGGAGAGGGCTCTAAGGCTTATGGAATCCGAGAGTTGGGTCCCCACTGATTCCACAATATCCCCTCGCTCTACATGCATGACTGCATATTTGTCCACACCAAGTTCCATCCTGATGGCGCTATTGAAAGTTTCAGTTACTGTCAGTAGCTCCATCAGTTACAAATTGTTGGCGGCAAAGGGTTTTAGGTCATCCAAGTAGTGGTGGTAAGATATAACCTGATCACCTTTCCTCAGCCTAGAACTGAATCCTCGAGCAGTGTGCTTGGAGGATTCAAGGCTAAGCAGAACCAAAGCGGACTTAAACTATCACCCTGAAATATGTCTCGCTCGATTCTTATCGGCACGCTATTCCTCTGGATATTTTGACATCCTGGATAGCGAAGGACCGGTTTTTTTCTTTTCTTTTTTTTTTCTTGTTCTTTGTTGTCTTTTTTGGTGTTCAGTAATAAACACCATAATACACAAATTCTCAACTACGATTACCTACTTTGAACCGAAGCTACGCGGGCTAAAACTTTATAAGATTATCTTTTAAAATTTTAGATTAAAATAAAAAGCAATAAAGCTTTGAAATTAGTTCTATTAATCTCTAGAACCGCTTTTAAAGTCGGTGCGCGGCATAATTTTCCCATGCTCAGCAGCGCGTGGATATTAACTCTAAGCAAAGACTAACGTAGACACGTGCACATCCCTATTTAATTTTAAATGTATTTAAAAAAGACTTTTAATACTTTACACGAGGCAATAGGAAATAGATTAATCGAACCTATTCTTGGATAACTTGATATTTTGCAACGGCACTATCCTTCCAAACAAGAAAAAGTGCCGTTGCAAAATATCACACGGTTTTTACGACTTATCTTAACATCAATATTTATTTCGGTGTCATATGTATGTTCAATATTTATGTATTATACAAATGGTTTATTTGTTCTGAAATAAATTCTCTAAATTTCGGTGAAAATTGCATCAAAATCCGTTGCGCAGTTTAGAAGAACAACGCTGTCACACAGACAGACAATAAAAGTGACTTTAATTGATAATATGAATAGATAGCGTGGTTGTAATTGTTCATTTTAGTAAAGAATATATAGGCTCATTTGAAAATGGAAAGTGTTAAAAAGGTAAGTATCATGACAGTAATATTATTAACTCGCAACACGAAAGTTATAACCGCTTTTCAGACTCAAAAGTACCGTAACATCACTATCGCTCGCGAGATACAATTATCTCTGGTTGGTTATATTTCCCAGGTGTGTGAATGCATTCAGTGGAAAATTAAAAAGCAAGCTTTTCCGAAACACTGCCGTGTTTGCCCAGTCCCGTAAATCGAACAGTAAATTATTTTACATGTTTGGAGAGCGAATATTTAATGGAGGTAAGTTTTGCGACTATCTGTATCTGTAGGGGATGAGAACTAGCTTATATATTGTCGATTGTGTGTTTTTCTACATTTAATCTTTAACAAACATATTAATACGTGAATATTAGGATCAGGACGCGGATGTTTATAAGGTTCAACGAGTCTTAGAAAATGACAATCACACAGGTATCAGGATTGGCAGAGACAATGCTCTACAAAAGCCGATTCTTTTTTCAAACGCGATTAGAACATTGTTCTGTGATAAACAATAATGCGCAAGTCTTACCTACATGTCCCTTACAAGCTGCATAGGAGCAATATGGTATGTAGAAAGTTTACCTACCTAGGTATATGTAGTGTGCCCCAATTATAACCACTCCACATTCCTTCTTAATTAGTAGGTACCTACACAAGCTAAGTGCGAATTTCGCAGATATGTGAAGGAACCACGTAGGCGGCTACAACCATAGCCTCGCTAATTAATCAATTGCTAATCCTATTTGCATGCCATTACGCACTAAGTAAACAGAAAGTCAAGTGAAGGAGATGACTAAATACATATTTTATAAGACAATTAACGTGGCTAACATTTCAATGTAGGTTCGTGTGTGATAGGGTGGGTACTCACTTGTTCGGGTCGGCATATTCGATACTGCAGTATTTATTTTCAATAAAGCCGACCCGAGGGAATTATTAACCATATTCGGGTTTCATTCCGCTCGTGCCGTTCGGTAAACTGCTTTCGGCATCTATCCTCGCTGAGTCATGTACGGGTCGACTCGGCACGATTCGAGCTAAGCCAAACGGGTTTTTTCCGCGGCGGCGGTTTTTTTATCTATATATGATTTTGCTGCCCGGCTGTGCCGACCCGAACGAGTGTGTAACACCTCTTACCGGCGTTGATTCACTCTTCATTAGTAGTCATATGCTATTAGCTAGATGGAAATGTCAAACATTATCAATAGAGAGATTTGTATTAATTATTTAAATAGGTGCCGCAAATAATATTTATTCGAAATTGGAATTAATGATTTAAGCCCATTTGTATGACAGCTTATAACATAGGTAAGGCTGAAAAAATTTATATTTCACATTTTGCATAGTAAATTCATCGTCCCAGGTTTGATTCCGGTTTTAGTAGCAGCTTTGTACCCGGTAAACGACAATAAGCTTCGCACCCTAAGAACTTACCATCCCCTCTAGGGAAAAAGGCGTGATGTGAATTGTCTATTTTATTTCCCCATTTGCGCAGACCCTGAGAGACTCGATAAAATTTTGTTTTCCGTAACAAGGTGTCTTTTGATATTTCAACTTATTTGTATGTCATATTATAGTTATTCACCCTATTAATCCCGCAAATACACCAAAAGAAATTCTGTTCAGTCCTTTTTGCAACATTGCCAGATAACCCTTTACACACTGGCCCTCGTTGGTCTGTAGCCTGTCGATCACTCAATTCGTAATGAATGAAGCCATCGAAGTGCAGTCAGTAATCGGTTAATAGACTTGAAGAGTAGTCAACAATCGTTACCGTTTCCTAGAATCGTGAATAAAAATCTATACTAATCTATAATAAAATTGTAACGAAGTCAAGACAGTACATTGAATATTGAAAAACTACTACGAGGTGTGGGAACGAGTCTGATGCCAAAACAAATTGTTTTTTGAATTTTAGTCCGTTTGTCTGGATGTATGTTACAGATTGGCGGAAAAACGGCTGATCGGATTCGAATGAAATTTGGCACACAGATAGTTTATAACCTGGATTAACACATAGAGTACTTTTAATCCCAGTAGTATGTTCCCGTGGGATATTTTCCGACATAGTCACGGGTCTAGCCGCGGGCAAAAGCTTGGGATATCTATTCGTGCACTTTGAGGCTCTATTTTGGTATCTAGAAAGTTAATTTCATGTTCACGAAAGCCCTTCTATTCAAACAAACATCATAGGTAGGTAAACTACAACAAAGATAAAAAATAGAACTCAGTAGAATAATTTTCGTATACACAAAGCATATTTCGCTTTCAAAAACTCATATAATTAGATTTAAAGGTACCATAATGAGGTACAAACCAAAATCAGTAGCGAATTTGTATAATATAATAACGAATAACGCATACGAATGTTACCAAAGAGCGAATGCTAATAATAACAGTCTGCCGAACCTATTGTTGCGCTACTCGCAGACTTGTTATTTTAGGTTTTAAGTTTCATGAATATAACCTGAATGTTATTTTAAAGGTGAATACGTGATTTAGAATTTACTAAAACAAGTAGGTATACCTAGGTGATTAATAACAAGATAAAACCCTTTCTTTTTTTTTTGGGCGCATCCGCAATTGCTGAGCTTCCGCATCGATTTGGTCATCTGTATCTGCAATCATCAATGCGGATGTTCATGCGGATGCTTATGTAGCGCAGGTTGTGACAAGAAATAAATTGGGTGGGGCCGGCGAGCGGCGCGGCACTTGCCGTGGGCACGTGCTGATTGACCAATAGGAGCGAAGATTTCGGTGACAAGATCCGACGCATTTGTTACTAAATCAATCATAACGTGTTTAGTTGCGCTCATCGTATGAACATTTAAGTTTTTGAATGTTGTTGTGAGTATATGAGTATTGTGTATTAAGCGAGTTTTCTGCAGTTAAGTAATAGTTTATTGGACAAGTGAATTTAGTATGTCACCCAGCGACATAAAGTGAGATTTTCTGTATAGATACAAAGATCTAAGATCCGCATCCGCAGATGTGAGCCTTCAAAAATCCGCATCCGCATCAATATCCGCGAATGTCAAAAAGGTCCCTAATAAGCTTAGTAATATTATGTTCCATGAATTAGGGAAATCAAGTAATAATATACGATTGTGTAAGGAATTGTCTGAGAATTTGTTGGCTATGTATAAAATAAAATAGGAGTCTCACTTTCGGTGAAAACAGACAAGCCATCTAAAGAATCTTACCTCTATATTTCCGGCTATAAACCTAATTTGTAAAATATTTAAAGAAAAGGACCCTCTTATTTCCGTAGCTAAGAATAGTATAAATGAGCTCAACTGTCGCTAATGAGACACAATTACTTTTCTATTGTTACCGAACTTAATTAGTTCGATCGAGAGATGAGGGGATAATGAAAAAGTAGTAGGTACGAGGGGCGTTCAATGTATTCTCGGTATGAGGGTGATTTTCTAATGATGTGGGTAATTTGACTAATTAATTAATGACATTATCTAAGGGTATAAAGGTAAAATTTCAAATAGTGGTGATCATTCGTTTGCTAGTTACCCTTAGTCAACGACAACTGGAATGGCTAACGTGACAATGCTGAAGAGAATTGAGCACCGTTCTATTATTAAATTCCTTACCAAACAAGGAAAAAGTCAAAACACTATTCACAAAGAGATGGTAGCTGCTGACCAAGAATCTGCACCTTCGTTATCTACAGTTGAAAAGTGATCAAGTGAATTTAAAAGGAGCAGAGAGACTATTGAAGACGACACTCGCTCGGGCGGCCCGGTTACTGCCTCTATGAGAGGGGGACGTGAAAAAGTTGAGAAACTTATACTGGAGGATGCCCGAATGAAGATGACAATGATAGCAAAGATGATCCACCTCTCCATTGGTACCATGCACACTATTCGTCATGACCTTCTTTACCTTTCAAAAGTCAGTGCAAAATGGGCGCCGCGAATGCTCACGGCGCCGCAAAAACAAGTGCGAATCGAGTGCTGTAGAGAGTTTTTAGAGCTCTGTGGTGAAGTTCCATCAAGTATTTTCGATCGGATTGTTACTGGAGATGAAACCCCATGTTTCATCTCCAGTAACAATTCATAATTATGATTCTGAAAGTAAGCAGGAGTCTATGCAGTGGCACAAGAAGGGTACTGCGCCCCCTACGACATTTGAAGTCGTTCCGTCTGCCGGAAAAATCATGGCCACAGTGTTTTGGAACTCAAAGGGAATTTTGCTGATTGAGTACACAAAAAAGGTGAAACCATAAACGCAGCATCCTACGCATCCACTTTACGAAATTCTCGGGAAGCGATGAAAGAAAAAAGACGGGGTAAACTGACTACTGGTGTGTTTCTTCTTCACGACAACGCCCGGTCCATACAGCGCATGTTTTCAAGACTGCTGTGCGAGATTGTGGTTTCGAAGATATTAACCACCTTGGCATACCTATCACCCACCCTATAGCCCGGACCTAGCCCCAAGTGATTATTATTTGTTCCTTAAGTTGATAAAATACTTGCGTGGGAAACAATTTTCCAACGATAAAGAGCTCAAGGCGGAAATAAATGCGCATTTTTCAAAGAAAGAGGAAATGTATTTTTACAGGGTATGGAAAAGTTAATTTCGAGATTTAATAAATGCATTGAGGTAATGGGGGATTACATTGAAATATAAAAATAATTTTAATGGAATTTACGTCTTTTTTCATGCCGATACCGAAAATACATTGAACGCTCCTCATAATTTACAAGAACTGACCAAAACTACTTACTACCAGGTAAGTGATTCTGTAAATAATAACATAGCGTGGATAGCGTTACTTATTGACCGAAAATATAGCTGCCACCCCATATACTTTTAGTACGTACAAAAAGAAAAGTTAAAAAGTCACTATGTTATTTATGTCGCGACGCGGAACTGTTGTGTATAACTTGTCTATTACTAATTACGGTAGTGCGTCCAAAGTTTCTTCTCCTCCATCGAACATTCACATCACGACTTGGAAACAATCAAGATGTTCACGGGATACCAATTGGATTAGTACAGACTTTAGTTCCAAAGACACATCCTTGTAGTGCCTTTTCTTACCTGTGTATTTATTAACCTGTTTTTAGGAGTATTAGTAACAGTGATTTTAACGTAGCGATAGTTCAAGTAAGGAACAGTGAATATCAAAAGATAACATAATTTTGGTACCCCTTAAGTATTAGTGGAAAAGCCAACGCAACGAGGCGTCGTCGCATCGGACTGATTAGCGAGGCGGTGAGTCGTGAGTTCAAAACCCACCCGTTGCTACTATTGTACTTCTGATGTAGACCCTATCCTTTTACTAGCATTTCATTCAGCTCAGTTGAAAGATTTTATAGGCAAATAAGCTCTTTCTTAAACATTGTCTACATGGTTTGCATCCAAAGATATATTAAATTGCGTCTGTGGGTTTATTGGGATAGGACCAAATCTGACCCAAAAGTGTCCTTTCCGGATTTCGTTAAATCTTTCACATAATTTGAAAAGATAAATAGCTTCCACAATTTATCTTCCATTTATTACCGGGTCAGCATGAGAATAACCTGGGCTTTATTTCAAAATCAGTCTCTACGAGTTAATATCAATCACCCGACGTTCATTAGCTAAAAGGAACCCTTTCAATCTCAAAACCCCTCGAAAACAATCTCATAACTTTCCGATACTTGACCTTATAAAATAAAACCAAACATTTTCGCAATTTAAACGTATTTACGTCAAAAACTGTATTCCTTACCTTATAGTACGGTTCCTCGTAGCGAGTGCCCTTAAGAAAGTCATAGAATATGCAAAGAGGCAGAACCATTATGGCCGGCTCTTTGCACAGAGTGGCGGCCCCGGCGAACGTAAGTGTCCCCGCCAGCGTCAACCACTGCAACAGTTCACCGGAGTCCTCACTGACACCACCACTGAACTGACACTTTAGTCTCACTGCGCCGTTAACTTCACAAGCGTCTAACATCTTCAGAGGCCCCGCTTTACTCGCCATCAACAATTTACGAACATTCATCATGATGTGTTGCACCAAGCAGTGACAACTCAGCCTGAACGGCGGATCGTTAGACGTTATTTGTCGTCGCATTAGATTGTCTTTCACTATATGCCGACATTGTTTCTTGTGTCTTTCCTCGCGTAATCGAATGTGTTCGCTGTATAGCAGGAAACTCAATAGAAACAAGTTGCACGCGGCTAGATCAGCCCGGCCGACCACGCCCGCCACTGCCTCAGTGTGTATCGGATGTGCAGCGAAAGCGATGCCAGTGACTGCAGTGCCCACTCTCATACAATACGCTGGCAGCAGGCGACGAGCAGTCACCACTACTAAAGCCGTCGCTGTACAGTGGAATATAACGTTGAGAAGGTGGTAACTCCACGGCTTAAATCCACTAAAAGCGTAGTTGAATCGATATGTAGCGACGCACAGCGGTCGGTAGGAGCCGTGTGAACCGGGGTCTGTGAGTGGTGTTCCCCAGAAATCGTTTTCGAATAATGCGTTGATAGGTGTGTGGCCGATGACATCCGGGTTGGAGAGAATCGCCCGCCTGCGAAATAAATAAAAAACACGTTAGCGTATATTTTTTTTCATTAAAATTCCACGAATTTATTAAAATGGTAATGAAAGGATTGATATTTAAAATGTAGATGCCTAGCATGTTTAATATGCAATGAAAACAGAAGGTTAATAACTTTTAATAATAAATGAATAAATATTCTCTTCACAAATCTGTGGGTTTATTACACTGGCCGCCATTATGTCATATTTGAACTGGACTGCAGATTTATTGTCAATGCTTGTGGTATCATTACGCACATTTCACAGGTTTTGTATCATCAATAAAATAAATAATAGAATGCCTACTGTTATTGATAACGCAGCAAACTCACATACCTATGGTTCTTTAATAAGCAAAATGGTTCCAATTTGCTGAGATTTAATAAAACACTTTTAAGTCCACTGAAATTCTTTAAGGGCAATTTGTAGATTGTCACGGAGGTTTACGGCACCAAATAATAAGTAGGTACCTTGACGAGTAGCGCCTTCGTATCGTATATTTTTCATCAGCTTTGATTAAAAAACTTTGCTAGCGTAACTTTTTCCCAGTACGGCTACCTTTTAATGAAATATAAAAGATCAATACCTAACACATTTTTTTATAGCCCGTGTCAATCTGTTAACATTTTTTGCCCGTTCGTTATCTATAAAGAAAAATTCTGAGCGTTTTTTTCGAAGTTATATGAACGGTTAGAAAAAGATTTTTGACGAAAAATCTGCTATTTCGTTAACAGGTAGGTAAGTTAGGTACTAGGTACTACTACTTTTTCTGTCATATTTAAATCTGTACAGTTTTAAATACTCAGTTACAAAAACAATAAAATAGCATAGGTAAGTACTTATATTTTATATTGCGTGGACAGTCGAAATGCTGAAATAAATAACGGCAACATATACCTACCATGTTAAACAATTTCCATAATATTTATGAGAAAATTTAATCAATTTATGTAATTTTAAACATTGAATTTATTAGCTGAAAAGTTAATAATACTAATTACTGATCGAGGTTAACCGTTTGTCCATTTCGTAATAATTCTACTTACCCACGTCACAAATCCGGAGGCAAGTTATTCTTGTTTTAATATGAAAATACCTTCCAGGAAAGGAAAAGATCACGGTGAACCTTTAATTTAGTTTCAAACCATCTTTTAAAGAGGAACCAGCTTATTACAACAACAGGTTCAGGCAGTTGATCAATATATATACCTACACCATAACCAAGTCTTTTGTATCCGCCAAGCAACACAAAATAAGCAAAGAATTCCGGTAACTTAACGTTATAACGTATCAAAAGATTCCAGATTTTATCACAAAGACATTGTAACAATAAAATAAAGATAATTTCTAAAAAGGTAACATGTTTACAATAAAGCTCGTAACTCAACATTCCCAATTTGGAAGTGCTTGCTATTAATTTATACAAAGTAAAAGGCATAAGGGATTTCAACTTTTATTTACGCTACACATCAAAATTTAATACCGAAGAACAAATCCAAACATCCGTCCCTAACTGCTAAATTTAAATAAAATATTACCATCTTACCTGGGCGAGCAGTCGCTCATCGCCGGCGAATCCGTTCGATGTTTTCCCGAACGATTGGCCCCGTGCCCTCGACCATTCCCTCCGTAGGGCGCCTCAATACCGACTTAATAATGGACATGTTTTAACGTACCGATTTCTCCTCTCAAATTGATTTTGTGAACCGTGTTTTGACGTTTTCCGGTTGATGTGTGGAGCAATCCGGTTGAATGCCTGATGGGTGACGGAATAAGCTTACTGACCTGTGCCTGTGCTGCGATTTAAACTCAGATGAATAATGTTCTATTTGGTTTCTTAATTTGTGCGTTTCCTGGTATACGATAACAGAACAGCAAATTAAATTATTAACGAAGTGAACGTCGGAAACTCTATCGGGTGGCATTGGCACCCGGTGATGTTTAGCGGGCACATTTTACGTGTGGAGGAAATTAAAAAGTCACCGATCGACTTGCCCTAAACCAACCACATAATTTTGTCGCTCCTAATGGTTTAGTTTTTTTTCTACGGTATCTTATTTATGATATTAAACATTAATTGAAGTTCTTTTCCACAAAATAGCCAAACAATACGGTTAATAAAATTGATTCTCTTGAAGTTATCGTTTCGCGCTACAGAAACCGAACCGCTGAAAAGTTGTTCCGTCTTTTGTTTCCTAATGTATTTTGGGATACATTTCAACCTCGCAGCTATTTTTACAATAGTCAGATGGTCCACAATTATAAGAGGAAAGATTTATTGTGTAAGGACATTGACCTTCTACACCTACGCAAGGTACCTCTCATCCCTTTATCTATTTATTGATCCCTCATACATTTTATTCGTTCATTTTAGATTCGGAAGGAAAAGCCGGTGAAATAGCCGATTGAATAATATATTTTTATGGGACCAAAACCGTGCTTACTATGCGAAGAAGGAAAAATCATCTCTATGGCCATTGTATTGCAAATTGTGAGTAAGACGCCTTTTCCTTCAGTTATTTACATAAAAAGTTCTCCGAGTATTTTGTCCGTAAATGACTTTCGTTTTGCACTTCCTCAATTCAGTTTTTGCAGAAATATATTTATACCAATTGAGGGAAACACGAATCTAGAAAGTTTAGTTTACGCGTGTTCTGTCAAATACGTTATCTTACAAACGTCATAAATATGAAAGCTTCCATGTTTTATTCAATTACCCGATGTACGATTAACACAAATTGCATTAGCTGCTGAACGATTTTTGATAAATCTTATACGAAAATAGAACGTAGCCTAACTGGTACATAGAAAATTCCAATAATCTTAGACATTTAAGTACCCGTAAACTAGTAATCTTTAAGTAACTGTAACTACTTACATTTATATAAGTTCCTTTAAAGACCACTTCAAGTATTTTACAAATTGGACCCTATTTAAAATAACTGACAATGCGACATATTTGCCAAAAACTTAATTGCCACATTTTCGTGACAGTGACTGACAGAGACTGTTTACTAAAGCAGAAAACTATGAAAAAACCATACAAAATTGTCAGATGCTTGCCTTCGGATAGACCCCCGGTAAAGTAAATGATTTTTCGGAATTTCATTCCAGCAGGAATGCAATCGAGAGTATCTATATTATTTTACCATGTTCAAAATTATCCGAGAAAATTCATGGATGGAAATATTTCTTCCTTTTTCTGCAAGTCACACAAAGGACGGAGCCCATAGTTATTCTTTCCATGTTCGGGCGCGGTGAGCAGTTCACATTCCGAACACTTTCCTTACAAGCTTACGTACGGCACCGTCAACACCGGTACCCACGCCTCGTAATAAAAATGAAAATAGAAATATCGAATACCTTAGTAGGCTCCAGTTATGGGCGTTTTCACTTTATGACGCCAGCGATTTCGTGATCGGTACTACCTCGTTTTCACATCAGCACGAGAATGATACCTACACATAAACAGTCTATATATGTACATATAATCATATAAGAACAGCTTTTCCTCAATAAGTTAAATATAGCCGTCCGATCGAAAACTAAGCATTTTCCATTACGGTATTGATTTACTTCACATATAAGTAAAATGTGTACACATTTTACACTCCATTAATTTATCAAAGTCTCATGTAGGGTTGGTACTATTAATCGTATGAGTAAAGACAATAATGTCTATAATAACAGAATTTAATAACGTAAGATTTTCCTTTTTTTAAATAAATCCTATTCCAATATCAAAGCAAAGCATTTTACGTCTTTTCAATATATCTTAAAAGAAGAATATCAATCTATGTACACGCATCAAATAAGGCTGAAATAGCAAAATACGTAATCCCCTTACATTTTATATCAAAGCCTATCCTGTAAGAATATTGGCCTATATTGGTTTTCATAACCATATCGATAAAAAATAGTCGCGTCCCTAGTAGAATCGAAACTAAGATTGAGATAAAGTTGGGATAGTGCGGAACTTTTTGTTGGGAGAGTTGCGGGCAGCTGTGCACAGTCGTCACGTAAGCCCTCAATTACGAAACACTGGAGCGGTTTTCGACGAGCTCTGATCCAGAACAAAGTTCATCGATTCTATCACGATTATCGGTTTGGAACGTTTCCACTGAGGAAATTAGCGCTGTCCTCCCAATGTACTTCTCTAACTTTGTGTTGTAGTGTTCGTTAATACCGCACATTGCACATGACTTAGGTATAAGTGCTTTTAGACAGGTAGCTTTTTGGAACGAAGTTCTCTAACGCGGCTTGCGGTAGGAGAAAACTGGTAGAAATTGTCACCTAACGAGGAAGCGTTATGCCCACTCCAAGCGACTTTCCTTATAAATAAAATTTTCATGGTTTTCCAGGGTGCTGAAGCCAATAGCGAGGTCAAAATTAAAATCCAAGATGGCGACAACTTCATGAGAGCTCCTAAAAACTTATAATATATGGCTCTGTAGCTATGCTGTATAAGTATTTTCCTTCTTCTTTCTTTCTCTCTGTCTATTTCTATTATATACGACTGTGTGTGTGTGTGTGTGCGTATGAGGGTCGCGTAAGGACCTTCGTTCCTGACGGGGGTCCCCCGACCGCACATGTTTTTTGTTTTCTTGGTACTGCTATTACGAAACTAAGCGTCAGGGGAATTATTCAGTTTGAAACTACATTAAGGTACATTATAACTTTTACCTTAATGTCTAACTTTATGAAAAAAAATAAGTAAAGTTCTAGTCACACTAATATTGTTTCGAGCCGCCTAACTGCTCAAAGAAGTCAAAAGAAGTATAATATAATAAATCAAACACAATAATGTGGCTGCCCTTATACCCTCAGGGACAATGGGATCAAAGGAAAATCTAAATTATTCAACATGCCCAAGTCTGGGCGTTCGCCAAATAGCGGGTTACCTTTTTACAGCTCCTTCAATTCCCCAGGGAGCCTTATTTAGGTGTTAATTGGTGGCATATCTCAAGAGGATCTGACCGTAGTTCTTTTTTATGTAAAAAGTCGAATGATATAAAGTAAATGTTATGTTAAAGCCGTCCAACATTATGTTAAAATAATTTAACTGAAGGAAAACTTAGATCTTTCAATATGATTATTATTTACGTTTCGCTTGGAAATTCAGTGTTTAGATTATGATAAATAAGAGTAAATATTTTTCAGCAATTTCATGCAAAATATCATTGCCATTTGACCACCAATAAACGCTCTTAAAGCTTTTTCCCGCGTAAAGGGACTTATTTTGTCATATAAAGCAGGCAGCTATTTCCGCGTATTCCGAACCCTACACAAAGCAACAATATTTCTCCGGCAACCTGCCTATTGGAACCTGATAACGTTATTTTGCATGATAAAAGCACGTAGGTATTCCCTAAAAGAACTACTGAACTAAAATAAAACCATAGATATTATTATTTTTACCTGACGATGATAAACGGCCTTTTTTTTGTCTTTTTTGTTTTAATCGTGGTTTTATCCACATGGATACATCAAGCTCATCATGCCTTATCCAATCTACCATAAACTACTACTTAGATCTTAAAAATAAATGGAAATCTTAATCATTGAAGTACACTAACTAGCTGACATATTCTTTTTTAGCACCATCTGAAGTTGGTTGTGCCAAAATGCTTTGAACTAGCCCTACCTCTAATATGTTTAATGGAACTCATTGATTAAGATTTCCTTTTCATCTTGGTTCCTGACACAATCCATCAGCAAATACTCATAAACTCGTTATTTTTTGTGTTTGTGTGTTTTTTCTTTGCGTCATGTTTACCGCAAATAAATATATTTTCTTTCTTTCTTTTTTTCTTTCAAATCAGGAATGCAAACTTTGCCGATGGATAGTGTCCAGACCGCAATATTACTGCTAATTTGACATAGTTCCTACTTAACCTAATACATTCAAACCAAGGTAAACGGAGAAGTTCGTCTTGTATTATCTTTTACCATATTCCCTTCTCTTTATATGTGACGTTAAAATATTCTTTCCAATTATTTAAGCTTTAAAATTAGGAATATATTCTACGTAATCAGGAAAAAATCTAACTCGACTCCCTCCTTCGCTGCTAATTTAGATAAACGGTCCGCCTCCTCTCTTCCCCGTAAACCTACATGCGCTGAAACCCATTGCAATTTCAAGTCTCTGTTATTTTTAATAAGCATGAAATAGTAGATTGTTATACAAGGGTCGAAAGGAATCAATTCCCATACGAGGTATTTAGACGCCCGAGCGTAGCGAGGGCGGATATAGTCCGAGTAGGAATTGATGACTTTCACCCGTGTTAAACACTCTACTTTTCATTTCGAATTTAAGGAAAGTAAAAACAGTAGTTTTTCTAAAATGTCTATTAATAATTAATGTATGAGACTCATTTTTAATAAAATATTAGTCTCTAAAACTGATATTTTGAATTTCGGTACAGCACACAGTTTTTTTTATTTCTTGTGACTTCACACTCGTTGTGCATTCAGTCAATGTCGCGTTTAGTTTCTTTAGTACGAAGAAAACAAAGTTAGGAAAGATTACATAGTTAGTATCCCGCCAAAATATATAATCTTTTTTAAATTTTAAATATGAAACACACCGCGTCACCGCCAGCGCCGTGGGCCGTCTCGCTTAAGGTGGATCCACAGTTGTAGCCCGCCAAATTTAAATATTCTTTGATTATTGCAAATTGCAGCTCTGTGTCAGTTATGTTTTTGGTCACTGCAAATCGCAAAAAACGAGTGTAAATTTGAATTTCGCGAGCTACCGTAGCGCATCCCCCTTAATAGGTATTTTTTAATTCACACTGGCTGTTTATACACTCTTAAAGCCCCCGGCATTTCTTTTAATCGAAATTTTACTTAATTATGTAAAAACTTTCGTACCCGACTGCCTAACCAAATTTAGTTCTATTTTTAAAATTCATTCCCGCCCTAGAGAGGGAAGCAATTACTATGAGTTTTTCCCGCCCTAAGACGGGGAGCAGCGTCTTCCACCCGCTACTCGGATCAAACAAACACTACTTTCCGTGTATGAGAAATGAAAATAATCTTTAAAAGGTCGTAAACTATCGATGTACCTCTGAAACCAGAGGAGCATCGAGCCACGTGTTGCAGTGCACTATTATATCTGTAAAAAAATGAAAAATAAAAACTTTTTTACAAAAATATCAACCGATTTCCAAAAAAAACATTACTTACATTACTTACAACATTATTAATGGCATGGCATTCTTATTAATATATTAGGCTTATATCTAGATTTTGCTAGCGATGCACTTTATAAGTTAATAGCTAAGCATTCCTTAAAATCAATGGCTGATAATCAAACGTCTAAAGTAAACAGTTTAAGCATATCTACAGAAACATAGTTACTTTGTTTCGCCTCTTTAAATGTTTGTGTGAGTAAATGCTTTTTTTTATTACTCCAATAACAGATGTGACTTAAAACACTCATTTTAGACCAAGAGCTAATCGTTAATGAGTTTTATATGCTAGATATTGTCTCCTAATAAATAAGGGAGCAATGTGGAGCTTACTCTCCATGATGTGAATTGGAGTACTTCTGATAAATCCACCTACCACTCTCGAAGCTTGATTTTAAATTTTATCAAGCTTTCTAATGCGACTTTTAACACTACTATCGTATAAAAAGAATGCATAATCCATAGAGCTTCTAATTAGTGACACGTATAATCTTCGCAAATATCATATGTATCACATGTACCCCTCATGAACTTCCTGCTAATATCTTTAATATATTTAGGCATTTTGTGCATTTATTAACCACCTCATTTATATGCTTTCCCCAGTTTAGGCTCCTGTCTAGCCACAAACCCAAGTGCTTTATGTTTTCGGAGTAAATCTAAGGCTTGTCAACCTTAAAAACTGGCTTAATCTTTCTGCGACCCCTACTGAAAAGACAATATAGTGTTTTGTTTGCAGATAGTACCAACCCTAATTCTACTATCAAATTCAAAGCATTATGAATATATCTTTCGCGTAGTTTAATGTGTACACAACAAAATCATCCGCGTATTGAGACACTGAAACGTTTTGAAGTCTATGACATAATTTGTAAGTAATCAAGTTAAAAAGTAATGGATAGAGAGAGGGTCACCTTGCACAACACTTTTGTTTGTGCATCTGCGTTATTATATTATTACCGTCATTTAATCTTATTTTTAAATGTGTCTCGCTGAAAAACCCCCAAAGATACTTACAAAGTTTCGAACCGATCTTCAGCTTATCAAGCACATCTAACACTACATCGATTGAAACATTATTATACGCGTTTTCAATATCCAAAAAACAAGCCATTGTTGGTATATTCTTAGAGAAACCAATCTGAGTATAAGTTACCAAACTGCGCAAGCAGTCCAAACATGACAGTGATTTTCTGAAACTTACTGTGCACGGTGACAGTATTTTTAAGCTATTGCATAGCTTTTATCGCGGGCTTTGAGCGCGGCGACCGAATCAAGAAATTCCGTAACGAAAATAAAACCTAACACCCCCCACTCCGCCTACCATGTAGCTCGGCCGAGCGTTCGCTTAACGTGTATGTATATGGTACGACTGTACTTGAATTAATATCAAAGAAAAAAAATACTGTATAAATAAAAAAAAAAAAAAAAAATTATAATTGCATAAGTTGATAAAAAATGCTATGCATATATGCACTTTACCACAGCTTTACCGCGGCAGTCCCCGAGTGCCACACGTGTTTTTTTTTGTTTTTCCGTATATCATTCTAGTCTTTTAAAAATAATCAAATGAAAACTTTTACAAATACACGATATCAAAGAAATGGGTCTTAATTTAACTTTACCTTTATTGTTGTTATTGTTTTTGGGGATTAAAACTATTTGGATATTTCGCCATTGTTTAAGAACAACACCATATTTAAAAATATTATTATTTATATAAATTAACCAAGTATTATTCCGCTATATCCGGTAAGAAATAGAGCATTGTATAGGATACACTATCTTCACCAGGAGATGAATCCTTTTCTTTAAACACGTTTTGAATCTCTTGAATTTAAAATCAGATTCTAGCAGTTCATTATAGGATGTGAATATTGGTTTTGAGTTAGAAACATAATCTGCAGTAAGTGAATTGAATTAATCCTGAGACTTTTCAATGGAGGGGTATACTTTTGGTTGCCTAAACCATTTTACCCATTTCATACGTTGCCAAACATAGGAAGCCGATACTTTTTAATCAAAAGAATCGCAAAGCTTATGCCAAGCATCTGGTCTTGGTTTACGGATTAACCTCTGGGATGTTTCCGTTATGTTCTCTAATTTTGTTAGATTATCAGTCAAAGGGTTTCGTCTGAAATTAGTCAAAGCCAACCTTCTCTGTGCGATCACTTTAGACAATTCTGGACTCCAATAATCCTTTGGTTTAAATTTCTGATCGGGTTGGTTGTATATTTTGACAAAAAGTACACAAATATGATAAAGGTATATATCCGCCGCAATTTTAATTGTTAATACTAAATTGTCATACATATCTTGAACATTTTCGCAACAGTGATTAATAGGAATAGAATTTTCTAAAATAGTTTCTATATACTTATCCCATTTCGCAAGTTTATAATTGCGGTTTCTTACATATCTGAAATCACTTGTGATATTTAATGACAAGTTAATTATTATGGTGATCGCTAGCCAAAGGAGACTGAAACCATTACATACAATCTTGGGCCTAACTGTAACGAGATGATAATAGTGTGAATTAATAGATTCAAACTTACCAGTACCTCGCAATTTTTTTTGTAAAATTTTACAATTTGAGAGCTGAGTTATTAGCGGTTTAGTAAAAGTAAGGTTAGTTACAATCTTTAACTAACAACTGATTCTTGAAGTGCAAAAGATGTTCTTTAAACACTAATGTTTATTATATTTAGTCGAGAATGTTTGAAAAGTCATATGAATGAACGCCAATGACTTGGAATTCATAGGTAGGCATCTGATACCTGTAACAGGTATGCAGTTATAGAAAGGACGTCTAGAATAAAAAGTCGTTGGCCTAGTGTATTGCAGTAACTAGTTGCTATCCCACAATTCACACAGCGATCCATAGTGTCAACAATATCCGATCCACAAGGCGGCGATAAAATCCAAAACAACCATTCCAAGTCAAACGTGTAAGCGAAGTTCGGTGTCCAGCGTGAAAGCCAGAGTCGTACAAGGTAGGCAGGTTCAGAATCCATAAAAAACAAAACAATGGTAGTTGAGAATGAAAAACAATCAGGAAAGCACTCAAAAC
Source organism: Dryobotodes eremita (assembly GCA_917490735.1). Taxonomy (NCBI): domain Eukaryota; kingdom Metazoa; phylum Arthropoda; class Insecta; order Lepidoptera; family Noctuidae; genus Dryobotodes; species Dryobotodes eremita. The sequence goes on from OU823249.1 coordinate 11,474,985, forward strand.
GCATCGGAAAATACGAAGTGAGTGAGCAAGGAAGAGCAAGTCAATATCATTCAGCTGTCATGCCAGCGACATTGACAAAAAAAATTTGACTGATTTTAATCGATATGAATTGGATAATCATATATTGGTATTTCAGTAATTAATTGATATTCTATTTATTAATATGACTGTAATAAGATGCACTATATTGTATATAAGAATATATAGTGCATTTAATTACATCAAGTTAATTACCTAGTGCGGAGGTTTTCTTTCTCATACACAAACTCCCAAAACTCTCTTTCTCATCGCTTCCAAAATAAGAAATGAGCTGATTTTTAATATTCTAAGATAAAAAATGTTTTTTTTTTTAGATCATATCTCAGCTTATCACATTTGTGCCCACCGTTTTCCATCTCCTTTTCGTTACAGACTTGCCAAACAAAATTGATCGCTACGTCGGAACAAACAAACGAAATGTCCGGCGAAGTTTGCTGTAAATACCCATTTACCAGTTCAACACTTGTAAAATCACCATCTCTAATGGATATGAAATCTTTTTCTAATGAAGTATCCAATATTTGGGAATCTCGCACATTCGATTTTACTGACCAATTAGTATGGTGACCGTTGAAATCCCCAGCTATCAAAGTTTTCCTCGAGAAGTGAGAAAAATCATCACCCCAATCCTAAACTTGAATTTATACACTAGATGGATAGTATAACGACACCACATATTCTAAATCCTTGCAGTTGATCAACTTTTCGCCAATTAACTCAATACCTGTATTATTTACTCTGAATGGCTCTAAATAAGACTGAATCGACTTGTGGACAACAACAGCAACACCGCTGTATGAATCATCTCTGTCCTTTCTATAGACGTTATACCCGTTAATATTTCTATAAACTCAAATTCAAACTCAAAGCATTTATTTCAATTAAACCATTTATAGGCACTTTTGAATTGTCAAAGAGTCGGTCAGTTAGTCAGAAAGTTGAAGCTAGCTAGAAGTATAGGTGTCAATATCTAGCCAAGTTTCAGTAATGATCGCAATATGTATAGTTTATCATGTTAAAAGATCTGTGAATGTTACTAATTTCGATCGTAAACTTTGAGCCTGTAATATATTAAGTCTAATATAACTAGATGCACTATCCATTAGACAGGTCAAAAAAATGTTTTAATATATCACCTCGTAATAAATTATTTACAACAAAATTCTTGAATTCTTCCCATAAGAATTTAATCAGCGAAAATGCTTTTTCTTCATAGTTATTTTCCGACATAATAACAAGTTTAATTTTAAACCGGAATTGTTGTGTTCGTCTCGTTTCCTATTTTTTTCTGTATTTTTAAATTCCTGATGCGAAACTTCCGCATTTTCGTACTGAATGACTAACTGAATGAAACTGAATTATTACTAAAACTTATTACATTTCTTCCAGATTCTTCCCCCGACTTTTCTTCTACTATTTGATCAGCCACCTCCAATTGTTTGTTGTACCGATTCCTTGTTGACTATACTGCTGTAGGTATCTCTTCTGTTTACTGTTGTTGGCATGATGTTAGTCACTGTCATTGTACTTTCCTGAGTCAATCTACAGTTATTGTTTCTCGTTTTAGAATATAGCTGTAAGGCTTCTCTATAGGTAACTTGCTCTTTACTCATTATTTTTGTTATTTCTTTTTTTCTAACAAAAAAAGGGCAAATTTTCTCCAGAACAAAATGGTCACCTTTACAGTTCAAACATTTAAACACCTTGATATCATAATTATCATGATCCATGCTACCGCATTTAGGACATAATTTTTTTTTAACGGGGCAGAACTTATTAATATGTCCGAATCACCAAAAACCTGTGCATTGCGATACCGGAATAATGTATGCATCTCCTTTAAAACGGTATTCATTATGCAAATATATATTGTGGCAAAATATTGCCTTTAAAACATATTTTGATAGCGTCGCTCGCTGCCCATGAGCCATGGGATGTTATTCTGTTTAACCTCTTTAAGATCAAAATGTTTACATCGCATTCTATAATTTTAATGAGTTCTTCTTCATTCAGATCCAGGTCAATACCTTTTAACTCTCCATGTGTTACATTTAATTCGTGTGTAAATTTACTTTTATCGTTTCACGTTTTATAAACATTAAATCCTCAAAAACATTAAATCATCATCCTCTTTAAAATAAATGTTAAGTATTGCTTTATTTACATTCTTGTATTTAATACAACCAATACCGATAATATTCTGAAATCTCAACAACTTAGCCATAGCAATTTGTTTAGGTAAGCCTTCTAAAGCGGTAATACAAATTCATCATTATTTTTTTCTAAATCCACCCTCACATTTGTTGGCGTATCTGAAGAATAGCCCCTGACCAACCGTTTAGCTTGTCTTCGTGTAACCGTAATAAAACCTTATTTTTTAATATTTAAACCATCATTCCACTGTTTTCGTCCATTTCCTTCTTCTTCGCCGAACTCTAGTCCAAACTGTCATTTCTTCTTGATGAATCTTCAACATTCGATCGCTAGTCGTAGCTCTCGTTCAACATTCACTAGAAAATCCGAATCCCTCATGTTCCTCCTCACTCTTACTATCCTCTATCATGTAGTCGCAACCACTAATGGAAAATGAACCGAAACTCGACACGAAAGACTTGTACGTATTCACTGTACGAAAACTCGCGCGCGTGTGAGCCTTAAATTTTAAATATCAAAAAACACTTCATAATATTACATGTCGCTCATTTGGAGAAACATCGACGTAACAGCTGCTTTTAAAATTTTACAGGAGAGTGATTTAAAGTCGTTTTTTTTTTTGTAATCTGTTACCGTCTCGTTCTGAAATGTTGATAAATCCCAAAACCATATTAAATATTTCACGCCTCTGTTCCTCTGAAAATTTTTTCGGGCACAATATATATCGACAACTCATTTTTCGGATAAATTACATTTACGTCGATGTTTCTCCAAATGAGCGATGTTTAAGTTATTTTTCCTTATTCGTTTTTAAAAATAAGACACAAATTTATATGTATTCAACTGTTACAAAATAAATAAGAAGCAATTATTTGATAAACCTATCAATAATATTTAGATACAAGGTTGTGATTCAACGATTCGAAAAAGCAAACGTAGGCAGATTTTACGCACCTTATAAGTTTGCGTTTTCCATTTATGAAGGGACCTTTGTAGCAAGATCTCGCAAACGAAAATTAGATAAATTAAATGAAAATATTTTCGATGTTACTAACTTTGACCTTTCAAAGTTACCAAATGATTCTCATCGACCCTCAGAAAACGAAATTCAAATGCTTGACATCTACATTATCGTTAATATCGAATTGGAACTCTTATTGCTAACTCCAATCACACACAGTTATAGAGAATTTTGAAATGAGAACGAACAAGTTTTACAACTTGCAAAAATTAAGAAAATTGTCATATTAATCGCTTGACCCACTTTTGTTATAACAACTACTTGAACACCTATCAAAAGATATGAGTCCATTTCCATTTTCTATCTTATTTTCAAATTCAATAGTGCCTTTTAATGGCCTAATTGAAATAAATGATTTGTCTTTGAGTTTGACTATCACAAAACTGTTGAGCAGTTTGGCTAAACAGAATCTTGTTTGGCCGTCAAGTTCTTCTTACTGTCAAACTATAGACAAAGTCGCTCCAGCCTTTGCGTGACGGTACCTAAACCTTTAGTTATATTCTGTCTCTATTTGTAAAGGACAGTGAATGGACAAACGGTATTTTCGGAACAAAACAGTATCAGACTAACATTCAATATATATATATTAGATTATCCAACCTTCTATGCAGATTTAGAAGAAAAAAACCATTCCAAGTATTCAATCCCGCTCGTACTTCTTCATTGATTTTTTTATTACAAAGACAAGCTGTGTGCCCGATGGTGGATGGATCAAAAATGACGAATTGCCGTACAAACTTTAATTCATATTTAAATCCTGTTAAGGTAAATCCTCTTCTCTTTTCTTTGGTTTTTAGCGAATACCAGCTCTGTTTTACGTCATATGTTGATAAAAATGCGATTCGCGACTGTACGAATGTTATATTTACTGAACAATAATCATCAATTTCATATCAATCGTCAAACTTTGGAATTTTTTTCGACCTAAGAATTTTTCAGAATATTTCATATGAAAATTCTTAGGTGGAACAAATTTCCAAAGGTGTTGATGATGATTGTCTGTCAGTGAATGAATGAATTTATGACTTTTATCAAGTAGATATTAAATTACCTGTCATCGTAAACAAATACTGCGTCCAAGGTGTTATAGTACAGCAGGAAGGCCAGCAGCGAGCTGGCTGCCGTCACCCAGTGCTCCATCCTCGGCGCTATGATGTCTACATCAGGGTTGCTCCCTCCCCTCTGTAACAAACATGTTCCTTTATGTATCTAGCTTCTGCCCACCACTTCGTCCGCGTGGAATTTCTTGTTTTAAGATAAAATATAGATATCCTATAACACTCTTTTTAGCTATTATGGTATAGTAATTTTATTATAGGTCCATCGTCTTCACATATAATTATATAATTAATGTATACATAATATTGTAAAACATTTTAAAAGAGTAACGATGGAGTTGCTTGCCCATTCTTCTCGATACGCAAATACCCTTTGGAAAGGCCAACTAGAATCAATTCTATTTTCTTGTAAATTTTGACGTTCAAAATGGCCTTTTATTTGCCTATTTGAAATAAATGATTTGACTTTGATTTTGACTTGGCAATCCTGCAGGGGCTGCAGGTTCCCATTTGTGAAAGAATTTTCGGAATTGGATCAGTAGTTCCGAAGATTACCCCCTACATACCAACTCACAAATTTTACCTCTTTATAATATTATTAGTACAGAAGGGTGGGTCCCGGGCTTCGTACGAGTGCGATCTACTAATGTGGCGACATGTCAAAACATCAAGATTTCAGTGCTATATCTAAGTTCAATATTAATGTATTATACACATAAACCTTCAGAAATAAATTCTCTAAATGATGGTGAAAACCGCATTAAAATCCATTATGTCATTTAGAAGAACTAAACGGTCACACAGACAGACACGAAAGCGACTTTGTTTCATAGTATGTATAGATATAGATTTAACAGGCTTTCAAATGAATATGGCCCCGCCCCCTTTGGCAATGCAACGAGTAATAGGTATTTAGGTTGGATGTAATGGAAAAGCCTCCACGAGTGACGCGACTTTAAGCTTGTCGCAGTCTGTGCCGGTTCCATACTTTCTGGCTGGGTAATCTTTTTACCACGAGCTGGGTAATTTTTAGCTCTTGACTGCACTTAGAAGATACCAATAGTGATAAGGCAAATTTGCATCTTCGAAAGACCTGTGCTAACTGCGTAATGCTCGAAAAACCTCGAAAGTTTCGGACTTATTTCAGTTTCTGGCTTTAGCACAAGTCCTTCGAAGCTGCAAACTTGGTTTTACACTAATTGGTAGATATCTATTCTAACAACATCCTAAAATACCAGAACAGTGCAATTTTTTGCGACCTAACGCGATTTTTGTATTAACGGTGACTGGCCTATAAGAACCTCAACTCAACTCAAAGCATTTATTTTAAATAAACCAATTACAGGCACTTTTGAATTTTCAAGGGGTTGATCAGTCAAAAAGATGAAGCTAGTTGCCCATTCCAAAGAGTAGTAGGTACCTATGGAGAAGAACGGGCAAGAAATTCCACGGACACTTTTTTAAATCAAAATATGGTTACAAAATATTGGTTACATCATTCATGTTGAAATTATGCATGTGAGAACGATGCACAACGTTAAAAGCGTCTGTAACAAAAAGACAAAAAAAATACACATATTAAGTAAATTAAATTAAAATAAGCCGTGGCAGCTAAGATATGACCAGTCCCTACTGACGGCGCCCGTTCACGAACATGACATCAAAACGTTATTTTCCTGGAAACAAGCTAGCCTACTTGTGGTTTTGAAATTCTACTAGCCTGATGAAAATCTATATAGCTGTGTACAAAGGATACCAAAACATCCAAAAAGCTTTATAATTTAGTGGAAAATCCAGTTAACAATGAAAAAAGTTTCCAAAAAATAACTATCTCACACTAACCAATTATTTGAACCGGTTACTTGATTCCTAACTATGAATTATAAACTCAACATATTCATGCTCGTTTTCACTAACACTAAGCGACACCTAAATGTAATGTCTTAATATTATTGCAGTGTTGGATTTTCAATACTCGGCCCAGCGCCGACAGTGCGCTTTCATTTAGGCATTACATTTAGTGTTGCCTCGTATTAGAGAAAACGTGTAAGCTTATTTTCTATTTAGCGGGAAACGTATTCATGTCACGTCAACTTTAGGTAACGTCCCATTCTAACTAGGTGTTTTACAGACTTTTTAATTATTAAACGAATATTTAAAACGTTTTAAACGTCGTTTGCATTTGTACAAAAAATATTGGGTTTCAATTAAGCTTGCTACGCCTCGTGTGAATTACGAATGTATGTTTGTTAAAAAAGAGAAATTACATAAATATTGTATGCACAATAAAGTGATAACGCCGCCTACATATAGTCTGAATATATATCATGTCCTGTTTATTATCCTTTCAAATTACAACCACAACGCCATATCATAGTAAGTATGCAGATAATTTCCAACTTTTTACACCGAAACTCTGCCTCTAGCTGATCTAAAATTACCTCGTGCCTAATCCACAGCAATTTAGTTTGTAAATGAGTGCACGGTGCGAACGTTTTCATTGGACATAGTTCATGTCCCCGGCTGTCGTCCGTCTCCGGACGTCGCCGCGCCGCCGGCTAACAACAAAACGTATTATTTAGTTTACCAGATGTATATTTCAACATTTTCAACTGTAATTAGTTTTTCATTTCAACACATGTAATAGTTGGTTGGTTGGACATTTTGAGAGAAACTTTTGAGTATGAATGTGGATGGCTACCTATAAGAGTAGGGGAAGACCAAAGCAACGATGGATGGACTGTGTTAAACATGATATGACTAGAAAGGGGGAGGGGGGTGACTACTGCAATGACGACTAATAGAGAAGACATGCTGCGCCAATCCCAAATAAATCAATGAATGGCGACTTTTAACAGAAAGTAACGGCGCGACCTTCGTGTTTCGTAGTCAGTTCTTCCTTCACATTACATTGATTGCGCGGAATATAAAAAAAAAATGTGTTTATTATCTTAAATCTAGATACATTTAAGTTGCCGGGGCTTCCCAGAAAGTAATCCGAAGATACTTGTGATGGGATTGTTGTGGATATAATAATGGATAACACTTATTAACCATTATAAGGCAATGTACTTATAAAACTTCAAAGAAGATCCAATTCCGGAAGAAAAGCAATTCTATAGACAATCTCGAATCCGCTACTCCGTGCGGTTTTTGTACCTAAATGACACACGCCTAACGTTTCGCAATCAAAACGGCCTACTTAAGTATTTACTGAGGGAAACGAAATTAATTTTGTAATTACGCCTACAACACAGCGACTCAATAAAAATTACCGTAGAATATAATTAAAATTATAATATAGAAAGATGAAAGAAGAAGACAAGAAAGATAATTTGTGATAAGGGCAAGGGAGTGATGATGATCAGCCTAAATCTAAATCGCTACTTCTTTCAAGAGCTTTTCACAAGCAACCCAAAAACAAACACGCTTTAAAATTCGAACACACGATTACTTACAAAAAAACAAATACATTTGCCCTATCTTTATACGTTACAAGTGTAAAGGGATACATCTGTAGTAGAATAACAGCGCAATGCTAATATACCGTCCGTATCAGCCCTTTATGTATCCCAAGAGCGCTGCCGCATGCAAACGCAGGGGCTTACGCCTAGAAGACGTCTCGCAGGCCCAACCGACGGCTCACCGACGACCGACGACCGTGCGCAAACAATGCGTCACTGGGTAGCTTTATTACAGTTGTCAAGCACTACAACGTTGTTCATTTTATCTCTGAGACATGTCGACGAGCTGTTTAGCTGTTCGTAGTGTTTGTACTTCTGCTAATTGAGCTACAGCGCCTTTCCTGCTATCGTTTTGTGTTGAGAGCTTTTGCAGTATCCAGGAGATTGTGGTTCTGAATTATAGTCATAAGTTAGGTGTCTAGAAAAAACTAACCAACGGGTATATTCATCGAAACGTTTCGTAAAGTCTTATTACTTTGTAGAACAACGAATCATAATTTTACGCTCATATCTTATGTAGGTGTACAGTTACATTTTGTAGCGATTATTTTCAATTTCCCATCCATTCAAATAAGGTTTTCCACAAAGACGCATTTCGTGCAAAGGTAGCGTGAAATTAAATCGTAAAAGAGGGGAATTTTTCCTCACCGCGAGATGTCCTTGAATAGCTCTTTAAAGTGGAACAAACATATCGTGGATCACTTTTCTTTATATTGATGCTTTGATTGCGAATAATAGGCCCCCCAAAGTCGTTTGCATTGTACATTTCCCGCCCCAACATTTTCCAACCAATGGACATTATCATAATAGCACTTTGTGTGTACTTTCTATGAAAATTAATACAAACGACTTAGGACGATATTTTGGCATATAACGACGACTTCTTTTTGTAATAACTTCAGTACAGCTTTTTGAAGAACAAACATTAACTCTTCATACTTATATTTTTTTATTATGTGTCTACTACATGCTTCCATTTTCACCTACCAATATATATTTCCACAAACTAATACAAGAAAATTAAAACATACTGATTTATCTAACGCAAAAGATTTGTTTTGTGAAGAAAGTAATCCGGAAAACTAGTAATAACTTTGTTTCATTTGTTATGTCGGAATGAAGCAGCCAATCGTGCAGAGCAAATAAAGCGAACTTTGTGGAGCGAAAATAGACAAAGGATCAGATACAGGTAAATAACTACGCATGACTTGGGCAGAGAAAGCAGTTCCAGCATTCCGTTCAGGGCTGCCACGTACCAAATTAACCCTCAACGTGTTCGCAATAATTTACTTATTGCCAAATAAATATGCAAATTGCCGAAGCGGCTCCCTTTTTAAATATATCCATCGGAAAGTGATAAATTACTTTCTTAAACAAATTTTCCGCCTCGCTTTCCCGTCGCGATACGTCGACACTAGCGGTGCGGTTGAAAAAATGTGTCATCGATTAAAAATCAAGAGTCGAGATTCAGGATTTATGGTCCATTATAGAAGGTCTTACTTGGTTAAACAATGAGTGGGTAACATGAAGATCGCAAGTATTCGCATCTCGCCGTTACGTCGCGTCTTTCACACAAGATTAACGCTCAATTCAAAGGTGAACGCCGTTTCAAAAGCTATAAATTTCTCCCCGTGGCTCGTTTCACCCGCGAGAACTCACAAATTTATCGGAAATTAGTATCTACTAGAAACTCCGCCGGGATGAATAGACATAACGATTACGAAAGCTGAGCTCAATTTATTGTTACCTACTAGCTCGGGGTTGGGTGTAAACGAAAAACAAATTCTGAACCCGACTCACTGACTCAGCAATCCAAAATACAACATACATTATTTAAGTATGATATTTTGGTACTTTTGTGGTTTACCGCTCCCTGGTACGGGTGCAGTACGGCTTCGTTTGGTTTATTCGGTACAAATTCGGTCGGCTACTAATGAAAACTTGCCTACATTTCAGTGAACCTGAGCTCATTGAAATGTGCCATATGACTTGCGTGGGGTGCGGGCTCATTGAAATGTAGATGCTCGGTAAGTTTTCTGTGCCGACACCGCAACAAAACGGCACTGAATGACTAGTGAAGTCTCGGAATTTAAAACTAGTAAGAATGGCTATACGGGCTTTTTTAAGGAAATACGTCAATAAGACAGAAATAGTACACAAAGTGACATGGTGACACTAATTACCTTTCGTAAGTAGTTACCTTCAGTAATGTCTTTAACTATTAGCGAGAAAAATTACGCTTATGTCAGCCTAATCAGCCCGAATGTTATAATCTGAAATAATTTTCTATTTAGTGCGAAAGCCAAATTCATTGTAAAAGTTTACTCCTTATTAAAAATGTCTTTCCATTACAATTAATTGATTGATTGCCGTCGATGACTCTTTGTTAGCGACTAAGAAAATAGACCAAAAAATTTAATCGAAGTAAGTACGCTCACAATCGAAGGCAGTTTGCAATTTTACAATTTTGAAGTTATATCGCGTGCGTTTGATATTCCCCCAATACAATGTGTAGCACTCTCGGTTAGCCAACGAACTAAACTACTGGTCGAATAAAAATCATACGGGAATTATTATTCCTTTGACCTATGCTCTGCAGAAATATTGTTTTTTTTTTATTATTGCGAAGCTGAATGTCCCTCATTTTAACTTGTCTTTTTCGTACCTTTTTTGTATTTTGGGGTTCCGTACGTCCTAATGAAAAAACGGAAGCCTTATAGGATCACTCGTGTGTCTTTCGGCCTGCCCGTCTGTCACAGCCAATTTGCTCCGAATCTACTGGAGTGATTAAGTTGACATTTAGTCCATATATGAATTTCTATGACCCAAACACGGACGTGAAACGTAGATAAATGAATTTTGAATATGGGGGTCACTTTTGAGTGGCAAACTAGAAGATTAAAAACAAAAGTTTTGCTATCTGTACCTTATGACATCAAATGAAAGGGCTCCAATAAAAGAGTCTCGGATATATTTTTGGTATAATTTTTAAATAAACAGTTTTGAAATTATTTAAGAAAATATTTATGTTTTTCAAGTACAACGTGCTACCATTGTGTGGAACGCCTGGAGGACACGGTGGAGCATACGGTGGAGGTCCACCCGGCTTGGGCCGAACACCGCTGTGTCCTCGCGGAGACAATCGGCGGCGGCGATCTCTCGCGTCCGGCCCTGGTCCAGGCCAGGGTATGGAACGAGAGGGCATAGGAAGCCGTCACCTCCTTCTGCGAAGCAGTAATGCTCGCGAAGGAGGAGGCGGAGCGCGTGAGGGAGAGGCAATCGTTGCGCCCTCACGGTTCTAGTCACCGCAGGAGACGCCCTAGGCGTCAGGAATCCCAAGCCGATTCCCGGCCCCCGTAGGCGCGGGCTTGCGGACGGCGAGCAACGGGTAGCTTGCCGTCCGGTAAGGACCCAGCCCGGGTCGACGACGCGTTGTGTTCCAAGCGCGCCTCACAGAGATGTCAGCACTAATTGACGGGGTCCGCTAGGGCCGATGCCTGCCAGGGTCCCGGATTGTTCGAAAGAGTTACGGTGGCCCCTAGCACAGGCAACTGAAGGAACACGGGTAGGTTTTTAGTCAGTAAAAGTCTGACATCCCGCTTCACCCAGAGTGGGAGAAGTTATTTGATGATTTCTCACCCAAAAAAAGACAAAGAAAGCTCTGTACTCAAAACAAAAATCTTTTTTTTTTTTTTGTTGTCCGTTTTCCCTCTCAACCCCTTAATCATTTCTTACAGATAATCGGTATACCTACTTCCATTTGTTATGAAAACTAGACTAGCATGTACATAAACAACAAAGAAGAAACTCTTATTCGTTGGCTATGAAGAAAGCAACTGCTGGCGCTCAAGAAATACCTTTTTACCTGACTATGCTACTCGTAGAAGTAGGGGTATGATTTTAGTATGTAAGTGTAATATCAGTACAATATCGCCGCTAAAATGAAAAAAAATAGAGCACCCTACATAAAGAAATAAAATTCCACCAATTCCACTAAAGTACTTTGCCAACACTTACATAACGCTTTCACTGTTAAAAAGTTATCAGATCTAATGTAGAGCCAAGCCCCTAACTCTACAAACCTTACATCTTGGTCCAAATGTATGGCTTGGCCGTTTCGCAGCCATTGCACAGACACTCAAATGGGCTTATGGTAAGAAATTAAGTCACAGGTCTTTAATTTTGTGGCATGCAATAGTTCAATGGAATAGCCAAGCCGTAACATTTTGACCAAGATGTAAGGTTTGTAGAGTTAGGGGCTTTACTCTACATTAAACCTGATAACTTTTTAACAGTGAAAGTGTTATGTGAGTCGTGGCAAGCTACTTTAGATGAAATGTTTGTGGTGGGTAACATATTCATCGTACGGAACCCTCTCAACGCGAGTTCAACTCGCACTTGTCCGGTTTTTTAAACATACCCCTACAAAAGGCAAAGAGATATCTTGGTATCTGGAGACAGGATTTTTTGTCCTTTAATCGTGGTCGGAAATTCTGAAGACTTGGCTATAGAATACCCTTTATAAATTAATATAAACAGCTTTTCATCCCGTATTGTCTCCTGGTGACCCTATCAGAATTTCCTGCTGTCCACAAGAAATAACATTTTTATGATTCTGTAAAGTAAACCGCCCGGGTTATGTCTTATAAATTTTACCACGACGCGACGTTCATCCTTCTCCGGGAAATGGTTGTCCGAGAATATTCCTGGATAATCAAAATATAAGACTATCGTAAAGATACAACAAAGGAATATTGCTGTATTCATCAACTTTTAATAACAGTAATAAATGAGATTTGAAAAGATGTTTGATGTTTCTTCTTTTTTTTCGTTTAAATGCAAGTACCTAGTCCGTAGCTAAGACGATGAGATCTTAAAACAAAGCTACCTACATATTGATACAATTTTCCACCTCCTTTACTTTAGTCATATCCGTTTACGTATCCAACGTCTTCGTGACGTTAGTATATATTTTCATTCATTTAAGATAAAATCTAACGTCACAGAATAAAGAACAAGAAACAAAGGGTAATTGTTTGATTTGCTACAAAATAAAAATATACTATAGATTAAAAGCTCCGACATTGCAAGTATTAACGTGCCTACTGTTTTCAGAAGAAGAAGAAGAATGTAATGAATGTGAGAGGCCGTTGACAGTTGAAAGTCGACGGAATTTCGTCGATATGACGGGTGGAGGCAGACTGTAAATTTTATTTCCGTGTATAAAAATATAAAACGACTCTAACAGTCTGCGCAAAGTGGTGCGAGCATATTAATTACATTAGCCACCGGTCCTGTACCGTTTAAATGAAAAATGACAAAAGTGTAGTTCCATTCATCACAATATATTTTTGTTTGGAATAAAAAAATGTTTTGTGAAACGAAAACTAAGTACCTACGAATGTTTGCGAATATGATATTTTACACATTTTTAAACCCTAAATAACTCCCTTGAAATCTACATGTTGAGTAATTTGATTTCGCTTTATTATAAATTATTTAATTGTAATTATTGAACCACCTTCTTTATAGCGCGTAGTTTTTGGGGTTCGAGATCGAAAAATAGATATTTTTGAAAAACAAATGATAAAGCAAGTAAGTGAAGTGAAAACCTGGTTTTTGTGCAATAATCGAAGCCCAGAATAATATCCTTTGTTCAATCAATTTTTTTATTTCCGTTCAGAGTACATTTTACTTAAAACTCGAATACGTCACCCGTCATTTTCATTCTTCATCTGTTTGTTCACAGATTTTTTGTTTCACGAGATATAAAATGTAAAACATGATGGGGAAAAAGTGTTGTGCGGATGCTGATATAATCCCTTAGCCGTTCCCGTCCCTTTTACGGAGAATAGCAGGGTGGCGAAATATAAGCCCAGGATCACTCTTAGTAATAATTGGTATTAAGTCTTACTTTCCTTACTTGTGATTTCCTGGCTTTTTCGATATTTAGGTTACGGAAAATGTGGCCAAAATTATGAATATTTGAAACAGAAAAACAAATAGGTACTTTATCAAATCTAAAAATAATATTACGATAATACTTATGGTAGTACACAGCACTAAAAACTACTAAGAACGAATAAAAAACCGGCAGTCTGTGAGTCTATCGCTTACGCAAACCATGTTGATTTCCCTCCGTTGACTCTTAAAACTTCCGCTGGAAGCAAGTCAACAAATACGCCACGTTTCCCTTTCATTCCAAAGCCGTCAAGGAAACAACTGAAAAAATACTATTTTGTCCCGAGATAAAAAGAAACAGGTATAAAAGAGATCCTTCGTATATATTGGCCGTATGAGTGTCCATAAGGTACCTTAGTTGCTATCTAATTTAGCTCAGCAGGCCAGATAATCTAAGAAACAATAGCTGGCATAAAGACGAGAGGAATGGAATACCGGCCGCCGGGAAGGTATGCAGGTACCTATTGTAATTTCTCTTGGGCCTCGCTCGACCCTCGCGTAGGAATGTCTGTTGTTTATACAACGTACATAACCTACTATTGATAAAAACCTGATGAATTATGGAAAGAACTATGCTTTTATTTATTATTTATTAAATTCGTGTCGTTCTTTAGCTTTATTTGTAGACTTACAGAAGTTTTCGGAGAAATATACGAATACGGGGATTACGTGGGACAAAAATTAAAGAGACCTTAGCCCAGGGTTTGTATAATACGAACTGAAAATAAATACGTAGGAAAAGTTTTCGGAACATGACGAGGGAAATTTATGATTCTATATTTCTTTTAATAATGAGATTCGCGGAAAATTACGACTACTTACCTACTCCCAAAACACTTATACACATTCAGAGGTTGATGGTTTGGTACCGATCAGATTCGAATATGTATTTATCTTGATACCCATAAAAATATTTTAAAAGAAATACATAATATTTAAGAAAAAGTTTACATTTGAGCAACTAAGACAGTATTAAATGTATTTTTAGTTCTTACAATTCACCACATTTTATTTCATTATGTGAAATTTTATTTTTAGTGGATTTCTTGGCATTCGGCTGTTTAAAAACATTTTCCTTCAAAATGTATATTTTTTACAAACTTTATAAAAATAGTAGTAGCGGTGAAATTACAGGTATTTATTTACCAAAAAATAGGGAAAACATTCGTATTTCCATATTTCCTTATCTAAAAATTGTCAATACTTTCACCGTTTTCACGTAGAAATATATGAAACAGGACGGAAAAAATCCTTGATATCAACAGGAAACAACTTTTTTCATAGGTAACATTTTACCAATCGTATACTCTACTCATCTTCGTAAACCATTATGTTCTCAAAAAGCGATCTAGTGTAACCAGAAATACGGAACGGCAATAATAAGCACGAATATCAAAACATAAACAACAGAATTCCATTCTGTGCACATGACAACAAACATTTAAATCGATTCTCGATAGCCATTTCGTTCACCGGCGCTCTAATCTAAGTCCACGTCCACGAACGTTAAAATAAAGTTCCATATCATTCGGGCACTAAAGAGGTTATGAGATACCAGATGGGGTGACGACCGTCCCTCATCCTAAAGGTGCCAATAAGACAGGTATGCCAAATCTATATCTTAAACGTTTATGTTATCATCCGCTACGCCCGTCTACGAAAGTGCTACGAATTGGCTACGATTGCTACGAATGTGTTCGTAATTTGCACTTGTGATATTCGCTTTCTAACTTTTCTGAATGAATTTCTGAATGATTAAAAATGTAAACATGCATGTTTTTATTTAAATATGTGGAGCAAACGTGATTAGGACCATAAATAGGAAATGATTTATTGCTGAATAAATAAACTGAACGTAACGTCGTTCAATTTATATCCTTCTCGTTTTATTTAATACTCAGGAAAATACCAATCTCATAACATCTTAAAATATAAATATAATATGATAAAATAATATGCTGTTATATTCTTGACCTTATCAATCAAGAAATAACCAGAAAGGCGTGCCGCTAGGCTTACTTGTCATGAGAACAGCTCAAAAAGCTAAAAGTTAAATGAAAGCGTTTTTGTTATTTGCCAAACAAATTAGAATGAATGAAGCCAATAATTCATAGCAGAAATAATAAAACTACTAATCGTTAGAAGCTCAGGCCGTGTTTGTTTCTATTATCATCGGCACGATATTCATTCATACAACAACTCCTGATTAGAATTTTTAAATGACAAATACAATTTAATGATTACCTTTCCGGTTACAATCCTTTCTTTGTTCACTTCATAATTAAATTTGAGCACTAATTGAGTGTCCGCTCCTGTATTAAACTTTACGTTTTAGGCCGTTTTCGTAAGTTGGAAGTAGTTTTAAAAAGTTTATCTAATAATTACGTCCGACAATAATTAACGTTACATCTCACTGGTGTTCAGAATGTGCGATCACATTCGACCGCGAACCGTTTATACCGGCCGAACACTACAGTCACTACAAAGGACAGCGTGTATGTGGAACCGGCTCACAGGAGCCATGATCGAGGGCTCCGGCCGCCTGCCGCTAGCCGACTGACGTTGGTATACACGACACATCTGCATTTAAGAAGCCGCTATCGTTATGCGACTAATCGATTGGTCGAAGCGAGTGCCACTGTCACCCGTCTCTCTCACACAAATCTCTCGCTCGGATTTCGCGCAGGCGCACTCAATAATCATTCTCTTTTAAAAGTAGCGAAAAGTAAATAAACTCATACGAACTGTTTACTAAGAGAACTGAAGACGCGGTTGAAATCAAACATTTGAATTGAGACCATAGACAAGTACATGGTGGAAGTTATTATTTTGGAGGTGATCTATTTTTAAGGTTTTGGGTAAATTTATTGGGTAATACTTTATTATAAGGAAAAGCTATTTCGCCTTAGGTGGTGGCTAGGGACGAAACGTCACTTGTTGCACGGCGACTTTGTTCCGGCGATGAAAGCCACGCACGCCATTGCACGCCATTCCTTTCCCTCTTGTTGTTCTAGTGGTAATTAATTGGAACGTATTATGATTTACAAACAGGCCAATCATCGCTCTGTAATGATTAGTGTTGGCGACAATAAATAGTGTTTTAGCACAAATTTGATAGAATGTGGTGTGTGTGATGAGATTAGCACATCAACAGACTGTTTTATGGGTAACTAAAGACTACATTCTTTTCTCTTAGAGAAGGAACGGCCTATAAGTAATCTCTACCCACGCTCACCAAATTTTGACGGTTTCGGTAGATATACCACATCAGTGATGAGATGGGTCTAGGGTAGCAGTGAGAGTTTATAAGACATTAAAAAAGACACCTTTGGAGGTAATAGGTATACCTAATACTTTCTAAGGTGACTTAAAGTTGACTTAAAGGTGACTTTATTTGTTTGCGCCCGCGAGATTTGTGTGTAATACACACTTCATATATAACTTTAAATTCTATAGATATTGAGGAAATTAGAATAACTCATTATAAACATGCGTTTCATACAGATTTCTTACCTAAGCCGAGGTATTTTGTTACCTATTACAGAACCTAAGGGTGAAGTACACACACGGCGTGCTCCTGTGAACGCACCCTAAAACAACATTAAGCAATACTTACAACTAGTTTCAACCAATCAAATTAAACTAGTTAGTAGTACTAGTAGTTTTCCTGAAGTTTATTTTATAATTTAAAGAGAATTTCCCGCACGTACGTACGTGCGAGAAATTTTCTCTTCACTATTTATTTTTACAAAATTTTATCTATATTGTTAATACTTAATATATTATTATTACTTGGTTTCCCGGTGATATATAAAATTTATGACTTATATTAATATGATTATTATTTTTAAAAAATCCGCCCACGATAAGAACGAGCGTGTCGTCGAAAAATTTAAATCATAATGATAAAATATCGTATTAGTACATAAGCTAATTAGTGCCCATTTATACTATGGTGGCAACGTTGTCGTGTTAAAAACACATAAATAATCTACACACTATTTATTCACATATTTTACTAGAAATAAATTATTGTTTATAAATACCGTCGAACACTATCTCTTAAGATACAGGCCTCCTAGTAAGAGACAGGGTTTATATTTTTGTTTAAATAATTTTTTGTAGCTTTTTAACTTTTGTACAAACAACTATGTAATATTTAAGTAAATCTGTGTCTGTGTATACCACTGTGTTCAGACAAAAAAAAACATGAGGAAGGTCCGAAAGATTAAAAGACTCCAGACTCTGGAAAAACATATAAACAAAACTGGAGGTGTGAGTAAAGCTTGAAAAGAATAAAGAGATATAAATAAGGTATGGATACCAAAATTAAACAGAGGAAAGAATATAATCACAAACAGAGGACACATAATTAAAACAGCTACAGAATTCTATCAACACTTATACTCAAATCAAGTCCCTCTCCAATAATCTACGTATACGCAGGCCAATCAATTTCACAAAAACAACAAACAAAATGGCTATAGGCCCTGAACCAGTAATCTTACCAATTGAGGTTCTAATGGCAATTAAAATTCAAAGCTAGAAAAGGCAGCAGGGCCCAAAAAAAATCCTAATGAACTACTGAAAGGAAACTCTGAAGAACTTGTCCCCATACTTACAAAAATATGTATTAACAATATCATGACCAACCAATATATTCTACCACAGTAGGAAACTTTGCATATCATCCTCTTACATAAGAAAGGCCCTACAGAGGACATAGGAAACTACAGGCCCATAAATTTTATGTCCAACATTTACAAAATATTCTCCAAAATTATTTGAGAAACAATAAGCCAGAAACTGGATGAAAACCAGCCAATGGAGCAAGTTAACTTTAGGAAAAACTTTTTAACAATAGTCCAGATCCACAAGATAAAACAGATTATGCAGATATTATATAATGAGTGCAACAAAATCCTGTACATAGCCTTCATAGATTATAATAAAGCGTTTGATAGCAGAAGCCATGAAGCTATATGGGAAAGTCTGGAAAATCAAGGAAAACGTGAACCATACATAAACATAATCAAAACCATATATTCAAACAGCAAAGCAAGAATACAACTGGAATCGATGGGCCCAGAGTTCCAAGTAAGAAGAGACGGCAGACAAGGTGACCCAACGTCCTCCAAGCTATGAGAATATATTTCGCAAACTAGAATGGTCTCTTATGGGTCTTAACATAGACGGACAAAAGTTAAACCACCTTAGATTCGCGGATGGCATAGTTCTGTTCGAGGAAACCCAAAAGAATTTGGAAGTCATGATCAAACCCTTATTGAAGAAATTGCCAAAGTGGGTTTAACACTGAACACTACAAAAACAAAGCTATTAACTAACTCAAACTGAGAAATAATAAAAGTGGGTACCCAGCCACTTGAATAAGTAGAAGAGTACACAAACCAGGAGCAGCTCATCTCTCCTAAAAATTAAACAACCAAGGAAATAAACACAAGAATTGCCAACAGCTGGAAAAGATAGTGGTCACTAAAAGAAGTAATAAAATCCAAGGATACAGGCATTGCTACAAAAAGGAAAGGTCTTAACACCTGCATTCTACCTTGTATTACTTATGGATGCGAAATATGTGTAACCCGGCCCTTGGAGTTGTACAGAATTGGTTAGGAGACTGGATGTTGATGGTCTCCTTCGGTGTTGTACTACTCACCACCGTGCTAAAGTAAATTTGTAGGGTATAACAAGCTGCTAGGGAAAGATTCAATTAAACAAGTACCTTCTTATACAATGCAATGTTTATTATAATAACACACTATTGAAGGTTCACAACATTGAATGTGGCTGGCCACATACCTTCCCCCATACACCTGGGCTTCCACACCAGTACAACCAGTCTCGGGTCTAGTTGTATTGGTGTGTTGACCTGCAATGAGACTATTACAATATACTCAGAGTCGCTATAGCGAGTCCGTGAGATGAACCACTTAATAGATACTAGCTCAATCATACAAGTACCTACCTATCAAGGTTGTGCTAACAACGGGAACATAAGATTATGCTAAGCAATCCGCGACACAACACTTTATGGCAACTGGTCTCATCACCCAGTCCATACAATAGGCCTAACTCTCTCATAGACTAAATCGCTACCTTACCGATTATTCTCAGTGATCTCTCAGTACTAATTCCCTTCACTTGACAAGACTACGACCCTTGGCATCAAACACAGGATACCCCTGTGTTCGCACGTTACGTGACCTACGGGTATTATAATGACGCTTCGTTACCTGGAGCGGCGAACTTCCCTCATCACCGATATCGGTTAAGTAAAGCCTTCCTGTCAAACGGATGACCACACTTCAAAGGTTGCCTGCACCCGGATCCATTCCAATCATCAGACCACGGGGCTACTCCAAAGCATCACGTATCAATATGTATTAGAGATACACGAGAAAAAAGGCTAGCATAAACAGCCAGACCTGTAACAATACACTCGTGTCAGAAATCACATGTACGAGCCACGCCATCCCGCATGAACAAAGAATACGGTTGAACACTCACCGGATTCAGCTTCGAATGGGACTTATCGGAAACCCATCGGGTTATTTGGGTACAGTCTGTTCCTCCAGAACTAAGTCCCTCTTCCAAATCCTATTCGTATCGTGTCACACACGTTGCGGGTCTTCCCCATGCCGGATCAATGTCACAAACCTTCGAGAAGCTTCCACTACCATAGACTAAATAGAATTCTTGTCTATTGGTTATTTTCCATTTCTTAGGCATTGTTTTAAATTAAATGTGGGTAATTATGTCTGTATGTTTATTTATTTAAATTAACTAATACTCTTGTATATAATTTACATGACATAATTTCTCTAGTGTTATAAAGAACACGCTGACAGCCATGCCAATGCCTGACACAAGATGTCGCTACTTGTTGCGTAATTTATTGATTTTGCAACGTCACATATGGGCGCTTACAAAACAACATAGAAACAAACTCGAGTACTGCCAAAGATCCAATGGAACGAAGCATGACAGGAATAAGGCAGTGGACCGAATAAGAAACGAGGAGTTGAGAGAGAGAGTCAGAACAAAAGTAACCGATGTCTTGTCCAGAATTGGCCAGCAGAAGTGGAGACGAACAGGCCACATGATGAGAGAACACAGAGAGAAAAGGTGTAAAATAGTAACCGATTGGTACCCTAAGACCTACAAACGGAACAGAGGAACACAGAAAAGGAGATGAGAGGACAAGCTAAAACTTACAGAGGGTCCTAACTGGGGGAGAGTGTCTCGTAATAGAATACAATGGAAATTGCTAGAGGGGGCCTTTTCCAAGAGGCATGCTGAATTGAGGGACTTACTCTAACTTGAATAACTGTAAAAACCAAAAACAATTCAGAATAAACGGACATTACTATTATTATCAATGTACTCAACCTGTGTCCATATTAATTTGGATATATAAACATTATTTTTATTGTATATACTACTCAATAAAAAAACTGCAGGTAGGCAGGTATGTACACGTGTTCTCGTTTAATTAACATCAAACAAAATAAAACATGAATAGGAGTTATTATGGAACGCACAAAGGCCCATGGAAACCCCAAACCGCTGACTGGAATATTTGCCATATTTTAATAATCGTCTTCAGTATAAAGTAAACAATCCGTTTTCAAACGTTGAACCTTTTTAAAACTCCAATAATGACCTTCTAAGAAAAAGGTAAACGTGAATGAACGTAATGAAATTTTTTCTCAATTTTCTTCAGCGACCTAAATAAAGTTTTCTCTGAAATATTGATGATTTGAAGGAAAAATAAATTTCAATACAAATAATAAAAAGTAATAATTTGATTTGCGAAACGTACATACTTAGATGCCTACATAATATACGCGAATACTTTCAACGCGCTTTGCGAAAGCGTCAATTATTAAAAAAAAAACGTTTCCATTATACATTATAACCCAACCATTCGACGTTCGCGCGTTCTATGGAAAATAAATCTTTACTTTTGACAACTCTGATTCGGGTTTGGAAGCTTCAACAATATCCTACACAGTTATTTACCGACGATGTTTGAAAATACTTCTCTAAGTACCTAATGATTCCATTACAAACAATTTCTATGTTATCTCAAATTATTCTATAAAGGAATACGGTTAATTAATACAAACTTAATCCCATTCAAGTACCTTTTCAGATAGAATTCTGCGGAACACAGATAACTAATGTCCCGATTCATAAATAAAGTAGAAGAATTTAATTAATAGAAACAGTGCAATAGTCTACTGTTACACACGCACATCAGAAAAAGGATTTTATTTCCGGAGATTTTTCCACCGATATGTTCGTAAACTTTTTAATAAAACATGATTGTGCGTCGTGCGTGAACATTATAACTTCAGGGTTCAACTCTCGCAACAAACATAAATAACTGTGTAACAGAAGTTTCGTACAACTTCAACATTATGCGTGGTTCAAATAGCGTTAAATTGTAATTGAATTAGTTGGATACTTAGGCCATCGTTAGCGGTTCTTTTTTATAAATGAGCCGTGTTCCCGAGTGGCAAGTATCGGCGCTCGTCGGGCGCGCGGTCAGTGGGTCCCCGCAGAGCGGTCGCCGTAGGTACGTAGATACATAGAAAGCGAACTCTTAACATTTAGCCGGGAGCCGTATGAAACGACGCGGAAATTCCCACTTACTCTCTGATTGCCACACTAGGGGGGTTAATGTCATTGTTGATTTGGAATGCCGAATGCGCTTACTGGGCTAACGGCTTTAACGTTTTTGCGCCTTGCGATCAATTGAAGCTGAACTTTAGATGATATTAAGCGCTTTTTATGAACCAAAACTGCTATTCAGTTCTAATGAGCTTTGAGGTTTGTATGATGACAATTAGAACTGCGATTTAGGTTTTTATGTAGCAAATTCAAAAAGCTCCTTGTTATCAGCTACATAGCTTATTATTTTTATTAGTAGAAGTATAATATACCAACGAACGTCTGGGTATACATGGGTGGTATGCCAATCTTTAATTGTCTTATTGATTACGTTTCAGGGAACCCGATCAGCTAGTTCAGTAGAACTGTCTGATTGAAACTTAGTAAAGTTTACATATAGAAACTATAGGTACGAGTAGATTCTATCAACAGAGAGATACTTCCGAAACTAATCAAGATCAAATTATTTAGGAATTAATCAACACGCGTAATTACAATCCATTCCGAATTCCTAATATAACGTAGCAAACTTTATGATTACAATCATGTAAACATTAAACAATGAAGGCAGTGAGCCGAGACAAGTTACCGCAAACGATTGTTTACAGTGCGTCGTAAACTAAACACTACTTAAGCTGACAGTTCGTTGTCATCCAGATGCTTAAACTTGATTAATAGACGATTTGGGAGCGGTCTGATTAATACACGCGCGACGATCCATTGAAAAGCCGTAACAACTTAATCATGATCAAACAAAGCGGTACATCGCTGCATGATGGATCTTATTGTACCAATGTATTGTCAATACATAACCAGGTTCCAAGAATAACGCCTTCGGAGAAGTCATTCTCTCATCGACTTCACCGTACCTTGATTGAATAACATCGCACCATTTCTATCGAATGATTTAGTCGTAATTAATTTTCTTTGTCGTGTCAGTCATTGAGAAACAACTCATTTGTTTTCCCTAATCGTTAAGTCAACGACAGAGGGTCCATATTGGCTCAACTAAAGTTCTTTACCCGAAATTGTTCTTCCTAACGATTTGTAATCCGAATGATCACTCTTCCTAAAATTTTTCATCCTAAAGTTTTCATTCATACTATTTGTAGTGCTACCGGCGATGTTCATAACACTCATGTTTCCGAAAATTGTAATTAATAATATCATTAATGTAAATATATTTAAACTCCTACTGTTTTTTATCATAACGCTTTTATCCCTAAACATAATTACCATAATATTTTCACCCAACTTATATATAACCTACCCACTATATTTTAAACCAACTGTTTAGAATGATTAAAGGTCGTTTGACTGATTTTTGTCTTAAATGAATGAAATTCAGGTCAGAGTGTCGTCTTGGGGGCACTCTGAAAAAAATACTTAGATAAATTTCGCGACCAATTTCGAGGTAGCGCTCGCCGGCCGCTGCCGCGGCACCGCTCGCTTCGCTCGCTCGGCTCGCGCGTAGTTGGTCACAGTTCTAACCTAACCTAACCTATGGATATATTTGCAGGTACACACCGCTATAAATAAAGTTAAAGAATACGCTTTATTCTTATATGTTACACATGTTATGTGAAAATAAAGTTACGCAAAATGTTATTATGAATAAAAAGAAATCTAAACAAAAAAAATATGACTTTGAATAATAGTGTATAAGATGGTTATGTTGAGAAAATATAGGAAAACAAATACAAGTATAATAGATGTTTATTGCTACTGACATTATGAAGTTGAATGCTTCGGAATTATGAACATTAGAGACAGAGTAGTTAGGAATTGTGATTGTTAGGATGAAAAATGTTAGGAAGAACATTTTCGGATTTCCAATTATCGGAGTTGAAAATTTAGGTGAACTTTGGCGCACCCAACGACAGATGCTAGTAAATCTGAAAACGTCGAATGAGAACAAATGTCAAGTGTTTATTAAAGAGTAGGTTTCATGTAAGATACAGAACAATCAATTTAGTATATTGATGATAGTTTTCTACTTAAGTAATTGTATTAAAGCTAGCCTTGTAGTAAATGTTACTGACATAAAACGTATGTAAGTAACAATAATAATGCTACAAATTACAATAAGTTAGTGCGACACTACGAAGCAAAATTCTGAGACAAAAAAATTGTTCGGCGGTTTTGTTCTTGAAGATGAATGTTCGGAGGAGACTGATATTTACTCTGACTAACCCCTTTATCGATGACTGTGATGTAAATTACTTACCTATGGACTTCTTTATCTTGTTTTCTTACCTTGCTTCAGCTTCTTCATTGGTTTGAAAAACTTGGGAATTGATAGGTTCACTCAGTGGCACTGTGTGTGCTTGTTAAAATGGAGCGGTGACTACACGAGTATGTGCGCGACAAACCGCAAGACGCAAATCAACATTGCATATTGACGCACACAATGAAGTGAAAATACTTAGTTGTTTAAATTATAATGTTCAAAAACTTAAGTCAGATAGAAACAAAACTAAGGAAGTACATATACACATCACTAGCATGCGCTACGTAGTCCTAGTCGCGAAGCCTGTACCTGGATGTCGGGGGCAGAAATATGACGGATTACAATCAGTAATCCGTCATATTTCAGAGTAAATGAGTTAAAATAGAGTCATCGACTCTCGGCCTATTGACGACTTATCAAATAAAAGAAAGTATGTTCTCGGACACGAATCGCTTGTCTTCATTACTATGGTGTGCTTCGAAAAATAATCGACTTTGTACAAAGTTATTCGAGACAGATTAGTTAGATTAAGGGCTTAGAAGTAATTTAACGATCTGTATGCTCTGGAGTGTTTTTATTACCGCGGTACGCGAGTTTGAGATTACCAGCGACGCCTCCCATAAGCCGGCCTATTGACTCCGATTTTATATGGGCCAAGAGTTTGTAATGGCTATTAACTAAGCTAGCACTTGATTTATGTCTATTGGTACTATGTATTGGTAAGTTGTCAGAATAGTCTTTATGTAGTAGGTATTAAGGTTTAAATGCGTTGAATTCATTGGTAAACTCCAAAAAAATCTTCCTAACAACATTTAAAACTTCAAAGTTATATATTACTATCAGAACACTGGAGCCTTTAAATAAGTTTATCGTTATTTCGAACAATTTAACCTAAATTACATTTTTGTAGACAACCCTGTCTATAAAACTAACTGCAGTGCGATCATACAAGAAAAAGCCTTCTTGAACAATATTGAATGTACACGAAGCAGTAGACTCGCTTTGAATACTAAGTAAAAAAATAATACAATAAACAGTCACTACACACAGTTATCCCTTTATTCGTTGTAATAAAAATCAATAACGCAAATTAATTAATCTATACATACACGCAATAAACAGAAGCAGAACAATATCGAATAGGGAGGACGCACTAATGAAATGTAGCGAGCGGGCGACGCCGGCAAATGTAGCGTAACAAACGCACCAACTTCCATCCCGCCCCACCGAATATCAATGGTGGAAACACAAAGATGTTTGTCTCTGTATTGAACGAAAATCTTTTTCATTATACCCATATCTTTCTTTATATATTTAATCCCTCGGAGATATAGACTGTTCTTTCTTTCTTTTTTTCTTAACAACAAAGAAAATCACTCGCACAAGTTTTGCAATAGCCTCGTTTGCATACAAACGTGCTACATTGTTCAAACATTATAGTTGACAGGTGCTGCTGCGCTTACACCAATATTTACCTCTAGACATGGCGCCCCGGCGTAATGAGACGTTACCTAGAAACCAAACCAAATATACATATATACACGTGCCTATATAAAGTACTCGTAAATCAACTTAATATAATCCGGGTTGCTCGTGCCGATAAGAAATTTTAATTAGCTTTCACATCCATACACGACCTTCAAAGAAGCCTTATTCAAATCTTATAATCCAATTAACAGACTAAAATATTCAACGAACAAAAACAGAGAGGGTTGAAAGAGCTGCAAGCCATAATAAGCTAATAATTCAAACGTGAGACAGGACAAAGACTTAAGAAACAGTAGTGTACAAAGGGATCGACTGGAAGACAAGGACAGGGAGCTTCCACTCAACAATAATCAAACAGGAAACGCAAACTTCCTTTTAGCGTAAGGATTTTTTAACATAGTTTATAACTGAAGGCTAGGGTTTTCAAAGAATCTTGTGTAATTTATATAATTAACGTTCTTAACCTTTAATAGGCTTATAAAGCTTAGACATAAGTAGTTTGCGCCTTTATCTTTGTCAGGGGAGTTTGTTTAGGAGCGCAACTAAAATACAATGTGGTACAGCGGAGCGTCAGAAAAGCCCGTAACAGACGAACTCAAGAACAAGTTTTCACACAGAAGTTGAACTATAAGTTGAGCACTGTGATGCTTCATTTAAAATTGTAGTTTTCTTCTAATATTGAGAATTATAGATAAGAAAGACAGGTTATTTTTAACTTTACTAGGAAACAAGATAAACCTGTACAAAACCCATCGGTAAATCTTTAGGTTTATATGCAGTAACTATCTACGTTGTATAGATTTCTCATTTCATTAATTAAATGTAATGAGAAATCTATCGAAACAGCACGTCTAATAGACGGGAAAGTCTCAACATGCGTTAACCGACGTATTTAAACATTGCAGCAATATTTCTATTCTTGTACACTTCAAATGATTTTTCCAATCATCCAACGCAAACGAAATCGCAGGCAATATCAATTTGGTAAAATATTTTAGGTATATTTTTCAGTTCCTGTAAAAATATTTTTAATTACCTAGGTACTGTCTGTAGTATTTCAATTACTTTACGAAACAATTTTAAAGAGTGCATGCTCTGTATATTTGTTGGAAATACGAATGGATATACAAAATTTAATTAATATTTTATCATTGAAACTCTTCGTATGAAGTATTCCTTATTAATCTGTGGTAATTAAACAATGTTTTACTTCCATCTTCCGGATCACGTGACGGCAGTGATTAATCTCTATCTTCGATACAAACATGACATGAAAATCGAACTTTAAATTTTGTATACAGATTTAAGTACAACAAGTATAAGTATCTATCTACTGTAGTCAGTTTTATTTTATTTTACTAACGTTTCTTATCGAACTATCTGACAACTAACTTGATACTATAATTTGTAAGTCCGCTAGTTTAAAAGTCTTAGAATTAAGAAAATACATTGTTATCACTGGATACTGAAATCATAATAATGCGCACATGGCACAACATTCAATTCATAAGATTCGAATACCTAAAACCTTAGTACCTCACGGAGTAATAACACAGAATTTAATATTACACATATCTCCGCCATCAGCAGTAAAACTCAAACGTAAGACGCAATTACTACAAATGAAGTAAGTACCAAAAACAATTGAACTTGCATAATATTACGAGTATTTTAACGGTACGGCTGGGGTTCGCATAAGAACGTTGCCGTATAAACGTTACGTAACTCCCTCTGATGAGTAGGGACGTATTTTGCCAAAGAGGAATTGCGCGCACTTGTGCTCTACTCAAAGTTTCCATTGTAACATCTTAACTTATGCAATATAGCGTCTGCTTCTTTAATACTTTCCACGACGCTCGATTACGTTTAACGACGCAGTTCGAATGAATTTTCTTATTTACAGTGAGCTGGCAGAAAATCGGATGGTATTCTTAGACGGCAGGATTTCACACGAGACGTGCTTCAGACGAGAAGTTTTGCGTGCTGTTTCATTTTGCATTCAAATAGACTCAGTGAATCTCGATTCATATGGCTGGCTTGTTGGTTCGCTTTCTGCATAGCTATACAACAATATTTTAACAAATTTACTTCTCTGTGATGTGATATTTTTGCATATTCTCTGATAACTTATTTCTCTTGGAAAATAAACCAATTTTTACTGTTGTTGACGGGTTTATTCAAGCGAAACCTATATTTACTGATCATTCAGCAAATTATAAAGTGGGGTAGCGATAAATATTGTTACATATATATCTATAAAAGTTATAATATTAAATATACACAGAAAGTGACTTTTTCATTGGTATATGATATCATATTATAACAAGAACTAATGAAAAAGTCACTTTCTAATAATGAATTTAGTTACATTACTTAACTTTATTGACTATAATTTATGGTATAAAGCACACATGCAAAGATTCTCCTGAAATTCAATATCCATCATGTATTGTAATAGCTAAAAGCTTTGTCCACGTGGTTACGCACGCATGCTGGTGGGCCGTTATTGATGACGTCACTATCGACGCGCCCATATCGATCTAATATCAATAACCTATCGACAAAAAGCCTCTTCGATACGATATAGTTAATTTTAATTTGAGTACACCTAAGCGGTGCCAGGGAGTGGTCAAACCGGTAGCCCTATTCTGAAATCCGCTTGTTATCGGCAGGAGTTTTAAAAAGTAATGTGAATGTTATTGATTCCGTTTAAAGGTGCTCGTTAAAAAGTGTAAAATTATAAGATTCTAATAGGAATAATACAAGCATAAAAATTTAAAAATAAATGCTTACTGTATTTTTTTACGTTTTATTATTTTTCACGTGATTTTTACACACTGATTATACCTAGGTAAAGAAGACACGGTTATGTAACTTGCGTACATAAGCTGAATTGATCAAATTCTGAAACTGGCGTTTAATTAATATAACCACGCCAGCATATCGCGGAGAAGGAACAAATAATACAAACAACTACTCCTTTAATCATGCAAACAGTTCCCCGGCGAACAACTTCAATGCAAACAAGACAGCTGAAACTACTCATATGTAGCACATATGCTTTCTGAACTTACTTGTAAATACCGCACCAAACGCCAACACACCGATATGACAAAATATGACAAATACATGACGAATATGACAAACGTTTGAACAATATTACAAACATAAGAGCAATATCACAAACATGAGCAATGTCACACACATATGAGCAATTTCACAAACATATGAGCAATATCACAAACATATGAGCAATGTCACAAACATATGAGCAATATCACAAACATATGAGCAATATCACAAACATATGAGCAATGTCACAAACATATGAGCAATATCACAAACATATGAGCAATATCACAAACATATGAGCAATGTCACAAAAATATGAGCAATGTCACAAACATATGAGCAATGTCACAAACATATGAGCAATATCACAAACATATGAACACAATCACATGACCAAATAGATAGATCTACTTAGTAAAAGTGTTAAATTCATTAATTCAGGCAGTCAATCCAGTCATTCTGACAGTTTACGTACAGCGCAAACCACTGGGTCTACAAGCACAAGTACCATTTATATTAAAACGAATTTTGAAAATTCCCCCGTAAAGGCGTTAAATGGGGGATGAAAGTATGTATGGAAGTTTCCCATTTTTGCCGATGAGAAATCCCATCGAGCACGCGGCTTGTAGATAAATAAAAACTATATTCAACTAGCGGATACCCGGGGTGTGCTACTACGATAAAGCAATGCATTAGGCACATTCGGTCCATTCATGAAGTTTTCGTTTTTTTTTTCCATAGTTTTAGTAGTCTAAACCCATCTTCGCATTATTGCCCTTCTAACGAAACCGGTTTGAGGTACATCGGTTAAATGGTTTCAAAGTCTATAACGGACATAAGTAGAAACAATTTTTGTGTTTTGATGTAACAAAAAACACTAAAGCAAATGACATTAACAAACACATAACCAATATGGCAAATATATAGTAGTGAACTCCACTATGAAGCCACGAGCTTACCGATACGGAATAGAGGCTTAAAATCTAACAATAGCCCAAACCACTCAGCTTATATTGTTCCACGAACTCTAATTATTATTAATGATAGCGCACGCTTATGAAAATTCCGACGCGAAGAAAGGTTATCCGTATTAAAACGACGTATATACCGTATTAATCAGCAAGGTGACGACATGGTTTGTAATTCGTCACCTTTAGGGCTGAGGACGAAATCTATAAACGTTAGCTAGCTCGTGCTTCGACTTAGACATGTTCATCTTGCGCTTGTAGCTTGACAGTTGTGCGACAGTGACAGGAACAACACTTAGCCAAAGTACGTGCTAAGTCACGTTTATAGATCTCGGCCTAAGACGGGGATTGCCAGGTGTCCGGCTTTAGCCGGACATGTCCGGCTTTTTACAATCGGATCCGGACAAACATACAAGTCCGGGCTGTCCGGCTTTTGTTAGGCTATTGGTCAACCCCGCCCCGTCTCTTATTAGGTACAAAGATACTTAATTATTTTATATTTGTAAACTGGAAAGTTACACCTACCGATAATAATTTATTTACTAATGATAAGGCTGATTATTGATTGTTTTACGAGTACTTACTTTCATTGTAAGTAAAGAAGTTACAAATTACTTTAGTAAGAACAAAATGTGATTCATAATAACATATACATTATTAAGAGTAGAGTAAGTCTTGAATGAATAGCAGTAATAAATACACAAATAAAAGATTTTTTTTCCTTTAATTTTTTTTTAATTTGTTTTCTTTTAGAAGTATAATTTTTATGTGTGTGGCTTTCAGGGCAAAATGCCCGGTTAAATATGAATCTGTGTCCAGCTTTTCTATTTTTGGGTCTGGCAACCCTACGTAAGACACACTATCGACTTTTCGTCAAACAACAGCCAGCTTTAGATCGAATCAATTCGCGAGTATATAATTGTACGCGCAATTATGTTATATCTTATCTTAACATTGAACTACGAGTAAGTTGTGAATTCAGACCAAACAATATTTCTCAGAATTACCGCCAATACCAACCTACTAACCACTTAGCAACTATTATTTAAGTTATCAATTAAAACAATTTGTATAGCTAAGATTTCATGTTTAAGATTACTTTCTTTGATTATTCCTCATGATATTAATAAAAACTTAAACCATTTAAGTCAAAAATGGGAAGGTACTTTCTAACCAGTGCAAAGGCGACATTACCTTTAATAACTGGAATAGCTTCTATTATACGTTCCCGTCAAGGTTAATAGTTTTCGGTACAAAAACTGTAATCTGCGACCGTTAGTTAGCAGTACATATTTTGTATTGTTAAAATCAAGAAAGGAAGGAAATTGTAGATTGTTATTTCCCATCGCCATTAATTTTTCTTTATCAGTGTTCTCTTCGACATAGGCCATATTATTACTAAGTATTTTAGGAGGTTCTCAATTCGACTGTATTTTGTTTTAGGTTTTAATATTTTACAAAACATCACGCCTGTTTTCCCCGAAGGGTTAGGCAGAGGTGTAGCATAGTACACTCACATTTCGCCAGAGCTTGTAATAAATAACTCAGCTCAAATTCATATTTCACTCCCACTGCCAAACTGATTCAGTAAGGGTATACTATACTATTGATGGACGTAGACTTGGTAGTAAATGATTAAACCTAATATTATACCTATTATTTTACAAAATATTTTACAAAATATTTTAAATCGATTTCAAAGTACTATTATATTTCTATTTTGAAAGTTTAGGTGTAATGAATTTATAATTTAACTAGCGGACCCGGCAGTCCTGCCCGGAAAAGCAGCGCCACATTAAATATGAAATTTTAAGTTTAACTTTTTTTTTTTAATTTTGCGGTTTCGCAATTACTTCTAGCAAATCTACGGTTGGATCATCATTTTTTGATATCTCATTTTTTACTATGGTCTCTATGTCTAAATTATTTAATTATTTATTTTCTTTCAAATCTTCTATGGTGGAAGTATTGGCGAGAAATCTTTTTTTGAATTCTTTTGATTTTAAGCTAGCCCTTTCGATGTGTTTTTTTTTTGCGTTCTATGTAATGTGTCGTTTCTAAGCCACAAATTTCTCTTTGATTGAAGTTGTGGGATATGATAATAATGAAGTCGCATTCAATGCAGCGACTGTTGATGTTCGTTGCCGCATTAAATCCTAGTGTTATTTTTATATTGCAAATCGCACAAATAAGAAATTGCAATACTCGTCATCATGGCATCCATTGCCCACAATTGTAGCAAAGTTTTCCCATAGCGCTTGTTCGTGTCTGGAACAGATGCACTTTCTTTATAATATAATAGGAACCGCGTTCTCTTTATACTTACAAATAGGTATTCCTTGGTAAATTAATTACCGGCTATTTTAATTATAATAGGTTTTATCACTTTCTAACTAACACAAATGTCAAAGTGATAGATAAGGACAAACAAACGTTAGAAGCTTAACGTTTATTCGGCTTACTTTAGCTTTGACCTTAGCAACACAATATTGGTTGAATGACGTCTACGTGTAACCTCTAATCTTTTTATTTAATCAACAATTTAAATGTATTTATTGCACGGAAAATGGAGTCTGAGCTGAAAATAAAAAAATACGGGTAACTTATAATTTTCTATTCTTTCTATCTAGGCAATAAAAAGTACTTACCGCTCAAAATGTTGTAATGTTGTCATTTGTACAGCAAATCAAATTTGGTGACATACCGACAGGCAGCGCCACCTACTGGGTCCAATAGTATTTTCAAACCATCCAGGAACCCATTGAAACATACACACAAAATTTCATCGAAATCGGTCCAGCCGTTAGGAGGAGTTAGGTGACAAACACACGTACAGAAGAATTATATATATTAAAATAATTTAACTTATAATTAATTAATTTATAATTTAGCTAATGTAGTAAGGTAGGTAACGTATGTACAGATGTCCAACCAAAAGTATGCGCTTTGGCAATCATCTTCTATCTTCAGGAATACGAACGCGCGATGATGAGATCTAATACAGAGCTGTTACAACCCTGAAAGTACTAGTCTATTTTGTATTACCATGGTTAGAAAATAAAAGATTAACATCTTTACGCCCTTCTAAATAATTACAGACCCATTTCACTCCTTAGCAACGTATATAAGGTGTTTTCAAGCGTCGTCACGAATCGTCTAGCGCGAAGAGTCGACGAGTTGCAGCCACCGAAGCAGGCCGGCTTTCGAGCAGGATACAGCACTACAAACCACACATTGCGACAAATTAAGTATACAGAAGTACAAAGAGTATATAGAGGTATGAGGAACAGGGTGTAAAGTTCACTCATACTCTATGGAAAAGGGAGGATCCTCCGACCAGACGGGTGTTGTGTCTGGTGGGCAACTGCTCGACGATTGATGTCGGGGCGTTGTATATATGCGAGTTGCGCGGTAAAGTCTGCTTGCGTGATGCAGGATTTTGCGTGACGTCAGTGTAACGCGTAGCTCGCATGTGGCGCTGTAGCTGCCGCTACAAGTATAATCGGCCCCTATGTCTTGGGTTTGAGGACTATAAGAAAGCCTTTGCCTCTATTGAGACCTCTTCTGTTTTGGAGTCTCTGCAGCGATGCCAAGTTGACTGGAGATACATCCAAGTGCTGAAATGTCTTCATGAAAACGCGACAATGACCGACTACTGTCGTATAAGTTTCCTACAGGTTTAAAAATATAATAATTATGGTCTATCACAACTTGTCACTGGACCAACTAGGTTGCCTGGTGTTGAAGAGCACGTGCTCACTTTCTTTCATCTCTGGCTGACCACACATCCAGGTTAACAGGTGGCGAGTGAAGCATCATTACATTTTTCTGATCCTCACGACCCGAGCACGCGTTAGGTCGAACTGTGCTTAAACATGGGTGTCCAGTGGCAAAATTGAAAGTTGAAAAATTGTAAATTAAAAACTACACCTCTAATACAAAGAACGTATATTGTAATTTTAAAACAATAAACGCGTTTTTTTTTTAAACACGCTCTCCAATTGGCGACCATCGAGCCTAGCACACTCTTCGAGTCTAGCACGCATGTTTTAAAAAACGCGTTTACAGAGCGACTAGATGGAGAATATTCGAGCAAAAGTCAGCAGGGTTCCCCAGTCACTCGCGTTTTTGAAAACATGCGTATGTCACAGTGCTCGGATTTATTTTGTAAACGACAGAATCCCCATAAGAAAAAGTCACACGGGTTTAAATCTGATGACCTAGGTGGCCACTGTATGGTGCCGTTTCGGGATATGTTTTCCTTTCCAGGAAATAACTGCCGCGCTGCAATCATGGACACATTAGCCGTGTGAGCTGTGGCCCCATACTGTTGGAACTAAGTGTTTCGATTGAAGTATGGACTATTCTGTAGTTCCAGTCTAAAAAAGACATTTATCATGTCGCTATATCTCTCCAAATTTACAGTTACAGTTTGGCCGCGTTGGTTTTCAAAGAAATAAGGCCCTATGATGGTAGATGCAGACATTGCACACCAGACTGTAACTTTAGGTTTATGCAAAGGTCTGTAACGCAAGAAAAATGCATCAAGTATGCATTTTTCTTGGGTTACGGACATCCCAGTAACGGAAATTTCGCTTATTCAGATATCCTCCAATGTCAAAAACGGCTTCGTCACTAAAGAATATGTTAGCCATACGAGTAGCAGTACGAAACCTCGACAAAATCACATCCGCGTAAGTTTTTCTTAATGCAAAGTCAGAACCGTGTAAATCTTGAACGATTTGAATCTTACACGGATGGATCTTGAGTTTTTTTTCGCATTATTACCTGAAAGGTTGATTTCGTTATTCCTAATATCGATGAACGTGCATGAAGTGATAAACGAGGATTTTCAGTCACAGAAACCACAACACGTTCAACATGTTCGTCCATGGCTACTGCTGGTATATGTCCTGGTCTGAGTCTGTTTAATATTGATACTGTAGCTCTGAACTTTGCTACCCAAGACTGAATGAGGTTGATTGATGGTCCATCACGTAATCGACGAATATCGTAACGATTATTAAATCGACGACGTACTTCAGTAAGCGAAAATCCACTTGAAATGTACTCCTCGACGGCAAAAGCGCGGTGCTCTCCACTCCACCGCTTCAAGGCTACAAAAAATCCGCCGAGCTTACATACGCTTTCAACGACGCCCCTCGCGCCCCTTTAACGTGTTGCGTTCAGAAATTACATTTGTCTAAACTTTGAAATCTGCCACTAGATACGCTGTACATACATTTATTTAAAACTATATATTAAAAAAAAAACAATTACACGCTTTTATCACGCTTTAAAACTATAAAATAATTAAATTGACTTGTATTAGCTCGACGATGTAAGTACTTATGCAGCTTGTCACTCTTGTTTTATGTCCAATGTTTAATCCAAAAAGCGTGGAGCGCTTTTTGGTTGTGTGTACTTTTAATTAATTTAAACAAAGCGCTCCACATTTTTTCATATGACTAAGGATTTCTTTATTATTTGTAAGTTTAATATTAATTTATTATACGCATGAACCTTCGGAATAAATTCTTAAGATCTTCTTAAGATTATAGTGAAAACTGAATACAAATCCGTCGCGTGGTTGAGAAGAACAACGCGATCACAGACAGACATTAAAAGCGACTTAAATTTATAATTTCTATAGATTTGTTTTTGTTTGTTTCTTGGTTGTTTTGTCTGAGTCACTGGCTAAATCGTATCACATTCTGAAAAAGCCTTGTCAAGGCTCCAATCGGTAATTCTGTAGTCTAATCTCATAATGATGGCTAATGATACTGATGAACTAACCGCCACTTGAAGTCAGATTTGTCGTTATTGATTAGAATGCTTTCAGTTACCTACCGGTGGCATTTGTACCCGGTGATACATTTGTGCTTAATTTTAGTTAAAAGAAACTCGTATTTAGTGTAACTCTGTTTTTTTCTGGATTATCGACTCATTTATTTGTTATTAATATTATGACAGTTTTTCATAGCACTATACCTAGAACAGTTCTCGATAAAAAAACATCACGAATTTACCTCTAATTTTCACGTATTTTCGATTTGTACTTAATATGCTAATGACTAATGGGATAAAAATTTGATGATTATAGTAGTAGTATTAGTATACAAGGCAAAAAAATGTACAAGCATTTTTTTAAATTCCTTTTATTTTTGGTTTTATTAAGGGGACTACAGGACCTAATCGCAAGTTTTATAATGCCTAAAAGTATATGATCCACTGCAGTAAACAAAATCAGAAAAATATATGATAGTCTTCAGGATATATGCTAGTTAGATAGTGTGTTGAAAACATAATACAACTAATTTGATACGATAGAAAAAAATCACGGAGTTACCCCCAAAAATTTATTTTAACTATTAAAAACCATACTCATATACATGCAATCATTCAGATTTTTTGTCAGATTATTCTACAAGCAACATATTAACGTAATAGTGTTTTAATTTTTTGTCCAATCAATAGACTTTTTGTAAATAGATAATTGCTTCATATTTTTCAATAAATTACCAGAGTGGTGTCACCGCGCTTCTCTTTCTTTTCTATGCAGTCCGACAGTGACCGCGCTTTAGCTGTTGTCAGCCTCTTAAGTACAATCTTTTAGCACTTACGAAATTCCTAGGTTGTGGAAGAAGTCATCTTCCGCCGCACGTTGCGGGAACTTCAAGCATATTTTTTTTCACAAATCAGTCGCCATCGCTCTGTTGAGACGCGAGGACCGTGCTCAAATTCTCGGCTGCGCTGAGATATAATTTATTTGCGTAATTAATATTTTCGTATATTATCACATTGTAGGAGAAAGAAACTGTGAGCTAGAAACCATGAAAAACCATTTCCAAAAAGATTATTAAAAACGTTAAGAATGGATAAACTAAATAAATACCGAGTCTATTCTATAAAATAAAAATATTATAATAATTCAATGTTGATATTGGAAAACTCAAGATGGGTAATCTAATCTTACGTCCGTAAATGATACGGAGTACGAAACGCCCGTTATTTCGGCCGGAACTACGGATTTCGTGCTTAGGGAGTAGAATCGGTGTCCTGTCGAGTGCCGGGCGGCAGGGCGATCCGAGATGTGATTGGTTATAAAGCTTGATATTTCCTATCACATCTTTTTATGTTAAATATAACGGTAAAAAAAGCTATGGTACCTGTTTTTGCATAGTTCGATTATCCTGCAAAGTTACATAAACTATTTGAAAATTTTCCTTGAATATTACCTATCCATTTATTATACGGTTTAGATGTAACTTTGAAATTTCTATGTACCGACTAAAATTTTACGCAATCTTGTATTCGCAACGGGCGGTACTTAGCAATAGTCTTCATCTTTACTGTAAATTAATTACAAAGTTAATGCTGCAGTACTGCTGAAACTACAGCCATTCATGCTAAGACAGTTTTCGCCACTTTTCGCAATCTGAGTTAGTATCGGACCTTAAGTGCTATGTAATTTATCCCGTCCCGTATTTATTTTTCCATGTTTTCGTATTTTTTTGTCCCATGTGATTTTAATATTTCTCAACATTTTTTAGGATTACTTACTTACACACTAAAGTTATGCTGTCCCAGACACCTGAATCGAGTCATCCTGCATATTTTTTTTAAAGGTTCGCCATCTTTTTAAATATTGGAAGTACAAAGAACAAAATACGTGGTTTTGAAGCCAGGTTCACTATCATTTCCGTTTGCTATTGTTCCAAATTTGAAATCGGAATACTAAAAAAACAGTTTAATTGCAATAAGTCGACTTTTTGCGATTCTCAGATTCTCGTGAAGTTTTTGACGAAAACAATGGTTTTACATAGAGATAACGTTTATTTAGTAACTTGTGTTACCTCCAAGAGCATTTATGACAGCCGTCATACGGATCGGCATGGAATTAATTAATGCCACTATGACGTGCTGGCTGTGGAATGTTCTCCCATGCTGCAAGATGGCAGTTTTCAGCTCCTGCAAAGTTTCTAGAGCTGGTTAGTTAGTTCGAACACGTTTATGCAGCTCATCCCATAAGTGCTCTATTGGATTAATATCAAGGCTTCCTGCAGACTATTCCATAACTGCGATACTGTCGTCATGCAGGTATTCTCAAACAATTCTTGAAGTGAGAGCCCTTGCATTGTCTTAACCAATATTGTAAAGAGAAAAGATTTAAATTTTTGTATGTTTATTTGTTATGCTTTCACGCTAAAACGCCATTACGGATTTAGATGAAATTTGGCATATGGGTATATATTATATACCCATATGCCAAATTTCATCCAAATCCGTAATGACCATGACCTGGATTAGGACATTTAATACTTTTTATCCCGATATTCTTACAAGATCCAGACTTATGCGGATGAAACCGCGAGGCGCAGCTATCATGTATAAAACCGGCCAAGTGCGTGTCGGGCCACGCACAGTGTAGGGTTCCGTAGTAGGTATTGCAGCAAAAAATTAAAAGTGTAATTTTTGCGTGTACGCCCATTTGTTATGAAGCCCTCCGCTATTTATTATGTAGAGATGTTTCACTCCGAAAGATTGTATTTTATTGTTTTGATAACACAAGACCAAAGAATTTAAGAAATAAACATTTCTTTTTATTTTCGCCTATAAATCCTAGATTAACCTCCTACAATTTTTTTTATATGATAAGCTTTTTCAAAACAAAACAAAGTCAACAATTTATTTAAATAAATATATCGGTAATCTCATCGTCTGCTATGAGATGAGTGATCGGTTTACATTCTAAATATCAATATTTTACCCAAAAAAATCTGACCTTCTAAGCCCTATTACTAAAGGATTATACCGACTTCTAAAGGTTAAACCGGTGTCAGATTGTCCGACCGCGGCAGGTACGACTTTCGTTGCTATGACAACCGGGACTGACCGCCTAACGTGTTATCCGAGACAAGGAGACGTATCGATATAAATACAAGCGCATCTTAGCTTCACATATCGTTGTTTTTTAGCCACGAGCACAATACATACATGATATTATCATTATTAATTATAACATAAATCCAACCAATTTATATCAGTCGGGACCTATTAATACTGAGCGATCGCTTTATTGCTAACAAGTAAATTAATCCGATCTACTGTCAAACTCTAATTGGCATCTTATTACCTACTCTACTGGAGATTAAAACAAAGTACAGTTAACAGCAATAGGCAATCGATATTTCTAAATATTGAAAACACTTTCCATTGAAGCTCTCTAAGAAGTCTGGTCGCCACACGAAGCGAAGTACAAACTAATGTTAGAACGTATCCAGAACAAATTTGTGAGATTCCTTTACTTGAAGCAGTATGGTGTGTATCCAGGGTATCCACTGTTGTATCCTACTCTGTTTGTGCTGGGCATGGTAGGCTATAATAAACTGGAAGTAAGAAGGGAAGTAACTCTAGCCACTTACTTATTTAAGATTATGCGTGGTAAAATACACAACCCAGGCGTTCTACGGACGGTTGGGTTGTGTGTACCGGATGGGCACGTGGGGCGACGGAGGCGGCCACCGCTGCTGTGGGTGCCGCCTGCTCGCACCAACCTGCTGCAGCACGCGCCGCTGACGCGCGCCCTGCGTACACTCAATATGGTGTCACAACAGATTGACTGCTTCAATTGTAGGTACTCTGAGTGAATTCACGCGGGCCGCATTTTGTAAAATTACTTTAAGTTGTTCATTATAACTACACTATTGTATTAGGTTAGCCTGTGATGATAGTTGTATGTGTTTTAATTAAATAAATTAAAAATAAATTAAATTAAAAGAAAATAAAGCATTTATTCGTTCAAAATTCCCCTTTGAAGCTTAATTTTTAAGTTGATTATGCATAAGTAAGTATGCAAAATTATTTAATTAATCACGTTTAAGGCAAAGTAATACAATTGTATTGTGGTATTGCTTTAGTTTCAAATTTTTTTTTTGTGTGACTGCTAATGCGAAAGCTTTACAAGAGACTTTGACCCCTGAGTTTGTTTCGCCTTTTCTCGAGGGGTATTTAGATAGGAAATGTCGACTCCATCCGGTTTTTTTTATTTTATTATGCCGTGTAAAAGTGATTCCGTTATCATATTTACAGAATAACCGGTTTCATTACAGTACCAAAGGTAATATTGTACGAAATTTTGGGAAAACAAAACAATATTCACATTGTGGCAGTATTTTCTATAGACTAAATTACTTTAGCACCCCAACATTTAGCTGATACACGTGTTCAATTAGGAAGCGAGCCTTTAACCTTATATCGGGAACAAAATCTACTAACGAGAGCCTAACTAATATCTTCCCAATAATATTAACTACCTTATTTTTATTTATTTATTTTACATTAACCTTTGAACATTCATTGTTGTGCTGAAAATGTAGTTTTTAAAAACCACATTTTCACACCTTTAAATACATATACTTTCTTTAAAAATTTTTATTTACCTTATTTTAAATATTTTCATATCTTTGTTTCTTTTGTAGGTCTAGTGATCGTCAGTGCGACTGAGCATGGGTCAAGTTCAATACCCAAGGCGGGCAGTGTTTTTGAGTTTTTCCACTAGTAAATTCTCGGTAACAACTCGGAGTATGAATTTGTGTCCGGCTAATAACAATAGACTCGCCCCCTATTACCATTGTACTCTGGAATATAACTGGCCAAATGTGGGTGTAGATACTATACACTGCTGCCTACTCCTCCGGGGAATACAGGCGCGATATTGTGTTATCCTTTGTTGTTTCAGATGGCGTGCTGGTCTCTTATAAGTGCCTAAGCCTTATGCATCGTACTCTTCCTTCGTTCAGAATATGTATAAGGTCTGAAATCGGCTTATAAAACATCCAGCTTTTCTCGACATTCTCATCGAAGTATTTCCCAACGCTTTTATACAGTTATGTAGCCTATAAATAGAAGCACCTACTATGTATTACAATACCTTATATTTACTACATGTACAGCATGTATCAGAAGTTTGATGGTCTGCACATCATTTAAGGGTGTGGTGCAGACCATCGAAATTATCAACTTTCTCTTACAAAATTTCTATGTTTGGCTGAATGTTTTTTCGCGATTACGATGTTGGTGTCATGGAGAAAGTTGTACAGTTTGATGGTTTATACCACACCCTTAAATATGAACACACCTTTCTTTAAGCCTTGGGAATATAAAAATAATGATGAATACGAATGCAGTCATAAATAAAATGGAAGCACTTTGGAAATTTTCACCATATTTTTTCAAACCTTTTACGCACATTTTCACTGTAGGTCGTTGAGCGGCTTGGGCGATCTTTGCTATGCCAAAAATTTTAAAACTCAATTTTTAACGAGTGTAGAAAGCCCTCTACATTTTTAACGAAAGCTTGTGCTCTAAATATTTTGTTAAAATAGAGGAACACCTAGATTTGTTTGATATTTTTAGAAACGGGCTCTTAACTCAACTACGTATGTACCTACAGACGTATTTGTTAAAAAAAAACTGTTAACATTATATAAGGACCGTTTAGCCAAAAGTAAATAAAATCGAAAAAAAAAGGAAATAAAAGAGTCAAAACATCAACGGCCCTATTAATATTTTATTGAACAGACTACCCGCAGTCTTGAAAAAAAAAAAGCAGTGTAAATCCAACTTCCGGGCCTGCTGCCAACTCGATTCGCATTGCAGAAAGATGAGCTATAAGATTATAATGGAACAAGATATAGAAATGAACTGAAAAGTGAACATGCCTCGTTCTGTGGTCTGCCACGTGTCATGAACAGTGATATAGTGTTTTGCAGGCTTTTAGCGTACTATTTCCAACATTTTTTTTTTCTAATTTAATTTGAGAATAGATTTACAGCGCATTCACCTCTTATTGCTATTGGTTAGCTGGTAGCAGCTGGATGAGAGTTCCTGAAAATCGAGTTGAAAGGCGTGCAATAGGAGACCTATATACAGCAATGGACTGCTGTAGGCTAATGCTGATACTGATGATGATACCATTGTTAAAAACAGTGTTGGTAGCTCTTACAACATGCAAATGTAAAATATTTCTGCATCCATGTAAAATATGCCTTTCTTAACAAGGCAAGTTTTAGAAATGGGACTGCAAAGCAAAAAACGAAAGCTATGAAAATTTGAGAAAACTGGTCAAAGCAGTTGTGAACTCGTTTGCGGGCACAACTTAAGCATATGATTTTTTTCTCCAAATCAAGCTTGGTACCTATTCCTTTCACCATTGCACTTCTCTCTATTTCTCAATTTTACATTGAAAAAGCTTTATAAATATTGTAATAATAAATAGAAAAGAAAACCACATATCACATGCTAACTAGTGGGTAATTACTTGTCCCTAGAACATACAATCATTTACCTACATTCATATTGTATATGTCCTCATTATAATAATATGTAGAACGAATAAATACTTCCTTTGTGCTTTGGTACCAGTTTGTCACCTCACACTTAAGTACGTCATTATTTCTGGCTTACATTCTAACTGCCTCAATATTCTGAACGTTCACCTTTTAGAAAACGTCTTTTGAAGCCGTCATGAAGGTAATCAAAGTACGTCAACATATTGCCATAGAAATTGGTATTTAATGTTTTGCTGAAATCTTTGTTTTTCGGTACAATTACTGAACTATAATATCTATACTTCAAAGAGACCATGACCTCTGAGTTTATTTCGAAGTTTCTTCTCAAATATCGAAGGAGGCAGTAATTTAAACTCGAATGAGTATCTACGTATGTTTGTAGCATGTTCTTTCGCGTTGAAAATAGATGCATCGCGACAATAGATTGTTTTCTATAATTGTCATCAGACGGCAATAACGATCGATAAAGTAAATTTGTATTTAACTAACAACTTTTGGTAAACAACCAAACGCAGCGTGACGACCGGCAAAAACAATCCACAAACTCGAGAAAATTCGTAAGCGTCTTTACAAGCATGATAACTCTTTACTTAACTCCAACGACAACTTCATATTCGATAAAACAACTCTGAGGAATTGAGCCAATTAGTATTATAACAATTTCAACGTAACATTATTTGACAGAGGAATTATAATTACAGCCGAAAACCTTCCGCGAAATGTCCTTAGGAAATATCAAATTACATCATACAACTTTACCTTAGAGTCGACAAACTAAATCAATAAGTTTAATTTCTGTTTCAGAGTTACATTCTTCAATTTGTGAATAATTACAGCGAGGCCGTGCTTCTATCTCCCTTTATCAACTTCTCACATATGACCAGTTTACAAGGTTACATAGTAAATATGACAAAATTAAAAGTTACGATAGTAATATGGCTTCCTCAATATCACACAAATGGCTATCTATTAATTTTCTACGCGAACATTGTTCGTAATTAATGTTTACACACTATGTATAGGTACAGACGTAGAGAATACACTACTCTTAGGGCCGGCGCACAACTTGGCGAGGCGTAGCGCGGCGCTGTTGTCACTGCCAAACAAATATCAACGATGCGCGCCTAAAAATAAAGTTGAGAATAAATAATTTGAGACCCGCGCCTCATTCCGTTTAGACGCGCTCTCGAGCTAATAGAAGTTTATTTATTTTCAACTTTAAATCAACTGATGCAAGGTCGATATTTGTTTGGCAGTGAAGAATGCGCTTCGCTGCGCCTCGCCATACGTGCGCCGGCCCTAAGGGTACAGACAGCCTCAAAAAGATGGAGGTATTGGGATTAAGATTCATTTAGTTGTTTATAATATTTTTTCATAATATTGTATCAATTTGTGGTTACAATTAAGTATACAATGTGTAAATATGTTTTGTTGCTACACATTGATGAAGTTTAATTTAATTGTCTACTTACCACCTTTGTCCCATAACATGTTGTGAAACAAAGATTGTAGACAATTAAATGAAACTTTGTCCGCGTATACATCTTTTTGAGGCTAACTGACGTATGTGACTTTTAACTCCGTACCCAAAGGGTGCCAACGGAACCCTGTTACTAAGCCTCCACTGTCTGTCCGTTCGTCTGTCTGTCAACGGGCTGTATCTCATGAACCGTAATAGGTAGACAGTTGAAATTTTCACAGAGTGTGTATTTCTATTGCCGCTATAACAAAAAATAAAATAAAGTTAAAATTAAAAGGGGTCCCCATAGAAGTAACGTGTTTAAAAAAATGGAGAGTTAAATATTATACGGTGGTACGGAACCCTTCGTGTGCGAATCCGACTCCCACTTGGCTGGTTTTTATAATTAACTACTGATACTTTTTTTTTAAGTTAATCCTGGAGATTACTGACAACACATCGTTGGGAAATCTGGACTTAATAATCTGAAATTGCTAAAACACAGTACGTACCTAAGTATCTATGTATCTAATGATGATCAATGCTTGTTACTACTCTTGATGAGAAGAAGTCTTTAAAAATAATCTTAAATATGTTGTTGCCTTCAGAATTCGACTGTAGCAGTTTCTTTTCGCCTCGCAGAAAAAACTGGGTATTACTGTTTCGAAAACGTCCATAATATTAGTTCTAACTGCCGCATGCCGTACTCTTCCCGAGTCATTCTGCCTTTTTAATGTAACTGGCGCTCCAAATCTGTGAACAAAAGGGTACAAAGTGTCTTAACAAAGTGACTTAATGATTTAATAATTTGTGAATCTATTGTTAGATAATAACTACAGTACACATGTTTATTTACCGATACCAATTTTTTTATTGCAAACATAA
This sequence comes from Dryobotodes eremita, assembly GCA_917490735.1. NCBI lineage: Eukaryota > Metazoa > Arthropoda > Insecta > Lepidoptera > Noctuidae > Dryobotodes > Dryobotodes eremita. Next base: position 11,519,831 of record OU823249.1, read on the forward strand.
ATCTTAATCTAGTCAAATCGTTTATTTCATTCACACCGTCACTATAATTATGATAAGGTAAGGAAGGATTATATGAATAAATGGTAAGGACCATTTATTTAAATAATAATCAAATATACAATCAATACATCATCGAACAAGATCGCTTCCCAGTGCAAAATTTACTGTAGAATATACATATAATTTAAATACTTACGAGTGGAATAGTGGTGGCCCAGTGGTATCGGCCCCGACTTACGAGTTGTGGGTCGTGGGTTTCAAACCCAGGGAGGCGCTTTACTTGGTGCCAATAATTTTACCACCACTGCTCTCAAAACGGTGAAGGAAAACATCATGAGGAAACCAGCATGTCCTAGAACCAAAAATCCGAAGACATGTGACATCTTCCAACCCGCACTGGACCCGCGTGGTAGATTACAGGCCACTCCCTCTCGGAGAGAGGAGGCCTGAGTCCCAGCAGTGGGAGCATTACAGACTGATTATGTATATAATTTAAATTGTGGGTACAGTAACCTACATAATTTCACTCCGCTCATAACACCAATAAATCACGTATTTATCTCGTCTTCTCAACGTCCATGTGTCACTACATGGATCCAGCAGATCAGCATTAGGTATATTTGCCTAACACCAATGCTGAGCTGGATTCCCATTTGGTGCAACCTTGGGAAGCACACCGCTTTTTGGTTATTCGTTATTTGAATTTAAGTAGGTACCTATGTCATAACTGGCCAGAGTGTCACTTTCTTGTTATTTTTTATATATCGGGACCTTGTATTTTCTTTATATTCATTTTATTTGTTATCATTTAATGGTGCTTTTGTGTGTTGTGCTATTTATGCTCTGCAGTGTAAAACATAAACTGAAATTATTATGCCCTTCCAAAAATACGAATCCAAAATATTCTACCCTTAATTTTACCACATCAAAGGCAAACTTAATATATTTACATACATGGCATAGTGAGAAAATCTAAGTTACAGCCAGCGAATAAACTGCACAGTAACGTGTGTAGTTATCTAAAGTTGTTTGGTGAGAACATAACTGTAGTGCGAAGTTGCACAGAATGCATAGACTATACGTGGCATAGAATACGGCAGATGTGAGTGCGACCAAGTTGATGCGGCGACGACGCCAACCTCAGCAGGGTTGCGCTTGCTAATTAAATACGGGGTATAACGCAGTGTTTGTTGTGTTGGGCTGCTTGATACCTATTATACTTGTGCATCCTAGAATATTAGTAGGTTAGACTCAAGTGTGGTATAGAACGCCGGTGGCACATGACGTCATTGAATGCTACGTGTGTTGTGGGCTGTAGGCAATGGACTGCACAGGGTGATTTAAGTTTAAATGAAGTTTTGCTATTACTTTGATCATAAAATAAATATTAGTAGATATTTACGATTTAACAAGTGAAATCCTGTAAAATCACCAAGTTATGAACAAAACCAGTAATAAACTACTTAAATCAAACCTTTCAAGCGGAATCATACAAAGAATTATCACTAACAGCATTTCAAAAGCCTAATTACCCAATTTACACGAACAAAACCGGCTGAATATTTAACAAAATCTGTACATATACCAACAATATACGAGATTGAGTATCTGGATGAGTGGAAGCGTGGCTTGAAGTTATTAACACAGTTGATTGCAGTGGCAAATTGGACGGGGACTTGCATACGCACCGCCGATGTTCAGCCCTCAGAGCTAATAATAGTCTCGTGAAAGTCATGTGTGCTTTGCATAATATAGGACTTTGTACATGATGAAACAATAATTACATTGTTTGTTATGTCCAATAGGTCAGTTTTGAATAAATTATGGGATTTGATTCCATTAAAAGCGCAATGAGCTGTTGCATATTAATGTGGGATAGTTTTACGGTGTATTTTGTTGTATGTCGTTAAAGTACACTTGGTACTGTGCTACCTTTTTGTTGAGATTTAGGTACATTTCAATACTAGGCGGTGAAAAATTATGCGTACACAGCTAAGAAATGACTACCACTAGAGTAATTGGTTAGTATCAAAATTGCACCGTTGCCAATGTTCAATTTCAAATCAACGCAATTTAATATGTCGCCTTATTCGACACAATTATGTTGGTAGCCCGACGTTTCCGTGTAATCTCACATGTAGGTAATAGTATGTACCTACTATTACTACGTTAGCAAACGTACGCAATTTCAATCAAGACAACCGCAAATCGATGATTTGGTGGGACTGCGGCAACCGTAGACAATTTACCCTGAATCCAAACTATTTGCCTTGGTTTCCAACTTCAATTACGAAAATAAATACCGAATAGAATCAAGAACAAAACATGGCACAGTGGTTCAAACATTCACTTAGAAATGTCCGACGTTTTAATAAAAAATAATTCCTCAAAAGATTCCATATACATTAATTCCACTTAACTTCGAATCAGAATGTAAGAAGAACATATCATTTGTCAAATCCCTTCACAACTTACCTTCAGTTACTTCTTATAAATCTGAAATATGTTTTCCATATAACATAAATTATCTTCTTAAGCGTAAAATGAAAGAAGCTAGAGCATAAAATATGTCGTAAAACATGATTCACATGTATTATGTTGGTACTTATTACCAGAACAGATATTATGTTGTATTTTACGACGCGTAAAATGAACTGTTACAAAAGTACGAGTATTCGCACGTTAACGTGCGACGCCGCCTTATTATAATGCGAACTTTTACAAAGCTGGAATAACAAAATGTTAAGACATGACGGCACGGTTGGCGCAGTGGTTAAGCGATTGACTGCTGCACTGCGTGTCGCGGGTTCGATTCCCGCATGGAACAAATATTTGTATGACCTACAAGTAGTTGTTCCGGGTCTGGCTGTTTGTATAGGTGACTTTTAAATGTTTGTAAACGTACCCACAATACAGGAGAAATTCCTAGTGTGGGGCAACGTTTTTTAAAAAACAAATAAAAGGAGGAACACAATTTTTTACAATATCTAATCACAATAAATTTCGTCCTCTGATAAACATGGGTCATGAACCCTTAGAAAGTACCCACGAACTTGGTGATTTTTAAATGAAAGTTCATAATATTGTCACAATTTACAACACTTTGCAGGTGAGGGACTGATAGGTACCTATTTACAGTATTCAAAGTGGGTTGTATTTAGAAGACGCTGTTGCCTATATACACTTGGAATAATCACTTAGTCCTCTTTTATAGCATTCACAAGTAAAAAGCCCGATCCCCGTAGTTTGTGACAGAAGCTTTCCGTCCAATCTCTCTAATTTGCGACGTTCGACCTAATATGTAGGGGACATTGACCTACCTCGCCATTGTGAGTTGTGAGTACAAAGTATATGCAAACACTCACAATATTGTCATAATTACCACGCTTGGCAGTTGAGGGACTGGTAATTACAGTTTGTTGGAGTTAACAGACAGGAGGACAATGTAACCTATCCACTTGAAATAATCTCTTAGTCACCTTTTACGACATCGTCGAGTTAATCCGGCGCGAAGCATACGTCCAGTCTTTCTAATACTTACGCACAGTCCGACTTGACCCCTCCCATTGACCTATCTCGCAAAAATATGAAAAGAACAAAGCAAGGGCCTTTTTGACAAAGCAATAATTAGCGGCGATCCATCGCTACATGTTCGCGTGTAGCGTGTAATGGGTTAACTGGCTATTACAAACGTCATCACTAACAAAGGGTTAACGGAGTCAATTAGCCATCGAAAACACCGCCCCGTGACATTTAGAGGCGCTGGGTGGGACTCTATTTGTCATTAATTTAGGAAATGAGGTGACAGAAACAGGGGCGCGGTTTGCGAACAAATTAATATTAGGTTCTGTTATGGCAACGGGCTCACAATATCCTACCTATGAGTATTATGTAGGTTAGCGCTAAATTAGCTTTCATTTTAACTAGAGTTAGCTAATAATGCTAAGAACCAAGTAACAGCATCTAAATATTAAGCAGAAAAAGTACCTACACTCATATTTTTTTCTGATACCCACATGTTTGTGTGTATATCACGCAAATTCCTTAAAATAATCCTTTTGAGTGATATTTTGTACATGGGTCATATACGTCTATCAAACAAAGCTATTGCTGCTATATTAAAAAATTCTATGCGTTCCAAGTGCCCAAACATGACGGAAACAAACCACAATAGGTAACAGATATTCGTGAAAATGGCCGCCCGATGTTTCACGGCTTGTGAAACTGGGTTATCTATGTAAAAAAAATGCATTTTGAACGGTGTATGATTTTTTTGTTTATTTTTATCATATCCAACATCCTATAAAAAGTTATCAAAAACACGTAACGAATTTATCTAAATTTCATTCCAGAGCCACCACAGTATTGCGGTAAAACCGTAGGTATATTTAATTAAACGTAATATCTAAAACGTGAACATCGAACACGCGTAACATAAACACTGATAGGACATTACGTTTGTATTGTGGAAATCACTCACAAACATTAATTACCTAATTGAACCGAAATCAGTTGACAATTTATCATGCGGAATTTCAAACCACAATTGCAATTGCATCCGGGTGGCAAGTAAATAAAAGCCCACGGCTTCCGCCACGAAAACTGCACACAGAGGGATGCGTTTTGGCACAAATTTTGCATAATAACCTTTGTGATGTTGGCTGCAGGGCGTGAAACTGCGAAATGCCGACGAATACTGCAACATACGCGTATATTTAATGTTATTTTATACCTTAGCAAAGATTTTTCTCTCTGGATTCCGTTTTTTGCACTTTTCAAGCAATCAGCCATTGCTAGTAGCTATTATAAACAATTCTGTCTGCATGTTGTTGAACAAAACAAGATGTATCCTACAAGTTCATGAAATTGTGATTTTTGGATGTAAATTCGTGATAGTTTGCGCGCATGCATTGAAACCTACAGCAATAAATCGGTGTTTACATGTCTAAAATGAGGTACCAATTTGTCGTTGTAAACAGTTTGTTACCATCTGTTTATTATTTACTATCATGCGGGCTTTTATAATCACCGTGGATTATTTTGTACATCAGTAATTCCTTTAACGTATTCCAAATCAAAGAGGATCCTAAATACTTTTTAGTGGGCCACCTTCATACGTTTATTGTAATTTTAATTTTCGTTACCAGTCTATATCGGGAAACATAATCTTTTGGGCATATTATTTAACATATTTATCGTAATATTTAACATTAATTTATGGGAAAGGTTTATACCACAACATCTGCAGCAATGAACATAAAATAAATGGAGCGAACGGAAACTTTTACACTAAATCGTGGCGCTACCTACCCGCGAATCCCACTCCAAAACAATTTTAAAGATTTAATCTCGCCATAGCCACTCAAAAATGAGAAATTAGATTCACCTAAGCCTTAATCCTAGCTAACCCTGGGCAATTTATTAAAACTTCTTTATTTAATCTTGCAAGTTATAATTTTTGTGGAAAACTTCACAGAAACTTGAAGATAAAAGAAACAAAACAGCGGAAAGCTTTTTCAGGCTGTTATCAAAGGCCATTATCTCTTGACCTGAAAAGTGGAATTATATTTTGTTTCTTCTTATAAGGAGTAAATAAGTTAGCGGGAGCGGAGACGTAATTTAAAAGTTACCTTCAAGTGGTCTTCCTTCCCAAGGCTCACTTATTAAGTGGCTGCCTAAACAAGATTTAACAACAGAAAAAAAATGCAAGTATCTTGTTTGATGACAGAAAGTCGTTTCCGTGAAAATGTTGATTAGTGACCGCGGGGCTATTTTTATCACCTTTCGTGGCTATATTTCTTGCGTCATAACTTCATTTATTTGTACTTTGTGGAGTCTTTACGGATGGAATAAGGTCACCACATCCCTTTCCATTAGTGAGAAAGTCGTTTAAGATCAGGTATCCAATCAGGTGGATGAGCATTGAGGTGCGAATCTGCCTCTTACATTAGTACAATGTAACCCATACTTTTTTCCCTAATGGTTGCGCAGGTCAGCTGCCGCAAAGCCTCACTGTTTCGTACACTATTTACTATTAAGCATGTAATACTATTCGCAGCAAAAATACTCGAACTTGGCAATAGGCCGGGACAGCGCTGGTATTTAGAAGAGGAACTACATTTTCATGCTAATCGAGAAATAAAAGAAAAGGCGTTCTCTTTTACAGTTATGGGAGTCTACTTAAATAGCGTTTACCGAGAAAGCTTTAAGTTCTTAAAGACTGTTTTATGAACTTGTATTATTATAGTAGTAGATATTGTATTAAAAATGAAAGCAAATGTGACTTTAGCAAAGTAACCTGTGTCAAAACAATCAGGAAATACGACGCATTGCGAAGTTTAGGCGTCAATGACGACGATTTTGCGCAGCGGTAGGACAAAGGTTGGAAAATTTCTATACAGGCACATACCAACAGCAAACTCGTTAGTAGCAGACATACAAAAATATATATTATTTTCACAGGTGTCAACACACATTATGACTAATGTTTAAATGTTTTTAATATCCCGAAAGCTTTAATTAACAAAGAGTAACTGAACAAGGGGCACATTATTAATATCACGTATTTACATGACAACGAAATTAAAAACCAGCTCTCATTTCCTTTCCGTCCATTTGCTTAATGGACTTATGTGGCACGGGGGACTTTCGCAACAACTTTCATCACACTAAAAGCAACGTACGGAAAATGCCCTCAGATTAATATACCTCATAACATTTTCTCTTGACTGTAAAAGTACGAAAAATTCACATATTAACTAGCAAATGAATACGTGCTTCAGGTTTTTAAGAAATTAAAAACAGCGACGTGTCTTTTATTGAATCTGGTTCGATGTGTAATGTACTTACGTGCCCAAAGAATTCCAAGTATGGTCTGTCCCAAAAGTATATCATGAAAATGTAAACAAATGGATCAGAATTCGTGCCTGTAGATGCCAACTTGTAGTGCCACATACAAATTGAATGCTTTGATTTGATTATTTGAATACTTAAACCCGAAATTCTAGTTTTAAATCACCTAAAAGATGTTTTTCATTTCATAATTGAGGTTAATTTTATGAACTCAATTTTCTCCGATGATTTGTCATATACAATTTAACACTGTTACTCAAACAATAATTGTTGGAAAAATTTGTTAGATATAAAGTTGATACTTTCTAAATACAAGTTAATGTGAATAACTAAAAAGTTAACCTGAACAGGGTTTGTTTACACTTTCATCAGATACTTTTGAACCAGACATTAGTAGGTAATATCAGTGAGTGCAGTAGGAAGGTATAAGTACCTACAATTAAACGATAGTACATTAACTTAATGAAAATTCGAGGTTGTCACAAAAACGTAAGTATTTGAAAATTATTTCCATTTACAATACATGACTTTCATTCTAGTTTGGGTCCTAAACTATAACAACGATAAAACAAGAAGGTAATTAGCTAGATTTTAGCAGATATTACTACCTAACTACATATGTACAATATATGATTAACATATCGTTTATTCATTGATGAACATAACAGTCATAATTTTAACATGTTTAGCTAATCAAGTGTAACGTTTTTCCAGCGGCTACGTTATTAATTTCGTTAAACAATTACTATCGTACTAAAATTATACATAGCAAACTTACCCATATTAATCTTTTTAGGTAAAATGGTACATCCCTTTATGAATTATTTACTTAAGCATATTGGAACGGGAATTAAAACTTTCATAATAAATTCACAATATAGGCTAGACTTTAATAACTGTATGGTGGGTAGGAGCATAAATATCACGAACGTATTTATTTATGAGTGAGCTTATAACATGGTTACGAGGGAAAATTAACTACAGAAGACTTAGCGTAAGTGTAGTGTTGTAAAAATAACATGGTGTTTTAAAAGTGGAGCGTGTTGATAGTGTATGGTAACATTATAAGGTGCGAATATAGGAGATAGTATGTTTATTTACATCCTGTGTGTTAATGATCATGCATGATCAATAGCCGCTCATCAGGTCAACAAAATGAATTGTATTTTGTCCAAAGTTGTACACGACGTAACTAGATGGCGTTGGCGTCGAATTAGCAGTCGCTATGGTTTCGTTACAACGATTCCGCTAGGGTCTTGTAAATTTTAGTAAAAATATACCATCATAGATCAGTATACAGTTTGGTTGTTTTATTTAGACCCTCAACCCTACTTGTATACACATAAGGTCAAAATTTAAGTACTGAGTACCATTCCCGGTGTTCGGTATTTAACATTGGTCCTTCGAGCCGGATAAGTTTTCGGATTTTTTGAGTTCACCCGTGGTACTCGCAGTGGATCGCTGCGGCTAGAGTACACGGTTCCCCGCATCGGTAGCGACAGCTTCCTCCAGTGTAGTGGACGGGGCCAGCAGCAGCGGCGGGAAAGTGACGTTGTAGGGGGCGCCACTGGCATCCAGTTCAAACGTGAGGTGACTGTGTACGTCATCTTCGTAGTTCAACGTGTCGTCTTAAAAAGGACGTCACTCCCAGTTCAACGTGACATTAGAAGACTGACGTCACACCCATAGTTCAACATGTCGCCACCAGGGTGCGCCACATACACCAAATCGCCGTTGTGTGAGTGAAGTGAAAATTGTGAGTACATTTTACTATATAAACAAAGGCAGTTAGTGACAAGCAATTTTGGACTTTATTTATTCAGAGATTTTTACTTAGAAGTTTTTTGAAGAATTTTGGACTTGTAGAATTATTTTAAGTAGCATATTTTAGACTTAGAAAATTTTACGTTTAGATATTAGATACTTGTATTATTTTGTGCATGTTAGTTTAGAACTTAGAATAGTTTCTTAAAAAACGACGGAACGTGGAACCTATGCCCAATTTCCGCTAGATTATAAGTTGTTTCAAAACACTTGTAAAATTTTGAGCAACTGATTGGGACTTAGAATATTTGGTCATATTGGACTTGTATTTTATTTCGAATTAGTTAGCTTTATTTTAGAACAAACATTATTTTTAAACCCTTGTTGAGTTGTTTACATTAATTTTGTTTATGAACTTTTAATTAATTTATTATAGTTTCATCGAATGTCACAAGGATTTGAAATAATTTTAGACATTTTGCACTTTTTAACTTGGTTTTAATTTAATTTTTCAAGTATGGAAGGCTTAATCAACGTATTAAGGGGCTCTCAAAGTGTTATTATTAAAGGATTAGCAAATTTTAAAAAGAGTCCAAAGGAAAGATTAACTGTCGAATATATTGAAACTAGACAAGAATTATTAGAAAAGGATTGGGAATCTTTTAAAAATACCAATACTAAACTTTATCAAAACTTTAAATTAGATGATATTGATCAAAAGGTTGTTGATATTTATGACACAACCGAGGACACTTATATAACTTATAAAAGTTTAATAAAAACAACACTGACTAAAATTAGAGTTGTAAGTGAACCAGTACCACATGGGGATGGTTCTTCTAGTAGTGCATTTAAGTCTGCCCAATCACTGGTCAAATTGCCCAAGATTGTTATTCCAATGTTCTCTGGCAAATATGAAGAATGGACGACATTTCATGATCTTTTTGTGTCATTAGTTCACAAAAATAATTCATTAGATAATGTGCAAAAGCTGCATTATTTAAAAAGTCACCTAACTGGTGAAGCTGAGCAATTGATACGATACTCCAATAACTGATGCCAATTACAGTCAGTGCTGGGATCTGTTAGACAAGCGGTACAGTAATAAAAGATATCTCGCCAACTGTATTTTGAAACGTTTATTTGGTATCAAACGTATGCAAGTTGAGTCAGCGACATCATTAAAGGAGCTTTCAGACACCACCAGTGACTGTTTAAATGCATTAACAAACTTAGGTATAAATGTGAGTACATGGGATGTTATTATCATACATATAGTGACATTTAAATTAGATCCTGAAGCGCGTAAGCAATGGGAATTAAGTGTCAGTAGTAGCGATTCCAGCAATGATTTTCCTACCTTTGAACAATTTAAAGTATTTCTAGAGCAACGTTTCCGCGCATTTGAGTGCATAGAACCAAAAAAAGGTTCAGGTCACCAGATCAATAACAATCATACGCCTAAAACATTGTTAGCCACAGGCTCATCATCACCAATGAAATGCGAATTCTGCTCAGAGGGTCACAAGCTCTGTTTCTGTAAACCGTTTGCCAAACAATCTCTCGAAGTTAGACGGGATTTCGTTGGTAAGAACAAAATTTGTTTCAACTGTTTAGGCAGTAACCATACTGTTTACAACTGCAAAAAAAACACAACTTGCAGAGTTTGCCAGAAGCGCCACCATTCCTTGCTTCATTTGGACAATAAAGGACAAGACCCTGAAGCAAGGCCTACTACTGATAGTGCTAGTCCATCAACTAGTTCTACTCAGATATTATCTTGCTTGTCTACAGGGAGGGTAGCAAAGCCCAGACAGGTTTTATTAGCCACTGCGCTAATAAAGGCCTCGTCGAAGACGGGTGAATACCAGACGGTCCGAGCCTTACTCGATCAAGGTTCGCAGGCTTGTTTCATAACAGAGGCCACAGTGCAGTATCTTTGCTTGAAAAAGATCCCAATTCAAGGGTTTGTATCAGGATTAGGAGATAATAGGTCAACCATGACAAAATACATGGTACAATTAACGATTAAATCTCGTGTTGATCCTAGCTTTAAGTTTCCATTAAGTGCTTATGTTTTAAATAAGATCACCTCATACTTACCCGAGCGAAGTCTTAACTCAGATACTTTCGACTGGTTAGGTATTAATAACCTATGTCTAGCAGATCCGGAGTTCAACACACCCAACAAAATCGATATTCTGTTGGGTGCTGATGTTTATAGCTGCATCATTAGGGAAGGATTAGTAAAGAGTCCTTCTGGTACCCTGATTGCACAGAGCACTACATTAGGGTGGGTGCTGTCGGGTGCTGTTGGTCCGGAAGGCACTAGTACAAATAATAAAATAAAAACTATAAATGTAATGCATTGCAAGGTAGAGGATATTTTAAGAAAATTCTGGGAAATAGAAGAAATTAGCACTAATAAAAAGATATTTACACCAGAGGAGAAGAAATGCGAAGAGTTTTATAGTGAGACCACTAAGAGAGATAGCAATGGTAGATACATAGTTAGGTTACCTTTCAGAGATGAAGATCCTCCTTGCAAGTCGGGAAATTCACGTGGCATAGCTAAATTAAGGTTTAAAGCATTAGAAAGAAGATTAGTAAAGAACAAAGATTTAAAGGAAAAATACACAGAAGTAATAAATGAATATTTACAGTTAGGACATATGAGGCACGTGAAAGAAGATGATAGTAAGAAGGAAGAAGCAGTGTATTTGCCACACCACGCAGTCATTAGGAACGACAAGACTACAACTAAAGTTCGTGTTGTTTTCAACGCCTCTGAAAAGAACAGCAATGGAGTGTCACTTAATGATACGCTCATGGTTGGTCCGTCACTGCAAGCTGATTTACGTCACACGGTTTTAAGATGGAGGATTCATCCGATAGGACTTGTAGCGGATATTATTAAAATGTACCGCCAGGTTAGAGTAGCAGAAGAAGATGTCATGTTCCAAAGGATACTCTGGCGTGACAGTCCAGACAAAGAGATTAAAGATTACGAACTTGTGACCGTGACCTTTGGAACAGCTTCTGCGCCGTATCAAGCAGTGAAAACTTTGAGTCAGATTGCAGTTGATGAAGGCACAAATTATCCACTTGCTGCAGATAAGGTTTTAAATAGCTTCTACATGGATGATCTTATGACAGGATGCAATAGTGTAGAAGAAGGCATAGAAATATATAAGCAAATGATAGCATTATTAGGAAAGGGTGGATTTATATTACAAAAGTGGAACAGCAACAGTCAGGAAATACTAAAGAGAATAGATAAAATTGAAAGAAATAAAGTTATAGAACAAACAGATCAAACCAGAACAAATGAAAATAAGGACAAAACAATAGGACAAGGGGATATTATACAAAATAATAACTCAGAGAACAAAGAAGAGAAAGGGTTAGAAATCAAATTAGATAGCACAATAAAAATTTTGGGACTTACCTGGAACCGCAACGAAGATACCTTCCAGTACTCTGTGAATCTTCCTCCGCTGACGACTGCACCTGTAACTAAAAGATCAATTATTTCGGACATACGAGTAGCTCGATTGTTTGACCCACTAGGCTGGTTAGCTCCTAGTGTGGTTTTAGCAAAAACATTCATCCAAAAATTATGGCTTGCAGGTGTTAGTTGGGATGAAAAACTAAGCACTCAATTAGTGAAAGAATGGGATACTTACCGTGAAGAGTTGTCACAACTTAGTAAAGTACGGATACCTCGTTGGCTGGGCACTAAGTCAAACGATAATCTTGAGCTACATGGCTTCAGTGACGCCTCCAAAACAGCATACTCAGCCGTTATTTACTTACGGATAGTGGATGTTGTTGGCAAAATCCATATTTCGTTGTTGGTTGCAAAAACCAGAGTAGCTCCCGTCAAACAAATTAGCATTCCTCGTTTAGAGCTGTGTGGGGCAGTTCTGCTGTCAAATCTTCTGACAGAAACAGCAGATGTCTTAAATATTTCGAGAGACAAAATCAAGGCTTGGACAGATTCCACCGTGGTGTTAGCTTGGCTCAACAGCCATCCAAGCAGATGGAAGACGTTTGTAGCCAATCGTACCTCTGAAATATTGACATCTCAATGGTTTCATGTGAGAACACAGGACAACCCAGCAGACTGCGCCTCTAGAGGCATATTACCAAGTACACTCCTCAACCATAGTTTATGGTTTTCTGGACCACCGTTTCTCTCCGAAACCTCCATAAGGTACAAAAGGCCAAATGAGTTGAATACCGACTTGGAAGAATCAACAAAAGCTCACATTGCGATAGTTCCAGAGTGTTCTATGTTTGAACGTTATTCCTCATTACAAAAATTAGTTAGAATTATTGCTTATTGCAGACGATTTTTAAAAAACAACCCATTTAAACAAAAATATTTACAGAAATTAGAATTAGAATCAGCTTTAGAATGTTGTATAAGACAAAGACAAAGAGAAATATTTAAAGTAGAATATTTACAATTACAGGACAAAGGTTATTTACAATTAAAATCCAGTAAGTTAAACTCACTCTGTCCATATCTTGATGACAAAGGCATTATCAGAGTTCGAGGTAGACTTGAGAAGGCTCCATTAAGTGAACAGATAAAGCATCCAACAATACTACCAAACCCTTGTCATCTGACAAACCTTATTGTGGCAGATGCTCACTTAAAAACTCTGCACGGGGGTCCTCAGCTGATGGCAAATTATTTGAGAACAGCTTACTGGGTCATAGGAGTCAGGAACTTGGTCAAACATCATGTGCGCAAATGTGTAACATGCGCAAAAAATCGCGCTAGCATCAAGAACCAGATGATGGGTTCTCTTCCATCTGTAAGGTGTTCTCCAGCGCGACCGTTTTTGCATAGCGGTGTTGACTATGCTGGCCCTATAAATATTAGGACAACGAAGGGTCGCGGGCACCGTTCGTACAAGGGCTACATATGTTTATTTGTGTGTATGGCCACCCGTGCTCTTCATTTAGAAGTCGTCAGTGACATGAGCACACAAGCCTTTTTAGCTGCCTTCAGACGTTTCGTGTCTAGGCGAGGTCATTGTGCCAAGATTTGGAGCGACAACGGTACAACGTTTGTAGGTGCCTCCAGAGAATTGCAACAATTGGCATCCATTCAGGCATCAATAGCAGAGCAAGTTGAGGCCAACGGTACTGAGTGGCACTTCATTCCCCCACATAGTCCTAATTTCGGCGGACTGTGGGAAGCAGGGGTGAAGTCTACAAAGTCTCACCTTAAACGGGTCATTGGCGATTCTACCTTGACGTACGAGGAAATGAGCACACTCCTCAATCAAGTGGAAGCTTGTTTGAACTCGCGTCCAATGAGCGTCATTAACGTTACTGATCCTGGTGAACTGTTACCTTTAACTCCTGGACATTTCCTGATCGGAGAGCCGGTAGTAAATGTACCAGACGCTAAATATGAAAGCACAAATGTCAGTTATTTGTCGCGGTGGCAATTCATCCAAAGGATGCTACAGTCATTTTGGAAGCGCTGGTCCCATGAATATTTGTCCAACCTTATGAACCGGTACAAATGGTCTTCAAAGGTTCCTGAGCCAAAACTTGGAGACGTTGTTTTAATTAAAGAAGACGATTTGCCGCCAAGTCGTTGGTTGTTAGGTCGAGTAATAGATAAGCATCCCGGTGATGATAATATCACCCGTGTAGTCACATTGCGTACTAAGACCTCTACTATTAAGAGGCCAACATCCAAACTTTGTATTTTACCGGTTACAGATCAATGAATTTATTATAGTTTAATTTAGATCAACTTTTACAAACTTTTTATTTATACAAAGATGTTTTACACATGTTAAGCTTTATTTTACATTGTTTACATTTTACATATACTCTGTTATGCTTAAGATATTTTTAGATGCATTTACACAATGAAATCGTATATTTTCCCAACAGGGTCTTTTAACTTTACCTTTACAATTGTTGAACTTTTACGCTTTGTCATTAATTTTTTGATAAATTTTAACTTAATGTTAGAAGTTTAAGTTTACACCATATTTTGTAAGTTTTTATCTTGTTAAAATATTTAACAGAAGATCAATTTGTTTACTACAAATTCAGACCTATAGTATAGTTCAAAAAGGACATTCCGTCAGTAATGTCCTTGGTGGGCGGTATGTTAATGATCATGCATGATCAATAGCCGCTCATCAGGTCAACAAAATGAATTGTATTTTGTCCAAAGTTGTACACGACGTAACTAGATGGCGTTGGCGTCGAATTAGCAGTCGCTATGGTTTCGTTACAACGATTCCGCTAGGGTCTTGTAAATTTTAGTAAAAATATACCATCTATAGATCAGTATACAGTTTGGTTGTTTTATTTAGACCCTCAACCCTACTTGTATACACATAAGGTCAAAATTTAAGTACTGAGTACCATTCCCGGTGTTCGGTATTTAACACTGTGAAACGTTTAATCTGCTCTATTAATAATCTATTCTGACAAAAGTTAAGAAAAATGCTTGCCAAAGGATCAATTAGATACTGTGAAGTAGGTATGATATTGTTTAAATCTTTTATGTCGTATTAGTATTAAACATTATATGTATATGTCGCAGCGTCAACACTGATCCGGCCATCTGTATTTTTGATGATTAGTAACGTCATCTAATTATTACTAACCGTAAACGTCAAGTAGTGCACTTGGGTGAGGTCGATCTAGGAAGGGGCAACACTGGGTTGACGGTTGTCAACTGTCGGTTGACATTAAATATTTTTGAAGTTTGTGAACGATATTTTTAGACGTTAGAGCTCACGGGGCTCACTTTGTGTCGAGACGCGCTTGCGAAAGATTGTCTTGCCATCCTACATCGAATTCATCGCGTTTCCACATTGTGATCCGATTGCATCTGCCTAATCAAGTGAGATTTTTGTAATTAGTGAACTTTAGTGAATAAATAGACGTCTGTGCTTAACGTTTTGACTATTATTTCGGTTACCTATCATGTCCGACCATTCTCATAACGAAGAATTCCAAGTGCCTTCGTTATTTAATATATATCACGATGCGACGCACTCTTCACTTGTGGTAATCAAGTGTACAAACACGATGTGAATGTGTACATTAAGACGAGTAGCGTCAGCACAGAACACACGCACACACACACACACGCGCATACGCACACCCGACGTCGCCATTGTCTCAGACGGTAACTACTGAGAGCTCCTGCGCTTACACAAAAATTCACAGCGAGTTTGTACACTTAGTAACCACAAGTTAAGCGCGTTTCGCTTCGTAAGATAAAAATACTGTCATCTGTGACATCCCACGTTTGTCGTTCTTGAACTTATGTTTCAGAATAAAAACGAAGTTTAAATAAAAATAAATGTGATGAATAAATATTATATTATTTCAGTCAGCAAATAATTCATGAGGTACGCACGACTACATATATCAAGCTATACATTTTCAGTGCCTATAAGCTGACTTTTCATTGTACGAAAAGCCTATACAATGCGAGGTCCGGTAAAACTGGAAATGTATAGCTTGATATGTCGTCGTGTGTACATAGTCCTCTTTAAAGAGGAAATAAAGCCGTGAAAATACCTGGCAAATTATTTATCACGGCTTTAATTTCAATTCAATGTTTTTACCGGAGCCAATATCGGTTCATATATATTTTCTGTTTCCAGAAATTTAGAATTCACGTAAATTGAAACCAAGATCAATTTCGCAGAACTATTCGGAAAAACAGATTAAAAATATTTATACGGGCGAGGGTTTTTAGAAGCATATCATCATAACAATATCGATTCATCGACTATTTTTCCCCAAATAAGTCATATTATGAGGCCTTTATACAAGTGCTTGTCTATAAAAATTGTAAAAACTTCACTTCTAATTGACATGTTTATCACTAGAATTTCATGTCGAGCCTGTGTGCTTGGAAAGAAAGGTGGTTGGTAGGTAATCACGGCATTTATGCATCGCATCGGTCATCTTTTTGTGAATTCTCGGAAGGGAGTTCAGAATGAAAATCGTAACTACATATAGTAAATGGAACAAGATTGTCGCGGAGATTCCTTTTATAAAATCGGTTTCGGAGAAAACAGAAGACATAATTTTCGACCGGCGAACGTATGACCACGATGTAAGCGAGCCAAAAGAAGTATGTAAGAATCGTAGCAGGTGGCGTTCTGTGGTTTCTGCTTAACCCCATAAGAAGTGACTTTATGTATATGTGTGTAATTTTCGATTTTTGGAACAGCTCTTAGTGTAAAAAATATATCACCCTGTATGTACCCAGCAATAGTGCACGGTACACCTTAGTTGGGAGAAAATTCTTTAAAAAAATAAGTCAGAAAACAGAAAAATATTATGACTGCCACAAACAAAGTACCTACATACATATTGGTACGTAGACTACGGCTCTAACCATATTGCAGGAAATGTTGTTGTTGAATCTCTTGAATCGTAAATAACAAATGCGAGAAAATAAAACTTTTCCGCCACATCATCCTGTTTATATCGAGATTGTATGGTGAGGTAAGTACTCTGTATAATGTACAGTCAAAAAATTAAATAACTATACAGCCAACACTTTTTTTTATATTTTTCATTGTTCTTGTGTTATCTTCTCAGATGAATCTCCCGTAAACGCATCCAGGCCCTCCAGTCTCGACAAATATAACGACAAAGATCGGTCGTTAAGTCTAATCGATGTCAAATTTCTTTAATAAATTTCAACCTTATGCTTTCGAAATAAAGTTAAAAATCTATTAAAGCAATTAGACAACGATACGACTTAGCGACCGATTTTTGTCGCTGTCTAATGTCGAGACTGCCGGCCCTGGTTGTCTTAGCAAACTTATAATCTTTTCTCATTTTAAATAATTTTGTCAGTGTGCTGAGTAGTCATGCTTTAACATCACACTTTTCAGTGCGTCTTTAGTTGAAAAAGTTGTTAACATTGTAGTAGGAAGATGAATATTTTTGCCAAAATACCTAACTCATTCAATGATTATACTAACCTACTTATAGAGGCTCCAGGCAATCTCTAGGGGCTTCTGTTTCCAAACGGAACTGTCATTGTGAGCAGTTAAAATTAAAGTTTCCCAAAAGAGATTAGATCAAGTTAGAGCTCGTTTGCAGCCCACGTGCCTGTCTACCTTGAAGGGTATCTCTCATCAAAGCGGAATGAATAACGAACTTTCTAATTAAGTTACACTACTTTGTTTTATCTGCGTTGACGAGGGAAGGAGCTGCTATGTGAAAATAGTGGCAAGCACAGGTGCACAACGAGTTGCGACATAGCTGGCGGGAACGCGCGAACGCTGTAATTAAGGAAAGTAATAGTTTTATACTAAAACTTTTTGTATGACCACGTCTGTTTTTTTTTTGGAATGAAGTTCCTTAAAGGGCCACCACAGACAGGTACGACGCGACAGCGCGACGCAACTTTTGTAGAACAATTTTCATGAAGTTTTCATGAATTGTATTACTAGAGTCACGACGCGCCTGTTTTCAGGAGCCTTAACGCGGCTTACGCTAGAAGTTGACTGGTACAAATCTTTACGTAATAAAAAAGCGTTATGGCACCTCCATGCAACTTTCTCTCTCTCTCTCTCTATTATATACGAGTGTATGTATGTGCGTGCGAGTATCACGTAAGGAACTTCGTTCCTGACCGCTCCCCCGACCGCACACGTTTTTTTGTATATTATTTTATCATGTTGTTCTTGGCTAGAACGCAATTCAAATTAATTGAATCTCTCTGTTTTAGCGTTTAGAAATCTTCTAAAAATGTGATAATATTAACACTGATTTTAATTTCTTCTCACTTACATTTTTTTAAACATGAGACGCATCTCTATTGGGTATGTCTTAGTGGAAAATTCACATATAACTTTAAGGCAGCTAAGTATACAACTTGATTGGTAAAACGTCGTTAACCAAGACTTCATTAAACTAATTACTGAGACCCGTAAATTTTTCAGAGTTACGATAGCGGTTAATGCACTAGGCACTATCACATTCGTAATTTCTTTAATATTTTGATATTATATTTGTACACTTCTGCCTAACGCTTCGGGGAATACAGGCTAATAATATACAATATTAGTTTTAGTATATGCGAAACCCGAAACACGTGTCTAGTATTTTTATGTAAAGAATCTATTTACAAAATTTCAAAACTGTATCATGAAAAATCACAAAGTTATAAGCTTGTTATATTACCTGGTTGTCCGTACAAAAACATGCTCACCACGCGGCGCCAATGCACCGCACGCGCGTCCCGCGTCATCTCGCGCTCAGTGATAATAATTTGGCAGTAGGTACCCAACCGTACGGCGATTGGATTGTAATTATCCGGTAATAACATTTTCAATCACACTTGCAAGCTTTGGACTGTCGTAATGGTCTAGTGTATAGGTAGATATTATTATGTACTTTATTTGTAAATGCAGCCGTAAGTGATAAAATGTCGTCAATGCGATTTGTTGCAACTTATGCCAAACACTTAAAGTTCAAAGTGGATAAAAACTGTTAAATATCGCATTAGTTAGTTAGTTAAACTGTTAATTATTGCACAAGGATGTAGGTATGTTGGCCATGTAGTCCAAAATTCCGTCTTGGACTGTGGTAGGAATTCGACTCACTCCTCTATCGACTACTGTCGGAGGCCGAAATGTACCGTAGTCCCTAGATTTTTGCGTGGCGGAAAGCATTGTGTTTCACGATACTCTGATGCCGAATTGCTCCTCGTTCTGCCGCACTGCCAGGGATACGTTATTACCACAAACCGCTAGTGTACGTACCATTTCTGTATACTGGACATTTGTGTATGAGAAAAACATGGTTACACGATACTTTTTACATACGATAGGTACACGGTACACAATCAACCGAAAGACAACTGTAAGGCCCTCGGCGGCCGCGCAATCGCGAAGGCGTATTGTAACTGAAAGGGAGCGTGACACGTACGCGTCAACCTATAGCGTCCGGGCGACTGAAGAGATTGTTTTACCTCCGCCCCGCTGTGCGCCCGCGCCTAGTACAACACAGGTCACGGCAAGTCATAGCGGCACCGCTATGACTTGCCGTGACCTGTGTTATGCGCGTATGATTGCGGATAGGTAGGTAAGGGGAGGTATATTGGTGATATAAGTAATTTGGTGATATTTTTTAAACAGAATACCACAGAGTTCCCTATGCAAACACATTCAAGAGACAGCGCTAGCGAGTTGTTACAAGTGTGAGGAAGACAGATATATATTACGCGCTTCACTACATCGTTCTCGCGTTTAGTAAACAAACTTGTCTCACAATCGTGCATCAGTGGCGCCATTGCTTAGTGAATGTGGGCTATGTTTACGTATTTCCTTAAAAATAATAGATTTAATTGGTGTTTTAGTGATAAAACTTTCTAAAATCGTTCAATAAACTAACGAATAATAAAAAACAGCTGTAGTGAAGTCGTGATTCAGTCAAGGTAAGTTTTTATTCCTTAAGTTGTGTCGGTTGTTTCTTAGTTTTTTTGCCAATATTTTGGATACATTTTTGAGAGGTTAACTTTAGACCTATTTTACGCTTGTAATTAAAATATACTAGAGAAGTCTAATATAGAGTTTGAAAGGTACTATGTTAAAGAATTCGTGAATGTAGTTTATTTTGAATTTGAGGTTAGTTTGTTTTTATCACCAAATTACCTGTACAAGGATTTTTGATATCACCAAATAACCTATTTTTTGTACCTCTAGATTAGCAATGGATAAAGAGAGTAAATATAGAAAATATGACCAGCAACAACTTCAAAAAGCCGTCAATTTAGTAAGAAATGAAGGTAAAACCATTTATAAAGCTGCTAAGGAAGTAAATGTCCCATGGAGCACCTTAAAGCGTTACCTAGCGAATGAAGAGGATTCTGTACGAAAAATGGGGAGGCCTTATGCATTATCTTGTGACTTAGAGTTGAAACTTTACAATTATATTATAGAAATGCAAGAATTGGGTTTTGGGCTTACCGTTTATCAAATTAGAAAATATGCCTTTGATCTTGCTGAAGTGGCTGGACGGGAGAACTTCTTGCCATCAGCTAATCGCATTGCAAGCAAATGGTGGTGGACCAGCTTCAAAAGTAGGTACAATTTATGCTTACGTGTACCAGAAAATCTTTCAGCCTATAGGGCTTCTATGGCTAATGAGATCATGATCAAAGACTTCTTTTCGAAACTAGATGATGTTCTTACGACACTCGCTATCAAAGACAAACCACATCTAATTTGGAACTGTGACGAGACTGGGTTATCGTATGTAGTGAAACCATCTAAAGTTGTTACTGGTATTGGAAAAAAGTACGTTTATAAAAGATCCTACGCTGAGCGAGGTCAAACTGTAACAATGTTAGCATGCATTTGCGCTCATGGGACATGGATTCCTCCTATGATAATATTTAAAGGTGTTAGGTGGAACGATACACTTAAAAATGATGCTCTTCCCAACGCATTAATCAAACTATCTCCCAAAGGATGGATAAATTCGGAATTATTTTTAGAATGGCTAAATTTTTTTATAACTGCCATACCACCTGAACGTCCTGTAGTCCTGCTGATGGACTCACATTCTGCACATATTAGACCAGAAGTTCTTAAAGTTGCGAAAGATAACCAAGTTCATCTATTTACTTTCCCAGCTCATTGCACTCATCTATTGCAGCCTCTTGACGTAGGTTTATTCAAGCCACTTAAAAGTTACTGGCGCGACAGCATGAATAGGTACATGAGCAATAATCCTACAGATGCTCCAAATCGCAGTAACTTCCATTCCATTATGAATCCAGCATTCATAAGCGCCTTTAATAAAAAGAATATTGAGAATGCTTTTAAAAAAACAGGCATTTGCCCTTTAAACGGAAATGCAATTTCAAAGGAAGCGTTACGACCTTCAACTTTAACTGACACAGCACCTGCTGCATGCCCTGCTTCTGCAGCTCCAGCGTTGATTAGCACATCATCTGAAGGTTCTTCTTCAAGTCCTATACTCACATTGGAAAACATTTTTCAAACACCCAAAGCATTGAAACGCCCAGAAAAGTCAAGAAAAAGAGATTCTAGCGCGAAATGCTTAACACTGACAAGTGCTAATGTAAATGAAAATGTAATACAAGAAAACCTTCAGCCTCAGCCCTCAACATCGGGAAAATCTGGTCAAAAAGCAAAAAAAAGTAAAATTCAAGAGATTGAAGATGAATGGGAGTGTGGATTATGTGAGGCCTTGTACTCAGCTGATGTTAAAAAAAGGAATGGAGCCAAATGGATCCAGTGCTCGCATTGTTTGACCCCATACCACGAGATCTGCGCATCTATCGAAGATACTGATCCCGAGGAACAGCTATATTATAGATGTGATCGTTGCATGGAATGATATTTATGAAAGGGCCAAACATTTTTTTATTTTAAATTCAAAATATCTGATTATATAGCCAAATTACATACTATCACCAAATTTCCTACCCTATATCACCAATCTACCGGACTGTGTCGCCAACTTACCTAAGATTTCTTATGTATTCAGTAAACATTTATTCTCAAAATTATTATTTAATTAAATAAATAAATAATAAATAAATTATGATTTTTGTTTAGCAAACTATTCCTAACGTTTACTTCAAACAATAAATAATGTAAAAAAATAAAAGTGACTTTTTGTTAAGTTGCCAAATTCCTATGGAATTAGTTTGTTTTTTTTTTTATCACCAATATACTTTTCCTTACCCTACTTAGTGTCGCTCGGTGTCCAACTTATAACATTTTTTAAATATATTTGCGACAAAATATAACATGGTTTAAAAATTATTGGAATCGATTCAGTTACTTATTCTGAACAAACTATATTCAGGTTTCGCATATACTAAAAATAATTTTGTATAATGTTATATTTATTAATTATTTGAAAATCAGTATCACACTCTCGCTATGTTAAAACTAAGATTTCCTTTCTAAACTATGTCAAAAAACGTACAAGAAAATAATATTTTTGAACACAAAGTTTTCTTATGCAATCATGCCACATACCTGAAAACAACGCAAAAACTCCCAGAGTGCAATAAAAAATTCACAGATGTTTGTCACGTAAAGTTAATTTTTGAACAGACTCCAGCATCTCTCGACTTCACTTCAGGTTGTTTTTATATTATTTCGTTATGCCACTTGAATATCATACCTTGAACGTCGAGGAGTCCAATTTGGCTCGATTTCCAGTCTTCCTTAGTCGTACGAACTTTATTTTAGTGGTTACATTAGAAATGTATGTGTTTTTACTGCAAACAAACTACACGCTCGCGAAATGCATCGTAATATCTTTGCCATTACTATACTTAGCCTACGTTAGCTTATGATACCTTCTGCCTCAGTTAATGGGTTTAATAAAGTTGTATTATAAAAATAATGGATTCAACCTGACCTAGAAAAGAATAAAGCTAAGCGTAGTTTTCTTTTCGTACTTAAGAGTTTTAAAAGTACCTACTAGTACTTAAGACTTTAGATGGATGCTCTTAATCTCCTACTAACGCAGAAAAATAAGAAATTGTTTCAAAAAGTCTTTCTAGTATCTATACAATACCTGTCATCTTAAATTTCTTATTAATTAATTTTGTAATACATTCTCATACATATATGACGCAAAACCATGCAGCAACTACCTATAAGGAACAAAGAAAATAACAAAGCAATTTTGCAAGATTATCAGGCGATTCATTAGATTTAATCATAACAAGGATGCTTCCGCCTCCGCCGTCATTGTGACGTAATATTAATCTACAATCTTCAAGCAGCCCGGGCCTGGCTGTAATAGCGTCGTGACCACATCTAACAGTAATCCTTTCAAGTATTAAACTCCCACTTTAATATAACTTGAACAATGCGGCGACCCATGGCTCAGCAGTAACAATAGCAAAGTTTTCATTCTAAGACTCCGTTTTATATCTGCACGGACCCTTTTGTTGCTCCTCACGACGGGGTGCGGCGGGTAAACGCGGAAACCCTTGTTATTATGACAACATTACTAATTCTAGTGTAACACAATCGTTTTCTGGTGAACACAGTACACCTCAAGTTATAACGATGTTTCTTCGCTAATTAAAAGGTGAAACTCTACTCCGTCTATTCTAACTAATTTGCTCTCAGTCCCTCGGTTCGTGGAACTGTGGAATTGTGTAGTCGGTGTACCATTAAAGTATTATATGGAACTAAAATGGATTTTCCAGCTATCTATTTTAAAGTGAAATCTAACTCCAATTAAAAACAATATGCGCCATGAACACTACGGTTAACTGGATTGTTGGAACACGTACATTCAAATACACAGGTACGTGACCTAAATCCCGTGGCCCTTATGTCCTCTTTTTGTACATAAGGTTGAATTGCATAGAAAATTAAATTATAACTGTGCTACAAACAACTATTTTGTTTCACACGACGTGTGTAGAATCTGCATCTGTAAACTCACCCTTATACGAGACCTAACCCGCCGGTAAAGGCATCATTAAAATATACCCCTTGTAAGATTAAAACCACGTTCGCTCCTAAGCTTTATCGTTGAATAGTTTCCAAACCGAACTGGATCGTACATCGACCCTTTAACGTAATGGGCATGACAAACACTATCACAACTACCTGTATTTTAGTCTCATTAGCAAATCGGTATTTAAATGTAGTTACCAATTGACGTGAGCAGTGGTGACCCAGTAGAAACGGCCGTGACTTACGAGTTGTAGGTCGTAGGTTCGAAACCGTTTATTTCATCACCACTGCTCTAAAAACGTCGTGAGGGAACCGGCGTGTCCTAAAACTAAAAATTCGAAGACGTGTGACATCCACCAACCCGCACTGGGCCCGCGTGGTGGATTACGGCCCACTACCTCTCACAGAGAGGAGGCTTGTGTCCCACCAGCGGGAATAGGCTGATTATGACATGTTTTATTTGGACACATTGACCTGTGAAGGGACTTGCACATGTACCGATCACGACTTTCCATTATGATCAGCGTCAGCCACTTTTCATACATTCAGTGAGGGGCCGCCACCGACTCACGTACGGCGAGCCCAAAAAAAATGTATGAAAAGTGACTTTCGCAGAAACCTAGAGGCAGTCACCAGCGTTCCGTGTGCGGGGGGCCTAATGGACGACGATGTTCAATGCTCAATAATACTTTTAACAGATTTGTCACACTCGGATAGCAGGGATTTTCAGTGAAATGTAATTTTGAACAGTGAGGACACAATCGCCTCCTTACAAGAACAACGTGATAATTTTTAAACGACAACTTTACAGTAGAGCAATTTTAAATATTTAAGTGTTGATAAATTCTAAAATATTGATGATTTTACCGTCGAAAACAGTTAAAATGTTGCGGTAATTAATGTGCTTTCTGAAAATAAGCAAAAAATAATTCAATACAATATGAAATAAAAAAAAACGTTTTTATGAGATGTCACGTTGCTCTTGTAAAGAAGCGACATGTGGTATATATTAAACTAGGTTCACAGCATATTGTATTTTTAAACGACTTCAAAAAGGGGTTCTATATTCGTCTGTCGAAAAGTATGTTTTATTACGTATCTTCGTCGAAAAGTGGACCGATTTTGAAAATTATTTTTTCGTTCGGTACAGGAAGCTTGTGCAGTGGTCCCATTGTTTTTAAATTAACTTTGCTCGGGTAATTTTTTAGTTAGCTTCAATAATACGTAATTAATCCACTTGGTGTATGCTGATGATGTTTTAAAACTTCCTGTCACTGTTGTTTACATAGCAAGTCACTACTCGCTATGTAAACAACAGTGACAGTAAGTTTTAAAACTAATTGTGTAACTTACCCCACGCCGATTCGAATGTACCACTGTACTTACGAATTGGCGTGGGGTAAGTTACACAATTAAAAAGTGACAACTAAAAAACATTTATCCAAAAAAAAACAGACGGCTTAAAAAAACACTACAAACTGAAAAATAACTTTAATTTCGGAAGTCGGTGGCAAAAAAACAGAAACACAGAATCAACGACACCGACTTCCGACATGAAAGTTATGTTTCACTTTGTAATGTATTTTTTTTGGAAGTCGGTTATTTTTTTATGCGCTTCATTTTACCTCCTTAGAGGGGGTGTCATGTAAGTGTACTCGAGAGAATTAAGTAATATCAAAATAAATCTTCCAAACAATCTTCTAACTCAGTGTTATGGTAGGCTGTGGCGTGTAGACGTTGTCTGTTAGTCATAAATAACCTGTTTATAAGGAAACGTCCTCTTAATCCCTCAAGTTAAAATATAGTTAAAATATAGTAGTATAGTTTTCTATTCTATTCTATTTTATAAAACGAAACAGAAGTTATCGTGTATTCATTCATACAGGGTCAAATTAAATTAAGATTCGCTAGCTAATTTAATTTGACCCTGTAGAAATCAAACGTCCACAATAATACGCATATTGCTAACATGTCGTCACTAAATTAGCACTTGGCAGCGCAAATCACATTACTGTAGCAAGCGCACAAAAGGCAGTAATTAGACAAGCGACTTAGACTTAAGCGGAGATTACGTGAATCGGGCCTCATTGTCGATGCCACGGCTGAGATACGCCATGGCGCCATACCGAGTTAGTTTGATGCCTTTGTGAGCTGTACATTGTGTACTTGGCGGGACATACCTGCAGCTGCAGTGCCACTATGTGCTAGTAGAAATTAGCTGCACGTTTGAATTTTATTAGTTGGGCTTGTCATTTTTTGATTATTAGTATGATACCGTAGAGTGACTTGAAATATAGTAAGAATAATAAACTTGGAATAAAATTTTGCTATTCAAGCATGACCGAAGCCTCAAGACATTGTGTCCACTAAGAAACAAAAAACCAAATCTTTTTTTAAATCCTGTATTAACTTTAAAAGCATCCATGATTATGTAAATAACATCGAACTAATAAACAAAGTTCAAAGTGAACCGCAAGTTCTACATACATACATACAGTAATGTTACCTATATAAACTTGTACATACGGGCGACCGGTTCCGAATTCATTAGTTTTATTCGATGTATTGGAAATATCAGAGGCTTTGTATTCACTCTCAACACGATTAGTTTTATAAAAACGGGCACAGCGAGCTGATAATTTAATTTTATATGCATATTTTACAGCACTGCGTTTATTTTTATTCCAGCATGAATCATATTCTGTTTCGTATAAGGCGGGAGGAAACGCCCGGGTGTTATCATTGCGTGGATCGACCGGAGGACACGGTGGAGCATACGGTGGAGGTCTGCCCGGCTTGGGCGGAGCACCGCCGTGTCCTCGTGGCGGCGATCGGCGGCGGCGACCTCTCGCGTCCGGCCCTGGTTCAAGCCATGGTACGGAGCGAGAGGGAATGGGAAGCCGTCACCTCCTTCTGCGAAGCAGTAATGCTCGCGAAGGAGGAGGCGGAGCGCGAAAGGGAGAGGCAATCTCTGCGCCCTCGCGCCCCTAGCCGCCGCAGGAGGAGGAGACACCCTGGGCGTCGGGAGTCGATTGCCGACTCCCGGCCACCGTAGGCGCGGGCTTGCGGACGGCGAGCAATGGGCAGCTCGCCGTACGGTAAGGACCAGGCCCGGGTCGACGGCGCGTCGTGTTCCACGCGCGCCTCAAAGAGATGTCAGCACCATTGACGGGGTCCGATAGGACCGATGCCTGTCGGGGCTGCGGATTGTTCGAAAGAGTTACCGTGGCCCTGGCGCACAGGCAACTGAAGGAACACGGGTGGGTTTTAGTCAGTAAGAGTCTGACACGCCCTTCCGCTCCGCCCAGAGCGGGAGAGGTCATTTGATGATTTCCCAACCAAAAAAAAAAAAAAAAAAAGCATGAATCATATTGCGGGTGTAGTCAGTAATAAGTAGAGCTTTCAAAGAATTTAGTTGTATAAAATGTAGACTGAGCATAAGCATAATCAGCCTATAATGTTCCCACTGCTGGAACACAGGCCTCCTCTCTGTGAGTGAGAAAGGGCCGTAATTTACCACGCGGGCCCAGTGTGGGTTAGTAGATGCCACATGTCTTCGAATTTTTGGTTCTAGGACATACCGGTTTCCACACAATGTTTTCCTTCACCGTTGTGGGAGCAGTGGTGATGAAATAATTTACACAAAGTAAAGCGCCTGTCAGGGTTCGAACCTACGACCTACAACCCGTAAGTCGCGGCCAATACCACTGGGCCACCACTGCTCCCCACCAATGTAGGCTTATATACGTTTAATTTGTTGCTTAATATTTTATGTTATGCCACAATTATGCGACACCAACCATCTATCAAAATAATGTTAATAGAGGGACTAGAGCATAGGGGGACTAACCGAATCAATCAACGTATATTAAGTTCAATTGACATGGACATTTTACTTAAACATTTTTATGGACTTCTACAAAGACATCGAATTTCCATCTTTAACACTAAAATAATAATAAGATTTAGTAGTAATAACCACAGCTATTGAACTCTCCACACTCTGAAAATAGCAACAACAATACAGCTCATAATGATATACGAAATTTATGAAAAAATAATAAAATCACAGCCATAATGTCTTCGTAAAAAATACGAATGTACCTACCTAAAAGAATTCGCGAATAAAGAACAAAGAACACAATAATAACTCTTACTAACTTGCCGTAAAAAAAAAGTTTTAAGAATTTTCGTCTACGAAACTTGGTCCAATCCAATTTCAGTAAAGCTTCAGATTATATTTCTCGTTATTTCAAATTAAAAACTGTTAGCTGCGTACTAACTAGACTCCGTTTTGATTAAAATTAATTTAACTGAGTTTTAAAGGTTCATTTTATCATTAATTAATATTAATTTTGGCCGAATGTTCCAATTCGAATCAACAGTCTGAATGAAAACCATTATACACAAATACATTTGAATGTATTTTATAACCAAAAGTTCCGAAGGATTTCGAAACCAATAACATGTTAAAAATAATTATAGCGTTATTATTTCATGATCGCACCGCAATTTCAGATTATGAGTGCTGTTTCGTTAATTATACCCAATTTTACTTATCACAATCCTACCAACACTTGTTTCATTAAATTGTAATTAGCTGTTCTCCAACTGATCCTCTTCATATAATTTTACAATACTGAGCATGAAAGTTTAACAAATGTCAGATGAGTAAAATTTGTTCTTGGAGACTACAGTTTGTTACCTACATTTAATTTTTCAATTTGTTCCACTGTTTGACAGTCTCATAGCTTGAATATGGCCTGAAAGAGACGCTACTTGTGTAATATTGCCTGACCTTTGATATATGGTAAACCCACTTGTTAGACTGAAGAATTAACAGCAGTTAAAAGATAAAATACACAAATGTCAGGCTTGTCTGGACCCCACGGGTATCGGACCTGGGGCCGCATCTGTGGGACATCGGGTACGACTAGGTGCTGCGCGCCGAACTCCCTAGCGGCGTCAGCGTGGTGTGCCACGCTGACGACACGCTGGTCGAACTTTGTTGAACATTTCCGACGTTTGGCTCCCAGACTGGGGCGGGCCGGGGCTGCCTTGAAGCGGCTCCTGCCCAATCTAGGGGGTCCAAACGTATCCTGCCGAAGGCTCTACGCGGGGGTTGTGCGGTCCATGGCCCTTTCAGGGCACCGATGTGGGCGCGTTCATTGAGGCGCCGACCAGCCCGTCGGTTCAACGCGTCCCAGAGGGTCATGGCTATCCGGCTGATCCGGGGATAACATACGGTCTCCTGTGAAGCGGCGAGCCTCCTTGCCGGATTGCCGCCATGGGATCTGGAGGCAAAAGTCCTCGCGCACATTTGGGAGTGGCGCGAGGAGGCGAAATGCCGGGGCGTAACTCCGCTGCCGCAAGAAGTCGCGGCACAGTGGACAGAGCTCCGGCGGGATCTAATGGCGGCATGGAGAGTGCGACAGTCGCAACCCAGTGCTGGGCACGCCACGATTGCGGCGGTAAGTCCCCTCTTTGAGGAGTGGCTTGACAGGCGCCACGGCGTCCTTACCTTCCGCCTGACGCAAGTCCTCACTGGACATGGTTGTTTTGAGAGGTTCCTGTTTCGTATAAGGCGGGAGGAATCGCCCGGGTATTACCACTGTGTGGATCGCCCGGAAGACACGGTGGAGGTGTGCTCGGCTTGGGCGGAACACCGCCGTATCCTCGCGGGGGCGATCGGTGGCGGCGATCTCTCGCGTCTGGCCCTGGTTCAGACCATGGTACGGAGCGAGAGGGCATGGGAAGCTGTCACCTCCTTCTGCGAAGCAGTAATGCTCACGAAGGAGGAGGCGGAGCACGTGAGGGCGAAGCAATCGTTGCGCCCTCACGCCCCTAGTCGCTTTAGGAAGAGACGCCCAGGGCATCGGAAATCGATAGCCGATTCCTGGCCACCGTAGGCGCGGGCTTGCGGACGGCGAGCAATGGGTAACTCGCCGTCCGGTAAGGATCAGGCCCGGGTCCACGACGCGTTGTGTTCCACGCGTGCCTCAAAGCGATGTCAGCACTAATTGACGGGGTCCGATAGGGCCGATGCCTGCCGTCGTCGCGGATTGTTCCAAAGAATTACCGTAGCTCTGGCGCACAAGCAACTAAAGGAACACGGGTGGGTTTTAGCCAGTAAAAGTCTGACACGCCCTCCTACTCCGTCCAGAGCTGGAGAAGTTGTCTGATGACTTCCCAACCTAAAACGAAAAAAAAAACACGTGTGGCACTCGGGGACTGCCGCGGTAAAGCTATTGCAAAGCATTTTTTATCAACTTATGCAATTATATTTTTTTTTATTTAAGCAGTATATTTTTTTTCTTTGATATTAATTCAAGTACAGTCGTACCATATACATACACGTTAAGCGAACGCTCGGCCGAGCTACATGGTAGGCGGAGTGGGGGGTGTTAGGTTTTATTTTCGTTACGGAAATTCTTGATTCGGTCGCCGCGCTCAAAGCCCGCGATAAAAGCTATGCAATACCTTAAAAAGGGTTCTCTGGACGAGTTTGTTTTAATAGAAGACTTTATGTTTCAAATACGCACGTAAAAGGCACTTTTGAACGTCACAAAAAAATGGAATTGATTCTAGTTCCAAAAGGCAGTTTCGTAAGGAGAAGAATGGGCAAGAAACTCCACTGTTACTCGTTTAAAATATTTTGTATACATTGATTATATAATTATATGTGAAGACGATGCACCTAGAATAAAATTACTATACCACAATAGGTAAAAAAGAATTAAATAAAAAGCAACTGACAGAAAAACTACTTTTCAACTAATTAAAGCATATAACCTCATACCATATAGTTAAAGGCAGTGCAATAAGTAACATTTATCTACCACATTTATACATTATTTCAAGTTGCACTATTTTTTTTATGCTAACCCAGTTTGTCAAAAGGGTCGTGCCCTTTTGATAAATTGGGTTTTTGTATTTGGCTTTCAATTTATCAAATGCCAATGAAAACCGGAATATCTATAAACACATAGTTTTAAGTAAAAAAAACCATTTACTCATTTCCCGGTACTGTGCAAGTATTTATAAAATCGACATAAAAGCCTGCGAGACCAATCTGTCACACGTCCATTTAACACAATAAAATCGCACCTGTAACTGAGTTTGTCGAATTCCAAATTCCCGAACTATCGGTAAAACGTACAATACTACGTTATACTGATATAGGAAAGTTTATTTACGGACAGATACGAGTATAAAACGGCGGTATTTACGATAAATGAATAGGGGGATGGAATACGGACGGATGGAGGCCAACTATTGACTGGGTGAATTTTAAAATGTTTTAATATTTTTTTTATAAAAATATATTTACAATTCGGTATCAGCTTATCGAACAAAATCGTAGTCCAAGATTTCGTGACATTAACCCCTTTGCAGTGTTGATAAAAATCATGACATTAAAAAAACGGAGTTATTTGATACAAATCTGACTTTTTTAATTTAAATCAGACTTTTTGATTTTAATAATAAATTTGGTATTCAGTTTCTAGATGCAGGTATCTACAGCTTATGAATAAACACTATAATTATGGCACTATAATTAACATTTACTTATAATTAACAGTAAATCAACGTAACCAAAGCTTAACGCTGCGCGAAATTTACTCATTTTGGACAATTTTGGTCACTATTATGTGAGAAAGGAAATAATTATTTTAACAATGGATTTTTGGCAAGGGATTTTTTTCAGTCTCGCTACTATGCCAATTAATTATTTATTACTAAGCCCTGTGTAAAATGTCTACATTTATATCTGTAATTTTTATAGTGTACATAGCAAAGAGTATTCTATTCTATTCCATTCTTACACACTGCTTTAGTAAACTTTTCTCTTTCCGTTGTGGCGCACAAAACAATTGATATAAATCAAGTGATATTTTTTAAAGTCACCTGATTTTAATTGCGATTTAAATCATTTCAACCCTGCCCCTTTGTGTGGCACTTTTGACGTGAATTCACTTATTTTACCACCGTAATTTAATAAAATGTTAGTATCTAATGTGCACTTTGCTCGGCTTCATAAACAAAAACTATATAACTTTTGCATGCCCCAATTAGTTAAGATTGACAGCAAGCTCTAACTCAATCATTAACCGCAATTTATCTATAAATTAAAGTATTCCCCATGAGAAAGATGGAAACCTTAGCTTCTGTCCGCCTGAATAAACCGACAAACGCCCAACTTGGCCAACTTTGACTAATTAGTCGCTAAACAAACAGAACGCAGACATCGGGCGACTAGGAGAGACTAGCACGTACAGCTATCTATTGATTTTATTATAGTCAAGCTATATTAGACATATGTAGTTTGTTATTGTCAGCCAAGTATGAGATCCACGTGGAAGTGGAGAGTGGCCCACTAGTTCAAAAAGTGACTAAGTACGGTCACCAAAAGTGATAAGTAACCAGAGTCGTCGATATAGTTGAAGTTTAGTAAGAAACCGATGAATTTTTACGAATAAAATTTTAATTTAATTAATAGAAAACAAACAGGTAATTTATCAAATTAAATTTCATTCGAAAACATCCTTCGGTTTCTCGCTAAACTTCAACTATATCCGATGACCCTTGTCACTTATCTCTTTTGGTGACTGTACCTATGTAACGCAACGTCTGAAGGGCAAACGTTCAATTCTAATTCCAATCGAATCTCAGCGTAAATCATGGTCAAAAATTATATTTGACAGATTGAGACTAAGGCTTTTATAGAGTGCGAACGTTTTTTAAAATAAGGGAATTGCCCCTCTGACCTCTTCAGCTACTTTTAGTGGAATAAAACAAAATAATGTACCTACTATTCCCGCCTCCCACACCTCGAAAATGACGCAATAGTATTTTTTTTTTCAGTGATGGCCGCGTGTATTTTCGCTATATTTATGAAAAGTATATAAAAGTTAACATAGCCAAGAGAACTATGTGTTCTGCGTATGGAAACTATTTTCATAAACATATTTATTGGGATGGGAAAATATTTCGACATACCATTTCACATTTCTGGCATATAATAATGTTCTAATACCCACATATTTTGATCGACAGCGGCCTACATTTCGGAGAATTCTTGTGCAAGGCAGTATGCCTATATGAGACAATAACGTAAGGTTATGTAATATTATAATTGTTATCACAATATTGTATATACGTGTAGTATGCAAGGATACATGTAAACAATTATTGCGTACATTATTATCAGGTCCAGTCACAGAAGTCCCAATTATGTCTAAAATAAATAGGACCTTCTCTTCCTTCTCCAACTTCAAACACACAACAACAAATAAATAAAAAAAGAACTTTTAATTACTCACTGCTTTAATAAAATGCTAAAACATGTCATAAAAATCATATTATCACTGATAAACTGGTGTGAGAGCGCTATTTCTTCGTATTTCCTACGTGAAGTTCGCTCTGTTTCTGCCAACCATCCAACTGGAAACCAATACTGCGTTGAAATTGAGAAACTTCCTTATGGACGATATTTAATAACACTTGCCAATAAAATGAAAGTTTAATTTAATCTAAGCTCAAGAGATTTTTCTTATTATGCTTAAGATAATTCTCAATAATTCAAGATAAAATCACAATTATTCGGGAAAAAGGCATAATGAAAAAACTGATTTCTATACTACCCACTATAAAAGAATATCTGACATTTTACAAAATATATATACACAAAAAAAATGCCTTCAATACGTAGAACAAAATCTTAAAGCGTTGACGTAGCGGTCGTAGCAATCTGCTACGTCGTAGCGTCCGTAGCAACTACGTATAATCCTTGTATCTATTCTGTTACTGTTACTACTAACTGACGATTGAGTTTTTACGCATTTTCTTTCAACTCTTAAATATTAAGACCAAGACTGGACTATCTTTTTACCTAGTTGGTAGATCTGAGGGCAATAATTCCTACTTGCTACAGTAAGCAAAATGATAGAGAACGCAATATACTTTGTGCAAGCAAATGAGTCCGCGGATACATTGTAAGTCTACAATGAAATAACAGTATAGAATATGTTGATTCAGTCTCTTATACGGTACACAGGGAAAAGAAACCTGAACGTAGCCTAATTGTCTACAAAATTATAATAATATCGACAAGCACACTTCACTTTCGTTTTAGAACTCGTCCAATTATAGCTAAAAGTTACTGACGTGTTTTCTAAATAAATGTCTGCACGTTTTCAGATAACATACGATGATGAACATACAACAATGATTGATGATTTTAACATACCTAAATATCACTCCTGTGTTCCCCGAAGGTGTACGCAGATATTTACATCCAGATTTCACCAGTTATATTATATTCCCATGAAATTTGGAGCATTTATGCACACTTAATGGCCTGAACAATTAAAGGCTCCTACAAACAGGCGCGACACGCGACGCGAATCACAGGCGACACAAAGGCACCGCTCGACGCGCGTCGAGCGGCGCCTTTATGTCGCACTGTCGCGTCGCGCCTGTCTGTGGTAGCCTTAACTAGCCATAAATCCAGACTACATTTTACTAACGTCTTTATTTTGTATATCAAATTATTTACAGGAAGGAAGTGAAAGTAGTCTACTTCCTTTCCAGTAAGCTATGCGAAATTTTATCTTCATGCAAAATAGCTCCCTTGACACCCGATTGTGTAACGCCTTTATAATATTAATTTAAAAGTAAAATTAAGCTGTTTTCCCAGGGGGGGGGGGCAGTAGCGATGCCTGGTTGTGTAAGCTTTGATTATTACAGTATAAATTTGAAAGGATAACTATAAAAAAACAATCAAGTTCAAGATAAGTAGTGCTATATTTTTAAAGCTATTAACAAGTGGTGTGGCCTTTGGCACTAGGTATAGCAATACTGGTATTCTCTCCTAACAGTGAAGAGAATACTCAGATATTTGTCCTTCCTGCCGTCGTCCATTTTAACTATTAATTTATTAAATACAATTTAAAAAAATCTATGGAGTCATGAAAATAACACACGACGTGCCCGAGCAGCGGCGCACGGTGTACTCACAGAGTATTTTATACCTTGGTATAATAATATACTTCGCCAGGTATAGCTTTCCGAGACACAGTGGTCACGTGGGTGACACAAGCCTACGTCATCACCGCTGTGTTACCAGTAGTGTGTCATAATAACTCCCCAATCGCCTTTATTACCTGTGCGAATCCGATAAATCAATGAAGTTTTAACTAACAATTACGTCGGTATAAGTTTTACTTGAATTGTTTCGTTTGATTAGAAAAACAAAACGACAATTTAAATGCTTGATATAT
This sequence comes from Dryobotodes eremita, assembly GCA_917490735.1. Taxonomy (NCBI): domain Eukaryota; kingdom Metazoa; phylum Arthropoda; class Insecta; order Lepidoptera; family Noctuidae; genus Dryobotodes; species Dryobotodes eremita. Next base: position 11,555,220 of record OU823249.1, read on the forward strand.
ATTTTTTAACAGAATGGTGACTGAAAATGTTTCCATAATTCGTGTTTTGTTGCAATAAAGTGGCAACTGGATAGTGACGTAAGCTTGTGTCACTCTCGGAGTGCCAGACCTTGTTTTTTTAGACCATGCTTTATACTATAATGAGGTGTACTGACGAGATGCGCCGATGGCGGGTGGCGGTAATATTTATATTGTGCGTACAGACGACGCTATACGTCGCGCACGCGCCAGAGCGAGATGGGTGCCCGTTCATCGTAGATCATTGTCTCAGATTGTTTTAAGTGAATAAAATCAATGTTCTCCTATTGGTCAAATTAAATATTTTGATGTAGGTGAGCCTAGCTACTAATTGTAACTATGTCCAAAAATATAAAGGAGGATCTTTTACCAATAAAGATTGAGAAATTATTCCCTGAAATTATCGAGTTTCATTTTACGTTATCCTTGTGATCCCAATAAATTTAATTAGTCCACAAAGACTCATAAACTCTGCCAACATGAACTTATTTCATTTCTTAACGTCAACTTTTACCGCTAAAGCGCTCGTGAACGCTGCCACCGTATGTACGAACACTTCTGTGGTAAGTTCGTAGTATGTTTTGATCTTAATTCAGTTCGCCAAACAAGGCGCCCGTATGTCCGCCACGTTATCTCTGATAATGTTGGGAACTCTGCTGTTTTAGGTAATACTTTATCTCACTTTGCAAAAGTTTCGTCAGCCAACAAGATTAAATGCAAAGTTTAAATTAATTCTAGGTTTCCGGAATAAAATGTTGCTCTAAAGATTCTAAAGCTTTGACGAGTAACCGTTTCAGTTAGTAAATATCATAATAATATGAATACGGAGTAACTACTGTTTATTTAACGCTACTCCTCATTAATTTCTAAATTGAATTACTGATGGAATTTGCTTCGCTTTGAAATGTAGCTGTATACACTGCATGCATAAAATCAAAAGTAAACATCATTTACTGTGCTAACCAAGCTAGTAAAACCGTTTGTGCGCAAATTGTTTATTTTGCCGAGTGATTTAAGATTGTGTGTTACCATTACGATATCTATCGCTAATAATATGGCAGGATTGTGGCGCCAACCGATTGAAAAACAGCCCTAAATCCGTTATCAGTGGCGCGCATGCCTGCTCTGCTCCCAACCGCTGAATTTCCATATACTTATCAACGCTACACTTTATTGGAAGCTCGATTGCAAGAACATAAATATTTATGAATTCATGCTAAAGTAATAGTTGTGAAAGTTTGATAAACACAGCCAGTTTTAATTGAAAATGTATGTTTGCTGAATACACCTAGTAATATTTTACTACCCAACACTAATGTAGGTAATGTAACCAAATATTTAAGGAAACTCCCTCATGTTGTAACCCGGCCCTCGGAGTTGTACAGAATTGGTTAGGAGACTGGATGTTGATGGTCTCCTTCGGTGTTGTACTACTCACCACCGTGCTAAAGTAAATTTGTAGGGTATAATAAGCTGCTAGGGAAGGATTCAATTAAACAAGTACCTTCTTATACAATGCAATGTTTATTACAATAACTCACTATTGAAGGTTCACAATATTGAATGTGGCTGGCCACATACCTTCCCCCATACACCTGGGCTTCCACACCAGTACAACCAGTCTCGGGTCTAGTTGTATTGGTGTGTTGACCTGCAATGAGACTTACAATAACTCAGAGTCGCTATAGCGAGTCCGTGAGGTGAACCACTTAATAGATACTAGCTCAATCATACAAGTACCTACCTATCAAGGTTGTGCTAACAACGGGAACATAAGATTATGCTAAGCAATCCGCGACACAACACTTTATGGCAACTGGTCTCATCACCCAGTCCATACAATAGGCCTAACTCTCTCATAGACTAAATCGCTACCTTACCGATTATTCTCGGTGATCTCTCTGTACTAATCCCTTCACTTGACAGGACTACGACCCTTGGCATCAAACACAGGATACCCCTGTGTTTGCACGTTACGTGGCCTACGGGTATAATAATGACGCTTCGTTACCTGGAGCGGCGAACTTCCCTCATCACCGATATCGGTTAAGTAAAGCCTTCCTGTCAAACGGATGACCACACCTCAAAGGTTGCCTGCACCCGGATCCATTCCAATCATCAGACCACGGGGCTACTCCAAAGCATCACGTCTCAATTATTTATCAGAGCAGATCTTACAAGAAAAAAGGCTAGCATAAAACAGCCAGACCTGTAACAATACACTCGTGTCAGAAATCACATGTACGAGCCACGCCATCGCGCATGAACAAAGAATACGGTTGAACACTCACCGGATTCAGCTTCGAATGGGACTTATTGGAAACCCATCGGGTTATTTGGGTACAGTATGTTCCTCCAGAACTAAGTCCCTATTCCAAATCCTATTCATATCATGTCACAACCGTTGCGGGTCTTCCCCTTGCCGGATCAATGTCACCAACCTTCGAGAAGCTTCCACCACCATAGACTAAATAGAATTCTTGTCTATTGGTTATTTTCCATTTCTTAGGCATTGTTTTACATAAAATGTGGGAAATTATGTCTGTATGTTTATTTATTTAAATTTAACTAATACTCTTGTATATAATTTACATGACATAATTTCTCTAGTGTTACAGAGAACACGCTGACAGCCATGCCAATGCCTGACACAAGATGTCGCTACTTGTTGCGTAATTTATTGATTTTGCAACGTCACAATGTGACCCTTTACAAAATTAATAACCGCGAATTTTAAACGGATCGCTTAATCACAAAATTAAATTAAAAGTGAGGGGCACCAAAACAGAAGACGTGCAATTATCAGGAATCCATAAATCACAGTAGCGCCCCGGCGCCGGCGCCCCCTGGAGCACACTGCAGTCGGTATAAAGTTAACATTCATTATTAAAATGGCTTAAAACAAATTCGTTTGCAACGAAACAAAACAGCCGTAACGAAGACAAATAAAAACAAGTCCTGAAATTGTTTCAGTGTAGTTACTGTGCGCTAATTGAGCACAGTAATGGTTGAATAAATTTGTTTGAACAATAAAGACGCTTAAACTGAACTATGTCCTATTGTTGGGGGTCCAAATTGCTAATTTGACCGCGTAGATTTAATTATGCATGCCGTCCGCCGAGAGGGGGTCATAAAGGAGGGGTGTCACAGGCAGACTTGTTTATAATGTAGCAAGTAATGCGCAATCCAACCCGCCCCGCCTGGGCCAAGTATTAACTTTTTATTACACTGAACGAACTTTCGCGGTTTATGGCCACGTTGGGGAGGGCACGAACGTGTCAAAATTTAAGCGCCTGTTATTTTAAATGCAGCATACATTTATTTTCGGGCCTGTCAGCAATATAGGCCACTGCATTTTTCGAATAAAGGATAACACGTTCTGGGTACACACAACGACCTACTTTTTGTGCAATGCAGGATACATTTTTTCGAAATGGCAACTGCAAGTAAAACCAAATTACCCAAGTAAACTCAAACAGCTACAAAATAGGCATTTGAAGCCCGAATCGAGCAAAATTACAAAGTCAGTTCCGAGAACAATAACTGCAACAAAGTTACAGAAATAACTATTTAATTATTAGAGAGAGTGACGTTATCCACTTCGATTCCCCGTGGTCTGCATCGGCTGCCTAATAAAACGTAATTTATCGTCAGATTGACACGGGCCGCAGTCCATTGAGATGAGATAGTGTTTGGCAAATTTTAGCCTCTAATTGGCCATCTGTGCGCTCGGAATCGAGATTGGTACCACGTTTGTGTCAATTTTGGGTGAATATGCAGTTCCGTGCTCTTTTCGGTGCAGAGAAGGAATAAATGGAGAAAATACTGTATCTATATATTTTGTGGTGAATTCAACTAGTCAAGTTTGGTGAACTAATTTCGTACACTATTACATGACATTTTTATTTTTCTCCAACCTCGAAGAACATTTATTTTTGAGTGAACACAATTACTACCAAACAAAGTATTTAAATCTGAGATCAATTTAAAAATAAAACAAGGTCCTTTACTAAATCATATTCACTCAAAATCAAAATTCAAGCGACCATTAAAACGTTATATTTTTCGATTACCGACCACAAATTGTATATGAATATCGGGTCCAATAAATCTGGGTCAAAGAGCAAGATAAAATCGTCGATACTTTGAGATGCAGTATCGTGTTACCATTATCTCGATAACGTTATAAGTATAGAAAGTAGGTTAATAGCTGCTTTCATGTTTGATTTAAGTGGTAACACACGCACTCCCCATCGCAAAGCACAGATTAACTATTTTATTCTTTACTAGCTTCTGCCCGCGACTTCGTCCGCATGATATTTATTGTTCCCCTGCCCCACCCCGTCGCATCGCATCGCCTGCCCGCGCTATTACTTCGTTTTCGCTTAGCATTCTTTCTGACTCCTTTTCTTTTTGCTCGGCTCCTAAGGGTTATAGCGTGATGTTAAATAGCCTATAGCCTTTCTCAAGAATTGGGCTATCTAATGCAAAAATATTTTTTTCAAATCCGACCAGCAGTTCCAGAGATTACCCCCTACATACAAACTTAAAAACGAACAAACAAATTTTGCCTTTTTATAATATTGGTATAGAAGTATATATAAGTATTTATAATATTCCTACATTCATACTAATATTTAATTGGGAAAGTAACTCTGCCAGTCCGTCTGTTACCTTTTCACGCCTAAACCACTGATCCGATCATTATGTTTTACAGATAAGTAGCCTGAGACCTGCAGAAGGGCACAGCCTTATTTTCTACCTGGATATCACCTTCCGGCGCGGTCCTTTTTTACGGAAAGACAGTAGAATTTTTCATACAAAATCACAATACTGTCACAACCGTACTTACAATACCACGGAAAATCAAATCGTCTACATAGGGCGGAAGACGGCTACAACCGTATCCGTATATAGCCGTACTGTCAGGGTCGTATGAAATAAAATCTTTGTTATTCGTCAGTACGGGTACAACCGTTTAACGGTTTAAGCCGTACTGACACAACTGTATGCAATATTACATATAGCACGCGCAAGTACGGCACCAGCAGTAACACATCTGTGGCCGTACTGACCATCTCAAGTGACAATCTGCAAATACTAATGACAATACGGCTATGACCGTTAGAGGTTAGACTTTAGTTTTTATGTACTATCTGGCTGCTATGGCATCAAATGGTGTTTATAATTAATAATACATTTCAATTCAATCAAAGGTTTTTTATTATTAGAAGTATGTCATACATAACTTATCAAATTAATAACGAATAAAAATCTTTTACAAAATATTATTTTGTTTTAGCTTAATTTTACATATATTTTAATCAGTCTCATTTGTTTGGAATCAGTTAAATCAGTCTTATGCAAAATGTTAAATCACAATTTCAATTATCTTTGGCATCCTCTATAGCATGCCACTCTTCGAAGCAATCAGGGAAAAGAGGAGTATTACTTTCACAACCCTTGCACCTATATCTTGTTTCACGTCTAACTTTTTTTTGGTGCAAAGCTTGTCGTTCAGAAACTTAAACTTTCGTTTAGCGCCTGCAGAGCATGGAATCAGTTCAGGCCAGTGTCCGCCAGAAATGACTTGTGACTCTGCTGAGGTTTCTGGTTGTGCAGTATTTGTTTTTCTGCTAGCATATATACTGCCAAGTCTCACCAAGTCCCTTCCTGAGAGTTTTTTGTCAACTTTGGTCATTTGTTTTATCAAAGCGTCTCGGAAGTCAAGGAATTCGTACCTGCCATCCGGTTTGAAGTATTTCTTATAAATATAAAAAGCATTCCACGTTGTCACGTCAAACATGTGAAAAAATACCTTCTTGTACCACCGAATGGTTTTTTGTGGTGACGAATAATAAGAAACCATTTGGTCTTTGCGGTCTATTCCGCCCATGAACTGATTATATTTAGCCACTTCTTTAGGCTTATTTGAATATTTGCCAAATCGGTTGGACACCCATTGCAATTTTGGATGGTTGATGGTAGTAATTACATAAACAGGCCTTTTGTCTTTCCACACAGACACGTAAACATTCCCTTTACGACGCCATAAATGTTCGCCCTTCTTCAATTTAGCATTGGTAAAAACCTTTGGATTAGAAACTCTGCTTTTTCTCAATGTACCGCTAGTATGAGTCCGCAGTCTTAAAAGTTTTTGGCTCAGCTCAACGTCATTATAGAAATTATCCATATAAACGTGATGTCCTTTCATCAGATATGGGTTTAGCAGCTTCATTACTATCTTTTCGATTTTCTTTGTCGTCACATCTGTGTCTTCCTCCTTTCCACTGTACATTATTGTGTTCAGAACAAATCCATCTGAAGATGTCAACTCATAAAATTTGATTCCATAACGAGCCTTCTTGTTTTTGATGTACTGACGAAAATCGAGTCTACCTCTGAACAGGACCAGGGACTCGTCTAGGGACAACTCTTTATTTGGTCCATACACCCTGCGAAAGTTGTTACACAATACCTCGATAAAGTCCACAACTTTCTTCTCCCGCTGTGCGCCAATTTCACCTATGTATACACATCTCAAAATTTGTGCAAACCTCCGTTGAGACATTGTGTAAGAAAAATACGGATGGTAATATAGGGCATTCGAGTACGAAAACAGGGACCTCGTATTCGGAATGCTGCATTGCCCTTGCAAGAGGCATAGACCAAGAAAGGCAAGCATTTCCTCCTTATCTACGTGACGAAAAACTTGTTTTCTACTATTTCTTGTATGCGGTCTTTCCGTGAAAGTCAAGTTTAATCCATAAGAGTTTGTCTGTGATACCAGATACTCCAGCAGTTCGTCAGAAAACATTAATTTGAACATATCAAGTTCTGAAAGATTTTCGTCAATGCCTACGCGAAGACCGGCAGATAAATAGTCAAAATCAAATACTGGAATAGGTTCCGTAGTCTCATGCCATATATCATCTGATAGAAGTATAGGAGATACACCTCTTCTAGTGGCTGGTAGGGCTGCTTCACTTTCTTGTAGACATGTTTGTTTAGATGAAAGTTGGGGCTCATCGAAAACTTCAGTTGCAATTGTAGTAATTTCATCGTGATTAGACGATATTCTGGGATTCTCTGCAGGTTGATTATCGCTAGTTGTTTTCTCGTACTGAATATCAACTGAGCTACCTAACACATGGATCAAGGTTGGTAACTGCAAAGACTTTTCCACACTTTGGCTTGAGGTGGAGTTTTTATTCGGCTCAACATATTCTGGTCTATGTACTTCGGCAATAACTATATTTTGCTGTATATTTGTTGGTGACAATCCAGGAGTAAAATTTCTTTGGTCAAGCGAAGTTTGGCTGTGAGCTGGGCTGTAGTCTGGGATTAGGGTTCTGTCGACAACAGGAATATAGTCATCCAGTAAACCGGTATCAACGTCACTCACCTCGTCTTCCACATCTGTATCAGATTGCCCTGTTATTTCATGTCTGGTTGAATGCTGCACACTCAAATTTGCACGGCGCTGTCTCTTTTGTAGGCCGTCCGAATCGGAAGAAAGCTCGTTGTAATCCGGCTCAAAATCTTTATCAGAGCCATATTCTCCGTCGTCACAATAAGGGTCTTCCTCTGAACAAGATACTTCAGGCGTAGACGTGTCATCTAAAAGCTTCATAATGCGATAATCATCAACTTTGCGCCAACTCATCTATAAAATAACAGATTTCATGTTGAAAATATGCAACACTCACGTAAAATGAAGCATCTAATATCAGATAAAACATAATAATGCAAGTATTTGCCAATGTTTAGGCTAAGAAGTCAATAGTTATCACTTACCGCGAGCTTTGGTTGTCGGTAATTTTCCCGCGCAAACCGACGCCCACACACCCAACTCTGACCGTCGTCGCTAGCGTGACACTGACTTTCCAGTAGTATGACATTTCATAGTAACCAACCCGGTTGTAGCCGTACTAGCATTGTGGATGAAATCTGTTTATGTGAGGGTATGGCACACATTGAGAGCACGTAAACAACTTGTTTTTGACAATAAATCGACGTGATTTCAGCCTTATTGCATTAAGCATAAAGTCTATACAATAAGCAAATAAATTTTACACTGCGGCAGCTGTGTTTGACGTAAAAAAAGTAGCTAACTATACGGCTGTGGCCGTACTGTCAGTCCACGAACTTTTAAAATACGGTTACAGCCGTTACCGCGCCGGAATGTGATATTTAATATTTACGAAATACACGCAGACGAAGTCGCGGGCAACAGCTAGTAAAAAATATATACTTACTTTTGTCAACCGTACTGAAGTACTGGTAGCCAGCCCAGAGGGTTTTTGAGCAAGCATACGCAGGGCGAAAAGTTGATAGTTGAGTAAGTGCGGCATGATGAGAGAACAACGATAATATATTTGAAAAGTTTCAGATACCCGTGGTCAGGAATCCCCTTTCAGATTTCTAAAATGGACCAAAAATAAAGTGATCTTCAAAGCCATTGATTTTGGTATGAACGGGTGTGGTCTAACCCATAATGACTTAAATAGGCAAATTTGATGAAGAAATCGTGGGCTTTCCCTAAATTTGACGACTTTGAAAACTCAGATTTGGACAATTTTTAAAAGGATATTCAGGGCGGATAAAAGTTATTCTGTGCAATAGTGTTACATATCCGGATAGTGAATATATACATATCTGACGGATTGATGGAGCCTTTTGACAAATAATATGAGCTAAAGTTTATTTAACAAAACTCACAAAAACTAACTATCACTGAGAATTGGGGGCGATATCAGTAATGAAATCGAGCGCAGAGATTCGTAGTTACAGTAAAACCTTGAATAGAAAAGTGTTACGATGTAAAGAAGTTGTTTTCGTAAATTTTTGTAAATATGGCTGTCCATCTTTGCCAGCTTTATCAAACAATCGACGGTCATTCTATGAATATTTTTTTAAATGTTGATAGCTCGTTGGATAGCCCGTTAGATGAGGATGTTTTTTAAATAATTAGTTTGCTTAGTGGCATAGTCAAATTTTGATATAATCAACTTTGTTTATGGTGTACTCCGACGATGTTTTAATTTTGCTACATAACTTTTAATCGTTACATTTAAGTGTTTGATATTTTCAAACTTCTGAATGACGACAAATCTTCACAAAAGGGGCAGCTTCGAATTCAAATAGCAATCAAAGCTACTCGGTTCGTTGATTTGAGAGAAATGAAAATTATAACACTTTTGGGTACTTTTGTGAATCAATGAAATTTCGTCATATTTGCCAAGAGGCTCCATCTATCCGTCAGATATGTATATAGTCACTATCAGGACATGTAATACTATTGAACAGAATAACTTTTATTCGCCCTGTATATCCTTTAAAAAATTGTTCATACTCAGTTCTCAAAGTCGTCAAAGAACAATGGCGAGGAAATTGTTGATAGAATTAGTAAGCGTCTACTTATGTGACCGTGATAGATACCGACGAAATAATTTACTAAGTTTTATCAAATCAAGCTTTTGGCCTATCGAAGTCTGGCAAAAAAATCGTCATTAATGAATACTTAGTTGACTAGTTTCTTGACGATAAAAATACTCATGGCTTAGTTTTCTTTTTCTGGCTTGACTTCATGACTTTTAGCTAAGCTGAACTTATAATGTTGCCATATAATAAAAATCTTGACAAATTACATAAAATGCTTTGCTTTACGTATTGTACTAATATATTTAGGAAATACATTTCTGCATCAGAATATAAATATGAAAATAATAATAATTGTTTGTGCTTAGAATAAAGCGGTCATCATTTGACATCACGCAAATGAGTGCAATTCGAGTATGGCAACATCGCCAGCAAAAAAACACGACATTTCGGCTGTCAATCAACCGGCCGACCTATTGACAACCACAGAGTACAATTTGGTGACAACTTGTCGTTTGTTGCTTGCGCGTGTTTCTCGTTATTTTATGTTTCCCATGGATTTGGCGTGATTTTCTACTTTATCGACTGCTTTTGCTTCTTCTCTGAGATTTACTGTAAACTAGTGCTTGCCTAAAGATTCTGATTATTTGCTTATATGAAGACATTTTTGTGGCTCTGGATTACGATTCTGCCTGATATCTTGGATTTTGTTGTGTGTGCATCTATTTGTTTACCACGATGGAAAGCCGTGTAAGGCCTACAAGCCTATACGCATCATGCACTGCAACATTATGTGTAAATAAATTGCGCCGATACCCGACATTGGCACTTACATGATAGTCGCTGCTTTAATCTGCAGCTGGGTAAAACCTCAAATTGTAAGTATTTCTGGCGACTAGTCGTTACAAGATAGTGATTATCTTCATTGCATAAAACTGTGTAACAAGTATAGTACAAGATTATTTACCCTAGTTGAAAACATTGTTTGATTTCTGTTAGTGGCTAACTATTAAAAATCATGATTTTAAATGAAATATGTAGCCGTTTAAAGCTGTGTAATAAATAAAGGTCAAAGAAGGATTTTTTTTATACGAGCAACTTATTTTACTTTTACCATAAATATCTTGAACTACAATTGACAAGTTGACGTCTATGACATTGGTCAAGGAATATGAATAAATCATTATAACGTATTAAGAGTATTATCGTTTATATTTTTTAGATTTTGGATGATGACTATGCTGCGAGGCATGCAGAGATCTTGCAATGGCTGCAGTTAATAATAACTTACAAAGAGAAGTTTCTGGCAGTGAAGAAGCTGAACCAAGTACAAGGGGGCGAGCAGGAATAATAGAGAACTGTTGTAGTTGTTTAGTTGCAAGACGAACTGTTGGATGTTGCACTCATACAATCACTGTAATTATGGTATCTAGGATGGGCCAGACATTACCCAAATAAATTAGCACCCGCATGTTTTCTTGATGATGTTGTGGATGATGAGCAATATTTATTAAAAAAATATACATAGTTTGTTTTTTTAATCTATCCCCTATACCCGTACCATATAATGAATCATATATATACAGGATGTCCAAGAACCTGGCGTCCAACTGGATTCCCACGATGCCCCAAGTTCTAACAGTACTCAGAAAAATATTTTAAAAAATCCACCCCATGTACTTACAGAATTATACTGATTTCAAAAAAAAAGGCGAAATGAGCACCCTGTGACATACTTTTGAATGCTGTGACTGCTAATGCTGATAATTTCGATATTTCTTGGAGGTTTTGTAATCTAGGGTATTGCTGTGTCTAAATAGAATGTAAAAATAATGTACTTATTGTACCATTTTAAAATAAAATATTATTTTAACTAAAGGTGATATGGAAAACTATTGAATTTCGCAACTTTGACCGACTGTAGTGTAAAAAAAATGTACCAAAATAGTATGGCAAGTGACGTCAAATTTTGACGCGTTTATTCCTCTTTTTAAAAAGGTATAATACTTACACATTAATTTGAAAAAAAAAATTTTTGATAATATTTTTACTCAACAACCCAATTTTTACGATGTCTTACAGAATTCTTAGAAAGAAAAATTTACGACGAATTGAATCTAACCTCTAAAGAATTACTATTGTATGCTCATAAAAATAACAACAGGCCTCTCAAAAAACAGGTTAGACCGTAAGGGACGGTATGTGCATGCATCTCACCATAGTGATTCGTTATTACAACAGGAGGGAGCAAGACAGAAACTATCTTTGCGATTTGCTGGTTCTTCTTTATGGTACCCCATTATTCAGGTAAGAGTGAGGGAGAAAAAGGTTAGAGGTGCGAGTGAGATAGATAGTGACGCTATCTGGGATCGTGCTATTTAGGATAACAGTACGGTCAGTACGCGTCACTGCCTCCTGCCGTTACTACGCACCTCTCTCTTATTGTTACCATTGATCACGTACTACGATTTAAAGCTTTGTTTATTGGACTCGATTACTCTTTGTGCTCTGGACTTTGAAACGAACTCTTTACGACGACCTTTGCCTGTGTTTGGACAGTTTGTGTTTTGTGTGTGCTACCATGGCGACCTACACTCCGCAAAAATACGCAAATATGCACTACATTTATGGAGAATGTAGAGGTAATGGACGAGCTGCAGCGAGACTTTACAGAGAAAGGTATCCGAGGGCTACGCGATATCCCGACCATCGAGTTTTCATTAATGTGCACAGATCACTATGTGACGGGCGGTTCCCCAATCAAGTAGCTGGTGAAGGACGACCCGTAAATGACTTCATACGCGATGAAGTTTTAGAGGCGGTGTCGGCAAATCCAAGCATCTCTGTGCGAGGAATAGAAGCTGATACGGGGATACCGAAGAGCACAGCACACAGTATTCTCCAAAAAGAAGAATATCATCCGTACCACGTACAGCGAGTGCAAAGTCTTTTACCTCGAGACTATCCGAGCCGAGTCGCGTTTTGTGAAACAATCCTGCAAAAACATCGAGAAGACGAAAACTTTATCGACAAAATTTTGTGGTCAGATGAATCAACATTTAAGAAGGATGGCTACATGAACCTACACAACTTGCACGAGTGGCATGTGGAAAATCCGCACTTGATGCGAGAAGATAGATCCCAGTACCGGTTCAAAGTGAACATGTGGACCGGTATTCTCTGTGGGAATATTATTGGTCCATTTGAGATGCCCGAGAATTTGACTGGCGAATCATATTTAAATTTTCTTCAAAATGATTTGCCAAACTTACTAGAAGAGACCCCACCAGATATGTGGTTCCAATACGACGGCTGTCCAGCACATTTTCGCGTATCCGTTAGAGAGTTTTTGGACGAGCAATACCCGAACAGGTGGATTGGGCGATCAGGAACAATCCCGTGGCCAGCCCGCTCACCTGACTTAAATCCGCTGGATTTTTTTTTCTGGGGAACTATGAAGGAGCTCGTTTATGCGAAGCCCATTAATGACATCGCTGACCTTCGTGAGAAGATAACACAAGCAGTGCAGGTGATACGTCAAAAAAGTTACTCGCGAAACATAAAGCGGTCCTTTTTAAGGAGAGTGAGAGCTTGTATTGCCGCGGGTGGTCAACATTTTGAACATTTATTGTAATAAAATATCTTTAAACTAACATTCTTTGCTTTTATTCTACTGGGAACCCATCTACCTGTGTGTATTTCCTTCTTGCTCACTCTTGGAACCGAAGTAAATAATAGTAGTAACATAACAGTTTCTAAGATAAGAAAGGGTCCGACAGTTACCGTTAGTAGGTAGGCACTTCGTAAAAATTGGGTTGTTGAGTAAAAATATTATCAAAAATTTTTTTTTTCAAATTAATGTGTAAGTATTATACCTTTTTAAAAAGAGGAATAAACGCGTCAAAATTTGACGTCACTTGCCATACTATTTTGGTACATTTTTTTTACACTACAGTCGGTCAAAGTTGCGAAATTCAATAGTTTTCCATATCACCTTTAGTTAAAATAATATTTTATTTTAAAATGGTACAATAAGTACATTATTTTTACATTATATTTAGACACAGCAATACCCTAGATTACAAAACCTCCAAGAAATATCGAAATTATCAGCATTAGCAGTCACAGCATTCAAAAGTATGTCACAGGGTGCTCATTTCCCCTTTTTTTTTGAAATCAGTATAATTCTGTAAGTACATGGGGTGGATTTTTTAAAATATTTTTCTGAGTACTGTTAGAACTTGGGGCATCGTGGGAATCCAGTTGGACGCCAGGTTCTTGGACACCCTGTATATGACGGAGAAGGTACATCTCTCTCGTTGTCATTAGCCATATTTTAACTACCGTGGGCGTACTATGGGAAGTGTTGGTTATTGCGCAATAGAAAAACCGTTGGCAGTTCAAACCAAATTATAATTTACGAACAAATTAATCACACAGTGTAGGTACACGACACAACTATAGGTACAGAACGCCAAGGAGTAATAGTGTTCTGTGCAGAAAGCGCGACTGTTTCAAAACGTCTTCACTGCTTGACCGCCACCGACCAACTCTGCTTTTACTATTTTTTTTTGTGATTGGCTTCTCGCAGGTCAACCTAGGAGGTTGTCGACTGCTTAACTGGACGTGTCTGTGGTTGCCATAGAAGACTTACAAACTAGGCGACAACTCCTGCGGGGTACGAGCCTCGGTTTAGGGCTACGCTGGGAGAGGGCAGCAAGGGACAGGCTGGATCGGAATTATTATTAGGAGACGATTTTAAAGCTACAGGCTCAGCGGCGCGGGCTGGCTCGAGCAAGGGTCGGGGCAGACGTGGATTGGAGCGTCGCGGCGGGCCTCGGCGGCGAGGACGGAAGGACGACGGTCCGTGTTTGTGTATCTTTAAAGTACTGGTGGCCTTACTACTCTCCTGGAGGAGGGTAGTGGCGTCGTCGGGGTCGACTAAGGTATGCCTCGGGCGGCGAATTTTACTAATGCGAGAGGGAGTGTAACAGGCGGCTGCTTTAATTAGGGGGTTGGGGTGTTTTATGCCTTAGTCGAAGAAACGCTTTGAAAGACGTTTCTTGAACTGTTGGATGGTGGGAATTCGGAGGTCTAAGTGAAGATTCACACTTCGGACATAGACGGGGGCTCCCGTAACCTTTCTGAGGAAACGGTTCTGTAGGGTCTGCATCCTATGAAGATGGTGGGGCTTTGCGTGTGCAAATACATCGCAGGCATAGATCATGATGGGACGGATGACTGCGGTGTAGATGCGCAATTTGGATTTGAGAGACAATTTACTGCGGGCGGTTAATAGGGATTGAAGTCTACCGAGAGCGAAGGCGGCGCACGAACGAGCTATCCTTATGTGCTCACTGAAGGTAAGGTGGTGGTCGAGGACCACATCTAGGTATTTAGCTCGCTTCTCCTAAGGGATCGGCTAGCCATACATAGTGATCGGACTGGTCTGCTTTTACCCTCTTTACTCGAGCATTATATTGTAGACTCTGTCGAGCACTGCCTGGTGGCGTTGGCGTCCCGATTAGTCAAAGTAAAGTACCTACGTCGATGTGGGCTATGTGGCAGACCTTCGCACGTCGCGATCGGCTAGACTTATAATTCTGAAGCCGTAGTCCGTAGTTTATTTTGCAAAAAAAATGGATTTCTATGAATTATATTTTAAGTGGTAAGTAGTATTTCTATATTTCTTTTTCGATTAGGGTCTGTTGTTGACTAGACATAACCTCTATAACTTCAAACTGGAATATCTTTAATTCCTGACTTCCTATAGAAGTACGTCTGAAGACAAACCTGTTTAGGGATTCGAACTCTGTATTTTTACATATTTTTCATAGGCAGACGCAAAAAAAAATGTCAACAAAATTTTGTTTGGGCGGTTGCCATTGTCCTTTAGGGAAAGCCCACAATTTCTTCATCAGATTTGCCTATTTAAGTCATTATGGTTTAGACCGTACACGGTCATACCAAAATCAACTGCTCTGAACATCACTTTATTTTTGTCAATTTTAGAAATCTGAAAGTGGCCTCCTGGCCACGGGGCTCCTACCTGAAATTTTTCAAATATGTTTTCGGCGTTCTCTCATCATGCCGCACCACTCAGCTATCAACTTTTCGCCCTGCATGTGCTTGCTCAAAAACTCTCTGCAGGGCTCCCCTACCACAGGGTTGACAAAAGTAAGTACTTAAATATGTACACACGTGAGAGACGTCTTATAAATTAAGCCTGTTTAGTCTACCCACGCATTTGCGGGAATTACAAAATGGTCCTATCAAAAACTTTACAAGATTTAATACTCTAATATATGACGAAAGCTTTTTGCGGTAGGAGTTATATCTGTATGTGGGTATATTGTATTATGTATCTACAATTTAATTATTTTTGAGGGTTTACTTTGCTTTCGGCAGCGAATATAATATTTTAATTATAGGCAGGTTGTAATTATACACATTACAGGAATCATCTATTAAAATATAATCATCCTGTGTTGAATTATCTAATTACAGAGCAGAGTTTGTAAACCCCTAATAGAATTAGATTAGGGAATACTGAGAGGCAATTTGTGAAGAAAATCGTTACTGACGTCATCCCCATACCTATTGAATTGGCCGCAGAAGTTGACTACTGGGCAAAAATATCCTCAAAAACTGTATCCATTATTTATTATTAGTTAGTAGTTTTCCAAATAAAGTAAAATAATCCCAAATGTGCGGAAACGTTCGTCCGAATCTGGAGCCTAGATGTATCTACACTCTACTGTCCCCATGCTGTGTGAAACCTCTTACAATTCTGTTAAAGTTCTGGACAATGGGACCCGAAGAAGAATGTTCAAAACAAACATGTATTCAGCAATTCCACACCGTCCTGTACCAAACTTAACTGTTCCCTTTTACATACAGTGAAGTGTGAGTAAAATGCAACACAAACGTATCCAAAGAAGCTTAGCGTCACCTGCAACGTTCCACACTCACCGCTCCACCGCACCTACAGAGAAACACTTTAAGCTGATTATGACGGATACATCCCTCACTAACTCACAGATAGGTATAATTATGCAACACTTCAACGCAATGCCAACTTTAATTACATTCACGTATTTAAAATCGAGAGCTTTTGTTAGATAACCAGTCTTCATCTACCTCGGGTTATCTAGATTTTTTGATTATTTTATGTTGATGGGTAGTAGCATCCTTAACCAGATACTGCGGTCACCCATGGATCTGTTAAGCGTAATGATTCTGACAATAACCCTTACAATTGTTCATTTTAGTGACGGATTGGCCTCTCCTTGCTCGGAAATTCGGACTTTACCGCGTTGATTTTTATGGTGATGTGACCCTTCATCAGAAATTTTAGTAAGCAGTCGGTTGTTCGATAATGCAGCCTCTGAGCATGAAGTTTTCGTTTCGTTCCCAGATCGGAGAATGTTAAGAAACAATATGACTTGTAATTTGACGTATTCTTACCAGGACGTGATAGTGTCATCCATTTGCAATAATTAGGAACCCCATAAAGCCTAGGCGAAAATTCATGGGATTCGAGAAATCCCAATTTTTATGTATGTTTGAAAATTTCCCAGAATTCGTCATTAAATATCACTTTGTCGAAACTCGCAAATTGAATGGCCTACATTTTTATTCCATTGGGTAGATTATACTTTAACGAACCTTTCAATTTCACCAAATTTTCTAAAACATAAATTAGTTAAAAGCTAAAGGAAGAAGTTCAATAACCATTTTCAAAAATCATCTACGTACATGAACTTTGACCCCAGTTATCAAAAAAATTGACAATCGCATTATACGCGTACAAATTACGAGAAGACATCTTCATTTAATCAGCTATTTAACGAGATACGAAAATTTAAAAATATATTGAGAAGTGCCGATGAAACAGTCAATGATGCCGGCTAACGTCGAATTTGCAAATTATTGAAATATTTAAAATTTGTGTGATAATCAAATTAATAAACTGGTTTACGCCATCTCACTCCAATCTTTACTATCTTCACATCCCAGCAATCCACCACACGTTAGGCACCTAGGTTGTCATTAGCAGGTCACACGTCGAGGAGGGGCTTTTGAATTTTTAACATAACTTACGATCTACTCGCTGATCACCGTTTTCTTGTTGCTTAGTTTGCATTTATTTAAACACTAGCTTTTGCCCGCGGCTTCGCTCGCGTTAATTTAGACTTTGACTATCAATTTGGGTTATAATTCAATCATGATTCGAAAGACACGTGGCGCCATCTATTATCATAAGGAAGTTATTGTTGTTTTCCTCGGGAACAGTACTTTTTTGCGGGATGAAAGGTACCCTATGTCCGTTTCTGTACACCTGACAACGTATATGTAAAATTTTCGGGATGATCGGTTCAGTGGTTTAGGCGTGAAAAGGTAACAAACAAACTTACTTTCGCATTTATAATATTAGTTAGGATTAGGATTAGGATTAGGATACAGCGCTCGTACATACCATGGCCTGCGAGGTCACTTGACCTTACTCCTCTAAATTTTTATGTTTGGGTTATATGCTTTTATACTCGACACCGGTGCCTTCAGTAGAACTACTAAGGCAAATAATAATACATCCAGCGGAACGCATAACAACTAATTTAATTTCAAAAGTTACCAACACTAAAGTTAGAAGAAGAGTAAGGGCTTGTATAAGGCACAGAGATGCCTATTTCGATCAAAACCTTCAAGTCATCAACAGCAATCAGGTTAAGGTTTGAAATTATTTCAACAACTGCCAATTCTACCTTTTTCTGCAGTATCGACTATGGGCCCCTCAATTGTTTTTTTGTTTACGCATTAACTTTTGTCAATTGTATTTAGCTTTCGCATAAATTAGCAATGACGTCCCTTCAATTTAATTCTGGGAAATTTATGTCATGATAAATAGTTATAGATTTATTTTTTATCCTCAAGAGTCGATGTATGTATGTCAAACTATTAAAGTATATACGTGCGCTATATGTTTAAATACACGTAAACTCAGCGACAAGTAAACCGCACGAGCACTGTTTTGTCGACGGAAGAGTAGACAAAAATGACGTTCCGTGTAGACAGTACGACGGCAGCAAAGTCGAAACTACACTTCACGAAATTCACTCTTTTACATAATTCGACTCAGAATTCTTTATTTTGTCACAGGATTTTATTTTCTGTTTGATTTTAATTTTTTTCTGATATTAAGTCACGTATATAAAGACAACTACAACAATTTTTTCTCAAAGTGTCGAAGTAGGTATCGTATTTTGGAACAAAAAATATTACAGTAATACTGGCCTTTACCATTTCCTTATTAATGCCCGATTAACTAAATGATGTAAAATTGGAGAAGATAGCTTTATTACCACAGTTTTGCGTTCAAAACGCTTTCCTGTAAAATTTTGATTTCGTAGATAACCGTATCTACTTTGACGCCGTCGAGTAGAAATTTCTACTGTCTTTAGCATGGCGATTACAAAATCAAGTTGTCTTTACTACCTTAGACAAACAGTTGTCTGTCAAAATCACACTGACAACTGCTGTCAGTTGTCAGTGTGATTTTGACAGTTTGAGATAGAAAACTTTCTTCTGAAATAGGCTACATAAAAAAGGACCTAGACAAAGATCGCTAAAAACGAAAGGCAAAATGACAGTTTGTAGAAGGATTTCTACGAGGAAATGTCACTTTCTATGGAAAGAGCTGTCTATTTTTCGTAGATATAGAAAGAAAGCGTCATGCTAAGCCTTCAGCGAGTAGACCGTAAGTCATGATATAAACTCAAAAGCCGCTCCGCGTGTGGCCTGGTCATGACGACCTGGATGCCTAGCGTGTAATGGATAAAAAGGACTGCATAAACCAGTTTATTAATTCGATTATCACACTTAAATATTTCAACAATTTTCAAATTTGACCTTAGCCAGCACTATCGACTCTTACATCGCTGCACCACTAAATATTATGCTAACTTTTGTACCTCGTTAGATAGCCTATTAAATGAAGATGTCTTCCTCGTAATTTGTACGCTTAATATTATACAAAAAAATGAGATAACTGTTGTCAAAGTTCAGGTACGTAAGTAGATGATTTTTGGAAATGATTATTAAACATCTTCCTTTAGCTTTTAACTGTTTAATGTTTTAGAAAATTTGATTTCATCGAAAAGTTTGTTAAGTACGAGTATAATAAGCTACCAAATGGAATTACAACGAAGGCCAATTTGACAAATTGGAGAAAAGTGATATTTAATAGGGTTGGGCCGAATATTCGTTTTATATTCGGTATTCGGCATATTCGGCAGGTTTACCGAATATTCGTATTCGGCCGAATATTCGGCTAAATAATCGAATGTTCGGCAAAGTGGTACTCAAAGTTTTTACTGTATTGAGCCGTGTATGATTAATCATGAGTCGAGTGTTAAATGTGTTATTTTTATGAGGTTAAGTAATTTACTTAGATTTAATTTTTGTGTGTGGGATCACCTCTGAAATGCATGAATATGTAGAGCTAACTTTTTTGACGATCTCTTCAAAAGGCTGAAATAGAATCACACACTGCCGCAGTAACATCCACTGTCTTTCTGACAGATTTTGAATATTAACGGAACCACTGTTATCTGAAATGTACAAGCTGATAGCTCGCTTTTACTCTTCAAGACGTTCTCACATGTAATATTTACTATTCCATCTTGTAACTACGCCTTGCACAAGCTTTTGTTGAGGCAAATTTAGCTCTTCTTGAATTTTGCTGAACTTTTCTTGTGCTTGAGTTGAGGGATGAAAATGTGTGACTATTTTTCATCTTTGGGCAATGGTTTCCTCAACATTCTGTTGGACTTGTAAGGCATCGACAATGACGCGTTGTAAAATATGTAGAAAACACTTCTGACCGGTAAAAGGGCTGTCTTTAACGGCTTTCACAATGTTACTTCCGCTATTTGTCAATATAATATGAATTTTTGACATTATTTGCCAGACGTCTGCAATTTCCTCCAAATATGTGCATATATTATCGGCGTTGTGTTGGCCGGAAAATGACTTCATTTGAAGCACTCTGTGCTGTAGTATGAAGTCGTCATCCAACCAGTGGATAGGGAAGCTCAAGAAGGATAACAAATTATTTATGTTTGTCCACATGCCAGATGTGACCGATAAAGCCTTGGTCCTAAATAGTATTTTTAAATTGTTCATAAAGTTGTGGAATAACGGTTTCACCATTGTGTTTTCAGCTCGGTATTTGGTATTTGGGCTTTAGCAATTGCATAAGACGATTAAATCTTTATCTTCGACAACAGAAATTGGTAGGTTGTCTAATGCTATCATTTTAGAAATAAAATGCGTAATCAGAACTGATTTGGGGTCGTCTATTTTCCATTTGGAAATAAATGAATTTTTAGTGTGGTTTGAGTTGTTGCAAGTTTTAAGATTTGAAGGTTGAGCACCACTGGTAGACGGTTGGATGTCCTGTGCAGCCGCAGGCTCCCGCTGCATCGTCTCGTCATTTGGAGAATGTTGGCTTACCTGACGCACAGGTCTTTCAAGACTAGTAAATTCTGTAGGGTGCTTCAATTTTATGTGGTTGCTCAAAGCTTGAAGCCTTTCGGCCGCTGCCCCCCCGCGAAAGTATTTTTCCACAAATCGTACATTTCACTTTGCTGCGGTCTTCTTCACTTTCCCGAAAATAAGTCCATATACTCGATCTCCTTCTTTCGCTTATTTTTAGGTACACTATAATTAAACCAAGCAAAAAAAACTCAATGAAGTAGACTTTTGAAATAAAAAATAACCATAACAAATACACGTGGCGAAGTTTTACTCCTTACTAGATGATGCAATAACAACATCGGGTACAGCGGGGGTAGCGGGCGGGAGTGTCCGGCGTCGATCCACGCGCTTTGCGTAAATAAGTTCAGGGCGCTTACTCTTGATTTCAATTCCGATCGATCGACATTGGAATTTTGACGTTTCGTACTCTTGAGTTCGACGCTAGCGCCAAATTGTGTTTAAATTGCGTGTCCATTTTGGGGAACTAAATGGAATCGGGATCGGGGTTGGCGTGCGGTAAACGCTACTCTTGAGTTTATTTTGACGTTGCGTATTGCGCCAATATTGCGTTGGGATTGTTTGTTGATTGTGATTTTTCCAATAGCAAAAGTGTAACTTTTTAGATATTGTTTTGCGTTTTAAGTGGTTTTCAGTAAGTAATAAGTGTATAATATGGTACGATTAGCAGTAATATACAATGTTTTACGTAATTTCCATAAAAAACCATTGAGATAAAGACGAGATGAGCGTCGGATGATGCGTTATACGGACAAAGCGTTTTCAATGAATGAAGACGAATTTAAAGCAAAATATAGAGTGAGTAAGGATTTGTTTGAGGAAATTTATACAAATTGCACGTAACTAGGACGATTTGTCATTGTAACTAAAATTGGAATACTTTTATTATGTAGGTACAACCAATCTGCCTAGCCTTTGCACAACTATGTTGAGGTCAGCTTCCAGTCTTACCGGATGCAGCTGAATACCAGTATTTTATATGGAGCGACTGCCTATCTGACCTCTACAACCCAGTGACTAGGTAATACGATTACCCTTGGTAAGACTGGTTATCAGACTTTCGGGTTTTCTGACTACCCGTAACGACTGTCAAAGATGTACAGATAACAGCTGGGACCAACGACTTAACGTGCTTTCCGAGGCACGGAGGAGTCTCTATATGTGATGGATGGTCACCCATCCACGAACCGACCGCGGCATGCGTAGCTTAACCTTCGATCGACCCGTGCGGCTGTTATTATTTAGCCACGAGCTTTTTATTAAGTATGTACAACATAATATAATCGTATAAAACATAGACCAAGAAAATAACTACATTGACAAAACAAAAATATTTCACTAGGTAATTCAAAATTTTATAAAGTAAAACATTACTTTAAATAATAAAGTAAGTATGATGGTATATTTACTTACCAATATATGTATAAAACTTTAATAGTTATTAGTTTAGTAACTTAACGGACACTAATATTGTTTTACTATAAAGGAACCTACCGCGAACAATATCTAGTTAATGTTATAAACAAACTTGCATTTCGAATTCACTTGTAGAACCACTTGACTTTAGTTTTGAAATTGGAGAACATCTACGCCGTCTTTTTTTTGCAGTGTAGGCAACGATCCTACCGCATGCAGCCTAAGTCATGGTTAATTTTATGATTTTAAAAATTTTCTTACGCCCAAATGGATTTAATACGTTACAATTAATCAAATAAACAACTATTTATATCATATTTATTTATTAGCCTTGTTATTTGAAGGATAAAGAATTTTAAAGCCCTATTACCGGTTTATCGTAATGAGTTTAACAACACTATTGCGGCCCGTAACATAGCTAACTTCACGTGTAACAAAATAATCGCGGGACAATCCCAATTTCAATCCAATGTTGACCATATTGTTTTCAAGAGTACCGAATCACGTGACTGCAAAATTAACATTGGAATCGGATTGGGTTTAGATTGGAATTAAAATTAGTTTGAAGAGTAAGCGCCCAGACCTGCATAGTTTACGTAAGGGAATCAAAAATGCCGAATATTCGGTTCGGTAATAAGTTTACCGAACATTCGGCCGAATGTTCATATTCGGTGAAACCCATGTTCGGCCTATCCCTAATATTGAATGATGAATTCTGGGATTTTTTTTAAAATACCTAAAAATTGGGTTTTTACGAATCCCATGAAGTATCACTTACGCTTTATGGGGTGCTTAATTGTTGCAAATACATCACACTATCACGTCCTGCACGCGTAGCATGATCATTATAGAAACGGGTTTTGTCGACGGAAGAATAGACAAAAATTCGTTCCGTGAAGACAGTACGACGGCAGCAAAGTAGAAAGAGTCAACTGCACTTTTTACGAAATTCAGTAGTTTATTCACGTTTTTCTTTTATTTTGCTTATATCTCGAAAATGGTGTATCCTATCGCAAAAATAATGAAAATTTCGACCCCCTTTATGAAGGCCTTAAACCCCTAAAACTAAACATGTAGGTAATACTTTTCACATTTTCCATACAAAAAGTGAAAAATTCAATTTTTCCATTCCATTTTTATACTTTACGGCCGTCGAGTAAAAAGTTTTCTACTGTCTTTAGCATGGCGATTACAAAATCAAATTGTCTTCGCTACCTTAGACAACTGACAGTTGTCAGTATGATTTTGACGTTTGGGATAGAAAACTTTCTTCTGAAATAGTCTACATATAAAAATACCTAGACAACGATCGGTAAAACGAAAGACGAAATGACGGATTTTAGAAGGATTTTTACGGTGCGATGTCAAAAATAGAGAAACGAAATGTCACTTTGTATAGAAATAGCTATGTCTTGTCTTCCAAGAAACAGAAAGCGTCATGCTACGCCTGCTGGAAGGAATAGGTCAAATTATAAGTCACCCTGTATAAATATGCCCTCTCCCTACATCACCTTGCCTACCCCTTCCAGTTAAATTCCACAAACTTATATTATTACATTCAGTAACGAATATTATATCTATTGCCACATTCAGTTCACATATTCTAATTTAAGGGTTGCCAATTTGTATGCAATGGTAGCCAGAGCCCCTATCTAGTCTTGTTTGCAAACTGTATTGCCCTACCAACTACCGAGCCGTCGCGTCGCGTTCGTCCCTAACAAGTTAATTTAAACTTCTAACGCTTAGCCGACTTAGGTTGATGGAGCTTAATAGTAATATTGTAAACAAATTTTAAATGAAGTTAGACCAAAATCTTTGATTAAGAATAGATATAGTAATCGCATCTCTAGGTCTCATTTATTTACATTTTAGACGAACAGAACATTATAATCTTATTTCGTGCCGGCACGAGCCATACTAGATAGGTAAACCTACAATTACCTACAAAAATCATGGCTATAAGAGAGGTCGCCCACGGCGACTTTTTACAGCGATTCAGTAGCGCGTTTCATCAACGCTCGTCTGCATCGCTACGTTTGGCCGTTTGTCGCATTTACAACGCGCAACAGAAGCGATTCAGTAGTGGTACAGTATAGCTTCTGCATCAATGCAAACGCGTGACTGTATCGATTAAGCCTCGCTACCACAGAACATATACACTCTTAAGCCCCTCGCCCACGGCGACTTTTTGTAGGGATGCTATCGCGCGTTTTGTAAACGCGCTTCTGCATCGCTACAATCGCGCGTTAGTGGCGTTTGCAACGTGCGACAGAAACGATGCAAACGCATGCCGACCGACGACTGTTGTTGACAACATCGGGGGATCGAAGGGTGAAAAACGGAGGGAGGGGTGCTGGGGACTGTGTAAAAGTGTGAAAGTCGCCGTGGGCGACCTTCTGTGTCGATGCTTAAACGCGTTTGCAACGCGACTGAAGCGCGACAGCATCGCTATAGTAGCGATACACATTCTGGGCGAAGGTACACAGCCAGCGACAGCATCGCGGTTGTATCGATACACATGCGCGACAGCATCGCTACAAAAAGTTGCCGTGGGCGAGGCCTCTTAGGGAGATCGCTACTAACGCGCGACCGTTTCGGGCGACATCGGGTATAAAGAGCGAAATGTTAGATATGACATTCTACCTATAACATTTCCTAAATTTCGACCAACGTTGTCTCGACCGAGTCCATCTTACAACTATAGCGTCCACAGGCATTCACAGGTAGTCACTACAACGCACGACTGTATCGATGCTGCATCGCGACTGTATCGATGCTAAATCGCGACTGTATCGATGCTGCATCGCGATAGGCTGATGAAAAATCGTAATTACGTGGGCGAACGTATGGGACCAGCGACAGGATCGCGACTGTATCACGGTCTTTTTGCGACTGTATCTGTACTGTATAGTCGCCGTGGGTGACCTCCCATAGAAAGTCAGTAAGAATTATCGAAAACATAATGGAAAAAGGGGTCTATCTGATCTCACTAAGCATATTTTATGAAAAGCTTTGTTCATAAAAGTAATGACATAGACATTGAAGTTCTCTTAATAATAGTAGTAAATAAAAAAAACACTAGGCACTGATCTTGATAAGTGATAACACTTTTTTTTTTCAAATACTTAGATATTTTCCAAATCACTTAATTTACCTTTGCAGTCTGAGCAATAACGAAGCGATACCTAAATAAATATAGGTATACGACCAAAAATAGCCATAATACCACAACCTGTCAAGTAATCGAAAAGCCAAATATATTTATTCATAAATTCTTCTTTGAAGAGAAAGGTGTGTGTGAATTGGGGTTGTCCTTCCCAAAATATCGTATGCCTGTGATGCGGGGACTTAATAATAAATTCCTTTGTGCAAAAGGAACAAAAAATTAAAAATTCTTTTCGTGTCCCAGGGCCTTCTCGGGCGCAGTTTTGTCATTTTGTTTGGAGGGATCTTGCGTGACATACGCAAATCCTTCTGCTGAATATATGTATATAATATATACTACTACGAATACCTAAGTGGGCAATATTAGACACGTTTTCTCATAAATCTTACCATATTCATGGTATGAATGCTCAAGTTATATAGTATTTTTCATATTCAGTCATGGACAATACAGCTGTCAGATCACAATATATAAACAATATATAGAATGTATAGTTTATTAAGGCATAGGTAGTATAGGTACCTAACTACATATATCATTAATATAGCGCCCTTACGAAACGATACCTATTTCTCTTAAACATAAGACCTCATAATATTGCGAACTACTGCCATGAGATCAAAATATCAGAGTCTATTGTGTACTGGTAGATATAACACTGCTTTGCTTAAAAAAAACATTATTGGTATGGCACCTATTATATTTAACAAACTGCCAAATTGTGTTAAGGATCAGCCCTTAATCAAATTCAAGAAACTCCTGTCGTCGTTGCTGACAGAGAAATGTTATTACTCTGTTACCGATTTTATAAATGATAAATTGTAATTTACTTTATTTCATTTATTATGTAAATAATTTTAGTCTTGATCTCATTTTGAATTTAAGTACCTACTTTCTGAATTATCTGTAAGTTAACCACTATATTTTTGTATGCCAACAGGCAGAATGTACTGGACATATATCTGAAACTAACACCATTATTGTAACACCTGTATTCTATACAAATAAAGAAATTATTATTATTGCAATTTTCGTCAAAAAATATTAAAAATTTGTTGTGTAGGTACAAATTGTAACTTCTGTCTATTAGTAGGTGTAGACTCTTGGAAAATCACGGGTTTAACAAAGTTAGCAAATAGGTTACAAGAAAAGACAACGTTTTATTTTTCCAACCTTTAATTTTGACAAAAAGGTAGGTATTCATTTTACTACGATTAATAATTTCGCTAGCGACAGTTCAAGCTGGCCAACGCTATCGAAAAACATTTTCATGGCCCGTAACATTCGTTGTTGTAATATTTATGTATGCTTGAAATGTTTTGCGAATGAACAAGCGTACCGAGTCTCGGACGAACGAACTATATTCGGCATTCGCTATCATATTTTCATTGGCCCTCTTTGACTCAGTCTCTACCCATCATACATAGATCACACATACCTAGTTGTTTCTTATAATTCAGTAAAAAAAGTTTAATTTAATAAAAATCTTAAAAGACTAAATGTAAATGATACTAGAGAAACTATATTAAAAATAAGGTAATGGAAAGGATAAAAATCTATAAACTTAGATAAATTATAACAATTCTTAATATGGTTTTCATAGATATAAGCCCTACTTTGGAAGCATGGTAAAGTAAACAAATGAATGCTACTATGCGAACGTAATCCACAAAATTACTTGGTGGAACCGCACGCATGTCATTACTCCGAATGGCGATGGTGGTAGGGAAACGACTACCACGGGTTCTCTGCAGAAGTTGGGCAAAGACTTGCTGTCTTTCATCAGAACTCCATTTGTTTACTCTTCCTTGTTTTATAGATTCCAAATCACTCCTCAAAGAAGTAATATCGGACGTGTTTGGAAGTGGGGTCGAAGAACTCATCGTGTGGGAGGTCGAGGGCTGAGAGCACT
This sequence comes from Dryobotodes eremita, assembly GCA_917490735.1. Lineage (NCBI taxonomy): Eukaryota > Metazoa > Arthropoda > Insecta > Lepidoptera > Noctuidae > Dryobotodes > Dryobotodes eremita. The sequence goes on from OU823249.1 coordinate 11,582,669, forward strand.
GTGCCGAAGTAATGCCTGGTGAAGTGAAGGGTGTCTTGCGGCCGGAGCAGCAGGATTGCTTGGAGGTAATCCCGCACAGTGCCCGTGAGGGTTCCACTTTCCGTGACGTAGCGGCCTCCTTCGGATACACGGGTACTCTGTAGACATTATTAGATAGATTCTACAAAATTGTATAGACAATCAGTGTTAAATAAATAGAATACGTAAAGTAAGGTCTAAAAATCGAAGATAGGTATTATGTTGTAATCATTTGGCTGAAGTGATCTGTAATTTTAATCGACTGAAGGCAGCTGAGGCAGTAGCATTCACGCGACAATAAATTAATGCAGTGCGTATTAATTTTGATAATGTTGGTAACAACGCAACATTCAAAATGTTATCAATAAGTAATACTCTCTAACAAATATAAAAAACTCTCATCGTCGAGACAATTATGTGTCAAGCCCGTGCGAAACACAACATGCGCTCCACTCTGCTCAACTCACAAGTTCTTTTTTTCAAAACAAAATGTCCATTCTTCAAGTTGAAATCAGATCCTAATTCTTATTTTGTTAAATTTTCTCACCAGGCTGGCATGTGATGCGGAGGAATAAGGAACATCGTCTTTAGGTAAGTTTAATGTATGAATGTGGATGTTCTGTGTTAGTAATGTTGGTCTAGAGGATACCCAAAGGAATGTCGACGGATGGATTGTGTATAAAAGATAATTATGGCTATAAAGGGGTGACATCTCAATAAATGCCAACTCACATGCCAGCTAAAAGGGATTTCGTGAAAGAAGAAATGTTGCACTGGCCCTTAATAAATCGAGATATAGGCAGGAGGATGATAATGACGTACCTTGAAATCCAGAAAGTCGGACATTAGTTGAAGATCATTGCGCCACGTGTCTCGCAACGGCTCGTGTTTTTCAATCTCGTCTCTTTCGGGAACGACGCGCAGGAGTGGGTTCACATGGAAAATGTAGCAGTTGTCTGCCCACTCGTGACTTATAGTATAACCTTGAAAACAGACAAAAACGATTTAAAAAAAATTGAAAAATGATAATGAAATCAGATCTAATACAGAGTGGAACAGTTTTCATAAAATCAAGGTGTCTCCATCATTAAAAGTGTTAAAAAACAGAAAGCATATATGTAGATAGGTTGTACCTTTGAGACTAAGCACCGTCAATGTTTGATGGACATATCCTGAAGGTTCGACAATATGCCGCTCAACCTTAACCACGAAAAACGGAGTGCCGTTCACGATTCCTTGACTTACACCTTTAGAAACCTAGGGGCAAACGTTTGATGATTAGTCAGTCAAAAGTAGGTTTGACGATTTAAGGTTTATTGTAGCCCTATCCGAAGTAAGTAATAAGATGCAGTTCACGTATCTAATCTAAAGCATTCTTGTTTCATTCCTTATTACAAAACTGCTTACAAAATTCGATTTTGAAGTGGTGCTAAGCAGCACCACTTCAAAATCGAATTTTGTAAGCAGTTTTATGACGAGAAAGTGCACAACTTAGTTTATGTTAAACTCATCTAGATACAATAAGATATTTTATTGAAAAAAAAACTTATTTTAAGAACGTCACAGAAAAATACATGATTTGTGCAAAACAATTTTGAGAATATGGAGAAGCTACACGCTTCAGAGGTTCTGTCCTTATCACGCGAAACGACCTCTGTACTGAATGGAGCGAAGTTACCGTGGCGTTTGAGTAATATGACGTCAGACGTACCGTACCTAGTTCTGACTGTTTAGCATGTGACTCTAAAACTGTTAGAAGCTTGCATTTTTGAGCTACTAAGTACACTATTTTTTTGCGAATGCCTATCTGTTTGCTGGTTCCAGAAAACTAATTTTGACCAAAAACTGTAGAATGCAATTTTCTACCATGAGAACCAAGGATTTAGTTCATAGGAATCTCACAAAGATTTTTTCTACAAAGTAACACTTAAAGATGTCAGTTTCTTTTCGAAAACCTCAATTTTCTATATTCGATCATATTTAAAAAATACTTTTCCTGTCTAAATGCAATCACAAATTAATTTCCCAATATACCTTACCCAATAGTCATAAATCAACCATTTAGTAAAATCGATTAATAATACTGGTAGATTACCGGGCTAACAAGAAATATTCATTAGTCAACGTAAACTACTAAAACTAATATACCACGCTAGATAGTTCGTGAATTAGTTATAGTTCCCTAGTCCCTACCTATCTAATAAAATCTTTGTCATAATTGGCCCTGTTGTTTCATTAATCTAGGTATAGCATTAATCTAGGTATAGCATTATTCTGTATTTAGGTAAAGTAATACCGCGACTAGAGACTGGTACATGATTAAATGGTGACAACTTAATTTTTGTTGCAACACATCGGTCCTTCTTAATAACGAGTTTGAATTTTCCTGAAAATCTTAATACTTAATAATAAATACACAAAGTTTATTATTGCACTGCTAGATAATTTATAATAACTCACATAAATACTCCGACAGATAGTCCCATCCATCATGACTGTGTCAGTCTGAACGGTACCTTTGAAGCGTCGAAGAGCGAGATAGCGCAGAAACACAATATTTGATCCTTCAAGTAAAAAGTTATGAGCCTTTTCGAAAGAGTGGTAGAATCGCTTAAAAACATGCTTGTCTCCGCAAATGCGAGTCACTTTGTTATAGTAACCACTCTCGCAGATAGCTGTGTAACTCCGCCGCTCTTTGGTTAGGTCTTTCTTTGTTATATGTCTGTGATTATAAAACAAAAGATAATCAGTACCTATTATTTTACTAAGAAATCATACAATTTCTTTGCAGCAATCGCTATTGGACTCGACTCTCACTTCAATATTGACTTAGATCTGTCTCACTCCTGGGCAAAGGCCTCCTTTCACTCCTTCCAATTTCCGCGATACAGCGCTTCCGCCTTCCTGTTTTTTATGGAATCTATCCAATTCGTCCCGCCATCTCCTTTGTGACCTACCGTGTCTCCATCTAACTGTCTCGGTGCACCAGATCTGTGCTATCTGGACCCACAGTTTGTCCGGCATACAGCAGACATTTCTTGCCCGGTCCCAGTTACGTTGGGAAAACTATTGAACCCTGTCAGCTATTTTTTGTTTTGTAGCGCAGTGACTGTGTTTCGAACACGATCCGATTACATTAAGAACCGTCTACAACAGTACCTACCTACACAGGTAATGGGCACGTCTCTAACTAACTATAAACAAATATCAGTAACAATATCTTACTCGATTCTATTCTCCTCCATCGTGTGTAAGTTACAATCCAAAATGCTAACAAGCTTTGAGCCAGTTTTTGCACCTTCCTTTGACGAATATGAAACCACTTGTACGAGAAGTTTATCTTTGTCCTCGCCTAGACTTTCAACACAAATGCTGATGCCTGTTTATAAAAAGCTTCTATTAACAAAATATTATGTATAATGATACATTTCACATTGGATAGTCATTGCTCACTCGTAAGCAGTAACTTCCTCTATAGAAAAGTAACTTGATTAGGTTTTTTTTAGGTATTTGTTTGCCAAACCTTTTCACTTAATAATTTGTATAATACCTAGGAGAGGTAATATTTAACAGTGGTTCTTAAAGGGCAAATGGAGTAATAAATTCTAGGATATAAATAGTTAAAGGATAATGTGAAATGAGTTATTCATACAAGCATTACGTAATGTGGTTTTGAGAAAGTGGACTTGATTCTTTAAAACAGTAGCTTCTAAAAAAGAAATGTTTCCAGCCTTTGTAAAAAAATCACTCATGAATCTAGCTACGAGTAAACATTATATTTTTTCCTTTGACTATAGGTACTCTTAAAAAAGCGCCAATTCCCGCGCCTACGTAAGACTTGTATTATTAAAAAAAACATGCATTCTAATAGATAAGATTCGAATGCATGTTACGAACTAAATAAAGTAGTGATATTAAAGGAATTAAATATACCCCCAACAGCACTGCAGCAATCTAAAGATGGTTTCCTTGCTTTTTTTTTGTATTGAGGAACCCGCGGTCCATGAACAGGACATGTATCAAGTTCATCTGGTCCATCGTGCAGGCCTTGAATCTGGAATTTTTCTTTCTTTGGCTCTTCAAGATTGATTTTGTCATGTTTATCATAGGCATAATCAAAATACGTATGCTGTGGATCAACTTCGTGACACCATCGATATCCGTCCTTACCAGCACGAACTTTTTTCTGTTTTTTGGTTGATTCCTGTATGCACTGACAAGTGCTGGCGAAATCTAATGCTCCCGGTGGTTTTAAACATATACATTCTTCTGTTCTAACTGGAAGAGTGTCACAAATGCATGGATTGGTGCAATCGCAAGAAGTGAAGCACTTGCAATTTTCTGGATCTCCACACGTACACACGTTTACCGGGAAACACTTGCAAACGGCACCAGCATTTTCGTTTGCGCAAGTGCAGAGTTTGGGGGCTTCGCAACTACAAGTCGATTTGTTTTCGTCATGTTTACAAGGGATTTCTTCATTAATGTTATCGGTCTCTTCTGGCTCACATAAACAAGGGCGTTGTACACCACAAATACATTCGGTCAAGCATGTACAATATTTGCCTTTAAGACAGTAGCACAACTTTTTAGGTTCTGGCTTTTGGCAAATACATGGTTCCTCTTCAATAACTGTTTTACTTGCTTCCTCAGACGCCTCCTCAACTTCGCCTTCGGGAAGGATATCTTCTTCTTCAACTTCATACCCTTCTTCTATAACTTCTTCATGTTTGGTTTTAATGAGACTTAAAAATTTGGGCTTATATTTACATTTGCACACAGGACTAGGAAATTTACCCGGGTGGCAAATACATGGTTTTTCTATTTTGGCACAGGTGCATTTAGTTGATATTTTACCATCAGGGTCACAAACGCATACATCAGCATGTTTACATTTGCACACGGTTCGAGGATATCCTGGGCCACAAACGCATATTTCTTTTAGTTCAGAGCAAGTACAATCATTAACCGTTTTGGCTCCACATTTGCAAGGCACTTTCGTATAACATGGACATTCCCCTGCTTTGTCTTTTTCACAAGTACAAAATTTTTGTCCCTGTGCAGTTGGATTTAGTTTTGGCAAACCATCAACAACGATACAGCTTGTTTTGCTATTTTGCGGTGGAGGAGGTTTATTACAATCAGGAAAAAAATAAAAACAAAATTCATCAACTTCTTCTTCTTCGTCTTCGTGTGCAGATTCCTCAGCAACGTAATCCTTTACTTCATACATTGGATGGTCTTTGTCGTCTTCCGACACTGTTGGTTCGGCAGACTCTGTACATGACCACTCTGATTCTGACTTCTCTTCTACATCTTCATCATCAACCAGGTCACCTTCATAATGCCCACAACTAATAATCAAAGTTTCTCCAAAACAAATGCTTTCCTTCATACTTTGGTCTGTAAGTACGATCAAGGATCATTATTGAATGGGGATCTGAACATATACTTTTTTTTATTAAAATTTCGATATGAGAAACGAATAACAAAATTATGTACCTATTTATAAAAATCAATTAAACACAATACGTAATAAATATTTTTTGGTACGTCGTCACAGGTAGATACCTAATTTAAACCAAAGTCGCAGTCTCATCCAAAAGGAACATGAAAACCGTGTAGTTTCTCCATTTTACTTAAGTAAGCCTAAGTATGTAGGTATTACAAGCGAGTTCTGGTATTATTGATTCTTCAAAAAATATAATTAACTCTTGGTATAGCTGTGCAAGGATCTTTTGGCGCGTGGCCAAAATTGGAACTAACGCCGCCATCTTGTCTTTCAATACATTCCACAAAACAATTTCACAAATATTAACCAACAGCGCGCCTTTGTCAACGTCATTCGAACGCCAAAAGATCCCGGAAGCACTTATAGTTTGGTTCACACCCTAACACCTTAAATCGATTTATGATCTTGAGATCTTAACACCTTATGACCTCATGACCTAACTCCCAATATCGCACATGGCTAGGGCTTGGGGCAACGATCGATAACGAATGTAGGTACCTTTAAGGTAATTATGGACCTATCTAACACAATTCACAAATTACTTACAGCTTTACGGAGCCGAAAGGATAAATACTGCGATTACCAATCCGTATGTCCAGCATAGTCACTACGCTAGTTGCCTACTTAGTTACTTATGAAAAAAGTTAATTAAAGAGAATATCGCTGTATGAACTAGGAACATGGAATTATTTGGGGAACCGATCACTTTTCCGAAATTGTTTTGTTCGAATTTCATTTTAGGGCCATTTGCAGAAAATAACTATGTACCTACATTTGAAGATTTATTATGTCCCATGAATTCATTACCAGTTTGAAAATATAATAGGTATCTAAAGAAATGCATACTTTTGCATTTTTATCGTATTATAGAGGTCAATGGTAGTCATTTTTTTTTTTTTTATTTAAAGTTACATTAACAAAATTAAAGCAATAATTTTTAAAACGTAAATTACAACTTGCCTGTTATACATTTTATTAATGTCTCAATAAAATTGCTACTCGTGTGTCTTCCGAAGCTTGTTGTTACGAGTCTTTATCCCTATTTTTAAGCCTGGTTGTAATTTCCTTACTTTTATTGAGCTTATCTACAATATGTGTGCCTTTAATAATGTAGTTTTCCAAAGTAACATCATAATTTTACAGCCATATAAACATGTCCCAGAAATCTAAAATTTCGTTACTCAGGTTTAGTAACGAGGGGTGCTAGGACAGGAAACCTCCCCTCCCCGTGTGTCCGTGGGCTGGAGTTTCCCTTGGATGCGTCTGGGGGAAAGGCCAGTCTCCGGGACGGTGCACCCTGGGGTGCGGGCAATAACTCTCCATTAGGTACTGTGTGCCTAAGGGGTCTTGTTGCCCGTACGCTAATACGAGTATCCTGTCGGAGGAACGCTCCAACGTGTGTCTCTCTGTTAAGCAGAGACGCACAGCGGCGGAGTAAGAGCGGGCTCGGTGTCCACTAACGAAGGAGTCTGCTCCTTCTGCCACCGTTAGTCTCGTAGCCCCAAAGATTGTCAACGTCATGTCTCTGACTTTTGACGGGGGTCGAGGGTCTTGGCTTAACCGCCCGGGCCGCGAGGAAGATAACCTCTATAAAAAAATCCTCTAAAATAAATTTTTGGTGCGCGGCGAGGGTACGAATGGCTGAGGAGTAGTGTCATCTACAACTTTCTAGTTGTAGGTGGCGCATCAATCGCTAGGGCACCCCCAGCCAGAGTACCAGTGGACCCTCTGATTGGGTTACAAATGCACACTTGCCTAGGGACAAGGGGTGAACCTAGGATGGACTTTTTACATCCCCCACACTCATGGGAACAATAATGGAACCAATTAAACAAAAACAACAACAAAAGGAAAGTAGTGGAGAGAAAGGGAGTGATGCGGGGTCGGAGTCCGACGCCGCATCGGGCGCGAGGGCTCAATCAAGAGCCCGGAGCGCGTAGTGGTGGGGGCTGCTGGGAAGAACTCAAAGTTCTTTCAGTAGCGCCCCAAACCAGGGGATGGCTAGAGGTCGTCCTCTGATGGCGGGAGGAAATCTGCCCGCAGAAAACTAACTCGGCGGGGTGGGGTACATGATTGGAAAGACAGAGAGCTCACCACAATATAGGTACTCTACAATCTGTAACACAGCAAACAGTTGACGACAGAAATGGGTATGGTGGTAGTACTTATCTACTTCCCAAAGCAAGCTCCGTTAGGCCGCGCGCACTTTGGACACGTTTTCGTACGAATTTTAATCGTGGGAACACGTACGAACACGCACGAACGATCCCGACATTACAAGCACTAGGGGAGTGCGCAAACTGAGTGCAAGTTAGTCGTACAGTCAGTGCTTTGCATAACCTGACCCACCCCTCTTCCCCTCTTCCCTCCTTCTTATGAGGGGTCAGGTAATGCAGAGCACTGACCGTACGTATACGTACGTGTAGTTCCGACGTCCGAAAATAATCCGAACTTGTTGGGATTTTAAAATACTTTCGTGGGTTGTAAATTTAAAATGCGTGAGTGTCGTGGAACACTCGGTTGGAACGAAGTTCCTTTCGTAGTATATTTAGAACATCCATAGAACAAATTTGATTACCATAAAAGGGTTATATTGAATCAACCTTAAAAGCTAGACATATGCTGTCGCGGCCTTTTTTTTTAATTTTTAAAGGGGAGCAATTCCGTTATACATGATTATTGGATGACTTTGACCGTTTACGCAGCGCACGTAATTGAAGCTCTCAAAAGGAATCATTTTATCCCATTTTTGCAACATTTTTCATGTATGCTCCGCTCCTATTAGTCGCAGCGTGATGTTATATAGCTTAAAGCCTTTCTCAATAAATGGGCTATCCAACACAATAAGATTTTTTTCAATTACAACCAGTAGTTCCTGAGATTAGCGCTTTCAACCAAACAAACAAATGAAAGGATCGTGACGGAAAATTCCTACACTTTTATTCGCCTAGCCCCCATCCGCCAAGTCCGTGCCGTGCGATAAGGAACTTCGTTCCAAAAATGGATGTAAAAAAATGTATTAACTTGGTTTACGGACATAGATGCTTGTGGAATCAGAGTGATTCAAGTTACGTGACCTTCATAATAGATGAAATGTATCGAATTAATGTCTTCTTAAATATATTTCACGCACCTACTCGGTTCTGCGACAGCGACGACGCCGCCGCCGCGCCGCGCGGTGCCTAAATTATAAGAGAACTAGTGACCCGTCCCGGCTTCGCACGGGTTGTAGAGCATATACATATATGCCTACTTTTTTTCAGACGTATTGTCGTATCAGCCTGTTGCGTCGAGCATGTGGGTTAAATTAGTATGTAACTGATGTTCATCCTACTTGGAGTATTTTTTTATGTATTTTATTTCCAATCCTGCAAATAGTTAAAAAAGTAAAGAATAAAAAAGTACAACAAACAAACTAAAGTATTACGTTGATAACTTCTGCCGGATTATGTGTAAAAAGAGAGGTAAAAACGAAAATGTATAATGTTTAGATGTCACACGGTAACAAAAAACGCGCTTGACATAAATACTCGTCTGACATATACTCGGCTTATATAGCAACGCGGCGCGGCGTGACACGCATGCGCGCATGTCACGTCGCGTCGCGCGTTCTGTGAGAGACCGCTTGCTCGCTGAGGCTGTGTCCTACGTGGGTGATTCAACGCGAATGCGATTGCGATGCGATCCGATCCGATGCGGTTTACGCAAATTCAAGGCGACGGCGACGCGGCGGCTGACCTACGTGCGCGCGAAGTCGTCGGCCGCCGCGCGCCGCCGTCATTAAGTACCCTGCATTTGTCATGGACGGACGGAAACAATTTCTACTGGAAAATTCATAAATAACCATTTAATTTAGTATTAATTGTCGTAAACTTCTATCAGACATAGTTTGTAAGAAAAATTGTTGGGAAATTTTTGATTGGGCAAATGTGTCAAAATTTTTTAACCACCGCACCGCAAGAGTTCGCGCGAAACCTTCAAACTAACGCGGTGTCCTACGTGGACGATTCAAGGCGAATGCAATCGAGAAGCGAAGCGGCGCGAATAGAACAAACAATTGAACTCTATTGCGGTGTCCTACATGACCAACCGCATGTAAGTGCAGTGCGAAGCGAAGCGGTCGCGATCAGTTGGTTTGATATTTTCGCGCGAACTGTTGCGGTGCGGTGGTTCAAAAAATTTGACGCATTTGCCCAATCAAAAATTTTGCAACCATTTTTCTTAAAAACTATGTCTGATAGAATTTTATGACAATTCCTACTAAATTAAATGGTTATTTGTCCAGCATGCCAAGACTCAAAGTTATAGACGACTGATGACTGCGCGCACGTGACAGAGCCCCCACGTCGCCTTGAATTCGCGTAAACCGCATCGGACCGCTTCGCAATCGCGTTCGCGTTGAATTACCCACGTAGGACGTAGCGCAACTGATCGCGTCCGTTTCGCTTCGCACCGCACCCACGTGCGGTTTGTCACGTAGGACACAGCAATAGAGTTCAAATGTTTGTTCCATTCGCGCCGCTTCGCTTCGCAATCGCGTTCGCGTTGAATCGCCCACGTAGGACACAGTGTTAGTTTTATCCGCGCAAAATTGCATGCCAATAACACAATTATACTATATTTCTTGTAGGTATAATGATCGTGTGGTTTTATAGTGACGATAGTGATGATGATGAATAGAAGGTTTTTTTATGACATAGCGGCGACACGTGAACTGTCGCGATTTTTAAACTTTTAAACTATTTGACCAAATTTACATAAGGCAACGGACAAAGTTTTGCTAATAACGGCTTTCACCTAAATGGTAGATATAATTATGCTATCGCGGACTTTTTAGACCTATTTATGAATAACAATCCCACCATACATTATTTATGTGTATACCTACATCTAAAGGTTTCTGCAGCGCACACCGAGATAACTCGTAAACGGCAGGATTTCTTCCGACTTCTTCAACTATCACCGTCGTATTTCAGCCAATTTACACAAAACTGTAATAAATTATATACCTAAACCTTCCTCTTAAATCACTCCGTCCATTGGTGAAAACCATGATATAATAATATACTTTTTCATTTCTCATACACGGAAAGTACTGTTTGTTTGATCTGAGTAGCGGGTGGAAGACGCTGTTCCCCGTCTTAGGGCGGGAATGACTCATAGTAATTACTTCCCTCTCTAGGGCGGGAATGAATTTTAAAAATAGAAATAAATTTGGTTAGGTAGTCGGCTACGATTTTTTTTACATAATAGTGACTTCATAACAGCCAGTGTGAATTAAAAAAATACCCATTAAGGGGGAGGCGCTAAAATTCAAATTTACTTAGTTTTTTGCAATTTGCAGTGACTCACCAGAAACACAATTGACACAGAGCTGCAATTTGCAAAAAACCAAACAATATTTGAATTTGGCGGGCTACAACTGAGGATCCACCTTAAGCGGGACGGCCCGCGGCGGTGAGCCGGTGTGTTCCATATTTAAAATTTAAAAAGGACTATCATTTGGCGGGATAATAACTCTGTAAGCTTCCTTAGCTTTGTTTTCTTCGTAATAATTAAACTAAACGTGACATTGGCTGAATGAACAAACCGTGCGAAGCCACAAGAAAAAAAAACTGTAAGCTGTACCGAAATTCAAAATATCAGTTTTATAGACTAGTATTTGATTAAAAATGAGTCTCACATTATTATTATTAATTAATATTTTAGAAAAACTACTATTTTTACTTTCCTTGTATTCGAAATGAAAAGTAGAGTGTTTAACACGGGTGAAAGTCAATTCCTACTCGGACTATAGCCGCCCTCGCTGCGCTCGTCTAAATACCTCGTATGGGAATTGATTCCTTTCGACCCTTGTATAACAATCTACTATACTACGTTTTTTTAGACCAATGTGAAAACCGTATGAAAATCCGTTCTGTAGTTTTTGAGTTTATCGCGTACAGACAGACGCGGCGGGGGACTTTGTTTTATAATATGTAGCGATAGCGATTAATATCAAATCAAATCAAATCATTTCGTGAAGATACAGATTATTTCATCGCACCCCAAAGAGGACTTTACAAATGCGATATCACCTGAACACTACCTATTTGACGAAGAAAAACGTATTCAACGTGCGCACTCAATTCGTACGACCACGATCTTACGTTTACGTACGATTGCGTCCAAAGTGCACGCGGCCTTATAAGGAATCCCTATATAAAATGTACTGTGTCTACTACCTTCTGCTTCCAGCTTTCAAGCACGCATACCCAGACCAATAGTAGACACATGCACAGGTAGGTTGCACGGGTTGACCCACTCCAGTGACGTTGCTATCGGTCACCAGATGAGGTCCTACGCTTATTTACAATCTATTTCAAAATTATTACGTTATCAGTATCACTTACCTATTTCAAATGGTAATTGTTGTGATAAATCAATAAGTGACACATGATCTTGTAGATCCATTATGAAATCTTTTTGCAATATTGAATTTATTTGTAAATGGATTTTTTGACATCACGCCATTATTTTTAATTTAGATTTATCCTTTCTAATAGCAGCATTCAGTATTTCTGACAGTACCTACCAGGCAGTACCAAAACCACGGTTCCCGCGCCAGTAAAATACTCCAAAAAGGTTTTAACTTTTCATATTTTCACCGTAGGAAGGGTTTTGCTTTAAGTACTTACTTGTACAACGTTCTATTAAAACGCAACTAAGAACGTAGAAAATTTGGTTTTCTCCATTCTTGGTTCGAACGAGAACGGAGAAAAACAGAGAAAACTGAACATATTGAAAGAACTTATCTTGCCAAATGATGAGAAGATTGTTTTTTTTTAAAACGAAGTGAGTAGTTTTAGTATAAATATACCGGGCAGTCTGTACTTGGCAGTTGCGGTAACGATGCAGCTTCAAACGAGACTCCACTCTCGAAAGAGGAAAACTCTCCGCTCAGTTTATTGAACAAAAGTAAATTATTTATTATCTAGAAATAAAACCAAATAAAATAAACTATTTTTTAATCACAAGTTTGAACAAGGAAAGGGATTGAGGTTTTCGAATATTCTTACCTACGTTCCGTTCAAAGTTTGTAACATATGGTGGCAGTTTAATAAAAACAATTTATTTAATATCATATTTAATAACTCAAGTTAACAGTATGGTATTATGAAATGATATGCTTTTAATTTTTTTTTTTATCTTTGTCGTAATCTTAATATACAAATCTACTCATGGTTGAGTTGAATTCATTTTCCTGCGTTACATAGAACGCTGATTGAACGACCGAACGATCGACTTGACAGATGATGTGGCCTAACGTCTAGTCTAGCGAATTTTATAAGAAATTAATTATAATTATTAGAATGCGAAAATGATTGTGTTAAAACTTATTTTATTTACGTTATTTATCTCAGTGTCACAAAGCAGGATTCCTGACAAAGTATATTGTGCTAACCAAGAATGTAATGGTAAGATACCTGACTGCAATACAATGCCAGTTTTCATGTGATAACTTTCTAACAACATATTATTTGTACTTCTTCCAGGACCTATTTCTAAAGCGAAAACTTTGCTGAGTTATACTAGTGTTGAATCGGGCCTACTATCTTATCCCAGAAATAGCGATGCAATCGTTTATATGAAATCAGCTGGTGCCAATTCGGACTTGTGGTTCGTGAGCATTAGCGGAAAGACGGGCTTTGTTAACAAAAAGTTTTTAAGAGAAACAAAAATAATAGAAAAGAATCTACAGATTGTTCCTTTTGAGGCTGAAAAGGAGGAAAATGTTAGGCCTGATAAGGTTCAGCATGCTCATGAAGTGTTTGAAGGCACGACAATATACACCACTGAGGCAGCTGTCAATGATGCACAGCAGGAATCTTCTACTAAATCCCCCTTAATCTCTTCCAATGAAGATCTCACTCCATCACTGAATAGTGCAGTGGAAACACCAAATCAAAATGTTGATGATAATGTTCCGAATCAAGCTGATGATAAAGTAAAGGTGGTTAATAAAAATGTAAATTCAGAGGCACAAAAGTATGAAGAGGCTACTACATCAACTGCAACACAACCTGAAATTGCTGCAGAAACAGAAGCTTCAGCTACTACCAGTGGTGTGGATGAAAGTGTGGAACCAAACTCAGAAACAATACATGAGACAACTGAACAAGAAGCCAACAATAACTCTGAACAGAATGAGCCATTAGAAAAACAACATAATAATGACGAGGTTCCCAAAGAAATGCCAGTAGAGACAATACCTCCACAGAAATTATCACCTACTGTTAATCATGGTTCATTAAATAGTGAGTCTATACTAGAAGTGCCTGAGAAACAAGATTACTTGCAAAACACTTTAACTGAATCAGAACAGAGTGATAGCAAAGAACATAATACATCTTCTCTGAATAATAACCTTGAGAATTTACAAGCACCTGAAGAAACTTCTACTGATTTAAACAATGTGCCTAATGGTAATTCTTTAAATGATCTTGTAAACCCAATTGAAGAAGTTATAGAAAGTCCCACTGTTGATCCTGATATAATCCCTTCTACTGAACCAGTAGTCACTACCACAACAGAGACTCTAGTGAATCCTACTAATGAACCTGTAGTACCTCCAGTCAATGACCCAATAGTTAGCCAAATAAATCAAGTTATACCACCAATTTTAAATGATCTTGTAAACCCAATTGAAGAACTTATAAAAAGTCCCACAGTTGAACCGGATGTAATCCCTACTACTGAACCAGCAGTCACTACCACAACAGAGACTGTAGTGAATCCTACTAATGAACCTGTAGTACCTCCAGTCAATGACCCAATAGTTAGCCAAATAAATCAAGTTATACCACCAATTTATACTAACATGGATGCAGAAAACCAATATAATAGTCTGTCTCTTGTTAAAAGTTTAAAACCTAATGAAAATACTGCCCCAACAGAGGAGCATATGGCCTCAGCATCTATGGAAATTCCACAAACTGCTGAACCAGTGCCAGCACCATCTATTGAAACATTACTTCCTGTGTCAACTGAAGCAGAACTACCATCAACAACAGAGACTTTACTTCCAGTGTACTCTGAAGAACATCAGGCTGTGCCAACTCCAAAAACAATCCCTCCTCTCATGAGCATGGAAGCTCCACCTACAACTGAAATCCCACCACAAGAGCTACCACCTTATACATATATCACCACTCCTGCACCATACAGTCCTGAGGAGTCTTACAAAACTGATGATGTATTAGAGCCTGCTCCTACTGAAGATACTCCTTCATACCCTCAAGCACCTGTTGAAGACATTATTGCTGCCTTGCCTGACTCCACAGAAGATATAGATAGTTCACCAACAGAAGCTCCAGTACAAGACGAAAACACAGGTTTCTTTTCAAATATGTACACAACCGTAGCAGACATCTGGCCATCTTCAACTGAATCACCAGAATCTCTATACAACACAGACTATCCCACTTATGAGAATGATAAGGCTGATGGAAATGAAGGATTTTCTTTTCTGAAGTATTTTATGTCCACTTATTATTCAATTATGGGGACTAGTGAAGAGTCTAAAGCTTTGTTTGCTTCAGTTGGTAAGTTAATCATCATTTTAATAAAATAAACATCAATTTTATACATTCTCTGTACCGCACTGAGTGCCACTATCTCAACAGCCAAGAGTATACCTCAATCCATAGAATATCCTTATCTTGTCACTTTCTCCACATAGTATGCCAACGTTAACGGCATATTATATATAACAGTGAGTAATAACAAAACAAAATGCAATCAATACTATGAAGAACCATTCACTGTTATAATGATTTCATTTTAAAAACAGTTCATTTGTTAACATAACATTTGCGTTAACTTTAGTAAACTTCTGTACAGCTACTTTAAACAATACTATTACTATATCTATGTTTACAATCAACATCTGATAAGTATTTTATCCAATAACTACATGATTTTGTAGATAGAAGTCTGAAGTAGTCTTATCTTACAATATCTATAATTTATCTCTTTCAAAATTCTACTAGGCAACTTGCATCATTCATATTACAATAGACTGTTTGATATTTCAAATGATTTTTATAGGTATGAATTCCTTTTTCTTAATGTTTATATTAATTATCAGTTATACTAATTAAAAACTACTTAACCTAGATGACTATTAAGTAGTTTTTTATTAGTAGACTCTGATATAGGTATGTACTTCGTATAGTCTTATAAAATTCATCAAGTCATAAAAAAGTATTTATTATCCCTTTGAATAATGATTCCTCTTTTTCAACTAAAATCATTGATTGCAGGGCAAACATGCTTCACCGATGAGTACTGCGATGGAACCTCAAATGATGGCACTAACCGCTTGCTGACATTCCTTCTGACCACAGCCAGTTCCGTCCTTCTGTTTACATTAGGATACTACTACATAGACAATAGGAGACAAGATGGAAGACTCATTGGCACAATCAATTCGTTACAACGGGATTTACTTTTCACAACTAAGGTAAGATATTTTAACTTGATTACTCATTTCAAATCCAGCTCAATAAAGTGAAAATTGCTAAAAATGTTCTTCTCATGTTGGCTGGTACCATATTCCCTTTTTCCCTAAAGATTATTTTTAAGTACCTATCTATGTATTATTTTCATCATTATAGCAGTACATTTTTGGCCTTAGGATGTTAGAGCACAATATTTACACAAATTATCATTTTCCAGGAGTGTGAGATCCTCAAAGAGGAACTTACAACTACTAAGCATAAGTTAGCCGGTATTGAAGACAGCTCATTTGGAATGGATGACATGGTACTGTCCCTGAAAGAAGAAATCAATGAGTTGAAGGCCACAAACGATAGGCTACGGAATTCCTTAGATGATAATGAAAAGTTGCTCAGGGTATCAGAAAATACTGCGGGAGAGTTGCAGAATACCCTGGGCGAGGTGGAAAATACTCTTAGTGAGCTCTTGTCTGAGAGAGCTAATTCTGAAGAGCAAATAGTGGAACTGAATGGTGAGTTCCTTTTATTTCAATTGGGTTGTATTTGTTGCTAGCAAAATGGCCTATTTGATGATTTAGCAATAATCAAAATATACAAATAAAACATCACAAATTACGCTTAAAACACGATAACTGAGCATGTTGGAACAACCCAGCATGCTCAGTTATCAGTGCAGTCAATTCAAAATATGTTGCAACTTCCCTCGAGTTGCATAATTTTGTGATCAGTTTTATTTCTGTAGATTTTATTTTATATACGCACAATACAGCTACGCAGAAAACAAGTCAGGGTATATAAAATATTCATAAAGATCAGCATGAAAATGCAAAACAATTGTCATATAAAAAGTGTTATCAGAAAATATTTTGTAGGCATCATCCTAAGTTGTTTTCTTTGTTTTCTCACGCCTTTTTCCTATGGGCTACAGAAAGCTACCTACTACATCCTTACATACCAATGTATGATGTAATTCATGTATGTTATATTTAGGTCAATGTTTTAACAAAATTATAAGTATTTGAATAATATTCAAATAGTGTCTGAACACGAATTCCATGATACAGCAGGAATAGCATTTATTCCCTTCATAATCATAATCAGCCTATAATGTTCCCAGTGCTGGGACACAGGCCTCCTCTCGGTGGAGGGAGTGGGCCGTAATCTACCACGGGGGCCCAGTGCGGGTTGGTAGATATCACATGTCTCAGAATTTTTGCTTCTAGGACATGCTGGTTTCCTCACGCTGTTTATTATTTCCTTACGTATTTGTAAGCACTACATCTTTCTGTTTCCAGAAAAGATGCAGGCATTCGAGGAGGAACTAATATCACTTAGCCGCGAAAGAGATAACTTCCAACTCAAATATGTATCTGCTGAAAGTGCATTAGAAGAATTCAAGAAACAAAAGAAACAATTTGATGAGATCAACCAGCTGTTAGCAGAAGCTAAAAACACTGTTGAGTTACAAAAACACGAGATTGAAGCCCTAAAAGTAAGTCTCTTTAATAATATTAGACTAGAATTATGTTAGGCCAAGACGTGTGATATAATTATGCAATGTTGGAATTGGAATGGCCTCCTAAGACCTCCGTGTTGTCTGTTTAGGAAGACTTACAGCTAAATATCAGTCATGGCAATATTGTAATTGATTTATTGCTCACTATTGACAGATCATCCCATGAAACGAGACTATTACAAGGTTAATCTGTCATCAGTTCATCAGGTCTGGTCAAGATTGACGCCGCAAATCGAAATATCCGGATATTTTGTGTCAATGAAGACATTACGAGATCAATGGGGTTTGAATAATAACAATTTCACAGTTTGGACTGACATAAATTAACTGTCTAATAGGCACCAAACAATCTTCTGTCGGTTTCATATGAATTTACCAACCATTTAATATTTTCAGGAGGCTATCAAGGAATTAAAGAGTGGTATGTCAGCAGACGTAGATGTAACATCCTTCATAGACCACACAGAAATCAAAGCAAAATTGTCTAAAGCGCTGCAAGAGAAGAACTCATTTGAAAGCAAGTTTGAGGTAAGGTTTACATACATACACATACAACAACTCACGCCTTCGTACCATGAGGGTAGGCAGAAACTACAAAACGCCACCTGCTACGATCCTTACATACTCCTTTTGCCTCGTTTATTTTCATACATCTGGTCATACACGCACGTCGCTTGCGAGTACTATGTACCTGACCTTTCTGAAGAACATCACCAATCATGTCACTATATGCCCTCCTAGGGTGTCCCCTCCCCGCGTTTCCACTCACACTGTCTTGTTAATACCTTTTGTTAGTCGCCTTTCATTCATCTTCTCAACATGACCAAACCATCTGCATACTCTTTTAAATTTTTGTCACTACATCTTCTTTTAAACCGCACCGTTGCCTTACCACATCATTCCTCAGCCAATCATTCACAGTCACACCACACATGCTTTGCAAGGAACTCATTTCCACAGCATTTATTCTCCTTTCATGCTTCTTTTGCCACACCCAACATTCACTTCCATACATAAGCGTAGGCACCAGCACACCATTGTGAACAAACGGCCAGTCGTGCCTTTTTGGACATTAACTGGTTGGTCACAATTGCATGTGTAGCACCATTCACTTCATTTCCCGCATTTACGCTCTTTTCCACTTCGCCATCAATATTTTCATCCCTTGTAAACAGACTCCCCAAATATACGAACTCACTTAGGTTTAAATTATCTATAAGCGCATAACTTGAAAACAGCTAGACTGAATTTGCTATTTTATGTTTTAAAATGTTCGTAATCGTCCGAATTAAGTTTCTATGAAAAGAAAAATTTGAAAAGATTCCCGCAAATGTTAAAATTTTGGAAAAACTGAGCCTCGTTTTATCTCTGTGATTATTGTATGAATTATTGAAAATTTGGACAGGACAACGTCTGTCAAGTCAGCTAGAGATTAATACTAACTGGTTGCTAATGTCATCAATTCATTTTGTAAAGATTGAAGACCAATCTAATGTGATGCTTGTAAAGACTTAACAAGTGCTCGAAGCGCAGTTGCTATAGGTATACTCGATAATATTTAGTATATTGAAATGAGCAGTAAAACGATAGAATCTTTGGATTAACAATAGACGTATTAATGCGCTACATTGCTTGTGCAAGTAGAATAACTTGTAATCGCAGTCGTAACTATTTTGTTATACCCATGATACATATACATGACCCAAGTCCCACTTTAGTCTCCCTACATTATAGAGCTGAAATCTTGATAATATAACATGATAATGTTTATCATTTGCCTTCTTCATCACATCTTACATTGTTGTTACAGACAGAATACAAAGAAAGAACACGTCTTGCAGAAGAACTGAAGATTACTCAAGAAACGTTAACTAATACAAGTCAAAGTGCCACAGAAGCGCTCACTAGGCTAGAAGTCTTAGGGAAATACTTCCAGGAAAGAGAGGGTGAGCTTCTAAAGTAAGTAAATCAAATGTATTAATTACGTTCCTATTTTATGAGTTTTCGGAAAATAAACTTTATTGCCTAGATATAATGTTTGGTTTCCATTGCAGCTTTAAAAATGAAAATGACATAAAAATATTTTTATGAATAGTAGATATTTGTTATGTTAATGTATTGAAACAAAGACATAGACTTTAGATTGTGAACATACTCCTTGATCACATGTAAAAACAATATTTACATTAATATTTTAATATCTTGTTATTTATTTTCAGAGAACTTAGCGCCAAAGAATCGTTATGGCTGAGCAAGCAAGGCGAGTCAGCTAGCACTGTGGAAAAAATAGAAATTCTACAACAAGAAGTACAGAGATACAAGTAAGTATAATATCTTTAATATGGTGTGCTATACCAATTGTTAACAGAATTATATATAGAATTTTAAATGAGTGTGGGAGTAAAAACACCGTACGCAATATGGATTTCGCTGCAACTCAAATTGGCCGTTACGATGAATACATGGTGTAAGAGACCTCGACTCGCAAACTGTTCCCATGATTCCAACACATGATTCTAGACCCCCAACGTAGAAATATTTCGTCAACTTTTTTTTTTTTTTTTGTTACCGACTGAAAATTTCCCTTGCACCCTGTATAGTCCCAACATAGAAGTTTCGCGGTTAAAAGCTGAGGCTTATCACAACACTATCTCTTCTTTGCAATGTCATTTGTTTCACGCTTTTTTTGTCCAAACGGCAAAATAAATTAATCCATCATACAAATTTTTCAGGGAGAAATGCGACGCGCTAACACTAGAGCTAGCAGAACAAGAGTCATCGCGTCGCAGCGCACTCAGCGAAGTAGAGTCCCGAGCGCACGCCGCGTGGTTGGAAGCGCGCGCGGCCAAACGTGACGCCGACGCAGCGCGCGACGACGCCGCGGCGCTGCGCCGCAAGCTGGCGTCGCTCAGTGCGGCCGACGGAGCCGTCTCACCTCATCACAGTACGTAAACATAATGCGGCCGTGGCTCTGAGTACAGCGTGTTAATGTTAGTCGATGTAATCATATTGAATAACTGGCAATTTTCTGCAGAATTAGGCAAATTTTTGCTGTATAGAGTACACAGTAATTTTAATATAATCCTAATTTACACAATTATTTGCAAAAAAAACGCACTTTAAAACTTAAACGTTTCTAAATGTTTAAAGTGACCCCCGTGATTGTGCGAACAAAGAACCATAATAGTAACAAGCGCATTGGAAGTCATTGACACCCTAAAATTTTAAATAGTTGTCCGAAACTTCGGCAAGGTCACGGTTTTCGACCAGAAAACAAAACGTGTCAGGACACATTCGCAAACAACCAGATCCGGATTGGACGCAGGCTAATAATGAGCTGTCCACGGAGTTCAAGAATACTCTAAATGAGAGGCGACGGGACATGGAATCTAGTATAAACAAAATATCAGAGAATGTAGTATCGATGAAAAATTAACTTGCTTCACTCACTCGAGTCACGTCAAATATTAGAAGCGGTAATAACTCTCTTCAATCAGAGCAATTACTTTTATGACAGAGAATCATAGAGATGGATGTGAAGTATGCAGGTATGACGGAACGCATCGATTCTCTCAAAAACTCGGTCCACTTTTTTACTGACAAGCTCACCAATCTGAGTAAGAAGGTCGACAGCCTTGGAAAAGATTTCAAGAGACCGTCGATTTAAAGACTATTGTTACTGAGCTTGTGGCAAAAATGGACAATCTAGAGCAGAATGCTCGGAATTGTAACATAGAGGTATGTAATGTTCCAGAAAGACGTAACGAAAACCTTCTATCTGTGATGCAAAATATTGGGTATGCAATAAAGTGAAAAATGAAAATGAAATTATTTCTATTCACCATGCCCCACATGCACACCAGTAAAGCAACAAGCCCAAAAATATAATAGTGAAATTAGATTCACGTATGCGCGACAACGTTCTTAGTGCCCATCGATTATATAAGGGACTTGCAACTAAACAACTTGGCATTTCAGGATCATCGCTACCAATATATATGCACGACACCTTACATTGAAAACAAGCATTTGTTTCGTGAATATCGGGACGCTGTCAAGAAGCACGGTTATAAGTTCCTCTGGGTTAAGCACGGGACCATTCTTGCTCGTGCAAAAGAAGGGGCAAGGGTTCTTGCTATTCGAATCTCGCATGACATCGCTAAAATCAAGCCTGGCTTTGCAGCGCCGATTGACAACAAGGGTGCCGCCCGCGTCGTTCAATAGCTTACTCAACGATTTTGGATCTGTACAGCTTTTAAGATTTGCATGTAACTTTGTTATTAGTGTCCTGTATACTTGCGTCGGCTTATTTTCTAATTTTAATTATTCCCTTTATGAGGCAGAATTTACCGTCGTGAAACACTGCTTTGTCTGTGTGATTATTGACTATGTAAACAATTTTGTGCGTGCGATTGCTATGAGTTTTTTGTTAGGCGAAAATGTAAGTGTAGTAGGCGTATTTATAGTTTTAGTCAAACATTTTATGTACTGGCACCTATTTGATAATTTTTTTCGAGACTTGTTTATGTATTGTTGCCATTTTAGTTGCGAATACTCTAATAACGGAAAATGCTTGTATGAACATTTCCTGTAGAATTTTACTATACAATGACTGATAACTTAGTTATATATTATCAAAATTGCAGGGGAGTATGCACCAAATCACATATTCTATATATGAATATCTTAGCAAATTCTTACGACATTATAATTATTCTGACTGTTTATAAAAATAAGGCCAAAGCCTGGGTTAGATGGAAAATAGCAGTAATAGTAGTAGTCTGCACTTTATCGATCTGAATTCTAAGTTGAATGCAACAACTGTTATAAAAACTACAGTAAATCTGTTGAAGAAGGTATTCGGAACAATGTTAAGCATTTTTAGACATTCATTTCTAATAGAAAAAAATCTGCTGGTATTCTATCCACTATGAATTATAACAACCAGTCAACTAGCAACCCAGAAAACGTTTATAATCTTTTTTTGAGACGTTTTTAAATTGGGTTTACGAACCATCCACTTCTACTAATATTCCATTCACGTATGACGACTGCTCTGATAGCTGCACTCTGTTAAATGACATTCAGTTTTCTATTGATTAAGTACTTAGTGCGCTCAAGGCATTGGATCCTTCTAAAAGGCCAGGATCGGATGGTCTATCTGTAACTTTCATTAAACAGACAACCGTTAATCTGTGTATACCCCTGCATATTATATTTAACCTATCTATTTCTCAACGATGCTTTCCTCAAACATGGAAACATGCAAAACCGGCCCTTACAGCCCCATCTCAAAAATCCACCCTGTATACACTGATTTCCGGAAAGCTTTTGACACGGTTGACCATCAGCTTCTCTTGAATAAGATTGCATTCAATGGTTGCATTCGTGTTGTTCTTCTGAAATGGTTCTCTTCTTACGTTTCTAATAGGACTCCAAAGAGTTCTGATAAATGGTTTCATTTCCAGCACACTAAGTGCTACTTCTGGAGTACCCCAGATCTCTATTTTAGGACCTCTTTTATTCATCATTTTTATTAATGCCATCAATAGATGTTTTCAAAATTCAAAATAATTGCTATACGCAGACGACCTCAAAATTTATAGGCCTGTTAAAAAAAACAGGATTGTCTACTCTTGCAAGAGAACCTAGACAGGTTCTCTGCATACTGCTCAATTCATAAACTACAACTTAGCATATCTAAATGTATTTTGTTAAAGTTTTACTAAAAACAAAAAATATTATCACGCATCTTTAATCTTTAAATAGTGTAACTTTAAATAGAGAAACACTAGTGCGCGATCTTGGAGTTCTATTAGATGATAAACTACACGACTTTCATATTGGTAAAATTATAAATAATGCCTTCCGTATGTACGGTTTTGTGATGAGATCAGCCACTGAGTCCGCCCATATACATATTTATATCTTTAAAAATCGCTAATCAGGTCTCAGTTAGAGTATGCTGTTGCAGTATGGAATCTCTTCTATAGTAAATATTCAGACGCGATTGAAAAAGTTCAAAGTAAGTTTTTGAAAGCCATGCATTTCCCTTGTTTTCGTACTTATCTATCTTATAGTGATCTTCAGAAGAGGTATAAGCTAAATAATCTTAAAGCCAGATATATTATTTTAGAGACAATGTTTTTATTTGATTTATGTAATAGCACATATGATTATATGGATATTACTAATAAGATAAGCAATGTAGTACCTAGAACAACCATAAGCCGTGGGGTGCGCACACGACCTTTATTTGCCGTATCTTCTAGTCGTACGAACGCAGGCTTACGAGAACACCTTTTTTTTTGGGGTGGTAAATCATCAAATGACCTCTCTGGGCGGAGCGGAAGGGCGTGTCAGACTCTTACTGACTAAAACCCACCCGTGTTCCTTCAGTTCCCTGTGCGCCAGGGCCACGGTAACTCTTTCGAACAATACGCGACCCCGGCAGGTTACGAGCATCCCTACGTCGCCTTACTGGTCAATATAACAATCTCTTTAAAAATATTGACATCTTCGCTTTTCCGACTGGTAGGTTTAGAGGCCTTGTTCGCGAAACTATTTTGGATATTGCTCCGTAATATTTATTCTTATTCATCTTTTTTCTTAACACATGTAATTTTTCTAATTGTAAGCGCACATCGCGTTAACTTTATAACTTGTTCTTATATTTTGTTGATAATGTCGTGGTATTTACTTAATCTATAGCTCATATTTTGTGTTATAAGTACTGTAATGTATAACTGTTTATTTTCCCAAATAAATAAATAATAAACGTCAAAATAAATAGTTAACTGATTTTCTAATTATAATCAGACAGATCTCGCATAATCAGTGACACTTACGCGACGTCGATGACACTTTACGCCAACATCTGTGGCAAGCAAGGTCGTAAATAAGTGTGAGCGTGAAAACAAAAATCTGGAAATCTCGAACTAAATTTACACGGCTCTAACATGTTTTATGACCACGACCTCCACAAGCCTCGACGTTCCATGCAACGCCACCTTCACTTGCAAGCCGACTCTGCCAGACAATTTTCGCACTTAGAGCTAAAGACTAAACACATCTCTCATTGCTAACGCTCATATATTGGTTCCAGAAGTGTCTTCCCCCCTGGAGAGCGCGGAGCCGCTATCGCTCCCGCCGCCGTTGCCGCGCATGTTCCTGCCGCCGCCGCTGCTGCCGCCCCTGCCGCCTCCCCTGCCGCGCCCGCCGCCGCTGGGCAGGCTGCCCTCTCCCCACCCGCCGAGGTATGTATAGTATTCCCCATGGTGAGCGCGGAGCCGCTCCCGCTCCCGCCGCCGCTGGGCAGGCTGCCCTCTCCGCACCCACCGAGGTATGTATAGTCTGTCCCAATGATGCAATTATAAAAAAATGAATTAGAATTCAGGAAACAAACCTGTGGATGCCAAATTGTATTGTAGTGCCACTTACAAATTCAGTGCTTTGAATTGATTATTTAAATACTTAAACCCAAAATTTTAATTTTAAATCACCCTTAAGATGTTTTCTTTTTGACAAAATTCCAAAATTGAAAATTAAGTTTTTTTTATTACCTACATTTTCGTCTTTCCATTACAATTTAATAACGTAACAATAATAGTTGGAAAAAGTGGTACCATATAAAGTTGAAACTTTCTAAATACAGATGAATGTGTTACTGATTTCCTATAGTGGGTGATTGCGTCAGAGTTTAACCTGAACAGAGTATGGGTAACACTTTCACCAGATACTTTTGGAACAGACTATAGTCTGATATTTCTGAAAAAACGATGGTTGGTATGCCTATCGTTCTTAGGACGGCATTTTTTTATTACAAATTTTCATCTTTCACAGATACGACGAAAGACGCTACTCCCCCGACAGTCGGTATTCGCCCGAGAGTCGGTACTCGCCAGATAGTCGGTATTCGCCCGTAACGGTGCGGTATTCGCCCGACAGTCGGTACTCGCCGCGTTCCAGACGATCGCCTTACTCGCCGAGGTCGAGGCGACGATCGAGATCTAGGGAAAGGTAAGGTTTTCAAGTTCATTTTAGATCTAACATTCTGCTTATTTTTACTTTGACAGTCGTTAAGGGTAGTCAGAAGCCTAAAAGTTTGAAAACCAGTCTAAGCAACCGGGTTGTGAAGGTCAGATAGACAGTCGCTCCATATAAAATACTGATATTGAGCTTCATCCGGTTAGACTGGAAGCAGAAGCCAGTATAGTTGGGAAAAGCCTAGGTAGAAACGCTTAATTTTGACGTCAATCGGTTATTCGACATTGTTGATCGTTTAAAAGTATTTGCGTCATAACAACCATTAACAGCCCGATTAAAATGTCTAAGGTCTGGATACAACACAGTCAATATCAATGTCAATGAACTACTGTGTAGATTAGTTCTATATTTATGTTAAATATTATTTTATTGTGTTATTTTCATTTAATATGTTTCTTAAACAACGAAGCTAAAGACAAGATTCCAAATCACGTCACATTTTTTTAATAAGCAACTATCTGTGTGCCCGACTGTACGGTAGTTTGTAATTTTTCCCATCGATCGGCAAAAATAACAAAGTACCATACAAACTTTCATCCCCTATTTAACTCCTTCAGGGGTGAATTTTCAAAAATCCTTAGTGCTCACTTTCGCTGTATGTTTAAGGAACTCTTGTGCAAAACTTCATGCTTCTAAGTCCAGCTGTATGTTTGTCAGTGAAAGAATTTAAGATTTATTAAGTAAAAAATATAATATATCAGGTACGAAGACCCTCGTGTGACACGGTCGCGGAATGGTCCCGCTCCTCCGCCCATAGACACGGAAACTGAATACAACTCAGACAGCCCGTCAAGACAGCCACGCAGGCGTGGTAGATACTCAAGACATTCAGGTAACATGTTCATTAATTAAAACCGTAAAGCCCCATTTGCAAGATGCAATATTTGCATCGTCTAAACACTGTTTAGAGACGGTACAACTTTTACTGTTGCTTGACGTATACCACAGACAATTAAATCGCACTGTGTCTATCAGGCTTTACATCTTATTTAGTTTACCCTTCTGTTGTCCCTGGAACCATATGGTTCCGGGCGCCCGCGGGCAGTGAAGTTGCTAAATATGTTCAGTAGTTGACATTCCTTAACTAATTCAGTAAGACCTATATCTGGCAATTCACTGTAAACCTTTTCATGGTGATGATGTTTGTTACTTTTACAGCAATTTTGCAAATGTCTCACCCCTAACGTAAAGACCTCCCGTGAAACCTTGTTGTACCTACTCGAACTCCGACATTAATTTTCCGTCTTCTGTAAAACTTAGACGAAAATAATATCTATTTAATTTTTCAATAACAGCTCCACAGCAACACAGGTAAACATTTTCGATACTAATATCACATTATAAGTTTTCAATGTCCCCCTTTTAATTTTTTATTTGTTGTATTTCTTTCGGTAGATGTAAGTCAAACATAATCCTTTATTTATATTGTTTGTTTCAGGTCCTAGCTCAGGTTCAGGTTGTTCCACGGAATCGGATAAATGAGACTGTCTCAATAGGTTACCTAAACCAAGATCTATTTGTATATAATAATGTTGAGATGATGCCAAAATTGGTTACGGTGGTTGACGAATGTATTAGTTGTGAAAAATAAACATTTTATAGCTTATGACGTGCGTTAAAATCTACAGCTTAAGGGTAGGTTTCATTTGGGTTTTATACTCAAATGAAACCCATATTTATATACATATATATTTATTTATTTCCCAGTTATTTATTTTTCGGTTCTGTACCCATATTTATTCCTGAACCATTTTATGGTATACAAAACAAAAACGGTAAACAATGACATAGAAAAGATTGCAATTTATTCTAAAATGATCTGTCATTGAACTGTAACTTTTCCTTATAAATTATTCAGAGAGCAATAATTAAAATATTTCTTATTCAACAATCCTCAAAGAGGTCCGGGATAATAGAATTGCAGTCCTATTTTAGTAATTATTCTTATTGACAACATGTACCAGGTATTTGAATACATATTTGATTATTTTCCTGTATATTTGCACAGCAACATGTTACTTTTGTAACTAGGGTTTAAAATAACCGAGACTGGTATAGGTGCACTAAGATCACGTGAGATGTTTCCGAACGCACCACTCCGTGGAACCATATTATTTAAACTTTAGAGCCATAGTATACCCGGAAAGACTGCTATTATTCGATTAGGCAAAATAATTATATTTAGTTAATAATGACACAGCTGTTGATGAATCACAGTGAACCTTCCATACCTAGAATCTAGAATGAAATCGTCAATGATGCCTACATTCAGGAAAATAAAATTCCTAAGTTGCAATTTAAAATAAAAATCGGATTGGAGGTCCTACTGCAGTCACACACATGGTATAGTAATGTAAATAAAATACTCTAGTTGTGCAAAAAAAGTACGTTACTTTATATATTTTGAAAAATTATGGACAATAAACATCTGTTTCGTTATTTTTTTAATACTTACTTTTTTTTTTGGTGCTGCTTCATTTTCTATTCTATGTTAAACTGACATACAAAACTTTATCGAATTTATTCATTTAGCCATTTCACTATGCATTTAAAAATCTCTGAACCGAAGCGTTTAACTGTTATTTCTGTTCTTGTACCTGATTTTCTCTCACATTTGATAATTATTTTTGTCAATAAATAATTTTGAGTTCCTAAAATGTAAAAATTAACAGCACATCTTTGTTTTAGTTCTTATTGTATTCGAATGTACTTACAGTTCACATTGTATGCCTTTCACTGTTAACTAATGATAGTTGCCACCTAAGAAATTAGCAATAAACTAGTATTATAATGTCAATAGATAATCCGTCATAAGAATTGCAATCTTTAATTTATTGAACATGTTGTTTTATTAGTCAGTTAAATGTATTATAATTATTAGATACGATTTTAAAATAAATAATTTTATCATTGCATTGTTTTTGTTATAATAATCCAAAACCCCTCAGTTTAAACCTTGATAATTTGTGTACCTACTGGCATTGAATAAGAATGTTTTAAGTTGGAGCAATAAAGGGAAAATAAAAATATCAAAAAGGTAAAATTAAAAACTTAGGTATATTATTTGCACAATGTTCATTACAAAATATGACGTTTAATTAAAACAAAATAAACAAAAAAGAAAGAAAATAATAAAACCAATTGAAATAACATTGGAGATAACAACTGTGAATGAACAAAAATTGGCTTTTTAAATGACTTCGTGTATTTAACACATATTACGTATGTACACATTAAAAGTATATTAAATATCAGTATTATGTATGAGATGTTACACAACTATTTCACAACCTCTTATTTGGCTTGTGGTGTAGACAAAGGCGATGGTCTAAGGAACGACATTCCATGGAACGAAGCTGCCTGGCTCTGGTACATCGAGCTGAAACATAAAATTGTGTTATTCTATTATTACTAGTCCCCTGCCCTAGCGACCCCCAGGTTTTGACGACTTGAAAAATCGTCACATAAACCTTCCGAAATAAATTCTCCTAAAACCTAAATGATGGCGAAAACTGCATCAAAATCTGCTGCGTGGTTTAGAAGATCAACGTGAACAAACAGAGATGAAAAGCAACTTTAAAATATGAATACATATAGATTAGCCTTTATTTACCAAGTGGTTTAACTAATTATCTACTTAGATTCAAATAGGATCAACTTTTTTTTTTTAAACGGATATACTGACTACTGAGTTACTGGGTTACGTTGAGCACACTTGCAGCGCTCAGACGTGTTCGTGAGCAATATTTGATAAATAATTTATTTAAAAATAGTGACCTTTAGTGCATTACTGTTGTAATGCTTGTCGAAAATTTTGCTTAGTGTATAGTTTTGTTAATGATGGACACGAAATAGTGAACTTGTATTAAAACTAAATGGATAACAGCCCCTTTAATCCAAGGGGCCCAATGCAACCTTCCGCCTCGCCATCGAAGATGACACAAAACCCAGCCCTCGAGTCGGTCACAGTTGATGTTATTTCGACGCCCGAGATACAAAAATGGATGTCAGCCGTCGAACAGCACTTAAATAAAGTTTGCTCTATTGCCGCAGATGGCAAACTCAATTCGGAGCAGAAAAAGAACATTTCTACCCTATGCCGTAAAGTTGGATCTGGAACCTCACAAATGGCAGTCCTGGATCAGTCGCTCAAGCACAAAGCCATTCACGCGTATAACGCGGTTGATTCTCTTCAAGAAAAGCGTGACCTGACGGAACATATTTCGGAGCTCAAGCAGACGATAAAGGACTCTGGTTCTGCAGGAAATGCTTCTTTTGCCGATATGGTGAAAAAGGGATCTAATGATTTCGTGCGACCGAATAATCTAAGTTCTGTTGCCATTTATCCCAATGATAAATTTAAATCAAGTGACGAAACGAAAGAACTGGTGTGGTGCTGGCCATTCGATGTCCGAATGCGCGAAAAAAGCCAACATTCCGAAATATGCAAGTTGCTCACGGTTTAAAAAACCCAGTTATCACAAAACGGGAGATGCTGACTGCCCTGCTAGGAAAATAGCAGAATACAGGTATATTAACTCCATTGATAATGAAGGCACCTAGTGAGTCATACTCAGGGCCAGACTTCCAGATCGCTTGTTACCGACTCAACAATATACCTGCCCACTGAGCTGTCCTACTTATCATCGATTTGCTGCTGTCTAAGCACATTAGCCGACCGCTTCAAAAATCTAATGTAGCCTTGAAGGTGATTTATGCAACATTTGTTTTAACCTAGTTAATAATACTCCTGTCTCAGTCATTTTCGTGTTACTAAGTGCTAACAACCATTTTCAGTAAATATTATAGAAATTATCTACATGTTTAAGACCTTAATTATTAATGTTTAAGTAAATTATAACATAACTAGCTTTTGCCAGCGGCTTCTCTCGTGTTAATTTAGGATTTGACAATCAATTCGGGTTTTTCGGGGAATTATAGTTAGGAGGATGAAAAACCGGTCTATCGACACTCTAGACTCACAAAATGTATTAGGTACTTAAATTTTAAAAAAGCCGTTACCACACTACTAAAGTTTCTGTAATAATATAATTCATTCATGATTCGTAAGACACGTGGCGCCATCTATTATCATAAGAACGTTATTATTGTTTTCCTTGGGAACAGTACTTTTTTTTTTCGGGATGAAAGGTACCCTATGTCCGTTTCTGTACACCTGATAACGTATATGCAAAATTTCAGGATGATCGGTTCAGTGGTTTAGGCGTGAAAAGGTAACAAACAAACAAACTTTCGCATTTATAATATTATAGTTAGGAAGTTAGGATTAGGATAAATTAACCAGCTATGTCATAAAACTGTTGTTAAATATCGTTAAGAAATCAGTTGTCCTAATAGTAATTTTTAGACCTCATGCCGCCTGTGATACAGGTTTATCCTAGTACAGGCATCATACTTTGTAATAATACCTATATTATTTCGAAGATTTATACTGTATTTTACCCATATTTTTATTTTTGAATAATTATTTATTATTTTATACTAAACGAGCTCAGAAGCCTGAGACTTTATTTACTTCTTATTTCAACATTGCTAAATTAACTATCATCAACTTCAATTTTGAAAAAGATATTTACCTTCTTGGTAATATGATCCTCACACGCCATACGAATGCGTGCAGAAGTTGCGGGCGAATCAAAGCGGAATTCCAAAGACGCCCCGGCATCGGCGCGCGCTGCTTTGATTGCTTCTTTTATCGCGAAGAATGCAGATGACGCCAGGAATAGAGGAGGCTCACCCACAGCCTGGAAAAAATAATTTAATGAATATTTGTAGTTACCACTTTTTTTTTTTGCTAGTTAATGCGTGCTCGAATAATTACTCACCTTGGAAGAATATACCGCTCTCGGGTTGGGAGCTCCCTTGAGCAGAGATACATTAAATTCCAGAGGAATGTCTCCAAATCCAGGGATTTTATAAGCACCAGGTCCTCTTGAAAACAATGTACCATTTGGAGAATAAATGAGCTCCTCAATTGTGAACAAGCCATAACCTTGTATAAACCCACCTTCGATTTGACCAATATCAATAGCTGGGTTCAAACTTTCACCCAGATCCATCACGATGTCACATCTAATGACTTGATGATCGCCGCTAAGGCAGTCGATCTCGACCTCGGTGCATGCAGCACCAAACGTGAAGTAGTTGAAAGCTACTCCTTTATTTTCCTTAATGTTGTAACCAATGTCAGGTGTGGCATGGAACCCTGTTGCAGACAAGCTGACTCTGTCGATCCAAGCTTGTAAAACCCAGTCTTCCCATTTACCATTAGGATTCTTCTCTTTGAAGGGTTGTAGGCGTTGTATAAGTGTCTCACAAGCTTGCAAGACAGCCATGCCATTCAGATCTGATCCGGCACTGGCTGCTGTAGCGGAGGTATTGGGCACTTTATCTGTCGAAGTTTCACTGATGTGAATCTTAGACACATCGATTCCAAGTGCACGAGAAGCAACCTGGATCATTTTGGTATGAAGACCTTGGCCCATTTCAGTACCACCGTGAGACAGAAGAACTGATCCATCCATATAAATTAGTATTAAAGCACCAGCTTGGTTGAGCAATTTTTCCGTGAAAGCAATTCCAAACTTCGTTGGGATAATCGCAATTCCGCGCTTTTTCCATCTATGTTCCCTAAAAATCAATAAAAATAATGTATTGCATATTTTTGAGAGCTGATCGGGCATAGTTACAGGTCCCTACTTGTCTCAAAGTTTGCCCTCAGAAACAGTTTTTTTTTTAAACTATGATTTTATGAATGGTTAAAATTAAATATAAAATAACTCACTTGTTAAACTTTTCGACTAGCAATCTCCTTTCAGCTAATTTACTTTTTTGGATGCATTCGTCCCAACATCTCTGTAGTGTGCAGTTCTCCAAAATTTGGCCATAGTGAGTTATTTCGTTTTCTCTGTACAAGTTAAGTCTGCGGATCTCATCAGAGCTCTTTCCTAGTTTAAATGCAATATCTTCAATTATACACTCGGCACCAAACATACCCTGAGGACCACCAAATCCTCGGAATGCAGTGTTTGATGGTAAATTGGTTTTACAAACGTGTCCAGTTACTTCTGCGTTGGGAATATGATAAGAATTCTCGTAGTGGAACATGGCTCTTTCAACAACCTGGAAACACATTGCAATTTAAAAAAATCCATAGTCTAAATAAATAAAGTATTTAGTAAAAACATTGTATAACATCAAGACTCGCAGCAGCGGGTCAGACAATTTGTTTAACTTACAGGGCCTGATAAATCTATAGAGTAGCCACCATTATTGTAAATATTAACTTGAGCTCCCATTAATTTGCCTTCTCGAGTTACAGCAACTTTATATTTGATCAGGAATGGATGTCTGGTGCCAGTCATCATCATGTCTTCGTCTCGATCAAGCATGCATCGCACTGGCTTCTGAAGCTTATGAGCTGCCAAGGCAACAGGTAATGCCACAAGCATACCACGAGATTCTTTGCCACCAAATCCACCTCCCATCCGTTTCACACGGGCCGCAATCCTATTCATGGGAACGTGCAAAACATGTCCGACTAATTTCTGAAATAGATAAATAGGTGTATGACAAACGTCATGTACTGTTGATGTTTACATTTAAATTCAAATATTGCACAAATCAATTGGTATATTTACCGCAATTTCTGAAGGATGTTGACTTGAACAAAATATTTCTAATTCGTCGTCTTCTTTTTTTGGTATTGCAAACGAAGCGTGAGTTTCTAAATAAAAGTGTTCTTGTCCGCCCATCCGACATTGACCTTCTATTATAAGATTGTTCTTATCAGCAAAAGTGCTTTGAACGTCTCCTCTACTTATAGTTTTAGGAAATTGTGGGTAAAATGAGTTCTTCTCAATGGCGTCTTCTATCGTTACGATAATTGGATGTATATCTTCGTATTTGATTTCCACCATTCTAGCTGCTTCTTGAGCTGTCGCTTGATCTTGTGCTACAATAACACCAATCGTCTGCCCCTGACTTGTAACTTTTTCACTAACAAATAATTCCTCATCATGGAAAATTGGTCCAATAGCATTCTGTTCAGCAGTTAAATCCTTTGCCGAAAAGAATGCGACGACTCCTGGTTTAGCTAGAGCTTTTTGAGCGTCCACTGAAAGTAATTTAGCGTGCGCTCTCGTGCTTAGAACAAAACCCAAGTAAAGCTCCCCTTCTGCGGTTGGCATATCATCGCAATATATCGCTTCACCAGTTGTCTGCTTGTATGCTGACATATGCGTTACTGGTCTTCCAACAGCATCACTTTTGATCTGTTCATCTCTAACCAGCTCGAAATATTGAGCACTTTTGGGTAATTCACCATGAAATTGTTCAGCACCGCTACTATGATACGGTAAAATAAGGTCTGCATGGATGTAATCCTTGGTCATTCGCTTAGCAATAGCTAAGTAAGCTTTAAGGAACAAACTCATGGTTAAAGTTCTTCGGAATTGTATATTACCACCGGGCGCTGAAGGACTTAGTGGAAACTCCTCTTTTAAGGACGAAAATGCTTTGTCTAACATACTTTCGTTCCATTTTTCTCCTTTTAGTATTTCACTTGTTTTGGTAGCTAGCTTAGTTAC
Source organism: Dryobotodes eremita (assembly GCA_917490735.1). Taxonomy (NCBI): domain Eukaryota; kingdom Metazoa; phylum Arthropoda; class Insecta; order Lepidoptera; family Noctuidae; genus Dryobotodes; species Dryobotodes eremita. The sequence goes on from OU823249.1 coordinate 11,616,869, forward strand.
TGGAGCCATTCCACCAAAACCCACGTTGATGTACTTTATTACATTAGTGTTATCTTCGAACTCGACGTTGATTGCAGCAGTGACGATCGAGATATCATCTTCTCTTCTTTTAGCTTGTTTAAATGCAGTCACATATTGGTATTTATTAGAATACGGAATCTCTATGGACAACAAAATTTCGTTTGGCTTCACTACGTTTTTTCTGTAACCAGTGAAAAACGTTTCATCCATCGGAACAGAACGATGACCTCCGTCTTCGCTAATCAGATTAAGCTTGACTTTCAAGGCCATTAAAATGGGATTCATATCTGATATAGGACTACCGGTCATTATGTTTCCGCCTATAGCTGCAACGTTTCTTATTTGTTTGCCTGCAAACCAGTTTAGCATTTCTACAATTGTTATAAAAGATCTAGTTTTATATTTGGGCAAATAGTTTATGAACTTTCTTAAAGTATTATCTATCTCCATAAGGGTAACAGCAGCTCCTATTGTAAACCCGGTATCATTTTCGGTGATAGCATTTAATTCTGGTACGCAGTTGGGCATTATTATAGTCGGATAAACACAGTGTTTAAATTTAACTTCAACTCCAACCTCAGTGTTTCCGACGACGATTTTCGCATCAGGATATTTGTTTTTCAGTTTCAAAATCGAGCTTAAATCCTGCGGTCTAAACCATGAAGCTTTCGGCCCTTTAAATAGTAAATATTGATCATCGTAAACGGAAGATAACTTAAGCTCTGGTGGAAATATGGGCTCTTGAGTATTATCATATGGCAAAAATGATGATCTATCAAAAATATGTTCTGTTTCACTCTTCTCTTCCTCTTTATCAGTCTTATTTTTACAACAGTCTTTCCCCATGGCACAGACGCCGTTTTGTCCATTTTGTGCACCATTGGTTCCATTAACTGTGCCATTAGCGATACGCGGTATCTCCCAATCTTCTATGAACGTCTTATAACCTTCTATGATGGCCCTGTATCCTGTACATCTACAAAGATTTCCTTGAAAAGCGACTTCCATATCGTTGTACGTTATAGTGCTATTGGTCCTAAGTAAAGTGTACATAGACATGACAATGCCTGGCGTGCAGAATCCGCATTGTGAGCCGTGTGCCTTAGCTATACGTTCTTGTACTGGATGTAATCTGGTTTTCGTTGACCCAATACCTTCCACTGTAGTGACAGCCAAGCCGTGCATAGCGCACAGTGGCGCTAGACAAGCATTCACTGCGAGGTGGCTGCATATTAAGGTTAGGGAACATTATGACATTGTTCTAAAATTAAAACGAATATTTATTTTGCTTATGCAATACCTACTTCATCCATGAATAATGTTAGTAGTAAAGTTGCAGATAAGACTAGATATGATGGGTACCTATCAAATGTAATTGCGTATTGCTTCTAATAAACATCTCAAACTTCACATGTAATAATATCGCAATGTTGGTGATAATGTTATCTCAAGAAGTCACTTCAAAATTATTGATCAACAAACAAATTGTAGTGAGGGCAGTGGTGCCCCAGTGGTAACAACCGCTACTTACGAATTGTAGATCGTAGGGAGAGGTCATTTAATGAAAAATTACAGGCGCTTTACTTTGTGTAAATTATTTAATCACCACTGCTCTCAAAATGGTGAAGGAAGACATCGTGAGGAAACCAGCATGTCCTAGGACCAAAAATTCAAAGACATGTGATATCTACCAACCCGCACTGGGCTCGCGTGGTGGATTACGGCCCACTCCCTCTTACCGAGAGGAGGCCTGGGTCCCAACAGTGCGAACATTATAAGCTGATTATGCTAAACAAATTGCAACTCATGCAAATTAGCATCACCAGTTATGTATGCTTCTTTACAAATTAACATCAATAACGGATTAATTTAACCTATAAACATAGGCTCTAATGCTGCGCCCCAAGGCCCGATTTCTCTGGCTAGATCGCGCCAGGCCAGGTCGACAGGCAGTCGGGAGTCAGTAAGTTTAAAAGCACGGCGCGGGGGCGTTTCTATTCGGGGTTTCTTTTTGCTTTGTTTATCAAATGTTGACCACTGAATAAAACCACAGCGGCCGCACACCCTAGGGTTGGCAACTTTTTTTATATCAAAATATAGTATTTTCGAAGCCATTGCCTGTAAAAACATAGTATATGGCGGAAAAAATATAGAAGGTAAGTTTAAAAAAATACACGTTTTTTGCTACCTACTTTGATTTGAATAAAATAATATTATTTTAATATTTATCAAAAAAAAAAAGTAGTTCCGCCTACTATTTTTGGTATTTAGGCCTCTATTATAGTAGGATACTATATTATATAGTAGGGTTGGCAACCCTAGCACACGCAGCCATGCGCTCCGTATTACTTGACATGTTGCAATAGCGGCCAACAGGCCGCACCTGGCCGACACACGCCGCGCCGTGGCAATGCTCGGCATGGGCCACGACAGGCCTCGACAGGCGTCGCAACTAGCGTTGAAAATAACATGCCCCAAATGCCTCTGTATTTTTCAATAAAATACAGAAACTTTCCTTGCGGATCTTCGTTGAATCTTTCGCAAGTTTAAGTTTTTTACATGTATTTTACGGTGTATTTTGAGGGTATATTTATAAAATGATGTTGACTATAGCACAGTCAGCAGCCAGCATATCAAGTAACCACAAACTGTCTGATTTTCTCATTCGATTTTCAAAATCGAAATTTAAAAAAAAAAACTTAACTCTCAACATTTTAAGGTTTAAAATCGTTTGGAGAAATTTGCCAGTTTCGTGTAGCTTGACCTGCTGGCGACTGTACATAAAACTTGTATCCTTTAATTACATTACATTATTGTTCAATTAATATTAATAAGCAAGATTTTTTCCTTTGTAAAATATGAAAAATACACAGTATTTAACAAGTATTATACTTACGTGTATGATTGTATTTTTCAGACGAACGTGATATTTGTTTTTTTGAAAATTATAGGATTATTTTATAGGAAAGATACAAAGTTTCGAAAAAAACGAAATGTATCTTTCGTAATTTTCAAAGCTAGTCGCAACGCCTGGCAGGGCCTGTCAGTTAACGGGCCGTGGGACCGCGACTGTAGAGCTATATGTAATAAATAATAAGGTAGGTAGGTTTACCTACCTAAGTTACTTATTCAAAAGGATACTTTACTTTCTTCTCTTTTCGATTATATTTAGATACCATGACAGTGCAAGCTCCGCATCCTCCCTCGGCACATCCTAGCTTGGTGCCGGTCAGACGAAGTTTCTTTCGAAGATACCAGAGCAATGTCCATTCTGGATCGGGATTGAGTTCTACCACCTGAAATAGTAAGAAATACGAGGTGAGAAGACAGAAAGTAAAAAGAAAAAATAACAAGTACCTATACCGTGAAATATGCCAACTTTGCCAATCAAGGTATCTTTGCCCTAAAAGCAATTTATGAGCAAATCTAGCAGATTTGCTTATAAATTGCTTTTAGGGCAAAGATACCTTGATGCCAACTTTGCCAATCAAAGTATCTTTGCCCTAAAAGCAAGTTATATTTGCTTATATATGCTGGATAAAGATACCTTGGTTGGCAAAGTTGGCATATTTCACCGGTAGGTAATATTTTATATTTTTCGATAATGCAGGTAGAATGCATATAATAATATGGAAGGGTTTTAAATATTGCACGTTGAATTAAAACCGACCTAATTAGAATCCAGTATCAGAAATTCACAACCGTCGCGCGTCGTTCTGAATATCTATCTATGTACCTACCTAAGTACTAAATGTTATATCTGTGTAACAGTTGATCAAATAGAATTCTTTGGTAATAAGTATCATTAACAGCACAATCTGTACAATAGGTCTGTTAACGAGTCTTCCAATAGGGAGTAATTTTATTCAAAGACAATAGAAATAAATTGTGGGATGAATTAAACCACCGGTTATTATTAATCTCACTACACACGCAGCCCATTGATTCATATGTAAAGTTTTGTCGTACCATTTTCCTTGTTTTATAATTTAAAATTAAAAAATATATACAATATGTACTTAGGTTCTTAACACTTCACATCATTTATTTCCTGACCAAGAATTTTAACTAGTTACTCCTAGATAATAAGCAGTAGTAAATAACATATTTGAATAATACACTTTTTGCATACCTACCTAAAGGTAAAAACGTATCTGCCTTGTGTGACCGCGAGTGACCGCGACCGCGTTGTTGTTTTACCAAAACCCATAAACGAACAAAAAAGGTCTGCCAGATTCCAAATCTACAGGCCGCTGTACGCACACATTCACACAGTAGTCGGCCGAAAACGCCGACACGGCGACGGTCGGCCATTACGCGCATAAACACATACATAAACACTCACACATAAACGGGACTCAGTTTTGTCTTAGCAGAGTTCCGTCCGACATTTTTTGTTTGTCCATGCCTAAACCACGCAACGAATTCTGACGCGGTTTTCAACATCATTTAGATAATTTATTTCGGAAGGTTTATAATAAGTCAAAAAATCAATTTGCCTACCTTTTTTTTTCAACAAAGTTGGGGTCGGCTGCATATAGGTAATACATTAATATTAAACTTACATTATCATAAAAAAATCTCGATATTTTATTGAGTCTTAAAAACCATGCGAAGCAGGGGGCTGCTAGTAACTTAAAAGCAATATATACCTACCTAATTTACTGAACAATATTGTTTGACATCATTTATGTCGCAAACATGTTATGTTCTAAGTACCTACTGGCGTAAATTGATAATGTTCTAAATGTAATTAATTATTGTTCCTTGCTGTTCCGGTAATCGGTATTTAAAGATAAAAGTAAGTCCACGTTCGCACGGAAGTAAAAATAACGCGACGAGATTATTCGCTGGTGACCTGTAATACAGGTTTTTATTTAAACCTACTTCAGGCACCAGTCTCTCACAAAGTTAGCTCCTTGTTCGTGCACTATTGTCAAACACTAGCATTAAGTACATAACTTGTGTAGAGAAAATAAACGTCTTATATTATTATTTTTTATTTATTATTTCGCGCAGTGGATATTCAACGCACTGCACACTGCTTAGCGCCGAGAGTTGAAAATCCCACAGTGTTTTTGACGCGCTGGGATGCACTCTGTTGGAATCTCAAAGCTCGGTTCAATTCCTAGTTGAAAATCCAGTGCGCGATAAAAGCCCGCCGCGATATTTTTATGTCCGTGCGGACGTGGGCTAACAGTCTAAAGGTGAGACATGCGCGTGATCATGTGGCCATGATACTAACAGACCATGGGCTAACAACTTCTACCTCACTAATCTCGATTATTAAACCAAGGCTGGCTGGCTTTCAAACTTTCGATTAATTATAGTTGACAATCTTTATCTAGCGTTTTGTGGTCCAATAAGGGCTACCGCGCTTGAGTTCGCCGCTAGAGGCGCTAGTGTAGAGTAAGGTCTCTAGATGTCAAAATATGTACTGAATGTTCTCTGTTTGCGGGATTTTTATCACGTATTTTAACGAATGATTCATAATTGTTGTAATGGTTGTGCTATTCCTGCTTAGTTATGGCTTAAGATTTTAAGTAAAAAGTTAGGATCTAATTTCGCAGCACTTGAAGGAAGAATGAAAGTTGTCTGCTTCTTGCATGCCAATTTTAGGAGCATTATAATCTAAATATTCATTTGAAGTTTTAAAATGTAATAAAATAAACATAATATGAATGTATGGGTACTTAAACATATCCAAAACATCAAATAAAAGTACAGCAACAGGACCTTACTCGCCAGTGGCGCCAACTGGTGAGCACAAAAACGATAGCCCCCATTGACTTTTGTGTTGTGGTTCAATTGCTTTTCAAACCCAGAGAATTTATAGTTCTAGCGAAGTGTAAGTGTACCTACTATAGGTGCACCTCTGGCCAACCTTTTGGGGAAACAAGGCGTGATGTTATGTTATGTAGATATTAATGTTAAATCGTAATTAAACTAGGGAACTTTTTGATCCATCATACTTTATTTTCATGCTTTATTTATTTCATTCATACTTACAAGGAGCGGGTAGTTTACGGTTTGCAATAAAAAAACTCATTGAAAATTCAGTGTGTATACTCGTAGGTACCTACTGCACAGCAATGAATTGAATAAATAATTGCTGCACAGCAATATTTGTTATAGTTTGTACACAAATGATAAGTAAATGCAGCTAGAACCGAACAAACAATATACTTATAATAATATTAAGTACTGAATACGGGTCATCATTATTATTATGATTTTGCCAAGAAGAGGGCGTTATAGGTCAGTACCTACCTACTATCAGGGCCATTCTCCCTCCTCTTATACATAATTATTCTGGACAAATAAAACAGTCTCGCATGATGATATGACGCAGTATTTATACGACGTAGATATTTAATACTTCTTGATGTTTTTTTTTAAATTGTTATTAACTCGATCACCTATACGAAAGCTCTCGTAGCATATATAGGTATCTGACCTATTATTGGAAAGTGAAGACAAACACATTAAGCAGGAAGATATATCAGAAAACATATGTGTCTTCTGTCCCACTGTTAATTCATAAATTATTGTGGATAAACAAAAAAAACACGTGGAAAGACGTATTCATTATAAACGTATATTTTGCATATAATTAAAACAAGTTACACGATTAACATCCAACGATTGGATTCTGTTGGAATATTATTTCGAAAATCTGCATTAATTTATAAATTTAAGATAATAAAACTGTAGGTAGGACTCAAACAAGCGAAAAAGAGGAAGAAGGTAAGCACTATTTTTCTCATAAAAACCTTTATAATTCGATCTTTTTTTTCGACCTGTAACTGTAGCGGATGATTTTCGGCGTTTGGCCCACGTGTGACGTGCCCCACTTGCTGGAGTGTCCTAACTTCCTAAGTGCCCGTTCACCTGCACCTCGGATGACCTGACCTAAAAAATACCACTGATGACGCAATCAACGTGGCCACCTACTACAAAGCTCACACACTATGAAAACGACTAAGAAAAGTAGGTACTATCGACACGAAAAGAACAAGCCGTTTGGTATTGGGATTCAAAAGATTACAAAACCCAGAAAAAAAAAAGCACAAAATACAAAATATTATCTTATTTATTACTAGCTTCTGTCCTCGGCTTCGCCCGCGTGGATATCGGAAATTATCATGGGGAACGTGCTACAGGGAATAGTACATTTTGATACAAGTGGAGAAATTTCGTTATTGCATTCAAGGCGGAATACACACACGAGGCGTAGGCGAGGGTGTTATGGAGCCGAGAACTGCAATAACAAATGTCCACGTGTATCAAACGACGTTTTTCAATACAATTTTGAAGAAATAAAATAAAAGAACGAAAAATATTTTTGTCATTAAAAAAATAAGACTGAGTTTGCTTTTTTCCCGCGCTTTACCTTCGCAGGTTATAGGAGAGGCAAAGGTAGAAAGGTTCTAAACAGCCTAATATGAAAAATTTAAAATTAAAATATTTTTGAGTTTGGAACACAAATACATGTTAATTTGTTCATAAACGTATTTTTTTTTTGTAATCATCATGGTTTTTAATGATATTTATAAACATAATTGAAATATTCAAAAAATTATAACGCCGTAATAACGCATATCTCTTTGTCGAGATTTAAAAAAAACAATCACCGCTGACTATAGGCATTGAACCAATTTTGACTAAGTATAGGTATATTTATCTGTGGCAATTTTTATTTCCGCACACGTTGGTAAGTAAATGAAAAAAACGAACGCGTGTGAAATACATTGCACGTTGAACCTAATCGTAGTGCTATAAGAACCAGTTTTCGAGGAAGTGTATTAAAAAATAACTAGCTATGTCCTTCCCTAGGATACCCTCTATCTATCTCTTTGCCAAATTTTATCGAAATCCGTTCAGTGCTTTAGGCGTGAAAAGGTAACATACTGACAGAGTTACTTTCGCATTTATAATATTAGTACTTATGGATTAATATGGATACCTAAGTAGTAGGTACCCTTTGTTGTTTGTTAGTAGGTACACCATGTACTTAGATACCCCTCTTATAATCCAATCGGCTTTACAACCGGCACTGATAGTCTTTAATTATAAAGTCTAAAATTTTAATGAATATCTACCTACCGCCTGTTAATTAACTGTTATATTGTAGGTACCTACCAATATCGATATCTTAAATACCTAGAAGATTATTTTTGATTATAATTCAAGTATCTAACATAAATTACATCAATATTTTGAAAGATAGATAAGTATTATGTATTTACCCTAAATATCTTATCTATAGCCATGGACTCAATGAAAAAATAATTAGTCTTGACAATTACATAATTGAGGGTACTGCTAGGTCTGGCTTGCAGTCTGCAGATCTGTTTTTACAAAGTTATACTTTATCAACCGGCGCGCCTTATTGATAATTTGTTCCGCAAACAGTTCAACTAATTTAGATATTATCTCTAAACATGCACTCACCTTCTTTCCATTCACAAAAAAAACCAACTCCGAACAAATTTCATCGGTTTCCTCTTCTATATTCAACAAACCCATATTATCACAGGAATTTTATTATTTTATCAAGCAAAAGCGTACGTAGTTAAGAGATGGACACGTCTCACTATGTGACGGTATGAAACACAACTGACGAATGACGATGTATGATCGCCCGTTGCGTCGTTGTCTGTTTGGCTCTTGTTATCCGGTGCGCGGGCGCATTACATCCACACGGTCGGTTAACCAATAAACAACTTGTTATCTGCTCCCTAGCTGCGTATCATTGAAGTTATAAAAAGATCAACTTGTGAAATCTTCGGCTGTTACTAGTCATTTGAAATGAACTTGATACAGCGAAGTCGTTAAGAACTCATTAACATCTCGAACGAAATCAAAACCTGTAGGAGTAGTGTTTAAAAAAATTGCTAGAATGCATGTTCTTTAGGTTTTATACCTTCCAGGTAATATCAATGCACGCATCCATTATACATGCCTTCCTGCATGGATCACCACGCTACTAAGATTTTGCTTTATTTTATACCTACTTGGGTTATTTTTAACCCCCGACGGAAAAAGCGGTTCGTTATAAGTTCAACGTGTGTATCTGTGTCTGTCTGCGGCATCGTAACTCCCAAGCGGCTGAACCCACTTTTTTGTTATTTTGAAAGGTGACCTGCACACTAATTACGTAACACACTATCTATCACAATCTGAATCATTTTGAAGCCTATTGTTAATCCATTGCTTCATATGTTCGAAACATTTGTCTGCTCAACAACATAAATAACGCAATGAATGTTGTTGAACTGTCAAAATGAAACCCATTCCTACTGTTACTGTGTTACGTAATTACCCCGCTGATCGAGAGTGTTCTTAGCTAAAAAAAGAAAAAAATATCTATTCAGCCGTTTTTAGAGGTTTTTATTTGTGTCGGCCGCTTTTAATTTTAAATTTAACTTGTTGCAATAACTAACTCTGTACTTAGGCACTACAAGTCTAATAGTCAATCCATAGTCTTAACAATAGATGTACCTAACCCAATCCACACAGTAAGACTATGGACAGTAGAGCAAAGTGCATTGGTATATTTCTAGACCTGTCGAATGCCTTCGACACAGTTTCTGTTCCTAGACTAATACCAAAGCTAGAATTTTTAGGTGTACGTGGCATAGCTCTGGAGAACTTCTTTGATTACCTGAGAAACCGCACCCAGCGAGTTAAAATAGACTCGAATTACAGTGATGAAGAAAATTGTGTCATACGGTGAGCCACAAGGAAGCATATTGGGTCCCATACTCTTTCAAATCTACATAGATGACCTTTGTAGAATGTCGATCTCAACTTGTAAGATCTATACATATGCTGATGACACAGCGATATTAGTTTATAGACCTACGTGGGCGGATGTAAAAAAGGCGGAATCTGCACTGTCCTCTATAATGAACTAGCTTAATCAGAACCTGCTCACACTAAATCTAAGTAGGACCTATTATTTACTCTTTGCAATCCGACGTAACACCAAACCTCCAAATACTTTCGCCATAACAGCTCACTCGTAACAGAATCAGGAAATATCGTGCTGGTGTCCTACTATAGCTGGAACTGATAGTGTTAAATACCTGGATGTCCATATAGACGATGGGTTAAGATGGGACGAACAACTCGATACACTTAACTACTCGAACACTTCGTCTCATCCACATCTATAAATCTCTGCGGGACTCCAGTAGTATCGACGTTCTCAAAAGGTGTATTTCACTTTATACCAATCGATAATGGGATATTACATAACAGTATGGGGTGGAGCAGCGAAGACTTATTTTCTGAGAGCAGAGAGGGTCCAAAGGGCTATATTTAAAGTCATGACAAGGAAACCCTATAGGTACCCTACAACGCAATTATACGCTGACTGTTAAGTTCTGACAGTTCGACAGTTCTATGTTCTTCGGTCTGTTCTTGGGATACATGGCTGCTGGCCTCCGTCTGATCCAACGAAGCCAACATAATGTTACCCCAGGTGTACAACACAAAACCTCGTTTGCAAGACAATTATACTACTTTCTAAGCATTCATATCTTTAAAAAAATACAGAAGGAACGGGAAAAAAAATACAGAAAAAATGAAACGTCTCCTTTATTTAAGTTTATTACGTCTAGTAATAAACTAAAATAAAGGAGACGTTTAATTTTTGTATGAAACTTTGGCTAGGACGTGTGCATTCCAGAAAATCTGTGAAATGTATCTATAAACATGTAACAGGCAATGATTTATAGAATTAATTTGTATTGTAGATGTACAAAAATAAAATTGAAAATGTTTGACATTTTTTGTGAGAAAAATGGAGACATCAACAGCTGAACAGCTGACAATGTCATTAATGTCATCTTTCAATAACATAAAACGGCGATATTATAAGATTGACAACGACACTCCCGACAGTGGATGTCAAAATAAAACGTTAGAAAATCGGAAGTACACTATCCAAGTAGATTTTTTAATCGAACTAGGATCTTAATACATGATTCCATTAGAAACACATTAGAAATAGTTGTAATAGATGAATTACTAATACAGCGATACCTTTTTATAATTATATTTAATGTTTTTTGAATTACGGTTTTTCAGATCCATTCTTATTTCTGGACCCATGTTGTCAGGACGCCGCCATAGTGTGGTCATAACGACAACAATGGCAATAATTGAAAAACTTTAATTGGTGTGTTCAACAAAGATAACATTCTCAAATTCACGGATTAATATTTTTCCTAAGTTCAGTGTATTTTTCCCCGTTTTTTGATATAATGTACAAGTGCTAGCCAAAAATGAAACATCTCCTATAAAGTTAAATCTAAAATTACATAATGGCTCATTCAGCAGGACTATGTTAAAACAGAATCTATAATAACTTAACATATCACAAATATAAGCAACAACAACACAAACATTTACATATATCTAACATATAAATACAATACACAAACACATACACACCCCCCCCCCACACACACTCACAGCTCTTAGAGACTATTCAATAAATCACTTTACCTACATGAGTATAAGGGAATTGAAAAATAGTCTATAGCAACACTGTGAAAGAATCATTGATGACTCAAGACGTTTAGATACTTTACATAAAAAGGAATAGGATTTTTTTTTTTTTATTCTAGTAATATACACATTAATCTAAAAGGTGGATCCGATGGAATTTTTGGATTCAGACTTTGACTATGATTCTTAAGGGTTTAAGATTCATAGTATCGCTATCCGATACAGAACTACTAGCTTTCACATAATTATTTTCACCAAAATTGCTAAGTTTGCCTTTCTTATTCTTAGAAATTAAGAGGAACCAATTAACTAAATATTGATGTACCTACTCTATATTACAAATATAACTTATATTTTAAGGTTTTTTTTTCAATCCGTATCGGACCTCCACTAAAAAGCTATTGCAACCCAATAATAAATACATACAAAGATATCTTCGCGTCACGCCGGCTTCCTCACGGGGTAGACAGAGAGGCCCACCACCTGTCACGGTCCTGACGCATCATCCGGTTGGATCCACCTTTTTGATTCATGTGTATTAATTTTTTTTAAATTAAAATCAGATTGATTTTTTAAGTAAAGTATCAAAACTGTTTGAGGTATCGATGATTCTTTCACAGTGTTGCCATAGACTATTTTTCAATTCTCTTGTAACTTACCCATGTAAACTGACTTATTGAATAGACTCAACCCACACACATACCCACATACCGTCGCATACAAACAGCATAGGTACTAAAAACAGATTTAATTCAGTCACAACTGCAAGAAGTGTTCACGGTAATGTTTAATTTACAGTCAAATCATTTATTTCAAAAAGTTACAAGAAAATAGAATTGATTCTAGTTGCCCCTTCCAAAAGGTAGTTTCGTATGGAGAAGAATGGGCAAGAAACTCCACCGTCACTGTTTTAAAATGTTTTACAATATTTTGTATACATTAATTATACAATTATATGTGAAGACGATGCACCTAGAATAAAATTACTATACCAGATTAGGTAAAAATAATTAAATATAAAGCAATTACAGGTAAATTAATTATGTGATAGATACATCACATAATTAATTTACCTGTAATTGCTTTCCAAATACCTATTGAAAAGTCGATGTGTTTTCTAAAAAAATAACTGGTAATAATTTAGTGTGTGAGTTAAAATAGTTAAAGAATGTAAAATCAATGCCATTAAAATTATAAATTATACAATTAAATTAGCAACCAGTTTGATTTTGTCTAGACTCTAGATTGTCCTATGGAGCAGGACTAGCATTTTTCCAAGCATTCTTATCTATATACTCTATATACTAATAATAAAGCTGAAGAGTTTGTTTGTTTGTTTGTTTGCTTGAACGCGCTAATCTCAGGAACTGCTGGTCCTATTTGAAAAATTATTTCAGTGTTAGATAGCTCATTTATCGAGGAAGGCTATAGGCTATATATCATCACGCTAAGACCAATAGGGACGGAACACCAATGAGCAATGTTTCAAAATCGTGGGTATTTTTTCCTTTTGAGAGCTTCCGCTGCGTGCGCTGCGTAACCGGTTAAAGTTTCGCAAAAATCATGTATTACAGAATTGTTCCCCTTTAAAAGTTCTAAAAAAAAGTCTGCGAAAGCTTATGTCTATCTTTTAAGATTGGCTCACTATAAACTTTTTTATGCTAACCAAATTTGTTCTAAAATAATGCATTATTTGCGAAGGTGTTTTTATAAACATGATATTAATCCTTATCCAAAAAAATACGTTATTCATCACAAGTATTTAATTTAAAACAAAATTGCCCTTTACATCATTTGATTTCAATGAATATCTTAGGAGATATCGCAGTTTTAAAATAACATTGCAGCAAAATAATGGTGGACAGGGAAGGGCGGTGGCCCCAGTTATCTCTGCGAGATATCAAAAATGACGTTCAGTACCCCAGTAAAAATTGAATCGGTAACCCAGTACAATTTCTAAGCCCTTAAATGTTTTTTTGTTCTAGAATTTGTACTGGGTAACCCGGTAAATTTTCTTGGGTTTGCGCATATGGTCCCGCGTTAGTGCAAGAGCCCCAGTAAAAATTCATAAACTCCCCAGGAATATTTTAAGAAATCTTTTCTCCGTGTACAGGTAAAAGCGTGATGTAGGTACCTAAAAAAGCTCCTTAACGTACGTATTATTTAACAATATTTTCACCCTCTACATAAACGAAGTCGCGGGTTAAAGTTAGCGTTAGCCCATAGTAACTATTCCACGCGGACGAAGTCGCGGGCAGAAGCTAGTTTGTTATATGTTTGTTTACAAACAAAGTGTACTTTTAATATGAGTTTTAAATTTTCTTTAATTTAATTGCAATATACCACAAGATATTTAGTTGTAAGTAACATTTAACACTTACCCCATAAAAGAATTACAGATAATGACAGATAAAATGTTATTCACCATGTAATGATAGATAGATAGATCGACACTATTTCACTATGAAAGGGTACAACTAAACCACCAACTTGGTTAACTTGGTTAAGTTAGTGGTTAAATTGTCCGCTTTCTTCGGTCAGATGGGTATCTGGCTGGAGTACACTGTCTCGGCCTCATAATTTAAGAAACAGTGTTAATATATTCGTTTATATAGATTTTTGTAGCCTTTTAACTTTTGTACAAACAATTATGTATCATTTTGATATATCTACCACTTCGCTTTACCTGTGTCTATGTATTACTTTGGATACATAAACATTATTATAAGTAGGTACCTAACAAACTCCTCTGACTTACTATTTTTACTCGACTACGGCAAAGCCAAAAGGAAGGGTTATGATTTTTTATTTCTTTGATATTTGTACAAATAACTAGCTACTTAATTCACAAATAATATTAATATTTAAACAATCATGGGAATGATGATAATATTGTGAAATAGACTAATTAATACATAAATTCGCCTTCGCATCATACCTACAACTTTTATCATATCAATTATGTGGGTATTCTAATGACGGTACTTAGTAACAATGGGTTCTTAATTGAACTGATTAAATACAATTAAAAAAAGAAAGAATCAACTACGCAGAACGCCTCAAGCTGAGTAAATATTATGCGTTTACTGCAAGCAGCTTACCTTCTACGTTAATAAGTGCATCGGGTGGGGTTCGAACTCACGACTTAACATATCAATCGCAGGCCTACAGAAGTTCGGCCACAGAACACTATTATCTTAAGTTGGGTTAAGCGCGCTCCCACACCATATACCTACTTTTTCTATAATTTTGTGTACCTAGTTTATTTTTATGGCCTTTCTTTAGCAGGACGTGTGCATTGATAATTTTATCTCTAGGTATATTTAACTCCTACAAACAATAAGCCACTGATTGTATGCCGTCAGCGAACGCTCTGCCTCTTAAGGCTCCCACCGACAGGCGCGTCGCGACAGCGCGACAACAGCCTTTCGTCGCGCGACGACCGGTGCCCTTGCGTCGCGTGCGATTCGCGTTGCGTGTCGCGCCTGTTTGTAGGAGCCTTTAGTCACAACGCGTAATCACAATCGTTTTTGAATTGAATAGCTACAGTATCTACTAATTTTCCATTGACAAGGTAATTTTCCTGAAAACCTAAATTGCAATTACGTAATGAAAACAAAATGCGTGGGATTTCATTTAATAAAACATAATTGCAAATCTATTAGGTATAGGTACCGACCTACTTGTCTTGTAATTAACCAGTACGGACATACTATATATCAATGCTACTAGCCCATTGATTAACTTATAAATAACCCACATCCGTCAATTGACTACTTATTAGTGGCAACCGGTCAAAGTCCAGCCAGTTATCGTAGAGGTACCTGACCTTCGTTGCCACCTACGGTCGATAGCCTTGTGCTGGTGGTCTTGGTCCTGCATCGATTAAGACAATACGGTACGTATGGCGGATACTTATGGTAAGAAACCAGTCTGAATCGCATCCATAAGTACTTTCATATTATCCATACTAAATCAAAATCAAAAGTCATTTATTCAAACTAGGCTGAAAATCAGCACTTTTTGAACGTCAACATTACATAAGACCGTCCGCCAAAACACCCGCTCTTCACCACATGCTTAAGCTGGAAAGAAGAAGTGGAGCAACAAACTCCACAGCAGCACAGCTGTCTGTTCAGTTAGAAGAACTGGATTCTATGCAATAGTAAGTACTTAATTAGCATTACAAAACACCATATACTAAATTAAATTATTTGCCAGGCATAAAGGCAAAAAAAATGGCTAAGGGGAAGTCTCCAGGTCACGACGGTCTCAGCATCGAGCACCTCAGGTGTGCGGGGGTACATTTGCCTAGAGTGTTGGCGTTGTTTTTCACGCTTTGCATTATAGCCACTCATACCTTCCATCCGATATGCTAAAAACAGTTGTGGTACCGATCGTGAAAAATAAAACTGGGGATGTATCGGACAAGGCGAATTACAGACCGATATCCTTGGCCACTATTATAGCAAAGGTGTTGGACGGTCTGCTTGACAAAGAACTTGACAAATGGATAACTGTACATGACGCACAGTTTGAGTTTCGGCCTGGACTTTCCACTGAGAGTGCTATCCTCTGTCCAAAGCAGACGGTCTAATACTACAAGGATAGAGGTACTCCGGTGTATGCCTGCTTCCTTGATCTCTCAAGGGCGTTTGACCTTGTGTCATATGATGTCCTTTGGGGGAAACTCGGGAGAGCGGGTGTACCACCTGAGTTGACGGGTTTGTTCCAGTACTGGTACTCTAACCAGTTAAACCAAGTTCTTTGGGGGGATGTTCTGTCTGAAGCGTACAGGTTGGAGTGTGGGGTGAGGCAGGGGGGGTTAACCTCACCTAAGCTCTTCAACCTGTATCTGAATGAGTTGATCGTTGAACTCAGCAGCAGACCAGTTGGGTGTAAAATAGATGGCGCTAGCGTCAATAATTTAAGTTACGCTGATGATATGGTGCTGCTGGGTCCAACGGCTGGCTCAATCAGGGAGATGCTGAACATCTGTGGAAAGTATGCGGCGACTCACGGCCTGTTATATAATGTAGTGAAAAGTTAATACCTGATCTTTGATGCTCCCGGGAAACATATAACTTACGAGCCTTCAATAACTCTCAACGGGGAACCACTTAAAAGGGTTACTCAATTTAAATACTTGGGACACTATGTCACTGGGGACCTCAAAGATCAGGTAGATATTGATCGTGAGCGCAGGGCACTAGCTGCCAGATGCAACATGTTGGCTCACAGATTCGCTCGTTGTAGTAACGAGGTCAAAATAACCCTGTTTAAAGCTTATTGGCAAGCGTTCTACACGGTCAGTTTGTGGGTCAACTGTACGCGGAGGGCTCTAGATGCTCTGCGTGTGCAATATAATAATGGCTTCAGGTTGCTGTTGAGGTTGCCCAGGTTCTGCAGCGCGTCTAGCATGTTTGCTGTAGCACGAACCGACGACTTCCATGCTATTATGAGGAAAAAGACCGCATCCTTATTAGGCAGAATGAGGGCTAGCAGCAACAGTATCCTGAAAACCCTAGCCGAACAACACGATGCACCTATACTGAGACACTTTGTCAGGTTGCTCGTGCGGCAGGTATGAATATCTAATAGGTACCTACTGTTTTATTCTATTTCATAAATACTAACCCTTAGTTGATAAGTCGTTACTAACCAGTGGACCAATGTTATCTAATCGAATAAATAATAATAATAATAAAGGGCGTACCCAAGCGGGTACGCCCTTTATGCCTGGCAAATTTTTTTTTTTTTTTTTTTACATTTTTAAATTTTTAATTTACATATGCAATGTTGCATTATGTTCATATAGCTGTAGCTTGAAGTCACAAATGATAAGCTAGGACCTCAAAGTAAAATAAATAAACAGTTAATTACTAATCACAATAACAAAACCAACTAATATTATAAATTCGAAAGTAGGTAACTCTGTCGGTCTGTCAGTCTATCTGTTACCTTTTCACGCCTTATAGGCTCAACGGATTTTGATGAAATTTGGCACACAGGTAGACCATCTAGCCTAATAGGACATAGGATACTTTTTTACCCCGGTAGTACGTTCCCGGGCCGTGGGATAACTTCCGACCTCCACGCGGATGAAGCCGCGGGCAAAGGCTAGTATCAAGATATATCTAATATATAAAATTCTCGTGTCACAGTTTTCGTTGGCATACTCCTCCGAAACGGCTTAACCGATTTTGATGAAATTTTTTGTGCTTATCCGGTATCTATGAGAATCGGCCAACATCTATTTTTTTTTTTTTTTTTGCTAGGTAGGGTAGGGAGTTAGGGAGGTAGGTAGGTAGGTATAGTAGGTAGGTAGGTAGGGTAGGTAGGTAGGGTAGGTAGGTAGGTAGAGTAGGTAGGTAGGGTAGGTAGGTAGGGTAGGTAGGTAGGGTAGGTAGGTAGGTAGGGTAGGTAGGTAGGTAGGGTAGGTAGGTAGGGTAGGTAGGTAGGTAGGGTAGGTAGGTAGGTAGGGTAGGGTACGCCGTAGATAAGTACCGCAACCCGTGCGAAGCCGGGGCGGGCAGCTAGTAATTATCTAAGAAGCAACGTAAAAACTGAATTGCACGTGCCAAAAGAGTCGAAATCATTCTCTCTAACAATAAAATAACTCAAATCGGCCAGCTCGCTGTACGTACGCCGCTGTACGTACACATTTACACATCGGCGTACGCCGACGCGACGGCGGGCGGGCGCTGCACGGGATTTATTTTTTGTGCGGAAAAAAAGAGCGGGAGAGGTCATAATGATATGACCTCTCCCGGTCTGGGCGGAGCGGAAGGGCGTGTCAGACTCTTACTGACTAAAACCCACCCGTGTTCCTTCAGTTGCCTGTGCGCCAGGGCCACGGTAACTCTTTCGAACAATCCGCGACCCCGGCAGGCATCGGCCCTATCGGACCCCGTCAATGTTGCTGACATCTCTTTGAGGCGCGCGTGGAACAGGACGCGCCGTCGACCCGGGCCAGTTACCGGACGGCCATTACGCGCGCAAACGCCAACGCTCACACTTAAAAAGTATGCAGTTTTGTCTTAGCGGAGTTCCGTCCGACTTTTTTTTATTTGTCCATGATAAAGACACATGAAATAAAACAAGAATTTACAACACATTACCCTCCTTTGCATCGCGCAGTCGGGTAATAAAAGCATAAGTCCGAGCACATGTAACTAGTTCCTGAGATGTTTATCAATTCTATAATCAACTTAATATTGTGTAATACCCATACTGCCTACCTAAGTTATCTGCTATAAATAAAAATCATTTTTAACGAATTAAGTATTTAAATATTAATAAACATACCTACAGCGTGGTCAGAATGTGGTTTCATGTCAGCTGTTCTTTTTTTTACGATCATAATTAATCACGTTTTACTGTGTTGTTTGACACTTGTTGGAATAGGTGGCGCTGAGAACGCCGTTGTCTCACAGTAACGGGCTTAGCATGGACAACAGTGGGAACCGTCGCAACCGATGAAGCCCGCGGTGGTCAGTTGTCGCCCGTCCGATCCGTCGGGACTCGGTAAGTTCAAAGGTGCGGCGTGGCGCGGAGGCGCCTGTCGCAGCCTGTACGGGCGCGTTTCTTTTTGCTTTGTTTAAGGCTCCCACAGACAGGCGCGACGCGACAGTGCGACACAAAGGCGCCGCTCGTCGCGCGACGAGCGGTGCCTTTGTGTCGCCGCGATTCGCGTCGCGTTTCGCGCCTGTTCATAGGAGCCTTTATTTGCGATTGCTCGGCACGGGCCGCGACAGGCCTCAACAGGCGTAGCAACGCCTGGGGCGGCCCGTCGGTTAACTAACGGGCCGTGGGAACGCGGCATTTGGCAGCTTTGGTTTTCCGAGCCATGCCCGTACCTTGCAAGAGGAGAGGAGTAGCCATTGCATGTACACAACTCTTTAAAATTTACAAAAAAAAAATAGTTCCTAAGCAAGTATCTACATATCTAATGATGACGATGCAATGGAAGTCAAGGTTACTGATAAGCGCGCAAGTCAAAATGATCGACAAATAAATCTGGAAGTAGGTAGTAATTAAAATTATAGATAATTTTCAATTCGTATTCAGCTTTCAATTATCAGCATAAGGCTCGATCCCGCAAACAGGCGCGACGCGACTCTTGTAGAACAATTACTATGAAAACTTCATGGAAATTGTTTTACAAGAGTCGCGTCGCGTTGCGCCTATCTGCGGAAGCCTTAATACCTATACATAGGTACGTTACACATTACATTTAAAGGCCAAAGGTATCGCGTAACTGAATTTTAATGCAATCTTTACTACCTACCTATATGTATTTGCAAATGTCAGAACCATGGATCCCGGTCTTTTGGAATATTATTAAAATAGTCTATAGTTCCATGCAATAGTCAGTCTGATAGAACTATGAACCTACCTTTTTACCTAGCTTTTCCCCAACTATGTTGAGGTCAGCTAGTCTAACAGGAAGCAGCTGGATACCAGCATTTTACATGGAGCGACTGCCTATCTGACCTCCAGAAACCAATTATTGGGTGACACGATACCCAGGTAAGATTGGTTGACGGACTTTTTGGGCTTCTGACAACCCGGAACGACTGTCAAAGATCCACGAATAACAGCCGGGACCAACGGCTTGACGCGCTTTCCGAAGCACGGAGAGGTCTCGATAATGTAATGGATGGTCACCCATCCACGAACTGACCGCGGCAAGCGTAGCTTAACCTTCGATCGACCCGTCCGACTGTTATCATTTAACCACGAGATCACATGAGTAAACGAGATGATGATAGAATAAAAAAATAGGTACCGTGAAATATGCCAACTTTGCCAATCAAGGTATCTTTGCCCTAAAAGCGATTTATAAGCAAATCTAGCAGATTTGCTTATAACTTGCTTTTAGGGCAAAGATACATTGATGCCAACTTTGCCAAACAAAGTATTTTTGCCCTAAAAGCAATTTATATTTGCTTATATATGCTGGGCAAAGATACCTTGATTGGCAAAGTTGGCATATTTCACCGGTAGGTATTTACTTATGTAGGTGTATTGTAAATAGATGTTTACAATTTCAACAAAGTTACATACTTATACATAGTGTGAACTCTTAATAAAAATGAATATTTAGGTGTAGATTTAAATACTTTAATTACTTATGTGACATACTCGTACATATCAAATTATCAAGAGACAGTGTCAACAGAAAAAGGTGATAACAAATGCTAATTTACACTGAATCTCTAAAAACATACATCGTTAACAAAACATAAGCTGTATTATGTAATTTATTCAAAGAGTAGGTACCTACGCATAATTAATTTACTTTAGATACATAGGTACTTTTAAGTGAATTTGAGGGAATATGCTAGCATTATGCTATAACATTCCATGGTTTCCCGTTGCCCTTAATCGTGGGTTTTACCTGAAACAACAAAATTTTAAATTATACTTAAGTCGGTACTGCTGAAAACACCTAAACAACCATCATCAAAATTAATTCTAGGGACTTATCATCATCTTTAAACGAGTCCTTGGGGACTTTTTGAACCTTATTTGATAAGATAAAGTTAAGGTACGCTACCCTGTTGTATGGACCCCGGTAGGTACCTACTAAAATATCTGTAACTCAAGCTGCCCTCCTCGAAACCAACATTTTTATTTGCAAGAATTGCTTAATTTTGCTATTTGGCCTCCTTGCATTCTTGGGCAAATTAGGTCTAAAATAAATTATGTGCGTATGTAGGT
This sequence comes from Dryobotodes eremita, assembly GCA_917490735.1. Lineage (NCBI taxonomy): Eukaryota > Metazoa > Arthropoda > Insecta > Lepidoptera > Noctuidae > Dryobotodes > Dryobotodes eremita. The sequence goes on from OU823249.1 coordinate 11,638,136, forward strand.
AGGTACCTGTTTGGTAATCAGATCTTCGCAAGCCATTCTGATCCGAGCGCAGGTCGCTGGTATATCCAACACAAAGTCTGGAGACACTCCACTGTCCAATCTGGCTGCTTTTATAGCTTCTTTTATTGCGAATAATACTGATGCGGCGAGAAATAGAGGCGGTTCTCCCACAGCCTGAAAGCATAGAAAGTAGTATTTAGTCTGAAGTGTGGTGTCGGCTTATCCCACTTTTAGAAGGTACCACGTCCGTTTTACAATGGTCAAACTAAGTCAAAACGTTATGTTTTTAACGATATGCAATAGAATTCTGCACTGCTCATAAAGTCATACTATCACTATATAACTTTCATGTCACGTAAAATAATGACTAATTATGAAAAGCAAAAATATTACCTTGGATGAATAAACCGCACGTGGATTCGGAGCACCCTTCAGTAACGAAACATTAAAAACTTTCGGTATGTCTGCAAAGCCCGGTATCTTATAAGCTCCAGGTCCTCGCGAAAGTGCTTCTCCATCAGCTGAAAATACCATTTCCTCCAATATGTAAAAACCGTAGCCCTGCATAAAAGCACCTTCAATCTGTCCTATGTCTATAGCAGGGTTTAAACTTTCGCCGACATCCATCACTATGTCTGTTTGAAGGACTTGATGATCACCAGTCAAACAATCAATAATAACCTCAGAAGCGGCTACTCCATAAGTAAAATATTCAAAAAGATTTCCAGAATTTGTCTCAGGATTATATTCTATCTTTGGTGCAGCGTAAAAGCCCGTAGCGGATAACTGTACCCTGTTCACGTAAGCATCTATGACCCAGTCTCCCCATTTCCCCGTTGGACTTTTAGCTTTGAATGGCTCGAGTCGTGCTTTTATCACTTTACATGCTTCTACCACAGCCATCCCATACAAATCAGAATTTATGCTTGCAGCTGTTGGTGAGCTGTTAGGAACTTTGTCAGTCGACATTTCACTGATGTGTATTTTAGTGTAATCAATTTCTAAAGCCCTTGATGCCACTTGTATCATTTTAGTGAAGAGTCCTTGACCCATTTCTATTCCTCCAATGGAAAGTAGGACTGATCCATCTTTATACACTAACAAAAGTGCGCCTGCCTGCATTAGGACATCAACTTGGAAAGATATTCCATATTTTGTGGGTACTAGGGTGATGCCTTTCTTCTTCCATCTGTTTTGTCTGAAAAAGTATAAATGAAGATTTTATTAAAACCATGCTAATTTACGTTTATTACTGTGGCAGATACCAATTTTATCTTAGCTAGGTATGGGTAATAATATGATTAAAGAATATAATATATTTTTAACTCCTCTTGCTCAAAAATTCCATCATTGTAGCGTACCAGACCGGGGCTAAAATAGTATATTTTCCTCTAGGGGAAAAAGTAATATTTTTTTAAATTTGTGACATGGTCCAACGAGCCTACAAAATCGAAAAGTCTTTACTCATACGTAGAATAATCACTCGACTTATTACTGCTTCATGAAAAAGAACACTTTATTTTTTGAAAATGGAACTAAAAGCTGCGATCTCCTCGGTAGAATGCGTGGATTGCGTTTCGGCTGCAGATGAAATTAAAAAAGGCAGTGGCACGAAATCTTTAGAATTTTTATCTAATTACAAATTAAATTGGCGACCGAAATAATTTATTTTACAACAGTGAAAATGTCATCATCTAGTGAGAATGGAGAACCATTTTATTTTTTCGAGTGGGAGATCATCAAATGACTTCTCCCGCTCTGGGCGGAGCGGAAGGGCGTGTCAGACTCTTACTGACTAAAACCCACCCGTGTTCCTTCAGTTGCCTGTGCGCCAGGGCCACGGTAACTCTTTCCAACAATCCGCGACCCCGGCAGGCACCGGCACTATCGGACCCCGTCAATGTGGCTAACATCTCTTTGAGGCGCGAATGGAACACGATGCGCCGTCGACCCGGGCCTGGTCCTTACCGGACGGCGAGCTGCCCGTTGCTCGCCGTCCGCAAGCCCGCGTCTACGGTGGCCGGGAGTCGGCTATCGACTCCCGATGCCCAGGGTGTTTCCTCCTGCGGCGGCTAGGGGCGTGAGGGCGCATCGATTGCCTCTCCCTCACGCGCTCCACCTCCTCCTTCGCGAGCATTAAAGCTTCGCAAAAGGAGTTGACGGCTTCCCATTCCCTCTCGCTCCATACCATGGCCTGGACCAGGGCCGAACGCGAGAGATCGCCGCCGCCGATCGCCACCACGAGGACACTGCGGTGCCCCGCCCAAGCCGGGCAGACCTCCACCGTATGCTCTACCGTGTCCTCCGGTCGATTCACACAATGATAACACCCGGGCGTTTCCTCCCGCCTTATCTGAAACAGGAGCCTTCCGAAACAGCCATGTCCGGTGAGGACCTGCGTCAGGCGGTAGGTGAGGACGCCGTGGCGCCTCTCAAGCTACTCCTCAAAAAGGAGACTTACCGCCCCAATTGTGGCGTGCCCAACACTGAGTTGCGACAGTCGCACTTTCTATGCCGCCATGAGATCCCGCGGAGCTCAGTCCGCTGTGCCGCTATTTCTCGCGGCAGCGGAGTTACGCTCCGGCGTTTCTCCTCCTCGCGCTACTCCCAAATGTGCGCGAGGACTTTTAGCTCCAGATCCCATGGCGGCATTCCAGCAAGGAGGCTCGCCGCCTCGCAGGAGACCGTGCGGTATCCCCGGACCAGCCTGATGGCCATGACCCTCTGGGACGCGTTCAACCGGCGGGCTGGTCGGCGCCTCAATGAACGCGCCCACACCGGTGCCCCATAAAGGGTCATGGACTGCAGGACCCTCTCGTAGAACCTCCGGCAGGAGGCATTTGGACCCCCTGGATTGGGCAAGAGCCGCTTTAAGGCAGCCCCGGCTCGCTCCAGTCTGAGAGACAAACGTCGGAAATGCTCAACGAAGTTCCAGCGGCTGTCGAGGACGAGTCCGAGGTACTTTATCGTCGACTCGACGCCGATGTGAACCCCTCCTACCGTTATTTGGAACCCGACAGTAGCGCGTTCCGAGGACCATGAAAACACATGGCCTCGGACTTGTGCAAGGCCACCTCGAGTCCCAATTGCCTGATCCTCTGGACAACTGTGGCAACCCCGCGTGTCATCCATTCGGCCGCAGCCTGGTGCGACCTCCCCTGCGCCAGAACTAGCGTGTCGTTAGCGTAGCACACAACGCTGACGCCGCTAGGGAGGTCGGCGCGCAACACCCAGTCGTACCCGATGTCTCACAGATGCGGCACCAGGAACGGTCTCTGTGGGACACCGCGCGCCATCTTTCGCCGGTTTCATTCTGCCAGGTGACCGGGGTAAATGACGGCCCTGTCCGTCAGCTAAGCCTCGACCACACGACAGAGGTAGATCGTCATCTGGTGATACCGGAGTGCCTCCCTGATGCAACTCCAGGGCAGGGTATTGAAGGCATTGGCAATGTCTAGAGACACCGCCAAGACGACCCCACCCCGGCCCACAGCATCCCCCGTCTTGAGGGCTCGCACGCGCATGATGGCGTCCACCATAGAGCGCCCCCTGCGGAAACCAAACTGGCTCTCCGCCAAATCCGGCCCCACCCGCACCAGCCGCTCGACGAGGCGGTCTGCAATGACTCTTTCAAAGAGCTTGTCCAACTCGTCGAGCACCACGATGGGCCGGCAAGCGGACGGAGAGTCCGCAGGGCGCCCCTACTTCTTAATGAGGACCAGTTTCCCCGTCTTCCAACGAAGTGGGAACTGGCCCTCCTCCAAGCATGCGCTTAGGAGCCCTCTTAGTCGAAGCCCAAGCCAACCTCCAAGGCCAGCACCCAGTCTTTTCCAGGTAAGCCGTCGGGTCCTGGGGCGGTATTTTTGGCACTCAGACTACGTACCGGCACTCTCAACTCTACCTCGGTCACCTCAGGAGCATCGTCGTCGTCGTTAGTTGTGTAGTCCACAGTAAGCACCGCAGGAGGCGGAGCCATGGGCGGGGGAGTATGCTCCCCTCGCGAATGGAACAGAGCGCTCGCCATGCTCTCCACGAGCTAGGGCCGGAGACTGCGTCAGTGGGGGTGCCCATGGGCGGAGTTTCTCCCGCACCATTTTATACGGGTGTCCCCATGGGTCCCTGTTCAGAGGCCCCAGCGACTCCTCGCGGGCCAGTGCCCTGGCCCGCAGGATCTCCGCTGAATGGAATATAATATACGAGGTAGTTTTACTCCCGAGCCAAAGGTCGGGAGTAAAACTACCTCGTATATAATGGGTAATTTTAGCCCCTTGTATAACAATCTACTATTTATGATCAAAAAATTTACCTATTAAATTCCGCAACGTCTTTCTTCCTCTTCCAATAGTTAGAAGTTTCTATACATTCATTCCAACACCTTGACAAAGTGCAATACGTTAGCGTCTGATTGTAATGGGTCAATGAGCCTTCTTGATACAGATTTCTTTCAACTATCTGCTCATAACTTTTTCCTAATGTTTCGGCTATATGACGCATCATAGTTTCTGCAGCCAGCATTGATTTTGGAGCCCCGAAACCCCTGAATGCTGTGTTCGAAGGCATATTAGTTTTGCAAAGATATCCGTATACTTCGATGTTAGGTATGAAGTAGCAATTGTCCACGTGCACCAATGCTCTTTCCATCATCTGTAATTAATTTCAAAATAATTCTATTATATTATTTACCAAAATGAACATGGTTTGCAAAATTAAGCAGAATCCTCAGGGGGTTTAATGATCTCAAAGAAGTAATGGGGATCTAGGAGACCAAATTATATTAACAGTTCAGTTAATTTATTAACAGCTGTGGTCTTACCGCACAAGATATATCCATCGAGTTTCCTGCGTTTCCATATATCTCAAATTTTGCACCAGTTATTATTCCTTCTTCAGTAAATCCTACTTTATATTTGATCAAACAAGGATGTCTGTAGCCGGAAACTTGCATATCTTCATCTCTGTCCAACACAGCTCTAACAGCCGCCTTGAGTTTATATGCAGCTACTGCAACAGGTATAGCTAATATGGTAGCTCTTGTTTCTTTGCCACCGAAACCGCCTCCAACTCTCTTTACTTTCGCAACAACTTTGTGGTTTGGTATTCGAAGTGCTGTTGAGGCAATGTGCTGAAATAATGACAAAATTAGTTATACAAGACATTACCACTGTCTTATACTTCTATTGGCTTCACATTTGAACGTTTCAATTCGTTAAAACTTACTGCTATTTCTTCTGGATTTTGAGTAGTTGCTATAATTTCCAGTTCATCCTCTTTTCGAATGGCGTAAGCAGATATGGTCTCAAGATAAAAATGTTCTTGGGCCCCATTTCGTACGTATCCTTCTTTTACGTAACTGGAATTATTGAATACCTCATTCACGTCACCTTTGCGGAGAATGCGAGGATACCCAGAAAAAAATGATCCGTGTGAAATAGCATCTTCCAGCGTTACAATGACAGGTACTATACGCTCGTAAGTAACAACCACCAAGTCTTTTCCTTTCCTCGCTGCACTCTCTGACGTAGCTACTATAGCTCCTATCACACAAGCCCGACTAGTTACAATTTCACTACAAAATATTTCTTCATCTTTTATAATAGGACCCATCTTATTACATTCTGTATCTAAATCCGCAGCTGATAGAAATGCCTTCACTCCTGGTAGCAACAAAGCTTTACTGGCATCTATAGATTTTATTTTTGCATGTGCTTCTGTGCTAAAAACTAGTTTTAAATACAGCTCACCCGCTACGGGAGGAGTATCATCACAATATATTGCTTCACCGGTGGCTTGCTTTAGAGCTGACGTATGAGTTATCGGCCTGCCAACAGCATCTGAAACTATTCGTTTCTCGTTTCTTATTTCAAAGAACTGTGAACTGTTTGGTTGTTCTATTGGTATTTCCTCGACACCACTTAAGTCTTTATAATTGATTTTATTAACGCCATTAGATCTGTTTAATTGTAATACATATAAATAAAACCTAAAAAATAAACTCAAACAGAGCGACTTGCGGTATTCGGGCATTCCTCCGGGAACTGAGATATCCAGCTGCAACTCATTTGTTAACGATTCCAATGCTACAGTTAACATTTCTTGATCCCATCGATGTCCAAGAATGAACTCTGAAGTTGCTTTCGCATAAATCGTAGTTGGCCCCATACCTCCGTAACACAATCTTGCATCAAGTACTGTATTGGTAACTGGATCAAATATAACATTGAAGGCAGACGTTACTATAGAAATATCATCTTCTTTTCGTCGAGCTTGTTTATACGCTTTAAAGTACTGCATACTTTCAGAGAACGGAATTTCAATAGAAACAACGATTTCATCATCATCAAGAACCGTATTTCTGTATCCTTTAAAAAATGTTTCATCGATAACAACTTTTCGTTGTCCCTTGTTCTTGCTATGAATATTCAATACAGCTGAACAAGCCATTAAAATGGGATTTAAATCGGATATTGGACTAGCTGTTATAATATTTCCAACGAGTGATGCTACGTTCCGAATTTGATCCCCAGCAAACCAATGTAGCATTTCATTTATTGTTTGATACACTTTAGATTTCGCGGGATCTGCGTCAATTTGTTCTTGAAGGAATCTAGATAATTCACTTAGGGTGGTAGTAGCGCCTATGATGATGCCTTCAGTTGAAACTTTGCAAAAGTTCATTTCTGTTATTATTGACGGATACAGCAGCACTGGATAGACTTTCTTTTTAAATTTAACTTCCACTCCTATTTCGCTATTGCCAGCAATTATTTTAGAAGATAGACAGTTGGATTTTAAAATAAGTAGATCGTTAAGTGTTTGCGGCCGAATCCATGTAACATTTTCTCCTGGAAAAAGTAAATACTCCTCTGCATAACGACTATCTAACTTCAACTCTGGTGGGAAAATTGGTTCTTGTGTAGGATCGTATGGTTTGAACAAAGACTTATTAAACAATTCATCGCTGGTACCGTTTAGTTTCCTATTTCGACAACACTCTTCGCCCATTGAACAGGAATTGTTTTCATCTTCATGGCTATAATATCTTTCCCATCCTTCTATAAAAGTTTTGAACCCTTCAATGATGGGTCTGTATCCAGTACATCTGCAAAGGTTTCCCTGTAACGCTGTTTCTATGTCGGTATAATGTATTTTGACTTTATTTCTTAGTAATGCATACATGGACATTACTATGCCAGGTGTGCAAAACCCACACTGTGATCCATGAGACTTCGCTATCCTTTCTTGCACCGGGTGTAAGCGTTCTTGCGTGGAGCCGATTCCTTCAACGGTTGTGACTGCTAAGCCGTGCATGGCACAAACGGGCGTCAGACATGCATTAACTGCAATGTGCCTATAATGAAAATATATAAGTTATGGATATTACTAGGTAGATAGGTAGGTATATACATTGATTTTCAAACTCCACGCCGCGCCGTGAACATAGTACTCGTATTTTGTAAGTTAGATAGTTTCGGCGCTACGTGGATAGTGTGGACACCATGAATAGACAAAGGTTTCAAACTGATAGTAAAAGATAAAAATACTTTGCGAACCAACAGCATCGACTAGGCATTTAATTGAAAAGAGTCAATTAGAATAATTTAAAAATACACCTCTTGTTTTAATTATTGAAAAAGCTACAAAAACTAAAATTAATCAACAACTAATAAATAGTACAAATATCGCAGCAACAAAAAGTTGCGCCCAACGTGGGGCTCGAACCCACGACCCTGAGATTAAGAGTCTCATGCTCTACCGACTGAGCTAGCCGGGCTGCGATTTCTGCATCCAAAATGGTCATCTAATCATGAATGTCATCAAAACTGAAAAGGATACTTGATACGATCTTCAGTCTTCAAATATTGGGAGATCATAACTGTGCAAGCCCCGCAACCGCCTTCTCCGCATCCATATTTGGTGCCGGTAAGCAAAAGTTTCTTACGAAGGTAAAAAAGAAGTGTCCATTCTGGGTCTGGATTTTCCTCGATGACCTGAAACATTATTATAAATTATTTCACTTATCAAATTATATATTTTACCTACGGTTTTAATTTTTTTTTCGATTTTTTATATACAGGGTGGCCGGAACATTGACGTCCAAAAATAAAATTTAGGTCCCTCGTATCGTGGGGTATCCGAATCACCCCCATGTATGTTCCGCGACTTTTCATAGTTTTCGAGTTACGAATTTTTTTCTGATTTTTTGAGAATGATCTTTTGATCTTTTATGAGAACTTTTTCATAACTTTCATCACAGTTACGAAGCTGATTATTTTATGCATAAAAGTACTACTCACGAAGATTCAGTTGCAAAAAAAAAATCTCGACAAAGCCATGTACTTTTTTTTTTTATTTTTTTTAGATTGGTCAGGTCGATCATTCTCAAAAAATCAGAAAAAAATTCGTAACTCGAAAACTATGAAAAGTCGCGGAACATACATGGGGGTGATTCGGATACCCCACGATACGAGGGACCTAAATTTTATTTTTGGACGTCAATGTTCCGGCCATCCTGTATGTAGGTAGGACAAAACTGGAGACATATCTACAGAACAATAGGTACACTAACTACCTATAGCCCTAAAAATAAAGTACCTAGGGAGATACCTACCAATCTAGGTAGGCATGATATTATTATACTTCCTACATAGATAAGTATCTTGTGTAGGTACTTACTACCCATACGAGTAAAAGGGGACGTGAGAAGGCCCACTGCTATTCGATCTAGACTGAAACTTGATAGTTATGATGGCGCTAGATATTTGTTTAGACAGAGTTGTTTGTATCGATCAAAATTCCATTTTATTCAATGTCTTAACTTTAAGTTAGGTTCCTAAGAAAGTCCCGATTAATGTTTATTGAAATTTAAATGCAATAACTTAGAATTATGTCTGTAAGTAGGTGTTGTGCATGTTTTTTTTTAAATAAATGTACCTACCTACGTACCGACTTACCTAAAATAGGTAGCAGGTACCCACTCCAATAATAGGAGGTAGGTATGTACCTACTTTACCCCAACGTGCAATATGTATGTAGGCACGATGTCGGTCTGTCTATACCTTGTAGGTACCTACCTAGTTACGACAACATAGTCAGCGAAAAAAGTCAGTACCTAGTACCTAATCACTGTCCACACAGAAAAGATTTCAAAACAAAAACTTGTAGGTAATTTATTATTTTTACTATGAATTTGACATGTTTAAAACAATGATGAATTAATAAGATTCAATTCAGTGCAATTTATAACTAAACTAGCTTCTGCCCACGGCTTCGCCCACGTAGATGTCGGAAATTGTCCCAAGGGAACGTGCCTATCATCCAAATCCATTCAACCGTTATAGCGTCAACAGATAACAGACAGACGGATAACAAAGTCAAAGTCAAAGTCAAATCATTTATTTCAAATAGGCACATAAAAGGCACTTTAGAACGTCAAAATTTACAAAAAAATAGAATTGATTCTAGTTGCCCTTTCCAAAAGGTAGTTTCGTATGGAGAAGAATGGGCAAGAAACTCCACCGTTACTCTTTTAAAATATTTTACAATATTATGTAAGTTCACATTAATTATGTAATCATATGTGAAGACGATGCACCTAGAATATAATTACTATACCACAATAGGTAAAAAGAATTAAATATAATGCAAAGCCAGGTAAATTAATTATGTGATAGATACATGGTGCTCACATATTTACAAATATTGAAAAGTAGATGATGTTTCCAAAATTTGCAAGTAATTTTGCAACAAATGCAAGTAATTTTTATTTTTATTAAACAGCACCCTAATTGCGTAACACACTATGAATCACAATCTGAATCACTTAGAGTAGTGTGTTACCCACTATTCCCCATTGGGGAAGGTCGGGCAAAGCTAATTGTAGATGGCGTGATCATAGCTAGGTCCCTACGGCCTACAATAAATTTGACAATTCGTTTATTCTTTCCATTTCGTTATGTTTCATGAGATTGGTTTTATTAAAAAATTTCGTTATTTTCGGTGATTTCAATATTTTAAATCAAGTACTTGACATGGAAAGTGTCAGAATTTTAAACCTTAAACATTTCCTCGTAATAACTTTCTTCAAAATGTTTCCGACACAGAACTTCGAACTCTGTTTAATGTAAAAAAAATATATATCTTCTAATTTTAGTATCTTTCGGGAAAAGGTGGACTCCAATTTCGGAGCACTTAACAACACAACAACGCGTCATTCTCGCAAAAATAAAATAAAACCTCCTCACGCCTTTAATATTAGCTTGTGTTTGGAATTGGCTACGATAGGGCCATTTTGACAGTTTCTTTCCCCATTACCCCGCAGGTTTTTATGATTCTAAATGTGTAACTTAAAAATAATAATAATTTATTTTAATGTTATCATCCTTAATTTGAAATACTCTAGCGCCGCCATGGACCACGTATTACACAGGTACACATTTTAACTAATTTATTTTATAACTTCAAATTGTAATAACTTAGCGGGTGAACCAATTCAAATGAAATAAATAGGTACTAATATTACCTCAAGATTCGGGTTGTGAGTTGTGTCTTTATTTCAATACAAATTACAAAAATTTCAATAATCATTGTGAATTTTAAAATCGTCCCCTATTTTACTCCCCTTTTTTTTTACTCCCCTGGGGGATGATTTTACAAAACTCAAACTCAAAGCATTTATTTCAATTAAATCATTTACAGGCACTTTTGAATTGTCAAAGAGTCTGTCAGTTAGTCAGAAAGTTGAAGCTAGTTGCCCATTCCAAAACGTAGAGCTCTATGGAGAAGAACGGGCAAGAAACTCCAAGGACACTCTTTTTAAATCAAGATATTACAAAATCCTGGGTACATTATTCTTGTCATTATTCAAAAACGCTGAAACCAAGATTTTTTTATTTCGTACCAAATGCAAACATTCATATTCCTAACTTAAGAAATGCTAAGCTTTCCATACAAACTTTCATATCAACTTTCCCCCTTTTAGGATTATTTTTGGGACAAAAAGTAGCCTATGTCCTTCGCCAGAATGCCATCTATCTCCTTGCAAAATTTTATCGAAATCCGATCAGTGTTTTAGGCGTAATAAGGTAACTTACAGACAGTCAGAGTTACTTTCAAATTTATAATATTAGTATGAAAGTATGGATAGTACTTACCTATGGATAATGAAAATTATGATGAAATAATAAAATAGTACACAAATTAATACGTAAATACGCCTTATGAATGTTTCGGGTTATCACTTAACGCGGATGCAATCGCATCAGGGTTAAAAAGGTTACCGACCCCAAAATTGTTTTGTAACAACTTACTGAATGGTTATCGTTATTATATAAAATAGGTACACAATACAACACCAAGGGCGCTGCACAAGTATTTCCGCTTAGGTATTTATTCAATACAGCCCTAAGAAAAAAGATCTAAGCCTTAGTAGTTGCCTACATTGTCTACCTACCTAAGCAATCATGACAGGAACGCCACATTGGCGAACACAGGGTTTCATGCCCCAATCCTTAAAATGCATATTTTTGCACTCTTGGGTTGAATTTCTGAAAACGCTGAACACGTAATATTTTCATCAAGATGATGCTTAAAAACATGGCTGCGTACGCGGACAGGGGAGGATCGGCATTGCGGACTTGCCTTCCTACACATCCACAGGGATTTCCCAATTGATGTCGATAAAATTATAGATAAGTTTGCCAAAAGCGGCACAAGGCGCGTTTACTTTATTCTGTAAAAAATCAAGCTAATACTTAAAACCTATTTTTTTTTTTGTATACTTGTGATTTTAACCCTAGCTCCGAACCTTGTCAGAATGGCCCCCCCAAAATGAAACCCTGGATCTGCCTCTCGTAGGTACCTATGTAACCTAGTGAAAGAGTTATCTTGGTAGGTACCTACTAGGTTTATAAGTACCTAGTAGATTCTATAACTGCATCTCTCACACTTTTATAATAATTATAAACCCCTTTATTTGTAAACGTTGCATCTAGTTAAGTAATGATTAGCGACTGTTTAACCATACATTATTGACGTTTAAACGTCACTCAACTTTAAACAACCCCCAATTCCCAAAGTCAACAGTAATCGCGATTGTCTACGCATCCTATCCTAGATGTATCCTACCTACTTCCTGTAGTTTTTATTCGCATGAAGGTAGGTAGGTACTTCACACGTTATTTTAATGGAAAAATCGAGTAAGTAGGCACGTATCCAGACTCCCAGTGTTACAGTTAAAATTAGTCGAGGAATGAAACAAGACCATATAAGAGGAATATACACGTTGGCCAGAAAGCAGACCGCAATACAAATTCTTGCAACCTAACTACAAACTATCTTAATAACTACTATACATAGGTACAACTACCTTATCACAGGTCTGTCTACAACACCTAGGTACCTACATTCCACTAGACAATTACCGAGATATAAATTAAAATGTATGTTTCTATCGATAGGATATTAAACAGAATTTCACGGCTAACGAGAACGGACCTAGACGTAGTTGACTATGATTCTGAGGTACCTACTTAGTCATAAGAATTTAAAAAAAAACACTGGTGCCGATTCTCTTGTCACAAAAGTCTAACTAGACTAAAAATCAGAAAAAAATCGTTTATTCCTGTCAAACGATGATTTCCCTTTCTGAAATAGACTACAAGTGACACAACTTAACTATATTTTAGTTTGACAGCACTAAGATGGCACAGAGTTAGTAATTTAGTGAAAATGGCAATTTTGCTATTCTGAATTTGACGTTTTTCACCAAAAATTTCGTTGGATAACTAAATCTGACTATATGTAATTGCGATTAAAAAGGTGTGTAATAAAATTAGTTGTCATGAACCACAGCACCGCGACTCCAGGTGCAAAACCAGTACTGTACCTATCTTTTTTTTCTTTTATTTTGCTTATATCTCGAAAATGGTGTGTCCTATCGCAAAAACAATGAAAATTTCGACCCCTTTTTAAAATCCTAAAACCCTTAAAAATCTATTTGAAGGTAATAATTTTTTATATTTTCCATACAAAAAGTGACAAAAATCCATATAAAACATCGAAACTGTCCCCCATGAGCACCTCCGGCTCTAAAAAAAATTCACTGGGTGGGGCAAACAAATATCACGTGGAGTCGCGATTGTCAAATTAAATTATAGTTGCGCTAAAATTATTTTTAAATTTAGAGATATTTTTGCTGAATAGCTTTAACATTCTAATAGCCCAAAGTAAGGAATTTTAGTGATAGTTTAGTTCGGTGAACAAGATAATCGGCACCACTGGCAAGTAACTAACTTAATATAACAACACAGATAACTTACCTTTTTCCCATTAACGAAGAAAACCAAAGTTCTTTGCGCGTCTTTTGGTATCAAAATGTTTATCGAGTCCATTAGTATGACTTTGAATTGATTTGATTACCTAAACCGGTTTCTTATTACCGACGAACTGCGTCCGATAGAACGCGTCTCTCTCGTGTCACTGCCGCCGATGCCGCGTCTATACTGAAGCGTACCTAATAAAATACAAAGCTACAGCACCCTAATTGCGTAACACTATCAATCACAGTCTGAATCATTTTGAAGCCTATTGCTAATCCATTGCTTCTTGGTTGGAAATATTTGTCCCCTCAACAACGTAAATTACGCAATGAATGTTGTTGAACTGTCAAAATGAAAGCCATTCCTACTGTTAGTGTGTTACGCAATTTCCCCGAACCACCGTAATTAGTTGATTAGGTTATTAATTGTTCAAGAACAAGAATTATAAATACAGAAATCGCCACTTTTTAATGGGTAGGTAGTTCTTAAAACAATTGCACTAGAAACCAGTTATTTTGCTAATTACTTTCCTAGACAAAACTTTATCGCGTTCGTTATTTGCGCGGGATGAGCGAACAGATGTTCTATGAGGATTTGTAAGACGAGAGAAATGAGGTGCTGAAGTCAAAGCCAAAGTTTTTATTTGTAAAATATAGGGGGGGTGTAAAAACAGGTGTTGTAAATAAAATATGTTTAAGTACACTATGTTTTGCCGTTGACGGCGTACCTAAATACCATAAATCAATAAAGTAAGTATCTTTTACACTTAGGTAGGTATGTAACAGAATTAAATGAGACTGTTAAAATTTGTATGGGAAGTGGTCTATGAACCAATAGCGATACTGTAGTGATATTTCTGTCGGGATAGGTACCTCAACTATACCTATCCTTGTGCAAAGGGGCATCAAAATATAACCCGACAGTTTTGAGAAAAATAATACTTTAGAATTTACATTTCTTGCTACATTTTTTAATTTAGAAACGTTTTAACGGGCATTTCTGACTTTATAATACTTAATTAATGTGTTTTTCTGCTAGACAAAGTCACTTGCCACCTCGAAAGTATCGAATTTCAGATATTTTTTACTTTAGAAACGGTTTAACGGGTATTTCTGATTTTATAATACTTACCTAATTAATGTGTTTTTCTGCTAGACAAAGTCACTTGCCACCTCGACTGTATCGAATTTCAGGTTTTTTTCGTTTTTAACCGACTTAAAAAAAGAGGTTCTCAGTTCGTCGGAATCTTTTTTATTTAATTTTATTATTTAGAAAATTCTCTTTTTGTTGGAAAGGTTATACTTACCAAGTGTTTCCATTGTCACCAGGTCGGGTTTGAATGGGTATTTCTGACTTTATTAATGTGTTTCGCTGGTAGGCAGTCAATTGTCACCTCAACAGTTTTTTTAGTACCGATGTTTAAGTAGGGTAAAACACCCATTTATTGGCACTTAAAGGAGTAACTTGAATAAACCATTAAAATTTGGCATGTCCTTTTAATTTTAACAAGGTAATAAGTATCCATATTGGTTAAATAAACATATAAGATTCTTTATATGTCCTTGTTATTTCAAAATAAAGTAAATTATTCAATAGTTTTCATGTTAAAAAGAAATGTCTGAAAAATCCAAATGTTGGCATAGGTAATCCCTTTATTGGCAGTGAAAATTACCTATTATTGGCCCCTCATTCATTATGTGGGTATACACTTGAATGAGTAGAAGACAATTTAACAATATTACAGATATTCTAAACTGTAGGGGTTTAATTAATATATAGATAGGTATATTTGAGTAGGAACATTAGTTTAATAAACATACAAATAAAAGAAAAACATACATTAACAAAACATATGAACTCTTGAATTACAAAATATTCATAAAAAACAAACTTTTCTTATAAAATTATAAGTTATAACAAAACAGATAGGTACTCTATCAGCTACATTCTTAAATTAAGTGAGATCAATCTATTCCTCTGTATACACCTTACGCCTCGCCTGTTCTGATTTTCCTTTTACATAATTTTTCGCCCTTGGTTTCATGTTAGTTAGCTGAAACGAATATCAATGTTACCAATTATTGGCAAATCCGAATTACCAATTATTGACACATGCCAATAAATAGATTTAACATCATTGGCAGGGGGCCAACATTTGAAATAATGCGCATATAATTTATAGAGTGAGTTAATTTAAGGTGTTCTTTGAATTACAATAGAAATAATGCATATTTTACCTCAGTTGCATTTTTTTTAAATAAAACCTGTTTTTGGCATGGGTGCCAATAAAATGGTTAACGGCATATTTTTGATACCAAATGTTAGCACGGGTAAAATAATATAAAAATCGCCATTAAAGCAATAAATAATGAACGGATAAAATAAGATTAAGCACTCATAAATCACATAAAATAACATTTGTTGTCAAAATTCAAATGATCAACTAGGTATACAAAAACTAAAATGAGTCTTACCTTAGCAAAAAATCTAGATTTTGATTTTTTTTTTCCCACCAATGTTCAAACACATCAAAAATGTTCTTACCGAGAAGCTATATTGAAAAAACATCTGTTTCTGTATTGCCGGTGCTATAGAGTATAAAACTACCAATCATTGCCTATTTGAAAAAATATGGTTTGTATTCTGGTAATCTCATTATAGTTAAAATAGTGTAAAAGGTGCCAATAAATTGGTAGGGTGCCAACGTTAGGTTAGTTTACCCTACTTACTTTTTTTTATATTTGTGTAGGAAGGTTACGTCTTAATTCAAAAAGTTACTCCAAAATACGAAAAATAAGAAGGACTTATATTTGTAACAGTAGAAAAAAGGGTGTAAGTATCAGTATAGTAAAACAACTTTTTATACACATAATATATTTTAATTTTAAAATTCATCAATTATAATGGAATTAAAAATTCAGCTGTACGTAATATCGTTTACTGTCTGTTTATCGTAAGACAGAAACCACACAATTGTCATAATATGACCGCAGCATCCCAGAGTACCTACGCGTGCCAGATTTGCATGTACAATAATATTGCTTAATAGAATCTAACCCACGTCCGCTTTCGTCTACCAAATATTATATTTATTATTATTTATATCAAGTATTTTGTAATAGGTACTTATTAATGAGTTGTTCCGGTGGACATCTGTGGTCTTCATCATCAGTATCACCTTACAAAATGGTGTTTTCCGAGAGCAAATGCACGAGTTACTATAAAAAATACCCAAATTGTTATAGGTGTGCCTATAATATTTGAAGAGTTCCCTAGTTTTCTCCAGGATCCCAACATCAGATCCTGACTTGGTGAATATGGGAACATTTGGGAAGTAGGTAAACCTTTGAAACAAAAAATAATTTTCTAAATCGGTCGACCTGTCTTCGAGTAATCGATGAACATAAATATTAAAAAAATGTAAAAAAGATTCCGAAGAACTAAGAATCTCCTCCTTTTTTTGAAGTCGGTTAAAAACGAAAAAAGAACTGAAATTCAGTACTGTTTGACAAAATCTTTCCAGGCTAAATGATAAAAATTATCCTAAAACAACGTTAACAATTTGGGGTACCTACAAAAGTTGTAAAATTTTTAATTATTAGAACAACTTATAAGCAAGTATTAACATTTCTCCTACATTAAACATTTTAGTTAGTACCTATATATTTAGAGGGTGGCAAATATAATATAATCACAGCATAACTCTTAATGAATATATTTATCCACTTATTTTGTATTATTGTCTAGGTACTCATTAACTGAATAATATGCCTTCTGCGCGAAGAAGCTGTTTAACCGGGGGGGGGGGGGGGTCAAGCAAGTCCTAGGAGTAATAGTTTTCTGTGTGCATGTCTGTAAGTATAATCAGCCCTTACTTTTAATCCCTTTAGTCATTGTTGACAAATGCGTGCACTGACTGGACAGGTCCACTAAATCTGTGTGGTTTTTCCTCAAAAGACCATTTCAGACACTAACCTACATGGTCTTCACATGATCTGACCAAGATTATGTCTGGACTTTAAAAGAGACTGTGACCTCTGAGTTTGTTTCGGCCTTTCTTCTCAGAGTAGCCAAATAGGAACGCCGACCTCATCTAATTTTTAAAATGTGATTGACGTGCAAAAGTGTTTGTACAAACCTACTTACAGAAATAAAATCATTTATCATTTATTTATCATTAACAACAAGACATAAGCTGCCATTGTACCACATTGTACTACATTATAAACAATTACTTATTAGAAAACATTTGACCCTTCCCAAAATTATTTGAATATAAAGACCTTTTTCAGATACATTGTAACGTCAACTACATTGTAATTAACTAAATTGAACTACTGTTTAGTCAACTTTGACCCCTCTATACATAGAATATTGGTAAAAGAAAAAGACATTGTATTGAAACACAGTAGAATGTTAAACAAACACTTTATTGTATTTGAATGTTCATAAAAGTACTCCCAAAACTTTAATAAATCAGTTATACAATTAGACTCTGTGTTTCAAAATCCCGAATCACTACGCCTGTAACATTGGCACAGTCGGTCGGTAGAATCAGTACGCCCGTAACATAAGTAGCCAATGCCAACGTCGCCCAATGGTTTGAAAATCGAGCTCCATACCCATAGAAAACTAAACAGAAACTTCAAAAAGAAAATGTAATCTCTCCCTTTAAATACATAATAATAACGTATGAATGGTATTACGTAGCAGCACAACGAGTGACAAAAAAGAAAAACGTGTTTTTTTTTGTTTTTATAACGGAATGGTAGTGAAGGGCTGATGCTAACACGAGCTTTTGTACCATACACGGCAATCAAGGTGACATACAATTCATGTAGGTACCTTTGGATGCCGCTTTGTAAGTAGCAAATTTTTGAAATCTTTGAAAGTTGCAGTTCGATTTATTTATACTATCGTTAGTTTATAGCCTGCTAATGAGTTTTATGATGAGACTTATGGACTAGAAAAAAAAAGGACTCCGCGCCACGCGTATCGAAAGTGAAGCACTTTAGACCATTTGTACAAAAATGCCTCACGCACACATTTACATCATAAGATGCAATTACGCGGCACTACGGCGTCATTGTAGGTACTATTTACGTCAAGTAATAAAATAATGGCTTCTTGGGTTGTGAAATTGTGTAAAAATAATTCTACATCCCAGAAAAAGTATCGAGGAATAACATAATATCACAAGTAAGACACTTATTTATACACATAGATCGGTACGGTGCTTCACTTTCGATATGCGTGGCACGGAGTCCTTCTTTTTTTTCTAGTCCGGGATGAACTAATTAAAAACGATATTGATTAATTACTTTATTTTTACAAAATTGCATTCCAAGAACTAAGTAACTCATTTGTTAATCACCGTGATTATGGTTAAGTTATAATTAGATACTAATGAAATGAGCACTAACCAGTTATGGTCTAGCGGGGCCAAATGGGCCCTAGTCACAATAAAATTCTATTGTCTGTAACATAATAGAAAGTTTACCGACGAAGCTTCAAAAAAAAACTATGAAACGAAAAATAAATATTAAAAAAAACGCTTATAAAATACCTTTCCTTATACATACCTATTGTATGTATCATGATAACAAACCGTCATTTTGTTAATATTCAATTTAAATAGGTACCGGAATTTTAGCTTTGTTTTCATGATACCTACATCGAATAAATTATCCATCATAAATAAAATAATTAGCTTTAAAATCTGACGCAAAAATTAGTTTCAAGGATCAAATATTGGCGCGCTAGTGTTGCAAGCTGTTGGCATTTTTTTCTATGAATGAAGTCTTGATCCTTTCCGTCAGGGTATAAAGTCTGGACTGTTTAAGGTGCTGCTGCTGAAGAAGGCACGGATTTTAAACTTTAAAAATAATTTTCCCGCGGGGTGTACGCAAAACTGGTGAGCATCAAAATGACGGGATCAAGTCCCTAATTTAAAATGTACCACATTAAAGTGTTTGTACTACATATGTACTATTTGTACCCTAAACAAGACATTTGTACCTGTAAAGGTAAAGGAAATAAGTCAAGACGTCTCTGGTTCTGCCACTTTGATGTCGAAGTGGCGGGACCTTCTGGAAACGCTATTCAGAGGCAGGTTATTCACACCCGAAGACTTAGTACTACATAATTATGTACCTACACGTATATACTCAATTTTTAACACAATTGTAAGTGCCAAATTAAAGTTATGTTCTTAAAACACTGGTCCCGCCAATTTGATGATTCATGATATCGCTGAATTCTTATGAAAATCGTTAGAGCTCGTGCAAAATCAATTGGGGAAACTTTGTACATCCTAGGTACATGAACGTGTGTAATTTAAGTATCATATTTTAATAACAAAGATCGGTTTTTTTTTTTATAGAATTGGACAGATGTATGCAGAAATGAAACAGGATTCTGATATATATTTTGATCAGTGGAAACCCTAATTACTTTACGTAGTTTGTATTTGACGAGGTAATTATCTCTAGATTACCTCTAGATCTAAACATTATAAGCACCTTAGTTGCCCTCGAAAAATCAGCTGATGAAATGATTCAAGATCTAATGTCATCAACTTATCATGCATTCTGGATGCAATAAAAACCATATCGTACTCACTATCATCTACTATATTTTTTGAACCTAATGATCTGAAGAAGATTAACATTATTGAAATTCCGAGACAAATGATAAATGATTTTATTTCTGTAAGTAGGTTTGTACAAACACTTTTACACGTCAATTATATTTTAAAACTAGATGAGGTCGGCGTTTCCTATCTGACTACTCTGAGAAGAAAGGCCGAAACAAACTCAGAGGTCACAGTCTCTTTTAAAGTCCAGACATAATCTTGGTCAGATCATGTGAAGACCATGTAGATTTGAGTCTGAAATGGTCTTTTGAGGGAAAAATACCACACAGAATGAGTGGACCTGTCCAGTCAGTGCACGCATTTGTCAGTAATCGTGCAGCTCAACTCAAAACTTAAGGAGCTCAACGATTCGACGAACAATACCAAAAAGAAAGGACATTTGGGTAGGCCGCATAAATTACTCAAACTGCCAGACTATGATTAAAACTAATCAAGAAAGAAAAAAATAAATAAAACAATGATCTACATAGTCTTTACATTCACAATAATTAAAATAATATACTATTTTACAAAGTAAATATTCATGTCAATATATTTATAAAAATTCATCAATGTCAACAGGTATAAAAAATCCTGAAATAATCTTGGTCAGATCATTTGAGGACCATGTAAGATTGGTGTCTGAAATGGTCTTTTAAGGAAAGAACCATACAGATTTGAGTGGACCTGTCCAGTCAGTGCAAGCATTTGTCAGTAATCGTGAAGCTCAACTCAGAACTTAAGGAGCTCAACCATTAGACGAACAATACCAAAGAAAGGACATTTGGGTAGGCCGCATAAAGCACTCAAACTGCCAGATCATCATTGAAACTACCTGAGAAAGCGGAAAAAAAAAATTAAAAAAAAACTGACGCACATAGTCCTCACATTCACAATAATTTGATAATTATGTTATACTTCAGAAAGTAAATTGTCATGTCATTCTATTTGTAATAATTATCAAATGTCAAAGTTTATGTAAAATACAAATTAAAAAAAAAACGCAAAAATAAAAATAACAAAAAAACTTTCAGTATGCAAAAAAAATTGGAGCAACTCAATCCCAAGCCTTTTTGTCCTCAATATAATCTTTAACGGTATAAAAGGCTTTCTGGCACAACTTACGTTTAATGAATGATTTGAATTTATTAAGGCTTAGATATTGAACGTGGCTTGGAAGTTTATTATAAAAGCGTATACATTGACATCTGAATGAGCCACTTATTTTCTTGAGCCTTGTTGTAGGTACAACAAATTTGTGTCTGTTCCTAGTATTTATACTATGGATATCACTGTATTTTTTACAGACAAATTTTATTTTTTGACAAATTGTGTTAAAAGGGAAATGCTATTCTATTCTATCTGTTATAGAGTTTATAGCTCCACCTACATCTAGCGGCATCGGGCATTATCAAGCTCATATTTCTCGAATAATTGGTAAGTGGGAGAGCTACGATGACTTAAAGACGAAAGTTAAGAAGAGTCAAACGTACACAGTACCTAATTGTTTAATACATAATATACGCAAAAATAAGTCTTATCAAACTTTATTTTTATTATATAAGTAACTTTTATCATTAGAACACTAAAGGCGCAACAGTTATAATTGGAGTTGGATCAATAATTAAATACCTACTCATCAAAAAAGTCTGAGCAATATGTACGGTTTTGAACTTTTGAACGATTTTTACTATTGTAATATATTTATATTTCTTTTATAAATAATAACTTATGCATTTTTTTAAGCATTAGTGATTAAAGCAACAAAATCCTTTATTCAATTGTTTCATTTAATCACAATAATTAACATTGTGTGTACCGTAACATACGTAGTATATAATAAAGTTAAAACGAAATTAAACTTTTCATGTTTTACAAAATTAAATAACGATTTTTTTTTTATTATTTGGTAATTCAATACAAAGTATGACCCCCTCAGTTGTAAAACTTGTCGGCAACGATTTTTCATTGAATTTATAAGATTGTTTATCTGATCCTGCGGCAATCGATCTCAACGGAATTTTAACAAGTCTTTCAGTTGCCGGATTGTCGACACTCCGTCATGGTTCTCTAGAACACGGCTCTGGAGCATCCATGCGTGCTCGATGGGATTGAGGTCTGGCGATTGTACAGGCCACGGCAATACCTGGATGTTTTCCATTGCCAAGTCCTCTCTGGTCCTCCGAGCAATGTGAGAACGCGCATTGTCATGCATGAGCGTGAAATCTGGGCCAAGACTTTGTGCAAATGGGTGAACATAAGGCCCGAGAGGACATCTTCAACGTAACTTCCAGCGTTCATATTACCATCTACAAAAACGAGCTCAGTTCGTCTGTTCTTCATAATACACGCCCATACCATCACTGTGGAGCCACTGTAAGGGTGCACTTCCTGGACGCATCTCAGCCGTTCAGCATTTCCGGGACGACGATACATTCTTACCCTTCTCGTATCAGGCCTTAATCCAAACCGGGACTCATCGCAAACTCAATTTTATCCCATTGCTCCTGGGTCCATGTAATGTGTTCCCTATACCATTCGTTTCGACGGGCGCGATTCCCATGGCGTATAGGTGGGCACCGAATTGAGCGTCCTGCTCGTAGGCCGTATTCATGCAGCCTATTTCTCACGGTTTGGTGGCTAATAACAACACCGCTTGAGAATTGTAGCTTTTTACATATCTCCCGGGCGGTTAAATCGGCTGATGTCTTGCATTCAGTTGTGTGTATCGGTCCTGTCGAGCAGTTGTATTCCTTCCACGTCCTGGGTGCTGCTCAGCAGGATCCCCTGTATTAACGTAACGCTGCCAAATACGACAAATCACGCTCCTATTGACACCAAAAAGCCGAGATACCTGGGACTGATTTCTTCCCGCTTGTAGCATTCCTACAGCTCTCTGCATTTCATCAGCAATCAAATGGCGTCGCTCCATGACATAAAAATGATTTGCCACTCAATTTTTACAAAAACGGTAGGTATATCTTAAAATGATTAAAGTTAGATAAGTACCAAATCTATCAAGCAACGAAAACACATGAAATCGGGAAAAAATTATTAGCTTTTATTTGAATGAAAACAAAACACAATCCAAAATTTTCTATTTTTAAAATCAGCCAGTACCTACCTATATGTTTCCGATAGGTAACAAAAATATTACCAAACTACTTTATTGAGAAAACTAAAGAATCAATTAATAAAACATGCAGTTTCTGTAGGTAGTGTGTTGCTTAGACTTTTTTGATGTGCGTAGATATATAGGTACCTAATTATTAAAACGATTTTGGGTTGTTTCATTTCTGCATAGATGTGTCCATTTCAAAGATTCAAATTCATTTATTCATCAAATATAAGCTAACAGTTTACACCAAATCACTTATATCTATGCTAATTCTACAAATTTACATAAAAAAGAAATTAACACTCTTAGACTAAACAGCTCAACAATTATTTCTTCATCATTTCAAAGATAGCAATGAAAGACAGATAACTTTTGATCCTACTTAGGTTATGAATACGAAAATTTCACACGTTAATGTATTTAGGACGTACTAAGTTTCCACAATTGATTTTGCACGAGCTGTAACGATTTTCATATGAATTCAGTGATAACATGAATCATCAAATCAAATTGGCGGGACCAATGTTTTAATCACATAACTTTAATTTGGCACTTATAATTGTGTTGAAAATTGAGAAGTATATACCTGTACATATGTAGTACCTACTAAGTCTTCGGGTGTGAATAACCTGCCTCTGAGTAACGCTACGTCAAAGTGGAGTGGAGGGACGTCTTGACATACTTCCTTTACCTTAAAAGAACAAATCCTTTACCTAGAAGTACAAATGTCTTGTTTAGGGTACAAATAGTACATATGTAGTACAAACACTTTAATGTGATACATTTTAAATTGCGGACTTGATCCCGTCACCTTGATGCTCACGCAAAACTGACCACAGCTGATCCTTGAATTCCCTATTACTTTCCGCGAGTTCGAAATTCATACACTTGCGCACAGTTTGCGATTAAGTACTAGGTAAGATCAGCAATGAAAATCCATTCACTGCCACATTTACAAATCATTAAAATTGAAACGAAATGATTTGATAAACTGGTTTTCGGCATTTAATATAGACAGAGTCAATTTTCTTTCAATGTAATTTGTTCCGATTTAAATATTTGCTTTCATTGCTGACCATGCCTACTTACTTACCTGTTTCTAGGACATCTCTAATAAAATTGTATCATTTTTCCATTGTCCGCCTAGTAGTCTAGGACATGGGGTCCAGGCGTTTCTTAAATATTCAATCGAAATCAACCAGTCAATCAATCAGTACGTTGTTCTCGAAGTTCAGGTAAAAATAAAAACATTAGGGATATGTAATAACAACATTTTATTCTCTACACTAATGTCTAAAATATACATTTCAATACTTGTACATAATTTACACATAAGCATATCTGCTTCCAAGTTTGTGTTATCATGAAGACAACTGATTAGCATGATTATAGTACCTACAGTTTCATACAAAATACAACTTATCTTAAAAATAGCTTATTTAATTAAAACATGTAATAGTAAAGAGCTTTAATTATTTATTCAATATTCTTACTTCCATAAATTATTTCAATTACATATGTGACAGATTTTAATCTACAGTTTAAAATTATAAAAAGGAGCTTATTTCCAGGATGTAAAAACTTGTATTTTATATTTATTTTTAAGTGTTGTCCTAATATAACATTAGAATGTTTATAACCCTATATTCAATGGATCTATATTTTCTTGTGTGTAGCCCTCTGTTTTTACAGTAAAATGTATAATTATATTGTTATGTTTTATTGATTTATTTTCAAAAAAGTTAAAAGATAAATAAATTGTGAGCAGTTGGCATAATTTGCTATACGTTGCCATCAATGCAATTTTGCATACAGCAACACCTGTTTATTTATTAGTCAATGTTGTGAAATGAAAATATTTAGTTGTGATCTAACACAGAAAAACAGTATGCATTCTTATTTACTCTCAAGCTGATTTCAACACACCTTTCTGTTCAAGTTCTTTCTCTACCATAGTACCTTCATAAAGAATCTTATCTTTCAATGCATCTTGTAGAAGTTGTGCATCAAACCGTTGTCTAGACCATGCATACCTACAATAAGACCAATATACCATAGTGGTCATTGAAAATGTTCCCACACCTATGTGCTGGGATAACATGGGACGAGATGTTTTTATGAACGCGGCTAAACCAACGCCCACTCCAGTTGCAATTCCATATAGAAAACTTTCTCTGAAGCACGGTATTTTGGATACATCCCTACCAAATAGTACTAATCCCTGAAATAAGAGAAAACGGTGGTTGATAGGCAATAATTAATAATTCCTACAATAATTTTTGTACCTATAACACAAAATTATTGTAGGTATTATTAATTACTGCCTAGTAATAAAGTGTTTCAAATGCACAATATAAAATATATAAAAAAAAAATGAAACAGTTATTTGCAAACAAACTAAAAACGAAAAAGTTTTTTCCTTTTATTACAAATTAAAATAACCTTTTTTTCTTCCTCCGCTTCCTCATCAAGCAAACTTTTCACTACCGTGTCCATTGTGCTAAGATTTATTATCTAAAGTCTTCAATTCAGAACTATGGAAATTGGAAATCTGAACTAAATTCGTAAATACCTATACAACAGAACAACACTAACCTCAAAACGCATTTGACATTTTGACATATTCATTTTTTAAGTGTTAATCGGTAGGTTGAAGCAAAGTCTTTTAATGTTTGGATTCTCCAGCTGCAGAGAATTTAATAATCAATTTTTTTTTTGTTTTTTTTCTGATGTGTTGTAGGACTGATAAAAATAAATTAGGGTTTTTGAGGCTAGTCATTGACCCTTGTCCCAAATGTCACGGCAATTGACATATGTTTTTGAAAATTATCCAAAATCTTGCTTTTAGTCACCTGTCCCACCGCCGCGCTGGCGACTAACGAGAAGCGAGTAAAGCTGGCAACTAAAAACGAGTTGACAAGCGACGAGCAGCGAATGCGCTACCGCGCGACGAGCGATTACTCGCTGGTATGCGTATATACCAAGCGTAAGTCGCTCAGCGAGTGTTTTGCGAGCGTCGCAGAGTAAGTACTCGCTTTTATAGCTCCTGTCGCTGCGACAAACGAGTTCTCGCCGGCGCGGGCGGTGTTAACAGTCAGCTACCAACTATACTATACAATATGTATCTTTTTACTTACACGGGACCTACAATATTTTGGACGTTTCTAGGGCGAAAAAATCCTTGACAGCTAGTTGCTTCCTCCTCGGCGCGGCGGGCGGTGGGACAGATGCATTAAGTCGTCATATTTTTAGGGTTCCATACCCAAAGGGCAAAAACGGGACCCTATCACTAAGACTTCGCTGTCTGTCCGTCCGTCTGTCTGTCACCAGGCTGTATCTCAAGAACCGCGATAGCTAGATAGTTGATCTTTTCACAAATTATGTATTTCTGTTGCCGCTATTACAACAAATACTAAAAATAAAATAAAATAAATATTTAAGGGGGGCTCCCATACTACAAACGCGATTTTTTTGCCGTTTTTATAGATAATGGTACGGAACCCTTCGTGCGCGAGTCCGAATCGCACTTGGCCGGCTTTTGTTTAATTTGTGGTTGTAATAGCACGTAATAACTTTTGTTATATTCGTTACAGAATATTTAAAAAAAAAAAATTCGTGCTGTCATATTTTGTAGGAGATAATTAACTCCTGTGATTAACCCCTGGGTCTGTCTGCTTCTGCCTGGCTCCTCACTACTCTGCAAAACGACTAGTCAAGATCAGATTGTTGATAATGCAAAACAGGTGCAAAACGTAAACCTTTCGTAAACAACAGATTTTTTTTTATGAACATTGATTTTACAATACTGCGATACTCGTGCTTGCCTACTTTTTTTTATTATCAATAAAATGTCAATATGACTGGAAGATTGACGTCACTGGGGCTCGTTTCATAAGAATCATGTTATATTTTTAACATGAACTACTTTTATCTCGTTTACTCCCACAGTTTTTGTGATATTCTATCCTGTTGTCACTTTAGAAAGAATATTTCCTAGTTAACTTCGCTAGCTCGGCTCAAGAAAGGGCTGTTGGTTGGTTGGCTGACGTCTCTTTTATTTCAGTCAAGCCTATTTAAATCCAAAAAAATTGGATTTCTTAAATTCCTGTGTCATTCAAAAGCTGAATACGGCTCAATTTAGTTAAAGTTTTTACAGTAAAAGCAGTTCTGTTCGTCTCAGTAAAACACCTATCTCTAAACGTGAGTGATAAGTTTCAGATATTTTAGAAAGCTTATCGCTAGCCTAGTGTTTATAAAAGAAAGGTTTACTAAAATAATAAGTAGCTTAGTTTATAGAAGTAATTATAAATCTTATATAATGCGCCAGCTGTGAAGGATACACCACATAGTCTACATTTTATGATAGGTAAGTAGGTAGAACCTATATGTATCAATAGTAACGAGTTATCATATCTATCAAGATATCCGCCTGTAGCGCGCGGTATCAATTACAGGTCACGCTTTAGTGCTGTTTATTGCAACCATGATTTATTATATTCTTTAATTGATTAAAACAGTCATTATAGATAACATAGGTGCAGGGGAAATCTAATTGGATTCTTGTTGGTCTGTATTTGCCTATCAAAACTTTATTCTTTTTTTTAATTTGAGTAAAAGTAACAACTATTCAAATGTATTATTTTATGACAATTATCTACTTAAGTAGGTAAATATCAATTCTTGAATGAATGAATATTAAAATATAAAAATGATTTATCATTGCAGAGCATTAAATGTTAACAATTTAACTGTTCCATAGCAACAATAAACAGTGATAACTTTATCAGTAATCTCTGATATTGTGGGCTTTTATGATATTAAGTTTTATTTAATTATTTCTATTTATTATTTTTAAGTTAGAAGTTAAATTTCATTTATAAACAACATACTTAATATGCTAAGTACAGGAAATTGAATTTAATATTGTTTGATTACTTTAATAATTGCTAAAACAAGAATTCAGTCAGTGACGCCTCTGTTATTTTTCTCAATACCTTTCCTTGTCATATCTATTGTCATGTTTAAGTATATTTCTAGGTAAACAAATATAGGAAAATTATTTTTGAATATGTAAATAGGTAAAAATGCTCCCATAATTCTACATTGAGGTTTTATCTTTTGTGCTGATCCATACTATTGTCAACAACGTAATGTATTAATGTTAGCAAAAATGGATGGCAGCCAATGCATAACTCTCTGTACAATGGGCCAGCCTGGCAATATGCCTAAATATCCCATGTTATGTAAGGAAAAAATAACTATATGTATGATCAATATTTTTTCCAAGTAGTAATGTGTTAAAGCATTGCTACATTATGATTGTGTTTGTGCATTTGCCAAAATCTACTATTACAAAAAGTTGAATTTATTGATATTAACTAGTCAAGCCTGAGGTGGCCAAAACAATAGATAATCAATTGTGTCTCATTAACGATGCTTGATGAGTTAAGTATATTACAAAAAATATTTGTTCCCACACCAAATAAGTAATAAATATTAAAAATATGAATGTATACATATTTTAAGTAATATGCAGTGATCAAGATAAATAAGAAGTAGTCATACTATTGAAAAATTTTCATGCTAATAAGGAATGAGAGGCATTAAATATTTTTTGAATAAGTTATGCTGTTTTCATATAAAATATAATACTAACGTAATATTTATTCAGTATTCCATTTCAGTTATAAACTGGAATATTATAATAACAATCAATTATTGATCCAATGCACATTTATACATTTAATCTAGAGTTCTCTGACGTAACATGTATGAGATGAAAAGTCTCTGAACTAACGGGACTCCCATTTGCTTCATTACATGCAACTGCAATAAAAAGGAAACTATCAATTAGAGCTTTAATATTCGCTCTCTCGCCGTTTAACAAAAGTAAATTGGTACGCATATGGTATGTTCTATCGCCAAATATACTCATATGTCTAGGTACTATATGTGGGCGAGTCGTCCTGTCGTGTGGACTGCGGGATAATTGCCTAATACACCAACAGTAGCAATGGCTTTCATTTTGACAGTTACAATACAATACAATACAAAATGTTTATTTCTGTACCAACTAGTATACATTAGTTTATGATTGGAGCCTCCTTTTAAGCATGATGACGCCTGTGTTAGGAGACTCCAACAACATTCATTGCATTATTGACGTTGTTGAGCAGACAAATTTTGCGAATATATGAAGCAATGGATTAGCAATATCTTTCAAAATGATCCAGATAGTGTTTGATAGTGTGTTACGCCATTAGGGTGCTGGAACGTCACTAGAACCAAATACCTAATACGTCATTGGCTAGACTGGAACGTATTGAACAGGATTCGAGTCGTAAAATACTCATAAGTCCCAGAAGATCGCATCGTTAACGACTATTATGTAAATAGGGTTGCTAGGCGAGTAGGCGTGTAATATTTTATTTTCCTCTCATATTTTCCAAAATATTTCTATTAGTAGATAAGTACCAACCTATAACTGACTGAAAAGCTTTTGGCACGACTTTAAAACGTATCACGAAAGCAGCCAATATTTGAACGCCTAATGTCAGAATCAAGGACTTCATTAGTTTCTTAATGCTGACTTGTACAAAAAACCGGTTAAGTACGAGTCGGACTCGCACACGAAGGGTTCCGTACCACCGTACAATATTTAAGACAACATTTTTTTTTTTTAAACACTTTGCTTGTATGGGGACCATGTTTAATTTTTAACTTTACTTTGTTTTATTATTTATTGTTATAGCGGCAATAGAAATACACACTCTGTGAAAATTTCAACAGACCTATTACGGTTCACGAGATACAGCCCGCTGACAGACAGACAGACGGATGGACGAGCAGCGGAGGCTTAGTAATAGGGTCCCGTTGGCACCCTTAGGGTACGGAACACTAAAAATAACTGATTGTCGAAAACTTAAACCAGCGGGGTAATTGCGTAACATACTAACAACAATAGGAATGGCTTTTATTTTCACAGTTCAACAACATTCATTGCGTTATTTACGTTGTTGAGCAGACAATTTTTTCGAACATATGAAGCAATGGATTAGCAGTATCCTTCAAAATTATTCAGATTATGATTGATAGTGTTTTACGCAACAAGGGTGCAGACCATCTATTCCTATTCCTATACGGGACGTCTAATTAATCAGACAACTCTAGCATGAAAATGTAGGATGTTTACTGGTTACTTTGCTATATCGAGATCTGAAGGGCAACAATCAGCATTTTATAAGTCGGTGTGTCATCTTCAATTTAAAAATATCAGACACTCCATGAAATAAATTCATTTCCATAACAACTAGGTCTTACCTAATCGTAACAACTCGACTAAGTAGGTCTGTACCTATGTAGGTACCTATAAATAACGAGCACTAAAATATTTAAGCTGGAACGAATACGAAGAATGATCAATATCGGTTTGTTTTAAAGGTGATACCGAACAATCTGTACATAGGTAGGTACTAGTTTCAATTCGTAACGTTGTCCTCAGCAATCTAATAGAATAATCTATATTGATGAGGAGCACATCGCTCAATAAAGTGAGAGCCGCGCAGATCGATCTGACTCTAAAGGGCAAAAATACATTGCCGGAGTTATACATTCTCGGAGCAACAATTCTTCTGTGGCTCGCAGAATATGCAAAGCCGTCTATGAATATCCAAGATACTCGTCAGAGGCATTCTTAATATTAAGAAATGGTCATGTCTTATTGTATTCAGAAAACCTATTACTGATACCAGCATTGGTTCCACTTGATTAAATGCGACAGTTAGGTACATAATAAGCTATAAAGGCTCCTACTAACAGGCGCGACACGCGACGTGAATCGCGCGCGACGAGCGGCGCCTCTGTGTCGCGCGGTCGCGTCGCGCCTGTTAGTAGTAGCCTTAAAGGTCAACCAAACCCTATCCGAAACAGCAAAAAGTATGAAACTCCACATAGGTATCTACAATTGTACCTATAGTCTCAACAATAACACAGTAGGTATTAGGTATGTATTTCATAAACGTACGAGCGTAACGTGAAAAATAATCGCGCAATGGGTACACAAGCCGTCGAAAGAAAAATGTATGTGTAAAAAACATAAAACAGTAGAATATCACCTTGAGTAACGATCGGCGGCGCCTCGGAATGATCGCTCACCCACTGCAAATAGATTTTACAATCAACCTATTGACACAAATAAGTGTCCTCTCCAGTTCAGGCGGACTCAGATATTTACCTATTTTCAATCAATTAAAAGTCATCAGTTTTGAATGTAGATAAAACAAAACTAAATTAATCAGAAATATGCTTTGAAAAGACGCAAAATCTACGAATAACACGTGTCCGCCGGCTTAGAAATAGATATTGTTATGATTTAGCGAACAACTGAGAATAATTTAAGAGTTCTTGGCCCGTTAACATTTGTTATTCAGCCCTTCGAGAATTTAAATATCAAGGACGGGCTCGAGAGTGAAATCCGACTTGTTAGCGGTCTGGCTTCAGAGGCAGATGGTAATGTAAAGATATTTCATTCATCAAAACGATCAAAACGCAAGATATTGTGCAACTAAGACTACCTACTCGAATACACATGGGTGAATACGCGGTTAGTCATAGGCCATAGCATAGTCTGCCTACATAAAAGTGAAGGGATCCAGCACAGGTAACTTTGCAATGTGTAGGTGAACGATATATTCGTTAATCAAAGAAAGTGTAATAATTACATTAATTACGTGCACAAACATTTCCACAAATTAACATATTTGCTGTTTCTGATATCAGTGTGTTTGATGAGAAGATAACTGTTGATATCATGACGTACGTTATTCTTTATGACTCGCAGAATTCACCGAACTTGATTCAGATGTCATAATTATTATAAATTTAACATTATTTTAAAGAGTCATAAATCTGTTTTGACCACTGTCATGTCATGTTCTCTTTCAATTACCCTGTAATTTCGTTTGCCACATCATCGCGCATAATTCCGCTTGTGACACAAAGCATATTTGGGTTTATTATTTAACAAAAGCATAATTAGTATGATAAACCAGCAAACCTACAAATGAATTAGGGTTATAAGATCTTTAATACGTATTATATTGTAAGGTCATGGTCAATTTACAACATTAAAGGCTTGTTTCACAACGTCCGGATAGTTTAAGCAATTGGCGATAGGTATGTATGATACGTCTCGTGCACCACAAGCAGTCAAGCCTACAACGACTTTTCTGACGGGCTGTTTCGTTACGAAAGAAGAGAAGGCCAACATTTTTCAAAATGTTCTTCCCATTATTTAGGAGGCTAACAGTGGGTAACAGTGGGGTCTCACAAAGTAACAAAGCGCCAACAGCTGTGCCACCGCCAGCCACGCTTACGTCCAAATCAAACCAACAACAGTTTGTCTTAGGTTTTAACAGTTAAAACTGTTTGGGCCCCTGAATACATTATCCTGAACCAACACAGTCCGTACAATTTGTTTAATGTTTGTAATTTATTCAAGACAGTTAATGAATGGGTTTCTCAGTCGACAGACACCCATGTTTATCGGATAGATTCGCGACCTTCGGCAATTTCTGTGGTGTTGAAGTGTTGAAAGTTTCAGCCACTGTTAGTCAGTGGCGTCGATCGCTATGAATCAGTCTACAAGACTGTTCACGTGCCCGCCCGCCTCAAATAAGTGTAGTAATTAGTGCAGTGTTGGTGTTACGTCTCGGAACTTGGCACCTCAACATATATTAATTTTAATTTGGTCTTCAACTCACAAGTGTGAACCATCAATGTTGTTGGAAGGCGGAAAATATACTACGCTTGCATTGAACCGCTAGTTTATATCAATGTACGCTAAACTTTTTGTGTACATAATAATAACTTGACGCTTTCAAGATTTTTTTTGTGATTAAGTACTCTGTGACAAAGTCGAGAGTTCAGTTCCGTTCAGTTCTTCCAAGTGTTTCGATGTGTAGTGTATGCTGTTAAATATTAAGTGATTATCATCTTTAAGATCTTCAGTTTTGATCGTAAGTACCCAATTACGAGTAATATTATATTAAGCATTTGCGTTTGTTTACTAAATCAAAATAACACCCATTGACTGTTCACGTTTATCTGAAGTAAGGACCTACCTAATTAATTATAGTGTTAAGTATTTGATTACACTCAATTGTAATAACAATTTACATTCAAAATTCTTTACTTTGTTACATCTTACATACACCTAATTATTTTTTTAGACAGATGTCTATTATTGTAAATTCATTCACACGATATTCCTAATGAGATCGTTACACTCTGATAATCTTAGCGAAATAATATAATTATTTGGTTTACGTTCTCTTTCAAGGACAATTTTATACATGGTATATCTTATACTAAACCCTTAACCCAGTGAAAACTACAAATTATAAGTAAGTATTTCCAACGGTAGACGAATATAGACTTCCTCAAAATCCAGCAGACTGTTAGGAAATATTTCCGCAGTGACCGCAGACGTGACCATTAATCTCATCATTAATCACATCTTGTCAAATAATATTCACTCGCTCAATCGTTCGCTTCAAGCGCTTTTGGACCAAACGAAGACAGAACGCTAGACACCTATTGGTTTTTGCCGCCAGAAATTATGAACTGCTATAGAATTAATATTTATATATAATCACAATGCTATTTTAATAATTCTTGTAAACATAATAGGTCGGGGAAAACGTTTTTTGTATTTTATAAAGTTGTAGTAAAATCTATTTGGCTGTACTGTTTGTATCTGGCTGGTTTTGATACCATTAAATAGACGACATTAAAAAAAAATAGGTAATAACGATTTCCCGCCATTTTCAATTGATTTTCTATCCGCCAAGACGAGTGAATCTAATGAAGAAATTCGATACATTTTGAAGTTTTATTACAAAAAAGGGAAAAGTGCGACACGCCGAAAAAAGAAAGTGGCGTTTATGGACTTAACGCAGTGTCAGTAAGAATAGTACAAAGTTGGTTCAACCGTTTTCAGTCTGGGAATTTCGATGTCAAAGATGCAGCTCGCTCTGGTCGCCCTGTTACGGATAAAGTAGATGCCATTTTTGAAAAACTGGATTAACATATTAGTAGTTACGACATAGCTGAAGAGTTAGGGGTTAACCTTAAAACAGTTTTGACCCATTTGAAAAAGTCTGGGTATACAAAAAAAAACGATATTTGGGTGCCACACGAGCTCTTAGTCTTGAATTTGTATATACAATATGAAAGATCTTTTTCACCGACCTAATATTACAAACTAAACAATAATACGTAAACCTATTAGAGCGTTAAGACTTATTTACATATGTAGGTGTAGGTACCTAATAAAATGTTAGTCGATCCTAAAGAGGACCATTACAAGAACCAAACATCAAACATGACATGCTAGTATACACAGATATGATTTTAAAACTGATTTTCTTAGCATTATAATGCAATCGTAACTGTTCATTGTTCTGTATAATAGTCCGCCAAAACGCAAACAATCAACACGTTCATATTCACATAATTATGTCAACTATCATTGAACCTGCTATTAGAAAAATACAGTATAGCAAAATATATGACTGAAGACTAGCTTTGTTGGTAAATAATACCCAGAGAGACTACAAAGACACAAATTTCACATGAAAAATGTAGGTTAGTTACTTGCAACACGTAGGTAGTCAGTTTCTAATTAAACAGCAAGACGTCTGTAACGCGGATGGTTCATATCTTTGGTGTATCAATAACGTCTTTGTTGACGTATCGCATGATATTTAAATTCCAATTAATCTGTACAAATATAATGATATCTTCATTTTCTGTATTTATCTCTTACGATTTCGGCGACTATGTCTCTGGGTATCATGGTCGCGCTTGCAGTCTTCGTAAGCGCCGTTTTGGCACTCCTCCCGGGGCGTCTGCTAAAGTACACATATACGTTGTACACTAGCTGCCTGGTATCTGCTGGCAGCTCTATGCGACTCTCTTCTCCACAGTCTGCCACCCTGCCGTTGTATAATCTTCGCCAACTAAACATTGTCCATGCGGTCATTGCCTCGTCTCCGTATTGCGCCGTTTTGACAGTCAATTTCCAATTCGCTCCACAAATACCTACACTAGGTAGTGTTAATTTCACTCTAGATTCCACTTGCAAGAACCGAAAATATATATAGCTTTATAGTGAAGTTTGATATAGTAAAACTTTGATTGTCCACCAGTACGTATGATTCCGGAGAACTAAACAATGATCAAATATTTAACGTAGTTACGTTTAGTAGCGGGTTATCAAGAAAATATCCGTTCAATCGCAAAGACGCTCACACACTGGTTGCTACAAAGCTTCAGAAGACCAACATTTGTAAACAAGTCACATGGTCGTGACATCCGCTGTGTTACAAACGTGATCACAATGCTATAGGAATTGAAGATATATCGCAAGTAGACCAATATGAGCCGACTTTGTATGCGTGCTAGCATTCCTAGTCACAACCTTGGTCAGAGATAGCTTTATGTCCGTTATAATAAAAAAAAAAATATTGCTTCTTACAAATATGTACATCGCCATTTTCAAATACACCGTTGTTTAATATTTGGATATGAATAGAAACGTTCCTGATTCGTGTTTAGGGTTTACAGATACTGTTTTGGTTTTATATGCATGCGTTTATGATATTCGTTAACGTCTGGTTAAAGAGTGCAATACCTGAGTACCTAATAGTCCTATGTTTTAATTTTGTTAGTTCTTTTTATGTCAAAATCTCGTCCTTAACGGCTTCAAAGTCGCCCGTCAAACCCGATCCAATATGGCTCACCTTGAAGTTATAAACGTCCAAGTCTTTTTTGCTTTTAAAATAAAAAATATTTAACGTCGCTATAGCTATAGTTGCTATGTTAATAGTACGTTGCTAGTAAGATAAATATACCTACTTCGTTTCAGATTCGCTGTTTTTCATGTCTAGGTGTCTTCTGCTATTTCTTGAAAAGGTCGAAAGGGGCAAAGGAAAATCCCCTTTGTGAATTTGTGGTATTTTAAGGTCCATCGTCCAGTTATTAGTGGTTAGGTGTCTGTTCAGTTGGGGTGTGTTTCAGCTAAATATTGATCTCCATATTTAAAAAGTGCCCTAAGGGCTAAATATTTTCTGACGGTTCTTATTATCATGCGTCTAGCTGTCCCGGATTTGTCACTGTTTAAGGGACTTTCTGGGATGTTATATATCCTGGGTAACTTTCGAAAATGAACATAAAATTTATGTACCTAAAAAAATTGCTTAAAAAAAGACTGTTGTTATCAAAGTTTTTGGATACCAAACAAGCCTTTAACCTTTAACAAAGTATTGAAAATTAATCTACTATACTACTGAAAACGGGTCTTTAAACTGACATGAAAGAAGGCGTAACACAGGGGTCTGTTTTAGGACCAATATTGTAATATTGCGCTGACCTCTCACCACCACTGGTATTATAGGAATTTCATACGAGCAAAATATGGATATTGTGCATGAATCGATACTAAAAATTGTAAGCGGATATATAGCATCTCCATAGTTTCCCATGCAACTTGATCCAATATGCTAAAAGCGTATCAAATATCAGAATTCTCAACCAAAAGAGACGAAAATATTTCGTGAAACTCTTGTATTGTACAAAATTCAAATCAATCCACGGATTGTTCCATAGTATCAAATTAGATACATTACTTTTTTCCGCTGTAGAAACCACTCCATATAAGTATTAGAAATGTAATCGAACGGAAACTTTTCACAAACCTACTCCTACCAATCGAACTGATTTTGATTAAACAATGCCAGACTTCTAGAGCTTCTAGAGCATTTGGTTATACTGAAAGCCAGCTCGTAGTGATGATGCATGCTGATGATGACCTCGTGGATTTCTTTACGTATCATTGAGATTCAGCGATCGCTAAAATATCCACTTGTGTCTTCAGTATCATTGTTGTTCTCGCACATAAAAAACTAGAAGTAGTAGTTTATTGGCACTGATTGTTCATTGTGGAATATTAACGTCAATTCTAATTTATTTGTTTGGGTTGTGTGTGTTGTTTACAGCAGTATTTAAACTGGTGCGAAATAGATTACATCAAACGCTACGCCAGAACACAGCAATCTCGATATATTTATCTGTAGAATAGCTTTTCAAATTGTTGCAGAGTTCAACCTCTCCCAAAATTAAGGTTATTGTGTTGTGAACTATGTTGGAGTAGATACCTAAGTGTCAAGTAACGGTACTCAGATTGAATAGGACGGTACTGTTGGCGGAAATTATTGCCGAATAGACAATGATAATGCTGGCAATTTTACGGTTGCTGGTTCCGGAACAATGTCAGTGTCCTCTGCATTGCTTTTTACAGGTTCTAAATTACGACAGACGTTTAGTAGTTTAGTACTGTTTGCTTTTCAATTCTCACATTAACAGACATGATTTATTATACAAATTCGCATTTATTTGCACAATTAACCGTATTGATTTGTAACTTGACGCGAGGTATGTCCTCTTCAAACGATATGGCGCCAACATGTTGATCATATATACCTATATTATGTAACACAGTAATTGCATCAGAGTAAGTAAACAGCTACCAAATAGGGTTAGTAGGGTTTCCTCTAGAATGTCTAAAGTTGAATGACACATAAATATGATGATACTCTTTGAATATAATATGATAATAAGCATACGTTTGATATGGATGTTTCTATTGGACAATGGCTTGATTTGATTGCGTTTGTAGTGATTTCATGGCAGAATTTCAATGATTTGATAGATTTTATGACGAGGTGCTGCGAATTTCTTTGTTACATGTAACGTTGTATAACCGTAAACAATCAAAAATCGTCTGCAAAATGACTTTGCTTTGTCTTCTTAACTTTTCCTTGTTCTTATTGCAATCCTATTGACTTCCTAGTTTTTATTGTTATCTTTTTTGGTTGCTTTGTTCTACTGCTTGCTGGCTTTGATAGAAAGATGATTATAATTTTGTGTATCTTAAGAAAGTATCCACTTTCAAACTTACCCGCTAATTCAATGTTTAAGCAGTAGTGAAAGCTATGCGAAATGTCAACATTGACGGTCGCTTTCAACACGGTAACGGGGCAGCTTTGGTAAAATTGATTTTAAAATTTGAAGGACTCAAAGAGTAAAAATAGTTATCTATCGATCTTCCAAAGCAAGGCTGTATCAGGTGTGTAATTTCACGCGCAGGTTGCTTGGGTCTACAGCCTGAAGGTTTTAGTAAAAATTGCATTAGTAGGTACCTATTATGTATAGATTTAAATTGTCAATAATTCTGCTGTAGCACCTGCAATTACATAAGTTCCAATTTCCAACTAAACATGTTTGAGTCAACGTTCAAATTAAATAAATCGTTACTATGGAGCTGGAGCTGAATACTGACATGGTTTTCCTGTTGCCAATGATTGGAATTAAAATATCTATCGCTAACGCTTTTTACCTAACCGCAAAATCCATTTTAGGGAAAATGCTTAAATATAATACAACTTATTAGAATAGCTTTTCTGTTATTTACATTTACGCACATCGCGATAAATTATGTTATTCATTTACCTGCATTAAAAATAGCCTGTCGAGGATTGTTGTTTATTTATTTATTGTTTTTCTAACAATACGTGTCATGTTATGTGATCGCATTGAACACTCAGATGCTGAACCATGATTTTCTCGCTGATAATGATTATCATAATGGGTGTAATCTGAAACCTCGGTCTCGGATCCGTCCAGTCATTGGCATGCAGTGACTCAGCGTGTGAGTCAAGAAGGATAACAATTTTTACTTCCAATCACCTGAGGTTTCTCATATCCTCCGTTCTAAAATTTGAATACTTGTGCAGTTTTATTTTTACCTTTTACAACTTTGAATGTAACTGTCGAAATGGATCCTTTGAGATTTGACGGCACTGCCTTTATATCAAAGTCCACGAAATCTGTTACAAGACTCATCTTTGTAATAGTGTCGATTTCGCAATAGCCCTATGTAGATTGCTCCCAACCATTTGTTGTAAGTATCAATATCTTCTCCCTTTTTTGATAGGTTACAGGAGTCTTCGCTACAAAGCTACACACTACTATTTCGTAAGAAAACGTGTGCGATGTGCCCTAATTTACGAAATGTAAACAAATCTATTCCAAATAAAACACATAATATGAAACAACGAGCACATTGTTGCAGATGCTTGATCAGTTATAAATAAATGGTGCAGACGGCAGACGCATGCAGCTCTCAAATGTTTTGGCGTTCAAAAGCCATATGTTCCAATTTCGAACGCTTACAATGAGCTCTCTAGCTTTGCACCTGCGTCCGTCCCAGTCCCACTCGCACGTGCTTATTCCAGCTGTTGTTATGTTACAGCGAACGCTCCCAACGCAAAGATGAACCCAAGATTTGTATTATTTCATCCAATTATAAAACATTCAACATCCACTTCCCAAAATTTAGCATGACATAACTTCTAGTCATTTAGAATATTGATTCGACAAGGCTACGATTTTGAAACTTGATGATTTTATTGACCTGAATGATGGAACGAATTATGGAATTATCGAGTACAAATTAAAGACTGGCTATTCGTGATGATCTCACCGGTCGTCAATCTTGACAATGCAAAGGACCGGTCGTCTGCGGGGCGAGGTATGGGACGGGACGGGGACTCCGCTGCAGGGTTTTGTGCGATTCACGGCGCACCGCGCACGCGGTACGACCCACAGTCACTAGTCAGTGCGACAGTTGGTCGCTCAATGAGCGGCGCGCGCGCCTCTTTTCCAAATTCCTTCTACATTCCTAAATTATTGGCTAGTCAAAATGAAGTTCAGTGTTTACGTTTGTAAACGGAGGTGTTTGTGCAAATTCAGAAAAAGTGGATTAGTTCTCTAATCGTTACTCGCTACGGTCCAAAGAACAATGCTGTGGGAAAAAATAACGTTCAGCTGGCATCGGCAGTCGTTCCCAGCTACCTACCTTACCTCGCTCCCCGCGCCGACCGGGTACCGGGTTCAATGCGCCTCTCTGCGTTTATTCATCGTTTGTGGGAAAAGTTGACCCCCGTTTTTAAAAATTATTGTTAACGAATTCACACGACTCGTATTGTAGTTACTACCGCATCTTAGATGATCGAATTGAAAGTTCCCAACATGCGAAGTTGTAAATGCAACAGGTATTTAATTAACACCTACTTAAATAAAACAGATTTTGTGTGAAGTGATTATGACTATGAGGCACCAGCGTAAATACCGAATGTTTTTATGCGCCAAACGACAAGGTTACAGCATTCCGCAGAACTAAACTATTTATTCTGGGATTTGCCATGTTTGTTGAGTTTCAACTTCGTCGAAATTATTATCTTACTGTGCTGCGGATAGAACAATTATCAGAGGAGGACAATACTCTTACATTAGGCAACGTGTGTAATGTTAGTGAATGAAATGTTGAAATAGCCGTTGAATATTAGTTTGCGGATACGCTCGCCGTAATGTGAATAGTGACGACATCAAGTGATGTGGATGTAGTATATCTAGTGAATTGTGTTCCGTGAGTGAAGTTCGTTTTGAAGATATAGCTCTGGGGGAACTTGCCGTACGATGGGGAACCAAGGATCTTCAGCACACGAGCCATTCGACCGGGCGGCTCAGGCGGCTGCCAATGCCGACCTCAAAATGGTACTCATTTGATTAAGCTTCATTTACAATTCATTATTCAACTTGAGTCATTGAATACATACTAAACTATATTGTGGTTGTGCTATGGCCAACGTTTATTGTTCCTGCAGTTCCTACCTCACGTAGGTACATTATACACACCAGATAATAACGAGTTACCTGCGTGCTTACCGTGCGTAGCTTCAAGTCTTTGTACTTTGCTATCTAGGTACGTAAGTACACTACACCTTAGTTTGTGGGCTCTGTATGTATAGGTCACACTAAACGGAATTGGCGAAATAACGTCATCCTCGCCTATAAATAGGTGTAAGATATTCATAATTCATACCTATCACGTCAGCGTTTTTTGTTAATAATATACCTACTACAAGCTCTCAGTTTTTGTAACTAGGTGGATAATAGATAAACATAATGTCTGTTTACATTATGTTTTTCTGTATTTAATTGGTTAAGCATATTATTATCGAACATTTTAATGTTTGTTACCTGTTTAAATAGTACCTAAGTTATCTAATCAAAAAAATGGTTTCGTGCTAAAAACTTATATTATTATTATTACAGGTAAGTACCTACTTGGTTGGTTTTAGTAGTAGGGAGAGAGACAAGTTGATGAAAAAAAATTGTTACCTCTATTCACGGGCCACCCTAAATAACAATACTAGTCTTCAAAGTAGGTGTCCTCTACATTTCAATTACTGGGTGCAATCAAAAACAAGTTAGAATTGGCAAGTTTTCTTTCATAAATCTCTTCTACAACTCTATACATATAGAATCCAACCTACTTTTGTCGCCGACTGTACATAATGTCCATTACTAGAATTTCATACATAAACAAATGTACAACGAACGATGCTGCTTTGGGTGCACATTTTTTTAAACAAAATGACACGAATCTCTTGTCATACAATTTAGAACTTTATTTCAAAGAATCAAAGTTCAAAATATCTTAAATCATTTCATTAAAGTCCAGATGACAGATTGACGAGTGTTAGTGGGTTTTAAGCACATACCTACCTACTTATAACGAATATAATGGATTAATTATTGAGTGCACATCTGGCTTAATAAGTGTGTCATTGTCATTCATTAGTAGGTAATAAGTCTGGGAATTGTACAATCTTCAGTAAACATTATGCTAATGAGTGATTGTTTTTTATGATTTTAGTTTAAGTATCAAATTAACAATTTGATAAAAGAAAAAACAAATATCGTTAAAATAAAAACCAACAAAAGGGGGTTCTTTTTTAATATTATAGGAACAATTAAAATTGTTGGCATGCAAAATTGAAGCAAATTCAGTAATAAATAGTTAATACAAATCATATAAAACGTCTCATTTTGTTTATTTTGTCACCTGTTTGAAGGAATATAGAAACATAAATCCATACTAATATTATAAATTCGAAAGTAACTCTGTATGTT
The DNA here is from genome assembly GCA_917490735.1 of Dryobotodes eremita. Classification (NCBI taxonomy): domain Eukaryota; kingdom Metazoa; phylum Arthropoda; class Insecta; order Lepidoptera; family Noctuidae; genus Dryobotodes; species Dryobotodes eremita. The sequence goes on from OU823249.1 coordinate 11,680,302, forward strand.
ACCTTTTCACGCCTAAACCACTGAACGGATTTTTATAAAATTAGGGAAGGAGATAGATGGCATCCTGGGGAAGGACATAGGCTGCTTTTTGTCCCGGTATGGTAGCATGTTCCCGTGGGATAAATTCCGACAGTCACGCGGGCGAAGCCGCGGGCAGAAGCTAGTAACTTATAAAACAACACAACAATATGTATAAAGGACTCAATAATAATCAAAATGGTTGACCAGTTTGTGTTGACCCCAGAAAGGGGAAAAGTACCTACCTATATGTTTTTTAAGTTTTGCATCGTTACCTTGGATAAACAATCCCATCTTATTTTTTTTTTTACACAAACCATAGATAAGATTTCAGTAGCATAATGTTATTTTCCCTAAATCATTACTATTTAACTAAAAAAATGCAGTAGGTAAGTGTACCTAGATATGTACCTACTATAGGCAAAAGTATGAAGTAGCTTTTAGTTCAGTATGTCTAATTTTCGCCAGCCAACATATAAAATAGTTTAGCATTCAAGGTATACCTATAATAAGTTATGGTAAATAATCGGAATGTTCATAAGTATTTTTTTTTAAATACTTAACTGTATTAGGTAGGTAGTTACTGATTGAGTGATTATATCATAGATAAATAATAATATATTACAGTAAAGAATTTAGATAAATACCTATGCGTATTTACATAAAATGGAAAGCCATTGACTAACTGATTAGCGTAGATTACATGATAATACATGTGACATTAGCATATTAGGGGAAGCCCTTCAACGCAAAATTAACACAAGTATCTATAAATAAGGCAAAACTGGTAAAACCCTAAGCCCAAATCGTGTCCTCTTTAGAGGATAAAAACTACAATAAGAGATGACCGGTTGTTGTGGCGAAGTTTCAGAGTGGCCCAGTCAGGGTTACATTACGAAATTTGAATAGTTCAAAAAAGTGCGGGCATTATACTTTTAAATCTTTATTTTTCGCTCCTCATTGAACTCTTTATTGGACGCGGCTTCGCCCGCGTGGATGTCGAAAAATATCCCACGGGATGACGGGAACGTACTACCGCGATTAAAACTACTTTCCCAGTGTGTAAATCCAGGTTATCTGAGTGCCCAGCCGTTTTTGCGCCATTCCGGAACATACCTACATCCAGACAAACAGACAAAAATCTAAAAACTATATTTTAGGCATCAGAGTCATTCCCATCCACACACCTCGTAGCAAATACATACTTTTTTCAAAAAAAATCGATGTACAGTTTTGACTTCATTACTATTGTATTATAAATGTATAGCCTATAAAAAAACCCCTCAAGTGACATGTCCGGACAAATCCGGACGTATGGTAACCCTTAGCCCAGGCCATGTTTAACAGTGATCGCCTTGCGGCTGATATGATCATGATGATTGATAATAGTTAATTTTTTTATTTAATTGAATGACACATTTTGTCTCCAAATTATACAACCAAAGTATACAGCTGTTAGCTCTCTTTACATTCGTTTTAATTCTTATCAGTTACCGAATGTGTTGATATTGCTATATCTTCTGATTTGATTTGATATCTTTGCTTTAACTACGCTGTACATTTCACGCGGCCAGTCTAATTTGTTGGAACCTTGGAACACGTGCTGATGATTGCACGTTGTTTTATTTATAACTACATCTATATTATAAAACGTTCTTACCGGTTCTATTATTACAGGATTTCCTTAGTTATTATTCTTTCATAACAGCGTGTAATTCATTATATTTGTAACCATTGTTTCTTCAATACAAATAATTACCTACTGCTGAATAGTTGAATGCCATTACTAAGTCACATACAGAACTTACTGAAAACAAACTATTTCAATTAGAAGCCTTTTCCTACTATGCAGTCTGTACAAAGCAAGCTTTTCTATTTACCATTTCTTATTTATTCAGCTCTAGCATCTCAGCAATTATTTGGTTAAGTCAGACTAAACGCTTACTTTTCCACTTGTTGTCGTACGTAGACCTATGACTGAGCATAGCCAACAGATGAATGACACCTTTTTAGTACCTTTAATTACAAATTATCCTTATAGCCAAAATTAAAATGAAACAATATTAGCACTATTTCTTAAATACCAATTGTCCGTCAGGTACTTATTCATTGTAATGTTGTTATTGTACGGATTTTACCATTGAATTTGTGGAAATGACAACGATGGTCATTGTCACCGGTAAGTACAGGTGATGTGTCATGGCGTGTACTGTTACCGTTACCTGGGACCCTACCGTCAACATTTTGAATCATGGAATTAAAAGCAATTTAGTTTTAGTACTTGTGGTTGTAGCAATTTAGTTTTAGGCATGTAAGAAGGAAGTGCATTATATTTTACTTACCTTAACGTTACGTTACACGTTTGTCATTATGGAGGCGAAAATCCTTAAGATTCCCCCAAAGTAAACAAAATATTCCCTGTAAGCGCTTTTAAATATTAATAGGCTATTGCCCATTATGACCAACGGCTCGATGCCCCTTACGTCAAGTTTACGACTCCTGCAGAAGATATATCATAATTTAAAAAAATACTCAATCTTCGTCCATTTAAAAAAAATAAAGGATTAAAAGATCACTATATCTCTTCTTAAACGTCATTTTTATATTCTTAGCTCTTATTTCATGATTTTATTATTGAGTAAGTATATTTAAATAGATAAGTATAAGTTTTATGTATTTATTGTTTGTATGTAAATGGTACTTACATCGCAGACTACCTGCAGTCATGGTATAATCCTGCAGTAATGTCTCTCCTTCTCCCTTAATCCAAAATCCATCCAAAGTTTGACTTTAGCGGTTTTAGCGATAAGGTCGCTCACTGTGTCACCACTAGAAATTTTTCGTGAGAATTTGTCGTTTATCAGCAAAGCGATTTGCAGTATTCGCGCCTTTTTTTTATTGGTGTTTCTTTTTCTTTTTTTTATTCTACTTTCGGTGGCCAGTTCGATTTCCGAACAATAGTTTTTTTTTGAGAAGGTCTCAATGGTAAATGCATGGGATTAGTATGTACCCTAGGTATAATTGCTACATTTATATCTGTAATTTTTATGGTGTAGGTACGTAATAAAGATCTATGCATTTCGTTATGTGAAGGTGCACCTCATTCAGTTTCCTCAAAGATCTCTGCACGAAGTGCAATCTGCCACAAATGATTATAGCTTAACTTTTTGTAAGCAATCTTTTTCCAGCTCAGGCCCATTGATTAGCTCTATAAAATGAAACCGATCGTAACCAGAATTTTAACATGTCTAATTATCTTATTATGGTTTACAGAAGTCGTCAGTGCGTGCGTCGTTGCGGCGTGCGCGCGCGGGCGCGGCGCTGTCACCGCCGCGCGCCGGCATGGAGCGGCTGCGGCGCTCTTTCCGGGAGTCGTTCCGGCGACGCAAGGGCTCTCCGCCGGAGTCGGCCCGGCCGCACCAATGGCACGCCGACGAGGCCGCCGTGCGCGCCGGCACCTGCACCTTCCCCGTCAAGTACCTCGGATGCGTCGAGGTCTTCGAGTCGAGAGGCATGCAAGTCTGCGAGGAAGCGCTAAAGGTGCTTAGGGTGAGTTTTAACCTTTTTATCGCTGGGCCTCGCGTATCCGATCTTACTCTGAGCGCCAGCTAAAAGAAACCTAATTTTTTCGACCTTATGGGTGGATGAAAATTTTATTTATGTCGGTGATGGGCGCTGTCGGCTATTGTCGACTGGCGGTGAAAAGGTTAAATAGCATTCGTAACATAGAAATCGTAGAATGTGATCACTGATCAGTGAAGTTTGATTGCATGCGTTTACCTAACAGTTTTAGTGAACTAATTCCTTAGACTTGCGAAAATGGTAATTTGCATTTTACGCGCATAATAATGTATGAAACATAAATGCTGCGTATTGTACTTGCATTATAAATTGTGTCGCCTCTGAGAAGGTTTCGCAACGTAGTTTAAACGGTAGATATTCTTCCGACCTTGTACAACCAACTGTGAAGTCGTTAGGTATGTCGAGAAGAATCAATGCGATGCTACAATCTCGCACCTACCTCTGTACTAGTTTAGACGTTGTTTAATGCATCTTGGCATGTGTACATTTCATTCGGTACGATGATTGCATCGCTATTCTCAATATATAGGTAGCTATACGATGACAAAGATGAAAGATCATGTAGTAACATTGAACTGTGTCAATACGTATAATTATGGACCTAACTCACATAAAAGTAATACAATCTTAACTATACATCATATACTTCTAGCGTTTTCTTGAGGGTGTTGTGGTTTCCTTAGTTATAGAACTAATAAAATGCACTAATTCTTGGTTTTCTACTCAACTAATAGCTACTTCATCATCAATACTTGTAAACGGCTGAGTATCAGTATTATATTAGGAATCCTGATGATATCCTAAGTCTAGATCGGTTGTCAAATTTTTTTGTTCTGATAACCTAGCACATCTTTTATTCATTTTCTACAGATTGACTGATTACACTAAATAATAAAAGAAATAGCCTTCTTATAAATACCGCATTGAAATTTGTTCATCCGTTTGAGAGTTACAATGCCAAAGACAGACGACACACTCAGATACTCAGAACGACATAGCCATAAAACTTTTACACCCATCTTTATACATCGAGGGTTAAAAAACCAACGCCCTAACAACAAAGTCTTAACACACAAAGTTTTCACCCATCAAGAGTTGATTGCGGCATGTTGCTTGATCTTCTTAGGAGGAATTTCACCAATAAAATAAAATTAAACGCTATCAGCACATTTAAACCGCGTTCAAGAGCTGTCTGTGTCAATTTGACACTGACAGCTGTTGAACGCGGTTTAGATGTGTTGATTGCGTCCAGTTTCATTGTTGAAATTCGTCCTTAATCGCTTAGCAAGCTTCCCTAGCGATAGCTGTACTGACCCGTAACATTTCAGAACTCTCGTCGGCGGCCGGTGCGGGCCGTGTTGCACGTTAGCGGCGACGGTCTGCGAGTCGTCGAGGAAGAGACTAAGGGACTCATCGTAGACCAGACCATCGAGAAGGTCTCCTTCTGCGCGCCTGATAGAAATCATGAAAGAGGATTCAGGTAATTATGCAACTCTAGATAAATTTCCTGCCGTTCCTTGACCTGGAAAGGAAACAAACGACACCCGTTTTCAGTTAGAACTAGATAAAATAAAATACATCTATTGTCAAATTCAAATAGACGTTAGTGCACCAACCATATGTGTGTGTGATATATGTGTGTGTAAAGCAATGGTCTGTTCCTAAAGCATCTAATGAAAGCGTAAACAAACCCTGTAAAGGTTATATTCTTACGCCATCACTCACTAAAGTAACATATTCATCCGTATTTAAAAAGTTTCCACTTTATATCTCACGACTTTTTCCAACAATCATTGTTTGAATAGCATTATTAAATTGTAATTGATAAATCATCGACGAAAATTGCGGTTATACAACATACAATTTACCTCAATTGTCAAATGAATAACATAATTTAGAATTTCGGGTTTAACTATTCTAATAATCAAATTAAAGCACTCAATTTGTAAGTGGACACTATACATTAGCATCCACAGATACATTTTCTGACCCTTTTAATTACATTTTAATTAGATACTGGTGGAACAGCCTATACTATATTTGCAATAGTTTTTCACTTCGTAGTTCCCTTGAAGTTCGAACCTTGATACCTATTGACCTTTCAGTCAATCGATACAGCCAATGGGGGGTATCGTTTTTGTGCTCACCAGTTGGCGCCACTGTTGAGTAAGGTCCTGTTGCAGTACTTTTATTTGATGTTTTGGATATGTTTAAGTACCCTTATATTCATAGTATGTTTATTTTATTACATTTTAAAACTTCAGTTGAATATTTTGATTATAATGTTCCTAAAATTGGCAAGCATGAAGCAGACAAATCTCATTCTTCCTTCAAGTGCTACCAAATTAGATGTTGTTACTTAAAATCTTAAGCCATTTAATCAAGAATGGCACAACCATTACAGCTAATCATTCGTTAAAATCCGTGACAAAAATCCCGCAAACAGGAAATGTTCAGTACATTTTTTGACATCTAGAGACCTTACTCTGCACTAGCGCCTCTAGTGGCGAACTCAAGCGCGATAGCCCTCATTACAGTCAACTGCCAGAAATTACAAATGCTACTGTACCACATTTAGTCTATTTCAGTTTTACTTATACTTGAATTCATAATCTCAGATAATGTATATTATTCCATCGCCTATTATTCAACTATCTATTTTAACGTAGTGTATTCTAAGTTGATTTCGAGCAACCATTTGTAGTAAATATATGTTTTTGGATGCAATGGAATTTGGATTTTGTCATTTATGGCATTGAGTTTGTTGTTCTAAAACTTGATAATTAACTCGGATACTGAATTCAAATATACCTCACAAAGCACTAATGTCTCGTTACCTCTCCAGTTACATATGCCGTGACGGCACGACCCGTCGTTGGATGTGCCACGGCTTCCTCGCGTCTCGAGACAGCGGCGAGCGCCTGTCGCACGCGGTCGGATGCGCCTTCGCGGCGTGTCTAGAACGGAAACAGCGCAGGGATAAGGAGTGCGCCGTGTCTATGAGCATCGATGCTGCGAGCCACGCGTTTACTAGGCAGGGGTCTTTCCGCAAATCAGGTTAGTATTTTCGTCTTCATTTTATTTTCTTGGGTACAGTAAAATGTCCTGTGTCTGTAAATAAATATTATCCACCCGCTTCTTAATTATGTTAAGAGGCTGAAAAATATTTATTTACGTGGAGGTTTGCCTAATTTTAACGCAACCTGCCTGTTTTTCTTTTTCAAATCAAATGGATTAAAACCTGCCTTCGGATGCTCCCGGCAATGTTCAGCAACTTGAGATTATGTCACTACAATCAATTGGACATGTAAAATTTAAATGATAGTGGAGGAAGTACTTTGTACTTAAATTCGTTATGATATCTTTCCAGGCATAACACCTCGCCGCGCATCAGAAGCCGACGCCAACAACAGCAATGGCGGCAACGGTGGCGTCGTCGTGCCGGTGGGCTCGCTCGGTGGTGTGGGCAACCCCGCCGCCACCACGGGCAACCTCGGCCACAGCGGCCCGTTTGGCCACAGCGGCCCGTTCGGCCACAGCGGCCCGTTCGGCCACAGCGGCCCGTTCGGCCACGCCAACAGCGGCCACGCCGTGGTAGCGCCGGCCGCATCTCGGCCAGCGCCACACAACCCCTTCGCTGTGGAACGACCGCATGCTGCGCCGCATCTGCTCGAGCGGCAGGGATCCTTCCGCGGGTTTGCGCATCTTAATAACAGGTGAGGTATAGCGAGGAGGTTGAAACGTCCCTCCAGCTAATAATAATTTTTATTATGTTAATAAAATAATGATTAATAGTAATAATTGTATCCTTGACAATTCAATAGTGGGGTTCAGCAGCATATGCTGTTAGAAAAATTCGTCAATTTACTGATGTAGATACCGCGAGGAGGCTAGTCTATTTAGTAATTAATATTTTGAAACAATATGATTTAAAAGAGTGTCCATGGAGTTTCTCACCCGTTCTTCTACATAGGAACCTGCTATGCTTCGGAATGGGCAACTAGCTTCATCTTTCTGAATGACCGACTCTTTTGACAATTCAAATCCTTCAAATTCAATTCATGAAAATGTTTTAATTGAGATGAATGCTTTGAGGTCGAGAGTTAAAGGCTGTTTATATTAAGGTTGATAAGAGCAATCTGTAACAAAACTGCTATGAATATTTTCAGTTCTCCATTCAAGCGGCAGATGTCGCTTCGTATCAGCGAGTTACCGTCGAACTTAGAGCGTCAGCGCGCCGGGCTGGGTTCTCCACCGCGAGTCATGCCCGCGCCCGCTGCGCCCGCGCCGGTCTCTGAGCCAAAGCCTGAAGCACCACCTCCACAGGTACTACTAGTTAACTGTGCTTTTGTTGAAAACTTTGTCGAATGTCACTGGTGATATCACATAAAAGAACCGGCCAATACTGTCGGACCACACACAATGAAGGGTTCCGTAGTTGGGGTGAATTTATCTCAAGAACAAACTTAACTTTGTAGTTGAAATAATGTTCTCACATACATATATATACGTTACGGTCAATTCTCCAAGTGCAAATGTAAGTTTGTAATCGGAAAAAAACAAGTGATAAAACTACAAGTTATCGATTTTCGGACTTTTTCCTTTACTGTGCTGTGAGACCTTGCTTCTTGCCAAATTCATGATTCTAGGTTAACTGGAAGTACCGTATAGGTTTTGATTTATTTGCGAATATTAAAATATCTCGCATAATGGCCGTATGTTTTTATTGCGTTCATTTAGAAGATTGCTTTTGTAGAGTTCCAAGGGACCGTAAATCTACGTATTTGATATTAATTTCAACATGATACCGCCACGCGTTCCTGAGAAAAAGGGTATTGACAGACAGACAGACGGCCGGAGGAACGGGCAACGAAATGATTCTGTAGGATCCTATATAAGATCACGTCGTTGAAAAACGAGAAGAGACCCTAATGGGTCTCGTTTTATTCTTTTATGGTACGGAACCCTATAAACATAAATGTTTAATAAATTAGAAAAATAATTTCCTCGTTTATTATTATTCCTGTGAAAGATGATATGACTAGCAAGGGAGTGAATACTGAGATGATGATTAATAGAGAATTATGGAAGAATAAGACATTGCGCCGACCACAAATAAATTGGGATAGGGGCAAGAGAATGATGATTATTATGATGATGCTGTATGCTCACATCAACCGTTAATTTTGATTACAGGAGATGACGTCATCAGACCCAGTGGCGGCGATGTGCCAGCAACTGTCAGCAGGTCTGCGCGCACTCGTCGAGGAGCCAGTAGCGACCGCCGAGCCCGTGGCAGTGCCCGCGCCCGGCCTGCCGCACCCGGACGCGTGGCTGGGCCGCGTGGCCCGCGTGCCGGGCATGGCCCCAGCTGGCCTGGCCCACGCTGGCCGGGCCCCCGGCCTGGGCCAGACGGGCCGCGCGCAGTCGTACGCCGGCCGCGCGGCCTCCACCAACCCGTTCCTGTCGCCGCCCGACGCCGCGCCTGCGCTCTAGGCCTCGCCCCGCGCCGCTCCGCACGCACAAGAGGCCGTTCTACTAATATTCGATTAGAGGACCCACGCCTCGGACTGGACCCTTCTCCACCGTCACGACAGATATTTTCGGCTTTTAGTCGTGACCTACTGGAGACCAGTCAACATTGTCCAGTTCACAGATATGTCGTGTAGCGCGCGCGTTATAAAACTTCGATGCTTCTGTAACCATTGATGGTCGTCATATATACCACTTTTTATTATCAATGTCTAAGTAGGACTTATAATAAATAACCTTGCCAGACGGCCAAGTATTTAAATGTACTGGATGCGATACCGTACTGGAAACGCCTGTACTTACTACATTAATCGATTGTTGTCTTAGAATATCAAAATAAAATTGAAATGGTACATATACTTGTTTTGTAGACAAGACGAGTAGCCTTACTACTACTGATGTTATTTTTATAATGATATTTATGAAAACTTTGACATAAATGCGGTGAGGTGTATCCTCAAATACGATTCTGACTAATGTTCCTTTTAGTAAACTAATGTAGTTGACAACTTCGAATCGATGTTACGAATAAAATCGATGTTGTTAAACTTAGTAATGCAATTATAATCGACTACACACAGCTAACGAGTGTTAGGTGTTGAACTTGATGTAATAATTAACTAGGGTCTGAATCGATGTGAACAAGAACACTCGGGCCCGTTCAACCTATCCTATTTTAATATTCAATGGTCTTACGTTATAAATGTGATAAAGTGCTACTAAAATATAGCGCTGTGGTATTTAATGCAACTTATAATCTTGCTGTCGTGTTCTAGCGTTCGTAAATGTTAAAATAAAATATTAACCATCTATAAGGTTCAAATTTCAAAGCATCGAACACTAGCATGTATAGTTCGTTGTAAACATAGAATCGCGAACTGTTTGTGTCTAATCTTATAAAGTATGCGAATGAGAGAATAAAGAAAAATATGAAACCAAACGTTCACGTAAATAATATAACAGCTCAAAAGATCGACATTTGTATGTTATACTCAATTCTCATTTTTACGTAAACATAACATACAACGCGTGTGTCGGCTGGTGTTGCCAAAATGACTAGCACTTAAATAGTGCTTGTACATTAATGTTACGGAGAGGTTCAAATGATTTGATGCAAATATAAATAGAACAAGAGATATCCCAGAATGACTGTTATTTTTGTATCAATATAACCCGGTGCCAGAAATTGACGGATTTTGAGAAATAAATGAAAACTATGTTTGTGTGATGATTAGCTAATTTAATTAATATTGTACTTAACTCTATAGTAAATCGCACCGTGCTTTTGCGCCACACACTACTACTGTTGTGTATGTGTTCGTGTTTATAAATACATACGTAAGTTATATTAATTCCATAATATTCGTCCATGCAGTATTAGTCGAGCCGAACGGATTATTACTAAACACTGTACAACAACAAATAAACGATCAATGCAGTATTTTAATATTAAATCATTTTATGTAATATAGGATTTTGGATATATTTTTAATTTTTTTTGTATATACTTGTAAAGTTGTAAGGTATTTATCTCTTCACCGTTCGTGGATCTGTTTTTTATACTTTTTTTATAACTATTTTTCTATGCTGCTATAATTAGTAGGTGTTTGGTTGATCGAACAAATGGTAAATATCATTTTCATGTTAGTCATTTTAAAATTCACGTACTTACTTTTACATTTTTTTTAAATAATTTAGTTACTAATTTACTTTATGATGTTATAGTTTTCTGTTACGTTGAGCCAGCTATCTTAAGTATAGATTACGTGGTTAAATCAATTTTATATTTCCTGTAAATAATTTTGTCACATCTTAAAATGACCTCTCGGTTTTGTGTTAGTTTCAATTGATATCACCAAAACGAAACATGTTTGGTTTACTTAATTAACATTTAGCAAATTTTAACACAATAACTGCTGCAATATGTTGCATCACTACATTCCAGTTTTTTTTTTAAATAACACACGATGTAATTGATGATAGATTTAGTAGATATAATGCATATCACTGGCTAGCCTTGCATAAATTAAACGCACTTATGTACTTACGAATTGTAAAACTTTAAATAGTACTTAAAAGTAAAAAAATACTTATTGAAACTTGTCTAGATATTAAACTTATAACCGAAAATTAATGTTGTTGTATGTAAAGCAGCTTTAAAGGCACCTATTTGGATAATTTTAAGCATGCTCTAAATGTCATATAATAAATTTAAATGTGTCTATGAGAAAAATCAAACTTCATAAAATGAATTGCAGTATATTTCGGAAAGTTTTGTAGTTCTTTGCACTAAATCTAGCGATACAAATACCTAATGTTAAAATGATGTTGAAATTAAAACAAACATATTTATGAAACTAAAGTTAGCATTTCACCGTGTCTCTATGTGCACATTATGTATACCTTGAATAGCACCAAAAAGCGAATTTCAAATTAAATCGCTGTTATACAAAGTACATTAGATTTGTAGGATTATAAATGATTAGGTCATTCCGGAATATATTTTCGTGTGCTTATATAAAATATACTATTGGAAAAGTTGTACTTAAATATATGAAAATCACGTTGTTTCGGACTTAGTTGTTGGGTGTTATTTGTATATTATACAGTGATTTTATCCTTGTCTAAAGCATGTAAATATTGGCGTATATATGTAGATATTTTAGATAATGAGAGTTCAAATATTATTAAAAAATAATAAATTATGTTTAGTTGACAATCTCTTTTCATTTATTTGTGAAATATCCTTATTATTTAACTCGCTTAGGCTACTTTCATACGGCTACCCTTTTCAAGCCTATCGGATACAACAGTGAAAAGTTGTATCGTATTAAAAATGAGAAAAAGTGTCTACAGATTAATGGATAACCTTGACACAATGGTCACGACCATTGTGTAATTATTGTTGGATGTATAGTGCATGATATACATATATCATTGTTGTAAGCAATCGGCACCTGAATTTTGCTAAATGTCATGAAATTCTCTGAAGCACATATTCTACTTGCTGAATTTTGTCGTTGGAATTCAGACAAGTATAATCGTAAGTTGCGTCTTAAAATGGATAATCTGGAATCCCCTTTTTGCATTTTCCGCAAATATCTCAAGAACTAGACTTATAACAAAAAGTGCCAGCCATTGTTGTCCCACTACAGGGTAAAGGCCTCTACTCGTACAGAGAAGGCTCATCAATGCTCATGCATTGATCACCAAGCTTGCTCAAGACGGGTTGGCGGTTTCAGACTCATATCTAATATATAAAAACTAGCTGCGCCACGGTTTCACCCGCAGCGGTATGAAATATACTTTACGACCTATTCTCAGACCTACCAAATATACACAAAAAAAAAACATAAAATCGGCCAAGCGGTTTCGGAGGAGTTCGATAACAAACACTGTGGCACGAGATCTAATATATAAAAATCTCGTGTCAGTGTTTGTTATCGAACTCCTCCGAAACGGCTTGACGGATTTTTATGAATTTTTTTGAGTACCTATATTTGGTAGGTCTGAGAATAGGTCGTAAAGTATATTTCATACCGCTGCGGGTGAAACCGGGGCGCAGCTAGTTAGTTAACTATGTAAAAAGTCCAGGTTTCCTTACGATGTTTTCCTTCACCGATGTCAGTGATGTCCAAGATACACTCAAAAAGTACTTATATATTGAAAAAGGTTACATTGGTACTTGCTCGGATTTTAACCCACAACCTCGTGCATGAGCGTCAAGGTCTGAACTTCTAAACTAGGCGGCCTGGATCAAAAATAATGAAACTTTCATTTCCGCGCGATCTTTCCACGATGGCAGCATTCAATCTCATTCGAGACCTCGCCTGATCGACATCAGACTTACCACCCGACATCTGGAGTTGCCAATCTCAACTCGAGATTGTATTACCCAGTAGGTACCGTGCTAAAAAAGCGTGGTGATTTACAAGCAACTTGTCTCGAATTGAACACGGAAATGGAGAAAGAAATGCGCTGGACGACCATCACTTTCAACACATATGTGAATCCGTTTATACAATGACACTGCACCTTACTTAAAGTATTAAGGGAAGAAGACGGGGCCTTATTTTCTATACAAATGAACAAACAACCAGTTGGTTTGCTGCACCACTTTATTCATTTATGGGTACATGAATACATTAGTCAACGGCATAAACTTCAGTGCCTACGTACTACCTAAACAACGTATTATATTGTCTGTAAATTATTTTTCTATACATGACAGGTCAGGTGACTAAGAAACATCCACTTACATTTCTAATTGTTAGTTATAACCTTGCTACAGACACTAAACGACCCAATAAATTACGTAACTTACAGTATTCAAAGCAAGATTATAGTATTTCAAACTTCATAATAATCTTTTAATTTATTCAAGATAATCTTTTTTTACTTTCATCCTTTGAGTTTATAAAATATAGAAAATTGCGAATGCATATTTTATACAATATTTATTTACTTCGGCAAGATTTGTGAAGGTGTTATTTCTTGAACAGTTACAACTTTTTAATCTTATAAATACTATTCTATGGACATACATTTATATTAATTCTTGTCGCCAAGTGGAAAAGGTATTCTTTTATAATTTTGATAGTGGACTATGCATATAATATGTTACTTGTAATATAATATCGCCCAAGCTTTACAGCAAATCGTATAATCTACTTTGGTACTGCACCCGGTACAATTTAAACTTCAAATTATAGAGATCATGTTAGAAAGAATTTAGCCCCGAAATGCGTGATTAACAAAAACCCATATAATTGAGTTACGTTTAAATCTCCGTTCAGTATGTATCAAACTGCTACAAAGACCTAGTGTATGTAAAACTGTTTTATTATTTGTATTACACCTTTGTTTTAATTGCTTGTGTAATTATTAGAAAATGTATTCTAATATCTCCCATGTATTGCAGTTAGTAGCACATATATGCATTGAAATGACTTTAGTTAGTAAATAAACATTCAAAGTTCCCTGTTTTTATATTAACAGATAAATGTATGAAAGCATTATTTTAACATTGGGATTTGGTTAATCGTTAGAGTAACTGTTTTTTTTTTTTATTAATGGTACACCTAAAATAGCTCCAGCACAGTACACAATTATTATGATTATATTGTAAAACATTAAGATGACAGCTATATTATTTACGCAGACTTGTACGTTTGCGACTAGGAATGTTGCATATAAAAGCGTAAGCCGGGACCTACCGCGACATACACAAGATCCAACATAACTCAAATTCAACGACAATAATACACATCATTATTTCTTGCTTCACTACATTTCAATGCGAGGAGGAACAACACTCACAGATAAATAAAATATAGGTACAAAAATATGACTAGCACTAATTTATATTCACATGAAATTCCATCGCAATACTGGAAAGTGGAATGAATTTTATACATTGATGATGTAACTAATTTCTTTATAAAACTAAATATCATTTATCACAATTTTAAAAGTAATATCTTTCTAATTTGACTTTAACATGTAATTCGATTTAAAACAAATATGATCAACTGAATAATACATTTATTAAATATTTTAGGAAATACAAACTAATAAACTTCGAGATTTGTGAGATCTATCTTAAATAATATTAAAAACAATAATTGTACAATTACCTAATCGTATTAATACTGTTTTAATAATAATAATAAAAAATAAGCAGCACCGTAAATAAAATATTTTATAAATATGTTGATTATAAAGTGCAATAAAAATATAAAACCAAACTAGAAACAGACGCTTATAAAGTTTCATAGAAAATAACTAGCGGTAAATACAACGCTAAATAAGCAAAATTTTGGTATTTGTTAAGGAAAGTTATATTATTAGCCAGATATATAATTTTAGATTTTTATCCAAGAAGCCGATTTCGCTTCAGAAATTATATATTATATTTAAAATACCGCAGGCCAGGGAATACATTCATAGTCTGAGGCATAATGTTAATTAGAACACTAGTCCATCATTGTGATGATGTTAACAATATTTCATAAGTTGGGAGGAACCTTACATAATATTCCATTAGGTTCCCCTAATTTGTCATCGTGATCGTAATCCAAATAGGCACACCACAACGTAGCGGCCTGTACTTCCGTTTAAAATTATGTACACATTGGGAAGCCTACCCGCGGGGCTGATAAAATGGTGGTGATGGTGGTCGGTCGAAACTACAAACCGACGACAGCCAGGCCGTACTGACAAGTGGTTTGCTTACCAACTGAATCATAGAGTGCGCGCAAGATAAGTCTGCGCGCGAGTTTGACTTTCAAGACTATATCCCTGTCAGCACTTTTAATCACTTTCGGCATAATGATGGCAATTATTTACTTTGAAAAATACGGAACACAGCACACTCTCTTGACACCTGATATAAACGTCGAGATGGCGGCAAACGATTATTTCCCATTTCGGCCGCGCACAGACTTATTTTGCGCGCACTTTAGTAAAAACACGGAGCGTTCCGTACGTAGACAGAGTATAGCAATGGACAAGTCACTAAATAATAATAATGATAAGACATGGACACACTTACTAGCTTTTGCTAGCGGCTTCGCCCGCGTAGATGTCGGAAATAATCCCGCAGGAACGTACTACCGAGATAAAAAGTATCCTATGTCCATCTAGGTTACAAACTATCTGTGTGCCAAATTTCATGCAAATTCGTTCAGCCGTTTTCGAGTGATTGAGTAACAAACACCCAAACATACAGACTTTCACATTTATATTAGTAGGATTATATGGTGGTAAGAGCAAACAAGACAGAAATATATTTTCTCTATCTTCTTCGCGTCTGCAAACTTTTTGTCCGGCCTCAGTTGTCAGCCATATACTGAAGCCCAACTTGTGACCCAACAATCATCGACTGTCACCGATTTATTTGGAAAGTATTACCCGACTACATTAGATAGTGCCAATTTACAAGTGTCTGTTAAAGACTATCGCTATCTCATACATAAGGCATACGATGACTGCTAATCTATACAATACTCATATCTACGGAGCGTACTAAGATATTTATTCATAAGCACTACGGATAAAAAATATAGGTTTCGACGTCATAGACACGTTGTTAACATTGTCATGACTAGAGTCAATCTTGTTTTATTTGATTCACGGTCAGCACAAACTGAGCAGCAGAATGGTCAATATTTTTTTATAAATTAATTGATACTGAGCTAACTCACAACTAAAAGAGAATTGAAATGAGAGTGCTAGAGATAATTTCACAAGTAATTTAATTTTAGTTGTGATTTATTTATTATCAATGAAAATTGCTCGAGCATTTTGAAGCTCAGTGTGCCCTTGACCCTTAGTAGCCAGGATTTAGGGAGTAAGCTAACAACTTTAAATGCGAGCGCGGATGTATCGCCGGTTTGTCAGTTTACTTGTCTGTGTGTGTGATCTAACGCGCAGTAATGTTGTCATGGCATCGTTGACACACACGCACGGGTCGTAGCGCGCGCAGCCGTCGCACGGGCGCCTCGTAGCGTGAACATCGGCCGCAGAACACGGCGCCGCATTCCCGGCAGTGGTGGCGACGCTCTAGCGCTGTGAAGCGGACCTGGAGAACACATGGGATTTACGACACTGTCCTAGGATAATGTGCCAGACAGTTATAGCTATATTTTCCGTGGTTCTTGCAGGGTGCTGATACCGAAAATGTTGTTGATACATTTCAACACAAAGATTGTGGCGATAAAACTACCAGTTTTTGGTCTTGGTATAACTTTCATGATTTATGGGGAATGAGGACAATGCTGATTGTGCTTGTTAAATATTATGGATATCGTTTTAATGGGTTATTGAGGGTTTTAATGCCGAAAGTAAATTTACAACTTACACATCACTATTTACCTAGGGAAATTTTACGCATCATCAACGGTTTACATCAGCTTCGAACCAAAGCTTACCAACACGATAAAGAAATTTTAAATACTTTTGCGATAAAAAAAAAAATAACTTTAAGCGTACCTGGCATTGTGTACAGTAAGGTGCAGTGTCGTCCCGAATCCAATGATCGGCCGGGCCGCCCTTAGCTCCAGCCGCGCTGGACATATCGGGAGCCGACCAGCGGAAAATCTAGAACCAATACAATATGGTTGGTGAGAGCGTTATCGCATCGAATTAAAAACCTGATTGCAGCGTGATCACAATTCGTGTTGATTTCGTTTTATAATATTCCCGCTCTCATTTATTACGATACGTTGACAGATCGTATTGCTGGAAACACGCTCACAAATTGTCAGTGTGAAAAAAGTGCTAAAACTTGTCAACTAAAATAAGCGATATCTTGTTAACGTTCACCAACCAGCTGTGTGGCACTTTATCTAAAAACACAAACACACAAATACAGGTAAACCAGAAAAAGTATGTGCTTTGGTGATCTTCGTGTTTGCGAATTAGCACGAACGGCGCGTCATAGAGTAAGGGCCACAATGATTCTAAGTTTTGTACTGCCGCTTTTTGCAGTAGTGTGTGCGTGCTACCTATCAATGCGCGAAGATTTTTTGGAGTTGTTATAGAGTTGTTAATCGATCATTTTGAAATCGTAGTAATGGAAAAAATAGGCAAGTACTTCGATGATTGTAACAGCTCTATATTAGATCTCAACATAGCGCGTTCGGATTTCATATTCATATCTTTATTTGCATTCCATAATGTGTGAAGATCTTACAATGGGCTTAAAGCTAAGGTACAATTATGGACCCTGTAGGGCAAAGCAAAAAGTATATAATACATTTTTGACATAGAATTAATACTTAATTAATTATAAATTTTAAAACATGTCCTTAATATTAAATAACTAAATTATAACATATATTTTGCGCGCGGCGGCGGCGGCAGCCGTGACGGAGGCGGGGCAGGCGTTGTGGCGCCGCTCGTACGCATACTCCCCTTGCTCATGTCTCACTAGGCCGCGCACTCACCCGCCCTCTGGCGTCTCCCACGGCGAGCCCGCGACCGTGACGGAGGCGGGGCGGGCGTTGTGGCACCGCTCGTACGCATACTTCCCCTTGCACATGTCTCACTAGGCCGCGCACTCACCCGCCCTCTGGCGTCTCCCACGGCGAGCCCGCGACCGTGACGGAGGCGGGGCGGGCGTTGTGGCACCGCTCGTACGCATACTTCCCCTTGCACATGTCTCACTAGGCCGCGCACTCACCCGCCCTCTGGCGTCTCCCACGGCGAGCCCGCGACCGTGACGGAGGCGGGGCGGGCGTTGTGGCACCGCTCGTACGCATACTTCCCCTTGCACATGTCTCACTAGGCCGCGCACTCACCCGCCCTCTGGCGTCTCCCACGGCGAGCCCGCGACCGTGACGGAGGCGGGGCGGGCGTTGTGGCGCCGCTCGTACGCATACTCCCCTTGCTCATGTCTCACTAGGCCGCGCACTCACCCGCCCTCTGGCGTCTCCCACGGCGAGCCCGCGACCGTGACGGAGGCGGGGCGGGCGTTGTGGCACCGCTCGTACGCATACTTCCCCTTGCACATGTCTCACTAGGCCGCGCACTCACCCGCCCTCTGGCGTCTCCCACGGCGAGCCCGCGACCGTGACGGAGGCGGGGCGGGCGTTGTGGCGCCGCTCGTACGCATACTCCCCTTGCTCATGTCTCACTAGGCCGCGCACTCACCCGCCCTCTGGCGTCTCCCACGGCGAGCCCGCGACCGTGACGGAGGCGGGGCGGGCGTTGTGGCACCGCTCGTACGCATACTTCCCCTTGCACATGTCTCACTAGGCCACGCACTCACCCGCCACCTGGCGTCTCCCACGGCCGTGACGGCGGCGGGGCGGACGTTGTGGCGCCGCTCGTACGCATACTTCCCCTTGCACATGTCTCACTAGGCCGCGTACTCACCCGCCCTCTGGCGTCTCCCACGGCGAGCCGGCGGCCGTGACGTAGGCGGGGCGGGCGTTGTGGCGCCGCTCGTACGCATACTTCCCCTTGCACATGTCTCACTAGGCCGCGTACTCACCCGCCCTCTGGCGTCTCCCACGGCGAGCCGGCGGCCGTGACGGAGGCGGGGCGGGCGTTGTGGCGTCGCTCGTACGCATACTTCCCCTTGCACATGTCTCACTAGGCCGCGTACTCACCCGCCCTCTGGCGTCTCCCACGGCGAGCCGGCGGCCGTGACGGAGGCGGGGCGGGCGTTGTGCCGCCGCTCGTACGCATACTTCCCCTTGCACATGTCTCACTAGGCCGCGTACTCACCCGCCCTCTGGCGTCTCCCACGGCGAGCCCGCGGCCGTGACGGAGGCGGGGCGGGCGTTGTGGCGCCGCTCGTACGCATACTTCCCCTTGCACATGTCTCACTAGGCCGCGCACTCACCCGCCCTCTGGCGTCTCCCACGGCGAGCCCGCGACCGCTGCGTGCGGCGGCGGCGGCTGTGACGGAGGCGGGGCAGGCGTTGTCGCGCCGCTCGTACGCCGTGTGCATCGTCAGCTTGCCGCGCAGCACCAGGCGACGGATCCACTTTATACCTGATTCTGTGGGATATATTAATTAACACAATTACACTTTTAACAACAATTAATAAATATGTGAAAAGTTCCAAAATAATATACGTTCAGATAAGTTTAAGAAGTACTAACTCCTAATTTAAGTATCGCAAGCTCAACGAGAACTCATTTCAAAGGCCCCCTACACACTTGTTTGGGTCGGCAAATTTTAATCGGCAGTATTTGTTAAAAACGAAGCTAACCCGAAAAAGTGTGTAGCACACCTAACATTCAATGCTAGAAATTATTTCTCCTTATCCTTCAATGGAGAAAGTAGTCCCACTATAGTCCTTTCTGCTTACTAAGAGCACGGTCAATGTTTATTTTTTATGCAGCCACGGTCATAAAATGCGGGAGCGAGATGAAACGAGACTCAGCACATATATACTTTAAAGAAATATTCACCGTCCTACTGGCACGTATTATGACTACAACAGCCACGAGTCTTGCGTTTATGAATGGTACGGCGAAAACAGTTTGTGAATGGTACGGTGTCTACATCTCTTTATATGTTTGGAAGAGTTTTCTTTTTAAATAAGCATTTCACGTATTTTCTGTTCTTTTCTTTTTGTCTGTTTATATATTATGTGTGAGTGTGTGTGTGTGTGTGTGGGTATGTGTGTGTTGGTGTGGGTGTGTGTGTGTGGGTGTGTGTGTGTGTTTGTGTGTGTGTGTGCGTGAGGGTGTGTGTGTGGGAGTGTGGGTGTGTGTGTGGGTGTGGGTGGGGTGTGTGGGTGTGTGGGTGTGTGTGTGGGTGTGTGTGTGTGGGTGGGGTGTGTGGGTGTGTGTGTGGGTGGCGTTGTGTGTGTGGGTGTGTGTGTGGGGGTGTGTGTGTGTGTGTGTTAAATAAATAAAGCCACGTTACCTATATCTATCGTAGCTGGCTGTATCTTAGCAGGAGGTCTATGCGTGGCTGCGGGCGAGGCGGGCGCGGACACGACAACAAACGAGTCGGTAAGGCTAGTGTCAGACTTGCTGGCGCGCAGACCGCTCTCTTGGCTGACATCTACTGACGCGGCACCTGAGGCTTCCATTGAACAAGGCTCGTTCGAGTCGCCGATGCTGCCACCGCCTGTGGGAATCGATTTACGTTAGAAATCTCGAGAAAAACTTACGACTGTTTAATATCGGCAAAATTAACATCCGGTTTTTTTCTGATATTATGTTACTCAACACAAAAAGCTAACAGACTGTTAGCTTTTTAACTGTTGTGATTGGTTTACCGAAATGACAAAAGTCAATCAAATCACTTGTCAAGAGATGATATTCAAGGCTTTTAGAACCTGGGGAAACTGATACATAGCTTAACCAGGAGTAATAAGCTTAAGCAGGAGTTTTTGGGTAACCACTGAAAATCAGCGCCGTGCTGTGGGTCCCCCATAGCACAGCATCATGCTGAGTGGAAGCCCTCTTGTCACAGTCATGACGTGCAGCTGTCGACTATTTCTGTTTTGTGCTCGTGATTATAGATTTATTTTGTGTGTGTTATTTTTATTTTACATTGTTACTAGAGCTAATTATCTTTTTTGTATGCACGTGTTTCTGTGACAAATAAACCTATTTTTCTTTCAAAGTGCAATACTGCGTTATATAGCTTTACTGCGTTTTATAGCTAACTGGATGTGAGTCAAATATCCAAGTTTGTGCATTATTAAATAGGAAGAAGAGAAACACACAATTTTTTTTTTTATAAAATTAGCACTTACTTTTACGATACAGTGGATTCCCCTTCGACTTCCTTCTAAGCATGACGTGACCTTGTTTATGCAGTTTACTTCGATTCGTCAAGTCCTTTTCAATGTCCAAGTCTTTCTCATTGTCGTACTCCTGCTTGGCTTCGTCACAAGAGTCGATTGGTTCCTCCTTCGGTTCGACGTATTGTGGAGTTTCCTCGTTATCACTGCACGTGTCTTTTTCGTCGTGTCTTCGCGCGGATTCCTTAGCACTTGTAGTTTCACAGGCGTCTGATAACGAACTTTCTGAACCGGATTTTGTTAGGGTACCTGAGGAGAAAGACTTGTATTAGTATCTATTTTAACTTTTTAGCTTGCATAGTGGTATATAAATGTAGTGTTAATCATTACTATGGTGAACTGATCTTGAGACATTAAGAACATTGCAGATGACAGTTTAAGTGGAAAGTTTTCAGAAGCAGCTTTTATCTACGTCGAACTTGTTAAGTACCCCTAAACAATCGTACGTATTTTCTTATCTACCACATAATGCAAATGTCAAATCATCATCATCTGCCTAACCTCTTCCCAACTATGTTGGGGTCGGCTTCCAGTCTAACCGGATGCAGCTGGATACCAGTATTTTACATGGAGCGACTGCCTATCTGACCTTTACAACCCAGTAGTTGGGTATCACGATACGCCTTGGCAAGACTGATTGTCAGACTTTCGGGCTTCTGACGATCCGTAATGACTGTCCAAGATCCATGAATAACAGCTGGGACCAACGGCTTAACGTGCTTTCTGAGGCACGCAGGAGTCTTGGGTATGTAAAGATGGTCACCCGTCCACGGACCAACCGCGGCAAGCGTAGCTTAACCTGATCGATCCAACCGTGCGCCTGTTATTAATTAGCCACAAACACTTCTATAATTCAAATGTCAAATACTACACATATAAACACAAACCTTCTTTCTCCTGCGACAGGCTCATCTGCTTGACCAGCTCCTCAACCCTCTTGATGGCCGCCTCCCTATCATGTGGTTCCTGTGGTTTCTCAGATATTTCTTCAGTCTTCGTTTCGCTCTCCGATTTCACTTCGCATTCTGACTTAATCTCTTCGCTGTCTTGTACTGTCAGTTTTTGTTCGTCATTTTCTTTGTCAATTTCTATAGAACTTGAGACGGGGTCTACACTGCCGCCTTCTATGCTTTCGCTTTGTTCTTCTGCTGTTTCTGCTAAGTAGTCTATTGACCACATCTGAGGAGCAAACGTAAAGTTGTTACAAGGTAATTTATTCAGATAGGTCAGTAGTGTTAAACGTTAAAACTCTTAGAGCCAGGGATATTAGGTTCCAGGAACGTGGCGATTACAGAATTACCAAAGACTGTTTTTATTTTTCAATTAATAGTTTTTTCTGAGAACTTTTTCCGAGAAGAAACTTTTTGGAAAAAAATTTAGGCATTTTTTGTTGATTACCTTAAAGAAATTGTGTTATTTTATGGCAGTAATTAATAGTCTCAGTTAGAAGGAATAAATAATAAGGATCCCGTATCAAACATAAAAAAGTTATCCAGCTTTCAGTTCTAAAATACAATCCCTTAAGCTAGTTTTAAAATAACTTGTCAGTATTCAACTTACCCTAACAACGCCATCAGTAGAGCCAGTAATGATAACATTAAGCGGGTCCCACTCCCTGGTCTGACTGAAACATACGCACAGAACCTGCTGCGTTCGCTCGCGGCCGCCGATCGTGTCCACTGCGCCTAATAGCTCGCCGTTGATAGACCACGCGTATAGCCAGCTGCCACTACAGGTTGCTATGTCACCCTAGAACAAGAATGTCTCATTGTCAGCAGTCGTTATTATTTAATAATGCCTCACGGATTTTTACAGATACATCCATGGTATAATAATATACTTCGCCAGGTATAGCATTCCGAGACACAGTGGTCACGTGGGAGATAAGCCTACGTCATCACCGCTGTGTTACCAGTAGTGTGTAATAATAACTCCCCAACCGCCTTTATTACTTGTGCGAATCTGATAAAACAATGAGGTTATAGCAAAAAAATTACGTTAGTATATGTTTAAATTGAATTTTGTCGTTTGATTAGAAAAACGAAACGACAATTTAAATGCTTTATATATATTTTTTTTACAGAATGGTGACTGAAAATGTTTCCATAATTCGTGTTTTGTTGCAATAAAGTGGCAACCAACAGGATAGTGACGTAAGCTTGTGTCACTCCCGGAATGCCAGACTTTGTTCTTTTAGACCATGGGTACATCAAACTGTCGTAGCTTTGCAAATATCTATGCGTAATTTTTTACACTTTGTAAGTTTTTGAAGGATGTAAGGGGAGGACTCTCACGCTATTTACAAGCTTTCAAAGTAAAAAATAATTATTGTCTGAACTTTTGAGGATCTAGGAACAGTTGAGCATTTCAAGTTACGCTAGGTAATTTGCTCTTTGTAATCTTTTGTTGGAGACCCTGCTAGTACCCTGCCAGTTTATATACATACATAAACTTACGCCTTCTTCCCATAGGGGTA
Source organism: Dryobotodes eremita (assembly GCA_917490735.1). Classification (NCBI taxonomy): domain Eukaryota; kingdom Metazoa; phylum Arthropoda; class Insecta; order Lepidoptera; family Noctuidae; genus Dryobotodes; species Dryobotodes eremita. Next base: position 11,704,185 of record OU823249.1, read on the forward strand.
GGCAGAAACGACAGAACGTCACCTGCTATGATCCTTACATAATCCTTACATACTGCTGGTCTGTTTTGTAACAATCTCACCGTGAATACTTAGGTAAGTGAATTTGACGAGACCTGTCATTCCACCTGATGCTAGGGATGCACTTCACCTAAGGTTTCACGATGAGATTTTACAGAATAGATCAGCTGGTCTACGTTTAAATACTTACAGTAAGATCATCAATCGCCAGCGCGGACACAGGCGGCGGGGGCCCATAGGAATGTGGCGGCAGTAACTGTCGTATGAACGTGCCTCGCTCCACATCCCACACTATAGCCTGACCGTCGCGACTGCCGCTGACTACGAGGTTGTAAGCCGGGCTAGCCGCTAAACAGGTGACTGCTTCTTCGTGACCATAGAGACATACTTTTACGGCTAAACGACGGCGCCGGGCCCAGTATTGCCATACTGTTACCACCTATAGTGTGAAAAAGTAAGTCATTTAAGAAAACATTGGCTCGCCATCAGCATAACCCTATGGATTTGAAAAATGTGAAAGTAAAATTTATCAAATAGTCTAAGTATTAGGGGAATAGGGTGTTACCATCTTCACGCAAGAAAATATCTCAGTCTGTATGTGTTTCCACCACAGTAGGGAGTTTGTTTATGGTATCACGCTGCAGCTAAGCGTAGATATGTGAAAATAACGCAAGCTATTGGTTATTTGAGACATCTCTATACTTTGGTGGAGACCGGCCAAGTTAAGTGCTTGTACACTGATTATGTATTATGAGATTTTATTTTGTTATATTAGTACAATTTCAACTCACCGTGCTAGTCCCCGCAGTAACAATAGTCTTGTCAGAAGGACACACGCACGTCACAATTTCCCCACACGCCTGCGCCACAGTCTCACACACAAACACGGCCTTATCGTTGTCATAGTTCCCGATGCGCAGTGAATGGTCTGCGAATCCCCACGCTACGTACTTGTTGTATGTAGGAGGCATTAGGACCTTGTTCTGTTCTACTGCTAATATTGCCTTGTCTGTGTACAGGATTTGACCGACTGGGCCTTTTACTTCTGCAAATGAATGAAGACAGTACAGGGTATAGAATTTCGATAATAAAGACGAATCATTTCTTACAATAATCTTTTATTGTTCTTGGATGGTAAATATGCCGACCGGCTACCGGATGATAAGTGATCGTTACCACCTATGGACATTTGAAGTACCAGAGGTATTGCAGATGCGTTGCCATACCCGAGACAAAGCGGAAATATATCATGTCCCTGTAGGTACATCGGCACCTACTCCCTCAAACCGCAACATTTCAACGCTGATATCATAATGAGTAATCACGAATGATCAGATCATATTACTATTTGTTGAATAACATACCTTTCACAGGTTGTAATGAAGGCCTCAAGTTTTCTAGATTGTGGAAGAACAGTTTCTCTGGTGGCGTGATACCCTGAGACGGTATTATATTGTTTGGGTCTAATATAGTTGAACTTCGCTGAGACATCTTTTTGCTAGGATGCGCTTTCTTGAACAGTTGCTTCGGTATTTGGCCAAAGTTGTTTATGAAGCCGATCGTTGCGTTTTTCTTTAGAGGGTCGTCGATACTGGAACAAAATTACACAATGTAAATCCGGCTATCATAAAAGTATGATTGGTTTTCAAGCTGTAAAAAAGGTATAGGTTGGTAAAGATAGCGAATGCGTTTTTTGGGTTCTGTCCTAAACTTGACGACGTTGAAACAGATTTAACTTTCTTTAGTTTCATTTCAATTAATAAGTCTTGACTTCGAATTGACGCTGTATTGCATTATTTAGTATTTAAGTCGTTCTCTAATACTTGTTTATAACAAGACTTCTTTTTTGAGAGTTGTTTTCTGCGTATAATAATTTGGGCCTGTTTCCAAGGTAGCCGGTTCATCAATCAGTAAACCAATACTAACTTGTATATATCGACGTTGCCCTCGTAGAACAGATGGTGGAACACGTTGGAGGAGTCGACGGCGGGCGCGCCTTGTTGTTTGTAGCCGAACACAAGGTCGATCCAGTGGTGCAGGCGATGCGATACGTAGTCAGACTCTAGCGCAGCGCGGTGTGCGCGGATGAACTCGCGCGCGTCGCCGCGGGCCCACGCCGGGAGGACCACGTCGCCGAGCGCTACGCCGGACTGCTTGCAACCTGAGGTAGGACGACTTATTGTAAGCAGTGTTTAGTGCATCGAAGCCGCGCCCTAGTTGCACGTGCTCCATGCTGCAAAGTTGTGGAAGGCGTCCACGTAAAGTGCAAAGAAACGTTCTTTTACCATGATGATGGCCAATACTGTGTATTTTATGTGCGCTCTTTGTAAGGGCCAAAAAATTATTCGAATACTCCTTCCATGTACTTCCAGATAAAAATATGGATCATAGCAATAACAACACTTCACAAGGTATCTTTGGTATTGTTCGTCGAATCGTTGAGCTCCTTAAGTTTTGAGTTGAGCTGCACGATTACTGACAAATGCGTGCACTGACTGGACAGGTCCACTCATTCTGTGTGACATTTTTTCCAGAAAAGACCATTTCAGACTCAAATCTACATGGTATTTACATGATCTTACCAAGATTATGTCTGGACATTAAAAGAGACTGTGACCTCTGAGTTTGTTTCGGCCTTTCTTCTCAGAGTAGTCAGATAGGAAACGCCGACCTCATCTAGTTTTAAAATATGATTGACGTGTAAAAGTGTTTGTACAAACCTACTTACAGAAATAAAATCATTTATCATTTATCAAGGAAAGTTGGTTAGAACATTTTAGATGCTGTTTAAACTCATGAAAACTATTTCCAGTAGTAATACTTAAGATTTGCCATATTTCTCATATTTCAGAGCTCCAAAATGATTGCTTACCTAAATCAAAGTTATTGGAGTTAACCAGGAACTCTGGTAAGTAAAAGAATTCCGGTATTAGCTCTTTTACGTCAGCCATGTTATGTCGTGACGCCGAATTCCACGCCTCCTTTATTGAGTGGAACATTCTGGAATAAAACATTAATTTTACCTCTATTTTCAAAATTAATTAAATATTTGTATACAGGCTGATGATTTAGTCACCTGCATTACTTTAAGTAGTGAATATCCTTCTCATTCTGAACAACTTCCTCTATGAAATCCAAATAAGATTCGTGAAAAAAATACAACATTTCATGCAATGTTGTCAACCTAACTCTACTTCTACTTTAGTATCACCAGCTTGTATAGAAATGTTAAGTTACCTGTCAGCCAAGTCAAAATGTCCGCCCTGTAACTTGAGGAAGTGTTGAGTGAAGGGCTCCATCCTGACTAGATATGAGCACACGATCATAGCAGACGAGTAATGTGTGCCATAGTGGTATGGAGGAGTTTCACCGTGAGGGTCGTCCCATTCCTACAAATAAAAGAGAGCCTTTACAAATTTGAAAGGGTCATTAGAGCTTTTCAATGCTAACTGCTTGCAATAAGGTTTAGTTTCCACTGGAACTGTCGCGTTAGCACGACCGAGTATTATCAGTAGCAAAAATGCAAGTTGAGAGTCTATTTAATATCATCTATGTTGTTTAAAATACCACATTGTTGAATATGTTTATAGTGAAAACCAAAACTATCGAGAATGTCGGCAGTGTTTATTGTCTGTGGTAACATAAAAAAAAAGTCTGACACTATAACCTTTATGCATTGTCTGTTTTTAGCTAATTTTGTCTGTCCATGTAAGTTATCTTTTGTGTGAATAAATCTGTTGTTCTTCTAACGATCGTAATATTATTTCCTCATAGCCCAACAATCTCTCTTAAATATATTCGTATAAATTATGAATAAAACTCACCTTATATCGTTTCCTAAACTGTTCCAACCTGTCGGGACTCTGTGCGCCCATGGGTTTAGTGAGATCACGGAAGGTAGCCGGGTCGTTGAGGTCCAGTTCTAACGAGTCATAGTCAGCTAAGATCCACGGAAACACTGGGTACTGCATCAGATCGTTATATGAACGACCGGCAAGAGTGTTTAGATGCATGAGGTATTGGAAGTTTGATATTTCGCCTCTCTGAAATAAAACGTGATAATTAGGTTTTAATATTTTTTGTCAGGTTAGATTCAGTAGACGAAAGTTTTTCTAATTGTAATTACACTTTTATCAGATTGTTCGAAAATACTAAACTTATATTATGTTCGTATATTTTTTCTAGTCAGTTACGTGCTGACTTAAAACATTGTTTCTTAGACATAACTAATCCATGTTTTGTCTCTATACCTAAAATTTAAAGGGTTCGCAATTCTGTGTAATTATCAGAAGGAACTTTACACATAGCTTCACACTTCATAGGTATTTGTAAAAATACATGTCATAGCATCAACGACATATATCACGTGTGTGTGTGTCGGGATGTGTTTGTGAGGGTGTTTGTGTGTGTGTGTGTGTCGGGATGTGTTTGTGAGGGTGTTTGTGTGTGTGTGTGTGTCGGGATGTGTTTGTGAGGGTGTTTGTGTGTGTGTGTATGTATGTGTGTGTGTGTGTGTGTGTGTGTGTGTGTGTGTGTGTGTGTGTGTGTGTGTGTGTATGTATGTGTGTGGGTTTGTGTGTGTGTGTGGGTTTGTGTGTGTGTGTATGTGTATGTGTATGTGTGTGTATGTGTGTGTGTGTGTGTATGTGTGTGTGTGGGTTTGTGTGAGTGTGTGTGGGTTTGTGTGTGTGTGGGTTTGTGTGTGTGTGTGCGTACATAGGTTTTTAACTATAACCCATGATAAAATGTAATCGTATGATTGGGTACATACCAGCCACCGCTGCGTGACGGAGGTGTCACCTATGAGTGTCGCAAGCAATCCTCCCGGCTGTTCTACAGCCACGCCACGCTTTTGCCCCGCTACTGACCCAGCCGCACTGTCCGCCATACCGGTGGCTAGTGCTGTAAAACGGCTGTATACCTAAGGGAATATAAACATTAAATGCGACTGTTATAATTATGAATTTTTTGGATACAAGTAATCAAGGTCTTCAGATGCTAGTCTTGAATCTCGAGTAAGAAATAAAACTTTTGACGTTAACGTTTCGACGGCGACTGGCTGAATGTAAGTTTCTTTTCTTTTTATTTCGATTTAAATAATTCTATTCTGAAATTTCTCAGCACATCTTAGGTAAAATAAACACGTTTTGAAGACATTAAAATAACTAACCTTGTTTCGCACTTTTCTTGGAAAAGCGAGCAAGTAGTTTCTGCCGTCACTTGAAAACACTTCCAACGCTATCGGTTGTAACAGATACCTCCTTTTGTGTACCTCCCTACAACACAACAACACAAAATATAGTACAGTACAACCATTTTCTTAATATCCCTCGGGAAGCATCGCATTTCCGAATACAAACGAAGACAAATTTCCATGTCCATCAATTATTAGATTTATCTTGTATAATAATTTTAATTCAGAACGAAGTACTTTATTGTTGTTTTCTTTTGACGTAACAACAATTAAAGTAGCTTCATACCACAGAGTAACGAAATCATGACAAATGTTTGATTCACATACCGAATATCTTCATACAAAAACTTGGAGCACTGCCTTTGGTTGCTCCTCTGTATACCCTGGGCCGGTAGGATAGGTTCATAGTCATCAGGACAGCTGTCCAAATCCCGTATTTCTCTGTTCTTTAGTAACGTGAATCCGTCTATGACGTAACAGTGCTCACGACCGAATAGTAATAGACCTTCCGTTGTGTCTAAGCCTTGTATTCTAGCGCAACGGAACATGTGAGAGATCTGAAAGGAATAATAATAATATTTAATTTTTGGTGAATCTGGCTTGAATTGAAGTAAAAAGGTTCATATAAAAGTAAAACATTAAAATAGGCATGTATTTTATGTTTCAGAGCGAAAAATCTATTTTCGGTAGATTACCTATTGTTTCACGTAGCGGTATTCCCGACTCGTATGCTGGGGTTTGGCAGGTAATGCTTGCTCTAGACAATTACTTTGTTGGCGCTGATTTACAGCTCTTTTCTCACACTATACGCTGTATAATACAGTACCTTTTCGTGATGTTCCAGAAGCCGTAGAAGAGTTTGATTATCAGGTGGCGGAGTTGGTTGCTCATCTTCATCCTCATTGTCAGGGCCATCTTCATTCCCTGAATAAGTGAAATAATACATTTTAATGTGATACTTTGACAAGTAATCGTTTACAGTTTCACAGCGTCACAATCGTTCGTTTACAGCGCGCATCAATCATTGCAATTTAAGTCTTATGTCAATGACATATAAGTCACATGGCACGCGCTTCTGACTTGCAATTGCAAAGACTACATATATTACTGATTGTTTCTATAGACTTACCTTCACCGGAAGATTGGTTAGTACCACGACTAACAACGCCACTACTGACGAGGTCTGAAGGTGAACCGTCGCCGTTGGCCACATCAATAGATGTATCTCCACTTCTGCAAAGCGAATTAAACACACTGTTACAGATAAGTAGACCGTGCTTTAAAAACATATACTAGGGTTCGGCTCAGCTGACACTATTCAACTTCTGTGCCCTTATTACAAAACAAGATTTATCTTCGGATACAATTTTAAAGCATCGAGATATTTTTTGTATTTTGAACTTTATTTCGACTATGTTAAGGTTTATTATACAAAAACTGATTTCAAAATCCAGTCTAAGTTGTCAATTGTGTGTTAAGAACTTTATCTCAGTCGAAATAAGGTTCGAAATGCAAAAACTGGCTGGAAGGTTTAAGCTTGGACCAAAATTAGAACCCGTTATGTAATAAAACAGCTGTTGTTTCAATCCTAGACTGGAAATAATCGATAAAATAGAATCATAAGAGTAAAGAACCAAGGTCCATGAGACATCCATACTAATATTATAAATGTGAAAGTGAGTTTGTTTGTTACACTTTCACGGCTAAACTACAGAACCGATTTTGATGAAATTTGGCACAGACTTAGCTTCAAGCCCAGGACAGGATATAGGCTACCTTTTAATCCGCGACCTCATCTGCATCCGTGATAATTGACATTCTCGCGGACGAAGTCGCGTGCAAAAGCTAGTTAATGTTATAAATATATAGTAATATATTATAAAATAATACAACGTAGCAGTCGCCGAGCTAGTTTTCTGATTTTACTGAAGATGAAACCAAGTTTGGCAAAAAAAAAAAAATATACTTTTGAAGGAGCACAATTATATAACAAAATACCCTCATGTATAAAAAGGTTTCGCTCATTCAATACATTCAAAACTCAATTGGCTGCGTATTTAATCACAAATAACACCCTTCCTAAAAGTTGAATGCATTGGATGCAGTGTGTCCTTCTTTCTTATATCTGTGACTGTATCGTAACTGCTTTATATTTATATAATTTATTTTAAGCATTGTTCTCATGTAAGTGAGTTTGTGTCTTTTTTTGAAAATAAATATCTTTCAACCTAAATATGAGGATAGCTTACGTGGTAGGCTCATCAGTAGTTTCAGGTATATCGGTAGGCTCGGCTCCTTCTACCTCGCCGAGGTTACTCGCCGCCCGCCATTGTTGATACACGCGGTAGTATTCCTTGCTGTCCAAGCTTTGTGCCACTTTGTATTTTAGTTGTTTCTAGAACAGGTGAGTGGAGAATAAGAATGTATTCGAGTAAGCAACGGTGGGTAACACAAGCACCTTCAATATTTTTATATTGGGATTTAATACTCAATACTTTTATGCATTTATTATGTGGGTAGGTATTGATATGGATAAGATAAAATCGAATATCACCTTCATGGCAACGCGGACTTAGAGTTTATTTTCACGGAAGCGGCAATATGGGATATACTTATTGCTGTTTCCGTGAAAATAAACTCAATTCCGCCTCTTTCATGCTATTGTAACAAAACCGCCCCGTTGGTCTCGTGGTTGCAAGCGCGATGGTTGAGCGTGGGGGGGTCCTGGGTTCGATTCCCAGGTCGGGCAAAGTGTTATTGGGTTTTTCCATTAGGAGTTTCTTAGTAATAGCCCGGAGTTTGCAAGTTGCTAGTGTGATACTCCCGTGCCTCGGTGCGCACGTTAACCCGTAGGTCCTGCGCCTGAACTCTCTCCGGTCGTGTCGGATTGCCGTCCCATCGGACTATGAAAATGAGGGAAGAGAGAGTGCACCTGTGTCTGTGGAGACGCTTGTGCACTATAATATATCCCGCGCCGAAGGCTAGTTTCCGTTGAGATTGGCCGCCATGGGCGAAATACGGTCTGGAGGACTATATTCTAAGGATTTTCTAAATGTTTCACAAAATACTCAAGAGATGCTGTGCAAAAACAAGATAAATAATAACTCTAACTTACATTATCCGGATCATCGAGGTCAGGTCGATAAGGATAATGCATATAGAAGCAATGGTTCCGCTTCAGCATCTTGCGCATGCGCGCGGGCCCCTCAGTACAGTCCAGGGCCCACTTTGCTAGGGCCTGGCCCCGTGTCGGGCCCCAGAGCGCTCGCTCGCGAGTCAGTTCGCGCCACGCACCCGCCCACTCTGCCTGCACGTAACGCATCGTGTGGAGGCGGGTGTTCGATGCGCCTTGCACTACTGCGCACCACGCTTGTCTAAAATACAAATGGTACATAATAGTAGTGATAAATTACTCCTCAAACTTACATTAGAAATTACGATCGCGTCAAGTTTCATTCGCAAAAAAACTATTTCACCGTTTGCGGCCAGTGGCTTTGGTATGTAGACTATAGCTACACGGGAAAACTAGTTTTGGAAAAGAGTCACCCATCTGAGTGTGTAGACACTGCGCGATTTGCTCGTCGTAAAATCTACCAGAAGCTGTAAATCATGATAAATGTATTTAGGCACATATACAGGAACAAATTTTAACCAGTGCGCAAACTGTAACTATGAATTCAGCATAAAATATGATTCTAGACCACATCGCGCAGAAATTTTTCCATGTTATAAAAAATAAAAACAGCTGTCTGATAGAAAAGTGCAATAGTACGCGGTCAAAATGTATGGAATAACATTTTTTTTTTTATAACTGACCAGTAATTTCTATGCTAGGGGCCTTTCTTTTTTGTTTTTGTTTTCGGAAGGAAACCTTTAAAAGGCACCCGATCTCTGGAGAGGGAGGTCGGGGAGCGTGGGATTTTTACCTCACTAAAACCACCCCGGTGATCACCATCAGCAAATAGAGGGGGTCCCGGTTCCTCTTAAAAGACCTATGCTAGGGGCCTAGAATCGTATGCGCTATTCATGATTACTGTTTGCGCACTGGTTAAAATTTCTTCCTGTAATATAATACTTATGTTGATAAGACATATTTACATCTTAGTAAGAATAATATCTGAAACTTACCTAACAAGTTGCACATGATCCTGCATATAAGCCAGTGCATGATCTCGCGGCGGGTTGGACCGTTGCTTAGCCGAGTCTTCCTTCTTTACTTTAGTTCTAGACGCAAGCCGCGTGAGACCGCCGGTTACTTTCTGTATCTTTGACTGGATTTGATTGTGAAGCTCCCATGGTACGCGGTATGTAGCCTGCGATTAAATAAATTCATCATCATTTCTCTATTTCATAAATATTGTAATTTGTATCTGAAATTCTAGTTAAGAATGGAGCTATAAAATAACCGGCCATAAATATGACGCATCGACTTTTATAGCTTGATCGATATCGCTGTACCACGCATTAGATATGTGCACGGCTAACGGTGGGCAGTGCAGGCCGCTCATTCGTCAACACTCACGGCCTCCCGCCCCCGGCCTCGCCGTGCATACCTAAGGCGCGGGACAGCGGTATCGGTCAGGCTACAGTTATGGTTCGGCTTTTTAGACTTAAACACAGTAAACAGTCGCTTTCTAAAGGTCGACGTGCCATATTAACGCCCAGGTGCTGCACCTATACAAGGTGTAATTGAAATAACTGAAAACCTCTTAAGGCTCCGTGCACGAAAAAAGCAAATTTTTGTCAATTTCTTATCTAATTGTTAGAAAACTGGAAATAATTGAAACATTAAGTCTGTATGATTACAAAAATACTGATTTCGTGGCGCTAAACCATTCGTGTCAGTGACAGCATCAGTTAATAGTTTCATCATGTTCGCGCTCTAGAAAAAATTGTTTATTTCGCCATTGATTAACGAAGAAATTGTATTATCATAAGATAAAATTTTGATTTTATTTCAAAGATAGCTGAAGACTAATGTGTGATTTTTTAAATTCTTAAAATGGCTTGCTAAGTACTAGGATAAAATACATTACTAACACGGTTTTATAAAAAAATAGGCTTTTGCAACATAATTTTTCTGCTATATTTTGTATGAAAATTGAAGAAAAAAGTGGTCCAGCCACATGCAAGTAGACCATATAATAATGTTGATGATATTTTTTAATGTTCATCAAGACTAGTTTCTTGTAAAAAGATGATCAAACATCAGTCTCGCGTAATTTTTTGGAAAAACTTGCTGCGAATAGTAGTGATTTTCCATGATTACTTAACTTATTTGAAAAACCCCTTTCACCCACATGCAAAACAAAGAAGTCGACTTTTCAAATCACAAATAATTTTGTTAAATTCTTTTTCCCTTTCTCACAAACAATGAACAAAATTGATCAAAATCAGTCGATTTCGTGCACGGCCCCTTAAGGGTGTATTAATAACTAGGTGCCCGCGACTTCGTCCGCGCGAAATTTCTTGTTCCCCCTACCACGTCGCATCGCATCGTCTGCCCGCGCTATTTATTACTTGGTTTTCGCGTAGCATTCTTTCGGCCTTTTTTGTTTTTGCTCCGCTCCTAAGGGTCGTTGCGTGATGTTAAGTAGCTTATAGCCTTCCTCAAAAATTCGGCTATCAAATGCAAAAATATTTATTCTATTCCGACTGGTAGTTCCAGAGATTAGCGCGTTCAAACAAACAAACTCTTCAGATTTATTATTAGTATAGTGTAGCGGTATCTACATCGCCACATGCGAGCTACACGTCACAATGACGTCACACAAGATCCTGCATCGCGCAAGCAGAGTTTACCGCGCAACTAGCATATATACAACATCCCGACATCAATCGTCGGGCAGTTGCCCACCAGACACGATACCCGTCTGGTCGGAGGATCCTCCCTTTTCAATAGAGTATGAGTGAACCTTACACCCTGTTCCTTATACTTCTATATAGTAAGTATATACTATATATATAGATAGGCTAAGAACAACTTTTACAATGGGGCCAAGTACGAAACCGCCAGTTTTAAAAATATCTGCTGTCCCCTATATTTTGTCGAGTGTGCTACTAACATAGTTGGAAGCCTTATTTATCAACACAAGTTGGTTTATACTTTATATATGTTAGTTTGTAAGGTGAAGGTAAAGTGAAATAGATGTTTATTATTATTTTTATAAATGAATGGTTTTTACTTATTTTAATTACACGTGTATGTATTATCTGTAAAGTTAATTAAATGATATCCTACCTTCCTTTCAATATCGATATAGTTAATCCACAGCTTATGCGCGCTTTCACTGAGTTGCTCCCTCACAGGAGTAAGGTCAGGTGCGCGTGCGTTGCCGACGGGCAGTATTAATGTTATCTTAAACACTTCCTCTATCGCAGGCTTCTTGCACACATACAGCTCTTCCCAAACACGACGAGCGGCGCCGGCCATTAGATTACGTCCTGTTTGGAAATACGATTTGGAATAGAAACATTTTCCTTCAGCGAAATGACAGGAGTGAAAGAACGTTAAGATGAAAAGTCAAATATTCGTTTAGAAATTAATATATTTGTAAACATGTTGCGTTTCTCTAACAGCTTCCCATGGCATAAAACTCTGAGGCGTGTTTTCGAAGAGCGCACGTAAAGATACTTCCTGAGCTATACAACAGTTCAGATCAGCACTTAGTAAGCACATGTCATATTACTGTCATGGAAACTTGGTCTTAGGACCGCTTGAGCCCCCGTTACGATTCATCCACTCTATAAAAGGTATTATAATGCAAGTAATGAATAAATAAACTAAAAGGTTTCGATGGCTTACCTTGATGTGTAGTAAGTTTATCATCTCTGGACTCCAGGTCGCCACTAGGGTTGACATGCCAAGTAGTTCGCATGTGCGAGTCGAGAGCAATTTTCATGTTAGAACTCAACTGCAGTAGGCAATAGGTAAGACAGCCGATGAATTCCAACTCATGGTTGCCCGCGCCGAATATAAGTAACCTAAACAAAAACAGACGGATAGTTCAGTCTTTAATATTCTGCCATATTTACTTAAAATTTAACGTTATTCTAATCCTAGTAGTAGTCCGCGCTGGGCAGCGCGTTTACACGCAGACTTACAAGTAACAAAAATTCGTCACAAATATTAGGGATTAACACGTAAATAAAAACGCTCGAATAGGGCAAGAAGAATTATATCCAAATGCGATATATCGCGTAAACTCCGCATGACACATACCTGTTAGTTGTCAGTTTGTGTAAAGCCTCCAAAACCGACATTTGGTCTGCTATTGAATCCGTAGAACGAGACAGTAGAAACAGAATCGTTCGGTTCAGACAGTGGTGTAATCCCTCCAGAGAAATCACTGAAGATTTCTTTTTTGCTTGCATGATTAGCTTTACTATGAAATCGAAGACCTGTAACCGCAGTTTACAATCAAATAATATTCGTAAAAGGAAATAGATTACATTTTGTTTTGGAAGTTTGGACATACCTCGTGAGGATCCCGAGAAAGTTGCCCCTGCCATAACTTATCAACCAGCCTGGCAGCTAAATAACAAACGTTCGATATATTGGACTCCGATCCAAACAGTTCCGTATTCAATAAATTTTCCATCAGTGTAGTTAGAACTTCTGTTTGGTACTCTATTTGTTGCTGGCTGGTTGAGTTCGGTGGTGAAGCATCCAAAACCAAATCGATTACCTGAAAGAAGACATCGAAGTCACACAATTTGTAATCCCACGGTCTTTTGAAGACGGTCGCTATGACCAGTGCTACAAGAAATTTATAACGGACTATGCGTGAAGCGCTTAGAACACAGTACATTGACTCAGCCTTACATAATGTGTATCATAACATCCGAGTGCAAGGAAGCTCTGACGTCGTTATCATTGTCTATCGATGTGTTAGCGGAAGCAGAAGTGTTACATAATGTGGGTGTACTACATAACGAACAAGCGTGCGGCAGGCGCGAGATATGCGTACGTTAAACTGGTTTAGTACTCAAGTTACTATCACAAAGGAAATTATATACGAAGGTACTGATATGCATTGAGGTCGGTTAATAATGCAGCGTTAGTTTTTATATTAGTGGAGTTATAGTTTTTATAATAATAAAATCCCCATATTTACGCTATAAAAGTAGGATCTCCCTGGACCGGAGCTACATGGAGTACAAAACATTGACGATGGCACTGAATCAGTGGTGCTTTCGGCGTTCTAGAACCAATATTGAAGCTGATACTCAGAATTAGTACTCTTAGATAGCTACCAATTTATTATGGCATTATTCATTAGACGTTAATTAGTTATATCCCTGTTGGCGCCAATGTGCAACATGCGACATTGTTTAAAACTTACTCTAGGTACACACAACATACATAATTAAAACAAAATGAACGGGTAGGCTTGGCAAAAAAAACTACATAAACATTTAGCCAGACAACAAAACATAGGAGCCAATTATTGTAAGGGTGCTGCAGGCAGGCTCGATGAAGTAATTCTGCCGATACTGTTGTAAAAGCAGATCAGCCCTTAGGAAAATATGGCTAAAATAAATTCAGTTAAGGGTGATGTGCTGAGGTATCTCGTGAAATTCAAATTTTCTTAAGTTTTTTTGCGATTTGCAGGTCAGTGTCAGGTTGTATGTTGATTAAAATATGATTCGCGGCTGTAATAAATATGGCTTTACAGAATTATAGTCATTAGAATCAGCAATACAACTCCTTTAGAATTGGCCTCAAATGTCAAGATTTCATGAAATAGTCGTTCAATAGGGTAATATGAACTTACAGAGATGTATTGATGATTTTTGTGATTCAAATTCTATAAATAAATATTTGCTACGGCCGCGAATCATATACAGATCGATATACAACCTGATACTGACCTGCAAACTGCAAAAAACGTAAGTAAATTTGAATTTCGCGGGCTACCCAGACGCTTTCGCCTTAATAGCTAACTTTATCTTGACATATTAGTTGTTGAAAATCAAACTCAAAGGATGGTGAGAGCCGATATCACAGGTATGGCAGGATAGAGTAATCTTACGTCTCAATGGTCACTAACCCATTTCCCCAAGATTGGTGACTATGGCTTATTACCTCCATTTTGAGAACATGTAGCGTACACATGTAGACCTGAATTCCTATGACGTTCATGTCGGTCTCGCTTTTTAGCGATGTTCTATACACGACCAACGTTGGCATAATTTTGGTCTAAGTAACATAGTGCTACAAGAATCCTTTGACATTGACACCGGGGGTTGTTGGTAAACGTTTGTGAAATTGTTCGCAAAATTGTATTAAAAAAACAAGATAGCGGATTTAATTCCGATTTTGGACAACTTTTAATGCTACTTCAATTCAATGTGATAGTGTGACATACCGGTGCAGTCTTGCCAGTGACGTTGAGCGGCAGCGAATCAAGTACGATGACACGCAAGAAGTCCATGACACCCTGACGCACGCCGTGCTGCGTCAGCGCGCCCGCTACGCTGGGAACTATTACTTCCTTCTCTGAGCCTGGTGTTGATGCCCCAGAACTCTCGCCGCTCTCACATATTGCTGATAAAAGATAAATAATAATTAGCTCATAATGTTCCCAATGCGCACTGCTGGGACACATAATCCACCACGCGGGCCCAGTGCGGGTTGGTGGATGTCATGTCTTCGAATTTTTGGTTCTAAGACATGCCGGTTTCCTCACGATGTTTTCCTTCACCATTTTGAGAGCAGTGGTGATGAAATTAAATACACAAAGTAAAGTGCCTGCCTGGTTTCGAACTCACAACTTACAACTTGTAAGTCGGGGTTGATACCACTGGGCCACCGCTGCTCTTCATATATTTACTGATCAATGTTCAAACGATAAGAAAGATCAGAAACAAGTGACAGTATTTTGTTGTTTAAAAGAGTATATTACATGAAGAACTTACGCATATGAATGTCGTCTGTTGAGTTTGGCGGGAAGAGGATCGCCGCTAGAGCGGTTAAAACTTCCGCCATCATCATAATAGGGACGAAATCTGGCAGTGTGTTGTATAGTGAAAACAGGACCTAAAATTGTATAGTTAATATTAGCAGTCGCAATTTTTTAAACATCGTTCTATATCGAATCTAGAGAATTTTGCATGGGTTTTACTGATAAATAGTGCGGATCTAATATCTGATTGTCATTACATTTTCACTTTCTTTGTTGGCATATTTTTATCAAAAGAATATAGGATTCCAATTTAGAATATGGTTGAAAGCTTGACTTGTCAAACTATCTCATCGCACCATTGCTTTGCTTTGATATGACAGGATACTTAGACTGCAATTGGTATCTTATAAAGTGAACTTACCTGCACTATAGCCACAGGATGATCAGCTAGCCAATCAGGCTCATTGCTCTTATCATTATGCACGAGCGCGCGCACAGCCGCCAGCAGCACCACCACAGCATCGGGGCACAGCGTGATACGAGCCGACAGCGCCGCGGGGGACTGCCGCGCGGGCGCGGCGGCGCCCCACGCCGCGCCCCACACGCGCTCCACCGACACCACGCGCTCTGCGCACGCGCCGCGGACGGGCTGGCCTAGCGCCAGCCCGAACAGGAGGTAGTATAGCTCTGGGATTTGAAGGTGGGCTGGTACCAACCTGAGTAGGAATTACATTGATTGATTAAGTCGAATCTGGGGAAGAATAATTAGAAGCACGCGACGTCATGTTGTTACTTTCAGGATATTTCGACAACCAATGTCCTCTACTGCCTATGATAGAAAGTGGGTACTATCGTAATGGACACTTGCAACACCAAGAGGTTTGTCGATGCTAGCCTACTTTGCTTTCCATTTGTATTAAAAAAATTAACACAGCAATATTATTTGACAGAAAAAATATGTAGCACTAACTCGGACAAGCCTTCCGTTAGCTACTATTTAACCCCTCAATAACAGTTTGTCAAACTATTCTCTCACCATGCGAGCAGCGTAAACCCGGGAGTATGTAATAACGACGTGTGTAGATGTGAGTTGGAGTGCACAGTGGTAGACATCACCACGCCCGCTTGTTGCGGTTGCGCTAAATTTTCCGTGTGACGCAACCAACCTCCATTACCAACTCCTTCTCTAAACCTGTGCAAAGTTACAAGGATACTGTAAATAAATAAATATAATCTCATACAAGATATGCACGTCATCAAAAAGTATCTAAAAGGCTTGATGATTTGTTTACTACAAGCCTGAATCTCATATCCCGAGCTACCATAGCTCAGCTCCGGACGTTTCCATTTCTCAGAAACCACTCACTGGCTGGCTTAATACGTAACATGCAACTCATGACTCATCGTGAACAATTTCGCGAAATTTAAATATACAGTTTTTAAAGCGAGACAAGGTAAAAAGATATAAAATATTCTACCTTTGCATTATAGCAGATTGCTGTCCCTGTCCCGAACACAGAACGACCATTATCCTCAACGCCCATAAAACCGTGGTTGGATGAACATTCTCCAACATGAAACTGAGCAGCCAATCAACGCCCAGAACTCTTGATATCTCTTCACAGACAATCGTGTTCACTAGATTCCTCGCCGTGAATAATAGACCATGTATAACATTGAAGCATTTGTTTCTTAAAATAATTTGTTCTCCCTCACTCTCGCAGTCACTTTCCTTTGGGTTTATTCCCCTCTCTGTCTGCGACGGTAATGGTAAAGTGAACGCCATGAATTGGCCTAAACAGAGTAAATCACTCGGTCTAGGTTGTCCTCCTAGTAAGGCCGATAGTAACTGTATGAGGACATTTCTTGTGCTCACGATTTTTACGTCGTTTATTATGTAAAGGAGCTTGGAAACTAGTTGTAGCTCCCTCATTGTGCGTAGGTTGTGTGTTCTGTGCGCTGTTTCGGTTGCCAGTTCTAGTAAATGTTCTAAGAGAGATTTGATCAGCCCACCAGGGGCGCCGAGCCATACTTCTAGCTCGCATATTAAATCCTAAAAAATAAACGAATATTTTAAGAAAATATAGTTTCAGATCAGTTAGTATTTTTGTTTTTTTTTTTATTATAAGTACTTACTTGAAAGGCAGTTAGGTTAGGAATAGAAGAAGTTTCTTTTTGACTATCAACAGTTCCGACTAGACCAAAAATGAGATGCAGTATATGTGAGTTGAGCAATTGTTTTTTCCTTTTTAGCAGCATGGCTAAAGTTTGGTATCCTTTCCGCCTGTCCATTTCTGCTTGTGCGGCCTTATTCGACCGAACGACGCAAACCAACGCTTTCACGCTTGCGTATAAACATTCGACATCTTGAGCCATAGCAATTAATCCTAATAATACTGAGCAGCCACCAACTGTATCAATCTACAAGGAAACACAGCATTGTAAATCTTTTTCATATTTTTTTAAAGAACAATATAAGGCAGTTGTCTTACCATGATGGCAGCAGGTTTCGGACAAAATACTCTGACACCTAAATAACCAACGACTGTCCCGCCCAAACATCTCGCCGGACCCATGAGGTGTCCGGCAGAATTATGCAATATCCTTATCGGTGTCGCATTTTCATGTGAAGACATGCCAAGCATCTTGGCTATAGCTTTGTTATCATTCTTACTGTAAACTTTACGTATCTTGGCAAGGGTCAGTTGGGACATAGCCCGGGCGTTTATGCCAAATACGACCTTCTCTTCGGCGACTAAAGGAGCGAGTGGCTCTTGGTACTGTCCGGGCGGTAAAGGTGCTTGTAGCGTGCCTACGTAGTGTGGGCCTAGCTGGTAGACTATCGATACTGTCTGGGCTGGGAGTACCTAGAATAGATATTTGAAAATTAAATAACGTTCCGGTGGAAGTAATTTCTCAAAAGGTTAAAATTGTATAAGGTTTTAGTCATTTTCACTAGAACAATGTGGTAACAATTTTCTCCATTCAACAACTCCGTTTTGGGTGGTCCTTAAGAGCGTACGTTCTAAAAGTAAGAAGCGTCGCAATAAGTTGTCGAATATTTTAACTTTTTTTATTAATTTTACTATATGGAAGTATGAAATATCGCTGGCTGCAGTACTTACATCTTCCAGCAGCAGCGCGGGCCCCTGGCGCCACAGCAGCCTGGAGTAGCGGCGCCAGTGCGGCGGCGTGCCCAGCACGCAGTACACGCTGGACGCGCCCGACAGCGTGGCCGCGCCGCCGCCCGGGTTCGCGCTTACGTAGTGCAACTTGCCCGAGTGCATGTGAGTACCTGCGGAACAATATGTTTTGGTATATTTTCGGTTGCGCTCGATCATTATATTACACAGTCGGAAAAGTGCGGTCAGAATGCGTCGCGACGTCAGGGTGGCGCTACCTTCAGAAAAAATCAAAAGCCCGGCTTTCCCTAATAATAAAAAAAATATCAAGCAATGAATTTGACGTCACAAGAATAATAAGTCATAAGTCCTAAGTCCTAATAAGTACTAAGTCGCATATACCGTCCAAATACAAGGAGAAGGATGAGTTCTTAAGCACAGCGCGGTTGAGCACCAACACTAGATGGTGCCATTGTCCCTCGTGCTGTAGATCGGGACACCACACACGAGCCCCACATTCTCCTGAACCTTCGGGCTCCCATTCTCCCACATCTGTGGAAAGTGAGACTATTTTATTTCACTAATAAAAGTAGCATCGACCCTTCTACTTACACTCCTCCATGCAGGATTTTGGACAAAAACAACACATTACAATGTAACACACACATAAATGCATTCGGTTGAAAATAACTTACTGTGCGGCACTAAAGTCTCCTGCGTAGATACAATGATTGCTTTATCTCTTGCTGATAAAACCATTGTGAGACAAACTAGATGTTCATCACGACTGTTGTTTATGTTGCGCACAAGAGTCAACAAGCGGACACAGTGCGGATCCGAACGTGGGTCCGAGTACTTCTCCACACATATCCACGTAGAATACGTAAGACCAGTTTGCGGTGGAAACACCCGATCACCTAGAACAAAACGTTTTCGTCACCATAAAATCGAGTCGAAAAAAATAAATTTTGAAAATAAAACTCACTGGGCCGCCAACTACCTGAACCAATTCCACCTAAAGTGGCTGTGTCTTGTGTTCCAAGAGCGTTTAAATTGGCGGATTGTGGCGCAATACTTGGCAAGTAAAGACACCCAAAGCCTTCGGCAGACATGTCGAATTCGACAAATGGAGGCAGAGTGCAAGAGTTTTGAGATCTGGAGAGAACGAAAGAACAAAAGTTATTTGTGTAGCCTTTAGTTAGTAAATATAAGAAAGAAGATCAAAAGTTACACATTATTTACCTGTAATCTCTTGGCGTCGTCATGGATACTAAAGTCTTGATCCTAGTAAGTGGTACGGGACCTCCAGGTTTACAAACCTGTCCCTGTTCTGGCGCCACGCAGTTTAAAGGATTACCCATTCGTAGAAATTCCCTGGAAATATTATAACTCATATTTTATGTGCCCTATATTTAATTTGTAAATAGGTTAATATAGATTTATTCATTTATAAAAGACCGCACTGTAGCATTAGGCACATAACCCTGTAATGATAATGGTAAGGAAGATTTAAATAAATGATGGATTTAATTATGACCTGAAATAGATTCTATAATTACAACCGGTTTTCCTTACATGCATATTTCGGGTTTACCCAAATAGTTTCGATCTTGAACAGAATCTTATTCATAAACTCATTACTCAGCAGTCTTAAAACGAACACATGCGGAAACATTAATAAAAAAAGATATTTAACGAGATTCATAACATGACTGTTGTAGGTCGTAGGCTCGAACACAGACAAGCGCTTTACTTTGTGTAAATTATTTCATCACTACTTCTCTCAAAACGGTGAAGGAAAACATCGTGAGAAAACCGGCATGACCTAGAACCAAAAAATTCGAAGACATGTGACGTCTACCATCCCGTACTGTGGCTGCGTGGTGGATTACGGCCCACTCCCTCTCACAGAGGTGGCCTGTGTCCCAGCAGTGGTAACTTTATAGGCTGATTATGCATACATGACTGAAGCATTGCATTCCTGAAGGAAGTCTTCAGGTGTTTTCATTACAACAGAGAAAATAATATCGTGATTCATTCTTATTAGATATAGTATTTTCGAATATATGCCTAAGGGGCTTGTATGTAGGGGCTTGTGGCTAAGTAATAACAGCCGTACGAGTCGATCGATCAGGTTAAGCTACGCTTGCCGCGGTTGGTCCGTGGACGGGTGACCATATTTACATACCAAAACCCCTCCGTGCCTCCGAAAGCACGTTAAGACGTTGGTCCCGGCTGTCATTCGTGGATCTTTGACAGTCGTTACGGGTTGTCAGAAGCCCGAAAGTCTGACAACCAGTCTTACCAAGGGGTATCGTATTACCCAGTAACTGGATTGTGGAGGTCAGATAGACAGTCATTCCATGTAAAATACTGGAATCCGGCTGCATCCGGTTAGATTGGAATCCGACCCCAATATAGTTAGGAAAAGGCTAGACAGGAGATGATTTTCGAATGTATGGATAGAGGAGTGTTGTTGAACAATAACAACATACATACCATTCATTGTTATTATCCCTTGTAATAATGTACGCGTGTGTCATTCAATTAGCACAGTAGCTATAATCTACTCTATTCAGTTGACTGGTACTGTATTAAATTAACACTTGACTTCGATGTGCGTGGTTAGGAAGTCAGCTGATCGCTGAGCACGACGTTAAGTGTTATTCCCGAAAATATAAGGGGCAAGGGCCTCAAATTGTTGTTATGAAGGTACAGTAACGATTTCTTGAAACATGTTTTTAATCATTCAAAAGTCCTATGTATTCTATGTGGTTCTAGGTATTAAAAGTGGCTTAAAAAATCGTTAATTTGACGATAGCTGCCAAATAGCTAGTAGCTACATAATTAAAAAAATCCGGATAGTATCATTTAGCTTTCTCATTGAAACAAGGGGGCTGGCTCAGCCTGCAGTCATCTATGCATCCAGCATGGTTACTTCTGTTTATTGAAAGCCTATATTCACCAGCAGATATTCTCCAGCAGTTGAGTTTGGTGATAAGCTCGCATTTACCTGAGTTCGGAAGGTCTAAGTGCGTGCGCTGCAAGTCTCTCAAGCATATACATGGCAGGTGCGTGCAACGGGTGCCGCTCGGCTCGCAGTGCCGCGCCGCATACACGTAGTACGACGCCGGCTAGGCCCGCGCCACACATCACTTGTTGGTTGCGTTCGCTGGTTGGAGGAACACCAAAGATTGCATTATTTAGTTTTGAAATCACGGAGTACTTGTTCAAATGGAGTACTACTATGAATGTTTGTTTTATGAAATTGGTTTCATGATATTAAGACACCCGTCGACGACTGACGCATTGACCAGTACATTTTTTGGCAGGTGTTGAGCTCTTTATTTTTTAATATTCCGTGTAAAAATAATAGAAGAGACAAAATATCAAAGAGTATCCCTCCATCAAAATGTTGTCATACCTTCTAACAAGACTTTTAAGCACATGCGCCAAATAGTCTCGTATGGCTCTGGCATGCGCTTCATGTTCAGGAGGCCGGGGCAAAGCGGGCAACAGTTTTGCGAGCACTATGACGACGCCCGAGTGTATCACCCACGCCTCCCCATTGTTACTGCCCGTCGATAGGTTGAGTGGCGCAGTACGTCCTGCCGGCTTTGACTAGAAAGAAAATACTTTATCAGCTAAATTGTATTCTACCCAGAAATACATTAATATGGGTGTTAGTGCATGCCCCATAAAATATTGAGTACGAACGAACCAAAACCGAACATTTAACAAACAAAAGAAGAATAAGTTAACTAGCTAAACTCACCTCATTAATTGCAGAGCTCTGTCGCGTCAAACTGGGAGATTTGACATTGAGCGATCCGCAGAAAGTTGGCTTATCAAAAGAGTCCAATGCGACATCGTACAAAAGTCGCAGAATGATGCACGCATGCACAAACACTACTGGTACTTTCTCAGGAAAACTGTAGGAAAAGATAAAGATAATGTAAAGCCTCGTATTCATTAGGAAACAAAGTTGCACAACATTGTTTCAGCAACATGTTTTTGTGCTGCGGGTAACATGTTGCTGGCAACATAGAATGTAAGTGTTGCTTACAATATGCTAATGTAAAACCTCGTATCCACTAGGCGACATTTAACGCGCAACACGTGACGCTCAACATGTTCGGCAACGTTGCACAAAAACGCGCGACGTTGCCAGCTGGCGCGCAACATGACAACGTTACTAAAAAAAAGATCCTCGTTGCTGTTCAACATGATGAGCAACATGTTGTGCATCGTGTCGCGCATCAACTGTTGCTTAGTGAATATGAGGCTTTACGTATTCATGATATACAAAAGAAGCGCAACATTATCGCCGGCACCATTTGATGTTGCGGGCTAAAATGTTCCTCAACTGTTTGTCAAATTTGTTTCAAATGAATCTACGGCTTAAGTAAATGCCATGCCATCAAGTTAAAAGAATCGAAAAGCAAAAGATACTTACGTCATTACTAATATGTTGCTTGTAAATACTTCGTGAAATACTTCATAGAGCTCTGCATCCCCGGGTTCTGTATCATTTTGTAGTTCCGTTTCGTTTATAAAACAGCCTAAAAGCCGTATTGTCTCGCACAGCGTTGTCATACATATCTGTAAAAATGTTACTTTTATTACTTTCAAGTTTTTGAGGAACTATCGGCAGTTCTTCAAATGTTTCGGTACTGACCTCGTGATGAAAAAATTTCGCATTAGCTGGCTCGAACCTCATAGCCGTACTGATGGTATAGAATACAATATGTATTAGCTGTAACATATCTTTGTCCATCGGCTCATCGCCTTTTAGCTTCCCTTCTAGGGAAACTAGGACACTAGTTACATATACGAAACCGCTAACCTGTGGGAATTTGTGAATAGAAGTTATAAATACGGTAAACTGATAATGGAAACTAATATATTCCACTGTAGATTCCTAAGAAACTCTCGACACATTGGAATGCTAAATCGCATATTTCTAATGTGAATTAAGAATTTCCTATGAGTTAGGTATGGGTTTATTAATTCATTAATGACATCAATATTTGAAAGATTGATGATGTATCAAATTGTAGTGTTTTGAGCCTACAGACATGAGCGCATTGTATTGCGTACATAAAGATTACATACATACTTCAGTCGTTTGCCTACAAATTGGCACTTCATTTGTGTGTCAACAATACAAAATTACCTTTCTAAATATAGTTCTAGTACGATGCGAGTCTCGTAAGCAAGCTAACAGTGCCTTCAGTATGTGCAATTTTAGAAGCAACGCATCGTTAGGGGCGGCGTGCATGCCACACAGTAACGCAGACATATCCTCTTCACCTGACCCACTCACTATTAGTTCTCTTACTACACCTAAAACAAAACAAACATACCTATAATAATGTCTTAGTTGAATCGCATGTGACTTACGAGATTATTGAAAATTATTGTTTGTAGAATAGAATAGAATACTCTTTATTATGTACACCATAACAATTACAGATAAAAATGTAGAAATTTTACATAGGGTGACACAATGGGCGGTCTTATCGCTAAAAGCGATCTTTTACAGACAACATTTGGATGGATTCAAGGGAGAAGGAGAGACAATAATGCAGGTAGTCAGTGGTGTACCATTTACATATACAACAAATACATACATACATAAAACATATACTTATCTACATATAATATATACAATAATAATCATGAAACAAGAGCAAGGAAACTAAATGTAATGATAATGTTTAAGGAGAGAGGAAGTGTTTTTTAACCAGAATTTTAAAAGATATGTATAATGAACCCCTAAACAAGTAAAGGGGAAAAAATCTGTATGATGAATGCTAATGTGACGGCTCATAGAAGAGAAATTCCTACTTAGGATCGTCACCTAAGTAAAACAGGTACAGGGCAGGAAGAGAAAGAAAATGATATCCTTATAGGGATTATTCAAATTAGCATCTATGAGAACAATAGTTTGATGTTTCGGCAACTTACCTAAAGCTTTACTTCTACAAGATTCATACACAACCATCCCATGCACACATTTAGCGCCGCCACAGTCTCTAAACACGTTGCAATTACTAGAGTTTGCGTTCAACAACGCTGTCAAGCCTTCCATTACTAATGATCCCAATTCCTCTTCTTCTTCATCTAAATTAGGGTCTCTGATCAAAGAGTCGTGACGAGTCGACTGTCTTTTCTTCCTTTCGGGAGCCTTCGGGGACTCATTCGGGGTTTTGTCGTGCGAAGGCGGGTCTGATGCGTCTCTTTTGCTTTTTTCATCATCAAGAATTTGTTTGTCTTTGAGAAACACAGCGTACCGAGAGAGGCAAGTGACGAATACTTCTAACATACCCACCTCCCGGTATACGTCTTTGAAAATTGCGTTATGTCTGGAATAAAATCGTACACAATGAGTACCCATGTCTCTTTATTTAATGCAACGATCACGCAACATACACAAGACTTACTTTAAAATATTCAAAAGTGTTTTCATACTCAGTATGCTACACAATCTTGATCGATTCGCCTTCAATAATAACGACAAAGATATCAGCTCTTTGCACGGCACGAAATTCAGCTGAAAAACAATAAACTCCAGCAGCTCGAAGAATTTTTCTTGTATTTCAGCGTTCTTAATGTATATTCTTTCGGAAAATTGACTGAGTGTGTTCTGATTTTCAAGAATAAAATAGTTGGCATTGTCGGCGTGATACACGCTTGATATGGCGTCTAATATCGTGCAGCACAACGCTGGCGAGTTGGACTTCATAAATACTGATTGTAGGACCTGCAATTTGGAACAATAAAATGTTATCCCTAGTTGATGGTAACATCCTGTGTAGCAATAAGTACAGTCAGCATCAAAAACAGCAGGACAAACAGACAGTCCAAAATGATCTAAACATCTAGGAACATTAAACTTTATCTCAACTAATCAAAATTCTTGCCATAATGACAGTTGTCGCGTGCTGAACACCCCTTGTTTCAATAAAAAAAGGTTAATTTTCTTAGCTGTTTGATCATTTTAGATAGTCTGTTCTTCCCGGTATTTTTGACGCTGACTGTACACTGTTTTTCTTATATATACCTGAAAAGCCTGTACATTTCTCACAGCTTGTCCCGGAGTGGAAGGCTGCGGTAACACGAACCCCTGAAGTTTAAACAGTTCAGTGTTGGCGCGCGTTGGTCGCAACTCTGAGAAGCCGCATGCGCATAACGACGAGATCATCAACACGAGGTTCCGAAGAGCAGCTCGAGCTTCCGTGCCACTCACGCGTTCTTCTTCTAGCCTTAATTTAAAGAAGAGTTCGGGTAAGCAAGAAGGATATATTCGAAGATACAAAATAGACATAAAAAAGTGCAGTACATGTATTAAAAAAAAAAAATGAATAAACACTATAAAAGCACGGTCGCGGAACACGGGGAGTTTCGAATACACAAATACGATGAGTAAGCGTAACGACAATAATATTACTGCGCGTGAGCGATAGAGCCAAATAGTGATACGAGGGTCATTCAATAAATACTTAGCCTACAAAAAGTAAACGAAAATTTTGGAAAAGTGGCAATTTATTTTTCAACATAGTCTCCTTTTAGTTCGATACACTTAGCCCAGCGATGCTCCAACTTTTTTAACCCGTCCGAAAAATAGTTTTTGTCAAACTCTGCAAAATAGGCCTCCGTGGCGGCGATGACCTCCTCATTCGATCCATATCTATTCCCGGCGAGTGATTTTTTCAGATTAGGAAACAGAAAGAAGTCACAAGGGGCCAAATCTGGAGAATACGGTGGATGGGGCAGCAATTCGTAGCGTAATTCGACCAATTTGGCCATGGCAACGGCAGACGTGTGAACCGGTGCGTTGTCGTGGTGAAACAGCACTTTTTTCTTCGCCAGATGGGGTCGTTTTTTCTTTAATTCGGCGTCGAATCGGCCTAATAAATCGGCATAGTAAAGCCCTGTAATTGTTTTACCCTTCTCGAGGTAATCGATGTAGATCACACCTTGTGAATCCCAGAAAACGGTGGCCATAACTTTTCCGGCCGATTTTACAGTTTTCGCCTTCTTTGGAGCACGTTCCCCGGTCTGGATCCATTGTTTTGATTGCTCCTTGGTCTCTGGTGTGTACCAGTGGATCCAGGTTTCATCGACGGTCACAAAACGACGCAAAAACTCCGCTGGATTCATCTTAAACAGCGCCAAACACGTCTCCGATATGGTCTCACGGTTGCGCTTGTTTTCTGGTGTGAGTAAACGCGGCACCCATCGCGCCGACAGCTTTCTCATGCCGAGTTCCTCGTGAAGAATATGATGCACTGTTCCTTCTGAAATGCCTACAGTCTCAGCTAGCTCCCGAACCTTCAATCGGCGATCTGCCAATACGAGATCATGGATTTTTTTAATGTTTTCCTCCGTAGCAGCTGTTTTCGGTGCACCTGGACGTGGTTCATCAAAAACCGACGTACGGCTACGTGCAAACTCGTTGAACCAATTCTTGACGGTGGCCATCGATGGAGAAGAGTCACCGTACACAGCATCCAAGCGCTCTTTGATTTCGATGCGCGTTTTCCCTTCCAAAAATAGGAATCGAATCACCGAACGATATTGCTCTTTTTCCATTTTTGTAAAACCGATCGACACGTTCGCTTCCATAAGTTGTCAAATTAAAACAAATGAAGGGATTGGAATGAAAATTTGAAAAAAGAATTAAAAAAGAATGTGCTACACTGTGGTAAAACTCTTTTGAAACTACAGCGCCCTCTGGCGATGAGGCTAGGTACTTATTGAATGCACCTCGTAGGTCAATTCTTCCTGTTCCTCAGCCGTGTCTTAATTACCAAAATAATAAGCTACGGTGAAGTGCTTACCCTGATGTCAAATAATCGGGTACACCTTGTCTCTCATGTCTGTGATAAACAAAACAAATCATAGGTAAAATGCTAAAACAAAATAAAATAGTGCAGTCACATGCTAAAACACTTACAATATCTAGAGAACATGCTTATCTATGCTGTCTAATAATAATTTGTTAATATCCCATATTCACTTGAAACTTACTTTAGAAGAAATTCAGATAGAAAAAGGTAGCCTTGGCAAGTACGGAAATCATCCAGTAATAATTGACTAACTTCACTTGAATCCTTTAGGAAACAGAATACTGCTACGAACATTTCAACTACCTGTAAAAAAAACGTATTATGGTAATCAGATGAGATTGAAACCAGAAATTTTTTGCGCTTCGGAAATCTTCGTGTTCCCAGTTGTCTATTAGGCAAGTACTTTCATGGTTGTAACAGCTCCATATTAGATCTCGTCGCGCACACGCATTTCCGAATATAGACGATGATTGCCGAAGCGCATACTTTTTCTGGGAAATATGTCAGTTCAATTGAAGGTTTAGTAAGCATAAGTTTACAACTTCATAATTACCTCTAAAGGTGTCAATTCTGGTATCCTTTGCATGTTTTCTATGCAAAGCGCAACACATCCTTTATCTGCAATAACATGTAATTAATTAAAAGACATCCAAGTTGACCTATTTTGCTAATCAATAGGTTCGTTTACCAAACATAACAAGTACGTAAATAGATTAGATGATAATAACAACGTTTTGAACAACAGCTAGTTATGTAATACAAATTGACCTTTATAGTCAGACTATAAACACTTACTGTGTATGTACTGAACTACAGATTGGGTCAATCCATGTCTAGATAGTGTCATCAGGACTTCAGCTGCTGATTTCCTCCACATAATGTTATGGGGGGCACACCATGAAGTAATGGCGGAAAATAATAAGCTGAGATCATCTTTTCTTGCTAACTCCTCACATGGGAATGGATGACTGCACAGTCTTACAAGTACCTAAAATGGATATTGAAATGTTTTAATTATTGTTGGAAAATTTCATAAATGTTTACTATCCCAAAATTAGTACTGCCATAAGGATCTCCACACACAGGCGCGGTGCGTGCGGCAGCACTGTGCTGCGTTTCATTTGAAATCGAAGGTATGGTCATTAAAAATCAAAACAAAAGTACACAGCACCGGGTCGTGTCGCGCCGCTTCGCGACCTTTATGTATATATAATTCCTGACCTATTTTAATTTGAAAGAAATGTGGGTCAGCTGTGTTCCATTATCCATACGAATATATGCTAACCAACTTATTATAAATGCGAAAGTAACTCTACGTGTCTGTCGGTCGTCTATCTGTTACCTTTTCAGGCCTTAACAGCTGACAGCATTTCAATGAAATTTAACACAGGTAGACTATGACCTGGGTGAGGACATACATGCACACGGTTGTGCGTTCCCATGGGATAACTTCCGACCTCTATGCAGGCAAATCCTATTCTAAAATAAGGACCAACTTGAGAGCAAGTGAGTCATTAAATGTTTCACATTTAATGACTCACTTCATGTAAACAATACATATTTACTTAGCTGTTTTAAATATTTACCTGAACCACCACTTGGAAGCATATTAAAATGGGTACATAAAGATTTTAGTAATGGTTCTATTAGTCTGTTT
The DNA here is from genome assembly GCA_917490735.1 of Dryobotodes eremita. Classification (NCBI taxonomy): domain Eukaryota; kingdom Metazoa; phylum Arthropoda; class Insecta; order Lepidoptera; family Noctuidae; genus Dryobotodes; species Dryobotodes eremita. The sequence goes on from OU823249.1 coordinate 11,732,939, forward strand.
GTACTAATTGCAAAAATTCTAACATAACACAACAGTACATTCATAAAATAACAATACCTATATGACTTCCGCATATGAGACACGAATTACACAATCATATATCCGTATGATGAAGATAAAACATTTAAAAAAAAATGTGTTACAGGAAATCCTGTCTATAAAAGATATGAACAGTTTAATTACCTGCACAAATATTTTTTGTAACAATATTCGCCTTTCCCTAGGAGTAAAGTCACTATTTCCATCTTGAACATCAGCCTCAGACTCGGGTATTTCAGGTAGATCAAAAAACAAGTATAAACATTTAACTAATGTTGAAGGTATTGATGCAGTGGTCATGACCTAGAAACAAAATTCAAGTCAATCATTCAATCTATGATAAGAATAAGTCTACTTTAGATAGGGCCTTGAACTGACATAAATATATTGAAGTTGCACAAAAAAACAAAAGGACAGAATAGAAAATTCACTGTTTGTTTCTCAAAACTCCTATACAATGGCGGTCTGAGCAAGGCAGTAATAATTTGTTAGCAAAGAGCATGATACATTTTTGAAGTCAATTAAAATTAGCAGAATTTATCAAAGAACCCTTGCAATAATTGACTTGATTTAGAAAAATGATGAACAAAAGATTTTGGGTAAGTAAAGCATTCTCTCTCTTACATAGAGGAGGCATGTGTCCAGTAGCAGTGGCAACATTATAGGCTGATTATACTTAATAACGTGTTACACAAATACCTGTATTAAAGACTGATCACCAGCCGCCAAGAGATTTAGCGTTGACAGTAACATCCAGCCATTGCTTGATTCCTCAGAATTTTCAATTTCTAGGAACTTAGCAATAGCACAACTAGCTGCCTCAGTGCTTTGGTTGCTGGCTCTCTTTCTAATCTCTGACACCATGAGTTTAGAAACTTGCTGACAGAATGATAGAATATCCCAGAACTTTTCATTCATCTCACTTGATGGACTAGTGCCAAATACCTATTGAAAATAAATATTGTAATAAAATTTTTGGTGTAGCCAAAGAAAGTAAATACATAAATACAAAAAACCTTTTTGTATGAGAGGAAATATAAATAAAAAGCTGTTTGTTGGTAAGCGCATCACTTGAGAATGGCTGGATCAATTTGGCTATTTTTTATTTTAAAATGTTTCTAATAGTCTGAATTAGGTTGTTACGGAAAGAAAATTTGGAAATGGTTCCCAGTTTTTTTTTTATCTGGGAATAACTGAAAATCATTTTTCCTGGATTAACTCAAGTCCTTAGGACACGACAGCGCCTGTCAGGTCAACTAGTAGAAAATAAAAACTTTTATAATAAACTGATGTACAGGTCTGCCTTCCCCCCTCAGCCCAATTCTTAAGGTTTTAGTACATAGATTCCTATAGGATTGCTTATAACTAATTTTTAAACATTTGACTGATTAATTCACAAATAGTGAACAAGCAAAATTGTGCCCAACAGTCTTTGTATTGCTTTTGTTGTTTGTGGTTATAGAAACACTTCAAATATCTTTATATCATCAATATCTTTCAAGAATGAATGAGTGGAATCATTATAGTGTATACTGCAGTTAAATTACAGAAGATATATATTATGGTTTTAGATAATAGCATCAACATTTTTAATAATACTGACGCTGGTCAGGTAAATATGAAACTTGTTTGAATAAATTAACATAATAATGTTTATCATAATGATGTTTATCAAAATAATGAATCATTCAAGATAAATATGCTAAGCCCAGCCATGTCTCTCAGAAGGCTAGTCAATAAAATAACATCAATAGAGTATCAGCAATTAGTTGATTGCAAAACAAACACAATTACGTAACTAATGGTATTTTAAGCTGCAATAAAAATAATAAATACAAATCTTTTGATTGTAATTACTGGAGACAATTAACAAAATGTATTTACCTTACAAAAAAGAGGTAGCATATTGTACAGTTTATCATCTTTTTCTGCGTCTGTAAGTGGTTGTGGTGGATGTGTGTACTCCGCGAAGAGTTTCTTGAGGTGCATGAGGCCAAGTTGGACATGAGAAGACGAGCTGGAAGCATCGGCACTCTCAGGAGATGCCGAAGTAGTCGCCCCACGCAATTTACGCATTAGATTCATTTTAGAAATCTAAATCGATACGGTTACACTTTCAAGCACATCTTTGTTTATTTGATTTATATAGAAATAAACATTTTTAATTAAATAATAATAAACATTGATTTTTCATTCAATTTAAATGTAGTGGTACCACTATTTTGCATAGTTATTGGGTAAATAAAACGTATATAAAATACATAACTTAATAAGGGTAAACTAAAAATATTATGTAAATGACGGTATTTTCTTGGTTTTTCTTTCGTAAATTGATTGATTATTTTCTGATACTTTAGTACGCCCACACTGCAAAGTGTTTGCCATAGATAATAAAAAATATTTTAATTTTTCAGTTTACCCAAACCTAAAAAGAAAAGGATGAGATGCTCACCAGTCCTACCGATCCATAGTGAGTGATAAGATTTCATTTCGAAAGGTTACGTTACGATTTTTAAATGTCAGGATAAGGCGTTTCACTGAGCTTGTGTGGGCTTACAAGCACTTGCTGCCGGTCCAACTGACTGTTGGTTTTTGTGCAAAAATCAAATAAAGCTTTCGCAAGTGCTTTTAATGCATCCACCCGTTTGTGTTTGTAGTTTGCAGTAAGTGCCAACTGTGCCAAGCGTGTGAGTCGTACATTATGCGACATGTCTTGCCTTGGCTCCGCGACCCCGAAGTTTTTTTTTTTTTTACTAATAATTGTTTTTGAGACATGGCAAAACTCCACTCCTGTCCTTAAGTCCAAATCACAGAACAGGCACAGAACACTACCATCCTCTTAAGTAAATGTATTCTGTGCTACCATCAGTCAAGTCAAATGTCAAATTGATACGATGTTGTCTGTCAGTCAGTCATTACGTGCTACAAAGTCAAAAATAGTATCTTGAATTTTTTGTCACGAATTCCTTGCACGTTGTCTTGACGCTAAGATTCACGTTTTTTGAATTAAAATGCCAGAAAACCAGAACCTTGTGCAGTGTTATAACCGTGGTTGTGGCCAACTCTTTGACCTCAATCACAACAATAAAGGTACGCGAATTTTCTAGATTTTTCTATATCCAGAACTTATCCCGATCCATGCCATTCGGATATTCGTAGTAACTACTTATTGCCAGTGAATACTGGTCAGAAGCTTTCGAAATTATACACAAAATGATATGTTTATCAATGATAGAAACAAACATTCACAACCTGAAGGAGCGGAGACAAGCCTTTGCCCAGTAATGGGCTTTATTTATTATAATGGTGCAATACCTGTGGCTAGTCTTAGTTTCAGAATAATACTAAGATAGTGTAAGATGGCTATTTCAATTACTCTCATGTCGAATGTGTGTTTCCTGTGTAAACCTACAGATGAATGCCGCCATCATCCTGGCACTCCTGTGTTTCACGATGCTTACAAGGGCTGGTCATGCTGCAATAAGAAGAGTGTTGACTTTACGGAATTCCTAAATATTAAGGGATGTACTTTGTCTAAGCATTCAAATGAGGTTTGTATTCACACCTGAACCAATTTTCTGTGAATGAACTAATATCTATTTAGACCTTATATTAGGTAATATTTGTACCTCTTTCTAGAAACCACCAGAACCTGAGAAAAAGGCTTTGGACAAGGATTTAGATAACAAGGAAGTAATTGAAGTGAGAGCACCAGTAGTTGGTCCACAACTACCAAGACCTCCACTGGAGACACCTATGATCACTGTTAAACCTACTATAGCTGAGGCTTTGAAACAAGCTGTACAAAATACATCACAACCAACAGTTTCCACTGATGATGGGTATGTAAATGAATAAAATGTTGATCAACATTTTTTATGGCATAACACTTTTGCTATGGCAAACAAGCCAGTTTCGAAGCCATCAGCCAAACTACACCCGGCCCGCATAGTGGATTATGGCCCAATCACTGCCACAAAGGAAAGCCCTGTCTTATACCCACAGGATTCATCTTTATCATAATGTTGATACTACTCAACTTGTTGTCTCCCTTCATTAACCCCGTAATACACATGCCTGTAACTTGCACAGAAGTGTGCGAGTAGCTTGCATGCCATCATGACATTCACCAATCAGAAGTTGTAATGGGTTAATGGCATGCAAGCTACTGGCATACTTCTGTGCAAGTTACAGGCATGTGTATTATGGTGTTATTGGAATGAGACAACAAGAAAGTTGAGTAGTATCAACATTATGGTAAAGATGAATCCTGTGGGTATAAGAAAGGGCTTCTCTTTGTGGCAGTGATTGGGCCAAAATTCACTATGTGGGCACAGTGTAGGTTGGCTGTTGACTTCGAAACAGGCTTAAACTTCTAAATAACTGACTGATATTGTCGATAAAAATCACTGCCACCAATGTATTCAGTTCAATGACTGTCAATGTTATTGAAACTTTTATCTATTAATACTAAATTTTTTATATTTTACAGAAGCATAGCAATCGGTACAACATGTAAGAATGGAGGCTGTGGTGTCAGCTATGAAGGTCCACATACAAATGACACCATGTGCACCTACCATCCAGGCTGTCCTATCTTCCATGAAGGTCTTAAATTCTGGTCCTGCTGCCAAAAGAGAACTACAGACTTTAACACTTTCCTTAGCCAACCTGGTTGCACAACTGGGGCCCATAAATGGACTAAAGAAGTAAATACATATCTTCACACTTGCAAATAAGAAACTAGCAAAGTCGATCATGCATTGCCTAGCCAGATATAAACATGAATAATGAATAAAATTCAGCATTCAGAAGAGTTTATATTAAATAAAAATACATCCCTACAATGGAATGCATGTAATAGACCAAGAGATTCAGAAATTTATTTGTACATACTTTATTACTTATATATTAAAACTTCTACATCTTTTTCAGGGTGCACCAGCTGGTACAGTGAAATGTCGTTGGGACTGGCATCAAACACCCGATTATGTTATTGTAAGCGTATATGCCAAGAAATATGACCCAGTATTAAGTTTTGTGAAGTTGAACCCTATTCGCCTAAATACAAAACTGGTATTCCGAGAGCAAGGAGATGCAGCATTTGAACTGGATGTTGAACTTAGAGGTGTAAGTATACCACACATAACATCAATAATTTTGAAAGTGCTGTTTTTAATAGATAATTTACCGACCCAATTGTAAATTATTACAGGTAATAAGTGTAGAGCGTAGTAGTGCATCAATGCTGTCAACAAAAATTGAAATAAAACTAAAAAAAGGTGAACCAGGTTCATGGAGCAAATTGGACTTCCCTCGATCACAGCCAAAGAAAGAGGAAGTAAAACCACAAGACGACGCCAGGCCGTCAGACGATGATTACGAAGACCTTTCGACTGTAGAAGCTGTACATTCTATAGGAAAAGTTAACGTAACTGATTGAAAAACAAATTTTAAATAATGAATTCCTAGTTTATTACTTTTTTGTAAGAAGCCTTAAGCCTTGTATTCATGGTAAACATTTGTTTAGCAACAATTGATCAACATTGTTGATGAGCGGCGTGAATGTTGTCGCTCGTTGGGCGAAAACTTGTCAACATGCCGTTATCAACTCTGCAACACGCAGTGTTGCCAGCATCATGTTGACAGCAAGTCCGCAACACGTTGATTCAACTTTGTTGCTAAACAAATGTTTACCATGAATAGGAGGCTTTAGTCTGTTGTTCTCAGTGACAAGTAATTGTAATTTTATGGTCTAATGGTAGATGTGCATTTATTCAGTGAAAATAAAATGTACTTTTACTATTATGTAATAAATGTTTCATTTTTGGGGTTGTTGGAATAAAACCACACATTGAATGTTAACTCTTTGATCAAATCAGAACATATTTATATACAAATAAAAGTACATACATGCTATAGTTTCTTTTTTTACAATATTATCTTAAAACATTTTTGAAATCATGACTAGATCATGGCGCATAAAATTTTAATGCAGCTTAACTAAGAATAACATTTACAAAATTTATACAACGTGACTAGGTTGACTAGCTAGATAAGATTCACAAAGGTACATTTCATCCTAATACGTAAAACCTATTACCTATACAATGTCAGATTGTTCATACAAATCTATTAAGAGATTTCATCAAATTATTGGTGTTTTTCTACACTCGAATTTAAAATGCATAGAATTACTTTTGAAATTCGACTTGGCAACCCTACGATCATAGAGAACCTATAGAACAATGGAGTTTGAATAGAGGCAGGTCTAAAGGCCAAAACACTTCGAGTTACATACGTTCACACTTTTCGGAGGCACAATTATTAACATTCACTCGCATTCGTTCTTAAATTCTCAACTTCATGTCTGCCAATGTTGTCGTCATCTTATTATAATTTTATAGGCTGTTGTTATAGTTACCAACAATAGTTAAGGGGGCGATTCTAATAATGCTATTGGGATATTATTATTAGCTTCAGAGGGAAAGTTAATCAGTTAGGTATGACCTGTAGAATCTCCTGACCTCGGACCAATTATCCTAGTTAAATTGGTCCGAGCATCTGACCCTATTGGGTACTATTTCTTATTTCAGCTGACAACACCCGGTTTCTGATTTGAGAATTTGAAGTTGAGAACTTGTCAAACCCTATTTTAGACCTCCTATATGGGTATTTAAATTCTGTGATTTTAGATGACAATGTAGCCCGCGAAATACAAAATTACTGTGCAAAAAAACGCAAGACATTTTTAATTTCGAGGGTTATCACCATAAGTACCGCTACAGTAGAGTTTGACAAGTTCTCAAATTCAAATTCTCGAATTGATATGAAACCGGGGTTTAAATCCAGTCTGTATTAGACGTTCGTTTTACGGTGACGAGCAGTGTTCACTGGTAGGTGGCGCAGGCGCGTGGAAAGCTGGCGTGGGTGCTGGCTGCATTCGGTACATGTCGTGTAACAGTGTGGCTACTGACACGTCGCCGACTGTGTCGCGGAACAAGAGCAGTTCGATGGAGCGCGCGCGCACCGCTCGCAGCGATGGTAGCAGGAGAAGCAGGCGACCGAATCTGAAGAAAACCACCGAGTTACAACTTCCATATACCACATACCTACATAGTTATGTAATGTGGAATGAATACCCCGATGAACACAAAGATAAAAAAGAGGTGTTATAAGTAGGTACCTGCGTTAGTGGTGTTTCGTTATTCATTAGATACGCCAATATCGATAGGAATGTTTAGGTTTATAAAAAACAATTAATACGGTGTCTACTAGTTAACGGGCAAACCCTTTACTGACTGGGTGTAGTATTTTTACTCACCGAAGAAAAACCAGCTAGGGTTTAAGAGGTATCTAAGCTAACAAACCTCGATCGATGTGATGACGATATGGGGAAATTATCGTGGATTTACCTACCTTGTAGGTTGTCTGGTATATCGAGTCCGCACATAGTCAGCAAGTATACACTGAGCTTGATCCTGTAGCATCTCCACCGGCTGAGTTTCACTTAGGCCGGGTGTATCTACACAAAAATGTAAAATTATGTACTTACTTAAATCATAGGCACTTATAACTATTATTACTAATCTACATACCGAAGCGAACGATCTATAAATAGTTATGCTACTGATATAAATAATAACTAACCTGGTGAAAAGAGAACAATGGCTTTCATACACCCACACTCGCTACCGTCGGGTGCTATTTGCCGAAATCGACACAGAATTTCCTGAAAAAAATTGAGATTCATTAAAACGTTCTGTAAAATGTTGCAGGTAAGCATCTACTTATAACAATAAAAAAATGTTACTAAGCTGCTATTTAGGTACGTAAAATTTAAAATAGGTAGTGATATTGAAAAACAACGTTGCATAATGCCAAGCTTGAATAACCCATTGGTAGATATCGTCTCCTAAAACTACGTCGCCAGTCCATATCAAAGCCTTTTACTAACCTGTAAAGTATTCAACTCTAAATCCGCCAATGGGTCAGGTGGCAGTCGTGCTCTGGCTGCCGGCGCTGCCAGCAATGGCGCCAGGTCCCAGGGCGCGGACCACTGGGCCAGGTGCAGAAGAAACAGGTCCTTCCAGGCCGCTCGTAGTAGTACCAGCTGGTCGGAAGCTGCTAGAGCCTGGAACGGGGCTAGGCATCGCACCCAGCGCACTGCCATGAAGAGGAGACGGGCACTTGTCTCCTGGTGTTGAAAATGTTGATGGTTTATATTTTTGTAGATTGTAATTAATAAGTAGGTGGGTAGGTATGCAACAATTCCTGGAGCATTAGACTAGAGCTCAGTATCAGCTGTTGCGTATTACATAGGTACCTTGTTTGCCCCGCGTCATTGAGAAATTGCTATATGATTTCCTAAAGTGAATTTTAAATTTTCGTGACTAGATCATGTAGGTTAGATTCTTATGTACCCGGTTTAGTATCTGTCTATCTGGTAAATATGTAACAGCAAACAATTATATCGAAGTAGGTACAAATGGTATTCTCTCAAACATGCGCACTGAGACGAACATAACAACGCAACATAAGCAGAGCTACGATGACTCCAGTGTCGTAGCGCGTAGAGGGCGATGGGCGGGGTAAGTCAACTGAAGGCGATAAGTCACCCCGCGAACGCCCAATCGCGGCTCGCGCCCGCCCCTTTAGTCAAAAAGCCACCTATCAAAATGTCAAATGTGTACACCCCTTTAAGAGAAGACTTGAAGTCAGTGCGCGATAAGGAACGAAAAGTGCGAAGTTTGGGATGCCTACGAGAAGATGAATTGAATATTTCATATGATACTGCTCTAAAGCTTCTCTAATTTTAATTGCTTGTCGTAAGCCAAAAATTTTAAATCCTCGTTCACATTATGACACGAGTCCGAAATTCTTAATACCTTCTTGTTTCAAGAATGTGCTCAAAAGCAAAACCTTTGGCCGAAAGGTCATTGTAGGTATTCTAGTGACCACAACCCTTAAGTTTATGTCAACTATGCAATTCTTAACCTAACGGTGTATAGGTTACCTGTGCTGGATGAAAGGATCTTACCTGCAAAAGTTCCCATGTAGGCGCCAGGGGAGCTCCAAAAGCACTTGGTGGAGGTCGCAGCAGTGTTGGATCACCTTGTAACTGAAGCTGTTTTGCACTCCACATCAATTCCTAAAGAAAATACAAAAGATTAAAATTCCTATGGTTACCATGCCTACCTAGCTACGATATGTAAGAACCTTTGAGAAAGAAAGGGGCATGAAAGAATGCTTAGGCCAGGACCACACAATATAAAGGCTTATGAAGAAGCAATTACCTAAACCAAGTAGCGTTCTACGGATACCTGCCGCATTGCTTATAGAGTAGGTACCGATTAAACATATTTTTACCTTGATGCATGATCTTACCTGGCATTTATCAGACGACATGAGTATGTGCAGTAAGCCAGGAGGCGGTGGCGCTAAGAAAGGGTCAGGCATAAGCGGCAACGGACTGGGAGCGCCCGCGCCGCCGCCGACCCCGCTCGATCCTGCTGATGATGCCGTGCTCAGGGGCGCTGGCTCACTCATGCCGCTGATACTGAACTGTTTGATGTGGAAAAGTTACGCATGTAAGTCTAATTTGGTAACTTTAGTTCTGGAAAAACTTTTGTGTAAAAGCTTTTAACTTTTCTTTCATTCTATAAACGCTCGAAAAAAGCATTACGCTAATAAAATACAGTATTTTTGAGCTTATCCGTCAGCATGTTTTTACGGGGATTGAAAAGAAGAGGATCGTGCAGATTATGATTTTCAAAGGCATTGAAGAATCCATTCCAGCATCTATGTTTTGAAGTAATATGCCCTAGATGTGTTAGTAAAGTATCTGTGCTAGCTTAATAAGATAATATGTATTAATATAATTAACGTGGGAGTATTACCTGAAAGTTGAAGGGTTGTGGCAGCGGCGCGTACGGCGAGGGTGGCGAGAGCTTGAGCGCATGCGGCTTGTGTGCGTGACCGAGCTGCGGCGGTCCAAGTGCGCCCATTGCACCCGCTTGCAACTTCGGTTTGCGGGGACCTCGTTCATGCTGCACCGCTGGGGGAGATATGGCTATGTGAACTATAAGTCTAGAAGTCTTTGTATAACTACAGAATTTTTGCAAATAAGCGCACTGCTGCTATGACATCAGGTGATGTAAATACTGAAAGTTCTGTTAGCTATTCCGTGAAGTGAGTTCAGTATGAGGGCCATAATGTTAACTAATGAAGGTAGAGCATTCGCCCTGCATACGTTATTTGATAGACAGGGTGGACATAGAATAGGTACTTATAAGATCATTCGAGACTAACTAGACTACCTATACTAGACTACCTAAGTAACTATATTAGACCATCCATTTATTCTACAATAATGAAGTATATCAAAGACTTCCTTGGGCATATCTGCTATAGCGCACATTCTGATCCTGTCACCAGTAGGTTCAGTGAGTGCACCAACATATTCCTAACGCTATTATAGTTTGCTTTGGCGGTAGTAGCTGTACGCAACACCTATCGTACACCACTCACTCACCACACCACCACCATCACCACTACCACTCGTTCTTTTTCGGGTTCCGTACCAAATGGGTAAAACGGGACTTATTACTAAGACTCCGCTATCCGTCCGTCTATCACCAGGCTGTATCTCATGAACCGTGATAGTTAGACAGTTGACATTTTCACAAATGATGTATTTCTGTTGCCGCTATTACAACAAATACAAAAAAATAATTATATAAATATTTAAGGGGGCTCCCATACAACAGACATGATTTTTTTGCCGTTATCCTAATCCTAACTTCCTAACTAATAATATAAATGCGAAAGTAAGTTTGTTTGTTTGTTTGTTACCTTTACTCGCCTAAACCACTGAACCGATCATCCTGAAATTTTGCATATACGTTGTCAGGTGTACAGAAACGGACATAGGATACCTTTCATCCCGCAAAAAAGTAGTGTTCCCGAAGAAAACAACAATAACGTTCTTATGATAATAGATGGCGCCACGTATCTTTCGAATCATGATTGAATTATAACCCGAATTGATAGTCAAAGTCTAAATTAACGCGAGTGAAGCCGCGGGCAAAAGCTAGTTATAGATAATGGTACGGAAACCTTCGTGCGCGACTGCGACTCGCACTTGGCCGGTATTTTTTATGTATTTGTGTGTTTTTCTTTGCGTCATGTTTACCGCAAATAAACGTATTTTCTTTCTTTCTATCTGATAAGTTTATTAGGTAGTTATTTGTCGATCATTCAATACAATCATCAGAATCATCCAAATGGTAAAGATAACAAGTATCTGCTCGTATCTTTTCCCTTAAAGGGAATCCGCCAGGTTGCCCGCAAAGCTAAAATTTTCTTTCGTTTTGTTGCAATTTTCGGGTCAGTGTCAGGTTGTATGTTGAACAAAATATGATTCGCATCAGTAACAAGTATGTATTTGCAGAATAATAATCATTAAAATCATCAATACAACCTATATTGATTGATATTTTATGAAATTGACATTCAATAGTATTATATGAAATTAGAAATCATCAATACAGCCCGTATTGATGATTTTAATTAAAAATTCTGTAAATATATACTTGTTACGGTCGCGAATCATATTTTATTCAACATAGGTACAACCTGACACTGACCTTGCAAAAAACGTAAAAAAATAATAATTTCGCGGGCAACCTGGTGCTTCCCCCTTAAGAGAGATTACAGAGGTTAAAGAGATATGGACCTACCTAGTTATATGTAGGTACCTATCCGTAATAAATCTTTACAACCCCAATTCAGTTTCAACACTTTCCTGCTGATACAAAAATCATTGATATAAAACACAGTAAATTAAATAAAACGTGCGATCAACAAAAGTATTTGACTACATGTAACTTGGTAGTTGTTTTACACAGAGGATTATAGAGCCATGAACCGCTTATTCGCTGGCGATCCCTCGGTAAGCCGGGATCGTCCGCGCCTCGCCTGCCTTCGTATTATAATGTGCAACCGTGGGCCGTGCTCATACGTAACGCGCCCTTTGACCGATCAGATGGCGATTATTCTGTTTAGAGTACTTTTAGGACTAATTTCTTTGTAAATCATTGGTGCTAATTTGTTTATTGAAAAGTATATGGTTCTTTTTAAGTCAGTTCATGAGTGTCGGTAACTCTACATTAAAGAGATCAGAGGGATAAATTTTTTCTTTCTCTCCATTTATTCATTCTCATCCATTCTTTAAACATTTTAAAGTTTCGAGAGTGATTAGACGTCAGTTAAAAGATCGTTTTATGAATAGGTAATTAGAACCTAATACCTACAGCACGCGCCTATTTGCAGTGCATTTTATACTTAACATAGATTGAAGTACCTATTCAGTAAATTGATTGTATCTATCCATCTAAATTAGTAGATTTACGTGACATTGCCCAAACTATCAATGACATCTACCTACTTTACAAATTAAAATTTTGCTAAGAGAATAAACTACTCAGAATGTGAGAATGGTGACCACTCGTTAAGCAAACATCAGCCATCAGAACTGAGCTTTTCTTTGTTTAAATTGCACATCCAATGTGCACAGGGCCTGTGCAGGGATGACGTCACGCAATCAGCTTAACGAGGCTGAGTCCATGAGAATGCGGCTATTGTGCCCGCACATGTCGGCGCATACGCTGCGTTCCCGCGCCGCCACCGCTGGCTAGTGCCAACAAAAAAGTGATTCAGAAGAACGACTCAGAATAATGACGAATAAATTTATCTTAGACATCATTGACATCGGTGAAGGAAAACATCGTGAGGAAACCTGGACTTTTAGTCAATATAAGTTTGAAATCGCCAACCAAGCAAGCTTGGTTTTAATGCTCTTGCCTTCTCTGTATGAGAAAAGGCCTTTACCCTGCAGTGGGACAAGAAAAGATTGAAAAAAATAACCATTTATGAAGTTCGACCACTCACTGCAGAGAAGCGACGGGTTAGTGGTGCATTTAGAATAGATATTTATGCATTTGGATTGACTGCACTATGTAGCAGTCAATTAAAGTGCCTGCACATCTGCTACGACCACATTGCAGTAGGTACCTACCTAACGCGTAACTAAGTAGATATAATATATGTGGAAGCTTGTAATTAGCAAATGTCAAAACTTATGCATGATATTCAAGATTGTTATTAGTCTGTAAGCTTTCTTTAAAAATAAATAAATAAATAAATAATAAATAATTCGATCAATTAAACCAGAGACCAGTGCAGCCTACATTATTAGATAATTCTGCACGATTGCTGCAGCTGCTTGTAGTTTAATTGTGTTTTGCATACAACCTATCACTATGGAAAGTCCCTATATCAACCAAATTGTAGGTTGCTTATATATAGTAAACCCGTTTGTTTTTCGTGGTAATTTTGATTAACCTTCTTCATCTAACTATTGAATGGTACTGTCTATGCGGCTTAGCAGACGCTACAAATGCTGACGGACGCACTATTCGAATAGCTGACAGCCTGTACGTACGTAAGTGGCGACTTTAAATATCTAATGACGATTCTAGAATGGCTTATAAGGGAATTAGTCACTCTATCGCATACTCTTAACACCTCTCTAAGCTCGGACGAAGTTTTATAAATATTTTATTTCTTACATAATACAGTCAGCAGCTTAACATATTTTTTAAATCTTGATCCGTAGATGAACTTTCCAATTTTCTTGACATGGAGAATTGCGCTCTTAAAACCTATCACGTTGATACTTTTGAGATAAGCAATAATCACATCACTTTATACACCTAGTTGTTTTACTATGACCCCGTGTGTACATAGATAAATACACAGTGATAGAAAGATAATATTGAAGTCCTACAGTAACAATACTATCTTCTTCCTATGAAAGAACTCCCCAAAAGAGAAAAAATCTAAATTGTAATAAATATACTAGCGACATTGATAAAATACATCGCGTGTATTGCAGTGTCAGAGCAACTGACGCAATGTTAACCTTTTGTTTATGGGGCGCATGTAATCCCAAATACAACACGTGCTTTTTTTCACGACGTCATCGGCTTCCCTCACTATCCTCCACCAACCCAAAATCGACTTTATGACCAAATACTAAGGTATACATTCAGTAATCGCAGATATTTAGGGTTGGTTAAGCCAAGGGGCTCAGTTTCCAGTGTGACGCGGATAAGCGAGATTTTAATTAAATGAAGGCGAAATGTGTAACAAGTTTTTCATTATCTGATGACTCTAGCGTTATTATAGTTTGTGGTTTTAAAAGTGTTCTTTACATATAATTGTATAAAAATAATCAAATCAAATAAGTACCTTCTCTACGGGCGAATTCCACTAAACTTTTATACCTAGAATAAGTCTTATCCTGAGAATAAATTTTGAATTTTTGTCACTTTTTCCATACTAGAATTGTCAGACGTCCATTTTATTCTACGGATAAAAGATATCTGACTTTGGTAAAATCAGCCCTTAGGCTGTACTGTACTGTGTGTATTTAAGGGGAAAGCGCCAGGGTAGCCCGCAAATTCAAATTTTCTTACGTCCCATAACAATCCCCATCCACTCCCATTAAATGACTATTTCATGACATAACCATTCAATGGGATTATATGAACTTATAAATGATAATGATAAATGATAAATGATTTTATTTCTGTAAGTAGGTTTGTACAAACACTTTTACACGTCAATATAAGAGAGGGTTGTATTGACGATTTTAATGATTATAATTCTGTAAATAAATACTTGTTACTGTCGCGAATCATATTTTGTTCAACATACAGCCTGACATTGACCTGCAAATTGCAAAAAACGTAAGAACATTTGAATTTCGTGAGCTGCTTTGGCGCTTCCCCCTTACACGCCGACAATGAGGGCTACCGCGCTTCGTGAGTTCGCCGCTGGAGGCGCTAGTATAGAGTAAGGTCTCTCAATGTCAAATGGACTGAACGTTCGCTGTTTGCGAGATTTTTATCATGGATTTTAACTAATGATTCATAATTTTTGTAATGTTTGTGAATAATTATGGCTTAGGATTTTAAGTAAAAAGTTAGGATCTAATTTGGTAGCACTTAAGAAAGAATAATATTTGTCTGCTTCATGCTTGCCAATTTTAGGAAAACTATAATCTAAATATTCATTTGAAGTTGAATAAACAGACTATGAATTTATGGGAACTTAAACATATGCAAAACATCAAATAAAAGTACTGACAGGACCTTACTCAATAGCCTCCATTGCTACGGTTGCGGCTACGCCTACGCAGCGTAGCCGTCTCCGTAGCAGTTGTAGCGTTTTGCTACGCCGCTACGCGCCGGCTAAGCTCAAAGCTCTGAGCAGATTTGCAAGACCTTTTAGTACAATGGTATTATGTTTTGCAATAAGGCTAGACCGTTACTATACTGCTGATGTTTATCATCTAACTGTAAAAGTTATAAGCGAACAGTTTAGACGCTGTAACAAATATTTAAATGTTTTTCGTGTCTGACTGTGTGACTGCGTTGTCTTTTTAAACTACGCAACGGATTTTCATCACATGTAATAAAGAAATCTCAAAGTCGTAAAAACCATGCGAAGCAGAGGCGGGTTGCTAGTAACTGTGTAATTCCTTATGTTTTATAATTTCTACTTTGTTGAACCATATACTACGTGTAACGGAAAGAAAGGGTATATATATACATATCAAGTGCACATCTACATGTTAGGAACATATGAGAAATTTATGTACATGAAACCAATCGCTCGCACTTCTCTGCACTGTCGGCTCGTTTGATCCCGTCGATTTAACTTAACATTAGCGAGTGATGTGAAAAGATCTCTCCCTCGTAGTGCGGTGACACGTTTGCTATGATTTGAATTCAATAAACTTAAGAAAACAAAAATTTGGTATGAATTAATTGCGTTATTTATTTCGAGCTAAACGTTTGCATAGAGATTCCCTGATGAATAATAATAATAATCATCATCATAATCTTCACCCCTTTTGGATAGATATAGGTACATTGTGGAGATAATAACAAATTGGCATCTATTCACAACCCAATCCAAAACCCAAAATACCTATCGCCAAATAAATACTCATCATTCAAAAAATATCAAAAGTGTAAATATTATTTAAGTTAAAGATATAAAGCTCAAAAAGAAGTTAAGTCTCCATCGCTTAAGCTCGTATAAAAGGCGCACAGTGAATCACATTGGCAGCGTTTAAAAGGGAGATTTAACTTCAAACATGTATCAGCGACAAACCCCTCGCGAACCGAATTGAAAGCAAACAAAACATGTTTTTCAAAAAGGTAGTTGATACAAAAAGTATTTGTTATTTATTACCCGCAGGCATTGGCGGTTGGACGTCAATTACTTTCACTACATTTTAATTTTGCATTTTGTGCCGTGGCTATCGATACAATAGAATTCAAAATGTTTAATAAGGTTTACAAATACATACATAATTATGTACCTGAATGTTAATGAAACTCCGTTTTACAAGATCTAGTACCTACTGGCCTACTGCATTATGCTTTTACAATAACATAAAAATATTTTTGACTTCTAAGATATTTATACATATACCTACTTTATTTACTGGAACGGTCACAAAATTAAATCAAAGTACCTAATCCTTTTTGTAAACCAAAATCTACACACGTCTGAGACCTGTCTTTGAGGTGTGGCGTTCTATGTGACCTACATCTATGCACTTTATCCGTGCACCCGGAAGGTGTAAAAGCATTTGTTGCGAGCAACCCATATTGTTGGGTGGTGGGTAGCGGGTAGGTTGCCATAATGTACTTACAGTACGACGTTACTGCCCGTGTAAATGGAGTGCTGCGGTCGATATCATAGTGATGTACTGCATCACGATGTGGTTTCATATATGAAATTGAGCAGCCAGTTTTTATTTCACGTTAACTATATGCGGGGGGTGTTTCCTCTTTCAATGCTACAGATTTTTTTGGCATTGAACCTCATCAGGATAGAGTGTAAGTAGATGCAGATTAGTAGTTCCAGTAGTAGTCTTTCCTCTTTATATGTACAAAATATGGCTTGATCAAGATTACGTCTGGACTTTAAAAGAGACTGGAGTCTAAGTTTTTTTAGGTCTTTCTCTCAGAGTAGTCAGTTAGGAAACATCGAACTCACCAGTTTTAAAAACATAATCAAATTTTGACGTGTTAAAGTGTTTCTTTTTGTACCAATTTACAGAAATAAATATCATTTATAATTACCTTTTTATTATTTAACCTGTACAGTCCCAATGCTGGGCAAAGGTCTCTCCTATATTTTTCCAATTTTATTTATGCTGTGCCTTTTCCGGTCAATCGGTTAGGAATGAGTCTAAATCGTCACGCCAGCGTTTCTTACCTAAAAAGTTCAATTTTTTCCATTCTCATTTGCCATCGATACGCTTAAAAGATTTAGATTAGGTTCTTTTGCAGCTTTTATTAATTCCAAAGAACCGACAAATACCTACTTTGAAACTACTACTACTACTTTTTTACACTTTCTGAATATAAAAGTGGTGTTTTGCTAACTTTGAAACCTAATCAAGCGTGCTAGCACTTGCCAAAGTTTTCTTTGTTCTCCAGAAAACTTAAGCATTTATCGATAGGTGTGGGTACTACCCTGCTAGGGCAGACACGTACCCCGAGGAGGTAGAGTGGTGTGGGGCGTGATTAATGACCCAATAATCCCGGCCGCCCGCCCGTCTCATGAAAGCTTCACGAAGCCGAATTGGTGAGCGGTCAAAAGGTTTATTGACTGAACAGGCATAACCAAGAAGCACTTACATAACTAACAAGTGTGTTAACTAAGTCATTAAGTGCGAGGAACCTGGGTTAACCGAGGTTTTACCTAATGAACTTTCGGATATTTTTTGGTTCTTAAAAGGATGCCGGGACTAATTCGGTCTTGTGTTCTTATTTAAATCTTGGTAGTTACTCTATGGATACATTGATTATGTTAGATAAAATAGAGCATGGAAATACAATATCTTTGTCTCTCAAAGTCTCAAGAACATTATCAGATGTGTTGGAATCGCTCATGTTTAAATTCATTTTCTTAGTAGCATGGTAGCCGCGTGACGATAATGATGATGAAGAATGTTTTGGCTAGGCCTAGGCCTATCACTGCCACCCTGCTTGAGTGGGCTTTAACAACAATCAGATCAACCCACAAAATAGTAGACGTAGGAGTATAGTCGGTCTATTTCGTAAAAATTTCACTGAGCTTGAAGTGAACTGTCATCCCGTCTGATGCTAGGGATTGACAGTTCACTTCAAGGTAGGTTCACCTAAGTTTTCACGTTGAGATTTTTCCAAAATAGCACTTCAGTTATTCCCTTCTCCTTTAAGCATCAATGAAATGAAATCTTCATTCCCAGAAACTCCTAATGAGATGTTCACATCAAGTGTTCGCTTTCTAGGCAACGTGATTCATTCAAGGAGCATGACTGTGCAGAAGTTGCCGACTTGCCGCCAACAGGCAAGCCCTCCGCCATGATAATACCAACGCGGATCAAGATGTTAAACAACCTGTTTTTTGCATCGTAGGCTTTACAAAATAGATTTATTGAGGAAAATGGGGCAAGGGAAATGGTGTTAGAGGATTACTTTTTATTTTATAAAAGCCTAAGCGTCATTGCATGACAACAATCAAATACTTAGAATCCAAAGTCCCAAATGCGAATCAGTTCGTAGAAGGTTAGCCAAATGTTTGTATTTCAAAAGAACGCAAAGCTTGAAGTATATTATGTATATTATCTACTCTACCTACTTAGTGTTTATTTTCCACAAACATTATTAGCTCTTCATCAAAATCATCGCGTGGAAAATATCCTGTGAGAGAACGACCCCGTGTTCCGACATTCGTTTCGACGTTAATTCCAGCCGCATTTGTTCCATTACATTTCCGACACAAAGTAGATACGCGTTTGCCGAATTGACTAGGTGGATGCGACCAGGCGAACGGCGCACGAAAAGGATGGGGCGAGCGTGGCCAGCAGCCCGACAGGGACAGAGTATCAAAAGTGAGAAAGATGTATTCAGAAGTGAAATAGTCTGCTGGCTGAGCACATCATCATTAACGAGCCAGAGAGGGCGGAGGGCAGCGAAGAGGCAGAGGGGGCGCGCCAGGTGGGCGATGTCCCACGCTCCGGCACACCTGCGCGCGAAATTGTTCCTTACCGCAAACGCCTCAGAGAACTTATCTCTTTAAAGCCAGCTAGCTACAAGTACCGACCTCAGGGAATATTTTCGAGTGCACCGACATAAATATGAGAAATATCCAGGTTTTTATTCACCTTTCACCCTGCGGGGTCCACCCGGGTCCCGGACAAACATCTCATATAATAGATGTCCAACAATGTCGAGATGACAACGGGTTTTGCTCCTATCTACACACACCTACTTTTGCTTTTATTTCTATTATGACACCAGTCAATAAGTATGTTGTGGAGGAAAAATAATAATATGGACGATAGATTTTCTTTACAAGAAAGTGAAATGCCTTTAAGTAGGTACATAGTTCTTGTAAATGACGCTTAAGAGAGTACAACAAATCTATCAAATGCAGGTCAAATTTTAATTATAAAAGTAGTTGATTAAATTCAAACTACCCATTTTTTTACTGTTTAACGGCACAGCTACAACAGCGGAACCTTATTGGAGTACTATGGCAAGTCTAAATAAGTATTAACTCCGATGTATTGATAGAAGGCGAGGAGAGCAACAAAACAGTATCTCTTCATAAAGTTGGCGCAAAGTTACCGCTCTGCGGTTTCAGAACGTCGAGCCTGTTTCAGAACTGAACAACTTGGGAGTGCAGCGCATCGCTTTATTTCACCACTATAAATAACTTTGTTTTGTACAGCATAAAGTTTACAGATGAACTCGAAAGTTTTTCCATTTTATAAAAGCTCGACTGAAACCGCGATTGTAAGTAAGTACCTAACGTTAATTTTCAGCTATTGCTTTCATAAAATTGCACACGTGTTAGGATTTTCAATCATGTGAATTACAATGATATTATAATCTAATAATTTGGTATAAACCGAACTTAATTTAACTACAAAAACAATCATCAATAAACCTGGACTAATCCATTCGTGTGTAATGCAATTAACCCACCCACCGTACAACGCGAAAATTAATTAAGAATCACGTAAACGTGAACAAAAAATAACCCCTAAACCAGATGCAACAGATTATCCCATTAAACATTTTAGTTTTATTCGCTATGACAGTGCAATAATTTGTTCACGCACAACATTAAAATGAAATTAGACGGGTGAGATTCACCCCGAGGGCGAGGGTTGAATCACTTGATCTGTCAAAATATAGGCAATATTTTAGTTGGTCGGGAGGACAGCAGACAAACACGGAAGCGGTGAATAAATCACTTAATCGGATCGAAACTTACCGAGCCTCTATTTGGCCCAACCTTTGTCAAATAGCGAATCAATAGGTGTTCCGGAAGAACAATTGTAATTCATAGGAATGTTACCGGAAATGTGAATAATCGCGCATTGTATATTTCCCAGGAACTGAATGTAAATATGTAATGCCACAATCAGTGGAAATGGATTGATGAAAAAATAAATTCAGGAAATTATAATTATTGAAACATTCATTTGCCAATTGACATTTTCATCGATGGTCATGATTTCAATTAGTGTTCTTAAATAAATACTTACCTCAATTTAATTTTAATCCGTAAATGTAACATTTTGAAATATTCAATTCATATTACTGACACATCGAATTACTTTAAACAAGATGAAAGTTATTTAATTTGACAAGAACATAAACGAAGTCCAAAAGACCGATACAAACGTGTATAAAAACTAACTTAGAATGTAATTAAAGGTAATAAATATCCACAAACACAAGTGAAGTAGCTATTATAGTACAATTGGCGTCCCTTTGTTCGGTCTCCCCTCGGGTGTGGTCACGCTGCACGCTGCACTGGCGCGAACACGTGTTACTGATCCTTAACATTGCTCCAAAAGCACCGATCTACTCCATTTGATACGCTCCCGATGCCCCCACACGCAGCATACGGTTTCATACATCGATAAATATTCATTTAGAGCGGAATATTAAGTACGCAATAAAGCCTGACTATTACCTGATCAATGATGATGTAGTGTGTGAGCTTACACAATACTTTTTATTAATAAGAAGGGGCCGTAATCAAAACAATATACATATGTTAGGGGCCTAAATAAACACTTCAACAGTAGCAAAGATTTTGTAAAATTAATTGAATCCATCATTTGCTTAATGTTTTATAAACTGGGCCCTTGTTTTAACATTTGCAGAAAATACACGTAGCAAGGTTCGTTCCAATTCGTTACGAAGCATTTAAAATCTCTTTTTAACAGAAAAGGACTTCAAAAAGGTAAGCTCGTTGTAGAATCAAAATCTAGCGCGCGAACCGTTAAATTAAAAATAAATATTGCGAAACGTCAGCATGTTACGGCTCGGGTTCTGGAATATATCCAGGGAAAAATCGAAAAACGTTAGGATGGCCGATGTCGGTTCACAGGGGTGGTTTGGGGTAAGGTGAATCTTTTTGTGAAGTGGAGAGAATTAATTTAACCCGCTGCGGGGTAACACGACATGGCGGTAATTGAAAAGTTTGCCCCTTGTAGCAGCCGACGCCGAAGGCGATGCGTCTTCGCGACACTCAGGTTTTATAACAGGCTTTTATGGTAATTGATATTTAAAAAATTGTTATAAAAATTAAAAATGGTCTTTTTATCACTTATATAATGCTGGTAGAAGGCGTTCGACACAAAGCAACGTGTGATAATATCAGGAGAAATGTTTTAAGTTCTCTAAGTCAATTACTTGAGAAGAAGCACAACGCTGCAACATTAAAATGGAAACATCCGTTTCTCTAAAATATTCATAGAAGCTCTAGAAAGGTAACGTAGAGACAAAAGTCCTGAACTTTTCCAATTGATGACAACTGATTAACTTCGAAAAAGACCATCGATGAAAAAGCTTTTAGATATCAACCCTTTAACTTTTTCAACGAATATTAAAAAGTATTGGTAACTTTGAGAAGCGAACGCCTGGCTTGCTCGCCCCTGATCGATTTTAAATTAATTTTATAAAGTTAAATTGGGGATTATGTTTATTTGATCACTTGAAAGAGACTGAAAGAGCCGCTCGCTGTTCTGATATTGGACTTTGCTTATGACGAACCTAAGTAAATTATTTTCATAAAAAGGATTAAAATTAAAATGTTTTATGCTGTTTACTGACTAGAAGTATTTTTTACGTCTCCATCCAAAATATATGAAGGACGAAAGACGTCAACCGAAATAAACAAAATTTTACTAAGATTTTATAGAGAACTTGTTTTGTTTTTAATAATAATTGAAAAACCAATTGGAAGTACAATTCAAATAACGGCCATGTACCTATACCATACCATTATCGGATTTACGTATACAAATGTCTGGGTAGGGACACAAAGGTAGCCGGGTGTGTTGACGCATTGGCTAACATCGATTCGGTCTGTTTGCCGACGATATTGAAGTTAGCTGATTGGCTCCCTGGCTGCAGGACTTGGCAAACTTAATGATTTACTTCCACAGGAGCGTGACCTTTTTATGTTATCCCTTGTGAAAATTTTCATTAATTTATCAGTATTCGTTTGAAGTAAGTATTTTATAACATGAATCGTGCTTAGTGCAAAATCATTTTCACGTTCTAACATTGCTCAATTTATTACTTTATTTAAAAAAAATACAGTTTCGAACCCGTGTTTTTCTGGGTGCTATGTATGTAGGTACAGAAAAATATTTCTGCTTCAGATCGTCGATTTTAGACGATTGGTTAAAATTAATCTCCGGTAATATATTTTCCAGTATTTTCTTTAATAGTACCTACTTGAACAATATTGTTTGCGTCATTATGAAATGTTTCCTGATATAGGCCAGAGCTTGGAAAGGCGTACCTACTTGTAAACTAACGCTATAGTTCTCATCATTCAAATTCAACCTTTATTTTCTTATACATTTAACTCGGAACAAAGAACAGTTCAACAAATTGTGTGAGCTGCGAACTGAAAGCCACGCAGGCAGGCTGCTCCTGACTGATTAATGGAATTAATTCATTATTCTGCGGTTGCGGCCGGGAAGCGAACAGTCGAACTCAGGACGAATGAATTGGTAATGCCGCTGTCTGCGATTGCTCACGGTTTTAAGTCGATATTTGAATTTTAGAAAAAAGCATGTAAATTGTAATCAGCCGTTTGTTTCAGGAACCTGACTAACATAGAATGTTAAATGTTATTCAGCGGGGTAATTGTGTAACACACTAACAGTAGGAATAGCTTTCATTTTGATAGTTCATTGCGTTATTTACGTTGTTAAGAAGACAAATTTTTCGAACATATGAAGCAATGGATTAACAATAGGCTTCAAAATGATTCAGATTGTGATAGGATAGTGTGTTACGTAATTAGGGTGCAGGTGGTAATGTGATAATGGTATTGTTTATGAATTTTATTTACGTACTCATTGTCACTAAGCCAGAATTTGATGAGGGAATCTCATGGAAATCGAGGGATATCCTCAAATTTTATAGGCACACCTATAGCGATTTGGGTATTTTTCATATTAACTCGTGCATTTGCCCACAGAATGGTGTAGTGGAACTGATGATGAAGACCAGAGGTGACCACCGGAACTACTCAATAATAAGCATTTCATGGGTTGCGATTCTATTATTTTAATATGATTGCTAAGCAATTCATGCTCGTCATAATACATATGGTGAAATGGAGTTGATGCTGGCTTCACCATCAACTCCAGTTCTTCTGTTTTTTTACCGCGAGAACTCTGAGGAGTTCAAAAAACAAAAGCTAAAATACAGATCCAAAGACACCGACTTCCGAAATTAAAGTTATTTTTCACTTTAAGTCAAATAGGCCTATGTCTATTAATGGCAATCAAGATCCAACTATTATAGCTAATTTGTTTGTTGATAAATTTAACCCAACAGCCCTATCTCAGTGTGCCCTCTCCGTTTCCGATAGTCAGAGCGGACAGGTGAGTCGTGGGGCCCATGGTGGTTCGGAAACGCCGTCGGTTCCGCTACATGAGCATCAAGAGTGCACAGCCGCTGCTGCGCTGCACGTCACTGCAGAGGATGTGTTTATGTATGTCAGGGGCATGAAGCGCGGCAAATCTCCGGGCCACGATGGGCTCAGTGTCGAGCACCTTCTGTTTGCATCTAGATTACTTTTTGAGAAGTTGGCATTATTATTTAATTCATGTATCGATCATAGCTATTTGCCTACAGATTTTATGAGAACTATTGTTGTTCCTATTGTAAAGAACAGAACCGGCGACGTATCTAGTTTATCGAACTACCGACCTATCTCCTTGGCCACTGTATTTTCTAAAGTATTTGAAAACATAATTATGAAACATCTGAATGAAAAGAACATACCGCTAAACAACGCTCAGTTTGGTTTCCGACGAGGCTCATCCACAGATCTAGCTATCTTTGCTTTGAAAAATACAGTTTACGAGTACTTAAATAGAAATACAACAGTTTATTCATGCTTTTTAGACCTAAGCCGAGCATTTGATTCAATTAATTATAATATATTATGGGAAAAATTAAGAAAAACAGAAGTACCACAGAAATTAGTTAAAATTTTAGAATTCTGGTATGCTAACCAAGTTAATCAGGTTAAATGGAATAATGCTCTGTCTGAGACTTACAGGCTGACAAGTGGAGTGAGACAGGGTGGTCTGACGTCACCGGTATTGTTTAACCTGTATGTAAACCAGCTGATCGAGGAGCTGAGCAGCACCAGAGTCGGATGCCAAGTCGGCGGTGTGCGCGTTAATAACCTTAGCTACGCGGACGACATGGTGCTGCTCAGTCCGTCGGTCAGCGGCCTCAGAAAACTTTTGGATATCTGTGAGAGGTACGCAACTCGACACCACCTGACATACAATGTAAGCAAAACGGAAGTTATGATTTTTAAATATAAGAAAGGCCCTGATGTAATACTCCCTATTAATTTAGGTGGAACTAATTTAAAAGTTTTTACAAAATTTAAATATCTCGGGCATATTGTAACTGAAAATTTATCAGATGTTGATGATTTGGAACGACAGAGACACAGTATCGCTTGTAGAGGCAATATGCTAGCTAGACGTTTTTATCACTGCTCGAATCAAGTTAAGGTGACGCTGTTCAGGGCTTACTGTCAGTCGTTATACACCAGCCAACTTTGGTACCAGTACACGAGGAGTGCTTATAACACTCTTCGTGTACAGTATAATAATGCTTACCGGGCTATGATGAACTTGCCCTGGCGGTGTAGTGCGACTGACATGTTCGCCGAGAGCAACGTTGCCGGCTTTTCCGCGCTGCTAAGTAAGCTCAGAGTGTCATTCTACACAAGGGTTACCCTGAGTAGGAATGAAATTGTAAAAGCTGTGTACCGAGTCGTCCATCTTGCAAGAGAGGCAAAAGACTTTTAATATAGGTTTAGTTTTAGTCATTGTTATTGTATTTGTCTATCTGTGTTATTATGTTAATGTATATTGTATTTAAGAGTATGTGTATGTATTGTATGGGTTTTAAATTGCCTGAAATAAACGATATTAAATTTTTTTTTTTTTTTTTTTTATTTGTAGTATTTTATTTTTGGAGGTCGGTTGTTTTTTTTGTAAAAAAAAATCTACTTGCAAGTTCGACTTGAGTCACGAAATCATCCCTCTTAGGCTACAGGAGTTGATAAGGAATACTTGCTACGACTTGTACCAACATGTGCTAAGACTCTTGGCAAATACTCAATTCACTCTTTTCAATAATTCCCGTTTCCACATTGTTGATGGTAATTAATACTATTAAATGAAACCCCATGAAATACCTAATCATGCATAATCTAAGCATTACCGAAAACAGTATCGTGTCTATTTATGTTGAAATCATGTAAGATTTATGCCAAAATTCCATGACAATTCTAACTTATACTCTTATTGAAAAGGCTTTAAGAATCTCACTTTATCAAAAGTTAAGCGTTTATATGTTGCATGTTAGCGATGTAAAAGAGTTATAGTCCGTTTTATAACTAGCAGCGAAAAACACAGTAGTTACTATGCAGTAGCTACGTATATAGCACAGCATCAGGTATGTACTTAGATACGGCAGCGGGTGGAATGGAACTCGCGTCGGCGGGTAAGTTTCGTGAGGGCGTATAATTACGCGAGCGAGTAAACATATAAAGGTAATCCGGGCCGCGGCGGCACAAAGTGATGCTCGTGAATAAATTAGCGACAGAGCACCTGCGGCACCACCGCAGTGCCGCTGTTACCTACCACAGGGCTACTACATACTATATTCTGTGTACTATTAGTGCTTTCTAATATTTGAGTACCATGGATTCGTTTATTATATAATTATGTTGACTTGACAGCATGGCAGTTGAGACTATGTCATGCTCACTTAAATGTCTCACTGTTGGTGGCGCGTGTGTTGGATATTCGGTTCCCTACAAAATGGTTGAGATCCACGGTGCTGATCCACGCGTCATGTTCGTGAACGGGCGCCGTCAGTTGAGACTGGTCATCTCTTAACTGCCACGGCTTATTTTTATTATTAATCTTATATTTTGAATTGTTTCTTTATATATTTTTTGCATTGTTCTCGCATATAGAAGCAACAAGAATAATGTACCCAGGATTTTGTAATATCTTGATTTAAAAAGAGTGTCCTTGGAGTTTCTTGCCCGTTCTTCTCCATAGTGATCTACGTTTTGGAATGTGCAACTAGCTTCAACTTTCTGACTAACTGACCGACTCTTTGACAATTCAAAAGTGCCTGTAAATGGTTTAATTGAAATAAATGCTTTGAGTTTGAGAGTTTATGTATAACAAGTTTTGCGTCGGTATGAAAGAATGCCATGTCTAATTATTGTGGAAAGATGGCAACTGCAAAGTGGTTGGTGTAGATCCTTGGTTTAACTACCTTCACTGGTTTCAGAGCTTACATAATGCAGTTTAAGAGACCACGTTTTGATGATTGTTAAGTACTCAATAAATCTCTAGATAGGTACGTATATGAATTACGATACCTAATCCTTTTCTATGCATCTATTATAACCTATTATAGTCGTCAAACGTCATTCACATTCCTCGCGAAAAATCTAATATTTTAGTCCCAAATGTGGTTTTTTCACCGGCTCACGTAGAAGTTGTAGAGTTTGAAATGTTCCAGCTAATAGAACAGATCAGAGCTTTGGCAACCCTGGAGGAGATAAGACGTATCTATCTGTATATAGAGTAGATACTAAAAGGCTTCGTCACATGGTGAGAGGAGCCCGACTTGCGGGCGACATGGGACTCTATGAATATTCAATTATTCACAAGATTTTACTTAGCGAGAATTTAGATTTAGATCGAGTCATGTATTATACCGAGGTGGAATACACTCGCATGGGATTGTAAATTGAAATTGTATCTCAGGTACAGGCGTTCCAGGTCGGTGGAGTACAATCACTGCCATAATAATATGTTCGTCAACTTAAGGGCTACTAAGACTTGTCTGTTTATTGTACACTCAATACCGCAGATTGACATTCAGAAATCTTCTTTACATGTCAGACCGAATTAAAAAAGTGACATTGACAAAAAGTCATAAAAAAAAATGCCCGAAACATTAAAACGGCTTTGGGTTGAGGTCAACTCGAAATTGGTCAAAGGTGTACGCTATTTTGATCTTTGTTATCAAGGCATTAAATATAGTTTCTTTGCAGTAGTCTGCTAAGCGCCGTGACTTCAAAAAATATTATGTGTCCTGACCTGACTGCACCTACGTACAGTCCGTTTATCGTTATTTTATCTCGAGTTTGCATCACTGTGCACTGTCAAAATCACAGTGATCTTTATTGCTGTTGGGTTGCTGCCATTGACAAGTATGTCAAATTCACAATGATTTTTATAACCGTTAAAATAAGGTTGATATTGGGTTGCTGCTGTCAGAGATATAATAACTGTAAATGGACTGTAGCTGAGCATGTATCGCTCATTTGAAACAGCGAGTTTGAAAAAGGGAAATATTGATTTCAAAGACAAGAGATTGAAAAAAGAGTAGTAAGGTGGCGTACCTTTGACCAAGTTTGGATTTAGGAAAAATTGGAACCAACCATTCCACAAATGCAATGAAAAGCTTTGTTAAATTGCGTGTAAAAGACAGGAGATGTATTATAGTGAACCCAATTTATCCGTGTGAACAGTTAGGTACTTAAGCTATACTAGATTAGGCTCAACGTAACATAATTTGTAAAGTGTAAACAATATTGCACGTGTATTTTGTTATATACAGGTGTACAATAACCATATTCCATTCACAATCGCTATAAATAAAGCGGACAAAGGCTGACATCGCAACACCCAACACAATATTGGGTACATCTAGATGACGTAATGACAGATAGGATCAGAAACTACTGTGGAAATTGAACTGGCCGCCGGCAAACGCTATATTTCACTCAATATTTGAACGAATGGACAGTGGACAAAACAACCTGCTGTGAGCGTGATGGACGTTATGTGTCGTTGATAGCACTATGTACTGCGATAGCAAATAAGAGCGGCTATTGTCACGATAACCATTGTTACGAGTAGGTACATGTGGTTTCAATTTGGTTATAGTGTGAGTTCAACGATTAATATAAGTACTATGCTTTGATCACGGTACTTATGATTAGGCTTGCCTTTGAGAAATAGAAAACTGTTTTTCACGGCCTTAAAGTTAAAAAGAAGATTTGACGATTGTTACTTTTTAAAACGTGAAAATAGTTACCGAATATAATCATTATTAAGCTCTTGTAAGCCACCTACTCAGAGACTGCAACGGAAATTCTGAAAACCAAACACTTATTTTTCTAATCATAATACTCGTAAGTACCGCACTTCGCACCAAAGCACAGCAGGGCTGCTTGGTGGCAGAAAAAGGTTTGGACCTACTTCCCCAAAGGAGCTTGATTCTGTGCAAAAAGAAATTCATAAAGAGCTCTACTTTTAGGTATTAAACCTCGTTTATTTCCTTATCGAGGCGACCGTCATTTAAATAACAGTTGTATAATGCTACAAGGGTATTTTAACGCGCGGCTAAAATCGGAACTAACGCCGCCATCTTGTTTTATCAATAGATTTCACAAACCACAATTGCACGAATGTTTACCACCAGCGCCCCCGTTCGACGAACGACGTTCGAGCACCAAAAGATTCTTGTAACAGTGTACCTATAACTCTACTTACCATCTTTGTTCATATTGGCCTGGAAGCACTTGGCGAGGCGGCAGGCACGGCACTGGTTCCTATGCGTCTTGTCCACAGGGCAGCGGCCCTTCATCTCGCCGCCCGCCTTGCAGGTGTACACGCGGTTGCGATGGATCGACCGCTTGAAGAACCCGGAACAACCTACAAGTATCATGTTATGATTCTTTATTTATCATAAATATATTTTAAAAGTTTAAAGCAGTCTTGTACAGTCGCCAGCAGGTCAAGCTACACGAATCTGTCAAATTTCTCCAAACGGTTTTAAACCTTAAAATGTTGATGGTTAAGTTCAAAATCGAATGAGAAATATGCTGGCGACTGTACTTAAAACTATGCCCCACAAAATCGCTTTCACGGTTTGTCAGTGGGAAAAGACTATATAAAATAAAGTTTTATCATAGTTTTATTATAACATAGTGCGGATACTAAAATGATTACCTATGCGGATCCTTCTTTTATATTAGTAACTAGCTTCTGGCCGCGACTTCGTTCGCGTGGAAGTCGTAAGACACCACAATATTCTAAAATAACAGCAACATAAAAAAAAACTGTTTTCTACGTTTTTATTTTTAGTCTCAGCAGCCAAAATATACAGAGAGTCAGGACCGATGACACGGGAGCAAGCGACATACAGTTGTCCGTGTGAGAAGCAGCTCGTCCTAAGGTCGACACCCGCAGTCTTCAGTAATTTTCCATTAATCACGAAGTTTTAGTGAAATAATGAACGCTTGCGTTCCTGCATTTACTACCAAATGACACAACACTGATACACCGACTGATGCATTCTTACAGATTATTATTCTTCATGAACGGCTATCACTAAAACAATATAACAGTAAATTGTGAACACACGGGATTTCTCATTCACCTAACTATAGATATTTATTTTTATTATAAATATATAGGTATGACAGAAGAGAGGCCTTTTTTTTTGGGTGGGATGTCATCGAATGACCTCTCCTGCTCTGGGCGGAGCGGAAGGGCGTGTCAGAATCTTACTGACTAAAAACCACCCGTGTTCCTTCAGTTGCCTGTGCGCCAGGGCCACGGTAACTCTTTCGAACAATCCGCGACCTCAGCAGGCATCGGCCCTATCGGACCCCGTCAATGGTGCCGACATCTCTTTGAGGCGCGCGTGGAACACGACGCGCCGTCGACCCGGGCCTGGTCCTTACCGGACGGCGAGCTGACAGAAAAGAGGCCTAAACTTCATGTTTTTCTGTGTACGTTCTACGAACTATCATATAGATAACGTGAAAAAGGAATTACAAAAAATATCAAAAATCGAACTTACAACCATAGGTTTGCAAAACTGTTGACGAACCGCTAAGTTATTTGCTTTGTTCACAGTTGACTGAAATAGCCGTTCTTATACATGTCATTATTGACTGTTTGGCTACATAAAGATAAAGCGTGATTATAATCATTTAAAGGTTAAATCTATAACTATCTGTATTGCAGGTAGTTATAGATTTAACCTTTAAATGATTGACCTAACTAACCTTTTGGCTCGTCTTTTTACAATTTGCGTAAAATATAGAAGAATACAAACATAATGCGATATAGCGTTATAATTTATAGCCTACAGACTGACTAGAATAATGGGGAATATATATGCAAAATTTGAATAGAATGTATGCGATGCGGCAACATACGTTCAGACAAAAATTCTAAAAATTGCATACATTTTCGGCAGTGGAATCGTTCCCAGACCTCGTAGTATTTGCTTTTTTCAAAAATATTCCATACTGTTTTGATTTCGCTACGTTTTTATTATATGTATTGTAATAGACCAGTGGTTCACAAAATTGTCCGGACCGCGACCCACCTAACAAAAATCTCCAAATTCGGGACTCACCTCTTGGCTGTCATTAAGAAAATAAGGGGCATAACCATATGAATGAAGGATTGTTCAAATAAGATTTAAAAAAATCAGTTACTATCGACAATTTTAATACTTAATTAAATACAAGGAGTGCTATTTCAACGAGAAGGGTGTATTTGTTTCATATTTTTTGTCATGATAACTTTAGCATCAACTTAAATTTTAGTTACTTTTAATCGAAATTTGTCTGATACGTCCAATTTACTTCGCCATTAGTGTTAATATTAATCATAGCTGAAAATCCTGCCTCACATAGGTATGAGGTACTGAAGGGAAGGAGGACTTTCATAGCTTCATCAGACAGGCGAAGATATTTGTCAGCAGCTGATAGCCAGAATTTCGTTTACAGCTGTGATCGAAACTATTTTTCAGTGACGTATCTTCTGATAAATCAATGAGTTCTTCACTTGATTTTGTTGATATTTTAGTTGGCATGCGCGCTTGAAATTGGTTACAAATCCAATTCATCGTGTCGAGCTTCTTCATCTCTTCCCCGAAATAGGCGTCAAAGTTATTTTTTTATAGTGATAAATGAGTGGAAATTGCAGACAGTATCGTCATCGATCGGTTGATGTATCGTCCTATTTTTCAAGGCCCACCCAATATTTACTCGCGACCCACCAACGCGACCCATACTTTGGGAAATGCTGTTATAGACTATAGCTAATCCAACATCGACACACATGTGTAAGTACTATGTATATACTATAAAGCTACCATTTACTGGGTACGTCTTTCATTGACTTGAATGTGCCCTGGCGGCTAGAGTAATGTCATGCTCCCTCTAATGTCTCGCTGATGGTGGCGCATGTGTTGGATCATTTAGCTCCCTTCAAATTGGTTGAGCTGAATGGTGCTAATCCAAGCGTCATGTTCGTGAACGGAAGCCGTCAGAGAGGACTGGTCATCTCTTAGCTGCCACGGCTTATTTTAATATAGGTAATTTAATATTTTAATTGTTTTTTTTATCTTTTTATTACGGACACTTTTAACGTTCTGCATCGTTCTCACATGTATAATTCGAACATGAATGATGTAACTAATATTTTGTACCCATATTTTGGTTTAAAAGAGTGTTCGTAGAGTTTCTTGCCCGTTCTTCTCCGTAGGTACCTACTACGCTATGGAATGGGTAACAAGTTCATCTGACTGACTGGCCGAGCCTTTGACAATTCAAAAGTGCTTGTAATTGTTTTATTTGAAATACATGCTTTGAGTTTGGGTTTGACAGACATTTTTATTTTAAATAATTCATACAAAAAACCCATGGGTATAATGGAAGTGTATTTGTTCACGAATTTGAATATTTTCCAGGAAACTTTTCCAATTTTTTCTTTTCAGAAGAACCTAATTTGGACTATTACTAACATTTTAAAACAAAAAATTAAACCGACGAAAAGATAAACTGAAAAGAAAAAAAATATATCTTTCAGTCTAAACTAATTTTGTGTCGTCGCCAAACAAACATAAAGGCGTCAAGTAAAATAATTGCAAGTTGATTGACCTTCGTTAATTGATCTGCGTTGATTGTTAGTTTGGCACCGACTCAAAATTAGTAATTTACTTTAATTTAGGAGCTTAGTTAGACTGATTAGTTTATTTTTTCACTTTTTAGTTTCCTTTTCAAATAAGAAGAACTTATTTATTTATGTAGGTCTACCAACAACTGCTTACACTACTATATACAGAGGAACAATAACTTAAAGCTAAACATCACATTACCAATATTAAATTATGTTAATTGACATGCATTGAAGCTGTCGTGCATGTCAAGTTTACAAGCAATTTTAATACTACGGAAAAAAATATGCTAAAAGCATCATAAAAGTTTCATACAAAATCAGACAAACGGTTACGAATTTTAGATTTCTGCTTCGTTAGGAAATCAAAGTGTAAATCGATAAGATCACTACAACTATTTACAACAATGCAAAATCTAGCATATGGACACTTAGATCCCTGCACCGTTCTTCTCTGTGGAGGAAAATGAGGAGCAGGAGGAGGACGGAGCACGAAAGTTAATGAGCGCGAGGAGTGGCGGCGAGTGGAATATTCCTATAAAAAATTTACATACATAAACATTGCGTCGATTAAACATCTTCGTTCTTCTAAAGTGTTAAAGAACTTATATAATTTTTTGTAAGCTGCCAAAAGAAGCGATTTTGAACTAGACGTTCTAGACGCAAACTGTTCCTAGCATAGTGCGACCGCCACACCACACTACAGTACAGTATTCTAATATGCTACATACCAAACTATAGTAAAGTATACTGTCTTATGACAAAACCCAGCACCTTGGACGCTTTTTTAGTAATGTGGTCTAAATATGGTGCAAAGGTTAATTTTTTGTCAAACAAAACTCCGAGGTCACGTATAGTGTCTATTTAATTAACTTTGTCCTCATTAATGTAATACAGTGCCTTTATAAGATTATTTTTTCTTGTATACTTAACGTGGTAATCATTATTTATGCACCATTGTATGAGAATAATAAGAGCGAGGAGTCTCTGACAGACTTAATTATTTTGATCAGTCATCATGATGAGTCATCCACAAACATAAAAATTTCGGAGTGCCGAAAACAGCTAGGAATGTCATTTATGAAACAGTGAAATAAAATAAGCCCCACATGTGAGACTTGTGGGACTCCAAAGGAGATATTATATACGATAGAATGATATTATATATATGTCGGAAATACGTTAAGGGCCAGTTTCACCATACTGTGTTAATTCTAAATGTCCCGTTATGCCATTTGACAGATTGTCTCATTACGAAAAATAGTCCGTCAAAATGCTTAGCATGGCATTTAGTAACAGCAGAGTTTGGTGAAATTGGTGCTAAATCAATCGTCTAACTTTCGAATAATCGGGACGCTAGCGCAACCGGCGGAACGTTATCAACGTTCGACGTTCAGACACGAAATTTTATATACGCATTTATTTAGGATAGTCCGTTCTAAAGTCCACTATGACCTGGCTGCTGCACCCAGGATTGGCTCCAGACGAGGGAACTCCTCAACAGTCAACAGCACAGATTCAAAATTTTATATACGAGTACGTATTCATACATTATGGCCTGTCTGCTGACCCAAGATTGGCACCATATGAGAGATCTCAGCGGTCAACAGCACAGGCACGAAGTTTTGTATATACATTCAATTATGATAGCCCGTTCTAAAGTATGGCATGAACCGGATAGTGCAACTTGGTTGGCTTCACACCATGACTTGCGTAAAGGCGTGTTTGGGTTCGTTGGGTTTGTCATTACAAGTACATTTCAAGTGAAGCAAGCTTGAGACGTGAACGTCCTTCTTATACGTAAGGATAAGCTTCAAGCTTTTAAGAAAAATATTAGAGTTCTGTGTTTACGTTAGTTTTATTTAGTTCATTAAAAGCTTGTTTTTAAAAAGGTTATTACTAAAATATTTACAGTTTAATTTGTGAACTTGTCACAGGTGGGCATGATTTTAGAAATACTTTTTAGGATTCCGTAACCAAATGGCAAAAATATAATTGGTTATGTCCGTCTGTCCGTCCGCCGGAAGTCAAACAGCCATCTTATTTAATTACTAGCTTCTGCCTGGGACTTCGTTCGCGTGGAAGTCGTAAGACACCCACTATACTAAAGTAACAGCCACATTTTTATAAAACTTTCTTGTATACTACGTTTGAAGTTTTGGTCTCAGCAGCCAAAATATGAAGAGAGTCAGGACTGGTGACGCGGGAGCAAGCGACGTACAGTTGTCCGTGTGAGAAGCAGCTTGTCCTGAGGTCGACACCCGCAGTTTTCAGTAGTAATTTCCCATTGCTTGCGAAGTTTTTCGTTATTAGTGAATTAATGAACGCCTGCGTTCAGTATATACAATTGGTACTACCTAATGACACAACACTGATACACTGACTGATGCTTTCTTACAGATTATTCCTGACGAACAGCTATCACTAAAATCATATAATAATAGATTGTAACTAAACACACGGGATTTTTAATTAACAGTCACCTAACCATAGTTCTTTTTTTTTCATAACCAAAGAAGATGACAGAACAGGCTTAATCTTTATGTTTTTCTGTGTACGTTTTACGAACTATAATAAAATAAACTAGTATAACAAAATGTATAAAAAGAAAGCACAAAAAATATCAATTGTTGGGAATCGAACATAGGTTTGCAAAGCAATCGTCGAACGGCTAAGCTATTTGCTTTGTTGAAAGATGACTAAAATAGCCGTTCTTATATTATGTCATGACTTACTGCATAGCTCCTTACAGGTATAGAGGGATGATAATCATTTAAAATGTTAAATCTGTAACTGCTATATTCGTTCCCTATTCAGCCCAGTAAAGTAATGGAATCTTATAAGTGGAATGGACCCTTATAAAAACAGGATAGATTGGCATCAGCATTATTTTTTTGTGAAGATTGCCCCTTGTTTCTTTGCTGACTTTTAGGATATCAATGCTGACTGTATTTTTTTTTTCAAAATCTGTGAATGCAGATCAAAATGTTAACGGTCTCCTAAGACCGTTTTCTTGTAGCGACAACAATTAAGGTACCTGCTCTTATTGCCCCCATCTCAAAAATCCACCCTGTATATGTCATGATTGACTACTTAGCTCCATAAAGGTGATGAAAATCATTTAAAAAGTTAAATCTGTAAAGTCTGTCTGCAATATTCTAACCTTTTGGATCGTCTTTTTACAATTTTTGTAAAGCGGTAAACTATAGAAGAATACGAACAAATTGCAATATTGCTCATCCCCCATAGCAAATAGCGTTTAATTTATAGCCTACAGACTGACCAGACAGTATGCAAAATTTCAACAAAATCTATCCGGTAGTTTTTGCGTGATGCTGAAACATACATTCAGACAAAGAGTAAATTTTTTTTTTTATATCGGCTTTAGAATCGTTCCCAGACCTAGCAAAAATTACTTAAAAATAATACATTGTACAGTTTTGACTTCGCTACGATTTTATTATAATTATGTATAGATATTATTATGTTACTCGGACTATTTAATTGGCTCTGTAACGATGAAAAACTGAAATAAATTATATTCTGTGCACGGCAAAATAATGGTGGAGAGAAATTACGAAAAACAATTTGGGTTGGCACTCCCCATACACGTAACCGTGGGATGAAAAAAATAATTCGAAGCATACGCTTATTTGTGTAGCGTGTGATAGTTGGAAGATGAGGATGTTTTTAAGTGACTTTTTTATTTAAATCAATAGTTTGTGAGAGAGATATGGGATGTTTTCGGTTACAACTGTGGTATTTTGTCTGTTTTCCTAGCTTTTTCGAGAAATACGAACTTATTTTTGCGGTCGGTAAAATTAATACTGTGCATGCGTTAATATTCATCCTAACTACAAAACCCTATACTGTGCGTAGTCCGACAGGCACTTGGTCGGATTTTCACTCAAATCTGTTTGGACCAAGTTAATATCTGAACTTCAAAAGAGACCTCTGAGTTTTTCCGGTGTTTCTTCTCAGTGTAGTCGGATAGATCAGTGACCGTAAAAGTGTTTGCACAAACCTAGTTACTAAAATAAATATAATTTATCATTTACCTGGTCACACACACTGATATTTGTGGACACGCCATGTAATGAACGGGAGTTAAAAGAAAATAAATAGTAGGTATTCTTACCGTCACAACTGTAGATGCCATAATGTTTGCCGGAACTCCTGTCCCCGCACACATTGCAGGGGATGTCAAGAAGACGATCGCCTGTAACCAATAATAGTTTATTACTACTCAATATTCTTTCTAAGTATAGGTTCAAATCGATTGGGCCACAAAGGTGGACTTGACAAAGTAATCAAATAATCAACCTGCCTAGCCTTTTCCTAATTGTGTTGGAGTCGGCTTCTAGTCTAACTGGATAGAGCTGAATATCAATATTTTATATGAAGCGACTGCCTTTCTGAGCTGCACTTTCCAGTTACTGGGTAACACGATATCCCTTGGTAAAACTGGTTGTCAGACATTCGGGCTTCTGACTAGCCGTAACGACTGTCAAATATGTCAATAATGACAGCTGGGACCAACCGAGTTACGGAGGGGTCTGGGTATGTAAAAATGGTTACCCATCTACGGCCCGACCGTGGCAAGCGTAGCTTAACCTGATCGATCGACCCGTGCGGTTGTTATTACTTAGCCACGAGCCCTTGCCTTGACAGTATACTCGTGAAGTTTAATTTTAAACAATTAACTATGGGCATGAGTTTTGCGATGAAATTAAACTAAAAAGTAGAGGCCAGAAACCCAGAAGACGAGAACTAAAGAGCTTTAAATTGGGCATTTTACAAATTGATGCACTGTCTACGCCGTAGTCTTGCCTACGGCGTAGGCGGTGACTGACTACACAGTCAGTTGTATAACATTTTAACAGTTATAATGTTGAACATTTTAAGAGGTGATAGAAGGTACCTACTATACCTATGATCAAGTTTAGCTATTAGACAAAGTATGGAAACAACTATAAAAAATATAATAGCATATACCCAATCAAATACTAGCGTAGACGGTTATTTCTAGACATATAAAATATTTCGAACGTAGATACATATTTATTTTTGTAACCCCTTACTTTACTGCATTGCACGAATACAATTTTCATATTTTCTTTCTACAGAAAGAAAATATGATAATTGTATTGTATTCTTTAAGTATGTAAGCTGCACTGAAAGAATTGTTTATTCATGAACTGATACTTCTCGGCACCTCAGAGCTCCCCTTACCCAAAATAGATTAGTCAGATTACACCAATCTCGCTAATAACGTTGGTGTTTTTGTTCCGTTTACTGAAGCCTTCCCCTTCGCCCCCTTTTCCTCAACGCGCTGCAGAGCCTACTGTCACACCGAACACAAGTACCTATTTTTGATGTTTTGTCTGAAATGACGGTAGATTTAATATAAAATTGGATTTTCCAAATACTTAGGTATATATGATTCACATTTCAATGCTGAAGATATAATTCCTAGAATGGAATAAAATAATACTCTTTATTATGTCATGTACGCCATAAAAACAGGTATAATCGGTAGGTACCTACCAATGTATTTCTACAAAATTATATTTTAAACCTTTAGTCTTAATTAAATGTTCCCTTTGCAATATTTTCGAAATATTAAAAGTTTTGAAGGTTTCGCTGAAATCCTTTGTTATTCTATTAAATTGTTTCTTTCAAATCATTCAATTCGGTGTTACAAGCGGCCTCCGTCTTAATGCCGCGAATCCTTTTCAAGGAAGGATCTTTTATTTTTTCGTTAAAACGGACTTAGACGACTTTACTTCGTCTTTCGAGCCTCTGAGGAAAGCTGTGAAGTGTCGTAATTATCCCCTTTTTTCGCACTTTCAAAAGCTTTTTATTGAAGGAAAATGATGGGATTCAGCTTCATAGTAAACAAATATTTTTCTTTTACAGATATAATAAAAAAAATTATGTACTTTTATGTAGTGGTTGCATATCAATACAGTCTCTCTATCTGTATTAATTTGGTTTAACAATCCTATAGGTAATAATAATTCGGCAAGAATTTTTCCAAACCACTAGAATTTTGACAGTGGATCATAAATTTCTTATAACCCGTAAAATTCTAAGTACTTAGTGTCTCAGTAAATTTTCAGAGTACCAATCAAAATTAGCTCTAGTATCCTAGGCGAAGTTTCCTACTTCAAGAACTGTAGTGACTGTCGGTCTAACACAGCTGTCCAGCTGTGTGTGTTGTATTCTCCAAAATAATTTACATGATAAAAATCTTAAATTCACTGACAGATAACACAAGCCAAAATTGCTGGGTCTAGTAGCATGAAATTTGGCGCAAGAATTCTTTTAACAACGAAAGTGAGCACTAAGGAAGGACTTTTGAAAATCCATCCCCAAGAGGGGTTAAATAGGGGATGAGTTCGTCATTTTTGCCGATGGGATTTCCCATCGGGAACGGCTTAATTTCTTGTCAAATTGGATGATTGGTTTGCGTTTGTTTCTTAAAATAATCTTGGAAGGAAATAGAGAACATTTTAAAATATATTTTACACAAAGACAGAACGTCTTTGCTTTGTATTTGCCAATAAAAAAATGAAGATAATACAGAACACTTACAACTTGCTATCCGGTTTCTTCAGGAAAACGTGTACCTACCTACAGCTTTTTTGTCTGATAAATAATCTGCCATAACTGTAATTTATTTTATTTTTGTCTATCGCGCTTCTATAACATATTCCCTGTAAATTCTCAAAAAAGAGGTCTGGCTCTTGTGATATAGAAACTCCTAGTACAAGACCCAGGGCTACACAGATGTTTGTGACTTTAAAGTATAAATAAAGAAATTATTATGTCTAAAGCCTCTACAGACAATCCGTCACTATAATATACTGCTAATGAAAAGCTGCACATTCACCTATCTATTCGTGTGTGCCTACTGATGCGTGCGGTTCCGTGCACTGAACTCAAAATAACGCGCGACAAATTACGATAGTCGTGTGAAACGCCACACTTGCTAATGCCGATCAAATGAATATACTTACTTAATCGTTGCCCTCGTGATGTTTACGCGGATATAAGTAGATTATATTAATATGATTGATGTTTTCTTTCTTTTTAGTAATTTTTTGTAAAATTAGTGGACGATCGAACGTGTTTTGTTTTGCTTATTCAATTTTATCGTTGATTTTTGCCGCTATCTTTAAAGTGGATAAACTTGAATGGATGGATAAAACATTTATTTAAGCTGTAAAAAACAAAGGTTTTTGGCATAACTACCTATTATAGGTAAACTTGAATAAATGAAGTTACCTATACTTATAGAGAAGCAAGCGAACTTGTTCCGTCGGAAAACCAGAAGAGTAACAATAAAGTCTAAGAAAATAGTTTTACTGAAAGATTAAATGAAATATTTTTTTGTTATAGGATACCTACAGATATAAAGTTAATTAATTCATGAACCTGTTTATTCCAGATCAAATCTTGTGTTCATGACGAGAAACGATCATTCATAATATAACCATATTATATTAATTTTTTAAACAAAACATGGTTGATTTTTTAGAATTTCCGCTTTTATATCACAATTAAGTATCTCCATCATTTATTTACAAACAATAACTAAAGTGAAAAATAATTACAGATGTCTCAGAAATCTGTGCTTACGTTGTGAGATGGATGCTACAAATCGTAACGTAAAATCTTGATTATTTACTTTGTGACAAAGACTTGATAAACACAAGTAAAATACGTAATTAAACTCAAACAACGGTAATAAGTTAGGCGTTAAGTGATTAGATTAAGTTACATGCACCCTTTGTACAAGATTCGGGTGGGGAGCGCGGTCCAAGTTTCGGGTTCGTCCCTAAGTTATATTTGTAAGGACGCGGGTTTCGCCCGATTCACTGATCTCCTAAGATCTTATTTGTGTGCTAACTACGAACAATGGTCTAAACATACGATGTGTTTGTGTCTACATATTGTATTGTAAAGTGTTAAGCTTATTACTGCCAGGCGTTTGATACAACCTTGTTTGACAAATAGTGAAATGGTTTTGGTTTTGCACAAAGTAATACTTAGGAGGTATTTTTAGGAGCCTGGTTGGCTGTTTTTAATTTTACCTATGACACAAATAATGTATTAGTGCGCTTATTATTTCACATCAAGTATTTTTTAGGAGATTACCAAGAACCCGCTTTACTAGAAATACTTTTTTAACCAATTACCTACTTTCAATAAAACATGTGATAACTTTTAAACATTTCTTTCTCATAAAAGTAAATAGGAATATTGGCTTGTGTTACTCAAGCTGTGCTGATAATTTTGCATGAAACCTTCGCTTTAAAATATTAGTCACTAGAATAAGAACTACGAACCGCCCTAGAGATTAAAAAAAAAACTACTTACAGAAACAAAGAACATCACATTCAGTATGGATCTTTAAAAGGTGTGACGAAGCTGGTCATATCTCGCAGCCTTAAGAATAGTGTAAGTATCTATCATCAGTTCCTATTAACTCTACACGTATTAGTTTTTGATTGTTAACATACAGCCCACACAAACAGAATGGATACGTACCCGACTTAAAACGGACGGTGCTTTCATTTGACGTTCACTGCAAGCTTTTCAACACAACTTTTTCTTACAAAGATTAGTTTGTGCGCCAGAAATGATTGCGTACAATAAATGTAATTAAAAAATGCTGTCGATTTAAAGCAGCTTGTATGCTATTGATTTAAATTAAGAAAAGTATATTGAGCTGCAGGATGTTTTCAATTATGCACTTGTTTATCGTGCAAAATTATGTTAGGGTAGAACAAAACTCTACAAAACTCGATTATAAGAGAATAACAGAATGAGTAAGAATATATTAACTTAATAACTTTGATCATACAAGTATCATAAAAAGCTCACCGGATACCAAATGCGTACTCAGTGAGCTTTTTATGTAATTTAAAAGAGTGTATGAAGTTTCTTGCCCGTTCTTCTCCATAGATACCTACTACGCTTTGGAATGGGCAACTAGCTTCATATTTCTGACTGACCGACTCTTTGACAGTTCAGAAGTGCCTGTAAGTGTTTTAATTGAAATAAATGCTTTTAGTTCGAGTTTGAGTTTATGTTACTTATCATATGAACTATTCATAATTTCCATGGGGTGAATGTTAACTCGGTCATCCTTTCCTCGACCATAAATAAGGCCTTGAGTTATTTGTTCTTTCAATTCTTGAAACCTTTGTAAACCACGAAGCACCGGCTACACAGATATTATTTGAAACTTTTTACTCCTGGCAAGATATCGTTTTTGTAATTTGTATGAACAAAACCTACTTATATGGAATTCTAGATAATATTGTATAAAAAATAAATACATGACCACTTGCAGGGTCATGGTGACAGACACGAAATCATTTAAAAATGCGGATAAGGTACTGAAATAAATAACAACAACAAACTATGACAGATGATGGAAAAAAAAAACGAATCAGCTGACCTGTTCCCATCCTCCGGACTGCCACGGCTGGCGTCCGTTGTCGCTCCCAGAAGGCAGACAGCTCGACAATTGTTTCACAGGCTCAATTTAAACTAACACCAATGCTTTTAGCTAAATACATTTTTTTCTAAATTTCACTTAAAGCTTTTCATTTTATATTTACAGTTTTTAATGCTACACAGTCAGAATTTAAACAGTCCTCTCCTACATGAATTAATGAGTATTGGTGGGGCACATAATATGTACGAAACTTTTAATGACTTATCTGGGTGACTTCACCACCCAGTCGCGGCTTTCGGCAGACTGCTCCGATAATTGTGATCTTTGAAGCCGCTGCGGAGATCGCGAGTCACGTCATCCCCTGATTACATTGAGTCCCACCCCCTGAGCAGGACAACAGTATACAGGATGCACGCGTGCGAGCGAGATGGGTGTGATCCCATCTTGTGTCCCGGTCCACAGGCTACATTGTCAGGGCAGCGGTCGCTACGTATCTGACTGAATTACGTACAAACATAATGGATGCATTACGTGATAAAGTGTTGTTTACTCGACGAGATCACTTGTAAAATAAATGTTTTCTGCGCATTTGAAAGCTAAAAGTGGAATTTGTAATCCTGTACCACACTTAAACAATAACATCAGAAACAAATTACTGTTCAACTTTGAGATTTTTGCTCTTTAACTTCCAATAACTTAGACAATTATACACGTCTCATCATGCATTTCTGGGAAACATCGATCTATAAAAATACAATTACGACAAACATGACAAAAGACACCAAAGTCCAAGAAACAAAAGAAACACAAACAATTTTCTTTCGCGAACTATCAGTACAGTAAACATTAAAATGTCAAGTTAGATCACGGGGTGAGCGAGGCAGCTTAATTGCCTGGGCGGCAGCGTCGACCAATCAGAGCGCGGCTGGCGCGCGGAGGGCGGGCCGTGCAGCTTTTGAAGTGAACCGAGCTACGAAGCGAAGTCGCCACGTGAACCATTGAATAGGACAAGGATGCTTGTCTAATGAACGATGCTAACATCTAAGATACACGTCTGCGAGACGTACGGCGCGGCGTTTTATTTGATCGTACACTTTCTGTTTGTGGTCCACACGTTACTTATAAGTTTATTGGAGCTTTCGTGTCGATATTTTTAGGCTGCGGCTTGATCTTTGCCCATACAGTTTGCTTGAGTATGTCATTAAATCTTTACTTTTTGTTGGTAGAGGATTTTTATATGTAGGTGGTTATATATAGGTATTGATAGCTATACTAGTTTCCATTATTAGGCTAGTTTTTTTTTATGGTCCTTGTAATAACATTTTGTTTACGCGACTTTTACACAAAGCTGAACAAAGATTTAAAGATATTCAGAAAAAAATTGTGGAATTATAAATACCAATTTATTATAATGATATAAAGAACTGCTAAATTAGAGAAAACTAACACAATCCAACCAAAATCTCTTCTAAAAACAATAGCGCAATAAAAACACTTAAATCCACTTCTTCTCACTATTAGCTGCACAATACAGTACAAATAGAGCCCCCCTATATCTTGTAGGTCTATATCCCTGTGTTTATGTGGAGCATGTTGTTTTAGCGCGGCCGTCGGCGTAATCCCGGCGACCGGCGACCCGCGACCCGCGGCTGCATGCGATCGC
The DNA here is from genome assembly GCA_917490735.1 of Dryobotodes eremita. Lineage (NCBI taxonomy): Eukaryota > Metazoa > Arthropoda > Insecta > Lepidoptera > Noctuidae > Dryobotodes > Dryobotodes eremita. The sequence goes on from OU823249.1 coordinate 11,776,835, forward strand.
ACTAAACGCTCGCACTTCGCACTCAAGTACCCAGTAATCCAGGGATATGCAACCGGCAATTATGGCTGAATATTTTTCTGTTTTTTTAAAAGGTTGTAGAAAATGTTACCGGTTCATAAGTACAATGTTATTTAAAAGGTCTTAAAATACCTATGCTACTTTTAGAATATTAATAGATCGGAAATATTATGGATAAAAATATATTATGTAAATATCTACATAAAATATTAGCTAGGTATTCAATTTGTAATCAATGGTATTTATGAAAAAATATTGATATGAAATCCTCCTACATTACTTATGTGCTGTATATAACAGCACATAAGAAATATAGGAGGATTTCAAATTTGTATCACTTTTATGTAACCTATTTTCAAAAACTTCTCACGGGATTTCCCCTACGAAACTCCCACAGTGATTTTACATTTAATAAGCAATTAAACCATTTTTTGTTTTATAAACACTTGAGGTTTCGAAGTACTTAATTCCTTTATGGATTTTATTATGACGATTGTTCAATTTTAGAATAGAAAATATATGCGATTGTGACAAAAAGAATATGAAAGGGGTGACGGACTGCGAGCGATATGAAAAGTACTTGAAAAGTTTAAAACTGAATAATGTGCGCGTGACCATTCCTTTGTTAAACGTTGCCCCTTTTAAGTTCGATCAACAGTGCAAACTGGGTAAATGTTTGTCTTTTTTTAAATTTATTCTTTATTAAAAGTCTTTGATTGTCCAATAAGTTTATTTCAGAGCACAATGTAGTTTCCAGTTTTTGCTTTAATCATTTCCTCTGCCTAACTCTTCATATAATCTTGATGTTTTGTTGTGTGTGCTTTAATTTTTAACACTCCAATATCATTGATACGGTGACGAAACCAGGGATTGGGACGAGGTACTTGGGCTTCCATAAAAAAAACTACTACATACCTACATGGCAGTGGGCAGGACACATTGCTCCCAGAACAGATGGCGGAAAGGTTCTGGGGTGGTGATCGCGTGCCGGAAAACGTAGTGAAGGAAGGCCTTCCGCAAGGTGGACCGATGACTTGGTGAAGGCCGCAGGAATCCACTGGATGCGAGAAGCACTGAATCGGTCGAAGTGGGGGTGCTTGGGGGAGGCCAATGTGCAGCAGTGGACGTCTTTCGACTGAAATGATGATGACATGGCACTATATTTTAAAATAAAGTTTTTGAAGTTATTCTACACAAGTCTGTGTGTGCCTATTATCAATCTCTTTAAGTAGGTAATCAGTCACACATTACCCAATGCGATGACAACGTGTTCTACGCGAGTTGATTACCGAATCCTCGCACTCCACTCGCCATTATGTCGCGTCCTGTCGCATTCTGTCGGCGCTAAACGTAGATGATCTGTCAGTTGTAAAACGACAACTCATTCGACATCAAGACACTCTCACACTTCACTGAGTGTCATTAAGGGAGCGGTAGATCTGCGAAGATATTGCTGTTTGGATATGAAATCAAAGCTCATAGAGAACACCACTGAAATATATATAAAAAATAATTGTTGGAACACGAATTTTATTTTTGGTATGAATATTTGCTGTTTGCGGTAGTGCACAATGGAACACACACAAAACATTGTGCTTATGGGTGCATGCAACGGTACAGGGGTCGTGGGGGTATTTAAAGTTGTTTTATAACATTAAAAACTTGATTTCCTAAAAAAAACGTCAGTAAAAGTTTGAATTTTGACCATTAATATCTCCGCAACCAGTAGGCTCCCAGGGATGATCCAGTGGGGTGCTAGGACAGGAAACCTCCCCGTGTGTCCGTGGGCTGGAGTTTCCCTTGGATGCGTCTGGGGGAAAGGCCAGTCTCCGGGACGGTGCACCCTGGGGTACGGGCAATAACTCTCCATTAGGTACTCTGTGCCTAAGGGGTCTTGTTGCCCGTACGCTAATATCCTGTCGGAGGAACGCTCCAACGTGTGTCTCTCTGTTCAGCAGAGACGCACAGCGGCGGAGTAAGAGCGGGCTCGGTGTGCACTAACCCTGCCGCCGGGCAGGCAGTAAGGAGTCTGCTCCTTCTGCCACCGTTAGTCTCGTAGCCCCGAAGATCGTCAACGTCATGTCTCTGACTTTTGACGGGGGTCGAGGGTCTTGGCTTAACCGCCCGGACCGCGAGGAAGATAACCTCTATAAAAAATTCCTCTAATATCAAGTTCTGGTGCGCGGCGAGGGTATGAATGGCTGAGGAGTAGTGTCATCTACAACTTTCCAGTTGTAGGTGGCGCATCAGTCGTTAGCGCACCCCCAGCCAGAGTACCAGTGGACCCTCTGGTTGGGAAACAAATGTACACTTACCTAGGGACAGGGGGTGAACCTGGGAATGACATTGTATATCCCCCATACTCGTGGGATTAAGTATGGAAACAATTAACAACAACAAAAAAACAACAACGGAGAAGAGTAGTGGAGAGGAGAGGAGCGATGCGGGGTCGGAGTCCGATGCCGCGTCGGGCGCGAGGGGCTCTGTCAAGAGCCCGGAGCGCGTGATTACGGGGGATGCTGGGAAGAACCGTAGGCTCTTCCAGAAGCGCCCCAAACCAGGGGATGGCCAGTGGTCGTCCTCTGATGGCGGGAGAAGCTCTGCCCGAAAAATTGGAAAGACCTGTCGGCGGGGTGGAGGTCGTGAAAAGGGTACAGGGCTTGCTACTCAGGAGGCTAGCGAGCCGAGTTGTGCCAGCCCAGTCGAGCCGGACCAGCGAGCCGGTAGGCTCACTACGGAGGGCGCGCCACGCGGGGCGGAACTGTCTGAGTCGTCAGACGGTGAGCCGGACGCCGCTGGCGGCCCCAAGGCGGAGCGACTGGCCAAGCTAGAGGCGGCCGTGGTAGCTGCGCTAAAGGGTGTGGCCTTGAAGAGGATTCAGTCCTCCAAAGACAAGGCCATACCCGCTGCCGCGGCTTCCATTATGGAGGCAGTGGAGGCCACTAAATTCGGGCCTCCAACGGACGGGATGTCCGAGATGCGGGCGGAGATCACCCGCTTGACAGCCGCCATGGAGCTTCTCCGAAAGGAGAACGCGGAGCTCCGAGCGGACCTGGCCGGCCTCCGGGCAGCCGGCCCCCGGGAAGTGCCACAGGCGGGGGCGCAGCATGGGCAGGGCCGGCCGGTGCCGGTGCCTGCGGAGGACCGGGTTCTGACCCTGGTGCGGCGGGAGCTGGCTGCCTTCCAGAGTCGGTTTTCGACTCTGGAGGCCATTGTCCTGCGCCCCCCGCTAGCGACAAGCAGCCGGCAGGTCTCGTATGCCGCCGCCACGGCTGCTGCGGCCAAGCAGGGACCGGCGGGGCGGTCTAAAGGCGGGCCCGTGCCAGAACCCGCGGGACCGCCCCCAGCGAAGTCAGCGCCGCCCAAGTCCAAGAAGGGTGGAGTGGCTTCGCAGGCGGCGAAGGCTCCAGCCCCGGCGGCGAGACGGCCGCCCCCCCCGCCTCCTAATGCTCCTCCGGCCGACGCCGAATGGCAAGTGGCCGGAGAGAAGAGGAAGGCGGGCAAGACATCTAGGGCGGCCAAAAGGAAGGAGAGGCGGCAGCGGCGCAAAGAGCGAAGCGTCGCGGCTAGGCTCCGCGCCCCGAAGTCCGCAGCTGTAGTGATTACACTACAGCCGGAAGCGGAGAAGAAGGGCGTGTCCTACCGCGACGTGCTCACCAAGGCGAGGGCGGCGGTGAACCTGCAGGAGCTAGGCGTCACCAATGGCATCCGGGTGAGGGTCACTGCGACCGGGGCCCGGATGCTGGAGGTGCCCGGTGCGGCGAGTGGCCCAACCGCTGACGCTCTGGCTGAAAGGCTCAGAGCGTCCCTAAATGCGGACGAGGCCCGAGTGTCCAGGCCCACCAAGTGCATCGACATGCGCATTCTGGGCCTGGACGACTGTGTGACGGAGGCTGAGGTGGTGGCCGCCGTCGTCAGGACTGGGGGGTGCTCTGCCGAGCAGGTGAGAGCGGGCCTCATTCGTCCTGACCACACGGGGATGCGAGCCGTGACGGTGAGCTGCCCCGTGTCGGCGGCCAGGAAAGTTGCCGGGGAGGGCCGAAGGCTCCTGGTGGGCTGGGTTTCTGCGCAGGTGAAACTGCTGGAACCCAGACCTCTGAGGTGCTTCCGCTGCCAGGTGGGCAACCACGTGGGAGTGCAATGCACCTCGGAGGTAGACCGCAGCAATAACTGCTTCCGCTGCGGTCAGCCCGGTCACAAGGCCGGCTCGTGCAATGCCACGCCGCACTGCTTTTTATGTGCGGCAGCTGGCAAGCCGGCCGATCACCGGGCTGGGAGTAAGGCCTGCGCTCCACCCGCCAAAGCCAGGGGCAGGGGCAAGCCCTCCGCCACCGCCGTCACCGCCGCACACGCCGCCACTGCCGCCGCCGCTGCCGCCCCCACCATCGTTGTAGCCGCCGCAAGCACTGCGGCAGGGCCCTCACAGGGGGCTCGGGAGGGGGCTGATATGGAGTGCCAATAATGGCCCCATTACGCCTCCTCCAGGCGAACATCAACCACTGCGCCGCTGCTCAGGATCTGTTGCTCCAGAGCATGGCGCAGTGGTCGATCAACATCGCCGTGGTCGCTGAGCCGTACTTTGTCCCGCCCAGGGATGACTGGGTGGAGGACCTGAGCGGCTCAGTGACCCTCATTTCGTCGGCCGCCGCCGGTACCCCGTCGCTTGAGGCAGTCAAGAGAGGACGGGGTTGCGTGGCAGCACGGTTCGGGGAGATTGTTGTGGTAGGGGTATACTTCTCCCCGAACCGAACTCTCGCCGAGTTCCACAACTCCCTTGCGGAGTTGAGAATCGTCGTCGTCGGGTACCATACCCTGCCCGTGCTCGTACTCGGGGACTTCAATGCCAAGAACACGGCTTGGGGTTCCCGGTACACGGATACACGGGGCGGGATGGTGGAGGACTGGGCTCTGGAAACAGGCCTGGTCGTCCTAAACCGGGGTTCTGTCCCCACGTGTGTGCGGATGCGGGGTGAGTCAGTGGTGGACATCTCGTTCGCCAGCCCCGCTCTGTCACCGCGTGTCCTTGACTGGCGTGTCATGGAGGGGGTGGAGACGTACTCCGACCACCGGTACATCCGGTTTGACGTCTCCGCCCAGACCTCGAGCGCGCTGGTCCGACAGGCCCCGAGTGGTCCGCGGTGGGCGCTGAAGAAGCTGGACCGGGAGCTCCTCCTGGAAGCCTCGATCGTGCAGGCCTGGGTGTCATCACCGGACAGGCCTGCTGACATCAACGACGAGGCAGAGTGGTTCCGGGAGGCCATGTCAGAAGTGTGTGACATGGCAATGCCCCGGGTCCAGCCCGGACGCGCCTGGCGCCAGGTGTACTGGTGGTCGCCGGAACTAACGTCTCTGCGCGAGGCGTGCGTTGCCGCGCGGCGCCTGTACACCAGGCACCGCAGGCTCCGTATCCGCCCTCCGGATACGGAAGCCATTCAGGCGGAGCTGTACGAGGGTTACAGAGTGGCGAAGATCGCCCTCCGAGCGGAGATCCTGCGGGCCAGGGGACTGGCCCGTGAGGAGTCGCTGGGGACTCTGAACAGGGACCCGTGGGGGCGCCCATATAAGGTGGTGCGGGAGAAACTCCGCCCATGGGCTCCCCCGCTGACTCAGAGTCTCCGGCCCCAGCTCGTGGAGGGCGTGGTGAGCGCTCTGTTCCCCTCGCGGGGGGAGCATACTCCCCCGCCCATGGCTCCGCCTCCTGCGGTGCCAACTGCGGACCACAGACCCGACGATGACGACGTTGCTCCTGAGGTGACCGAGGTAGAGTTGAGAGTGGCGGTACGTAGGCTGAGTGCCAAGAATACCGCCCCAGGACCCGACGGCTTACCTGGAAAAGCCTGGGTCCTGGCCTTGGAGGCTCTCGGGCCTCGACTAAGAGGGCTCCTAAGCGCATGCTTGGAGGAGGGCCAGTTCCCACTTCGTTGGAAGACGGGGAAACTGGTCCTCATTAAGAAACCGGGGCGCCCGGCGGACTCTCCGTCCGCTTACCGGCCCATCGTGCTGCTCGACGAGGTGGGCAAGCTCTTTGAAAGAGTTATTGCAGACCGCCTCGTCGGGCAGCTGGTGCGGGTGGGGCCGGATTTGGCGGAGAGCCAGTTTGGTTTCCGCAGGGGGCGCTCCACGGTGGACGCCATCATGCGCGTGCGAGCCCTCACGACGGGGGATGCTGTGGCCCGGGGTGGGGTCGTCTTGGCGGTGTCTCTAGACATCGCCAACGCCTTCAATACCCTGCCCTGGAGTTGCATCAGGGAGGCACTCCGGTATCACCGGATGCCGACCTACCTCTGTCGTGTAGTCGAGGCCTATTTGACGGATAGGGCGGTGATCTACCCCGGTCACCAAGGAGAATGGAACCGGCGAGAGATGTCGTGCGGTGTCCCACAGGGATCGGTCCTGGGGCCGCATCTGTGGGACATCGGTTACGACTGGGTGCTGCGCGCCGACCTCCCTAGCGGCGTCAGCGTAGTGTGCTACGCTGACGACACGCTAGTCCTGGCGCAGGGGAGGTCGCACCAGGCGGCGGCCGAACTAATGACACGCGGGGTTGCGACAGTCGTTGAGAGGATCCGGCAGTTGGGACTCGAGGTGGCCTTGCACAAGTCCGAGGCCATGTGTTTTCATGGTCCTCGGAACGCGCCACTGTCGGGTTCCCAAATAACGGTAGGAGGGGTTCTCATCGGCGTCGAGTCGACGATGAAGTACCTGGGACTCGTCCTCGACAGCCGGTGGAACTTCGTCGAGCACTTCCGACGTTTGGCTCCCAGACTGCAGCGGGCCGGGGCTGCTTTGAAGCGGCTCTTGCCCAATCTAGGGGGGCCAAACGCCTCCTGCCGGAGGCTCTACGCGGGGGTCGTGCGGTCCATGGCCCTTTACGGGGCACCGGTGTGGGCGCTTTCGCTAAGGCTCCGGCCAGCCCGCCGGTTGAAAGCGTCCCAAAGGGTCATGGCCATCCGGATGGTACGGGGATACCGCACGGTCTCCTGCGAGGCGGCGAGCCTCCTTGCCGGATTGCCGCCGTGGGATCTGGAGGCAAAGGTCCTCGCGCACGTTTGGGAGTGGCGCGAGGAGGCGAAACGCCGGGGCGTAACTCCGCTGCCGCGAGTAATCACGGCACAGCGGACAGAGCTCCGGCGGGATCTCATGGCGGCATGGAGAGTGCGACTGTCGCAACCCAGCGCAGGGCACGCCACAATTGCGGCGGTAAGACCCCTCTTTGAGGAGTGGCTTGAGAGGCGCCACGGCGTCCTCACCTTCCGCCTGACGCAGGTCCTCACCGGACATGGATGTTTCGGGAGGTTCCTGTTTCGAATAAGGCGGGAGGAAACGCCCGGGTGTTACCATTGTGTGGATCGACCGGAGGACACGGTGGAGCATACGGTGGAGGTCTGCCCGGCTTGGGCGGAGCACCGCCGTGTCCTCGTGGCGGCGATCGGCGGCGGCGACCTCTCGCGTCCGGCCCTGGTTCAGGCCATGGTACGGAGCGAGAGGGAATGGGAAGCCGTCACCTCCTTCTGCGAAGCAGTAATGCTCGCGAAGGAGGAGGCGGAGCGCGAGAGGGAGAGGCAATCTCTACGCCCTCGCGCCCCTAGCCGCCGCAGGAGGAGGAGACACCCTGGGCGTCGGGAGTCGATTGCCGACTCCCGGCCACCGTAGGCGCGGGCTTGCGGACGGCGAGCAATGGGCAGCTCGCCGTCCGGTAAGGACCAGGCCCGGGTCGACGGCGCGTCGTGTTCCACGCGCGCCTCAAAGAGATGTCAGCACCATTGACGGGGTCCGATAGGACCGATGCCTGCCGGGGTCGCGGATTGTTCGAAAGAGTTACCGTGGCCCTGGCGCACAGGCAACTGAAGGAACACGGGTGGGTTTTAGTCAGTAAGAGTCTGACACGCCCTTCCGCTCCGCCCAGAGCGGGAGACGTCATTTGATGATTTCCCACCCAAAAAAAAAAAAAAAAAAAAAAAAAAAAGGGATGATCCAGTACAAAAAAATTATAACAATGACGGGGAGTACAAGTGACTCGCGGCTTCGTTAAGTGTCTTTTTACACCCGTTATACCTAAATGTGTTGAATTGAAATCATTTACAAAAAAGCCACAAATTATAAAATTGCCTGTACCTGAGGCAGATACCTATTTTATAATTTGTGGCCTTGTTGTTTTATTTTCATGTCCTGCTATAAACACAAACAATTTGTAAATAATAAAGATTATTAGGTGTAAATAAATTATACATTCATAAGTTTTTAAATTCCAACCAGGTATGTACGAGTATTGTGTCCAATTTAACTCGAGGACTTCCAATTAAAAATCCTTTTTTTTTCTGATTTCAGACAAAATTAAATAAACAAACAACAAAATTTGATAAACAGAAGTTAGTTAATAATTAAATAAACAACATACATGCATTTTAAAAATCACGAATTTTACCCATTGAAACACTTACTTCGATAAAGGAATATCTGTTTGATGTGTCCACCAAGATACCCACTCCATAAATTATGTTCTACGTGTATTACGCGTCTGTGTGGTGCTTTTAGCGGTGCGATGGTACGCACCTGTGTTGGGTGCCACCGGTGCCACCGTGCCACTAATGCCAGTAGGTGGTGGTGACAAATGAGCACTACCAGTAAAAATCGCGCCCGTTCGAGCGTTCACCGCGTTTGGCTGAACTAATTCGTCTCACGATGTCTCTTAGAGCTTTGTGCTCTAATGACGAACTAAGGAGCGACAGACTTGTCAATTTAACATATAAAAAAGAGGTTTGGAAACAGGAAAAAATGGTCCATCAGTTGAAAGCTTTATTTAACAAATCTCTTGTATGCTTTTAGTACCTACCTATTAGAATAATGTGTACAGGTCCTGTAAGTACTGTAAATACAAGTAGTAAATATCAAATAGGTATTATAATATGTAAGTAATAACTATACGGTAGAATAAAAATCCACCACAAAAAAAAAAAAAAACTAGAACCGCGTAGCCCGCTTTGCGCCGTGTCTATCGGTTGCTACGGCGTAGCGCTCGTAGCAGGCACTTAGCTGGTGGCCCGAGGCGCTCTGATTTATGTGCCCGACGTGCCGGCTACAACCAGTCGCGACAATTCATTTCAATTAACGCTTCTGCGCCCCCAGCGGTCCACCCTCATATAACATTCATAATTATAAAGCGTTACACCTCTATTTGATAATAATATTGTGAACCGCAGTAATTATGAATCTTATTATATGTCTCGATAGAGCGGTGTAATGATTCATTTTAATATGCTGATAAATAAATACTTATGTTCTTCTAATGTACCTAACAATGTGATTTGTTGCAATTATCATCACATCGTGATTTGCATCCAACGAAAGCTATTTAACTTTTTCATTCTCTCCCTTCGTGGTAAAAAATTACGAAAAAATGAAAGAAAACAAAGAAACAAAATCATCAATCGTGCGCTAAACGATTTACACAGCGAATCCCAATCATTTGGTGAGAATTCATTTGTTCGCTAAAAGCGTGACAATTGCGAAATCCGTGGAAGAGCGGCGACGCGCGATGGTGCGCAAACAGAAAACGGCGGCGGCTCGCGAAAAAGTCCTTTTAAAAATGTTGCGGCACGTACGGGTGGGAAGGCACCCATTACTGTGAAGTGGCGATTGTTGGTTTAAAGATTTAGCTGCAAACGAGGAAACAGAACTGTGCTGGATGTACGACGAGTTATAACACTGGAACGGAACATGAATGAGCTTTGTATTATGAAATTATATAAGAGACGTATAGTACAGATTTGAATAAGTCATTGTTTTCAACGTCGTCATTATAGAGACTAATAATGTCGTCTCTGATAAAAGCAACCGTGTTCACAGTCGCAAGAGTATACATTTGTGAATGTTGTGCCGCACATTTTTATCGATTGGTGCAATGTTTGCCTCTAATATTCGAAAGTGTGAATAAAATGCAAACAAATACTAATCTTGCTGGTTTGGAAAGAGATGTCTTATTGGCCAAAATAATAAATTAATTATATTTTCGAGCCGTTTGGGGTTGAAACCCTCGGGCCGTGGGGTCCGAGTGCCCATGTTTTGTTCAAGGAAATCTCCAAACGCCTGTTTGACACTTCCCGTGACCCAAGGGCTGGCTTTTACCTTGGCCAGAGGCTAAGCATTGCCATACAACGTGGCAATGCCGCCAGTCTCTAGGGTACATTACCAGTCGACAGCGATGCGGAGGAATTTTTCGACGCCATTTTTGAGTGTGTTAATAGTTTTAGTTAGGTTAGGTTATTATATTTTAATTGTAAATACTATTGTTATTTAAAACGCTAATAAATTAATGAATATTAAGGTTAACATTTTATTGGTATCTTTTCCAGGCAAAGTGGTCCATGTGGCGTTTTTGTACCTAATTGCTCACCCACAATCTCTCATAATGCCGCATTTGGTGGCGAGGTTTACGTGCCATGCCCACAAATGTCTGCACACTCAAATTATAGTAGTTACATAAAATCGAAAATTATTCTAGTAGCTACTTAAACTTACATATTATCACGCCTTTTATCTGGGAAAGGTTGGGCAGAGGTGTTCCTGGTATAGTACGTACACCCACATTAAGAATAATATTTTGTTACATTCTCAACACAATATTTACATTCGTACATACATAAACTCACGCCTTCTTCACATGGGGGTAGGCAGAAACTACAGAACGTCACCTATGCTACCATCCTCATATACTCCTTTTACCTCGTTGACGTTCATACATCTGGTCATAGACGCACGCCGGTTGCGAGTACTACGCACCTGACCTTTCTGAAGAAAATCACCAATAAAGTCACTATAATTATGTCCTCCTAGGGCGTCCCCTCCCGGCGTTTCCACTCAAATCTCAAACTCAAAGCATTTATTTCAAATAAACCAATTACAGGCAGTTTTAAATTGTCAAGGGATCAGTTAGTCAGAAAGTTGAAGCTAGTTGCCCATTCCAAAACGTTGATCTCTATGGAGAAGAAGGGGCAAGAAACTCCATGGACACTCTTTTGAATCAACATATAGTTCCAAAAAAAATTGGTTTCATCATTCATGTTGAAATTATACATGTGAGAACGATGAAGAAAGACGTGCACGTTAAAATCGTCCGTAATGAAAAAGATAAAAACAAAAAAAAGCTAACAATTCAGAAATTAAAATAAGCCGTGGCGGCTAAGAGATGACCAGTTCGCAGTAGTAGTGACGGCGCCCGTTCACGAATATGACGTATGGATCAGCACCATTCAGCTCAACCATTTTGAAGGGAACTTAATGATCCAACACACATGCCACCACCAGCGAGACATTTGAGTGAGCATGACATACTCTCCGCCGCCAGGGCACATTCAAGTCAATGAAAGACGATCCTAGTAATGGTAGCTTTATAGTAGATATATAGTGCTCACACATGTGCTATGCAATTATACATTACTAAGAGATTGAATGTATACAATGCAAAGATAGTTTTTACAATCTTCAGCAACTCCAAGAATATTTTCGAATGCTAATTAATTAATTTATGCGCCCCTTTGGAGCAGGACCAGCGTTGAGCCAAGCATCTTTGTCAGCGATGTAATCCCCCAACTTATAATAATTATGCTTGGTTGCATAGTGCGCGTTTTAGACAAGATTTAAACTTCGTTTCATTCAGTTGGAGTATGTGGGGAGGTATTTTATTATAACATTTTAAATAGTACCCCATGAAGGATGAATCTACTTTAGCCAGTCTGAAACCTGGTTAAACTACTTGGTCCCTATTTCTAGTCCTATTATGTACTGAAAATATTTCAAATTTTCCTTACGTACATGATGTTTTTAAAGATATATTGACAAGGTAACGTCATGATGTTAATATTTTTAAACAGTTCACCTAGAGAATGGGGCCTGCTGAGGCAATATATTAAACTGATGGCTCTTTTCTGTAGAATGAAAATAGACTCGATATCTGTAGCCTGTCCCCATAGTAAAATACCATAAGACATGATACTATGAAAGTAACTGAAATAGACTAGCCTCGCGGTATTTATTTTTGATTTTTCTTACAGCATAATTATGCTGCTGAACTTAGCCGTCCTGTATGGGATGTTAAATGAGGACCCCATTGCAGTCAAGGCTGCGTCAAGCGTGATCCCCAAGAAAACAGTATTATCGACGAATCCTAGTTTCTCTTCATTCAATACTATGTCACAATCACTACTTTTAAAATTCGGTAAAGCAAATCTTATGCATTTAGTTTTTTTCCCATTTAATACTAAATTATTAGCAGTGAACTAATTTTGTAAATGCAGTAGGGCTTTATTTACGTCGTCAAGATTTGATTGTACGTCTATTTATCTTAAAAATTAAGGAAGTATCGTCGGCAAAATAAATATGAAAACACCATTTGTGGTTGTTTTTTTTTTAATAAATGGGGTAGATCGTTAATATTTACTAAAAAGAGGGAAAGAAAGGACCTAATATTGAGCCTTGTAGAACACCCATTTTTACTTTTAAACCAAGTGAATTGACACCATTTATTTGGACTTTTTGTTGTCTATCGTTTAAATAAGATTCTACTAAACTGAGCGCAAGTTTACCTAGTCCGTAATTCTCAAGTTTTAAGAGTAAGGTTTCGTGATCAACGCAGTCAAATGCCTTGGAGCGGTCACAAAAGATTCCTATGGCATCTTGGGCCTCCTCCCATACTTTAAATATGTTTTTAATAAAGTGACACCGGCGTCAGTCGTACAAAGTCCTTTGGTAAAACCATATCGCTGATCGTGTAAGATTTAGTTGGTGTTAAAATGTAAATCTGCCTTGTAAATAACTTTTGTTAGTCGCCTTTCACTCATCCTCTCAACATGACCAAACCATCTAAGCATAGTTCTTTTAAACCGCACCGTTACCTTATCACATCATTCATAGTCACACCACACATGCTTCTCAAGGAACGCATTTTGACAGCATTTATTCTACTTTCATGCTTCTTTTGCAACACCCATGAATGATAATAATTGTTTGAAGAATCACTTTGAGGCTGAAGTAAAAAATATTTTTCCTAAATCCATTTATTATCCACAACAGATAGTGTATCAAAACAAAATGACATAGTCTCAAGATCTTTAACAACATTTTCAGTGAATGAAATAAATAAATTTACTCCATACACCGATTTATACCGATACAGCTAAAAGTACAAATTATATAAAAGCGCCAACTTAATATTATGTTGAATGTTAGTGTTAGGTTAGAGTTATCACAAGAATGTTAGTTGTACTAATCATATTTTAATTGTATTCATTTTATATCACTCAGTAAAAAAAATAACAAAATCTTTTTTCATGAAGCAAAGTGTCAGCGCAAACGCTTCAAATGAATTAAGAACCCAGTGTTCAACTACTCGTACCAGTTCACTTATTTAGCAGTAGTATAAAGATAGGCACTGGTATCATCAGCGGTTTCAGGTCCGGGAATGTTAGCGAGGTTTTCTATGACCTTCTCGTAGAGTTTGATACCGTCCAAGAAGGTGGAGACAGCAAGGCGTTCATTCACCGAATGTAGAAGCAGCTCTGTGCTCGGCATTGGAGAGAAGCCGAAAGCCGGGTAGCCGGCGTTGCGCACGTGTCGGGCATCAGTAGAACCCGGCGGCAGCGTCGCCATTATTTCTATGTTACTGTTGAACAAAAATAGTAAGTCGTCAAGAAGAGTAGTGGAGTTGTGACTCTCTGTCCAAAAGCTATAAAACTGAAGACTGCTGATCTAGTCTGTTAAAATCTCTCCGTGAAAACGTAGGTGAAGCTAGCTTGAAGTGAGCTGTCAATAGTGTCAATCCCTAACACTTCACCTAAGTTTTCACGATGAGTTTTTTACGGAATCGGCCGGCTGGTCTCTTGCTAATTCGGCTGCTACTTTTGGCTTCCAAAGAATACTAGACATTTCTTGAAGTACACTAAAAGACAGTAGTCAACAAGGTGACAGAAGTGCTGCCCAGGGTGCATAGCCACTCGTAGAGGTATAATACCTACTTATAGTTATAAGTACTCCTTTACCCTGGTAAACCTGGTAAACCGGAACAAAAATTAAGTTTAAAAAAAGAACTCACAGTTCTTCGGCTGCACTGGCAATGGCGTTCCAGTACGGGTTGGTGGAGTTAGCAATAGTAGCAGGAGACTGCTGGTCCTTCAAAATATACGTCAGAGTTATATTCTCACCAGCCGCGGCGATCCATTGATGAATCTATGAACATTTATAAAGAGGATTAAAATCAACCAAATCAAGGTTCGGTATAATTAATACATGGCGAGATTAATCTGAACAGACGAATCTGCCCTGTCGGCCAATCAGTTCGATCACCGATGTGTGCACGTAAACTAAAGGATGAATGAGACTGGGTAGTTTTAACAATTTGCTTAATTAATATTATAATTGCTCCGGCCGTCGTTGGCGATCGATCTTAAGGCCGAAACTGCCAAACACGGTACAGACTTTGGTCAGATTAAACGGATCTAAAGGTAAAACTGACCATGTAGCCTTTAGCGGAGATGGTTGATACAATACACCTACACAGAAACTCCTCTAACACTGTATGATAATGGAGGATCTTGCCAGCGTCGTCGTATGATCAACTTAATAAAAATCTTTAATTAATTAATTTACTGACAGAAAACGTACAGCTTGTACCGCTGGGTCTAGAAGCATGAAAATTTTCACTAAAGTGCTTTATATATAATAACAAAAGAGAGCATTAAGAAAGGATTTTTGAAAATTCATCCCATAAAGAGGGGACATAAGGGATGAAAGTTTGTATGGGAGTTCGTTGTTTTGACTGATGCGAAAGCCCACCGGGTAAATGGCTTGTACCTGCCTACTTATATGGAGTAAATCTGGTGTTCGCCTAAACTTACTCTATCGTCGAACTCTTGCTCATTAACAGTGGTGCCCAAGCGTATGTCGAATGTGAGACACACGTGGCTCGGGATGACATTATTGGCTGTTCCACCCTGTAAATATATGGATAGTTAATTTAACTTTTGAATTTTAATAACAAAAACTACTCTTTTTCTTTAATTCAATCGAAAAGAATTTCATCTTGAGCTTTGCAACCGGGTAACTTATAAATACGTGATGGAATGAATACATATTCATTCCAACACGTATTTATAAGTCACCCGGTTTTTTTACAGCAATTATGTATATATATATATGTATATATAATATATTATAATAATACCAGTCTATTATTGTTCCACTGCAGGGCAAAGGCCTTTTCTCATACAGAGATAGCACGACTATGGAACACTATGCTTGATCAAGACGGTTGGTGATTTTAGTTTACACTTATATTAACTACTACTAGGTTTTGCCCGCAGCTTCGCCTGCGTGAATATCGGAAATTATTGCACGGGAACTTGCTACCGGGCCAAAAAGCTTATGTTACTATTTATAACATCAGCTATCTGCCAGTGAAACTCTCGCCAAAACCGGTCTAGCCGTTTCGGAGATTATCCGGAATA
This sequence comes from Dryobotodes eremita, assembly GCA_917490735.1. Taxonomy (NCBI): domain Eukaryota; kingdom Metazoa; phylum Arthropoda; class Insecta; order Lepidoptera; family Noctuidae; genus Dryobotodes; species Dryobotodes eremita. Next base: position 11,792,350 of record OU823249.1, read on the forward strand.
AACAGACTAGACATACAAACACAAATTTTAAAATTGATTTTTTGTTACGAAGACCGTATAAACTTTCATATGCATTTAGTAAAAATCTGTTATTTAGACATTCCAAACTGACACTTAAATTTTATTTACTTGTATGTATTATATTATTTGTATATATGTACAGAACATAAGTCCAGGTTTCCTCACGATGTGTTACCTTCACCGATGTCAGTAATATCCAAGATAAAATCAGGAGAAAATGATAAAAAAGCATAATTATATTATAATATTATAAAAAGTATGAAAATGGGTAAACTAACGCTAATTTTGTTGAGGTTGATGGAGGTGTATCCACCGGCATCGGTCGGAAGCGATGTAATTGCTATTTCATGCTGTTCGTCTCTGAACTCGAAAAAATTGTCGATCACGTTGCGGCACTAGAAAAAAACGGTAATTAACTCAAGGTATATAACGTCATGCACATTGCCCAGTACTAAACATATTAATAAATTTAAAAAAATCATTTCAGTTCACGTAATATTGTACTTATTATAGTTGCTTAATGGTTTGTATTAAAATTATTCAAGTAATATACCTTGCCAGTAGCGGTGTCGTTGGTCTCAGGGAAAGTGGAACCATGGGCAGATACACCATAACAATCTACTTGTATTTCTGAAATAGAAAAAGTATATTTGTATATAACGTAGGTACCATACAGATGAGTTGTTATAAGATAACTATCGGTTCCTTCCAGAAATTTTTTTTAGGTACTTATAACTAAACATCGTTTTTGACACTAATTACAAAACGATCGACGTCTAAAAATAAATTAATGAATATTAATCATTTTATTTTATGAGTAGGTAATTTAAATTGTAAAGGTAGCAAAACAAATCAAAACTTTAAAACAGCTGTTGCAATAAAATGACTGCAGACTTTCAAATAGACTACTTATAAATTAACGGTATGTTGTCAGCAGGCCCGTGTCATGTACTCAATACAACGATACACGCGTCACGAATTTAGTCACGGTAGTGATACCTACTAGCCCGGAAAACAAACGTTTAACTACAAACGTGTGTAAAATACAAAGTCATTAATCTAATAATGATCTTTCAAACTGATTCAGCTGCAGCCGGTTATAAACTGTAAGCCGACCTCGTCATAGTTGGGATAAGGTTAGGCAGATGCTGATGTTGACGATGATCACTCATGCCCGGATCCTGAGGTATTCTTAAACGACGTTTTAGATAAACGTCGGTTAAGTTCAACGGTACTATTGGTTCCATATCTTGACACATTGTGTTTGTGAACACTCAGTTAAGTCTTTGCTTAAAAGATAACTTTGTCGAATAAATAAATATTTAGAGTACATCTGAGGGCTTCAAAAACTGGGCATTATTATGTAGTCTGCAGTCGTCGCTCTCTGTTCAAAAAAGTTGAAGCAGTTGATTCACTTACGCCACACAACCTTGTCTTGATAGAAGACTGCTATGCCAGGCAGTCGGAATGAAGCGCCTTCATCTAGTTCTATCCCCACGTTCATGGCTATAAACTCTTGTGTCTTTAAGAATGGAATCATACCGTTTTCCGCGCCAACCTCCTCATCTGAAGAAAAATCATACATTTTTGGGGTTGTCAGACAGTCCTAAAATTGCAGGCATTCGCGTTCTTAATTGGATATGTATTTTTTCAGGTAGTTGTGAGCACACAGTAATGCTAAGATTACCTACGCAGGTATATAGCCCTTAAAATGGTCGTTGCACAGCAATTAGAGTTAAGTAGAAGATTGATTTATAATCCACGTAGCATCTATTCAGAAAAATGTGGTATAATGCACAAATATAGTCACTAACCAGGCATAAGAGTCATGTACACGTCTCTGAGAAACGTAACATTGTTTTCCTTCAATCTGCGCAGTGCTTCATAATACTGTATCGTTACAGACTTCATATCTTGCGTCCCTCGGCCGTAAATGACGCCATTGTCATCTATGTGGCCAGCGAATGGACCATATTTCCAGCCCTCCTGTGAGAGAACCACAATTGTCACATTATCACAGAAGATAATAGCAGTGTCATTGAACTGATCGTGATCATTGTATTCAGAAGTATGAAGAATGAGGAATCCTTAGTGTATGAAGAATCTTTCAAGATTGACCATTTTAGATCTGAACTATCTACCTATGTTTGTGTAAGCGAAGCGAAGCGAAGGAAAATCATGTTATAATGACGAGTTGTCTTGCAATGAAGATAGTAATTTTACAAACATTCCAAAAAACGACGCCCCTATAAATATCACAAGATGCAGAAGAAGTCTTGCAGTTTACGACTGTTATATAAATGTCTATCAACCGTCGCAGCTATAGGTATATTTATTATACCAACGCTAAGATAATTGAGCTACCGACGAAATTGCTTTTGTCAGTTTTACAATTATTATAATAGTAAAACTCAGTCATAAAACTGATAACTTTGTACCGTGAGCTTGGTGTATTTACAACAAGATAAAAAACAAAGAATTTAGGGTTGCTGTTTAACAAAGACGAATTAATCTTTGACATACGGAAGCAGGCCTTCTAGGCACAGGTATCTTTGTATTCTAATATTAGGTAAGCCACCACATTTTGCAAGTGATTAAATTGGTGTAGATGAGCTTCTTAGCTCACTGAAAGATGCTCCGTCGCTGTCGATATGGCTGAATACTGATAAATTAATTTATATAATGTGGAATCATCGATACGACGAAGAAGAAGAGAAGGAAGATGCTTCTCTCTATTCTTCCTAACAAGTACGTGAAGAATGCTCATGATCACCGCCAAATATTAAGCCATCGGAATACTCCTAATTCAATTTTACGAAAAGATAGTCACACCAATTTTTGATAGTATTCATTAGTACCTAACAATAAAATTTAAAAGAGTTATATTGTTTATAAAATTTACCTCTATATCAGCAGGAACCACGTCCATGTGTGAGTTCAACATTATGCTGTGCTGACTGCTGTCGGTTCCTGCCCATTTCAGTACCACTATAGGGTACCCTGGTACAATCTCGTACACGTTGACTGGTACATTAGCTGCTGCAGCTAAAGCTTTCCAGAATTCCACAGCTTCCGCTGTAAGGTAAAATTATTTTTATAGTTAGTAATTAATTTTTATATAGTTGGTGATAAAGACGAAAAAACAGAATTCTAGGTAAGTCCTTGCATTGTAGCAACGGTTTACTTACACGGCACGGGCGAAAATGAAAATGGAAAATATACGGATACCGTTGGTTCTTCCTACAGGAAATCTTTAAAAAAATAAGGAAAATCTATTTTATAGGCTGATACAGAAGACAATTGAAAGTTACTGTAATATTATCATTTTGAAAAAAAAGAGAGCCGCTTTCGTATCTCCTATCTCAATTTAAGAAAATAACTAAAGCTGCTCTTACTCAAATCATTATGAGTTGTGGTGTTAATCTGGAGGTATGCCTGGAACAATTCCACTGGGGTGCTGTTGGCATAGTCGGTATCACAGGCAGAAAAGCTGACTTGCACCTGTAGCACTGCCAGGACTATAGAAACTATGCCAAACATTTTTACGCTCTGTAAAAAAAGTAACATATTAGAATCTTATCTGAAGTTTTATGTCCTAACATCTAAATACCATGTACTACACAAGACCTACAAACTTCTCTTCTCGTTTATTATTATACAAATCAGACTAGTAAGTACTTTCGCTATATGTAAGAAATTTCTAACCAGGCACTGGAAATATATATTAGGCAACATTTATTAAGGACTGAAATACACGAAAGACGATATTTTTTTCTGTATTTTGGATTGTTTCAAGGACAATATTGTGCCAGAAATATGGGTTTTACACAATCTATTTGTATTCCCTTTCTACTAAAGCACTAAAGCATAGTACGGTTACAGTCGAAATGGGACATTATATTACCAATTAATTAAAACATATCTACCGAACATTATTAGCTAACTGAATACTTACCCAGTTGACAGAGGACTGGTGTCGAACTCATTATCACACTCGTATTTATTGCGAATTTGGCGAATCGCTACTAACCTGCAGGTACCAACTCGACTACGAATGAATTTATAGAAAAAAGATAAACAGGAAATAAGAAACGGACGATTTATTTGAATATACTTAAAATTACAATAGGATTTATCAAAGATAGGACTAATTTATGTGTACTATTAGTCCGGTCATTTTAGACAATTGAAATAAAGAAAATTCCGACAGAGCCAAATCTTCGTAGAGACCTTAGGTTTACCACAAGGAATAAAGTGTCAAAAGTCCCCATCAGTCCCATGTGAGCTTAGGGACTTATTCGGGGCCCAAGGTCAAAATTTTAGGATTTTTAGATTTTTCTCGAAAACGGTAAGTTTTATCGAAAAAGTACCTCAGAGCAAACTTGTAGATCTTAAAATTCTCTATAAAAATGGTCCCTATGATTTTTTCTCTAAGACCCACTATTTCCCAGATATTGCGCTTGTAAGAATCATGTTCTACATAGTATGCACACATATGCCACGTATATACATATTTAGGTACTCAAGCAAGCAAAAATGACTACTCGTGTCTCTTTTATGTATACATTATACTATTCTAAGAAAATTTACTCTAAAATGACCGCCGGTCCCTTACCGAATCCCCTCTACTTGAATAACATCTGGCCTTGAAAAACATCTGCCTATTCTTTTGTCCATGTGATGTCGTTTACGTATACCTGCTTCGTTTAGTGTTGAACGAGCATTTCGAGTGACTATACGTATTTATTACAAGCGAGACTATACGTATTTATTACTCACATGGGACTGATGGGGACTTTTGACACTTTATTCCTTGTGGTAAACCTAAGGTCTCTACGAAGATTTGGCTCTGTCGGATTTTTTTTATTTGATCACTATTTTTATGTCTAAAATGACCGGACTATATAAACTGTGTTATCAATCCATATTAATATTATAACTACTTAAATTTAATACTTAAAATTATGAATTCGAAAGTAACTCTGTCTGTATGTCTGTCTGTCTGTATGTTACCTTTTCAATCCTAAACCACTGAATGGATTTCGATAAAAATTGGTAAGGCGACAGATAATATCTTGAGGAGGGACATAGGCTACTTTTAGTGAGAAAAATAATCCTAAACGGGATGATAATAGGGAATGAAAGTATGTATGGGAAACCCAGCATTTCTTAAGTTAGGGATAAGCAAATTCAAATTGATTGTTTTGGTAAGAAATAAAGAATTACGTATTTCAGAGTTTTTGTAAAATCATCCCCCAAGGGATGATTTATAGAGGATGATTTTAAAATTAACATATATTTATTATTGAAATTGAAGGGAGGTACCTCCTTTTAAGCGATTGGAAATATAGTCTGTCTGTTACCTTTTCATGCCTTAACGGCTGAACGGAATTGGATGAAAGGCATACGGATAGGCCATGACCTGGTTTAGGACATAGGATACTTTTTATCCCGATAATAAATTCCCGTGGGATAATTTCCGACAATTACGCGGGTGAAGCCGCGGGCAAAAGCTAGTTTATTATAATTCATGCATTACTTTAATTATTCCGTTCCGCTTCAAAGAAATCATTGGTAACACATGAGAAGGCATATCGCCTACTGCGGCGTAGGCCACATTTTGATTAGGTATTTTCTACATCATTACCTTCCATTCAGTCACTTTACTCTTGCCATCTAAGTATTTTATTGAACATAGACCGCAACCTAGTTGAAAACAGGCGAGGCTGATGATGATGAGACTTCTCTCAAGTTGCATAACCAATGACCACCGATGTTTTTTTTTTTTCGTTTTTAGTCAACCCAAGCTACATTTTTCAGTATTTTGGCATCATTCAATAAGTGGCTACCCTGCATACCCTGATTCTTGTTAAGGCTCATCAGATTGATTAAGGTATCTCAGGAACAATAATCTATCCGAAATCGGTAAAAGATTTTGTTATCAAATTGGTTTCGTCTTCGAAGATTGAATGACATTAATGTTAAAAATATTTACAGATTAGCTTCTGTCCGCGGCTTCGCCAGCGTGGATGTCGGAAATTATCCCACGGGAACGTGCTACCGGGACAAAAAGTAACCTAAGTCCTTCCTCGGAATGCAATCTATCTCCTTGCCAATTATTATCGAAATCTGTTCAGTAGTTTAGGCGTGAAAGGTAACATACAGACAGTTTTACTTTCGAATTTATAATATTACCAGCTGCGCCCCGCGGTTTCACCCGCAGAAATCTCTATCCCGTGGGAATATCGGGATAAAAAGTATCCTATGTCCTAATCCAGGTCATATTCTACCCATGTGCCAAATTTTATCCAAATCCGTTCAGCCGTTTTAGCGTGATTTGACTTTCACATTTATAATATTAGTAGGATTATGGATTACTTATCATAATGCGAAGTGCATGATATTTAATATTACCTTTTATTCACAATAAATTTATACAAGTACCTACCTAACCAACTTTAAAAAATAATAATTTATGAAGTAGAAATATTGCTTTTGGGTGATTGCAGAGAAACAGAGGGCCTAGACAAATGGCATTCGCTTCGGAGCGATCCTATTTCTACAATCGCTATCGCTTTCGCTTATTTTTCCATGATACGAATCGAAAACTAGTGATAACGCTTGCCAAAAAGTGCCACTTGGCTACACATCTCTATGGAAGTAATCGTTCGACGCTGTCGATTTGTTACATAGAGTCGAATGATGTTAACACTGTCTAGCTAATTTCTATTCGTTGACCAATGATCACGTGACATTTCGATAACGTTACATCTTCGATCACGTTACATTTTTAGGCTTTTCTTCTAACGTCATCGCTAATCGAATGTTACTTTGTCTAGGCCCTCAGGTATGTATAATTGTGGCTATCGCTTCTTGCACAAACATTTATTCATTATTTTTCTGAAACAATTATATTGAATGGTATCTAGTCTTGTTATTAAATTTAAATTAAGTCAGACCCTCTTTAGGCATTATAATTTGTAATTCTTGGTCTACTTCTTCTAAATAACTACAAAGTCAGTTAATATTGACGTCGGTATGCGCAAATACAACACAAACAGAATCACTATTGCACTGTTGCTTTGTTTAATATACCTACAATTGTTTTGGTTATTGCATTTAAATAATCCTCTACTGTGGTGTTCTGGCACAGCCTCGAGAAGCCTATGTCCAGCAGTGGACTGCTATAGGCTGAGTTGATTGAATCCTCTACTGAAAGTTTCATTTCAATCACAGGCGCCAATTTTGCACTTATCCATAATTACATAACCATAATATGTATAGTCTTTATATTTGTTTATTAGATACATTTGCAATCGAGTTGAATAGAGTTATAGAGAATATCTATACTAGAGTGCGCTCAAGTTAACTCTGCGCGCGCGTTTGATCTTCAAGACTATATCCCTGCCAGCACTTTTAATTACTTTCGGCATAATGATGGCGATTATTTACTTTGGAAAACACGGAACACAGCATTCTCTCTTGACACCTGATGTAAACGTCGAGATGGCGGAAAACGATTATTTTCGATTTCAGTCTCGCGCAGACTTGTTTTGCGCGCACTCTAGTATTATATATTATTAATGCTAATATTATATAAACTAACGTAGGCTTGTCAGCACCATGATAACGTATTATTTGAACATTTTATGCACAAAAAAACTTTTTTACAAAACACAACCGACTTCCAAAAAAACGTGGAAAATAACTTTAATTTCGGAAGTCGGTGTCTTTGGTTTTGTATTTTCGTTTTTGGCCACCGACTTCCGAAATTAAAGTTATTTTTCACGTTAATAGTGTTTTTTTTTAAGTCAGTTGTTTTTTTGTAAAAAGAAAATTATTTTTCACACACATTCGTATACCACTACTTGATATGTAAATAACAGTGACAGGAAATTATTAAAACATCATCTACTGATGATAGTCTAGTGATAGTAGTCTTAGTTTATACTTAAACTAAGTGGACTGGTCAGAACTTGATCAAATTTTAATGGGACCACATGTAAAGCACTAGCTTTCAAATAAAAAAAGAATCATCTAAATTGGTTTACCCAGAAAAAAGTTCTGAGCTAACAAACATAAAAAGAAAAAAACTGACAGTCGAATTAAGAACCTCCTTCTTTTTTTGAAGTCGGTTAAAAACGTACTTAATAGGAACATAAAAACTTACGTGGAACAACTGTAACTGCCCCTCATGAGTGCACAATTAAAAAAAAACTAAGAGTAAACAACTACAATAACAATAAGTTTATTTGTAGTTATTTTATTCCGTCTTCCCCAGTGGTGCTCTACGTTAGGTATCATGTATAGACACTTAACATTCTTCGTTATCGAAGCTACATATGAGAAATGTCAAATTCATTATTATTATCTTGGAAATCTGATAGTTTATCTACTGAAACGTTATCATTGCACCTTTTGATAAACAAAAAAACAAAACAAAGAAACAAAGAAACTTATGCTTTTTTTGTTTTTCATATAGATTTAATAATATGAAAGTATAGGCAGCAAATTTAAAAACAAATGTTCTTTGTGGTAGAAATGCGGCTTTTTGTTTGAGCGTGTATAACTTTTTTGGAATATCATGCTATCTGATAATCACTATAATCCTTTTTTGGGGACTCCTGAATCCATACCTGAAATTCATCAAACTATACAGACATACCTATTTTTTTATTTAATTTAAATTTGTTAATCCGCTCTATCATCTGTTACAAGTTTAAATATACATCTACATAAATTGCGAAGAAGCACATTAGTAAATAAAAATAATAAAAAAACTAGAGGAAAACAATTAGTTTCAATTGAGTGGCACATACATTGTACAAATATTAAATTACATCCCATTTTTATTAGGTTTATGTAATCAACACGGACGGACATGGCAAGACTATAAGGGTTCCTCCCTTATAGTTCCGCCATGTCCGTCCGTCTGTCTGTCTGTGCACGGATTAGTTCAGAGACTCTTAGTAGTAGAAAGCTTTGGCGTGATTAATAATTATTTATACCCATGTATAATATTAATCACGCCAACGAAGTGGGAAAATAAAACCACAAAACATTCTTTGTTGGTTTTCCTCCCCTGCACGTTAAGTGGGAATGATTTTTTCTCGTCTATCACATGGTGTCGGATATCGTTTGATAGGCCGTTCAAAAATATTACGGGTGTGTAAAAACTATTTTTCGATTCAGTGATTCGTTTGCGAAATATTAAGCTTTAAAGTGATAATTTTTGTTATGTGAGAGTCAAGTGAGTCCAGGCCCCCGACTGTTAAATAGTTATTTTTGGACATGAGAAAAAATCACGACTGTAGATATAACGAAGTTAAAAGAAAAACTATCACAGCTAAGTAGACTTTACAAGTCGCCCAATTTACATTTGCAGTTGGGATGTATGGGAGAACATGTCCTTCAACTACAACGTTAAGTTTGTTCTTGGAATAAAGTTCATCTCAACGACGGAACCCTACATTGTGCGTGGTTCGACTCGCACTTAGCCTGGTTTTATCATAACAGATCGTCGGTATTACCCGAAAACGTAGAAAAAGGTGTGTATACAGGCAGTGGCGTAGCTAAGTAAACAAAAACCCTGGTGCAAAAAAAATTGGAGCCCTATCCTAACTGGTTAGGTTTTATCAAGTAAAAATGTTAATTATATAAATACTTTAAATGTGCAAAGCTAATTTATCATCAGCTCTTTATCGTGCACTGCAGGGCACTGCAAAACAAAGCTACTTACTTCATACAGCCAGACCTCTTGTAGAACAGCTGTGAAGCATTTAGGAATTACCGGAACCGGAAGATGAAAAGTAACGTAGTACAAACTTAATAAAAAGTCAAACAACGACGACGTAGATTACAATTATTGTAGGTATTATTAAGCAATAAAACGACGTAGAAAAGATATAACAATTATATTTATAATCTTTTCCTAGCTTTAGTTTTCGCAAAAGTATCAATGACTTCGGATAAATCCAGGCTTGGGCCAGCAGTCTCGACATTAGATAGCGACAAAAATCTGTCGCTAAGTCGTATCGATGTCAAATTCCTTTAATAGATTTTCAACTTTATTTCCAAAGCATAAGGTTGAAAATCTATTAAATAAATTTGACATCGATACGACTTAGCGACAGATTTTTGTCGCTATTCATGTCGAGACTGCAGGGCCTGATGCGGCTTTGTTTTCAATTGCTACGAGGGCGGGTCAAAAAGATCGCGGAATGGAGGGGTTAGAGTGGGGAGGGGAGGACTTATTTTACCTGTAACTACTTGGTGAATCAATCCCATCTAATATTATAATGCGAAAGTAAGTTTGTTTGTTTGTTACCTTTTCACGCCTTTAGGCGGACAAAGGTCGGTTCAATGGTTTACCATTGAACCGACCATCATAAAATTTTGCATATATGTTCTCAGGGGTACAGAAAAGGACATACTAGGGTTGTAACCCGGACTACGGCTACTAAACCCCCGGCTGAAACGACTGGAAGAAAATTTTCCAACCACTGTTGATCTTGTTAATAAATTTTCATATCCTTTATGTGCCAAGTGCCTAGTGGCTTTCCATTTAATCCTATAAGCTCATAAACCAAAGGTGAAAGCACTTTTCCCACTATGCACTGTTGATATTTAGGAGCCAACTTAGATGCCTTATACTTATCTGCATCTCTTTGGATGTAAGTTTTACGCCAAACCAACTGGCCTTCACGTAAAGTGACGTGACGCCTACGCAAGTTATAATATTTCGCGTTTGTGGCATGAGCCTTAACAATATTGGCGCGCACCTTTTCGAAGATATCCTTGAGAACTCCTAATTCGCCTGCATACTCTTCACGAGGCATAATTACTTCATAATCACAGTCGTCTGTGTTCTTATAAAACGTGCCGTTTATAATGGGTTCACGGCCATGTACCAAGAAAAATGGAGAAAATCCAGTTGTTTCATTCACTGCGCTATTTATAGCAAATTGTATTTTTGTTAAATTGAGATCCCAAGTCCTATGATCTTCTTTTACGTAGGACGAAACCGCTGTCATTACTGTTTTATTATACCTTTCTACCATGTTAATTTGTGGTGTATATCTAGGCTGCTAGGGAAAGATTCAATTAAACAAGTACCTTCTTACACAATGCAATGTTTATTACAATAACACACTATTGAAGGTTCACAATATTGAATGTGGCTGGCCACATACCTTTCCCCATACACCTGGGCTTCCACACCAGTACAACCAGTCTCGGGTCTAGTTGTAATGGTGTGTTCACCTGCAATGAGACTATTACAATAACTCAGAGTCGCTATAGCGAGTCCGTGAGATGAACCACTTAATAGATACTAGCTCAATCATACAAGTACCTACCTATCAAGGTTGTGCTAACAACGGGAACATAAGATTATGCCAAACAATCCGCGACACAACACCTTATGGCAACTGGTCTCATCACCCAGTCCATACGATAGGCCTAACTCTCTCATAGACTAAATCGCTACCTTACCGATTATTCTTAGTGATCTCTCAGTACTAATCCCTTCACTTGACAGGACTACGACCCTTGGCATCAAACACAGGATATCCCTGTGTTTACACGTTACGTGGCCTACGGGTATTATAATGACGCTTCGTTACCTGGAGCGGCGAACTTCCCTCATCACCGATATCGGTTAAGTAAAGCCTTCCTGTCAAACGGATGACCACACCTCAAAGGTTGCCTGCACCCGGATCCATTCCAATCATCAGACCACGGGGCTACTCCAAAGCATCACGTCTCAATTATGTAACAGAGCTACAAGAGACAAAGGCTAGCATAAACAGCCAGACCTGTAACAATACACTCGTGTGAGAAATCACATGTACATGCCACGCCATCCCGCATGAACAAAGAATACGGTTGAACACTCACCGGATTCAGCTTCGAATGGGACTTATTGGAAACCCATCGGGTTATTTGGACACAGTCTGTTCCTCCAGAACTAAGTCCCTATTCCAAATCCTATTCGTACCGTGTCACACACGTTGCGGGTCTTCCCCATGCCGAATCAATGTCACAAACCTTCGAGAAGCTTCCACTACCATAGACTAAATACAACTCTTGTCTATTGGTTATTTTCCATTTCTTAGGCATTGTTTTAAATAAACTGTGGGAAATTATGTCTGTATGTTTATTTATTTAAATTAACTAATACTTTTGTATATAATTTACATGACATAATTTCTCCAGTGTTATAAAGAACACGCTGACAGCCATGCCAATGCCTGACACAAGATGTCGCTACTTGTTGCGTAATTTATTGATTTTTCAACGTTACAGGGTACCTTTCATCCATACAACTATAAATACAAAGTTTCAGCCCGATTGGTTCATAATCCCTTGAGATTTCGCTGGATAAACAAGTAAATCGGGAAGAGAACTCTGACAATGGAGAAAATTGAGTTTCGTGCCGTGATAAAGTTCCTCGCAAGGAAAATCGCCTCAGATAATTATGGAAGAGATATCCTATGTTTATGGGGACTCTTGCCCTGGAAAATCGATGATTTACAAGTGGCATAGTCTTTTCAAGCAAGGCAGAGACTCAATTGAAGACAATCAGCGCTCTGGTCGGCCGATTGAGGCAACATCTTCAGACATTGTTGAAAAAGTTGAAAAACTTGTTCTCGAAGATGCTCGTCTGAAGAAAAAACAGATCGCAGAGATGACTGGAGTATCGTCTACGACTATTTTGAGCGTTCTCCATGACCATCTTGGCATGTCTAAGGTCAGTGCAAGATGGGTGTCGAGAATTCTCACACTCAAAAACCACATCGCGTCGAGTGTTCTCGCGAGTTTTTGGATCTGTGTAGTAAGAACAGGGAAGAGTTTATGAACCGAATTGTGACTGGGGATGAAACTTGGGTTCATTTCTATGAACCTGAGTCAAAACAAGGGTCCATGCGGTGGCACAAAAAAGACGCAGCACCGCCTAAGAAGTTCAAGGTGTCACAATCGGCCAGAAAGATTATGGCTACAGTTTTTTGGGATTCAGAGGGGATTTTGTTGATCGATTATAAAGATAAAGGTGTCAATATCACGGGGCAATGCTACGCTACGCTAATAGAAAAATGAAAAAATGCAATTACAGAAAAAAGAAGGGGAAAGTGGTCTCGAGGTGTGCTTCTTTTGCACGACAACGCACACGTTCACAAGAGTCATGCTGCGATGGCTGCCATATATAAGTGCAGCTTCGAATCTCCGAACCACCCACTCTACAGTCCAGATTTAGCCCCCTTTAATTATTATTCGTTCCCAAACATGCAAAAAGTGCTTCGTGGAAAGAAATTCACCGATGACGAAGAAGTAAAGTCGGCTATTTCTGCCTATTTTGAGGGCCTTGACAATATTTTTTTTTCGAAGGTATAAACAAATTATTTGAAAGGTCTGAGAAGTGTTAATGGAGAATATATTGAAAAGGAAAAATAATTTCATGTTTAATTTCTCCTCCCTTCCTTTTCATTCCGCGAAGTTTATGACCTCCCCTCGTATTAGCGATAAATGTCGGAGTCGAGCTTGGCCCCCACTATTTCTTAAATATTTTTAGTTTGCTAAATGATCTTTCAGCCCCTGTAGAAGTGATAGAAATTGTATAGAATTGTATAATATTGCTGTAAATACTTCCGTTAGGTCGCATCTAGCACTCCATATTTGCTTATTATTTCCTTACAGAATTGATGAACCGTCCATGCCCGGATTAATTCAAATGAAAACAGGTTCCATTGTCGGGAAGACACGGCGTGGCATACGCTTGCAGAGTGTGTAGCTTGAAAGAAGCTACGCCGTGCCCTCTTTTCGCAAGTGGGAAGCGCCCCGTTGCTGCTGGCTGTGATTCGTTCTAATGGTCGGCGGCGCAGCGTCGTGGGACGTGGTGATCTCCTTTTGCGCAAATGTCATGTCGCAGAGGGACGCAGCGGAAAGGGAGAGGAAGATTTCGAGTGCTCTCCCGGCCTGCAGCAGGCGCACTGGGCGTCGGTAGAGCAGATAATGCCCTCTTTCGGCCCCCCTAAATGGGTCCAAGGACGGCGGAGTCAGGGACGTCGTCCGCAGGCCTCTATCATATAAGACCCGAGGTGGTGACGCGTAATGTTCCACGCACGCCCCTCTTAGACGTCGTCGCGGGGGGAGTCAAACACCTCACTCCCCCCGCTTTACTAGACCGAGCCCGCAGAAGCAGGCCGGCACCAGTGACACCAGTCGGGGGCTGCATTGTAGAGTGCCTAAGTGCCCCCGAAGCCCCTGGTGCAAGTGTGCGAGGGATCACGGGGTGGTTTTAGTCAGTAGAAGTCTGATGGACCCCACCGCCCGCCCCAGGGTGGAGGACATCCATGAGGATTTCCACCCAGATACAAAAAAAAGGTGGAACAAGGCGGTAAAAAAAAAACTGGGAAAGCTTGGGGCCTAATAACTAAACTAATAATATAAAGAGAAAAAATTGTTTTTATTTGTATGTTTGTATGTTACGCTTTCACGCTAAATATAAGTCACAGGCAACAGCTAGTATCTGAATATTTACTTCGGAATTGGTCACACTTTTGTAATAAAGTTGCTTCATCTACATCTTTTAAAAATGTTGGTGTTAGAAAATTGAATATTTGGCAGAGTGCACTCCAACCAGCAAAACGTGTATTTCATTGAGCTATTATTGTGCCTAGTACATCATTGAAAATAGTAATTTTAAATATTTCTTCCCTGTTCTCAAATCGGTGATCAGAAGCTAATTCATAATGTTTTTTAATTTTCCTTTGCTTTTTTTCTTGAATGGGGATCTATACCATATTTTCTTGCAGTTTTACTGTCTTTGCACATGAATGATTCGAACTCATTTCAATGAATTTTCAAATTTGCGGTCTAATGCTTCCGAAATCCGTCAGCCATTAAAATAACGGAAACAGAAGGAACATATTTACTACCACTACGCCAACTTGACGGATTCGCCGTCAGATTTAGGGAAATCTGACGGCAAATCCGTCAAATTGGCAACAAGAAGAAACAACAGAAAGAATTTAGGGGTATTCTCCTACAAGTTTCGAATTTCTTTCAACTGAGTTGCCATGATTAAAGTTGTGTTGCAACCTGCTATATTTATATTCTGAAGGTAGGAGAAATTTTCGAAAGTTCAGTTTGAGGTTTGCTGGTCAGGTTCCGAGGGCCACCTAAGCTTGAGGGCCCCGGTGCACGTGACCGCCTAGCCCTCCGATAGCTACGCCACTGTCTACCGGTCTACAGAACATCAATTTCGCCAGTTATGTTGAGTCCCATACTAACCGTATCCAAACTCCAGATTACTTCAGAATCTGATAAAGATGAGAATTCCTTATGATAAAACTGTATGACACTTTGCCCGACCTGGGAATCGAACCCCAGGCTCATCAGTTGTGGGGTGCAAGGACAGGAAACCTCCCCGTGTGTCCGTGGGCTGGAGTTTCCCTTGGATGCGTCTGGGGGAAAGGCCAGTCTCCGGGACGGTGCACCCTGGGGTGCGGGCAATAACTCTCCATTAGGTACTGTGTGCCTAAGGGGTCTTGTTGCCCGTACGCTAATATCCTGTCGGAGGAACGCTCCAACGTGTGTCTCTCTGTTCAGCAGAGACGCACAGCGGCGGAGTAAGAGCGGGCTCGGTGTGCACTAACCCTGCCGCCGGGCAGGCAGGAAGGAGTCTGCTCCTTCTGCCACCGTTAGTCTCGTAGCCCCAAAGATCGACAACGTCATGTCTCTGACTTTTGACGGGGGTCGAGGGTCTTGGCTTAACCGCCCGGGCCGCGAGGAAGATAACCTCTATAAAAAATTCCTCTAATATCAAGTTCTGGTGCGCGGCGAGAGTATGAATGGCTGAGGAGTAGTGTCATCTACAACTTTCCAGTTGTAGGTGGCGCATCAGTCGCTAGCGCACCTCCAGCCAGAGTACCAGTGGACCCTCTGGTCGGGTTATAAATGTACACTTGCCTAGGGACAGGGGGTGAACCTAGGATGGACCTTTTATATCCCCCACACTCGTGGGATTAATTATGGAAAATCTAAAAAATAAAAAACAACAAAGTAGTGGAGAGGAGGGGAGTGATGCGGGGTCGGAGTCCGACGCCGCATCGGGCGCGAAGGGCTCATTCAAGAGCCCGGAGCGTGAAGTGATGGGGGCTGCTGAGAAGAACCGAAGGCTCTTCCAGAAGCGCCCCAAACCAGGGGATGGCCAGGGGTCGTCCTCTGTTGCCGGGAGGAGCGTCGCCCGCAGAAAAATTACTCGGGGGGTGGAGTACACGAGCGGAGTACGGGCAAAGGGCGCACCACCGAGGAGGACAGCGAGCCGAGCCGAGTCAGCCCAGCTGAGCCGGCCCAGCCAGCCGAGAGGCTCGCCATGGAGGGGCACGACCCTGGAGGGGCCAGTCGCATTGCGGAACTGTCCAAGTCGTCAGGCGGTGAGACAGACGCCGCTGGCGGCTCCAAGTCAGAGGGACTGGCCAGGCTGGAGGCGGCCGTGGTAGCTGCGCTAAAGGGTGTGGCCTTGAAGAGGATTCAGTCCTCTAAAGACAAGGCCATACCCGCTGCCGCGGCTTCCATTATGGAGGCAGTGAAGGCCATTCAATTCGGGCCTCAATCGTACGGGATGTTCGAGATGCGGGCGGAGGTCACCCGCTTGACAGCCACTATGGAGCTTCTCCGAAAGGAGAACGAGGAGCTCCGAGCGGACCTGGCCGGCCTCCGAGCAGCCGGCCCCCGGGAAGTGCCACAGGAGGGGGCGCAGCACGGGAAAGGCCGGCCGGTGCCGGTGCCTACTGAGCTCAGAGCCAGAGCGGGAGAGGTCATTTGATGATTGCCCAACCAAAAAAAAAAAAGAAAGGCTCAACACTCGTGCTTGCAGCTAATAATCAAGAACAGAATCAATACTACCTATGTAATTAATATTTACACACCGAGATGATTAATACCGGCCTATTATTGTTCCACTGCAGGCCTCTTCTCATGCAGAGAAGGGATGAGCATTGATCACCACGCTTACTCAAGGCGAATTGGCAATTTCAGACTTAGGTATATAGTTATAAGTCCAGGTTTCCCCATTATGTTTTCCTTCACCAATGTCAATAATGTTCAAGATAAACTCAGAAAGTACATATGAATTGAAATAATCATATTGGTACTTGCCCAGATTTGAACGGACAATTCTCAGCGGATTTTGCGAGCCAGCGGAGCGGATTTTGCTCAGTAGGAGACTGTGCCAACTGGGACTGGAATATTTAACGGGATAATTGCATGTATTACATTGAAAATTGCATTAGTCAATAAAAATTGAAAACCCGTTTTTCTACTTGTAGAATTGAATTGTTTGTTAAAACACAAAATATCTGTTCAGAGCTACCACTGAAATAAATTACATCGCTATTTTTGTCTCTTATGCAAATAGTGTCTGTCTGCTTAAATAATAGCATGTAAAAATACTACATAGGTACAAAACATTTGAGGGTACTCGTAGGACATTAAACGTTCCATAAACGATGTATTTAGCTGCTTTTCACCTTCACGGTTCACTGTTTGTTAATTTTGGTATGGTTCTATACTTTTGACTGGGTAGGTAATTCTATTCTAATTTAGCTTATGTACTTGCAGTAGGCAAGTAGGTAATAGTAGGCAGGCAATCTATGGTGAAAACGAAAGTGTTTAGAGTCCAGCTGGCCTTACCCAATCGATGAAATCAAGCCGTTGGACAAAACTACCGCATCTGTGATAAGTGTGTGTGACATTTCATTACGCCAAAGAATTATGAAACAGTGGATACACGCACCTACGCTAGTACTACCTAGTGCTAATATGATACCTACTGCTTTAGTGCCAAACGAGCACAACTTAAAGTCGAATTCCACGTAAGTACACATCAATTAATTACATATTTAGTCATGCCAAACCAATTCAATGCAATTCTTTAAAACTATTCCTTATGTTTAATGTGTTAAATATCTAGTCTAAGTCAGTAAGTAGGTACATTTACTATTTTCTCATAAATAGACTCAACTAAAGAGAGAACTCAGGGCATAGAAAATAAAGACGAAAATACTAGTATTATAATGAATTTACTTAAAATTGTGAGTAATTCGTAATTAAACATCAATTATTTTTATCACAAGGCTCTTCGTAATTCTGAGGACTCATAGATTGTAGGTTGGCTAAATTCTTTATAACTTCGGTGTAAATATCTATTCCTTTCATGAAGGTTTCCACATTCTGGTATTCGTCCTTGGCGTGTATTCTTGAGATCGTGTTCGCTTTGGTGGAGAAGCCAAAGGCTGGTATTCCAAGGTTACGTAGGACGAGCATATCTGATGTCGCCGGGCACACCACGGGCGTGATCTTAATACCCCTGAAATAACATTGAATTATGTAACTCGATATTTTATCTCGTGTAGAGATAGCGATAAGAAATGTTCAAACATAAAGACTTGCCCTCAATAGGGCACAACACACTAGTCGCGTATGCATTAGGTATGTGACTTGTGATTTAATGTGAACTAAGCTTTAGAAGTTTAGATATTCTTATTTGATCGTTTACTAAATCAACCATTTCTATTTTATATGTATTGGTAAGCCAATGTTCTCTTTGGGCTGTCAGAAAAAATTGGTCTACATCAACAGGAAGATTCAAGATGGAAATATTAATGTATGAATACTTCGCGTGTGCTCGAATTATTCCAAAATCACGATGAATAATGGTCAAGAAACCAGTCATTATCAAGCGAGACACGTTGCCGCTTACATATTGTTCAAAGTATTCTTTAAAGTAACCCAGTAAGCGTTGGAATCATCTACAGCAGTGACCGCCGACTCTTTTTCATGTCGGATGTACGATATTTCCGTTTTGTTACCAGCTTCTTGCATCCAAGATTCCACCTGAAAAGCAAAGATGATTTATTATTTAAAAAAACCGTGTTTAATAGACGCTGCTTGGGAAAAAACCGGCTGACTAAAGACCTAACTTTCTTTATGCAACTGTAGCGCCTGTTAGGTCCGACTATTATGTCAAACACAAAATATGAACGACGCTATCACATTTTGTATATTTTAGAATGGTACTACTAGCGCCATCTAGGAGATATGCAAAGTAATACTACTCCGTAATGTTTCCTCAAAGGTTCCACTCTCGCAGTTTCAGTAACCCCGCAAACGATTTTCTCGGAGCTGAGGAACCGCCTCTAGTAGCCACTAGAGGCGGTTCACGGTACAGGCGCCAACTGAAAATGTGACTACGAACTTCACATTGCAGCAACTTTTCAATACAAGAGTACCTACAAGCTCGAAAATTCGAAGGTTCAACCGGTCCAGGCAACATTATGTCGTTAGCTTAAGGCCCACTTGCACGTTCATGGGTTATCTTATATAACTTGGAGTTAACAGCTAACTCAGGGATAATCAAATAATTCATCTTGCGCCACCAAAAGTTAGAGGTAAACCTAGTGTTCAACTTTTAAATACTTAACCCAACCGATGCGGGAGAGTTAAGTCGCTAAACTCTGGGTTAGTGTTAGTAATATCAAAATAAATTGACGTCATGAGGTACTGCTGATAACTTATCGTGTATTTTACGACGTTGTAGTAAGTGAACATTCGGTACTATTATTAGCAGGCAATATATTCATGAACTCATATAAAAATAAATACAAATTATAAAAAACTTAAAACATATTTTTTTCTTTTATGACGTTTCCGTCGATAAATAAACACATATCCATGGAAACCACATACAATACGATTAAAATGAAATGCCATGTTATAAAACTCAAAGACAAGAAAGAATTACGTATCGTAATGTAGTGTGAAAGAGATAGGTACCTACACAATTTCCGTTCATTAATTTTTGGTCGGATTACTTATCAGGGCATAGACATTTCAATTCTGTTATAAGTTTCGTTGATTGAAATGCAATGTTCCCAACTCAAAAAACACAATTATCAGGTTTACTAACCCGGTGTTATTTTTTAATGGCGCAACGCGTATTAAGAGTTAAAATGTTAATTAATTAACTCTGAGTTTACAAACTCTGTATTTATTCATGTAACCCGACTAAGGCCGTGTTCAGATAACCGGCGCTCGCCACGCGCAAGGCGTATGTGGGGTGGGTGCAGCGCGTGTGCGGGGTGAACGCGAGGTTGGCATGAGGCGGGCGCGTGACGTGTGCGGTTGGACTTCGATAAATGCAATTTGAGATCTATTGATGTGTCTTATGACTCAAATTATATACAACAAATTTCAAAGCGAGTTAGACGAGGATGCTGACGCGCGTGGCGATGCGCTTAGCGGGCGCGTGTCGTCTGAACGAGCTCTAAACGTGCAAGTGGGCCTTAGCAAAACAAGTTACTTACTAAAGATTGCATCTCATCTGCATTTGCTTCTGTGGATAATCTCATATCGACGCTCAACGTTATTTTTGAAGGTATTATATTAACATAAGGAGCCAGACCAGCCTGTAACATAAACATAATAAAACAATCAATGACGCATCGCATAATATATAACATTTACTACAGATTTTTAAGGTTAACCTGCACTTAATCTTTTTCTTTATAGTTAATATTTGCAAGAAAATCATCGATAAACCCATTGTGTAAAAGAAATAAGAATTCAAGGATGTTAAATATAGGTCAAAGAAAACGAATGTCGGGCAGTAGGGCTGCATATTCGCATCTATTTCTATGGCCTTGACAATGAAAAGATAATCTTTTATCGTGACCCATTTACGTTCGGAACCATTGAAGAAATAAATAACTGGTTATACTTATGTATAATTGTTGAGTAGTTAATAGTGAACAAATTGTAGATAGTAATCATTTACAGAACAAAATAGTCTGCAGATGATGCTCTAGGACCTAAAAATAATTTCAGTTAGTGCAGTGGAAGAGTGTACCATGCTACATTGTCTAAACTCAACACCTTTTTTGCTAACATTATGATGAATAAGACGTGAATAATAGAATTCGTTTAATTTATTATTATCTTTACAATATCTTTATAATAAAGCTGAAGAGTTTGTTTATTTAAACGCGCCAATCTCTGGAACTACCAGTAATTAGAAAAAATCTTTGTGCATGTGATAACCCTATTCCTGAGGAAGGTTATACGCTATTTAACGTCACGCTACAACCTTTAGGAGTCAAGCAAGAAAAACAAAAGTCAGAAAGAACGCATAGCGAAAACGAAGTAATGGCGCGGGGGGCGATGCGTTACGACACGGTGGATTGGGGGCCGAAAGAGTTTTATAAAATGTGGCTGTTATTTTAGTATATTGTGTATCTTACGACTTCCACGCGAACAAACTCACGGGCAAAAGCTGGTAATTAATAAAACTTCCAACAATCATACTTACCTCAATCATGTTAATGTTCACACTGGTGTATCCGGTATAATCAGAACCATTCTTAGTTTTCATAATTTGTTTTTGTGTGTCCCTGTACGCCATGATAGTGTTTATAAATTGCTGAGCCTGTAAAAAAAGTATACCCAATGTTTAGACGAATAATAAGTCTTAAGTGATTCTCACTTTGGTCCAAAACATTTTGTGTAAAATAAAAACTCCTATGGAAGCTAGGTAGCTACAACTTCGTTACCGATTGTAGGTGGTTAAAATTACTATTCGTAGTTAGATTTTTTGCGTAGTCTCCCGTAGCGTAGCGTAACCTTTTTTTCTAGCACAGAACAGACTAAGACGTATATTTATATGAATAGTATCAGGTATTCGTCGTACCTTTTCCATAGCACTCCCGTCTGGCATTGTAAAACCATGACCACCTTCACCGTAGACTGTAAACTGCATTTCTGAAAAAAAATCAAAAATAATCATAAATTAATTGAATTAAATGTGTTGTAAAACAATTATGTAATCCTAAAAGATCTTCCTAATACCGTCTTACACGGGTATTTCACTAACAGAGTTGTTAAGGTCAATGGGGCCAGGCACAAGCCTGGCCCCATTGAACGTTCTGTTATATTTAATTAGAATGGGCTGCTATAAAGATTTCTATTATTTAATACTAGCTGCGCCCCGCGGTTTCACCCGCAGTAATCTCGATCCCGTGGGAATATCGGGATAAAAAGTATCCTATGTCCTAATCCAGGTCATATTCTACTCATGTGCCAAATTTTATCCAAATCCGTTCAGCCGTTTTAGCGTGATTGAGTAACAAACATCCACACTTTCACATTTATAATATTAGTCGGATATCAAAAAATTTAAGTAGGTACTTACGCCAAGGTCTCCTGTCCACAAATGTGGCGAAAAGAGACTCATCCGTTGATGTTAATCCTTCATCTAAACCGAATCCAACGTTCATTGATTTGAACGCTTTCGTTTTGACAAAAGCTTTTATTCCGTTTGTACCTCCAGTTTCTTCATCTGTAAGCATGTGTTTTGTTATTTAAAATAATATACCGTTTTACTTACAGACACAGTCTTAGCCCCGCATTACAGAACCTTACTCAAAACTCAAGCATTACTTAAAACTAGTTTCAACCAATCAAATGGCTTTAAACGAGTTTTAAGTAATGCTTGAGTTTTGAGTGAGGTTCTGTAATACGGGCCTTAGAGTCCTATAGAATGAGAGACAGAGCTCTACTGTGTCTAAAGTACTTATAAACGGTCTGCTCATTAGTGGTATGCGTTTAGCATCAACGCGAAAATCTGCAAGTCTGCAGTTGTTTTGCAAATTGCAACTCTTTTTTACGTCGTATGTTGATCAAAATGCGATTTCCGACTGTGGGAATAATTATTTATTGAATAATAATCATCAATCGTCAAACTTTGGAAATTTGTTCCACCTAAGAATTTTTGAGAATATTTCATATGAAAATTCCAAAGTTTGACCATTGATATGAAATTGATTATTCAATAAATATATCATTCCCAATTTCCCACAGTCGAGAATCGCATTTTGATCAACATACGACGTAAAACAGAGTTGCAATTTGCAAAAAAACTAAAGAAATTTTGAATTTGGCGGGCTACAACTGAAGATTTACCTAAATATATAGCGATCGCTAGTTTGCGACAGCGTCGCTATCTATGTCGAGACTGCCGGCCCTGCGGAGTAATTACGTAACACACTAACAGTAGGAATGGGTTTCATTTTGACAGTTCAACAACATGCATTGCGTTATTTACGTTGTTGAGTAGACAAATTTTTCGTACTTAAGAAGCAAGGGATTAGCAATAGGCTTCAAAATTATTCAGATTGTGATAGATAGTGTGTTACGTAATTAGGGTGCGGGATGCAATCTCAAACCTATGGCTGTCTTGAATTCAGTGGCTAACAAAACGCAGAACAATCGTACATAACACAGTGCAATATTTCACTTTGGTAGGTATCTATATCATTTGTGCAACAAAGTACCAAAAGCCAAAAGTTCGTTTCCGTAAATATGTCCGCTATCTATTTTAATCGCTACCTGCATTATCCTTATTTGTGTAAGTAGATCGAGGACATTTGACGTCATTTAAATGTAAAGTGTTTGCGTCATTGATAAAATACAATGCATTCAAGTTAAATATAGTTAACTAGCTTTTGCCCACGACTTCGTCCGCGTGAAAATACTTTTTTTAACATTTAAAAAAAAACCTATCTTATGAGTACATTCGGCAATAATGTAGCTTCCCAATCGGATCAGTATTGAAGATTTACATCCTACATACAAACTCATAAATTTTACCTCTTATAGATAGAAAAAGATGGTTGGCAAATATTATTTATTTTACTAACCTGGCATTACCGTAACATGCAAAGTGCGTGCTAAAGTAACATTGTCTTTTTTGAGTCTCCTAATAGCCTCCATGTATTGTATGCCAACGTCTTTGGTATCCTGTGTACCGCGCCCGAATATGTCTCCGTTTGAGTCCATATGCGCTTCGAAAGGTGGATAGGTCCATTCACTCTGTAACGAAAATGATTGGTAAACGAATACAACGTTGTAGGAAGCCCTTGGTTTTGTTGACAAATATGATAGTCAAGGAGATTTGCAGTTCCTTATGTGTTCCTTCCTTCCTTTCCTTAATATGTCAAATATGTGCGTCAGCAACTGCATACTGCGATGAAGATTTCAACTAATATGTACAAACAATTAACTAAGTATCATCGTGGTGGACAATTTGGACGAATACTTCAGAAATAAATGCAAGCAGGTATAGGTATGCCGCCAAAAGGATAATAAGCGGGTTAAGTGGTCTTTAGAAGGATGATATGAAACCAGATTCTAATTCAAAAAGCAATTAAGTAAAGTGCTCTAAATAGGTAACTGATGCATCGATAAGAAACGCGGTCTTCTTCCACTTTTAGCATTATAATGATATGTAACGATTTGCTACGGGCACCACCATCATTCTGAGGCATCCTGCTATTTGTGATTTATCCTTGTAGGTATCCGGAAACTGTGGGCACCTTCTATATATATATATAAATAAATCAAATCAAATGATTATGCTTAGATATATGGTAGCCTCTGACCATCTGATCGTCGCCGGCGCGACCACGCGCTCCGATTTACCGAACAAAAACTGACAGATGAATGCGACGATCATGAATACGCACGACGATCGCTTTTGGTTTTGACGCGACCTTATACTATACGCCAGACGCTATCAACAAAAGAAAATGTGGCGGTACCTATGTATGTACGTACTACGTAAGTCAGATAGCGGCGGTCAATAGTCCGATTCAGGTAGTATTTTACCTCATCAACTTTAACGACGTCCATGTGTGAGTTGAGCATAATGCTGGGCAGTGAGGGGTCGGAGCCTTCTACCGTGGCCACGAATATCGGCTTCCCAGCAGGCGCGTACACTGCATACGGTATTCCCAATTCCGTCGCCTGATGGACCCAGAATTCCACTGCATATTCTGAAAGGTATGAATTAAAGGTTGATTACGAGTAGTAAGTAATTTAGCTGCTTCTAGTCCATTAAAATAGGATTAAACAAATAGGAAAACAAGCGAACTCGATGCCCTGCCAGCTCTGCAGTCTGCATAATTTTAAATGACGCAACGCCTATCGAAGACTATGCCTAAAGTTCAGGCCAACTAAGGAGCACAGGCACGTCTACGACAATTCCACGTAGACTCTGAGCTGTATCGCCGTGGAGCTACACAAATAAACCTAGGAGACTAGTCGTAATTAGGCGTTCGATAAGTTGAAAAATGATTGTCCACACAGGAATTGTCGCAAATTCTTCGTTTGTCAAGTAAACCGCTGAATATATAAATTTCAAGGAGTTAAGTTACACCCGCATATGAAACAAAGGCATTTGCGCCACGCATCTTTACGAGATCTCTTTACTGACAACAAAACCTGTAATTTATACACATTACCATTTAATCAGCAAAATGAATATGGATTTGAGGTAAAAATAACAGGTAAGTAAGTAGGTACATCCATTTATAACATATTTCCATACTATACATATACTACACTTCCATATTACATAACTAATATTATAAATTCGAAAGTAACTACCTTTTCACGTCTAAACCCCTAAACGGATTTCGATAAAATTTGGCAAGGAGATACATGGTATATGGCATTCTGAAGAAGGCCATGGGCTACTTTTTCTCTCAAAAATAATCCTAAAAGGGGGTGATACAGGGGATGAAAGTTTTATGGGAAACAGTATTTCTTAAGTTAAGGATATGATTTCAGTGTATGCTTTTGGTAAGAATTATACATTTATTTGATTCAGCGTTTTTGTAAAATCATCCTCCAAGCGGATAAAATAGGGGATGGTTTTAAAATTCATATAACTATTGTTTTTTTTTACCTCTTTTAAAGAGATTTAAGGTATTAGAAATTATATTCAAAACCCGTATCTCGAG
Source organism: Dryobotodes eremita (assembly GCA_917490735.1). Classification (NCBI taxonomy): domain Eukaryota; kingdom Metazoa; phylum Arthropoda; class Insecta; order Lepidoptera; family Noctuidae; genus Dryobotodes; species Dryobotodes eremita. The sequence continues at coordinate 11,818,227 of OU823249.1, forward strand.
GTATTATTTATTTTAGTATTTATTTCATTTACAACGGTCCTCCCGCTTAAAAGTTATTACAAATTGAAGTTATAAAATAACTTAGCTAATATGTAGGTTATACGTGGTCAATGGCGACGCTAGAGTCCTATTTCAAATTAATGATGATAATATTAAAATTAATTATTATTATTTTTAAGTTAGACATTTAAAATCATGAAAACCTGTTTAATCAAAATAGAAAATAATTATTTGCATTTATTATCTGTCTGTCTGTTTGTTACCTTTTCACGCTTCAACGGCTGAATGATTTTGGATGATAGGATACTATTTATCCCGGTAGCACGTTCCCGTGGGATAATTTCCGACATCCTCTCGGGTGAGGCCGCGGTCAGAAGCTAGTTTATTCATTCATTTTTTTTTCATTATTAGTCAGTGCAAAAAAACATACAGATTTTTTTTTTTAAATTGCTACATTGACATGTGTAGGTACGTAACAGTTGGTTAATCTATATCCATACTAATAATAAAGCTGAAGAGTTTGTTTGTTTGTTTGTTTGAACGCGCTAATCTCGGGAACAGTAACTACCCGTCGGATTTGAAAAAATATTTTTTGATAACTCAATTCTCTTTTAAGATCCTTAGGAGCGGAGTAAAAATAAAAAACCGGCCAAGTGCGTTTCGGACCACGCACAACGAAGGGTTCCGTAGTTGGGATGAATTTATCCCAAAAACAACCTTTACTTTGTAATTGAAAAAAAATCTCCCATACATAGCTATACGTCACGGTCAATTTTCTAACTGCAAATGTAAGTTCGTAATCGCAAAGAAAAAATATTTTTGTGTTCGATAAAACTACAAAATAACGATTTCCGGACTTTTTCCTTTACTTGTGCTGTGAGACCTTGCTTCTTGCCAAATTTTATGATTCTAGGTCAACGGGAAGTACCCTATAGCTTTTGATTTGTGAGTGTAGCATAAATGATTGTATTTTTTAAACAGATTAAAAAAAAAACGACCAACTGCGTGTCGATCCACGCACAATGAAGGGTTCCGATTCCAAAAAAACATTACAAATTGAAAAATAACTTTAATTTTGGAAATCGGTAGCAATGAGCGGAAATACAACACCCAAGACAACGACTTAAGAAATTACAGATATTTTTCATAGGTAGTGTTTTTTGTGGAAGTCGTTTGTTTATTTTTTGTTATAAAGTTTTTATTGCGTTGACTTAGAAGCTTGATTTTTTTTAGAACTCCAAGGGACCGTAGACCTACATATCTGATATTAATTTTAACTTCATACCTCCACGCGTTGCTGAGAAAAAGGGTCTTGACGGACAAACAGATGGACGGACGGACGGACAACGAAGTGATCCTATAGGGATTCCGTTTTTCCTTTTGAGGTACAGAACCCAAAAAAAGTCAAAAATAACGCTAAGCGAAAACAATGTAATAGCGCGGGCGAGCGATGTGATGTGACGCGTGGGGGCCGGGGGTCCTAGAAAATTCACGCGGACGAAGTCGCAGACAGAAGCTAGTCTGTAATAAAGATGCATCCTGATAATAATACCGACATGGCTGTTCATCCGTTGTGGGATGTTTAGTACCTACTATAAACGATAGCAAAAGGTCGGGAAGCATAGTAATAATTGTTAGATCAAAGGTCGCAAACGCGCAGTACTATAGGTGCGCCTATAACTTACAAGTCTGTCACTAGATGTGTTTTATCTATTGCGGCTATGCATCATTATGTTCACAAAGTAACAATCGTATCACACAATTAGGGTGCTGCACCCTAATTGTGTGACACACTAACAATAACAATCTGAATAATTTAGAAGCCCATTGCTTAATCCATTGCTTCTAAGGTTCGAAAAATTTGTCTACTCAACAACGCAAATAACGCAATGAATGTTGTTGAACTGTCAAACTTAAATAATGCAATGAGATTTGTTGAAATGTGAAAGCCATTCCTACTGTTAATGTATTAACGTACGCAATTACCCCGTTGCAATGGTTGACCTAAGCTCCTCGCCGCATTGTCAAAAATATAAATTACGATAAAGTAAATTAGTTTTCAAATCGTAACGAAAGTATTAATATATCCTAGCACTTGACGAGTTTCAAACGAAAACGTTGTACTTACTTATATTTTCTTCGTTGCTCGTATCTATACGTATGTATTCCCGAAATCTGTTAACTGCGCCTAGTTCTAGATATTTGCTATATTTGTTCGGCAATGGCCCAGCATTGCACTTGAATAAAAAAGACAGAACACACAGCAGAATTAGTGTCCTTAACATCTTTGTTCGTAGTCTGAAACAAAATAATCTTTAATTTTATCAAGAAGTGTTTTTATTTTTAATTTTATCACATATCATGCTTCACACATTTTGAACTATACATTTTGCAGAAAGTGATGCGGATTAAAGGAACTACAGGACCTAAATGTAAGTTTTATAATGCCTAAAGTATATGATCCACTGCACTAAACAAAATCAGAAAAATATATGTTATTCTTCAGGATATTTGCTAATTAGATAGTGTGTTGAAAACATAATACAACTAATTTGATACGATAGAAAAAAATCACGAAGATACCTCTAAAAATTTCTTATAACGATTAAAAACCATACTACTATGCATTAAATAATTATGATTTTTTGTCAGATTATTCTACAAGCAACATACTAACGTAATAGTGTTTTGATTTTTTAATCCAATCAATAGATTTTTTGGAAATAGATAATTGCTTCGTATTTTGCAATAAATTACCAGCGTTGTGTCATCGCGCTTCTCTTTCTTTTCTATGCAGTCCGACAGTGACCGCGCTTTAGCTGTTGTAAGCCTTTTAAATCAAACAGCACTAATTCACAAACTTGCGTTTGCTATTCCGAGCCACATATAATTTTATTCTAAGCTGTTATTACTTCCAGATTTCCAAATTACATGAAATTATGCGTCTATCCCTCTCGTAAGAAAGAGACCACAGTCGCCCAACAGTGGGTACATTATACATAGGTAGGCTGCATGGTTGCGCATTTTTTTTTCCCTTGTCCTGGGTTCAAAAATAGGATGGACCCTAATGGTACGGTTGCGCTATGCGACTATCAAGAAAAAAAAAATATCCGCGCGTAAAAATAACAATATCACTTCCACATAAGAAAATAATGTTTTTAATTAAGGGGTTTATTCATAAACGTTGTTTAAAGTTAAATGACGTTTAAACGTCAAAAATTTATGATTAAACAGTCGCTAATCATTACTTAAATTTAAGCAACGTTTATGAATAAACCCCAAAGTTAACTGTTTTAATATTATTCTACATAAATTAGGGTACCTACTTATTTTTGTTATGTAGATAAATTATTCCACGCTGGAGATTGTATGATAGATAAGCATCAAGAGCAATGATTGTATTAGTCAATGCTGTTTGTAACAACAAAAAAGAAACTAATAAATTTGCTACACAGGTCTTCACTTCCTCAATGCTTGCAATGAACTAAGTACCAATAGTTTTATTTTTAGAATTTGTTATCTGCATTTATAAATGTTAATCAAATAATTATATAAAGTAATAATCTTCAGTCAAACAAAAGTAAAACATTTCCGAAAACGTTTTGTACCCAAAAACTAAAACCGTGCCTAATAATAAGTGATAAGGTATGATGTTTACTCACCTGCTTGCCGGCACCAATATCTACAAGCTAATGAACGTTATGTTGCTTTTACTTCAAAATTTTCTCGACCGATATTTAAATGTCGCACAAACCGGTCACCCACTGCAAGGTTTCATGATAGTAATAAGATGTTGTTTAATTCAAACTAGAATAATCATAAATATAGAAATTCACATTTACAATCCACATACACACCCGGATAAATAGTGTCCAAAATCTTAGCATTTATCTAAATAGTTATATATTTTTTTGTGTAGAGGAAACACGAGATATGATGAATGTTAAAAGGGGCAATGTTAAAATATAAAGTTATCAGATGTCAACGTTGTTATTATATCACCCAGATTTATTCGCCTCTACGTAGAATGAAAACAAAAACAATTACATTAACATAGACTCTCAAAACTCGCACTCCGTAGGACATCCGCTTGAATACTGATTGTACTTACCTTGGTTAGGTACGTACCTACTTAGATCACGGTTATAAACACTATCAGAGGAGGCACTATAATTCCTATTGAGTATCGAGTCTAACAAAATAATATATTGCATTTAATCAGGCAATAACTTACAATATTTAAATTCTACACAGTTCAACAGCATTCAATGTCTTTTTTTTTTAATGAAACTGGCACATCTTAAAATAATAATAACCCCACCACCTTATCTTTACGTTGAAGTCGTGGAGGGCCTTGCGCGCTCCGAACTCTAGGTCGGTGCCGGTAGAGTTTACTTTGCTTGAACAGGTCTAGGATGAGGAGTCAGACCAAGAGAGATACAGAAACCCGCAGGGCAACATGTGGCGAGCTGTTGGGCAGTAACGATCCCACGGACCCTATCTCCCGGGAGAAGTCTTGTTCCTCATCTCTGGCTTGCCTTTATTGACTGACTGAAGTAAACACTGACGAGAAACAGAGCTCCCACCTCTTTCTTGCCTTTATTGGTCTGCTTGAGTGGAGATTCGCAAGAGCAAATTTGCTCGGAGGAAGGAAGTATTTCTGTAAATGCTGGTAGGGATCTTGACCATCTTCTGGGTTTTGGGATTGTGCTGATAGCCGTAGAATACCTCTCCCCTCTCCAAGCACCTCAGGATATGTTGCCCCTTGTAGCTACGTCACTAAGTGCTAGCGACAGTTTCCGGGGGCCCATTATTGAGTGTGCAAGTCACCCCGTGGCATTTTTTCCGTGTATAATAAAACATTGATCAGACAGGGGCTATAGACCTTCCATAGTTCTAGGTAACCAGTCCAGTTGAGCCATCGAAACACATATTCCAATATCTCTGTTTGCAATAGTCCTTGACCAACCTGGGGTTTTTCTTGGGTGTACTTTCATAGTGCGTAAAGAGATAATCGTCCATTCTTTTAATTAAAAGTGTCTAACGGGCCTCTGCGAGTTGGCTTCGGCCCCTCGTACGCCTTCCGAAGGTCCGGGACCAGGGTCCTGAGATATGTCAAAGCCACCACAATAATAATATAATATATTTATTTGTCATAAAAAAGTACACAGATACAGGGCAACACTTAATTTAAGCGTGCAAATAGCCTGGTACAAAATAAATGATCAACGACCCCCATGCTAGGAAAAACCTGTGTTACAGGGGTCATCCATCCGTCCATTATGGACAAATAATAATAGTAATATAACCACGGTATTATCGGAATATAAAAAGATCCTCGAGTTGGGGAGGGACATACTGCATAAGTCATTAATATATATTTGAAACAAAATAGGACCCAAGTTTGTATGGAAGTTCGTCATTTTTGCAGATGGGCAATCCCATTGGGCACACGGCTTGTAGCGTTATTAGTCATGCTCATTTGTATTACTCTGATTCGAGTATGTATTCACTTATTTCGGTGTGCGACGGCCACATAAGTTTCTTCAGTACCGCTTTCACACAGCTGCTATAGGTGCGCACCTAACCCAATATTAGTATATTTCCAAGGTAAGTGTGCGCAATTTTGGCCCGTCTTGGTATGGTGTCTGTTTAATTTTGTTTTGTCGCAGGATCGCGTGTTTGATAAGCCTACGCTCTGCTTAAAGTGACTCGTGATATTAGAAAAGCGATGGACGATACCAAAATTACCGTTTTGGTATTAATTGATTGCTCCAATGAATTTAACGCTGTCAGCCATGATATTCTCCTTTCTATCCTCTCTCATCTTATGGTTTCACCCGAGGCCCTGGAATGGTTCTCTTCTTATCTTCGGGAACATCGGCGGTCGGATCACGTTGATGAGAGCTTATCGAGTTGGCGCGATCTGCATGCTGCTGTTCCTCAAGGCGGTATTCTTTCTCCATTGTTATTCTCCATCTTCATCAATTTTATAACTCACTGTCTTCGGTGTTCGTTATGCTGATGACCTTCAATTATATACAGCTGGGCGGTTGGCAGGTTTATCGGACGCTATAGCTGATGTAAAACGAGACTTAGCTGCTATCAAAAAGTGGTCTGATAATTTTGGGGTGTCAGTAAACCCCTCAAAGTGTCAGGCCATTCTAATTGGAAGCTCGCACATGATGGGTAGAGTGATGCTTAGCTCTGTTTCTCTTATTTTGAATGGTACCATCATACCCATTACCCCTACGGTGAAAGATCTCCGTTTGCATCTTGACTCGACACATAGCTGGCCGCGCCAGGTTTCTAGTGTTAGTCAAAGGGTCATCGGTAGTCTGCGATCCCTGTATCGTCAGAGAAGCTTTGTGCCCGCTAAGACGAAAACTATGCTTGTGCAGATTTTGATTTTCTTCGTCATCAACTATGGTGACGTGTGCTACTTGACTTGAATGCGGTTTTGCTGGATAACCTCGACAGACTGCTCAAAAATGGTATACGGTTCATATTCAAGCTAAGGAAATATGACCATGTGTCGAGTTACAGGTCAGAGCTCAAATGGATGTTCATTCGCCAAAGGCGAACTTTACGCGCCTCGACCACGCTTTTCTCCCTTCTCAACTCTCCCACCCCTCCTTATCTTAAGTCTCACTTCCAATATCTATGTTCTTCACACGCTAAGAATCTGCATTCTTCCCACAATCTTCTCTTACTCTGTCCTCATTTTTCTGAATTTGTTCATTCTTCTTTCGTATTCAGTCCATTCTTCTCTGGAATGTGCTTCCTCTCGATTTCAGGACGGCCACCAGTCGCTATGCATTTTAGCAGAAATTGCAGAGTTATTTCCAAATAAATAGCGTAGAGTCATCTCAATTACCTCTTTCCCTTTTTAACCGACTTCAAAAAGGAGGAGGTTATCAATTCGGATGTTTATATATTTTTTTTGTATACATATATATATGACGGAATGTTCGAGCGACTGAGACTCCACATGTCGTCGCTGATTCGTCATCTGTTGGTCCTTCATCAGGGGCGTGTACGTGCAGGTGTTTGGAAAAAAATACTCGCAAAATAACACATTTAATTTACTTTCAAATATCGCAATGAGATTTAACTATAAAATTTAACGATTACAATGATTATCACTGATTAAGTCTAATCACAACAATTATTAAACTTGCATTTTAGAGCCAATGGATTTGTGCGAGTGCACCGCGTGACGATCACATCAGAAAGTGCTCGCCATGGCCGCCATGACACTCACAACCCCCTTTGGTGCTACCCGCTCTAAGTTAAAAATACCCCTAAAGAAATAAATTCTAAACCACAGAGTAAAAATAAACGATTACAACTTTTAAAAAGTGTTACAATAAATTGACTAAATCATCTCGCGCCGTCATATACACGGTGGAAACTTTCAGCGGGGCAGTAAGGGGAAGTACCTTATCCGTTGCAGCTACGCGAAAATGGTCATCGATCCTGTTTCTAATACTGATCAAAAACTTTTATGGGACCAACCATCGTTGAAGTACTCAAAAAGTCACAAATTGCAAAAAACTTTTCCCTTACATATAAATAAATATATATCAGCAGTGGGATGATGCAGGCTAATAGTAGTATATATATACTACTGTTAGCCTGCATATATATATATATATATATATATATATATATATATATATTATATAATGTAGGTATATATTATAGTAAATATGAATGTATGTGTATTTTAAGTGTTTAGCCTATTTATTTACCTGCTTGTATACCTATTTTATTGATAATTAATTATGTTATCTTTTAATATTATACATATTATTATTAACTCCTGTTAAACAGAGCTCCTGCCATCTTATGTCTACATTACCCTTGGTTGACTGGAAGAGAATGCCTAAGGCAGTAATTCCGCATTTGTACCTTATTATGTGTGAAATGTTTAAATAAATAAAATTAATAAATAAATAATCATAAGTATTGATAAATACTAACCAAACCGTATATTAAGATTAACCTTTTGCATCAGGTGTGGCAACTTACTAAACCAGTTCTTAGTAATTGCAATTTGATTTAATCTACATTTCTTTTTTCAATTTTTAGGCATACATACCGGTCTATCTAGTTTGCTTCCTCGTACCGTGGTAAGCTACCGCATGGCGTGCGGCACACAAAGGTGAAACCAGCGCCGGGATGCGACTGCGTGCGTAGCATGTTTTAATGAGTAGGAAGTCATGCGACTAATCGCGCCGTCCACAATCGGCGCAGGGGTATTTCATCCCGTATCCTGTGTCGCAGAATTCACTTCACTTGACCAGGCCTTTAACCGCACGCCAGTAGGAACCTACTAGTTGAACTACTACTGTCAAACTGATACCAAGAACGTGCGGTTGACTGTACCTAACCACTATTCTTTCGACACAATATACGTACGAGGTAGTCGTTGGCGGTGGCTTCTGGACCTTTCGTCATTAGTTCAATTCCCGGCTCCCGGGTCCAAGTGTCAGTGTCCCCCCCATTTAAAACAACTAACGGTATGTGGATTACCTTCATAATATAACATACTTTTAAAAAATGTAGGCGCAACGTACCTACCCCATGATTTATGTTATGGAAAATGTTTAATATACAATTTCTAAGTGTACAGTTCGGCTGGTTTGAACAAAGGCACTACGAACTTTCGCGCATGTTCTTGTTGAGAGGTATTTTATGGACCGAAAAGATACCAAGTACTTTATATTGAAAGATATATTCGTAATGTCAAGGCAGAAATGAGAAAACAAAAATAATGTTATAAAAGGTAAAGATTATGAGAAAATCTCCTTTAACATCCTCCCTTTTTCGACAATCTTTATCATACAAGTCCTACCGTTCCTGAAATTAGTTCCAGTCTAGGTTTATGCACAGGCTTAGTCAAAATATCAGCACACTGGTATTCTGTAGGAACATACTTCACTTGAAGTTCGTTTTCAATAACTAATTCCCTAACATAAAAATGTCTAATGGAAATGTGCTTTGTTCGACGATGTAGCTCTGGGTTTTGTGAAAGCTTTATAGTAGCATAGTTATCGACTAGTAACATAGGGACTTCTATCAAAGTAGTAATTACATTGAAAAGTCTCTTCCGCCAAACAATCTCACGAGCCGCTTCACTAGCCGCAAAAACTTCTGCTTCGGCACTTGAAATAGCTAGAGAAGTCTGTTTACGACTTGCTCAAGAGATTACTCCTCCTGCGTACATGCATAAAATTCCAGAAGTAGAGGGTCCTGTATCAAAATCTCCACCATGATCAGAATCACTAAAGCATTCTAAGATTCCAGTTTTGTATCCTTTTTTGTATACAATTGCTGTTTCTGGGGTTCCCTGAATGTGGCGTATGTAAGTATGCGTTTAACCTTGTTAACATCTTCTAAAGAGGGATTTTTATTTTTTTTGGATACGACACTAATAGCGTATGATATGTCTGGTACAGTACCTGTCATTAAATAAGCTAGCGTACCAATGGCTTCACGATAAGGAAATTTAATCTCATCCTCCTTTACTGAGCATGGTTGTGCTTCTTCCATGATTGGAGTACTAACGGCTTTACACTCACTCATTCCAAAGCGTTCCAGTATCCTTTTAGCATAGTGTTTCTGAGAGACTTTGATAGAACCATCGTTGTTGTTGAAGATTTCCAAACTCAGAAAGTAAGAGGCTGGTTTTGTGGTTAGCTTGAACTTTCGTTTCAATACTCCCAATTTTTTTTCAGATTCCTTCGGGTTCGTTGAAGCTATTAGACCATCATCAACATACGAGTCCAAGAATTATTTTGTTGTTTAGTTGGTTTCTAATGCACAAACATGGATCTATGTCACATTGTTTGAATCCTAAAAGTTTCAAGTAATCAAAAATATATTTGTTCCAACATCTTGGAGCTTCTTTGAGACCATATAAAGTTCTCTTCAACTTACATACTTTAGTCGTATCATCACTGTATCCTTCTGGTTGATTCATGTAGATATCTTCATCTAATGGACCATTCAAAAATGCAGTTGTTACATCAAATTGACTGAGGATTAATCCTTCATTTGCAGCGATACCAAGAATCGATCTTATTGTGGGCATTCTAGCAACAGGACTAAATATGTCACTATAATCAACTCCTTTCTTTTGTGTGTAACCTCTTGCTACAAATTTTGTCTTATATTTGTCAAGGCTTCCATCAGCATTGGTTTTCACTTTGAACACCCACTTACAAGAAATCAGTTTTCTGTCTTTTGGTTTACCCACCAAAATTCAAGTTTTATTCTCTTCTAGAGATTTTAGTTCGCTAACCATTCCGCTTTCTGAAGACTTTTCATTGCTTCTTTGTATGATTTGGGTTCACCAATATCACTAACAATAGTGGACATAATAAAATCTTCAAATCGTTGTGGTGGTCTCAATGCCGATCCTTTTAGTATCCTTGTCACAGAATTGTCTTGTTCGTCATCATCACCATCCTCTAAATCAACATCTGATGATTCAGGCGTAATATAGGACTCATTAGATTCTTCTTCATTTCTACTAGTTTCATCCGATATTGTAGGCAAATTGGGAATTGTATCTTTAAATCTCGCAGCATCATTCAATGTTTGAGGCACACCTGAAATAATTGCGTCTTGTAAAATATCCTCCCTTGCATCTAACATTGGATGATTTTCTCTAGTTTTGTGTAAATGAACCTCCATCTCAACCATTGGACTTTTTTCTTTTGTTCCAGAGACATCTGACTCCAATCCAATAGATCTGATGACTGACTCGTTAAATATTACGTCTCTTAACCGTGTCAATGTTGGATTCGATTTATTGGCTAAGCTCAGTAACCAATAACCATCATCACCATCATAACCAATGAGAAAAAAAAGAGCTTTTGTGGACATGTTCGTTCTCTTTTCTTTAGGAACATGAGCATAACATTCAGTGCCAATAATTCTCAAATGTTTGATTGAGGGCTTCTTTGTAAACCATAACTCAAATGGTGATTTTCCTTCTATAGAAGTCGGTCCAGTTCTGTTCAGACCATAAGCAGCTGTGTTGACAAGCTCAGACCAACAGGAGAGTGGAAGTTCTTCGTGAGCGTGCATCAAAGTAGGAGCAGCTTCTACCAAAGTTCTGTTTTCTCTCTCACTACACCCGTTTTGTTCCGGTGTATAAGGCATTGTTAAACGGTGTTGGATGCCATGATCAATCAGAATCTTCTTCACAGCATTATTTTGGAATTCTCCTCTGTTATCACTGAGAATTGTCTTAATTATATGACCAGTAGTCTTTGTCTCGTTTATCATTTCAACAAGTTTATCCTTCACTTCAGACTTTTGCTTGATGAAATAAATATGACGATACTTACTGAAATTATCTTTAAATAATACAAAATAACTAAATTTTTGAGTGAATTGGGAAACGGACCACATACGTCAGTGTGAATGATCTCTCCTGGTGCTTTAGCTCGCTGCCTTGTTCCAAATTTATACCTATGTATTTTACCAAATACACATCCTGTACATAATTAAGAATCGAGTTTTACTTTTATACCAAGTTCCTTTTCAATCAATTCTTTCACGTGTCTTTTTGTTGACAGTGAGTTCAATTCAGAAGATGAATTTATAATACTCTTTACATTTAATTCGTAGAGTCCTCCATTCTTGACTCTGGTGCCAATTAAACTTATTTTTCCATCATCTGTCAATTGACAAAATTCTCTTTCAGATGTGAAGACACTTTTCTCAAGTTTATCTTGAGCGGCAAGTACGGAAAATAAGTTTGTCTTTATTGCTGGAACATACCATACATCTCACAGTCTAATGCTTTGTGTCTGACTTCAAATGTCAGCTATCAAATCAACTGTACCTTTACCAATAGCTTGAATTGTTGAGCAATTTGCTGTTGTTACTGATTGATTATTGCTGATACGTTGAAAGGTGGAAAATATGTCGTTTCGACAGGTGACATGACTTGTAGCACCATTATCAACAGACCAACTGTCAAAGTCTTCTTCAATAATACTAACAACCTTATTTTATCAACTTCCATCAATGACAGGGTCAGATTGGTATTGTTAGCTTTTTTTTTTTTTGGGTGGGAAGTCATCAAATGACCTCTCCCGCTCTGGGCGGAGTGGAAGGGCGTGTCAGACTCTTACTGACTAAAACCCACCCGTTTTCCTTCAGTTGCCTGTGCGCCAGGACCCCGGTAACTCTTTCGAACAATCCGCAGCCCCGGCAGGCATCGGTCCTATCGGACCCCGTCAATTTTGCTGACATCTCTTTGAGGCGCGCGTGGAACACGACACGCCGTCGACCCGGTCCTGGTCCTTACCGGACGGCGAGCTGCCCATTGCTCGCCGTCCGCAAGCGAGCGCCTACGGTGGCCGGGAATCGACAATCGACGACGCCCAGGGTGTCTCCTCCTGCGGCGACTAGGGGCGCGAGGGCGCAGTGATTGCCTCTCCCTCTCGCGCTCCGCCTCCTCCTTCGCGAGCATTACTGCTTCGCAGAAGGAGGTGACGGCTTCCCATTCCCTCTCGCTCCGTACCATGGCCTGAACCAGGGCCGGACGCGAGAGGTCGCCGCCGCCGATCGCCGCCACGAGGACACGGCGGTGCTCCGCCCAAGCCGGGCAGACCTCCATCGTATGCTCCACCGTGTCCTCCGGTCGATCCACACAATGATAACACCCGGGCGTTTCCTCCCGCCTTATCCGAAACAGGAACCTCCCGAAACAGTCATGTCCGGTGAGGACCTGCGTCAGGCGGAAGGTGAGGACGCCGTGGCGCCTCTCAAGCCACTCCTCAAAGAGGGGTCTTACCGCCGCAATTGTGGCGTGCCCTGCGCTGGGTTGCGACAGTCGCACTCTCCATGCCGCCATGAGATCCCTCCGGAGCTCTGGTATTGTTAGCTTGAGTTGTCGATGATACATATGTTTTAGAAGGTTTCCCGTCCGATATCTACTTGCGACATTTTTTTACTTTGTGTCTATATAGTCCGCAATATCCACACTTGTTTTTGTTCTTATACTTATTTTGTACAACTAGAGCTTGTGCATTGTGCATTAGTATATTATCTTCTTTGGTCAAAGTGAACGCTCGTAAGCACATACTTATGCTGTCAGATTGTCTATATTTTGATATTTTCTTGACATCGACATCCAGCTGGACTTGAAAGGGAAGTAGTTCTCGTCGGGTAAAGATTCCAAGATCTTCAGTTTGGATATATGCATTGACATGTCGTGTGAGGGATCTTTTTTATAGCCAAAGAAACTGTAGCATAGTGAATAGCTTTTGTCTTTAGATAATCCATTGAACAAAGTGTGCAATTCATTCCAAACCTTTTTGGCAGTTGAGAATCTCATGACCTTTGTGGTTTGTAAAATGGCATCCGACATGTTAGCCATCAAAATAAGCATCGCCGTACTATCTATCTTATGATATGCTTCTAATATTTTCATAATTTGCTTTAACGTCTGCAGCTGCTATAGTAGCTGGTTGTTTAAGATCTATAAGTTTTCCATTTATAGCGTCCAATCCGCCAGGAGTACCCCTTAAAAGTAACAGTACTTTGCAGCGCCATGTTGACCAATTTTCTTTTCCTTCTAAATGACCGATATCAATTTTGCAAGTCGTAGTCGAAGTCATTGAGGTAATAATATGTACTTACGTACGTCGAAGTCGACATTTTGACAGGCCTTCGTTAGAATTTATTTGAAAAAATAGTTTTGAGAGTATTGTTGAAAGGTATTTTATGGATCGAAAATATGAGACGTATTTTCATGCAAATTATTTTTTTTAAACTTACTTGCTTCGTTATTCAATCATTTCCAATGTAATTGAACGCTCTGCTACCATGTTGAGAGGTATTTTATGGATCGAAAAGATAACACGTTTTTCATATTGGAAAGATATATTCGTAATGTCAAAGCAGGAATGAGAAAACAAAAGTAATGTTATAAAAAGTAAAGATTATGAGAAAACCTCATCTAATAGTTCTCTCCCTCAAACTCGCCTCAAGTCATAAAAATGTTATTGCGCAGCCTTCTGCGCAGATTTCGGACCGGCCATGATTCATCGGCCGTACTGTCGGTAGGTATTCAAAATCATACGACCTTTACACTGGATTGCTTCCTACATCTACTTTAGCTCCATGTAGTTGAGGAGGAATAATAATTTTAGTTCATTAATTGACGAAATACCAGAACTTAAATAAACTTTGGTAAGTACTCACATTTAGATCTCTATAGTTTCTCACGTACTAACAATCGAAAGAAATCATCATAAAAAGAAATACCTATTCTCTTTGAACAAGCTATATAGGTATCTATAACTAAACTTTACTAGCTATCTTAACTTTAGTGGACGTCAACGCAGATTAAACTAATCTCCTAGGATCAATAGATCAACATTTAAACTGCAAGGCACATATCGAAAAGATAAATAAAAAATATCCAATGCTTGCTACACATTGTCAATCCTGGCAGAAACTACAAATACCAGTGTTACTAAAAATGCCTATTTTGGAAATGTTTATACTCTGTTAACTTTATGGTATCGCATACTGGGGAAACTCGACAAACGTAGGTACAATCCACATTCATTCTCCAGAAAACATATCTTAGGACAATATATTTAATTATATATCTTACGGTGCAGCAAGTAGCGCCGTCTGGCGTCTAGTTTTGTTACGAAGATACTACGAAAATTCGGTCTGGTGAGTCATATTAGGGGACACGCTAGGAAATCATAATTTCAAAGGATCGCCGTTATCGAAATCGATAAGGAGGACCATATTATATACATACGAGGGTCATTCAATAAATACTTAGCCTACAAAAAGTAAACGAAAATTTTGGAAAAGTGGCAATTTATTTTTCAACATAGTCTCCTTTTAGTTCGATACACTTAGCCCAGCGATGCTCCAACTTTTTTAACCCGTCCGAAAAATAGTTTTTGTCAAACTCTGCAAAATAGGCCTCCGTGGCGGCGATGACCTCCTCATTCGATCCATATCTATTCCCGGCGAGTGATTTTTTCAGATTAGGAAACAGAAAGAAGTCACAAGGGGCCAAATCTGGAGAATACGGTGGATGGGGCAGCAATTCGTAGCGTAATTCGACCAATTTGGCCATGGCAACGGCAGACGTGTGAACCGGTGCGTTGTCGTGGTGAAACAGCACTTTTTTCTTCGCCAGATGGGGTCGTTTTTTCTTTAATTCGGCGTCGAATCGGCCTAATAAATCGGCATAGTAAAGCCCTGTAATTGTTTTACCCTTCTCGAGGTAATCGATGTAGATCACACCTTGTGAATCCCAGAAAACGGTGGCCATAACTTTTCCGGCCGATTTTACAGTTTTCGCCTTCTTTGGAGCACGTTCCCCGGTCTGGATCCATTGTTTTGATTGCTCCTTGGTCTCTGGTGTGTACCAGTGGATCCAGGTTTCATCGACGGTCACAAAACGACGCAAAAACTCCGCTGGATTCATCTTAAACAGCGCCAAACACGTCTCCGATGTGGTCTCACGGTTGCGCTTGTTTTCTGGTGTGAGTAAACGCGGCACCCATCGCGCCGACAGCTTTCTCATGCCGAGTTCCTCGTGAAGAATATGATGCACTGTTCCTTCTGAAATGCCTACAGTCTCAGCTATCTCCCGAACCTTCAATCGGCGATCTGCCAATACGAGATCATGGATTTTTTTAATGTTTTCCTCCGTAGCAGCTGTTTTCGGTGCACCTGGACGTGGTTCATCAAAAACCGACGTACGGCCACGTGCAAACTCGTTGAACCAATTCTTGACGGTGGCCATCGATGGAGAAGAGTCACCGTACACAGCACCCAAGCGCTCTTTGATTTCGATGCGCGTTTTCCCTTCCAAAAATAGAAATCGAATCACCGAACGATATTGCTCTTTTTCCATTTTTGTAAAACCGATCGACACGTTCGCTTCCATAAGTTGTCAAATTAAAACAAATGAAGGGATTGGAATGAAAATTTGAAAAAAGAATTAAAAAAGAATGTGCTACACTGTGGTAAAACTCTTTTGAAACTACAGCGCCCTCTGGCGATGAGGCTAGGTACTTATTGAACGCCCCTCGTATACTAGGAACCACCGAAGAGGTCGGATAAAAGTGACAGTAGCTGGAGACAGTCGCCGTTGCGCCGTTTTATCTATAACATGCATAGATATAGTACGATTTTTTCAGAACAGAGGGTTTCCTATCAATGACTGGCATTTATATAGTGCAGATCCACCTACTAGAATTATTTTTATTTGTGTAAAATAATACTTATGCGATATTTTAATTTCAAATCTGATTCTAAAAGAAACATTCGCAAACAATATAAATATGACATTAATTTACCTGTTATTAACAATATCATTTATTTTAAAAGTAGCTATTAAATGGAAATATGTTTAAAACAACTGTTATAATATGATTGTGTTATAATATAAATTGATAATGTTAACATGCATGAGTTTTTTGGGAAATAATGTTAGCACGTATTTTATTTGCAATTCCTTTTCATAATATTGCATATCCAGTGTGGGTGTACCGTTGAGCCTAAAAATATTATATCTATTATAATAAAAATGAAATCTTTTGTTTTAAAATGGTCGTTATAGCCGAATTAGGTTTTAATGGAAAGAAAAATAGGAAAATTTTCCTGGAATATTATTATCGAATTCGGTAAAAACAGAACTTTATTTTTTCTATGGGATTTTTGTATGAATTATTGAAATTTGTGACTTTTAGGTGATAGGTTCGAACCCTGACAGGCGCTTTGGCAAACATCATGAGGAAACCGCCATGTCCTACATCCAAACATTCGAAGACATTTGACATCTACCAACCCGCACTGCGCCCGCGTGGTCCGAGTACGGCCCGTTCCCTCTCACAGAGAGGAGGCCAGTGTCCCAGCAGTAGGAACATTATGAGCTAGGAAGCATAACCAGCTATACAAATTTGAACAGGACAATGTATGTCGGGTCAGCTAGTATAAAATAAGAACGAGTGTTGTATACACACAGAACTTATGCAGTAAATATATATATCTGTATCTTTATAAATTACAACACGTACACAACATAACTATAGGTACCTTAAAATTGTATTTTTTCTTTATACAGGGTGGCCGGAACATTGACGTCCAAAAATAAAATTTAGGTCCCTCGTATCGTGGGGTATCCGAATCACCCCCATGTATGTTCCGCGACTTTTCATAGTTTTCGAGTTACGAATTTTTTTCTGATTTTTTGAGAATGATCGACCTGACCAATCTAAAAAAAATTTAAAAAAAAATTACATGGCTTTGTCGAGATTTTTTTTTTTGCAACTGAATCTTCGAACTGAAAAGCTAAGTCATAATTTACCGAACGTAATTTTTTCACTTTAGACCAACTTTTTCATAACTTTCATCACAGTTACGAAGCTGATTATTTTATGCATAAAAGTACTACTCACGAAAATTCAGTTGCAAAAAAAAAAATCTCGACAAAGCCATGTACTTTTTTTTAAATTTTTTTTAGATTGGTCAGGTCGATCATTCTCAAAAAATCAGAAAAAAATTCGTAACTCGAAAACTATGAAAAGTCGCGGAACATACATGGGGGTGATTCGGATACCCCACGATACGAGGGACCTAAATTTAATTTTTGGACGTCAATGTTCCGGCCACCCTGTATGTATTATATATTCATGTAACGTATATAACAATATTTTCTATCAACTATCTGCGCAGTTTAACTCTAAAATATGTAAACGGGAGTTCCAAATTATTTAAAAAAGTAATGCGCTTATGATAAACATGTTAAATGGTATTACAGAACGGAATCAAATTTTTTGTTGCTTCTCTCGGTCTCTGTTTAGTGTTATGTCACCTTTGAATCTAAAGAATTAACTATGCTTCCTTACAAAAACTGATCCCTCAGTACCTGATCTCAAGGTACCCTACAACGTACGTAGATACTACACTAGGAGTTCTTCCCTGCTGCATAAGTTAATAACAATCTCTATAAATCCGTGGTAACCATAGCGTTTTGGGTATAGCTGCATGAAACGGATGATCTGACATCAACAAAAAAATAATGAGGAAGAACATCTAGTGTTGGCATTTCTCTTTATTTGTGAAATTTTCTTTTTTAACAGCCTCAGGTGGTGTATTCCCCAAATTCTTAATTAGTTCAGTGTAAATGTCTATACCCTTAAGGAAGGTTTCAACATTCTGATATTCATCTATGGCGTGTAGTCTTGGGGTCGTATTTATTTTGGTGCAGAAACCAATGGCTGGGATTCCGATGTTACGTAGGACGAGCATGTCGGATGTAGCTGGTGCTACGATTGGCCTGAATTTGACCCCTCTGGAACAAATTAGAGTTACATTATCCACTGCTAACTCATATAAAATGTTAAGACAAATTCTTAGGCCTCCAAAAAAAAGACAATAGATCTTTTTGTTTGGTTGAATAATTCCATATTTATATATTATATAATCCTCCAGGCCGTATTCCGGCCATGGCGGTCAATCTCAACAGAGACTAGCCTTCAGCGCGGTAGCTATTATAGTGCACAAGTGTGTGCGCACACACAGGTGCACTCTCTCATCCTTCACTCTCATAGTCCGGTGGGCCGGCAATCCGACACGACCGGAGAGAGATTAGGCGCTGGACCAACGGCTTAACGTACTTTCCGAGGCACGGGGTATCACACCGCCAACTTCCAAACTCCGGGCTGTTACTAAGAAACCCCATTTTCCATTAGGAAAACCTAATAACACTTTGCCCGAGCTGGGAATCGAACCCAGGACGCGAATTACATATTTACTATATAGGTATCTTACATATTTGTCAAAGTATCTCGCATAGTAGCCCAATACGTGTTGGTTTCGTCGACGGACGTAATTCCTGACTTCGTCTCGCGTCGAAGGTACGTCACTTTGGTTCTGTTACCAGCTTCACTCATCCACGAGTTTACCTGAGAAGGAACAATTTAAGTGTTACAGATAACATTTAAAATGATGGGCGTCGACTGCGATACTCGTCATTTACCTATTCCCACAAACAGAAGCAGAGTTACAAAACTTCAAGACTGTAAGAGGTCTCGGTCGAGGAAATAATACTACCCAGCAGCATCGCTAATTCCAGTTTGTGTAACCGCTGGAATTTCTCCACCCCTAATAGGTAGTTCAAGATTTGTCTAAACTGACCCATCTCAACGGATCATCCAGTCATTTGTATTGATAAACTTACCACGGACTGCATCAATTCGGGATCCGCATCAGTGGCCAGTCGCATATCGACTATGATCTTGAACTCAGAAGGTATGATATTCTCAGCTAATCCACCCTGTAACAGTTTCCGAAGAATAGGGCAAAAATTTGCAATGACTCGCCCAGTGTTCCAATGACCAAATGAGATAGCCACTGAGAATAAATTCCCTTCCAGAAAAATAAACACCGTTATTACACTTTTTGAAACTGGACTCGAACTAAGAACGTCACTCTCCAAAGTATTAAAATTTTTACTTACATCAATAATGTTAATATTGAGACTGGTGTACCCACCAGCACCTTTCGTACTGTTAGACTTTAGGATCTTCTTTTGTGTCTCCCTGTAGGCCATGACAGCGTTCATAAATTTATATGCCTGTAAACATAAATCATGTGCACGTGATATCTTCGAACACCTACTTGAAGATACGAAAGTGGTATTATAAGTCACTGAAGTACCTAAGCTAAACACAAAAATATAATGTAGGTCCCTACAATCCCTACATATTTTAAACAGGCCAGTAACGCATTATTGTAATATCTGGCCGCAGGCAGGAAGCCATTTTCAGTCGATGGAATCAGGTACACATCGTGGAATGTCCTCGTGATCATGCATTTAGACAATTGGATTAACCCAAGTTCTACTGCCAATATTAAAAAAAAACTATTCTTACGTTGTCCATGGCACTACCTTCCGGCATAAGAGAACCATGCCCACCAACACCACGGATTAAAAACTGCATTTCTGTAAAAAAAAACATCATTAAGACCTGCGCTTGCATAAATATGTATAAGGTTCCGTTTTTTTACTTCATCAGATATCATCGTCGATAAATTTCACACTTCACTTTTGCCTTATCTTTTCTGGGATCACAATCCTAACAAGTATGTATCGCTACGTACTACCGAAGAGGTCCACGTATCCAGGTCGGCCACATGTCGTGTGTTGCAAGAATTGCACATGCATAGGCATACTATTCCAATGCATGCTGCGCAGACACACTTGAACAGGTAGACCTCTCCAGTGGACCGTATCGTTTAGGGCAGTCATCATAGTACAGTAATTCCTTTACTCTCTGTTGTAGGTACTCACGCCAAGCTCTCTTGTCCACAAAAGTAGCGAGAAAAGTGTCACCGGCCGTTGTCATGCCTTCGTCTAACGCGAAGCCAACGTTTAAGGACTTAAACTCTTTTGCCTTCACAAATGCCTTCATCCCATTTCTACCGCCAGTTTCTTCATCTATAGGTATATAGGTAGGTTACATTATATTTAGAATATGAAGAAGACATTTTGCGCCGACTACAAATAAGGATATATTAATAACTAGCTTTTGCCCGCGGCTTCGCCCGCCTGAAGTTCGGATATTATTCCACGGGAAAGTACTACCGGGATAAAAGTATACTATGTCCTAAGTTAGGTTTATCTAGGTCATGGTTTATCCGTGTGCCAAATTTCATCCAAATCCGTTCAGCCGTTTAGGCGCGAAAAGATAACAAACAGAGTTACATTCGCATTTAAATTAGGAAATATGGATTAGGATAAGGGCAAGCAGATGATGTGTCGGAACTTACCTGGCATTACCGTTATATGTAAAGTGCGTGTTAAAGTTATATTGTCCTTCTTTAATCTCCTTATAGCCTCTAAGTATTGAATCCCGATGTCTTTAGTATCCTGTGTACCTCGGCCATAAATGTCGCCATTTTCGTCCATGAACGCGTCGAAAGGCGGATGTGACCATTCTTTCTGTAACATTAATATTATACATATATAGCATCCTGAAGCTTGTGATATGAGTTAATGTGACTGGTCATAAATGTAGTTTAAAAAAAAGATAATATCCCACCGTATTGTGACTGTACCCGGCGGACCCCAGCCTGATAAAATTTTCGTTTTTCCTAATTATGCTAATATTAGTATTAAGATCGGCTTTCCTTTGAGGGAAAGGGAACACGCCCCCCCAGCCGCGTGTTCCTGTAGGGCTCGTCACCAAACTTGGACACTCTCCCACCATTATAAGAAATGAATTCCCATAAACTAGACTGCCTTGTCCCGACTTAGAAAGCTAGGGGACAAGGAGGGGACACAAGGTGATGTTAATATTGGGAATTCACAGTTAGGAAATATAAGTATTATAATTATAAATATGTGAAGTTAAGAAGACGAGAGGGTATACAAACGTATATAATATATGATTAAGTACTCGTATTATAAATGTCGTAACGCCGTCGTCTCCCTTCTCGCAGGAGAGCGCAAATATCTGCAATAGTTTTGATAATATGAAGGGGTAAAGGGATCGTTACGCTTGCACTTACATTAATCATTTATAGCTACGTTAATTTATGTGTTTACAATGTACCCACTTTAGTGAGACCGGGAACCGTTTTACAACGTCTGCCTCATTATACGTGTCCTGCTAGACCTAACGCATAGAACCTCTGCGGACACTAGTACGATTCTAATAGAACACGTTTCCTATGCACTAAATAAATGTCTTACTCAATCCTAAAGACAGAGTACTGCGAAGTCCAACTGCCATTGAGTGAGACAAGTGTTGATTAGTAGGTACTAAACGCGTACTAATGTTATTGACACCCTTACGGCGGCCTAGCCCCCTTTTTACTAAGATAATAGAAAACTAGTACAAGCGTACCGTAGACTCAGTCTGTAGCAAAACTCAATGCGATCGTACTTGGAGCACACCGAAGTGGTATTTCGTCACTTCACATTTCCTTAATCTTCCCCATTGAGAGAATGCAGTGCGGTTTTCACCGCAAAAGCATCCATATTGACGTGTCTCGATAAATAGTGTCGATTTAGTAAATGGCATACCATAGCCGGTTGTAGATTTTTATCGAGATACGGTCCCTAGCGTTCTTAGAACGACTACCAATTCAGGTTGTGATTCTGTGTGAGGCCTACACCACTCCCTGGATATGTGCATGTACCAAGCCTCACGCAAAGTGTTCTGTGGCCAGACCTTTTTGGAAGCATTAATCATCACTAACATTTGATTAATTCATAATGTAATTAGAGATCGGCTTTATAGCCTAGTTTGGTTTAGATGAACTGTATTTACGGTTCTGCCTTCCATATGTGGTGCGTCGGTTAAGGGTCAACAATTGTCAAGAGTCAGGAGCGTTGGTGCTCATTGTCAAGTTTAGCGGTAGGCCTTCTCCGTTTCCCTATAACCAAACGCAAGTGACAAAATCTGTCAAGGTACGGATTAGGAGGTGGTCACTTAATACAAGAGAAAACAGCATTAATTATAAACTACGATACTAAATATTAAAGTTGACACTTACCAAATATCTCCTTGGAGGGAATTATACTTACGGAATACTGCATGTATTACCAGTTTCACCTCGGGCACAACTCACTGAACTCAATTGTCTAGCGTACACTACGTCGTTCGCTACCTAACGTGGTCTTTAACCCACTATCAACTTAATAAGTAATGCTCGGTCCCTTACTGTCGTAATGGACTGGCATTCCTTAAGTCTCCTAACTTAACTACCCTGGACTCTAGCGTCTGTCGCCTCTCGCGATCCTGATTCAAACTCCTAGACTATCGTGTCTATCACTTCCCGGGGTCCTAAGTCAACTGCCATCCCATTCGTTTCTTTTCATCTTCTAATATCCCCATCACTACACCGGCCTCCTGTTTTTTGTAACATAAACCCAAATTCTCGCAAGTTTGCAGAATACGTTTCTGTAGAATTCCTCCTTTGTTTTAAGGGTTCGTTTGGTATCAAGTTTTGGCGGCCAGATGTCAATAATCGCTTTCTTTCTTTAGAAATAGTTGAATTATTGCATCCTAACTGACGTCAAATATTGCCCTTCGACTAATGGCTGGCATAAGTGCCACCCATTATACAATTTCAAGGAAACAAGTGTTTTGTTATTAATTAGGGTAACATGTCAAACTGACAGATCATAAAATAGAGATTTAATGTGTCTCTAAGAGTCCCGAAATCGTGGGAAAGTTTTAAAACAAATATAATATTTTGTTATTAATTAGGAATAGGTGACAGACAGTCACAGTATCTAAAAAAACTCAAGTCAGTTTTGGAAAGATTTCCTAATTATTTTACAACTAGCGACCCGCCTCCCGCTTCCGACACCTTGCCTGCCTGCCTGGTTGCCTGTTTTACGACTTGTCAAAACAACGAGATTTCTTTGTTATATTTAAGTTGAACATTAATGTATTATACACAAATAAACCTTCCGGAATAAATTCTCTAAATTATGGTGAAAGTGAAAACCGTATCAAAATTCGTTGTGTGGTTTAGAAGAATAAAGCGGTCACATAGATGGACACGAAAAGCGAATTTAATTTATAATAATTTTATAGATACATGCAAATACCTACCTCATCGACTTTGACGACGTCCATGTGTGAGTTGAGCATAATGCTGGGCAGTGAGGGGTCGGAGCCTTCCAGCGTGGCCACGAATATTGGCTTTCCAGCTGGCGCGTACACTACATACGGTAAGTGCAGTACTTTCGACTGACGAATCCAGAACTCCACTGCATATTCTATGAAACAACAAGAGATGTGACATGTATTTCAAATTTTATTTTAACTACGGACAGATGTCTGATTCGGTATCGGGACACTCCTGCCTGTCGAAAGGCGTTAAAAACCCATAATTAATTGCCGTGCTTGGGGCTTGGCAGACCATGACTGTATCTTGTTATTAGCCGGAACGTAAGCGGAAAAGTAAATAAGAATCTACTTATAATAATCTACCGTGGATACTTTAATGTGTAAATTATAAATGAAAAAATCGTAATTTTTGCCAGCGTATTTTCCCGTGGTCTGACCTTTGTTCAATGTACTGCTTTGCATAATGCATGTGTGTAAAAATTGAACAAGCAATATTTATTATGATCTAATTAGACCGGAAGTAATACGGGATGTATAAAATGAATATTTAATCTTGCGTATGTCCAGCGCAGCGTAGGCGCTGACGCCGCGTAGACGCTACGGAAATGCATGCGCTACGAGTGGCGTAGGCGTGATACGTCGTAACCGTAGGCGCGCGCTACGCTAGACCAATATCAGATGGTTTGGTGAAGGCACCTTATTTTCTAGTTATCTAAACGTTAAGTTTCTTCTGGTGTTTTTTCCTACTCCTACTGAAGTACTGAACAGTGTTCTGATCAATACAGTTTAAGTTAATATTTAAATTAAAAGGCATTGTTATTTTTTCTGACAAATAAAAAAGAGGTTTTAATTAGAAAAATATTTTAAAGACACATACTTAAGTTTTCTTCCTTGCTGGTGTCTATGCGAAGGTACTCTCTGAATCTGTCCATTGAAGGGAGCTCCAAGTAGTGCTGGTATTTGTTCCGCAGTGGTCCAGCATTGCAGCCCATTACGAATATGGTACACAGACAAATTAATAAATTCATCGTTTTAACCTGAAAATAGGAAAATCAAAACCACACTACCTTCTTGCTAATACAACTTGTAGGTAGGTACTGTACACATTACGTCTCATAGCGATGTATTTTTACTCGACTACGGCAAAGCCAAAGGTGGGTTATGATTTTAACAGGCTGTGTGTGTCAGTGGCGAAGGTTCCATACAACTCGATTCCTACCGGCTTCCCTTTGAAAAATGGCACAATCAATATTCTATAGACAAATAATATAATCACATTAAAGATATGTACTCCGGCTTACCTCATAAAAAAAATTACCCTTCGCTACTGGTACGTATGAATGTCCATCTGTTCTCTCATAACTTTTAAACTATTCGTCGTATTATGACAAACGAGGAGTCACTGGAAGCGTTGTGTTGTTCCGCGGGTCAGTCATATCTAATTACTATAAACAAATAGCATAGATCCAACAGATTACATGTGACTCCGGTTATACGATAACTGATGTTATTTTGTTACGATGTCTTGTACCTTTTTAGTTGGCGCAATTGTCGTAGTTGGGTTTTAGTTTTTAAGTTTATTTTTTATTTAAATTATTTTGGGGATTCGTTGTGATCATTTGGCATTTGATACCTTGATTTTTAATATAAAAGAGCTTATATTAAATAGTAATTTTACAACGATTTATCAGAGTTTGAATCTAGTAGCTTAGAGCACGGCCATCCCAAGGGACTCTTTAAGTCTTCCCACACATAACAACCCAACTTACACCTTTGATCTACACTAAAAAAATAATGCAACAAAACCCTTTATTAACAACTCAAAATAGTTAGGCAGGTAGGCTTCTGACAAAAATTTACATTAGTCTTCACTATGTACCTACCTGAGCACCTATAATTTTCGTAGTATTTGTTTTTAAATAATTGTGGATTAGGAAGCAACCTACTCTACAATTATTTAAAAATGTATTACTAGGCGGTAAATAAACTGACTAGAAATATGAGTAGAACTTGTTCGTTATTTAGGTAACTCCTACGTATTAGGCCAGATAAGGCTTAATTGTTTTCTAACACCAAACCGTAATTCCTCGCTCCAAATTGATAAAGTAAAATAATTTTACCTACCACATACCTATCTACTTGCACTTGATCAAAAAATAAGTAAATAAATAAAGCACCTTTAAGAATTA
Source organism: Dryobotodes eremita (assembly GCA_917490735.1). NCBI lineage: Eukaryota > Metazoa > Arthropoda > Insecta > Lepidoptera > Noctuidae > Dryobotodes > Dryobotodes eremita. The sequence goes on from OU823249.1 coordinate 11,844,073, forward strand.
CCTCTGTAATTTATTTGCTAAACACTCCTTTGTGAATTATATGGAAAACGTTGCAATGCAATTATTTTTTCAGATTAGGTATAGGTACTTTCTGTAACTTTTCATTGTAGGTCTATAATCCATGAAAAGTTCTATCACGTTTTAAAATTAAATTTACACACGTCTTTGTGTTAACACTGAGAACTGAATATCAACTGAAGATAATCTTGCAATGAATTTTAATATCCAACAAGTACCTACCTAAATTAAAACTTGAGAACCTTGATTTTTTATAGCAGTTATTTTATATATATTTCTGTATTCTTGCGATAGTAATCAAGAGCTAGCTGGTTACGGAATTAACAATAAGGAGGTAGGTATAGCTAATATACTAAGGTAGAACGATTATAATTACTTACATACTTATTTTTTATGTTACCTACTGCATTGGAGCAACATAAGAGTTCTTTATTAATATTAGGAACTCTTGTGCAATGTTTCATGCTTCTAGTAAAGTGAGTGTATTTTTAACCGACTTCAAAAAAAGGAGGAGGTTCTCAATTCGACGGTATTTTTATTTATTTTATTTTTATTATTTGTGTTAGCTCATAACTTTGTTCTGGGTGAACCGATTTGGATGATTCTTTTTTTCTTTGAAAGCTGGTGCTTCACATGTGGTCCCATTTAAATTTGATCAAGTTCTGACTAGTAGTTTTTGAGTTACCCTTAATACTGCGTATTTTTTCCACTTGGTTTATATTGATGATGTTATAATAATTTCCTGTCACGGTTATTTACATATCAAGTACCTAGTGGTATACGAATGTGTGTGAGGTAGGTACCACAATTAAAAAGTGAAAAATAAAAACGTTTTTACAAAAAACAACCGACTTCTAAAAAAAACACAAAAAAACGAAAAATAACTTTAACAAAAACGAATATACACAACCAAAGACACTGACTTCCGAAATTAAAGTTATTTTTCACGTTTTTTAGTGTTTTTTTTAGAAGTCTGTTGTTTTTTTTTTGTAAAAAAGTTTTTAGATTTTCATTAGGCTGGTGGCTATTTGTGAAGGGTATGCTGCAAGACATGGTCTGAGGTATAACTCTGTTAAGAGCGAGCTGCTGGTCTTTGTGGGGAAAAACAAGAACCCACACTATGTTCCTCCGGTGATGCTTAGCGGTTCAGCCATAACAAGAGTCAAGCATTATAAATACTTAAGTCGATACACTGAAGATTTGAAAAATGATATGCAGTACTATTCTCTAAGTATACAGCCTTGCGCGCAGCGCTGCGCGCAAGGCTGTATCCTTAGAGAATACCACCGCATATAAGTACATTGAAAGAACGCAGAGCGTTAGCTATAAGGGGTAACATGTAGGCTCGCAGGTTTGCTAAGTGCTCAGTAGTCAAGTTCGTGAACGGGCGCTGTCAGTTGAGACTGGTTATCTCTTATCTGCCACGGCTTATTTTTATTATTAATCTTATATTGTGAATTGTTTTTAATATATTTTTTTTTTCATTGTTCTCATAATTATATAGAAGCAACAAGAATAATGTACCCAGAATTTTGTAATATCTTGATTTAAAAAGAGTGTCCTTGGAGTTTCTTGCCCTTTCTTCTTCATAGAGATGTGGGTCGTTTTCAAAATTAATGTACATTTTGTTGTAATTATGTGTCCATGAAACTTGTAGGTAAAATTAAATTAAATACAGTTCGAAATGTAGACATTTAAATCAACATTCAGACTAATTAGTAATAAAATAGCAAACATAGTAATGTTTTTATATGGAAATTGTTTCTATTGTTTAAAAAAAAAAAAACCTGTCGTAATTTGTTTCCCATACAAAAGTGCAATGTCCACAGTCGCGCGTATTTAACGTATTATGAACAGGATAGCAACATTAACCTTAGAAATATTATTGATTGACTTGATAAAAACAACCTGGTAATAAACTTACCAAAGACTAATTTGATGCATTTTCACCAACATACAATTCCACCGAACGTTAATGCACAGTACAATGGACAGGTGATCAATCAAACAAAGGTCGCGAAATTTTTAGGAATTCATATAGACGATCAATTAACTTGGAAACCGCAACCAGAGTAGGTGTGCAAAAAGTTAAGCACGGCAGCTTATGTTCTTTTTAACCTGGCAAAATAAGTTGACATAAATACTGCTTTAGTAGCATAGGTACCATAGTTTGGTCGCTTCGGTCTTGAGGTTTGGAATAATTTTTTGGGGTAATTGCAGTCTAAGAGATAACATATTTAAAGCCCAAAAACGTTGTGTTAAACCTAGAGATAGTTGTGAATCTCTGTTCAAGTCTTTGAAAATTCTTACTTTTCCGTATTTATATATTTTGGAAATGGCAATTTTCGTAAAAAGGAATAAACATCTGTTTGCTAAGGTCTCGGATGTTCGTATCTTTGGTCATTTCTGAGCGAGAGACAATTAACAATTAAACCGTTTAATAGTGAAGTATTTGAAACAAGATTGACTAACGAGGACTGGCACAAGGTGACCCGTTGTCGCCTTTATTATTTAATTTAGTTACACATAAAATCTGTCGTCAAATAAAAACCGTTATGGTATCGCAATACGCAGATGATTTTGTTATTTATTTTAGTAACAAGGAAATAAACAAATGTGAGCGATATTTACAGGATGCCTTAAACTGTTTTATAACATTATTGGGTGAGATTGGATTGACTCTGTCACCGACCAAATCTAATTATTGTATATTTAGTAGGGGCCGAAGGCGAATATTGCCTTCACTAAAGGTGTATGATCAGCCGTTAGCAGTGGTAGAATGCGTTAAATATCTAGGAATCTGGTTGGATAGAAGCTTACTTTGGCGGAAAAATATCAATGAAACTGTTAGTAAATGTGGAAGATATCTTAATATATTAAAAATATTGGCAGGCTCTTCTTGGGGAGTACATACTAAACATATACGTAGGATATATATATCGCTAGTAAGGAGTAGACTTGATTATGCTTGTTACTTGTATGATTCTAGTGCAAAGACACATACAAGCAAACTAGATAAATTACAAAACCAAGCACTTAGAATAGTAGGAGGTTTCATAAAAAGCTCACCTATCCATGTAATGGAGAGTGAGCTGCACATACCACCACTATTTTTGAGGAGAAAATATCTCGCATTTAAGATAATTTTAAAATCATTGTCATGGTCTAATAATGAAACTATAAACATAATCTCGGAATTAGACTCTTTAACTAATAATAGTTATTGGTCAAATAAAAGAAAACCACTACTGGCTACTTCCTTTAAAGAATTAAGACAGTTGCAAATAAATACATCGGTTAGTCTTAAAATGTTCTCTCTAGACATTTGGGTATCAGCAATAGAAATTAAAGATACTATCAAAAATGAATTAGAATGTGTGACGCATCCAAAAACGTATTATAATTTCAATACACTGGTACATGAAGTCGTATCAGAATTGGCTTCCAAATATAATGATTGGTGTAAAATCTACACAGATGGATCAAAGAGTGTAGATGGGTGTGGTGCTGCTTTTTTCTTCCAAAGCGCAGGCTATAAAGCTATGTATAAAATTAATGCAAAAATATGTATAATGTCTCTGGAACTCTTTGCAATATATCAGGCGGTTTCTTATGCAATCAGTCAAAATTTAAATAAAGTAGTTATATTTACAGACAGCAAGAGCGCTTTACAACATCTGGCTCGATGCGCCTCTGGTTGCAGAGGTGCATCGATAGCCTATGACATTCTCGAATTAATGTATCACTGCAACAAAGATGATATTAGGATTATCTTGCAATGGGTTCCAGCGCACATAGGGTTACGGGGAAACGAGGAGGCGGACCGACTATCGAAACTTGCAGTTGAGACGGGTAGTGTTAGTGTATATATGACCGATTACTGGGAATATTTCTCCAGCACCCTGATTACGTAACAAATTTTGATTCTTAATGCGATTCCGAAATTAAGCAAACTCCGATCGGAATCGGTTCCTATATTTGGAATTGCGTAAGAAAAACCATTCAGATTCTGCTTAATTTGTTAGAGCTGGGAAAAATGCTTGCCCACTTTTGGCGAACCTATACGTTTTATTTCATCATAAAAGAATTATTCGCTTCCGAATAATTTTGCTATAATATAATTTTGTTCTATTCACAACTGATGGTCTACTATTGCTTATAAATAGAAATGTACAATGATTGCCTAAAAATGAAAAACCAATTTATAAAACACTTTCTACCAAAAGCTACCATAATTGAAATACGTAACAAAACGTTTTTATTTTCACCTTTTTGTTATCTGTGGCCAATGAAAAAGTCGTAGAAAAGCAGTGTTGTCAACTTAGTGGAATTTCCACTAAACCTAGGGGTTTGGACCCCTCCGGGCAGACAAAATTTTGCATTTAGTGGCAGGTAGTTTGGTCCAGTGGTTAGTCTAATTCAATTTGTAGAAAATACTACCATCAACTACTAAAATTGTGACTCGAAAAAAAAAATAACACGATAGTGGCATGTTTTATTGTTTGTCTAGAACATGTGTCAGTAATTTTACGATTGATTTATTTCAAATGCCGAAACCACTCCGGATTCGAACGCTGAATTTTTAAGACCGTTCAGCATGACCAATAATATTATAAGTAGTGAAGTTACACAGAGGCTGCGCCCATGTGGAGATCGAAAAACAATGTCATTTCGAAAAAATATTCGACGGGAACATACTTCTGGGATAAAAAGTTTCACCGTTAGGCCATTATTGTGTATTTAGCAAACATCCAAACATCTTCACAAATTTTTCAAGTATCTACATAATTATTTTGTGATACACGGTACACCGCTAGTAGTGGATTCGGGGAAAAAAAGTTGGCAACACTTGGGTAAATGTTATTATGAATGTTTTTGTTTACATTTAGTTATTTTATATTTTGCAACATACAAACCCAAGACGATCAACTGACCAAAATTATATTTACTATTCCCATACTGATGCAGAAACATGGGACTATGTTGCAGTTTTGGAACATTTTTCTTGTGGCTTGCTGAAGACGTCTGGCAATAGTGAAACTACAAGTAAGTAAGCCAATATATATAGGAATTACATGTGTAGGAGTATACCTTCGTATCTCATTATATTATTGTGGCTGTAGGTACATTATTGGTCAGTCTACATACGGACTATCATTCCTTTTTATTTGTGTAGACTCTCAAACAACTTACGTGAGGTTAGATGTTTATTGCAGCTAAAATAATGATTGTAGTTAGTATATGTCTGTCAAGCTCACCTTCTAACAACTGAAATTGTTAATTAATATTTTTGTTGGTACCTATGTAGACGCTGAAACAGACTAACTACACCTAATAACCACTAATGAAATAACAACTAACTACAAAACATTAATCATAATATTTTCGCAGATGGTGATAGAGCTGAATGGAACACAACCCACCAACATCAATCTAGTTGACATAGGGGGATTTGCTGTGGCAATGTTGGGCATTGGAAACCAATCTTCTGTATTAATTATTGAAGGTAAACTTTTGACACATAGTTAAGAATCAAGCAGCAACTCACATAATTATGAATATATTCCTTGAGTGAACTTTCTACCTACATAGTCACATACATAATAATTTTATGTACACTTAATGTATTATGTGTAATTTAATAAAACAATGTAACAATACTGCACATGTGAATATATTGAGCTCGCTTACTAATTTTCCAGTTATTGCTCTCCGACGCCATTCTCGTCCTTCTCCTAGTGTTGTCCCTGCATCCTCCCATCTTCACTAGTGATGTTTCTTCTTACTAACTAAACATACTACATCTTTCCCATATAATTATAATTAATGTCAACAAACATAGTCTGTTAAATGTTTTGGAGGAACTATGTTTCTTCTAGGTCTCAACTGAAAATCTCGTACTTGCTCTTGGGCATCTTCCCTTACAACAACAATTTGACTATCACTATTCCCTCTTTCCATAGATACATTTTGTTCGTCTGATTGTTCATTGTTTAATAAATCCAAATTACATTTTGGTTGAACATTTACAACTTTATGAAATGAAGGTTTTACATGCAATGTATTTCTTCTAATTATTTGCCCACTAACATCTTTTAAAATCAAAGACCTTGGAGATGAGTGTATATCTACAACATTTGCTGGGACCCAAACATTATCCCTTAAATAAACTACATCTTGGCCAGAATAGAAGGAATGTTTGTTACATTTGGCAGTCTTATCAAAGTTTCTTTTATTATACATATTTACTTTGTTTTGAGTTTCATTAAAATTTGTTACCAACTTTGGTTTTAAAAGTACATCATGAATAGGTAGTTTGGTTCTTGTCAATCTGCTGAATAGCAACTGTGATGGTGTGTATTTTGAACCTAATACTGGAGTATTTCTATACTCCAGCAATACTTCTTGAATGTCAACACCACTCTCAGTTGATTTATTTAGCAGATTTTTTGCAATTCCAACAAATCTTTCAACAAAGCCATTGGACCTTGGATATTTTGGGCTTGAAGTAATCAGTTTTATATTCCAAAGTGTTGCAAAATTCTTGAACTCAAAAGAGTTGAATGGCATATTGTCAGCCCTCAAGATCCTTGGTATACCATGCGTTGAAAAAATATTCTTCATTATATTAATCACAGTAGCTGCAGTTAATGAATTTACATGAATTAAGTCAAACCACTTAGAGTAATAGTCAGTTACAATTAAATAAGTTTTGCTATTCCACTGTAGAAAATCACAAGCTATTTTTTGAAATGGTAAACTAGGTGTCTCATCAAGCAACATAGGTTCTTTTGATTTTTTCGCACTATATTTTTCACATGTTTCACATTTTGATATAATTTGAATAAAATCATTCTCAAGATTCGGCCAATAAAATAAAGATTTTGCTCTAGCAATTGTCTTATTTATCCCAAAGTGACTTGAATGAACTTTTTTTATTACTCTATCTCTTAATACCAATGGCACAATAATCTTGTAATCTAAATAAACAATTCCATTTTCATATGTAATGTTATCTTTACATTTATAATAAAATTTCACAGTATCAGCTACTTTATTTTTGCATTTCGGCCATCCATTTTTATAGTACAATTTTAATTGTTGAAGGACAGAGTCCTTTTCGGTTTCTAACATGATGAGATTTTGTACTTCTTCACTGACATTGATAGTGTGTACAGTTTTAGTAAGAGAACTATCCAATTCTATATTGTCAGCATTGCTTGAAGCACGACTTAAGGCATCAGCTACATGCATCTTAGAACCAGGAGTGTATTGAACATCCAAATCATAAATGCTTAATTTTATTTTTATTTTTCTTAAACGTTGAGAACCAATAGAATTAATTTCTTTTTTCATAACTGCCACTAATGGTTGATGATCTGTTTGCATTATAACATGCCTTCCATATATATAGTAGTGAAACTTTTTACAAGCAAACAGTATTGCTAAAAATTCCTTATCAATTTGTCCATATTCAGATTCACAATTAGATAAACTTTTTGAGGCATATGATATTGGATGACCATTTTGCATTAGTACGCAACCAATTGCATCCTTAGAACTATCAGTCTGAATTACAATTTGTTTTTTGGGATCAAAATTTACAAGTACTGGTGGACTTATTAAAAGATTCTTAATGTTATTGACACATGTAGTATAACCAATATTCCATACAAATTCTACATTTTTCTTTAACAATTGCCTCAGTGGGCTGGTTACTTCAGACATATTGGGTATGTATTCCCTAAAATAATTGACAAAACCTAAAAATCTCTGGAGACTTTGCTTATCACTTGGCATGTCATATTCTAAAACAGCCCTAATCTTATCTTTGTCTGGTACTAAATTTCCATCTACAATTTCATGGCCAAAATATTTAACTACATCAGGTAAGTATTGAATTTTCTTTGGGTTAAACTTTATATTCAACTCACGTGCTCTGCTTAGGACTTTTTCGAGTATCTCATCATGTTTTTCTCTGGAATCCGCGTGAATTAAGAAGTCATCGATATATATAAACAAACCTTCAATGTCATTAAAGCAATTTCTACAGCTTTCTTGGAAAACTTCAGCTGAGATTTCAAGACCAAATGGCAAGACATTAAAACAATAAGATCCATAAATTGTAGAGAATGTACAGTACTTTTTACTGTCATCAGTCAACCGAATCTGCCAAAATGATTCTTTCAGATCTAAAACAGAAAAGAATTTTGAATGACTTATTTGTGACTTTAAATCATTGATAGTTGGAATTTCATAATACTTTTTTAGAATGCACTCATTGAGAGCTTTGGGGTCTAAACATAAACGGATAGAACCATCACTTTTTTGCACAATAACTACCCTATTCACCCATTCTGTAGCCTCCTCAACTTTGGATATCACATTTAGTTTACAGAGTCTGTCCAGCTCATCTTTTAATTTCTCTTTTAATTTTAAAGGAACCCTATGTGGAGGTTTGGACACTGGGATAGAGTTTTCTTTCAATAAAATTCTACATTTTTTAGGAAATTGACCTGTGCCTGAGAAAACATCTTTATACCTATCCATTAGTATCTGTTTATTTGATTGATTATTTGTGATACTGTTTATAAACTTTCTTTCAACAATGCCTAATAACAAACATGAATCCTTCCCTAATGTTGGCTGATATGCAGAACTAGTAACAATAAAATCCAATAAATAAACTTTTGACTTTAATTTTGTTTCCAATAAAACAGTACCATAAGTTTTGATTTTTGATCCGTTGTATGCCTATAATTTGACTTTTGATTTACTTAGTTTAATATTTGAATGTTTATTCTTTGAAATTTTATTTTGGATATCCTCTAGCAGTGAGATGGGTATTAATTAAGTAAACATCAGAACCAGTATCCAGTTTGAAGGTACAATTTATGACATTTTCAATGGACAGGTTCTGCTCCCAACAGTTAGAATTATTCGCATTATGTATTTGACCTACCGATTCACAAATTAAATCCTCTTTGTCATTTTGTTCCTCGGATACGACTTGGACTTTTTTGGTGCGACACACTTTTGCAAAGTGGTTATATTTCCCACATTTTGCACATTTTGTTCCTCTTGCTGGGCATTTTTTTATGTCCCGCTCATGTTCGCCACCACACCATTTGCACTGAATAGTGGGATTTTTTATCTGTACCTTGTGGACGTCACCAACTTCTGCTGAGTCACATTGCACTTGTTTGATTTGTGACTTTGTCACCTCTGAGAGACGTAGCCTATTCACAGTTTTATCTAGGTCCACATCACCCATGCTCAACAAGTTCTCCTGTTCGGATTTATTGGTAGTGCCGAAAATAACTCTGTCTCGGATGGCTTCCTTTTCATTTGTGAACTCACAATTTCTAGCTAGGCTTTTTAAGTCCGTGAAATAAACATCAAATGGCTCACCCGGTCGCTGAGAGCGCTTATAGAATAAAAATCTTGAAAACAGTACATTCTTTTTGGGTTCACAATATTCATCGAATGACTTTAATACATCATCAAATGTCGTCACCCTTTTCTTTTCGTCGGCATCATTAAGCTTGTCAAAACCAAAATTATTAAAGATTTGTACTCCTTCGTCACCAACGACGTTTAGAAAAATTGCAATTTTTCTTTCATCCTTTTCTTCATTAAGGCCAGAGGCAATGAGATAGATACTTAGCTGTTGCTTAAACTTCCTCCAATTGCTCGGCAAATCCCCACCGAGACACAGTTTTTCAGGTAGGTTGTACGACGCTGCGGCCATGTTTGCACAATTACAATTTGTACGATTATTGCAAAAGACGGTTCGTTATCAAAACAATTACGGCTGCGCCATGTATTATGTGTAATTTAATAAAACAATGTAACAATACTGCACATGTGAATATATTGAGCTCGCTTACTAATTTTCCAGTTATTGCTCTCCGACGCCATTCTCGTCCTTCTCCTAGTGTTGTCCCTGCATCCTCCCATCTTCACTAGTGATGTTTCTTCTTACTAACTAAACATACTACACTTAACTAATGTTTACCATTCTAATTTAGTGTTATGTTAGATAAAAATATCTGGAGATTGAAAAATCAGCCCTAAATAAAGAAGAAATTAAACTACCTGCAGCAATGAGTAGGATGATGGCTTTTGTCCAGCCATGGGCTGATGAAGGTCTAGTTGATATGCCTAGTTTGCTGCATAATGTTTATATACTTTATTTGAACAGAAAATAATTTTGATTTTCTTTTCAAATTGTAGCTGAGTTCCCGGGGCATTTCACCTACGAAGACATGAAGGCAGCATGAATGATGTTGCTCCATTGCTGTTCACTTCTGCCACTGCTGCTATTTACTTATGACATTACATTGCTACTGCGGCTCTGCAACTACTTCACTTTTCAAGCTTCTCAAGTACAAAAGTAGAAACTGAAGATTGTTCATAAAAGCTTATGCATTTTATTTTAGGAAACTGTTGATTATAGTCTTGCATAACAGCAATGTAAACATATGTACCTATTGTGTTAATTGATAACTGTGTAAACTTTAATATAGAGTGCTTTAATTATGAACTAAAGGTAAAAATAAAAATAACTTGGTATGAAATATTTAAAAATTGAATACTTAGTAAGCTTTTTTTAATATTGAGAAGTGTTTACTATTATAGTGATACTAATTAGGAAATAGTGGTGTTTAGCTAAATTAACTGTCATTCATTAGGTACAAGTAAATAGAAACATAAATTATGGTAAACAAAGAAAAACTGTTTTATTTATATCATATACAATCTTAACTGACAATAGCATTTATTCACATTTAACATGAAATATTTGGACATGGGGTAAAATTAAATGGAACAAATATATTGTATGGATTGGTAGAATTTGGCATTCAATGTCTTCCCAACATCATGGATAATTTATATACCTACCTACTGCTTGCTGTGAGCGCATGAGAGAAAGTTTAAATATTTCCTGAATAATGTAGTTGAGCCTGACACCGGAAACCCAAACCCTAATCTATTTACTTCATAGAACAGCAATATTCTGCTGTAGATAACAATTATAGTAGGGGAGCCCAAGCGGGGATTTCGGGATTTACTAAAGCGCGGCAGATTAATATACAGGGGGATACCTTGTACCCGGTTAAGTACCTCCACAAAACATGAGGCCCATATATAAGGCCGCCCGTGAAGAATACAGGATCAGATTAGTAAAAAAAAATTGACCATCAGAAATTCTCGAGCGCGTCAGATTAAGGTAGGGTGAGTTAATTACATCCTAAAAAGTGTATATTCCACTAATCTGACAATTTGAGGGTGACGTAAAGAAAGGGGAGGGCAACAAAGTTGTAAAAAAAAAACGTCATCTCGACATTCTCGAGCGTAGCTAATTTTTTTTTATTTTGAAGGAAATAATTCAAGAATAATGAAAAAAATATAATCTGACGATTTCCGCAAGCCGAAATAACAAAAATTCGTCGATAAAGTTAAATGCGTGCAGCGGCGTGATGCCTACATTTCCTTCTCCGCGTTTCTATTCCTCTCACTCTTTCTCTATCTATTACTCTCTCACTCCGTCCCCACTCTGGTTTCTGCTGCCATGACGCCATCACAGCTAATCATAAAGACTCGTTCGTGGCATACTGTTTACAACGTGTTTCCAACGTTTTGGTTTTTTTTGCTACTTTAATATTATTTGTGTGAATTAAAGTTTATAAATATTAAGGTCATAGGAAGCTTCCCTGACTACCCCCGCGATGTTGTCACTATGTCTGTATGTATGTGTGTGTGTGTGTGTGTGACTATGTGACTCGCTTATAACTTTTGAACGACTAAACCGATCGGAATCTACTAAACGGCGTTCTAAAGATTTCCCTCAAAATTAGATTTCCTGTGAATTTGAACCGATTCGGGCCGATAGATTTTGAGAAATTTTGAAAAATCTAAAAAAAAATGTTTTTTTTTTTAAGTGTTTTTTTTGGAATAACTTTTAAACGGCTTTATCGATCAACTTCAAAAACTAATCCGCCTTTGAGCTTGAAAAACCACGTCGATCGCCACCAAGCTGGTCAAAATCGCTTGATTCGTTCGAGAGATATCGTGAACGAAAGAAACCCGAAAAAGTGTTTTTTCGGGATTACTCCGAAATGTTTGGTTCGATCAATTAAAATTGCAAAATTACTTATGAGGATGATAAAACTGCGTCGAATGCCGCCAACCGCGTGAAAATTGCTTGATCCATTCAAAAGTTATTGCCGTTTGAAAATTCCAAAAATAGTGTTCTATGAAACTTCTATCAGACTTTCGAGCTGGGAGAGCTCAAATGCATAGAAATATTATTTCTTTGAACTCAGCGAGCTCAAAATATCACATAAATTGTATTTTGAGCTCAAAAATGTCATAAATACAATTTTAAGCGCCCAGGAATGGAATTAGCGGGAAGTTGCAGGGATGGCCTTTAAGGTGAACCGTTTTTCTAATTTTATTTTGTCAGATCAGGCGAATCCCTCCAGATAATCGTCAGATTATGAGACAGTACGTTTAGAACATAAAGATGAACCATATATATCTTAATCTGACGCGCTTGAGTATTTCAAAATGGCGATTTTTTTTTGCACATTATGAAAATGGCCGCGAGTTTGCGTCCCATTGAAATCGTCAGATTAGTGAATGAGAACTTTTTTTTGGTGCACTTAACACTCCCTTAGAAAATCTGACGCGCTCGATATTTTTTTTTTTTTTTTCTTTTTCAACCCTTACATACAACCACCCGCATCATGCAAACGATCAGATTAACATACGTACATTATTAAAAATACGTAGGGCATTGATGCTATCAATATCTGACGCGCTCGAGGATGTCCATGCAACAGTTTTTTTTTACATATTTAAAAATCTATAGCCGCTTCCCCCACCGATGAAAAGGTATATATCATATACCATTTTTTCTTCTTATCATCTAAGCTTTGCAACCCAATAGGTGTCTACGACGCTCGAGTAAATCCCCATTTAGCATCGTGGGCTCCCCTACTATTAGGTGCATACAATTCTATTGATAGATGGGTTGCTAAGCTTGTGGCTTATAATAAGTTTGTTACATACGGTACGAGGTACGAATTTGTCTTTCATTAAAATGCCAACAAAATATCTCGATTCTGTAATATCATAAATTGAAGATATCTTTAGTTTAGGTTGTAAGCACTTGTAAGTTGTAACAGATGAAGATTTTTACAATTATTTTAAGAAATTCACCACCCTGCCTCGATTTTTAAAATATCATTAATATTGATTTATCATTGAGGTTTTACACAAAAATGCATTCACAATTTATCAGGAAGACTACCACTCACATTTTTTCGAAATAATTATGGAGATTATACGTATAAATCCTAAATTAAGTGGAACAGAAAACCATTGCGAGCAGAAGGTTGCCTTCGGTTTCAATGCGACTAGCCGTTGGTTTCATGTCAACGATTCAAGCAAATTCTCGCTTGTCATTTGAGTTACGTAATTCGAAAAATAGACGTATGCCCAATTTTTCCTGGCAATTTTGGCATATCGTTCACTCTTTAGCGTCTCAAACAGACTGCAGTTGGTTTCGCACGATAGTGGAGTTACGCAATACGAAAGTCGTCAAATTAAGCAAACTGCGATAGAAACGAAGCAAACTAGTCGTAATCGTTTGGCGAAAATGTGTTACGTAATTAGGGTGCAGGTGTAAAACTGTATGTTTCGACGAATGGAAAAAATACTTCAATGAAATATCCAAAGAAAAAGGCATTTGGTATAAAGTAATTCAAAGCGAACCTCCTCGCGAACCCTGGTTTGATGATAAGTCTTTAAGTAGGAGTTATGTTAAGTTAGCGCTAAGGCTCCGTTCTGGCCATTATCCATCGGCAAAGTTTGCTTTCTTAATGCGTAAGGCTACATCACCTAATTGTGAAATATGCAATAAAATTGAAGATGTGCAACATTTGCTGATGGAGTGTGCTAAGAACCAAAATGAAAGGGAATCTTTGGCTAGGGAGTTTGAACTGAATATGTGGGATGTTGGGCTTATCCAAAACAATATTTTGGCATATCCTAAATCAGAAAGAACTAAACGCATAATTTGTGGTTTAAGAGGGCGCAGTAAGACAGAAAAAAATCAAGTTTCACCCGCGCCTCTTTCCCTACCACTCTCATCAAACACGACAAAAACAAAACACAATCCCTTCCCGCCAGCAGAAACTTTTCGCCCGGCGTATATTTAGGCATTGAATTTGAATTTTGTGTGTAGTGTGTATACGCAAAATAATCAGATGAAACTGTTTCATTCAATTTACCTATGTGTACAAGTAGGTATATTATTAAATAATATTGTATGTCCGTGAATCTGTTACCGATGCTGGTGGGATGTTAGATTGAAGATTAGACTGACTTAAATGAAATAAAGACTAAATGTTACTTCAAGATACGGCCTATACATTTTCGATTCCGAATTGAAAGACAAACCTAACGTTGTAGTTGAAAAAATATTGTTCCATACATTATGTAACATAACTACAATTGAATAATTTTCAGATACTTTCCTGTACCTTGCTTGTTGTCAAATTTCATGATTCTAGGTCAATGACATGTATCTTATGGGTTTTAATTTATTTGCGAGTGGCAAGATATGCGAAATGAATGGCAATTTATGCCAAGATACTAAGTCAACGTTTTAGAAGCTCGTTTTTTTTACAGCTCCAAAAGACCGTTTATCTAAGTATTTGATATCAATTTCAGCTTGATACCCCCACGCATTCCTGAGATAAGCGGTCAGATAGATGGATAACAAAGTGATCCCATAAGGGTTTCGATTTTTTCTTTTGAGGTACCGAACTCTAAAAAGCAAAGCACTTCCATCAAAGTACTATAATACTACATACTCATGATACTACCTACATGATGGTGAAAACAATTTCGATAAAATTGCTTTTTTGACGTTATAAAAGCGTATAATTATAATCGCATCACTTACCTTCCGCTTTTTTACTTTGAGAAAATGAAATCAATTGAACAAAAATGTCAATAAAATAAGAAAATAAACATTCGCAAATAAATTAAAATCCATATGATACATCCCGTTGACCTAGAATCATGATTTTTTGGCAAGAAGCAAGGTCTCACAGCACAAATAGGTACCTCGAATGGTTTTTCAATTAAAATATTTAAACGAAGTATGACCATTGTCCACTCCCTTTATTTTCAATGAAATTCTTCAGTAGGTAAAACATCTGTTTATTTTGCCTATACTATACGCTAAGCTTGAATTCATAATCTTAGATCATAGTCATGTTTTGGAACTAGAAACTCAATGCTGGCGTGACAAAGTTCAAATTCCAATGTAACCAAATTTTATTTAGGGCCTTGTACAAGTTGGACGTCATGACGTCTTCGTGGAAACCAGTGTTAACTAAGTAAAAAAATATAATGGTATATCGTGGATATTGCATTGCAGGATCGTGCAAATTCAATTAGCAACAGTGTTACCAAGTAAAAAATAATATTGGTATGGTGGATTTTGCACTGTATTGTGCGAAGTCAAATGGCATGTGTCATGAAAACCTATCCTGCGCGGATCACGAGTAGAAAAAAGTCCTCGCCGAAAACATTTGTGAAAAACAGGCCAATTTCAGAACAAATAACTAGGGTACATTATTCGGCTTTACCGACAAAATAATTGGCATCTATTTATATGGGTGCCAAAGAAAGTCGAAAGTTTATTAGGTTCCTCTTTTGTAACTGTTGAAACTTTAGCTTTAAAAAGCAAGCTGGCAGTCACAAACAATGTGATCCGTCACAATCTTTACTCATCCCCACCATAAGAAGGGATCTAGTCAGGAGAACACTATCCGCATGAAAACTGTCATGTCCCGTGCACACCGTTTCGTACTTGTGTCCGCAATAAACCCTATTTTAGTTTTCCGATTTATTTATTTTGTAAACTCCAATAATATTATTATACCAATAACCTACCCATATGTTAAATTTTGAGTTTCAACTTGATTCGGGGGTTTTGGTCAAAAGTCGCTCGAAATGGGTCGTCTAAGGTTACCCTTACACGAAGTTTGTCAACGAAAGTGGGAGTAAACGAATTTGGTTCTTTATTTAATATTAATAAGATCTAAAATCTCCAGCACGAACTCTATGTTTCAAATTTTCTCCGCAAGAAAATTGACTGAAGTGGAGAACAATGGCGCTAGTTGTACTATACCAGTCAAAAATCTGTCAAATAATTGTAAGTCATCTTGAGTTTTCAAATATCAACATTGAATTATTATAATATTTTTATTTTATAGTTTAGCAGTGGTATTTATTTAGTTTATCAATTCTTAACGATTTTAATAATCGTTTCGGAAGTGGTTTTAGTGATTTTTTCATGTTTTGTATTTCACAGTTTAATTCCAACAATGTGATAAATTACGAAAATATTATTTACGCAAATAAATTAAATCGCAGAGCAGCAGAAAATTCAAGCGCAGTCCTCTCGTCTCAACAGAGCGACGGCGACTGATTTGTGAAACAAAAATATGCTTGAAGTTCCCGCAACGTGCGACGGAAGATGACTTCTTCCACGAACTAAAAACGTCGTAAGTGCTTAAAGCTTCTAGTCGTAATAATATCAAAAATAAAAGGAATTTCAAAAAATGCCTGCACAATTTTTTTCTCCTTGTCTTGATACAGATAATCATTAAAAAATTATCCTATTAGTCATTAGCATATTAAGTACAAATTGAAAAAACGTGAAAATTAGGGGTAACTTCGTAATGATATTTTATCGAGAAAATTTTAACGTATTGTGTTTCTGTTCCACAAAAAGTTTCAAAATATCATGTAGTTACTCATACTATTTTTATTTTATACCTAAGTCTTATGAATTTCATGAAAAATTAAATTGAAGATAGGCAATTTTGGTTACTACCCGCTCTTAATGCAGAAGCCTAGGCAGTGATTCTCTTTCCTAATTCATATTTTGTGTGTAAAATAGAGTATAAGGTACAATGGGGTTGACGTATCCGTTTGGATAAAAACCCCTATTAAATTAAAAAAATAAGAATTAAAAAAAAAAAAAAAGGTCTCGGACACAAAGAAAGGTCCCGTGAGAAGTCAATACAAAAACCTCTTAATTATCGGTGGCTATAAAACAGCACTACTTAGGAAAAGTGTTGTCTGCATGGGTCCAATAATATTTAATACTACCGGACAGCATAAAGGGTGACACCCTTCAACAATTTAAAAATAAACTCAAAGCTTTTTCGATACAGAAATGTTATTATTCGTTAAGTGATTTTTTTAATGACCCTATGTAAGTATGACATCTCAACAATTTAATATTATTGACATTATTTGATACACTTTTTTTGCATGAACCTGGACTCGTTAAAATAATTTATTAATCTATTATCTATTTCATTATTTTGCTCATGAGCTTATTGATGTTGACATTATTTATTAAATTTTGCATGCCAAAACTCAGGCAGAATGTACCCGGCTCACTATGTTTGTTATAACAACTTTATTGTACACTACCTACATTATATGCGAATAAATGATTTGATTTCATTTCATTTAAAGAATGGAGCAAATAATAAATAATGCACGCAATAAGTAACCAGATTCAGCAATGTTTTGTCAGGTGAACGGGTAACTTATATGCAAAATACTATAAAAGAATGTAATTATAATAAACCATTCATTTATTTTCTCATAAACACGTGTCTCATATTCCATTCATTTGTGTTATTCTTTCTTGTAACGTTGATATTTTAAAATAATAGAAGTAAATTCCAAATTTAGTATGACCACTCTATGCGTCAAAATAGTTACAACGAGAGGGCGCTAGTTTCTTCCAGCCGCACTATTTTGTTCTGTAACTGATGGTTTCACTTCGTGCGCTTCGTAAAAAGGACAATAAGTATTTGTTTTAAAGTGCCAAATTATGTGAATTCGGTAAGTACTATACGTTACAGTGCAGCATGTCAGTGTAGTTGATGGTAAATTATAGTCAAATGCATGTTTCACGAGTAACTCGAGGGTGAAATTTCAAGAATATTATTATTCGCAGGTCAAGGACACGTTTATTTTGTTCATTTGTGTTATTATTTTTGTGTCACGTTACACAATGGAATGGGTTAGGGCTTGTTTACAGTATACTCACTTATGTGAATAGTAGTTCCATATTCCGTTTTAGGAAAGATGCCGTTAACGCCTGCTGAACGGCAAAGACGGTACCGAGAGCGTTTAAAATCAAATGATCCTCTAAATTGAAGGAAGTGCAAGAAAAGGATTTGATTAGAACTAAAAATAAATAAGTACATACCGATACGTCAACTTTCTGAAGCTGAAAACAAAGTTAGGCAACTGGAATGATGAAGGTCTAAGCAACAAATAGCTGAAAAAAATCGGATGGAACAAAATTTTGTCGAAGTGTATAAAAAGAGACATAAAACGTTAAGCTTATGTTGAAAATATAAGACTGCTAAAACCGTTTATTCATTTTTAAATATGATGTTTCTGACCTTGTTATGATTAAGACATACATAGTTACCTCGTTTTTTTATTTACTTTCTAAGTGTGTTATTACTTTGTAACCTGTGATTTTGTCAAATTTTTATAAGATTATGCTGATTTACTACTACTAAATTGCTTTTCAATTACTTCGTTGTGACTCTACCCTTCATTTGTGTTATTTTTGTGTCACGATAACACAAAATAAACACAAAAGAAATGTACATTAATTTTGAAAAAGACCCATCTACGTTTTGGAATGGGCAACTAGCTTCAACCAGGGCTTTAAATACCGGTAAAATGTTCGTAACGTTACCTCTATTTGACAGAGTTACCGTTAATACTTAAATAACGGTAATAGATTTAACGTTACTTATGCCACATTTTAACGTTAATCTTTATTAACGTTAATTGTTACATAACGTTAATTTTACCGTTATCCTTTAACTGTTATCTTGTGAAGTGGAAGTAATGGGGGCAGAGGTGCGCGGCGGGCCGCTCGCCGCGCCGTTATGGCCCTCTCACGCGTCGCTGTAATGCCGTGCCGTGCCGATAAAAACATTGTCTGATTCTTACGCGTGACTAGTATAGTGAGCTGATTTAGTCAGTGATAAGTGTGATAACTGACAATTTATTCAATATCAAGATGAGTGAAGACAATAATCAAAGTAATTAATTTACTTATTTATAGTTATTACAATAGTCGTTGTAAACATGCAGGATCTAATAGTCTAACGCACCGCCACGGCATGTCGACTGTTGTCACCGACCGCCGCGTGCCGTTCATATGTATGAGCGCTTACATTTACGCATTTCAGGCATCCCCCGATCGCGAGGAGGCGAAACGCCGGGGCGTAACTCCGCTGCCGCGAGAAATCGCGGCACAGCGGACGGAGCCCCGGCGGGATCTCATGGCGGCATGGAGAGTGCGACTGTCGCAACCCAGCACAGGGCACGCCACAATTGCGGCGGTAAGTCCCCTCTTTGAGGAGTGGTTTGAGAGGCGCCACGGCGTCCTCACCTTCCGCCTGACGCAGGTCCTCACCAGACATGTCTGTTTCGGGAGGTTCCTGTTTCGGATAAGGCGGGAGGAAACGCCCGGGTGTTATCATTGTGTGGATCGACCGGAGGACACGGTGGAGCATACGGTGGTCTGCCCGGCTTGGGCGGAGCACCGTTGTGTCCTCGTGGCGGTGACCTCTCGCGTCCAACCCTGCAGGCGTAGCATGACGCTTTCTATTTCTTGGAAGACAATACATAGCTATTTCTATACAAAGTGACATTTCGTTTCTCTATTTTTGACATCGCACCGTAAAAATCCTTCTACAATCTGTCATTTTGTCTTTCGTTTCTTCCGATCGCTGTCTAGGTCCTTTTATATGTAGACTATTTCAGAAGAAAGATTTCTATCCCAAACGTCAAAATCACTCTGAAAACTGACTGTTGTCTAAGGTAGTGAAGACAAAATTTATTTTGTAATCACCATGCTAAATACATTAGACAACTTTTTACTCGACGGCCCCAAAGTATAAAATTGGAATTGAAAAATTGAATTTTTCACATTTTGTATGGAAAATGTGAAAAAATATTACCTACATGTTCAGTTTTAGGGGTTTAAGGGTTTCATAAAGAGGGTCGAAATTTTCATTATTTTTGCGATAGGACACATTTCCGAGATATAAGCAAAATAAAAGAAAAACGTGAACGTTTTACTGAATTTCGTAAAAAGTGCAGTTGACTCTTTCTACTTTGCTGCCGACGTACTGTCTTCACCGAACGTAATTTTTGTCTATTCTTCCGTCGACATAACCAGTTTCTATAATAGACATGCTACGCGTGCTGGTTCAGGCCATGGTACGGAGTGAGAGGGAATGGGAAGCCGTCACCTCCTTCTGCGAAGCTGTAATGCTTGCGAAGGAGGAGGCGGAGCGCGTGAGGGAGAGGCAATCGCTGCGCCCTCGCTCCCCTAGACACCACAGGAAGAGACACCCTGGGCGTCGGGAGTCGTTTGCCGACTCCCGGCCACCGTAGGCGAGAGCTTGCGGTAAGGACCAGGCCCGGTTCGACGGCGCGTCGTGTTCCACGCGCGCCTCAAAGAGATGTCAGCACCATTGACGGGGTCCAAAAGGGCCGATGTCTGCCGGGGTCGCGGATTGTTCGAAAGAGTTACCGTGGCCCTGGCGCACAGCAACTGAAGGAACACGAGTGGGTTTTAGTCAGTAAGTCTGACACGCCCTTCCGCTCCACCCAGAGCGGTAGAGGTCATTTGAAGATTTCCCACCAAAAAAAAAACTATCCCCGTGATGCCTGAAATTTGCCATAGGTAAATGGGCTCAATTAGGGGTAAACCAGTTTATTTTAAAGTCAATAGCAAGTTATCGCTTGCCCTTCAGGAAGAAACCTCGTCTGAAATACCCAACCAAAAATTTTGCGTCTCGAACAAACCAACTCACTGTAGGTATTACACACGAATGAGGCGCGACGGCGCGGCGGCGGCGCGGCGCGGCAAAGCGGCAACAGTGCATCTATAGTGATCCAACGCTATGCCAAAGCGAGCGCACAAAAATGTAAATCTACGGAACGGCAACGTAGCTAAATTAACGGTAAAATTAACGTTACTTGTGTATTTTACGTTAATGTTAATTAACGTTAAAATACTGTTAAGTTAAAAAAGTAACGTTACTTTTTTGTAACGTTAGTAAGGTATCACATTGAAATTAACGTTACTTAACGGTAATTATTTTGTTATTTGGTAACGTTAACAAGCCCTGGCTTCAACTTTCTGACTTACTGACCGACTCTTTGACAATTCAAAAGTGCCTGTAAATGGTTTATTTGAAATAAATGCTTTGAGTTTGAGTAGATGTTAGTCACTTTATTCAAAATCTCTGTCAAACTTTTTACACCAACAGTCTATGGATCGACGTTACTCAGAAAGCCTATAATGCGTTGCGTATTCAGTATAATAACGCGGTCAGAGCGTTACTGAGGCTTCCCAGGTTCTGTAGCACTTCTGGTATGTTTTTTCAGGCCAAGACAGGCGATTTTTATGCGACAATAAGAAAGAAAGTGGCCTCAGTTGTACGCAAGCTCTGGAGAAGCTCTAATAGCTTAACGATGTGTTTGCAGAGCGATTTGACAGCATGATCTTCGGGTGGTTCATTGAGCTGCACGTCAGTGCAGTAGCTAGGTGACTTGGCCGGGGAACATGATGTCAATTTAGTGTCGTGTTGCCCTTTCTTGATTTATATGTTTTGGTGTTTTATTTTCAAAAATAGTGCCCTATGCTTGCAACTTGATCCGTCAGTAGTAGTAGAGTCAGTATATCCGTCCAAAACATAAGTAACTGATCTTAATGTTTTTTTAACCTTGTCTGTAATGTAATACTACCTTTTTTTTTTTTTTTTTTGGATGGGAAATCATCAAATGACCTCTCCCGCTCTGGGCGGAGCGGAAGGGCGTGTCAGACTCTTACTGACTAAAACCCACCCGTGTTCCTTCAGTTGCCTGTGCGCCAGGGCCACGGTAACTCTTTCGAACAATCCGCGACCCCGGCAGGCATCGGTCCTATCGGACCCCGTCAATGGTGCTGACATCTCTTTGAGGCGCGCGTGGAACACGACGCGCCGTCGACCCGGGATGTAATACTACCTAACATACTTTTAAGCACTTTGTAACTAACAATTGTTATGGATGTACTAACACTAGTGTTTAAGCTTTGTGTGTAGGTATACTAACATAATTGGATTTTATAATCTGGCAATTAAATAAATTTTAATGATGATGATGGTAATTAAGCAAATATGTAGATTATTAAGTAGATCGCACTATGACGCTTGTCCAAGGGGCTCTTGGCTAAATTATAACAGCCGCACGGGTCGATCGAAGGTTAAGCTACGCTTGCCGCGGTCAGTTCGTGGATGGGTGACCATCCGTTACATATCGAGACCCCTCTGTGCCTCGGGAAACACATTAAGTCGTTGGTCCTAACTATTATTCGTATGTCTTTTACAGTCAACCTCAAACTCAAAGCACTTATTTCAATTAAACCATTTATAGGCCCTTTTGAATTCTCAAAGAGTCGGTCAGTTAATCAGAAAGTTGAAGCTAGTTGCGCTTTTTTAAACATAGATCTCTATGGAGTACCTAGAACGAGCAAGTAACTCCAAGGACACTCTTTTAAATCAAGATATTACAAAATCCTGGCTTCTTTATGCGAGAACAATGTAATAATTAATAATAAAGAAACAATAGATACAAAACATAAGATTAAAAATAAGCCCTGGCAGTTAATAGATGACCAGTCTCAACCGACGGCGCCCATTCACGAACGTGGCGTGTGGATCAGCACCATCCAGCTCAACCATTTTTTTAGGGAACCGAATGATCCAACACACACGTCACCACCAGTGAGACAGTTAAGTGAGCATGATAAGTCGTTACGGGTATCTAGTCAGAAGCCCAAAGACTGACAACGAGTCTTACCAACGCATATCTTGTTACCCAATAACTGGGTCGTGGAGGTCAGTTAGGCAGTCGCTCCATCTAAAATACTGGTATTCAGCTGCATCCGGTTAGGCTGGAAGCCGACCCCAACATAGTTATGAAAAGGCCAGGCAGATTGATTGTACTACGATGACTATAGAATCAGTAACATGTCGCACCACCAGTTGAACCCTGCGCAAAGAAACCGAAACCTCACGACATATCAAGACAAAAATGGCGGGATGAGTGATTCTGGTCCCTGGTGGTACTAGTTCTGGCCGGTGATAATGAAAATTGGAAACACGTGGCAACTTATCAACAACGTTTGCCCTACAGAGGAACAATACCTTCTGGCTTACAATTATTACTTATAATATGTAATATACTGCTCCAATGCAGTAATATAAAAATAGGTAGATAGCTACCTATGATTATATTCGTTCTACCTTAGCACCTACCTACCTCCTACTTGTGTTAATTCGGGAATCCATAAGCTTTTGATTTCTATCGGAAGAATAAAGAAACATATCGACTATAGAAAATTAAGGTTCTCGGTTTTAATATAAGTAGGTAGGTAATTACTTGTTAGATAGTTTACTTTTTCCTTGGCCTGGTGGGTTCCTTTAGTACCGCTTTGACACGGAACCCTAGAAAATAGATACAGCAACTTTAGCGGAGACTGGAAACTTGCTGCTAAAGGTAACCTACCACAGATATTCGTACCTTCCTACGTATGTATGTACCTACTTATATTTCTGTGGGGTGTGTTCTTGGTGCGTGATTTTGTTGTGTCGCAGTCTTGCAGGATTACGTGTTTGATAATCTTCATAAATATGAATAAAAATTAATTGCAGTTCGCCCGAACCAATTTTTAAAGGAAAAAGAAAATGGAAAATTCGGGAAAACTGAAAAGTGAATTTTCTATGGGAGTTTTGTATGAATTATTGATATTTGGAGAGGACAACGTCGGTCTGGCTCAGTTCGTCATAAATATGAATGATACCAACCCGATATTAAGATTGACTTTTTATATAGGGTTTGATAACTTTCAGAATTACCTACCTAAATATTTGAAAATGTCAAGAAACCCAATTAAAAAATTCTAAACAAGCACACTTTGCAAGCAGTCTGATGCAGTTGGTGGCAGTTATTTTAGTTAAGGAATATACCTACGAGGTTACGAGGTAGTCGTCGGCGGCGACTTCTGAGCCTGTCGTCTTTCGATCAATAGGGAATATGCATGTATTTTTTTTTATTCGATAGTTTACATTGCCATATAATAGTTTAAAAATATTTCAACGCCAAAATAGTTATTTGTGCAACAAGAGAGCAAAGTCGTTTTTTGCTGCGAGTGCTGATTTTGAATCCTGAGCAAGCGAAGGATTCAACGATTGAATCACGAGCGTAGCGAGTGATTCTAAAGTTGAATCCTGAGTGTGGCGAGGGATTCAAAGGCACGAGATGCAAAAAACTTTGCTCTCGTGTAACACACATACCTAACTTTTCACTTCAGCAGCGAGAACACTTTAGGAGATAACATAATAAACAGGAATAGATTGAAATAACTATTTATTGTGAATCAAAATAATTAAGATTGTAGGTAGAGGTATCAATTCAATAAAATGGAACATTTTAAAAGTTAAAAGTAAAATTACTGCAATACTGCAAATTAAAAGTAACCCGCTCTTTTATTTAAATTAAGGCGTGTTCGGAAATAGCACCCATGATATTTTATTATTCAAAATATATTACGTAACATTATTGAAACAAGAAATAAATATGTACATGTTAAATATCAGTTTTATTTGCAGTAAATACTTATTTTCGTTTAAATACAACAATAAGTAAAAAATTTAATAAATTACATTAAAAGACATAAATTATCTTTTTGAAAAATTTCTTTAGTTAGTACGAAATTCCGAACGTGTTTGTCTTTGAGGTCGAATTCAAAATCGGAACTTCGAAAGGGCTGGTCTTTGTCTCTCTCTCTTTCTAATGGCGGGAAAGAGATAGAGTGTGAATGTTTCGAATTGTATGATTACCCAAGGATGAATAAGATATTCGCGGCTTTCTGAAAAAAAAAAATTAAAAAGTTACTTGGTCTCACTCAGTGAGCAAAATCGCATTTTGCTCACTGATTTCAGGCAGCAAAACCTACATGTTTGAGCTACTGAAGTGAAAAAGGAATTAAAACTACTTTAGAAAAAGTTAAAAATAGCGAACCGAGACGGGCACCTTAAACGCCCTCCATTTTGCCGCGTTAGGTGTGACATAGTGACGTCAGTCTATGACATTGACAAGGGACTGAATCACAAACACATTGAAATGTATTGTTGTCAGAGAATATTTTACGTCACATTTGCTATGATCAATGGCGTCGCTTTTCAAATATTTGAATTTTCCAGTTTAATTGCACTTTTAAAAATTCATCTCTTGCTCAATAAATTATAATCAAAAATATTGATGGAGGCAATTTATTCCTTATGTATAAGTCACTCGTACTTGCCAGATAAGCTTATGAAAGTGAAAACCATTGTCGTGCCAATAGTAAAGAACGGACTATCGACGGAGACTGCCATCATGTACCTACATGGCAATCATCATGTGACTGTATTATGCTGGTAGGAAAACACCGGTCAATGCATGTTTTCTGGACTTATCGAGGGCATTTGACCTGGTGTTATACGATATCTTGTGGGAGAAATTGCGAAAGGAAAGCAGCGTTTACTGCACTGTTATTTCTTTATTTAAGTTTTGGTACGAGAATCAGACGAACTATGTCAGGTAGGGACCGTGGGGTGGAACTCTGATGTGTATGGGTTTAAGTGCGGGGTGAGGCAGGGGGGTATTAACTCACCTCGTCTCTTTAACCTTTACATATACAGCTGATTGTTGAACTCAGCAACACCCGTAGTATAGGTTGTCACATTGACGGAGTTTGCATTAACAATATAAGTTACGCGGACGACATGGTGCTGCTGAGTCCATCAATAAGCGCACTCAGGCGGCTTGTTAAGATGTGTGAAGACTACGCGGTCACTTAGGAACACAGGTACAATGCAAAAAAATGTGAATTATTGGTATTAAAGGCGGGCACCAAATGTAATACTACCGTGCCAGATGTGACCATAAATAATACTCAGTTATCTAGAGTAACAAAATTTAAGAACCTGGGTCACTGGGTCACTCATGATCTGAATGATGACGTGGACATAGAAAGGGAACGCAGGGCGATGGCTTTCCGAGGTAATATGCTGATCCGCAGATTTGCACGCTGTACGACGTAAATCAAAATAACCCTTTTCAGAGTATACTGCCAGTCTTTTTACACGTGCAGTCTGTGGTTCAAGTTTACGCTGAGGGCATAAAACGCCCTGCGTGTCCAGTATAACAATGTATTCAGGATGCTGTTGGGTCTACCACGCTTTTGTAGCGCTTCCGGGATGTTCACCGAGGCCAGGGTTGACAGTTTTCATGCCAGTATCCGGAAACTGTGCTTCTATTCTCGGTAGAATACGTGCTAGCACCCACAGAATCTTGAGTGTATTGTGTGAGAGGTCGGACAGCCCCATGCTGACCCACTGGATACGGCTGCACACGTAGGTGTCAGTTGTTTCAATTTTGTACATAGTGTGGTTTTTACTAACATTAGGTTAAGGCCTTCACTAACAACTTATGTATTTTGTAAATCCGAAATAAAAATATTATTACATATTATTATTAGTTTTATATTTGCAAATTTCGGGACCATGGATCCGTCCTTTGGAAGGCGTATGAGGGGCCGAAGCCAACTCGCAGAGGCCAGTTAAACGTTTTGCATGAAATGAGTCACCAACCGACGATTATCCCTGTATGCACTATGCACCCAAGGGCAACCCCCGATTGGTGAAGGACTACCGCAGAACATAAAAACAAAACATATTGGGCTATGAGTTTGGGTGGCTATAGTGGATTGGTTACCTTGAACTATGGAAGAACTATGTCCCCTGCCTGACCAATGTTCTATAATATACACGGATAAAATGGCAGGGGCGACTTGCACAGGCAATAATGGGCCCCCGGAAACTGTCGCTAGCACATTGTGACGTTGCGACAAGTGGGCAACATGTCCTGAGGATTACAATTCTGATGTAAAAGTTTAATTAAAAAAATTGACCCTTATTTGAATCAAATGCTTATTCCCTATTCCCGGCTCCCGGGTCATAGTGTCCGTTTTTTTCCCACTTAACCCATTCCATGCCAGTAACGCACTCGTATGCGTTTTAGTGTTTTTTATTTGTGTGCCTACAACGCACCCGTACGCGTTTCGTGTATGTTTCACTAAGGTGTAGTTTTTTCATAGTGCGTTTCATTAAATGTTGCCATTTTTTTATTAACCTCAATTTAGATTATATTTCTGATATAGCAACACTGTTACGGTAGTAATAGACAATGAAAAATTTGAATAGGCGTCAGTTTTCGTACTGTGATTTTTGCTAGTAATGTGAATCAAGTTTTTGCAGTGATTTATGTGATAACAAGTAAGTAAATGTGATTATTTAATCAAATTTAGTCATTTAATTATTACAATAACGTTATTTTAAGTCTACTGATAATATTTTGGATATTATTTAGAGATCAAAACATACCAACGATAATGGTGCGTTCAATGGCATTTATGAATGACTTTGTTCGTGGATGGCGTTATAAATCGACATTAATCGGTCACTCAATATTACCTACTACTGTTATTATAACTTAATTTTATTACTTGAGATATTTTACTACAGTCATCGTATTACATACCTACCTAATGGTATTCACCGTTGGCAAAAAAAAAATAATGGTATGAATTTTGTAAAGCTTACTAGTATTTTCGTCTTTTCTAGGTATTTTTGTTTACTGTTCAAGTATGGCAAACAATAATAGAGGTCGTCGCTTGGTTGAATTATCACTTAATATTGCCGAAGGTACTTCACAAGCTAGAAAAAGTAATTCACAAGATAGGTGAGCTATAATACAGACAGTTGATCTTTATATCTATTTAATATCAATATAATGTTTTTATTATTACAAACCCAGCAAATCGGATGACAAAAATGTTTCAGAGTTAAAAGTAGCACATCAGGTTTAAAGCGGAAAAGGGCAAGATCTTTAAATACGGCAGTAGAAGTGGAACCTAAGAATATTCGGCGAAACTCTATTGAATCCCGATGCTTAAAATTGCCATACCCACATTATTTTCAAAGGTACACATGAATTTCCTACCTTCAGTTTTGAGAGTATTTTTAAGTTTCGATTTTCAATAATATTTTGTTGTTTCAGTAAACAACAACTATTCAATCAGTCTCCAGTACTTTGCACATCTTCTAGTGGCGTAGTTAAAACTTGGTCTGTCGAAAATGTGTCAGAATTATATTCAACTTCGAAGGCGATTGTTATCGATATGGTAGCCCAAGAAGACTGCGAAAACAAGACTTCACCAACTGAAATTAATTCTGTAACCTCGTGTAATGAACCTTCCACCTCCTATAATGAACCTTCCACCTCATATAATGAACCTTCCACCTCATATAATGAACCTTCCACCTCATATAATGAACCTTCGACATCGTTCGAAAACATTGGAATGTCATTGTCTATCGGAAAAAGCAATAAACGATGTGTAAGAACAAGAGGGGGACACGTAGGAAAAACTTTAAGGGACGGAAACAATTTGAAACAAAAATCAGATACTGAAACAGATGTAGCTGGCCAAGGAAAAAGTCGAAGAGTTAAAACTAGAGGAGGTTCCGCATCTTCTAACAATCACCACTTAAGAACTGCTCGTGACTTGTGTCAAATGCAAAGTGTAAAAATGCCTATTGAGGAGCAGCTTTCGGCAATGTTAAATGAAAATGATGATGGTGCCCGAGAAAATAACGCAAGTGACCAATTTCAGGCGCAACAACTTTCAGATCAACAACTTTTGAACATACTTGAAGCTTCTGATGAAAATTTCGATGATGAGGTTCTAGATGAAGACTTTCTTCACAATTTTGAAGATTGTGACTCAGATGATGATAATATGATACCAACTGAAACTTTAGTACCTCCAACTAGTGATGGCGAGTATTTAAATTGGTCAGACCAATCATATCCCATAAAAGATATTCCTTTTGAAGGAAATCCAATGGGATTAAACGTACCACTAGAAGCATCTGAACCAATCAACTTTTTTAACTTAATTATGACTGATGATTTAATTCAGGATATAATTGAAAAAACCAATCGTAATGCAAGCAATATACTTGCAAAAAGCTTACCAGGGAGTCGAATACAATATTGGAAAAATGTTACAGTTTCAGAGTTCAGAGTATTTCTGGGGTTACTTTTCCATATGGGTACGATAAAACTAAATAGGATACAAGATTATTGGAAAAAGAACAGATTATTTAACCTATCCTGTTTTCGTGAACACATGAGTCGAAATCGTTTTTTACTAATTCTAAGAGCAATGCACTTTGAAAATTTAGAATCAGGGGATAACAAATTGGCGAAAATTTCACCTTTGGTAATGTTTTTCAATAATAGGATGAGAGAAATATACAATCCTTTTCAGAATTTATGCATTGATGAGTCCCTTGTATTGTGGCGTGGTCGACTAATATTTAGACAATACATAAAAAATAAGAGCAATAAATATGGTATAAAATTATATATTTTGACCGATGCAAACGGCATTATACTAAAACAAATAGTGTATGCCGGCGCAGGAGACCCAATTGTAGGTGGAGTGAATCATTCCTCAAAAGTGGTTTTAAATCTATTACATGATTTTTTAAATAAAGGCTACTCTGTCTATATGGACAATTTTTATAATTCTGTAGATCTGACAGAAAAATTATTGTCTGAAAATACTTACTGCACGGGAACATTACGATTGAATCGAAAAAATAACCCAAAGGACGTTACCACTAAAAAGTTAAAGAAAGGCGAATTTGTCTCGCAGTACCAACAAAATGGTGTTTGTGTCATGAAATGGCGTGATAACAGAGATGTTACTATGATATCATCACAATTTAATTCGCAAATGATTACTACCACTACAAGAAGAAATACAGAGGTGTCAAAGCCTAAAATGGTCGTCCAATATAATCGTAACATGGGTGGTATTGATCATCAGGATCAAATGATAGCGTACTATTGCTGCGAACACAAGTCTATCAGGTGGTACATAAAATTGGGAATCCACCTATTCCAGCAAATGATGTACAATTCATTCACCTTGTCTAATTTGTTTTCTGGCAATAAATTAAGTTACTACGAATTCAGGCAATCAATTATAGAAAATTTACTTCCCGAGAAGGTTCAAAATGTGGAAGAGTCCGCAGCAGAAGGAGTAGTACTTAGCACTATTCATGTAATTCAGCCTTGCCCACGGAAGGGAAAATCAATGCGCAGAAGATGCAAATACTGCTGGGAAGTTAATAAAATACGTAAAGACACACCATTCTTCTGTCCAAACTGCCCTCAGCAGCCTGGGTTTTGTATTGTTGATTGCTTCAGGTTATACCATAAATATAGTGCATGAGCTCACGCACACATAAGCATTCACATACAAACACACACACACATTCTATCAGAATACATTACACAATATTTTAGCATTTGTTTTATATTTTTCACATAACTATAATTATGAAAATACCTACTTATATTATAATTATGAAAAATGAGAATTAAAAGACTGATTTGAATTAATATAAGTATTTTTATTTTTGTACCTACACCCTAACAATTTAGATTCTTTGTTCATGTTTCGAATCGTGCATAAAGCCATCCACTATATACTCTCAAAGGTGCGTTCTCGGATCTCGCGAAAATCTTTATTCACCTTGTGCCACCCACGCACCATATGCGTTTGGTGTTTTTTTTCGTATTTATCAACAATTTTTATTAATATTATTATTAATTACACCATGAGTAATCTATTTTGAACCATAATACACAATAAAAACTTATGGCACCTGGTCAACAATTTTTTTTTAGAGGTGGCATCGAATGGGTTAAGATTGTAGGTACCTATATTATAAAAGCAGGGCTATTTAATTTAAAAAAAAAACAAAAAAGCTTTACCTATTGTTATATTTATATAATAACTACATTCATATAATCAATCTTTAATAGGCGAATCATTTTTCTCATCGCCGAATTCTTCAAGCGACAGTATATTTGCTTGTCCTTCTAAGGGCAAATCTTTGTAGCCCTCGACCTCGTCTATGGCGGAGTAAACTGCTTTCTTTTCGATCTTCGCTAGAATCTTCTTGTCGTGAAATGAGTGGTTGTGAAGGTTCGCCCTGGTGACGAAGGAAGTTGTTAGTATTATAGATTTTGATAAGTTTAAAGTAGTCAAACAAAGGCCCACTGGCACCACTAATCACTAAATGCGTCTCTGTTATCTTCAAACGATCAACAGAAACAGAACATTTAAAATACATAACATCACGCCTGTCTTCTCCGAAGGGTTAGGCAAATGTGCAACTATAGTACACCCACCAACAGGGAGCGAGCCTATTGTGTTAGCGGTTAACGTATTTAGCGATTTGTTGTGCAAACGGGCCTTATAGCTAGATTTACAGACGGCACTTGACTTTGCTTTGCTAAGTAAGCGATTCATACGAATATGAACTTTGTTCTTATCCGGTTAATGTTCATATTCGTATATAAGCAAATGTAAGCAGAGCAAGCGTTTCATAAGAATATGAACACTAAGTTCAAGTCGAATATAAGTAAAGTAACGAAAAGTTAAAAGTTTGTTGTCACAAGAATTTGGTACATAGATACAATATTTATTCATTTTTACCTATGGTAGGTACTGAAACTAATACCCAACTGAGCCAGGGTCTGTATAATTTTGGCAACCAGCCTCAAACGTGGAACATTATAAGGAGTTCGTGTCAACGTGAATGTCGTGACGTAAATTATTATAGCATAATAGGTACTTGTGAGTGTGGGTGAGAGCGCGCGTTTACGTGTGTGTTTATGTGTGTGCGTGTGATGTGGTACGGTGTGGTGAGGTGTCAATGTAAATGTGAAATTGTGTGTTATATGATAACTAGATTTGTAAAACATAGGTGTAAATAAAATAAGTACAGTGACCACCACGGTTTGCCGGTAAAGGCGTACACATATTTAAGTACTTATTTTAGTACCTAACAGTATAAAATGTGTGTTAAATGACAATAACTGTCAAATTACTATTTTTTTATGAGATCTGTCAAAGCTAAATTCTGAGTTCTAATTCTAAAACAATGATGAGTAACAATTTTGGGAACAGAATTTTCTTTATGAATATGTTTATTAAATTTGAAAAACATGAAATTTCTTATACATTATGTATTCAATACAAGGTATTCAATCAAGATATATTTAAACAATGACTGAGATAACCATATTCATCAGCATTTAATTAATCAATTCTTAATTTGTATATTTATCCACATACTTTGCATTATCGTCTAGTTATTCCTTAACATAATAATACAATTAAATGAGTTACAAAACTTTTTTTTAAATAATTTAATTGGGGGTTTCTCTACTAGTCTTCGGTATTTTATTATAAATTCTGGGTGCCATGCCGAGAAACCTTTTTGTGTAAATATCTCATAGTAACGACGTGTTAACTTCAGTGTCTCAAAGTGTAAGTTTGATTTTAAGAACACTGCTCTCTCATAAATGTACATACATGGTAGGGTTAGCAACTTAAACTTTTTGAAAAATGGCAAGCAATTGTCAGTTGATTTTAGCTTAAAGACAGATCGTAAGCATTTCTTTTTATACATTTTATAAGAATAAAGTTCATATTCATAATAGTTTACCTTCAATTAGCAAAATAAAGTAGGCAAGTTAACAAGAAACCTGGGTGCAAGAAAAGTGACTCGAAATTACCGTTTATGCGGGAATCGAACCCGCGATACGTTGCATTAGGTCAGCAGGCAATCTCTCAGCAACTGCCATCAAAATATCATACAGATTTTCTGAATATTAAGTTACACACTCCACTCACCTATTGAGTACGACGTTCCCTTTAGTAACCAAGAATGCTGTACACTTATTGTTTCTGTAGTCGACACAGCGCCACCTCCGCAATCCGGCGCGGGAGGTCGTTGAATGCAGGTTGTATATGTATCTGTTTAGTATCACTTGCAACGAGCCTCGTATTGACACCGTAAATTGTAGATTTGATGATGAAGCTGGGAACAAATGAAATTGTGTGAGAAGACCAGCCACATTACAATATTCTCTCTCTAAACATAACAAACTAACTACTACTTTTGCATAATTTATTTTGTGAAGGCACTCATATCCCAACATGCTTGCTCTTTTTTTCTTCATCAAAATAATGACTATATTTTTTTGTCTCATTCTCATTCTTGAAATAAGGCTGTATCAAAAGAGGCTCAACGAGTAACTAAAAATATTACGTTTAGAGCGCGTTTTGGGTCCAAACCGTCCTTCACGTCATTTTCGCTACCTTGCGACTCGAACTATTTCACGATTTACCAAAACGAGTGAAGAAGTTAAAATAAATACTGTCAATTAAAAAAACCTTACTTTTATCTTTATTATTATCTTGAACAAGGTTATCTTTAGTGTCAATAATTTTGAAGTCCATTTCATCATTGTCGTCCTGAGCGCCGGATTCGTCCATTAGATCACTGAAGTCGTGATGATGGTCATCTTGATGTGTACTGACTGGCGCTCTCACGCTCACAGGTAGGTTTATAGAAGAGATTGATGGTAGCTTACTAGGCCTGTTTAAAAGTATATAATATTAGTAAATTTTTATGTGACTGTGCTTACATTGACGAAATAAATTAGTCTTTTAGATTTCTTTTTTTGTCAGGTAAACTTACGTAGCATGGTCCTGTTTTATAAAAACTTTTCTTGCTGATGTAGGTAAATTGACCTGCAAAAATAAATTATATTACTATTAAAGGAGATTAAAATTATAACACGCCACACAATGTCAATGAAGCATGCTCATCGGCCACATTTTTCATTTCTTTAAACCACAGATGTCAATTGATCAATGAACATGCATGGGGTGGGGCTGGGTGTTATAAGTATACTGTGGCCTTTATTCTGCTACTATTTCAATTACTCATCTTAAAGAAACTTTGTCTTTGGAGTTTTGTTTTAAATTATTTGCTTACCTGTGGTATAATAGGTTGAAGTACCTGTGATCCCATCTTGTCTGTAGAAGGCGTTCCCATTCTCTTTGAACCACTGACAACGCATATTTCACTGTCATCCGAATGCGGCATGTTTCCAGACACTCTGACTGGTAGACTTTGTTGCGGTGTACCCTGCAACAGGTAGATTTATGGAGATTATAAGCCATTAATTATAAGATAAATAGAATATAACATTGTAAATTATAAATAAGTATTTTAAAGTAAATAGGAATAGGACTGGTTTGGTCTATGGGTAATCCAAATCAAATAACAGCCAATGTACCTATCACTTTCAAACATCAATCAACTGAATTTACCAGTTATTGTTGATTTCAGGATAAAAGATAATTTGTTTCTCATAAAACTCAATGAATAGGTATGCTGTCTTTTTAAAAACTTTTTGATAATTTTTCATCATAATAATGACCAGATTGATTGTTCTGCTTGCTAGATTCAATTATCCAGAAAAGTAATACTTACAATATTCTCAAGTCCTCTGATGTGTAGTGACTTTGCTGTTTCTGCAAAGGATGAAAGGCAATCAGCTGGTACTACTACTTCTCCTGTATAAATGTATTCTAGTAGCAAACACAGTGTGCGATGCGCAACATTCTGGAAAACATATATAGAACTCATATTAGACCAGACTTTGTACCATCATAACAATGTCTTTTACTTTAATACAACCATATCAATAACTGGCTGCCAAGAACTCTTACATACTTTACAACAAGTAAGCACATCATCAACTACTTGTTAACAATAACAGACATTAATTAAATCAAACTATTTCAGTCATAAAATTAGCGCTGTTAATAGACACAAAATAACTTTAAGAGCTGTACTTGATTGCAAACTACACACTTAATGACAAATTTAGAGAAAAGTTTATATTGTCCAGAATATTAATTAAAATCATCTTGTGTCACTTACATTTAGGAATATAACTGGATGTTGACAAGGTGCGGAAGTCATAAGGCCCTTTAGATAAGGACTAGCCAGTGCCACTAATACTTGGTGAACTTTCACAAAGTGTCCATCGGCTGCTATAGTCATATCTACAAATTCTCCATTCTGAAATATGTATGAACACAAATGAACCCAATTTACATTCAGGCCCTATAATAATGTAAACAATACAGGATACAGGCTACATTAGAACATTTTATCATAAGTTGCCTAATAATTTGGTATTGAGAGATCAAGCTACGATAAACTTCATATGTTAGGATTACATTAAAACGATCAAATACAAGTTTAGATAGAAAAACAGTTTATTTTACCTGTTGCAAAGCACTAAATCCACTGCAAATGCTGGACTTGTAAGAATCCCAGGACAGCGAGAACTGTGACTGTACCATCTTATGTGGAGTAACAATGTAAGTCCACTATACTTAATACTAATGAGAAATTAAAGACACAAGTTAATTAATATACAAGTTTTTGTTAATAATTGTTTTCATCAAAATATAAGCGTTCAATTACTCCTCGAGAAATTCACACAGATGAAAAATAATTAAAACAACTGTCACTGTCAATCAGGGTAATCAGTGTGAATGTTGCCATTTTCCTATATGTTTATTTCAGAATTTTCAGACACACTCGTGCCGATTCTCTTGTACGAGGGCTGCACTAAAAGTATCGGGAATGGAATATTTCCACTGTTCCTGGCATATTAAAATCTTTTTAATTGAAAACTCCTTGGTTTTAAAAATCGAATACCATTTATTTATTTAAAAAAAGATTCTCGGTCTTGTCACAAGGTTTTGTCAAACTTGTTTAGTCGTTGAGAAAATGGAATTGACTCGAGAAAATTCAAGAGCGATGATTTATTATGACTTTCGAAGTGGTTTAACACAAAAACAGTGTGTTGACCGGATGATTTCTGCATTTGGTGATGTTTATCGCTGGTTTGCTGAATTTCAACGTGGACGTGTCAAGCTCAGTGATGATCCCCGTCAAGGTCGTCCAAAAATGCAGTCACCCAAGAAAACGTTGATGCTGTGCGTAAGCTGATTGAGGAAGATCGACATGTGACATACCGCGAAATTCAGGCAACTTTAGACATTGGCATGAGTCTAATACAAAAAATCTTGCATGAACAATTAGGTGTAAAAAAGTTGTTTTCCCGATGGATACCGCATTCGCTCTGTGAAGAGCAAAAAGCGGTTCGCGTTACTTGGTGCGTCAGAACTCTCGAAAGATTCCACGCAGGATCCTCAAATGCTGTATACAACATCGTATCAGGTGACGAATCCTGGATATACGCGTACGAACCCGAAACAAAAAACCCAGTCACGAGTTTGGGTGTTCGAAAATGAGTTAAAGCCAACAAAAATTGTTCGTTCACGGAGTGTTGCAAAAAAAATGGTGGCCACGTTTGTCTCCAAAACCGGCCATGTTACGACTATTCCTCTTGAGGGACAAAGAACGGTTAATGCAGAATGGTATGCTAGCATTTGTTTGCCACAGGTCGTTTCTGAACTCCGTAAAGAGAACTGCAACCGCCGCATCATCCTCCATCACGACAATGCGAGTTCTCACACCGCGCACAGAACAAAAGAGTTTTAGAACCAGCACCCTAATTACGTAACACATTATCTATCACAATCTGAATCATTTTGAAGCCTATTGTTAATCCATTGCTTCATATGTTCGAAAAATTTGTCTGCTCAACAACGGAAAAAACGCAATGAATGTTATTGAACTGCCAAAATGAAACCCATTCTTACTGTTAGTGTGTTACGTAATTACCCCGCTGATCTCGCATTGTATAGGATTTCCATATAATCAGCTGATACTGGAAAGGTGTAGCTTGATATGTAGCCGTGTGTACACCGAACTAAACTAACTAAAGTATCACAAAAATTCCTTACTTTTGGCTATGAGAATCTTCTAAAAAACAAAACTCTAAATTTAAAAATAATTTTAACACAACTAAAATCGAATTTGACAATCGCGACTCCACGTGGTAGGTACTTGTTTGCCCTACCCCATGAATTTTCTTTTAGAGCCAGATGCGCGCAGGGGGGGCAGCCCCAACGTGTTTCCTATGGAATTTTTCACCATTTGTATGGAAAATATGAAAAATGATTACCTACATGTTGAGTTTTAGGGGGTTATGGCGTTTATAAAGGGAGTCGAAATTTTCATTATTTTTGCGATACGACACACCATTTTCGAGATTTAAGCAGAATAAAAGAAAAGGAAGATACAGTACTGTTTTTGCATCGAAGTCGAGGTGTTGGTTTGAATTTTAGTTCATGACAACTAATTTTATTCCACACCTTTTTAATCGCGATTAAAAATAGTCAGATTTATTTAGTCTATCACAATTTTAGGTGAAAAACTTAAATTCAGAATAGCAAAATTGCCATTTTCACTTAATTAATAACTTAATGCCATCATAGTGCTGTCAAATTAAAATATAGTTAAGTTGTGTCACTTTAATCTATTTCAGAATAGGAAATCATCGATTTACAGGAATAAACAAAATTTTGTTGATTTTTAGTCTAGTTTAGAGGCCTTTGTGACAAGAGAATCGGCACCAATGACTTCTATTGCGCGACTACTCAGCTTGAAAAGTTCGACGTGGATCCTGGGACTCCAACCACCGAGCTAAAATGTCGGCACTGAAGGACACATTTTTGAACTATCTTTCAGAAGAAACGGAGGAACTCAAGATTCAAGATGGAACAAAGTTAAAAATTATTTTCAATAATGTGTCACCTAACGTTTACTCGTTCATCAGAGTTCTCCATTGATCAAATACGGTGATATTTAGTTAAGAACCCAACAATTATAGGCTTGTGTCAATTCTGCCAGTTTTCAGTAAGGTGTTTGAAAAGTTAATGCCCAATCAAATGTTAGGTACGTCACTTTAATAAACATTCCATTTTTCATGAACAACTGTACGGTTTCACCAAAGGCCGTTGTACCACTGACGCTAGTGTCACCCTAAAAAAGAACATTTTTAACGCCTGGGAAGAAGGACAAGATGCCATTGGAATCTTTTGCGACCTCTTTAAGGCGCTCGATTGCGTAAACCATGAGACACTTCTACTGAAACTAGAGTACTGGGATTAGGAACACAGATCTTGATTTACTAAGATCATACCTATGCTCTAAGTACCTACCTACCTGAAAGATAGAAAGGTTAAAGTTCAAGTAAACGGCATGAACTGGTCTGAAATTACAATGGGCGTTCCTCAAGGTTCGTTATTGGGTCCATTCCTCTTTTTAGTTTACATTCATGATTTACCCCAATGACTGCAGAATCAACCGAAGATGGTGTTATTTGCAGATTACACATCATTGATCTTTAAAATAGACCGACGATCACAAAATCTTGACGACGTAAATAACTCTATTCTTCAGGTCCAAGATTGGTTTACGGTAAATAATTTGGTACTACATTAAAAAAAAAACAAATGCATGGATATGGATGCATTAGATTTAAATTACCTAATGTTAGAACTCGCGAATGTGCCATCATAATGAATGGAGAAAAACTCGAATTTATTAATCAAGTTTTCCTAGGAATCACGCTAGAAGAGAAATTACAACGGGGACTCCTTATAACATCTCTTGCGGGGCGGCTAAGCTCGGCCGCTTATGCTGTTAGAAAGATAACACGGTTGTAGAAACAGAGCGTTTGGTCTATTTTAGCTACTTCCACAGCATTATGTCCTAGGGCATTTTACTGTGGGGTCGGGCTGCTGACGTTGAATCCATTGTTATTTTGCAAAAGAGAGCTGTCAGGGCCATTTACAATCTATGTCGCCGCGAATCTCCTAAGGAACTACTTAAAAAGCTTAATATTATGAAGGTACCTGACCAATTCATTTATGAAAATAATATGTATGTAAGAAAAAATCTACATCTTTTTAATAAAATAAGTGATAGACATAATTTTAATACTAGAAATAAAGATAAAATTGATCATTGAACCATTTTTCAGATTATCTAAAGTACCTACATACCTCTTTTATGGGGCACTGTGTTATATGTTACAACCAAATACCTTGTGATATATTGCAATTACCTACATGTTTTTTTTTTTAACTCTTACTAAAAGTACGGTTTGTAAACATTACCTACTCTTAATTGTTAAGCTTTCTGGCTGGCATACGTCGACAAACTAACTCCTATTAAGTACTAGGTATATGAATAGTCAAAAGACCTAATCTAACCTATCCGAGTTACATAAATTATTGAGCTCGCTCTTGCATCCAGTTTTCTTAGGAAGATCACCAAAGATCACTACCGCACCAGCTATGCGAAAAATCAATCAAGTAGGTTTTAAAAAAAATCACAAAGTATAATTAATTATAGTATTGTTTTTAAAGTAGAACATCTTTGTTTGGAAATATCGATTTCTGACGACTGTTGCCGTAACTATGGTGACGTACCTAACATAAACTATATTAATTCTGATGTTTTTATAGTAAGTAGAATAAACAAAATCGGTAAAAAAAGCTGTAGATGCATTGCTAAATTGAGGAGCGTTTTCACAAAGCGATACATCAAATTTTATATTTTTTTATTTATTTAACGGCAATTTCATTTAACGTACTATATCTAAACCCTAATAAATAAATAAATTACAATATTGAAAAATAAATTATTTTACGATGTATCGTTTTGTAAAAACGCTCCTCAATTACTAAAACGGCGTCGGGATGGGGTGGGGGCCTTTAATGTCAAGTGCCTAGAGGGCCAAGTCCGGGCTTGAACATAACATACTTTTAGTTTTAGCTAACTACCATCCGCATTGTTTCTCGCTCTCGGGAATAGGTTCGAGTTTCAGCGAAAATGCATAATTGCATCGAACGCCAATATGCACATTCAATCATTTACCAAAATGTAGGCCAGTTACAATTATCATTTTACCATAGATTTACCAGTGTTTTGTGTTATAGTTATTTCAATATAGCTATTTATTGAATCACTATTCAGTATCTTTAATGATCATTATTCAGCTGCCTTTAAATTTTAGTTAGATTTACATGTTTTAATGGCACATACGCCTTTAAAACAAAATCAGTTTTGTTCTAAAAGACACCCTCCTTTAGAAATGCGTGACAGTTGTCCAGATAGATGAAGCAGACCTCCTGACCATTGCACTTCGTATATTTGAAAGATGTTATGTATATTATTCGTGTTTTAAATAATGTGAATGCTTGGCAGATACTTGCAAAGGTATAATATAATACATAAGATAGTTTTTCAACTACTAAACAGATACAAGATAGGTGGATAGACTCTTCATTCACTGACTATTTCCAAAGTCGTGAAATAAAACGTGTAATATAGAATATTTATTCAAAATATAGTGTAATAACATAACATAACATAGCACAGTATTCTTGGGCTTAACTTTGGATGCTAAGCTTCAGTGGGGCCCACATATAGATAAATTGTCAAAAAAGCTAAGCTCCGCAGCATACGCTGTTAGAAAAATTCGTAATTTAACCGACATAGAGACAGCCCGTTTAGTGTACTTTAGCTATTTTCATAGTGTTATGTCGTACGGTATTCTGTTGTGGGGAAATGCCGCCGACATTCAGACTATCTTTGTTTTGCAGAAAAGAGCTGTTCGATCAATTTATAAATTAAGTCCGAGACAATCTCTCAGAGACAAATTTAAGGAGATTAATGTAATGACTGTGCCTTCTCAATATATTTTTGAAAATCTTTTATATGCCCATAAAAATATAAAATTGTTTAAAAAATACAGTGATATCCATAGTATAAATACTAGGAACAAACACAAATTTGTTGTACCTACAACAAGGCTCAAGAAAATAGGTGGCTCATTCAGATGTCAATGTATACGCTTTTATAATAAACTTCCAAGCCACGCTCAAGATCTAAGCCTTAATAAATTCAAATCATTCATTAAACGTAAGTTGTGCCAGAAAGCCTTTTATACCGTTAAAGATTATATTGAGGACAAAAAGGCTTGGGATTGAGTTGCTCCAATTTTTTGCATACTGAATGTTTTTTTTTGTTATTTTTATTTTTGCTATTTTTTTAATTTGTATTTTACATAAACTTTGACATTTGATAATTATTACATATAGAATGACATGACAATTTACTTTCTGAAGTATAACTTTATTATCAAATTATTGTGAATGTGAGGACTATGTGCGTCAGTATTTTTTTTTTCTTTTTTACTTTCTCAGGTAGTTTCAATGATGATCTGGCAGTTTGAGTGCTTTATGCGGCCTACCCAAATGTCCTTTCTTTGGTATTGTTCGTCTAATGGTTGAGCTCCTTAAGTTCTGAGTTGAGCTTCCCGATTACTGACAAATGCGTGCACTGACTGGACAGGTCCACTCAAATCTGTATGGTTCTTTCCTTAAAAGACCATTTCAGACACCAATCTTACATGGTCCTCAAATGATCTGACCAAGATTATTTCAGGATTTTTTTATACCTGTTGACATTGATGAATTTTTATAAATATATTGACATGAATATTTACTTTGTAAAATAGTATATTATTTTAATTATTGTGAATGTGAAGACTATGTAGATCATTGTTTTTTTTTTTTTCTTTCTTGATTAGTTTTAATCAAAGTCTGGCAGTTTGAGTAATTAATGCGGCCTACCCAAATGTCCTTTCTTTGGTATTGTTCGTCGAATCGTTGAGCTCCTTAAGTTTTGAGTTGAGCTGCACGATTACTGACAAATGCGTGCACTGACTGGACAGGTCCACTCATTCTGTGTGGTATTTTTTCCTCAAAATTACCATTTCAGACTCAAATCTACACGGTCTTCACATGATCTGACCAAGATTATGTCTGGACTTTAAAAGAGACTGTGACCTCTGAGTTTGTTTCGGCCTTTCTTCTCAGAGTAGTCAGATAGGAAACGCCGACCTCATCTAGTTTTAAAATATGATTGACGTGTAAAAGTGTTTGTACAAACCTACTTACAGAAATAAAATCATTTATCATTTATCATTTATCATTTAACCCGCATTATTCTGAGAGCCAGAAATTCGAAGATATGTGAAAGCCACCAACCCGCTCTGGGCCCGCGTGGTGGTTTCGGCCCAATGCCTCTCATAGAGGCCATTATAGGCTGATTATGTTTACGTATTCTAAGCATTTCTGAATGATCTCTGGTATTGGGTGGTAGCTAGGGTGACTGCTCAAGGTGAGTCGTACTCGTAGATGCAATATTGATGATAGACAAGGTGCTGTTTAGGTAGTTCTTTGTATCCCACTTTTTCTTCTCCTAACTTTAGGTTTTTCTGTAAATATGTCTTCAGCTTGCGATAATGAAGTAAATACTTTCTTCGATTTAAATTTCCTCAGTATTTTGGTGTCGTGGTTGGAGTGGCTGTGATCTTCCGACCTGTAAATGAAAATCAAGTATATGAATTAACTTGTTTTTATCCTGTCAAGTACCTTGAGTAATGAGACACGTGCAAATCAGTGGCGGACAAAGTGGAGGGGGGCGGCAGGGGCGGACCGCCCTGTGTCACGGGTCACGGGTCCCGGGGGTGAGGAGGCCCAAATCTTGTGAAGTAGATAGATACGTATCTTTTAATCACCTTTTAATCAAATCCTAAAAAAAGGCCAAAATATGTTGAGTAAGAAGCAGTTGGAGGCCTCTTACATATAATGCAAAATATAAATGCAGGGTTTTTATTTTTTCATGTACAATTTTTTACTGAATTAATGTACTTTGAAATTAGTTTGTTCAGAATCGTTTACTGAATCGATTTCTGTCATTTTTAATATAAGTAATTTTTATCCGAAAAATAATTAAAAGTAGTCAAAACAGACTAAAATGGACATAGTACCTAGTTACTACGCTAGACCCT
This sequence comes from Dryobotodes eremita, assembly GCA_917490735.1. Lineage (NCBI taxonomy): Eukaryota > Metazoa > Arthropoda > Insecta > Lepidoptera > Noctuidae > Dryobotodes > Dryobotodes eremita. The sequence goes on from OU823249.1 coordinate 11,887,123, forward strand.
TATATGTATACGTGTGCGACTGTGTGCGTGCGAGCGAAGATTTGTAATGTGACCACAGTTTTCTCCCACAAACAGTATAACTAATTTAACAAATAAACAATGTTTTATACATAGGTCACAGTAAAAATTCAGTGTATGTATTATCACTATAACATAATATTCTAATTGGGGTGTTTGGTAGTGTGCGTTAATTCCGGGACATGTTGTATATGTAACACCTACATTCTCTTATTCCTCAAACCAGTGGCGTAGCGTGGGGGGGGGGGGGCAGGGGGAGGGCATAGCCCCGGGCGGCATACGAAAGGGGGCGGCGGGAAGCGCCACGATCTTTTCAATTGGAAATTTAAAAAAAAAATTAACTCTCCTTCGCGCCCGCAATGTTACGTGCCAAGTGAAACCGCAAGGGTGCGAAAGAGAGAAAGCAAGATGAAGTCGAGTGCTGCCGAAGTGCTAGCGACAACCGTCCAACGCCCGGCTGGCCGGCGCGGCAGCGGCACCGAGATTTCCCGAACGTGAACCAACCAACAAGCGACAGCGGGTAATCAGTAATTCAATCAAACAAAACAATAATACTTCTTATTTTCATTACGCGAAGACTTATTGCACGCCTCATAAGCGAAGCGCGTGAGGTAGTGTTCTACTCTCGCCTTACAAAGAACAAGTAATTCCTTGAGCTAAAAATGTATCTATTGACTTCATATCGCACTTGTAGAATAATATTCACACACAAACGTCAAGAAAAAACACTAGTTTCAACACTCATGTTATTTTCAAAAGACATTTTGCTATTTCAAATAATGAAAAATCTGTAAAATATTCTGTGGACGTCCGTGTGTCTGTATGTATGGATCCAGGTGTGGTCACGATAACTCCCGAAAAACTTAACTAATCGAGTCCATTTTTTTTAAACGCTTCAGTATTATAAAAAACAAAGTCCTTTCGAAAATCACGGTCTAATTCAACGTAGTTTAATTGTAATTAGTAATATAAAAATACGACTGGACTATATATATTTATAGAATTGAATGAGATTATGAGGCGTGCACTTTTGGATTTACCAATTCTTTTTTCAGAATGAAATTGAACTACGACACGGTAATTCGTAGTAATAAAGTTACAAGTTTCATTTATTAGTAGTTTGGTCTTTATTTGAAACAAATAAAAATACATGTATTAAACCTACTGTCTTCGGGAACATCGTCGGGCAAGTACATAGGGGTAAAGGTAAGTAGATATTTCTTTTATTTTTTTCAAGAGATTTTAAATTGCACTTGTAATAAAATACTGACTGAATTAAAAACTATTGAGAATTGACAAAAAACATTTCGTGTTTTAGAGTATTTTCATTAAATTAATTTAGAATTGGAATTAAGAGGAGTAGGTAATTAAGAACTAAAACACGTTTTTAAACCTAAGAAAAGATTCTTTTAGGGTCAGTAAATAATAATAAAAAATATTTCGTTTTCTTTTCTTTTATAGCACATCTCTCGCATCCCAAAGGTTGCTAAGTGATCAGTACTATGTACAATTTCAGATCCTATTGTACACTCAATTGGCAAATAAATACTTGAATACTTGTTATTATTATTTATTGTTGTATGTACCTAGTGTTAAGTTAATAAAGTTATACCTTGTAAACATTCTGACATATTAAAAGATAAACTTCCTGTGGGTTTCTTGCGCCATTTCTTTCCATAGATGTATGTTCCTTCCGAAGCAGTGGTAGTTTATCTTGACTTTCAATAAGTTGTACGATGTACATTAGGTCCGTTGAATAAAATATTTAAACTTTAAACTAATAATTAAAATGGGGAGTGTGCGTCGAAAACTCACGCTACGCCACTGCCTCAATATTTTTTGTATAACTAAATCCAAAAAGTAACTCGGTCATAAAATTTTCAAGCTCGCTTCGCTCGCTCTTGTCATCATTTTCTTCTCATAATTGTCAGGCTTTTCTGTATACACAAGTCGGCAAAGTAACTCTAACCTGCACAAGCTGCACCCTAATTACGTAACACATTATCTATCACAATCTGAATCCTTTTTAAGCCTATTGCTAATCCATTGCTTTATTGTTAAAAAAATGTGTCTGCTCATCAACGTAAATAACGCAATGAATGTTGTTGAACTGTCAAAATGAAACCCATTCCTATTGTTAATGTGTTACGTAATTACCCCGCTGGTGTGCTAAAATTTTCGAGCTCGCTTCGCTCACTATTGCAGCCTACATTTTCTTCTATTCCATGGTTTCTGCATAAGACGACAAGAAAACCAAGCTTTCACAAGCAGTGTTCGGATTTCGTATTTCAAAAAATTACGAATTTCCCTACTAACTTTCATCCCGATTTAACCACTTTCGGAGATGAATTAAAAAATCCTTTCTTAGTGCTCACTTTCGTTGAATAAGGAACTCTTGTGCAAAATTTCATGATTCTAGACCCAGCTGTTTAAGCTGTACGTTGTCTGTCAGTGGATGGATAAAAAGATTTTTTATTAAGTAGATTACCTGTTAATGATATTTTCACTGTCTGTATCAATAAAAGCCGGACAATGAAGTTTTCTGTAGTCTACGCATCGCCACCGCCGCTTGCGACCTCCACATGAATGATGATGGCAGTAGTACATGAACCGGTTCAATAATAATTGCAAGGAACCACGGTTAGAAAGGGAGTAATGTTGTCCTTTGTCTGTAACAAATGTTGCTATTTGACGAACTAGAATGCAAATTAAATGCCTTAAATAAAACAAATCTCGCATTATATTAAGAAAATCAACAATGCATGTGACTATTATTTAAGTACGCACGAAAACTTCTCCTTAACAGTGCTTGAAATTAATAAAATTCACCCTAATTTTTTGCTCTGAAAGGCATGAGGTTGCTACTGCAAGTGAACTACAAAAGCTAGCAAAAGGATGAATAAAAATTTGAAAAATATTACTTTCCAGTAGCTAATTAACGTACTTAAGATAAATACCTACATACCTCTATCTCTTATGCTGGGTGCTATCGCTTTATCAGTGGAATGTACACTTGGAGGAATTTCATTTTGAATTTCTTTTATATTTCTATTCAATGTTAAGTTTTGCCAATTTTGATCACTGTTTATCAAAGCTTTACTTTGATTTTCTCCACTTTCACCTAATGGACTACTTGGAGATTCATCATCAGACATAGGTGGAAAAGGGTCTTGTTCAAAGTTATTTTTATTTTCTACTACATCTGCATCAGTTATGACTTGATAATTCATTAAATCATTGCAATGAGGAATAATAGGCTGTGTCTGAAGGTGTGTGGTGTTATTTTCATTAGGTATAACTTCCACATTAAAGTTGTCACTGTTAATTGTAATATGTGCTGCAAAATTATTATCAGGAGGTAGCGGTGGTTCTGCAATTCTGGAAACATAAATAATGAAATGTGCGAATGGATACTATCACACATTAAATTGTTGAGTTCAATATTATCTTGAAACAAAAAAGCCAATAGCCAGGCTTAAGATAGTGGAAGTTTAATTGTATTGTCATCTACATGACTAGTCAAGCCAATAGCCAAGTCTAAAGGAAGAAATATTATTATCTTGCTTTCAAAAGCACATACATGTTATAAATAGTAAGTATCACATGTATTTACATATACAGTACATACTTAAGATTACACATACAAGCTTTTAAAAGCAAGGCCTGTTTATAAGTATATGGTACCTTTCAACTGATTCATCCAGTCTTGTTGGTTGTGACTCGGTTTCTAGTTTCTGAAAAGTTAATGAATTTGTTTGCCCATCTTATCAATTAAGTAAGTACTCACCTATACTACCTACCTAATTTCATACAATGTATAAAACATACCTTTGGCAAATGTAAATGTTCAACCCCATTAATGTATAAGGCTTTGCAGGCATCAATAAAAGCAGGTGTTGAACCTGTTGGTATTTTCACTTCTCCGGTATAAATATATTCCAGTATGAAACTAAGCATTTCTTGAGTTATATTCTAAAATTAATGAAAATAAAGTTAAAAATATGTAAATAAATGTGCATTTGTGTCTGAATTCGCACTTGATTCTGATGAGATTCTTGTATGTGTGTACCATCAGGTAGAATAAAAGTTTGATCATCATATAATATGATATTATTCAACATAATAACATGTATTGTATAGTCATATTTTAAATAGTTTTAACCAATCAAAATAATTTCAACAGATTTTTGCAGGGAAAAATGATTTTCACCAGCTAATAGTTTTGAATGACATATAAAATATATCTTTGAAAATGAAGCCTATATACATAAATCTATAGCTATACAGGCTTCATTTTTCAAGTGGACGGGTGGTGAAAACCGAACCTATAAGAAATAGTGAAAAATACTTAAAGGAGTGACGGTGCCAATTAAAAATTTTGATAAAAGCTAAAACTGCATTGATTGATTTAAAAAAGTAACACATAAACTGTAATGTCCGGGTCCAACATATGTAAGTAATGTCAAATAGCAAACTAAAGGTAAGGGTAAGGTCAGAGGGGTTATTTTTAAGGGGTATAGGAAGTACAATTGATGCTTGTACCAATAACATCGATATGAGAACAAGTTCCCCTTAGAGGTAGGGTAGCCTAGTATTAATTTTAATTAAATTAATGAATTAATATACATGGTGTTCCTACTTACATTTAGAAATACAACTGGATGCGGACATGGAGCTGATTGTATCATTGCTTTAAGATATGGACTGGCTAGTGCCACAATATTTTGATGGACTTTTACTAAGTGGCCTTCAGCGGCTAGAGTCATATCAACGAATTCACCATTCTGCAATTTAATGAAAATAAGTCAGTTACGTAGGTAGTAAAAAGGGAAGCCCATATTCACCAGTAGGAAAACGTTAATCGGGTGATTCGATGACGGTTAATATTATGGCACTCCAAATATTAATTTTAAACCATTAAAACGTCTTCAAAACCATTCATAATAACAAAAATAAATAATTTGGTACTACCTGTTGAAAGCGCGAAAATCCTTTTGAAATACAATTTTTATATGACTCCCAACTAATACAGAATTGTGCTGCACTAGACATTGAGATTTGTGAGGAAAACATTTAAACGGAAAATACTGTTATTTAACGTTATTAAAAATTAACTCCAGAAAGAAAAAAAAAACTGAGTTTATCAAACATTTAAAGCACAACTGCACAATACACACACAAATGCACAGCAGTACCTAGTAATAGTTTGCCTTTTTGTTCGTTTCAGTTGTTTGACATTTTCACAATTTGACAAGTGTTTGACAATAACATTTTCTTGACAATCGGAAGTATAAAACTTTAAAGGGTAGGCCACTCATTTCCGACCAATTTTTAAGTTCCGACCCCGGTCACAGACTACTTAAAAAATCCGTGTAAAGAGCGCGCAAAATAAACTTGCGCGCGGCCGAAATCGGAACTAAAGTTTGCCGTCGTCTTGACGTTTATGTATATCAGGTGTCTGGGTTTCATGTCAAGAGTGTGCTGTTTTCCGTGTTTAACTTTCCAAAGTAAATAATCGCCATCATTATGCCGAAAGGAATTAAAAGTGCTGCCAGGGATATAATCTTCACTGCGTCGACGCAACGCACACACGACTGACTGCTGCCCCCGAGACGAAGCGGGAGAGGTGTACTCATTGTGACGCCCGCCGGAGCAGCATTGAGCAGCATGCGGCAGCGCTCAGTTGTTTGTGGCCTTATGGAAGGTGTGGTAATATGGGAGGAGACACGCAAGCTCATTTCGTTTTTTTACGTATTTTTTTATTCAGTTTTATTTGTAGTGTAAAATGAGTATCACTGAAGAAATTAACATGGATTACTTCATTGCATTAAATCAGGAAAGAGAAATTATATGGACTGTGCGTGAAACTCCCACCCGCGTAGTCATTAGGCGCGTCCCTAAAGAAATCTCCAACGAGGAGATCAAATCCGACCATGCTTCACAAGTCATCCCAGTCTCCGCCGTCCATCGCTTGCAAAGAGCGAGAGAGGGCCTAGTCTACGACATGGTCCTTGTCGTTTGCGATCCCACCAAAGGCCATCACCCGATATTTAAGGTGAAATCGGTATGTTCCCTTTCGGGCACCTCTATCGAGAAGGCCCGTAAATCTAATCTCATTGGTCAGTGTCATTCATTGCTGCCAATTATACGGTCGCTTGGGAGTGAGCGTATAATTGGCAGCGATGACAGTGTACATTGCGGGCAATCTGACCACCCGGCCAACTACCGGGGCTGTCCTAAAGCCCCAAAGTCTTCCCGCCAGCAAAGGGAGAGTCCCCGAGTCAGAGAGATGCCCGAAGGGCTCAGTTCTCAAAGGTCTTCCCCGTGGGCGAACCTTAACCTTCTCCACCCAACAGCTCCCGCAGCTGCGGTGCCCTCCCAACCCTCGGCTATCCCATCGCTGATTGCTGCCGCCATTCCAGCATTCTCAGTAGCCCCCGCGGCCCCTATTGCCTCTTCTGTAGTACATCACGCTACCGCTCCCTCAGGCCCCAGAGTCCCCGGCCGGGACAGTGTCTAAATCATCCTCAATGCCTACGCGGCATTTTTCACTCCTCCGCGATCATCAACTAGACATCCTCCTCTTACAAGAAACCTTTCTGAAACCCCACCATCGTAACCCGAACATTGCTAACTATAAACTAGTACGCAATGACAGGTCGCGTTGTCACGAGGGCGATACCCTAATCTATTTTAAAAATACACTTTACTGCATCCCTGTAGAACCACCCCCGCTCCTCTTTCACCTGGAGATTTCTGTCTGTTGGCTCGGCATGACCGGTCATCAACCGATCACCATCAATTCCGCTTATATCCCACCTAATAATAGTCCGGAGGATCCCAGCCCTCTCACCAAAGACCTTTCTCCTCTTCAGTATGAGTGACTCCGTCATCTTGGCGGGTGATCTTAATGTCAAACATTCCTCTTGGAATAGTAACACGACTTCTACCCGAGGTAGAATCGTGTTCAACATAGGAGCCTCCCTTAACTTTGACGTCATCACTCCGACGAAAATCCATACCCTGGCGATCCTAACCAGCTTCCCGATATTCTCGATGTAGCGCTGCTCAAGAATGTAAACCTCCGTTTGCAATCTATAGAGACGTTCCATGAGCTTAAGTCTGATCACCGCCCAATAGTCATGCATCTAGCCCCTACTCGGGGCCCCTAGACCCCAATCAGCTCCCTCAGACCCATATGATAACCGACTGGAGGAAAGTAAGTCAAAAACTGAAAGCCACCACGTCGCCTCACTTGGACACCATCCCCGATCACATAGAGACAGTCGAAGACACGACGGGCGCGGTCGACTCGTTTACAGAGCACGTTCAATCCGTATTGACGGATTGTTCACGGGAAGTTCCAGTGATGGAAGACCATCGCTGAAAACTACCGAACGCGGCCATTCGTGCCTAAGACTCCTTTTCCTGTGCCGCGAACAAAGCCCACATGCGTAATTTACAGCTTGCTGTAAAGAAATACATAGTGGAGATTCTCTCCGAGAGCTGGAACAAGATGCTTGGTGAGCTCGAACCCACTCACCAAGCCTTCTGGCATCTTCAGAGGAAATAACGTTCCTCTGAAGAAGTCTCCATGCCACTTCTCATTTGCCCCGACAAAAGCGTTTTGGTAGTCCCGATAAGGCCAAATGTCTTGCCGACAGCCTAGAGTCCCAATGTTCTCCCAGCTCTCAACCAGTAGACCAAGCGCACCTGGACAAGGTTTACGCGGAAGCCGAACGTAGAGCTTCCCTCCCACCCGTCGAAACCCTGATGATCCTCTGCCTTTCGTCACTCCAGGTCACACTGCACGACATCATAAAAGGACTGCAATAACATCTTCCCAAAAGCGTGGAAAGAGGCCACCGTTATAGGCATCCCCAAACCAGGCAAGCCCAAGTCTGATCCGTCTAGTTACCGTCCAATTAGTCTGCTCAATATTCTCGGCAAAATCTACGAGAGGCTTATTTATAAGAGTCTCTAAGACTATGCTGAAGCACAGAGCCTCATCCCCAACGAGGAGTTTGGGTTCCGTACCCAACAGGTCCACCGTATCGCAGAGCACTTTCGCAAAACACCCCAACCCCCTGATTTAAGCAGCAGCCTGCTACACTGCCTCCCGCATTATTAAGATTCGCCGTCCGAGGCATACCTTAGTCGACCCCGACGACGCCACTACCATCCTCCAGGAGAATAGTAAGGCCACCAGTACTTTAAAGATATATAAGCACAGACCGCCGTCCTTCCGTCCTCACCGCCGAGGCCCGCCGCGACGCTCCAATTCACGTCCGCCCCGACCCTTGCTCGAGCCAGCCCGCGCCGCTGAGCCTGTAACTTTAAATTCGTCCCCTAATAATAATAATTCCGATACAGCCTGTCTCTTGCTGCCCTCTTCCAGCGACGCCCTAAGCCGAGGCTCGTACCCCACAGGGGGTGCCCTTAGCGTGTTGTCGCCTAGTTTGTAAGTTTTTTAGGCCCTGGCTGCGTGCCTTAATTTATTAGGGCAACCACAGGCATGTCCGTTTAAGCAGCCGACAACCTCCTAGGTTGACCTGCGAGAAGTAAATTACAAAAAAAAAAAACCGTGGTGCTAATATGGTGTGATGGTGACATTGTTTGTTATCTAGTCTGTGCATTGATTGACATTGACACCGACTGAGCCTACGAATTTATTTTGATTTGCAAAAGTTTAATTTTATGTTTAGAGCCGTTTAGAGTTTGATCGACGACGGTCTATTGATGGAGATTTTCGTTACTTTACGGATATTTTTTTGTGTTCATTACTTTAGGTTCTGATTATTTACTGCTAAGACTGTATTGGTGCGTTATAAGTTTTCTTTTCATGTAGGTATCTAACATTGTTACTTACTGTGTACTCTATAGTTAAATCTTATCTTGTTTATTTAAATTGCCTTATAATTACAGATTTCATATTTTATCACATCGTAGGTATATGTAATAGTTAAGCGTATTTATCATCCCTAAGTTTTTCCAAGATGACAGCTATGAAATCAGTTACTACAATTACTGGTACTGTTGCAAGAAAGTTATTACCAGTCTCATCGAATGCTAGAACATATCGGAGGTAAGATAATTTAAAATTAGGCTTTTGTGCAAATTTCATCATCCTTCATCTACCCTTATCCCAATTTTAGAGTTTATGAAGATCTTTCATTCCATACCCAAACCCAAAGCCTCTATAGGCTTTGGGTTGCCAGAGATATCCGGCTTTCTGACCTCCGTTTGTTTGTCCGGAATTTTTCACCAGTTTAAGAAAAAAAATGTTTGCAAATGTACAGCTTTTAGTAACAACTTCTAATTTCGAAACAGTAGCCAAATCTACCCAATACATCTCTATTATAGCTTTTGTGCTAAATCCTATATTCTAGGAGTGCATTTTTTTAAAATAACTAACAGAATGTATAATGCAGATACCTAATATCTTATAATTCTTTTACTTACAGGTATTCGAACCAAGCTTCAGAAAAATTTGACATAGTTGTCATTGGCGGTGGTATAGTTGGTAGTGCCTCTGCCAGAGAGCTTATTTTGAGACATCCACAGTTAAAAATTGCATTAATTGATAAGGAAAATCGGTTTGCCTACCATCAAAGTGGAAATAACAGTGGTGTGATTCATGCTGGCATTTATTACAAACCTGGATCTCTAAAGGCAAAGTTATGTGTAAAAGGCATGAATTTGGCCTACAAATACTGTGATGAAAAGGGTATAAAATATATAAAAACTGGTAAATTGATAGTGGCCACCGAAAGGCATGAAGTACCTACATTGCTAGAACTGTATGACCGTGGAATTCAAAATGGAGTGAAAGACATGGAATTAATTGATGGTAATGAAATTAAACAGATTGAACCTCTTTGTAAAGGATTACAAGCAATATGGTCACCTCACACTGGAGTTGTTAACTGGGCTGAGGTTACAGAATCTTATGTTCAAGACTTCAATGAATGTGGTGGAAAATCCTTTCTCAATTTTGAAGTTAAGGAGTTCATAGAATCCGAGGATGCAGATTATCCTGTTATTATATCGGATGCGAAATCTCAAAAGATTTCAGCAAAGTATGTCCTCACATGCTGTGGTTTACATTCAGATACAGTAGCAGTATTAACAGGATGCCCTGAAGAGCCTAAGATAATTCCTTTTAGAGGTGAATACTTATACCTAATTCCAAATAAGGATATTTCACCGAAAGCTAACATTTATCCTGTACCTGACCCAAGGTTTCCATTTCTGGGTGTCCATGTTACCCCTCGAGTAGATGGTCGCGTCATACTGGGACCTAATGCCATATTAGCCTACTGTAAAGAAGGATACAAGTAAGTAAAATCATCAATACATATGTATATTATGTGTTTATCCTGTTATGATATTAACTATAACATACAAAAAAAAAAATGGGAAAACCTGTTGATGTCTCCTATAACTTATGACAATAAGCCTTGTATTTTAACAAAACTCAATCTGTGGATAAATAAAGCATTAAATTATATACACTAGCTGTCACCTTATCAATTTTATCTCTTAAAGGGCATTAGAGGTTAATTTACACTTAGACAAACCAATATATTTCCATACATTTTTTTATGTTACATAAATATTATATAACACTTATGTACAAAGTTCATCTTATAGACCTGATAATTTGTATAACTGTTGTTTCAGGTATAGTGATTTCGATATGAAAGATATGAGAGACATTCTAGCATATTCTGGTTTCCATAAATTGGCAATGAAATATGCAGGCTTTGGTTTGAAAGAATTTACTAGATCTATATTCACATCACTGCAAGTAAAGCAGATACAAAAGTATATTCAAGAAATTACATCCAATGATGTGGAGAGCGGCCCCGCTGGTGTAAGAGCACAGGCAATGACAAAAGATGGTATGAGTATTTTATCTAGAATTTAACATGAATAAACTACACTCAGCAGCAGTAAATGTGACCCAAACCTTTAAACACGAGTTTGCGAACGAATTAAACCAATTCTATGATTTTTTTTTAATGAGCATAGGTGCCAAGTAGCTTCCGTAGTAGGTTTAAAAGTTTTGAAGTTACGAGCAGCCTACCCAGTCGATGTGGCATGTTCTAGTCTTTTCTGAAAGCAAAATAACTTATACATCAATAAAAATCGTAGTAAAAGCATGAAAGTAAAATAAAAAACTTTCATCTTACATTCTTGGGAAACTTGAAAAACAGCTCTGGCATATACAAAAGTCAATTCTAAACCAATCTAATATTAAATTATTCTCAGAAGCCAATTAGAGAAGCTACTTGGCACCTATTTTCATAAAAAATCTCATAGTACTACTTGGTCCAATTAACTATGCACATCGCTGTTATGCCTCGTACCCCGGCTCACCTCTCCGCGCTCGCCACGCCCCGCAAACAAAACGTCGAAATGACGTCATCAACTCCAGGTGCATGGTTAATGCGACCAACTTGTAGGTTTAGTTTATTTACAAATTCGCGTTAATTGGTTGGGTTACATTTAGCTCAGGTTCGTACGGGTGATTTTTAACGCGACGATTTTTTTGGCGCTTTGAATTTTTAACTCTCGGTGTTGAGTCAAGCATTGAGAATCTAACATAATGCATCCCAGCGCGTCAAAAATACACATTGTTGGATTTTCAACTCCCGGCGTTGAGCAGTGCGTTGAAAATCCAGTGCGAGATAAAAATCTTCGCATTCAAAATCGCCCGTACGTATCTGAGCTTACTGCCGCTGTGTGGAAATCCGTCTCGTTACAAAACGAGTTCGAACTTTAGTCCAAATTCAAGCGCTCAAACCTTCCGGTCAGTTTTTGTATTTCGAACCTTATTCCGACTGAGGTAAAGTTCTTAAGGCGCTGACAAGAGTCGAATTACCCAAAGCAGGTTTTTTTTTTTTTTTTTTTGCAAATCTAAGGTATAAGCTCTTGAACGTATTGCTGAAAACTAGGTAGGTTATTCCAAACCGCGTTTTTTTTTTTAAAGTTCTGAATAACCGGATTGGTAAACTTCTTTTACCTTGACGTTCAATTAAAAATATCTGTATTACCTATCAACGTACAGTCAACCGTACTTCAGTGGTAACACTTGCACTACGAAAACCGCTCTTACTGCTACGACATAAGGACACTGTCATTGTACATTGATGATGGTCATTGTATCAGATTTAAATGCAGAACTTAGTTATTTTTTATTTTCGGTTACCTACTCAGCTCATTTTTTAGTAAATTAATAGATAATAAAAAGTTCATATTCTGAAATAAATTACAGTTGTTCTATCTCACGAAGGCGGGTGAGCAATACACGTAGTTGTGATGTGTATAGATGCGCGTTCTTGAATGCGTAACTGCAGGTAGCAATAGTAAGTTCATCGTTATTGAACAAAATCATATAAGTAGCTAGGTAGTTAGATATGTTTTTCGTTTAGTGAAGAAATAAAAATATTTTTCGTGTTCAATATTTATTTACATACATCAGTATTGACAAAATAAATTATTAGTGTAAAACAAAAATTGTTCGAAACATAACTAGACTCTTCCGTGACAGTTTCATCGTCACTATGATCTTGCAAAATGATAAATTCAAATTCGGTATCTAAATATTTCATATATTCAGCTTCTTTCTTAATCACACTATTGCATGTATAATGCCAGCGGGGTAATTGCGTAACACACTAACAGTAGGAATGGCTTTCATTTTGACAGTTCTACAACATTTATTGCGTTAGTTACGTTGTTGAGCAGACAAAATAAATGTTTGGAACATATGAAGCAATGGATTAGCAATATCCTTCAAAATGATTCAGATTCTGATTAATAGTGTGTTACGCAATTAGGGTTCTGGTTTCGCTAGTTATATTTTAAAAACTTTCGTGGATAAGCTTTTCTATACAGGATGACAGGAACATTGGCGCGTAAACTGAAATCATGAATTCAGCACATTTTTACAATGCCTACCATGACCCTTAAACCTGCACTGCACTACACTACTCGCGAAGTTGCTTCGACGAAGTACTGGTCGAAATTGACCGACGTCCGTGACTATACGTATACACTCATGCTAAGAACTACGGGACGCTTCGAGTCCTTTGACTCGGGCGCAAAAACCGACAACAATCGGAAATAGCCCGAGGCGAGCTGAGGTTGCACGAAGCGAAGCGAAGTACCCTTCAACACTCGTATTCGTTTAAAGAAGATGCGCCAAGGTAGACCGCGAAATTCAAATTTTGTTACGTTTTTTGCAATTTGCAGGTCAGTATCAGGTTGTATGTTGATCTAAATATTATTCGCGGCCTGTGTCATCAACATATCATCATCAATCAACATACAAACTGACACTGACCTACAAATAGCCAAAAACGTAAGTAGTTTTGAATTTCGCAGGCTACCTGAGCACATCCCCCTTAACTTCGATCAAGTTCGCGAGTAGTGTAGTGCAAGTTTAAAGGGAAGACCGTCAACTTCATACTTAAAAAATCCTTACATGGAAGCACGCTAGCGCTGCCCTGTATGCCATCAGTAACTTTTGATAACGCAGGAGATTTGAATACTGTTTTCAATCTCCTTTTTTTATAGAATTTTCGTTTTCTGTTTCTGCACATTTATAAAAAATTTAATAATATTGTGCAAAAACATCAAACGAAAATTTTCGTCAACCTCGCAATGGGAAAGTCGGGCAAAGCTAATTGTAGATGGCGTGATCATAGCTAGGTCCCTACGGCCTACAATAAATTTGACATTTCGTTAATTCGTGTAATTTTATGTTCATTCATGAGTTTGGTTTTATTTTGTTATTTTAGATGATTTCAATATTTTAAGTCAAGTATTTGACATGGAAAGTGTCAGAATTTTAAACCTTAAATATCTCCTCGTTATGACTTTCTTCAAAATGATTCCAACAGAACCTCGAACCTTTTATTAAAAAAAATATCTCTACGAATAGCTTTAAACCACAATCTTCTAATTTTAGGATCTTTCGGGAAAAGGTGGACTCCAATTTCGGAGTGTTTAGAAACACAACGACGCGTCAGTTTCGTAAAAATAAAATAAAACCACCTCACGCCTTATTAGCTTGAGTTGAGAACTAGCTACGACAGCGCCATTTTGACAGTTGCCTTCCCCATTAAAAAAATCAATAAACAAACCGACAAAAACTCAGAAACAGTAGCTGAAAACAGAGAAAAGAATTCATCTCCCAGTGACAACTAGTACAAGTTGCCACTACGTAAAAATATAAGACTGGCCATAATTTGGTTGTGATAGGTAATTAAAATTAAAATCATTAATATTGTAGAAATCATGATGTTAAAAATTTGAACACCAAGATTTCTAAAATAAATTCAAATAACTTTAAAATAAAACTCGGTAAATGTCCATCATCTATATTTATTTCAAATAACAAAATCTACCAAAATGGAAGGTAAGTATTAAATGGGGCATGTATATTTATGAATCCGACTATCTCATTCTTTCGTAGAGTGCTATCCTTTTTTTGCAAATCCTGCCATTGTTGGCATGGGCCGCTTAGAAAGCTGGCCGCCCCTGGACAATACGGAGTGCTGCCGAGCATACGCACACAGAAACATTGTACATTTGCATCTACACACACAACTAAGACCAACCCGCCTTCGTGAGATAGAACAACTACAATCTTTGTATCATCACGTATCTCTTTCTTTTCTATGTAGTCCGACACTGACCGCGCTTTAGGTCTTGCCAGCGTCTAAACACATAATTGACTACAGTTATTTTAACTCTGGCAGCAACCTTATAGAAACCAGAATAAAGATCACTGTGATGCAAAATCAGAGGTAAAATGACTGAAAGGATAAGTAGTAAACACTTTACGTTTGCCAGAATAAAGTCCGAAATTCAGAACCTAGCTCTAGTCTAAGTTCGGCTAAACTTAGACCTCATTTTGTATTAAAACAGTATGGGTTTTCATTTAAGTCACAATAACCATGTTTGTCTATTGCTTTCAGGGACTCTTGTAGAAGACTTTGTGTTCGATTCTCAGCCTGGGTCTGGTGCAATAGGAAGCAGAGTTCTACACTGCAGGAATGCACCCTCACCAGGGGCTACCTCATCCCTTGCAATCGCGAAAATGATAGCTGACAAAATGGAAAACGAGTTCAAATTCAAAATCCAGCACAAAACAACCCCAACTGAATGTTAAATGAGAACAGGCGGGTCAACTCAAACTCTTGATATTATTAAGTGGGAAGCGCCAGCGTAGCCCGCGAAATTCAAATTTTCTTAGGTTTTTTGCAATTTTTGCAGGTCAGTGTCAGGTAATATGTTGAACAAAATTAAGCTATTTCATTAAAAAGTCATTCAATGGGATTATAATGAACTTAAGAGGGTTGTATTGATGACTAATTATGTAAATACGTACTTATTACGGTCGAAAATCATATTTTGTTCAACATACAACCTGACAGTGACCTGCAAATTGCAATAGACTTATGAAAACTTGAATTTCGCGGGCTACCATTGCGCTACTCCCATAACTAAAATAATGAAGGCTCTTTTGAAGGACTAATAGTTGTTTTACATTCAATTGCGAATGCGCAAGTAATTCAAAGTAATTTTACATTGTACAGGAGTCAAGAAACAAAAATTTTATTGCAATTCTTATTGTACAATTAATTATTTTGTGCGCTGCGTTTTTTTTGGTGGATCGGATTACGGAACGCATTCTCGAAACGCGTCGTCTTCAGCAAGTGATTAAACCTCTATTCTTAGCAAACTGCTTGAAATCTTACTAAGGTAAGTATAATGATTTCAGCATGAATAAAACACAAAAAATAATTTTATTAATATTATTTGTGGCAAAAAAAGAGATTAAACATAAATCAGTATCGTGCATAATGACGACACATAATGGCCGCGACAGTATCGGATGTGTGAACTGTAAGTAGTAGAAATTTATAACAGTTTAATTTTTTTTTAACAATAAGTAAAAAAAAAAAATTAAACAACAACAGTTGAGTTTGACTTTTAGTACTTTTCTTGGGTTTATTTGGTCTTGGGGTTGGTGTTTTGATAATGTCGAAAAAAATACATGCGTTTTCCCTATTAGTACAACAATAATTGTAAACTTAGGCCCACTTAAACATATTTAAAACATCATTCCGTCTCTGTCATCTTCAAACGATTTAAAGAAACAGAACGAAGTTTTAAATACGTTTAGCGCTAAATACATTCAGTCATTTGTGGTGCGAGTGGGCCTTACTCTGTACTTGGATATTTTAGATTAATATTGCTCATTGCAATGTAATCTTTATAAAAAAAAAGCTTCGCTTACCTACCTATCAATTATTATTAAAAATAATAAGTAGTAAGTACGCACGACTACATATCAAGCTATACATTTCCAGTATAAGCTGACATCTCATTGTACGAAAAGCCTATACAACGCGAGGTCAGCTAAAACTGGAAATGTGTAGCTTGATATGTAGCCGTGTGTAAAAGCATTATCAATACTATTATTAAATAAATAACAATTCTTACTTAGTTGTACTCATTGATCAAGAGAATTTATAAGGTCTCTTATTGTGGTTTTAATGCCTCTGAATTCTTATACTTTCAAGAGCTTCAAGATATCATGGATAAATAGTATGAAGTAATTAAAATGTTGTGATCTGAATTGTATAATTTATTCAATTATTTTTATAAAGTATGTTATTTAAACTTAAACTATTATGTCTCAATGTGAAAGACACTGAAATTGACACGATTATGAAAATATGTAAATGTAGATTATAATAATATATTAGTATTGCAACTTTGGGTGCTAAGTTAGTCACTAAAACTAACAGTTAATAGTATGACTATAACTGCTAGTTTTCATATTATGTATGTATAATATCTTTATAAAAGGGTATGATAAATTTAAGTTCTATATAATTATGTACCTAAGGTAAACCCAAAAAGGTATGCGCTTCGGTATTCTTCGTGTTTTCGAATTAGTACGAACGTCGCGCCACAGAGTAACCTCCACAGAGGCAGAGGTTCTAAGAAAGGCACAATCATTTAACCGCAATCATGCCGCCATAACTTTTTGGCCTAAATCTGAAAGCCAAACAAAAATAATGTTATATTCCGTTAATATGTAATACATTTGATACTAGGTTAATATGTAATACATTTGATACTATCGGACCAAAGCGGTAGTCATTGTGTCGTTAAAATAATTGATTTGGACGTGACAATGTCTCACTCCACATCCTAGCATGCTCAAAAAAACTTTCATAAATCTATGTTTTATGAAAGCTACCTCGTCTATTAGCGGCATCTATCTATCATTGTGCGTTTGCATGAAGCTTTCTCTGTTACGCACATGGGTTACCTACTCTGGTTTCTATGTACCTTTTGAAAAGATTTTTTGAAAGTGCAGAGTTGTTAACTTGTTAGTATGGTTAGTCAAAAAAGGTAAGTACTTCCATGGTTGTAACAGCTCTATATTAGATTTCATCATCGCGTACGTATTTCTGAAGATAGGCGACGATTGCCGAAGCGCATAGTTTTTCAGGGAGATCTGTAATTAATTTTTCCTACAGTTTGCTTGCAGAAAGTAGCGGGTTTTCCGATACAGATCGATGCAGGATAATCTACGGAAAGAAACGGTTACATGGTTTACCTTTTTCTTTATGTTTGAGTGCTTATGTTAGGGGCTATTTTACCCGCACCGATGGGTTCTATCTTTAACGAGAACCCGCGTCTTTTTGCAAGCATGCTTAGCGCGTTTGCCCACCGCACGTCCGTCACCCGAACGCCGTTATCCCAGCAGCCGAAGTTTCCAGTAGTTCGGCGCGACTGCTAGAACTCGGCTCGTGATTGTACCGAGCCGATGTGCTGACAATACAAAATAACTTTGATGTTCCACACACTGCCGTAGCACGGCATTCGCCCGGTTTTTGTTTTGTTTACCATACCGAGCTCTGTCGTGGTGGACAAACGATCGCCCATCGTGATGTTACGTTCAGTACGAATAATCTCGTCATCGAGACGGCGGCGGTGGACAAACGCCCTTATTCTGCCTAGAACAACATGATCTATAAATGGACAAATTGAAACCCTTGACAATCTTAAAAATTATAAAATGGGACTGTTATTCAGTGACAATCCCTTTACTAGTAAAGCATATGAAATCGATTTGAAGATCGTAGGCGGTTGTCAAATGGAACACGATATTACTGATAACCACTATATACTCTGACAGACCGAACATTGAGTAAACTGAAAACAGAAAAATAAATTATGTTAATACAGTGTTGTTGTTTTATTTTTATCACATTTTGTGGAAAAGGTATATTTTTACAAAAACTACTGGTGCAGCCTGGAATGGCAAATGTTAAGGAAATGGATATTAATTGGTGAACGTAAATCATTAGTTTATTTTCTTTTCATTTTTACGATGATCATACTTCCACATAAAATATAAACCCAAGGTGTAAAACTATAGTAATTTACTACTTTCAATTATCTGTAATTAATAACAATATGTGGTTAGGTGTCAGAAGTAGTCACTTAAGCTCCTTAACCATAATAATAAAGCCAGTCTGTTACTGTCCCACTGCAGGGCAAAGGCCCCTCACACAGAAGGCTCCTCAAACATGGGTACCTATACTTAAAGATGAAAGGATATAGTATAGACCAAGAGCATGTACAGCAACACTCTATATGTTTACTATATCAAATTGGGAAACCTGATCTATCTGCCTTAGAAAGTATAATAGTTAATAGTGAGGTTACTTATAGGCATAAAATAATATTTTTTGTTTACTTACTGTAAGGTTCACACTGCCTGTTATGTCTCAGGAAGAAATAAGCAGCAGATGCAAATGAAGTTACATTTACAATGAAAGCTCTCCATTTTAACTTCACTGAATGCCTTTCTCTATGTGTAATGTTGGGCCTTCTTCGTAACTTAGAAAGCATTAGACATGTTAAGAGCATATAGAATACTGATGTTCCAATGAAAGTTTTAAAACATACTTCATGATAAGCTGTGAAAATATAGGTATTGTTAGTTTTCATAAACAGTTGAATTAATTTATTAACAACTGGAGATTTTGCATTACTTACAGTAGTTTTTGGATGATGTCCAATGTGTAAGTCCTAACAAAGCTAGGTTTTCTATGATATTTAAAAATACTGCTAATTTCACTATAATAACACAGCTCTCTAGTATCACACTTCTATAATAATTCCATCTTAGATACAGTAAATAGAATCGTATAGGCGCATGTGCATAAATAGCAGTCTTCCATATTGTGCTTTGAGGTTCGTAATTTCCTATGGATGCTGATATTGATGGGAAGATGTTGGGAACTTTGCAATGTGTACTATTTGCGCTTTCAAAATCTTTATACATTGTTATCACAACACATGTTATAAAAGCAAATAATGGTACTGATACGGCAGAGAAGCACAACTTCGAAGGTATTTTGATGTAA
Source organism: Dryobotodes eremita (assembly GCA_917490735.1). Classification (NCBI taxonomy): domain Eukaryota; kingdom Metazoa; phylum Arthropoda; class Insecta; order Lepidoptera; family Noctuidae; genus Dryobotodes; species Dryobotodes eremita. The sequence continues at coordinate 11,906,610 of OU823249.1, forward strand.
TACTTCTTTTCAGATTCATTGTAAAGAGGTAAATACATTTATTGCAAAATATTACGAAGTTCATAGGGTCAACCGTCAAATTCAGAAACCAGCACAGCAGAACAGAAACTGATGACATAACGCCTTGACAGCTGACTGAGATTACAAATTGACAAACAGACAAAATGTCATTGTCTGTTTATCAGTACTAAACATTGCGTTCCATTATTAATGATGTTGTACCTACCGTGTGAATTTTGTGAAGTTTTAAGCGATTTGTATATTGATACAAAAAATGCAAGAAAAATGGGTCAACCTGCGGGTAATTACGTAACAGACTAACAGTAGGAATGGGTTTCATTTTGACAGTTCAACAACATTCATTGCGTTATTTACATTGTTGAGCAGACAAATTTTTCGAACATATGAAGCAATGGATTCGCAAATCGAGCAAAATGATTCAGATTGTGATAGACAGTGTGTTACGTAATTAGGGTGCGGATTCCACTTTAAAATTATAGTATTCACTTGCTTTGAACGAGTAAAGATTTACTTATAAAATAATACTCGAAGAAGAAGAAATATATATTCAGCGTTGAAGGGATCGTACATGTTACGTTTCGTTATTTTATCGATATTTCATAGCAACTGCAAAATTATTGATTATCAATCATAAACACTACAGTGATTAATAGTACAGTATTATAAATCATAAAAATATCTGTTTCTTTTACAGACAAATTGTTAATATGATAATATCGCAAAAGTATGGAGAACATTCTAAATAAGGACATATTTAAAGATCGCGATTTAGACGAACTTTCTCCAGATTATAATCCTCGGAATTTTGTATTACGGATGCAGATGCGAAGAACACTTGTAAGTACTTATACAACAGACATTTTAATTTATAAAGTACCTGTCATTCTGCCTAGCCTTTTCCCAACTATTTTGGGGTCGGTTCCCAGTCTAACTGGATGCAGCTGAATATCAGTATTTTAAATGGAGTTACTGCCTATCTGACCTTCACAACCCAGTTACTGGGTAACACTTGGTAAGCCTTGTTGTCAGACTTTCTGGGCTTCTAACTACCTGTAACATAGATTTAGTGTATACTAAATCTATGACTTATAAAGACTGTTAGTTCTACGAATGACATCCAGGACCAACGGCTTATTTACGTGCTTTAGTACATTATAGTGTTTTATCTATGTTTCCGTAGCACGGAGGGCTCTCGATATGTATGTAAGGGATGTTCACCCATCGACGCACAGAACATATTATATACTCTTAGGGAGCATCGACGTAGCGACCGCGGCATGCATAGCTTATCCTTCGGTCGACCTGTGCGGCTGTTATCATTCAGATACCTATATACATACTAAGGAAATGTCCCCTGTAAATTTAAACCACATCAATGAAAAGGATTTTTTTTTCAGGTCAAAGATACGCATAATCATAGTATTCTTAAAAACACCAACTGGACAAGGTAAATAAGTTTTTTTTTTTAACTGTTTTACTGAACTGACGTGATAAAGTGGTAATTTCAAAAATATAAAGAGTTCTTTGCTGTACATTGTAGCGCTTAAGCCTACCTACAATCCAGTTCCAACCATCGTTATTTAGGTTCCCTTTGGTGGATTGGGAAAAGAATTGGGGGTACCCCAGGCCTTCCTTGCGGATTAGCTAATTCCACCTTGTAGGTATTGCTCTAATAGAGTTGGGCCGCAAATTCGGAAAGGTGCGGCGACGGCGGCAGCGGTTCCTGAAGCGAGCAACGGGAAATTACCTGAATGAGCAGTTCCAGTAAACGCCACGCTGCAACTCTGCAAGAAACGCTGTCCCGAATTTGCGGCCTTAATATTTGTTTACCAATTTTTTTTTTTTGTTTGGTATATCTTCAAATGATCTCTCCCGCTCTGGGCGGAGCGGAAGGGCGTGTCAGACTCTTACTGACTAAAACCCACCCGTGTTCCTTCAGCTGCCTGTGCGCCAGGGCCACGGTAACTGTCGAACAATCCGCGACCCCGGTAGGCATCGGCCCTATCGGACCCCGTCAATTATGCTGACATCTCTTTGAGGCGCGCGTGGAACATGACGCGCCGTCGACCCGGGTCTGGTCCTTACTGGACGGCGAGCTGCCCATTGCACGCCGTCAGCAAGCCCGCGCCTACGGTGGCCGGGAGTCGGCAATCGACTCCCGACGCCCAGGATGTCTGCTCCTGCGGCGACTTGGGGCGTGAGGGCGCAACGATTGCCTCTCCCTCACGCGCTCCGCCTCCTCCTTCGCGAGCATTACTGTTTCGCATAAGGAGGTGACGGCTTCCCATACCCTCTCGCTCCGTACCATGGCCTGACCCAGGGCCGGACGCGAGAGATCGCCGCCGCCGATTGCCGCCACGAGGACAGGGCGGTGCTCCGCCCCAGCCGGGCAGACCTCCACCGTGTCCTTCGGTCGATCCACACAATGATAACTCCCGGGCGTTTCCTCCCGCCTTATCCGAAACAGGAACCTCCCGAAACAGCCATGTCTGGTGAGGACCTGCGTCAGGCGGAAGGTAAGGACGCCGTGGCGCCTCTCAAGCCACTCCTCAAAGAGGGAACTTACCGCCGCAATTGTGGCGTGCCCTGCGCTGGGTTGCGACAGTCACACTCTCCATGCCGCTATGAGATCTCGCCGGAGCTCTGTCCGCTATGCCGCGATATCTCGCGGCAGCGGAGTGACACACACCGGTGCCCCGTAAAGGGCTATGGACCGCACGACCCGCACGTAGAGCCTCCGGCAGGAGGCGTTTGTACCTCCTATATTTAGCAGGAGCCGCTTCAAGGCAGCCCCGGCCTGCTCCAGTCTGGAAGCCACACGTCGGAAATGCTCCACGAAGTTCCACCGGCTGTCGAGGACGAGTCTCAGGTACTTCATCGTCGACTCGACGCCGATGTGAACCCCTCCTACCGGTATTTGGGAACCCGACAGTGGCGCGTTCCGAGGACCATGAAAACACATGGCCTCGGGCTTGTGCAGGGCCACCTCGAGACCCAATTGCCGGATCCTCTCAACGACTGTCGAAACTCCGCGTGTCATCAATTCGGCCGCCGCCTGGTGCCACCTCCTCTGCGCCAGGACCAGCGTGTCGTCAGCGTAACAAACGACGCTGACGCCGCTAGGGAGGTCGGCGCGCAGCACCCAGTCGTACCCGATGTCCCACAGGTGCGGCCCCAAGACTGATCCCCGTGGGACACCGCACGACATATATTTGTTTACCCTACGGATCGTGTTCACAATCGGAATTTCAGATTAAATTACTTGGGAGTAGCTACTTAGGTAACTTCTTTCAGACAATTTCTGTTCCATTTTTTAATATTATCTGCATAAAATAGTGCCTTTTCAGTGGTGGTGCAACAGGCCCGTACAGTAGGTAGGTAAAGGTAGTTATTGTACTTGTACGTAGGTTTCTATTCTAGGACAATGCTCTTGCATAGGTCTAATACCAAAGCCTACCATTTCTCGATTTTCAATCATAGATACCTATCGTTCTAGAATACCTCCGGGCCTAAGATGTTAAATAGCTGGCCCTGTTATGCTATTTGTTATTTACAAGTACTTAATTATTTTTAAGCTACTATAATCCAAAGCTCATGAAAAAATAAATCGCCAGCGCGCGCTTCTTGTAGACGGTAGTGACGGTATCTATCATCACCATCACCTGTTTTAAAGCGTGCGGCACTGAGCAACGAGACGCCTCGGCGGCCGCTGCTAGGGGCTTTATTGTCAACATTTTCCATACAAACCAAGCCTGTCAATGAGCTTCACGGTTTACTCATAGAAACTGACGGCCTATCAATGCCTGTGGCCCGAGACGGCCTCGCGCGCTCAGTTTCTTTAAATTCGGCACGAATATTATTAGCAAACGCGTCTCTAGGCTCTAGGTTGGTATTCCGTGATGTGGGGCGTGTCGTGTGCGTCTAATCATCCTGATTCTGGACAGTGTAGATTCATCTGAAAAGTTCAGAATGGTTGAATGATGGCTCATGGAGGAATCTTTACACGCACTTCACCTATTTTTGTCATTGGAACTGGGCCTTAATATTTAAAGCCCTTGCTTTTATAATTTGTAACCTTCTTTTTATCAAAATAAAAGTCTTATTCATTATTTAAGGAAATCTATGAAAAGAACAAAAGAAAGCCCTATCATTAACAAGGAAATACTAAAGTTGCGACATGACTTCAACAATATCAATTTGAAAAATCGAGTAACGTTAAAAGGCCTTGAACCTTTGAAGTTAAAATCTAATATTTTCAATGATGAGTCTTTATCCGATAAATGTTTGAATACAAATGAAGCTGACGATAGTTTCTTTATGCACGAGTTATCCGATGAATTGACTGAGTTAGAAATCCGTAATGATTCTGAATTTAGAGTGAATCCGAAGATTAAACCTCTTAAACACATTAAGATATTAAGGGAAACTCAATACTATAGAAAACCTAAGCAAGTTAACAGAGGTTTATTGGATTTGAATAAAGATATAAACGAAAACAATGAAGATATTTTTCGAGTAGAATGCAACAAAAAATCTAGTACCCCTCATAATTTAGAGGAGAGTAAACACGTGGAACAGTCTAGCAAACCAATTTTACAGCAAAATGTCAATCCAAATAAATTAGACGGGCCAGCAAGTGATTTGCAAAACCTTTTAATAATGATGGCTATATCTTCTAATTCAAATAATGAAAACCAGGAAATTGATGATGTATTCGAAATCAGCAAAGTTGAAACTCCAAAAAGTGAAATACACTATTCAAATATTGAACTTAACGATGACCCAAAAAGCTCTATAACCTCTGAGGGAATTGATAACATTTTAAGTATTACACCAATAAGAGTACAAATTGATAGTAAGGAGACATATATCTTGAAAAAATTTGTAAATAAATGGAAATGTTATGTAAGTAATAGGAAAAATTACGTGTCTGAACAGAGGCAGGAAACTTTGAATAATTTCTTCGATAAAATAGTAAAGAAAAAGATGGATATAAATCAATATTCAGATTCTGAAAATAAATCCAAATTTCTGGTAAGGGATTATAACAGATACCAGCACAGGTAAGTTTCAAGATTTTATGAGGTATGCAAATTAATCTAATTTATTTTAATTTTTATACGCCAATATCTAGGCATGCATGAGTAATTGAGTATCAGTCACCACCACACAACATCTAGCAGAAATTTGAATAAAAAATTTACCACATAAATTCCTAACATCAGCTGAGTTCATTGGCACTGAGTAAGTGCATGTCTGCCTGGGGTCGAACCCGCGACCTGCTATGCAACTTGTAAGTCGAGGCCATTACCACTGTGCCACCACTTCTCTGAAAGGAAGTAAAAACGATGAAAGAAAACATCTTGAGGAAACTGTCATGTCCCAGAACAGAAAATTCAATGATATGAGACATCCATGCCCGCGTGGAGGATAACAATCCACTCCCTTTCACAGAGTTGAGACATAGCATTTCAAAAGTCAAAACATGTAGGTATGCCAAAGTGGGACAATAATGTGGTAACCTACGTTTGTAGATATCTAGATGGAAAAGAACGTGTTCAGTTAAACTGCCTCAGGCTGCCGACTGTGTAGAAATATACTAGCTACTGACTGTTTCCATTGCCTAGAATTAATATCCCCATGCTAAATATTTTAGGTACAAAGTACAAAAGCATATAATAGCACTGCAAAAAGCAAAATTAGAAGATCAGAATCGTTTGATAGAAGAACTTAAGTATAATAAGATTATAGAAGCTTCTCGTCAGTCAGTGGATGATATGAGAGAAGAAGTACGTAGAACGTATTACGAAATAGATCGACATCTAAAACCTAAGATAAAGTGCTTGACTAATGAGTTGAGGATACCTGAAATTGAAGGTTAGGCACGTTCGATTACGTAATTAATAGTTATTTGTAAATATTTATGTTTTTCCATTAATCTTGTTTTTACTTTCAGATACATCGCTTGTATTACACTGTTTGAAAGTTCCACAGTTTTTACAAAGGATGGAAAAGAGGGCTCGAGAACGAGAGGAAAAGCATGCAATAATACGTGAGCGAAGACAACAGATGGAAGAAGAACGGATCAGACTGAAACAACAGGTAACCTAATGTTAACTTTGTTAACTCTTCTAGGTTAAAATATTATAGGTATTAGAAAAAACCTTCTAAAAGATGTAGTAAATATCATTTTAGGCGGAACTAGCCAAAGCTGAAATGGATAAGGAAGAAAAGACGAAAAGAATACTAGAATTAAGAGACAAAAGGAGGAAAGAGAAAATAGAGAATATAAGAAAGAAACAGTGGGCTTCGAGATTACGGGCGCTCATAGTTATGGCCGATTTGCATTATGAGAAAACTTTGAAGGCAAAATATGGTATACGGCCTTTGAGAATACTGATAGAAATGAAGCGAGATAACATTGAAAAGGCAAAAGCTCATTATATTTTTCAACATAAAAATAATACATTTTTACATTGGATGTGGCATACTGAAGACATGTGGATTGAAAGAAATTATAAAGCAGAGGAATTTTCCCGTAAAAAATTGTTAAGGAAAGCGTTTGAAGCTTTTAAAAAGGTTGGTGTTTATAAATAACATACATTGCTAGTATTTATTGCTTTTATTTGAGTGATGGCTCAGTGGTTAAGGCCTCGCCTCTCATGCACGGGGGTGTGGGATTAAATCGGGCAAAGTAAAAATGTGACTTTTTCAATTCATACGTAGTTTCTCTCTTATCTTGAGCAATCGTGGTGATCACTGCTCGTGCCTTGTCTGTATGAGAAGTGGCCTTTGTCCTGGAGTGGGACAATAATAGGCTGGTATTATATAAATAACGTGCCGCGACCAACGTGGCCATTTACTTGGCCAAAGTAGGTAATCTAGTTAACTAGACGGATGTTATATCCTCGATTTGAGTAGAACAGGAAGTAACTGCAGCTGCAGGAAGCTTTGTTTAAATATATTAAGGTTATCTTAATCTTTTTGTTCACAGTACCTACCTATTAAAATAATTTTGCTCATTTTATATTTGTATAATTTTTATTTTTCGAATAATCCAGAACCAACATGGCTTAGTTTTGAAGAAACAGGTAGCCGACGACTACTACGATTTATACCTAACGCAGATGGCTTTTAGAATGTTCCGTGAAGGCATTAATGTGATAAAAAAGGAAAATGAGATAAAGTGGCAGAAAGCAGTTTTGTATCATAGCAGGTATGTTTATAATTACGTATTCTTATGAGTAGATGGAGAACTTATAGAAATGGTGATTTACCAATCTTAACTCACTAACAATGCAAAAAACGGCTCAAATTCTTTTAACATTTTTGTGGCAAGTTGGTTTTAGAACTAAGAAGGCAGCCCTAAAACTTTCAAATAGGTATTGACTGCGTGAATTAGGCAAGTACATGCATCTCTCGAGCGCGGTTATAGAAATGAACAGTGTGTGTGATGCTGAAATGAAATAAAAACACCTGAAATTAACAGCAAATATTATGCAGGGGTTAAACACCCTGGAGTATTCACCTCCTTCTATAAATCCCAAAACAGTAGATCTTTAAACAAAATTGCTACGGAATATCTCAAGTTTTTGATAAACTATCCTACCATCAAATGGACTTTGGAAAAGTGAGAAATCTGCCCCAATTAAAATGCTTTTCTCTGAATCACAAATTATTTGACAGTGTTATTTAAATCAGTGAACCCCAGTACAGTGCCGTCTATAATGTTTCAGCAATCTCGTCTTCAAAACTTTCACATGTTGGAGAACATTGCCAGCTTTAAATGCACTAAAAAGGGAGCAAGAAGTCAGGAAAGCAAGATGGCGTGAGAAAGTACTACAAGTTGTACCTGACTATACACCACCTGAAGATTAATGATGGAGTTTACTCTTTTTTTACCCGACTGCGGCAAAGGCCATAGGAGGGTAATGTTTTTTTAAACCATTGCGCATTTATTCTGAATAATGTACAATTCCATGAAAATGGAACAATACATTGTAGGTACATAATGCAGCTGTATTGCAACACAGGCCTACTCAACAACAGGTCAACTTCTTTATTAAAAAGAATAGGTACAGATGAGTACGAATAGAAGCAGATTGCTCCAGAGTCCAGACACTCGCACAACTACACCCTAGTATTTTCCTATATTGAGTAGTACACACACGGCTACATAATTATCAAATTATACATTTAAGCTGATCTCTCATTTTACGGAAATCCTATACAATGCGAAACCAGCTTATACTGGAAACATATAGCTTGATATGTAACCGTATGTACAAAATGTTTTACCTTACAAATAATAGAGAATACGATTATATTTGTATAACGTTCACTTTGTTATCAAGCATATTACAAATTAGAGGATAATATCCAAGATAGGAATGCTCGGAAACATGCTGGTTCAGCTCCATACGGCAATCTAGAGTCTAGACAAAATCAAAGTGGTTGTTAATTTAATTGTATAAATTATAATTCTTATGACATTGATTTAAGTACATTCTGTGGTTACTTAACTACTGACTTATTACTTGTTATTTTTTTTTTAGGAAAATCGTATACTTCTTTACTTAATATGTGAGCACCATGTATGTGTCACATAATTAACTTATTTGTCATTGTTTAATTTTTTAGTCTTTTAACGTATTGTGGTATAGTAATTTTATTCGAGGTGCATCGTTTTCACACAAAATTATATTATTAATGTATACAAAATATTGTAAAACATTTAAAAAGAGTAACAGTGGACTATCTAAAAATGTTTCTTGCCAATTCTTCTCAATATGAAAGTACCTTTTGGAAGGGGCGACTTGAATCAATAAAATTCTATTTTAATGTAAAATATGTTGAACTTCAAAAGTGCCTTTTATGTGCCAATTTGAAATATATACTACTTTGACATGCGGCAATTAGTCACTTTCGCACCGAAAATATTTGTCTATTTCTGTCACTTTTCTCGTTTTCTGACAGCGCTGCTAAAATACCCGACTAGTTCCGTCAAACTTGATGTTTTCTCGACCAACATGGCACTCAGGTTAACTCGAATTTTGACAAATCAACACGAGTTAATTCTTCGATTCTTCTGTCATTTAGTCGTCCTCTATCTTGACGAGAGAGTAGACAAAATTATGAAACAAAAAGAAAACTCCAGAGACAACATGGCAGTTTCATAATTGTACCTACTTATTTTAGTCATAATTTTATTTTACAATATCTAATAATGAAAATACTTAGTTTTAAACTATTATTTATATTGGACCGAAGTTCTTTTCAGCGACCGAGAGGGAAACAGTAGTGGAGGGGAGCCGTATTACGTAGACGAGCATCAGTTTCAGTAATAACCAGTCACTTTTACAAATATGGTGAATATGGTGATAAACGAAATCTAGAGATTTATTCCTTTATGGTACATACTAATTCCATGCGTAAAATCAAATGAATGAAAATTACTATCAAGCCAATGTTGCTATGATAAAAATGATTTGTTTTTAATAACTTGCTACATCGGTCTCTCATCGCGAGAAAGAAGTGTCAAAGTGAAAACGTATCTGGCCCGGGAATGGTGGCGCTGTCAGTAAACTAAGAATGACATACCTTGTCACTGCATAGTGATTTCGTTAGTTCCTATTTAAGCCACCGGGTCAGATAAGTTTGCTGCACTTTACTCGAGCTTAAGGGCCGGCGCACATCTGGAGAGGCGTAGTGCATTCGTCACTGCCAAATAAATATCGACCTTGCAACAGTTGAAATAAAGTCGAAAATAAATAAATTTTCATTAGCTCGAGAGCGCGTCTAGGCGGAAAGAAACGCGTCTCAGGTTATTAATTCTTAACTTTATTTTTAGTCATACAACGTTAATATTTGTTTGGCAGTAGCAACCGCGCCGCGCTGCGCCTGGCCAGGTGTGCGCCGGCCCTCACGGTCATGTTAGGCATTAGGATGACGTCAGTATTGTGGACAAATGTTGACAAATCTAGATAGAGAGCATTCTCGCGCTTGTCATGTTAGCCCTGCTGGAGAAGGACATATAATAGGCATGGTATAATCCATGGACATAAACTACTTTTTATCCTGGATCGCACACAAAGTCGCGGGAAACAGCTAGTTATTAATAAGCAGGATGTACTTTAGTTGAGTTTGTTTCACTCTAGCACGCTAGGTATTAATAAACAAGTTTATTTTGAATATTTCGCTGATTTATTAAAATTTCGGCTACACGAAAATCAAAATTTATATTTTATGCTTTGACAAAAAGAACTCTTATAGGTACTTATTATAAATGATATATAAAACATGTAGAAGGTACCTAACTACAACGTGGTTTGTTCATAAATTACATTTATAATTAGGTACGTATAGGTACTAATGAATTCATTCTAGAATTTATCTTGACTGAAAGTAAGTAGGTACCTAAACCATTATCTTTTGATAGTGTAGAGCCCATTTATTTTGTAAGCCATGTCATAAATATGTCATAATCGATCTATTAATGTTAAATTTCCAGTGGATCTTGGCCACGCTTTTGACGAAAAATATTTTTAAACCAGCGCCGCCGCCATAGGCTGTGGCAACTGCTCATAAGATAATGGTTTATCAACTGTCCCTGAGAGCAGAAATTGGTGTTATTAATGACGAATCGGATATGTGCCAATAAGCACTATTATAACTTGCATTGTAAAAGTCGATGATTGTGACGAAAGACCAAAAGTTCAATAAAGGTTTAAATGTTGCATGCTTACATATAGGTTTTTGTATCTATGTAAAAGTGTGTACAGTCAAAGAATGAATATGCTAAGCGCCATATGGTCAAATTTTTTCTTGCCATGTATTATTTTTCCGTCTACGTATTGACAACATTTTCAATGAAAATTACAGTTCGAAAAAGTGACATGCGTCCACTATGTGGGAAAGGAATTTGTTCGGAAATTGCTTAACATTTTCGCTCCTTGACCATAAGTACCTAAAGTTGTTGAGTTTTGAATGTACATTACACATAAAAAAACGAATCTGTTAATACGAAAATCTACCTAGGTAGAGGTACCTATACCAAGAGCTGTTTCAACGAGCGCGTCCGTTTATGGCGTTTTACGCACGTACACACTACCCATACTTAACTGTGAAATACTAGCAGTCACTGCATTTCGTCCAACGCGCCTGTGGGCTTTACATAATATAATATGTCTACGTGCGAGTCCAGATATGCGATAACTTACGTCGGGTGCATTATTGCGTACAGTTAAATACGCGCGTAAAACGCCATACGGTCAGCGCATGTATGGCGAGGCGCAGCTCAGCGCGGTTGCCACCCCCAAGAAAATATCGACCTTGTGCTAGTAAAAATAAAGTTAAGGGTCCGTACACACACCACAACCACATCGCAGCGACAAGCAGTGGTTACGTGTGAATAATGTCGCTGCAACTTCTTGCAGTTGCTTTGTCGGTAGATTTTGACGACAAAATTAAAAAACAACCGTGAAAAGCCGTGTGAATAAAATATTCATTTTCATACAAATTAGCGCCTGACCACGTGTTATCGTTGTGGTGTGGTTGCGGTGATCGAGCCCTATAATGAATGAACTTCCATAAGCCCGAGAGCACATCAAAACAGACAGAGGTGCGCGTCTCAGGTTAGTCAGGTTCGACTTTAATTTTAAGAGGCTTACAAGAGCTAAAGCGCGGTCACTGTCAGACTGCATAGAAAAGAAAGAGAAGCGCGATGACACAACCCTGGTAATTTATTGCAAAATACGAAGCAATTATCTATTTACAAGAAATCTATTGATTGGATTAAAAAAATAAAACACTATTACGTTATTATGTTGCTTGTAGATCTGACAAAAAATCAGAATGATTTAATGCATAGTACTATGGTTTTTAATCGTTATAAGAAATGTTTAAAGGTATTTTCGTGTTTTTTTTCCATCGTGTCAAATTAGTTGTATATTATGTTTTCAACACACTATCTAATTAGCAAATATCCTGAAGAATAACATATATTTTTCTGATTTTGTTTAGTGCAGTGGATCATATACTTTTAGGCATTATAAAACTTACATTTAGGTCCTGTAGTCCCCTTAAGTAACGCAATGTTCATATTTGTTTGGCAGTGAAAACCGCGCTGCGCTTCGCCACGCTATACTCATAATATGGCCCTTAGGTATTTGAAAAATCTCAAAATCTTTACATTTCAAGTCACACTTTGTGTGTTTAATCTCGTAATACACCTTATGAACTCTTAGATAATAATTATTTAAGAACAATAATGTTTAAAGCATTTTTATTAAATAAAGAAAAATGTATGTACTTAACTCTTATTTTATTAATTAAGTAAGTATTAAAATAAATTATTAACTTCAGTGATATGTGCTCTTATTTATTTATCAAATGGTACGGTAATTGTAGGATATTTCATTTTAACTAAAAATTAATGATACTAAGATAAAATAGAAATAATGATAAAAAATATACATGTAACAGCAAATTATGTTTTCCGTGTTTTAGTTTTATAAGACTCTTTTAAATTATTGTGATGACGCGTGCAGGAATAAAATAGTGTAGAATTATTGCAAATTTAGCTACAACTGACTTCATTAAATAAATAGTTGTTAACCGGTTGAATGCCGTAATTACAGAAACCATTAAAAAGCCATTGTGTCTCGCGTGGATCCACGTTCCGACGTACGAAGGTACGTTCCATACGAAGGGTTAAGGAGTATAAATCAATAAAAAGAACCTATAGATAATACGTTGATAATATGCCTTTCACGGGACTTACACAAATAAAGGACCTATCGACTATATAATACACAAATACATCCTGATTTAGCAATTCATTCACAATGAATAGGGAATGCTTTGAAATTCAATTATTAAAGAGCATATAGATCATAAACCCGAGATTCAATGTTTTTCCCTTCATACATTCAGAACATTGACTAGCTTTTTCCATTGTGGTTCTGTAACAAAGCAAAGTAACGAGTATGTGATTAATTGTTTAAAGATTGTATTAATTGTTAATTGTTTGTTTCTACTTACCGCTGTATTTTGGTATGAATACTAGAAGTTGTCGAATTAAAACCAGGGCAATAACGAGTGAGTATCCCAATCCATAGACGCAGGACACGAAGCATATTGTCGAGCTGCAAATGTTTAAAAATACATAAATTACAAACAGGATAATGCGTTTATGACGGATATTTGTTGGCATTTTAAAACTTTTAAATACTTAATTATATAGCAACCATAATAAATAGTACAGCAGCATTAAGAAAGTCGCATCATGTTATGAAGTTACATAAGAAAGATAAAGAATTTGAACTAGGAAAACTATGGGGCCTTAAATCGACCCCTGGAGTACGCCTATTCGAATAGAAGAGGCGCCAACGATAATTACAACTAAAACACCAGTAGGTATTGTCTTATAGTATGATAGATAGAAAAGATTACACAAGCTTAGATGATAGTTCTATTATACCATAGGTTATAATTTAAGGATAGGTTTATGATGATTGTTGTAAGCAAAAGCCTTAATAAGATCACAGATTGCTGAGATGCTCCAAGATTGTTTAGCGTGCATTACATTAATAAGTGAGCTATCCTACCCAGCATATAGTCCCGCGATTGAGTAAAATCGGGGGTCGAAAGTGTTTGTCCAATCCCTTGGAAGGAGCCACCTGACGAAGTTGACCAAATCGAGTGGGGATATAGTCGTTTCGAAACCGGAGATCCTTTCGGAAATCGAAAACTTCTACGGCCGATTGTACGCATCGCATGCATCTCGACCTGATCCCAAAAATGAGGATTCTAGAGCCACCTTGACCCGACATTTCACGGAAGACCTGCCAGAAGTCAGCCAAGACGAAATCGAGGCGGCTCTTAAACAGCTTAAAAATGTAAAAACCTCTGGTGAGGACGGGATTACGACCGAGTTCCTAAAAGCGGGAGGAAATTCTATATTGAAAGAGCTTCGGGAGCTCTTCAACCCTGTCTTCTTCTCTGGGAGAACTCCGGAAGCGTGGCGAAGGAGCGTGGTCGTTTCATTCTTTAAAAAGGGTGATAAGACCCTTTTAAAGAATTACAGACCCATTTCGCTCCTAAGCCACGTATACAAGCTGTTTTTAAGAGTCGTCACGAATCGTCTAGCGCGAGGACTCGACGAATTTCAGCCACCGGAGCAGGCCGGATTTCGAGGAGGATACAGCACCATAGACCACATCCACATAGTGCGGGAAATTATACAGAAGTCCGAAGAGTATAATCGACCCCTGTGTCTTGCGTTTGTGGACTATGAGAAGGCTTTTGACTCTACCTGGTCTGTTTTGGAGTCTCTGCAGCGTTGCCAAGTCGACTGGCGATACATCCAAGTGCTTAGATATCTTTATGAAAACGCGACTATGACCGTCCAAACTCAGGACCAGCCAACTGAACATATCCTCCTGCGTCGAGGGGTGAGACAAGGGGACGTTATTTCCCGAAATTGTTCTCTAACGCATTGGAGGATGTGTTTAAGACGCTGAACTGGGAAGGAAGCGGCATTAACATCAACGGCGAGTACATATCACATTTGAGATTTGCAGATGACATTGTCATATTGGCTGAATCGCTGCATGACTTGCAGCGGATGCTGGACGGCCTAGTTGATTCTTCTGTATGCATTGGTCTACGGATGAACTTGGACAAAACTCAGGTTATGTTCAACGCACACGTCACTCCGGGTTCGATTGCGATCAATGGCGGTGTTCTCAAAGCTGTTCGAGAATACGTTTACCTCGGGCAAACTCTGCAGTTAGGTAAGAACAACTTTGAGAAGGAGGCTAACAGAAGAATTCAGCTGGGCTGGGCAGCGTTTGGGAAGCTTCGTCGAGTCTTCTCGTCACGTATTCCGCAGAGCGAAAAGACTAAAGTCTTCAATCAGTGCGTCCTGCCTGTTATGACTTACGGAGCCGACACGTGGACACTCACGATACGGCTGGTGCATAAATTCAAGGTCGCTCAGCGAGCTATGCTTGGAGTCTCTCTGAGGGATAGAATCTGGAATGAGGTGATCCGGCAGACAACTAAAGTTGTTGACATAGCTCACAGAATAAGCAAGCTGAAGTGGCAGTGGGCCGGCCATATTAGCCGTAGAACTGATGACCGTTGGGGTAGACGTGTTCTTGAGTGGAGACTGCGAATCGGCAAACGTAAGGTAGGACGCCCTCAGGCTAGGTGGAGCGACGATCTTCGCAGGGTGGCTGGTAGCAGCTGGATGAGAGTTGCAGGAAATAGAGCTAAATGGCGTGCAAGTGGAGAGGCCTATGTCCAGCAGTGGACTGCTGTAGGCTAATGATGATACACAGTCCTGGTAGTTTTAGTAAGTTTAATAACAAAATACTTACTTGAAATCATAATAGACATCATCACAATCCTGCGGCATGAGAATAACGCCATAAAATATAAAGGGTCGACAAACTGTTGTTAGACCCAAGTTGGTTCCAAAGATAAGTGTTGCAAAAGCAAAGATATGGCCAGCAAGGAAATAAATATAGTTTGGTCTCAGCACACAGCAGTCCCACCTGAATAGAAAAACAGTAATTTTTATTGACCAGATTATAATAATAAACTAACTCATCTCAATGCCAACAATTTGATTTGATAATATTTACTGTAAATAAACAGTACTAACCATATTGAATGGAAAAATCTTTCGTTGACTTCAATTTGACATATTTGACAGTAATGTGAATCAGAGGTCAAGACTGGGCTGGAAAAAAATAGAAAAGTTTTAAAATCATCATCATCATCATCAGCTACCTAGCCCTTTCCCAACTATGTTGAGGTCAACTATGAAAAGTTTTAAAATGTTGTTTGTATAAGTATAATATTTTTTTGTAAAAACTCCAACTAACCTATCTTTAGGATGGGATGAATGAAAAGAGCCTCTGGTGGTTTAAACCCTTGGAAGCCAGCCAACATAATTTTCTGATAACCAAATGCATATACATTTTTGCCAGAGGTGATAACAGTATTTTATCGAGTTATTTTTGTCCTTGTTATCAACACACATTCCATTAATTAATTATTTAACATGAAATCATGCATGTTTTCCCTGAAGGGTTTGGCAGAGGTATACATCATAGTAAACCCACATTTTGCCATATTTAATAAATATAGTATAGGGAAATGATTAATTGATTTTGCACAATTCTTTCACTACTATCACTAATTAGCCTATAATGTGCCAACTGCTGGGACACAGGCCTCTTCTCTTCAGGAGGGAATGGGCCATAATCCACCATGTGGGCCCAGTGCGAGTTGGTAGAATGAATGAATTTTTGGTTCCAGTACATGACGATTTCCTCACAATGTTTTCGTTCACCGTCTCGAGAGCAGTGGTGATGAAATTATTTACTCAAAGTAAAGCGCCTGCCTGGGTTCGGACCCACAATCTACGACTTGTAAGTCGGGGCCGATACCACTGGGCCACCACTCCTAACAAAGTAATTTTGTCTCCTGTTTCACCAACTCTTAATATGTTCCAGTAAACTTATTTGGTAGATAGTACCTATGCAGCCATTGTGAAATAGAACCATAAAGTGTATCAAATCATGTTAATATAAATCAAACTTATCTCGTCTTATAGAAGTCTAGTTCGGCAGCCATTTTGAAAACAGAGTAACGGCTTAACAAAAGCCGTTACTCTGTTCAAAAGTTTGAAACTAGCGCACTAATATATCTATATTAGTGCTAGTTTCAATTTTTATTTAACAGTTATTAATTTAATAAATAGGTATCCATAACTTGGTTCTGAGAAATAACAACTGATAGCTTTGAACTAGCTCCACTACGTAGGATCACAATTACTTTAATATTACTGAAAGGCAAGTAGACAGTTACCTATACTCTTTTCCCTTAGATGATCCAGTGGCAAGTTCAAAATCAGCTACAGCCTTCATTTTATAGAAGAAATAACATGTGCATGACAGAAGTAGCAGGAATATGAAATTTTCCAGTTGGGTTATTTCAAAGTAACCCAGCACACCACTTTCAAACACCAAAAACAAACATATTGCTGATGACATTGTCCATGAAAAGAAAAATGAGGACCTGAAAATAATGAAGGTATACTTGTATAACTGAGGAAACATACTAATTTAACTTGTTAAGATATTGTAATAAGTAAGCGCTTTACTGTAATAGACAGTAAAGTATAAGGACAATTAATGTTATTAACAATTAAGGCACTATTTACATTATTACCATGTAATAGAGGGTGAACCATTGGATAGATCAGGATGTAACATCAATTACCAGACACACAGTGGCGTCGAACAAATAATTAATATTATAATCAAGTGAAAGTGGGGTGAGTGTACCGACCTGTTCTTTTGGCGCGGTCTAGAGTGTACGTATAAAGCACCCATTCCAATCACCACCATGACTATGATAGTGATTGGCCGCGATATGGTGGCTATTAATAAAAGTCCTGGTAGAATCAGATATGGCAAAATAGCATCCATATCTACTTTCTTGCCGCTTCTATTTGCCCCATACGGTATTAGATCTTGAATAGTGAGTGTTGTGGTCACCATTTTCACTGTTTGTACACAAAACAATGTATATTACTTCATTTATTAATGTAGTAATCGTTAAGTCTTCGTTCGTATCACCGTACTCGTTTTTCGTTAGTTCTCGTTATTACATCGTATTTACGATGAGACAAGGCGCTGGCAACAAAAATGCGCTCAAAAATGTGAAATGTGTAAAATCAAATGAAAATCAACATGTCAATTTAAAATGTCATAATATGTCATTGTCAGTGTCACTGTCAGTCTCGGAACTATACAAAAGAGACTTGGGTATTATTCTTTTGAGTAACTGTATTCCTCGAAAGGGTAGACAGAGGTGTGTTTTGTTTAAATCCCATGTAATAGGGCCCAGGGCCCTATTGCTATGAATTGGGCACAAATCCGGATTCTGCAAGCGTACATAAATTAAAATTTATTTATTTGTAAATTAATGTAGTTTATTTCAGTACCTACAGCTTCGTTAATACAGCCATTTAAAAGTTCTCGCCTGTTAGTTGAAGAAAATGCGTTTCCTGAGCTCACCCATTTTAGTCAGATTAGAAATATTGAATGTATTTTTTTTTGGATGTGATGATAGAAAGATTTTTATACCGAGTTATCCACTAACAACCCTGGATGTACCTATCAATGGCCATCTTTTTGGCTGGGGCTGAATCATTATCATCATCATTTAGCCGAATAGATACTATATTCAGCCAAAATACGTTCACTGCTGGACATACGCATCCCCCAAACATCGCCACTTCGACCGGTCCTGTCCTTCTTGAACCCAGCCGATTCCCGCGATTTTCATCAGATCATCGGTCCATTTTATGGGGTCCTACCCACACTGTGCCTTCCCGTACAAAGGAGAAACTCTTCAGGGCCAGATCTTTACCAGAACAAACCAGTCTGCCACATGATTATGATTATTATGAAGTGGAAGAGTCTTTCGGGGAGCTTTGAACTGATAATAAGGTTGCTAGCATGGTATAATAATATACTTCGCCAGGTATAGCATTCCGAGACACAGTGGTCACGTGGGTGACACAAGCCTACGTCATCACCGCTGTGCTGCCAGTAGTGTGTAATAATAACTCCCCAACCGCCTTTATTACCTGTGCGAATCCGATAAAACGATGAGGTTTTAATTAACAATTACGTTGGTATATGTTTAAATTGAATTGTTTCGTTTGATTAGAAAAACGAAACGAAAATATGAATCCTTTATATATATTTTTTAACAGAATGGTGACTGAAAATATTTCCATTATTCGTGTTTTGTTGCCATAAAGTGGCAACTGGATAGTGACGTAAGCATGTGTCACTCCCGGAGTGCCAGACCATGATTGCTAGCATCTGGGATGCAGCCTATTCTACTGAAAAATAATATGAACCTATGGATATTTAATTTCACGATCAATTTGACTTGAGCAACCAGAACTGGGTTTTTAAACTCAACCCAAATTACTTATGAAATCCATGATAGTGACTTCAGCACCATCGTGCTAAAGTCACTATCATCGCTATCAAAGTTTATTTTTTTTGGATTTGTTTTTTTTTTTGGTTCCGTTGACATCTCAACATCAGGATTTTCTTTTTGTATATTCTTGAAAATATGTTTAAAAATAGCAAGTACCCACACATATCAAAAAAAGTTTGCGATCAGTTTGAAAAACCGAAATCTTTTTTGTTACGGTAGACTATATTATAATTTCTTCTTCTGTTTAGATTCTTTACTTATAAATATAGAATTAGAATATAAAACAAAAAACAAATACAATTGCTTTTCCATACAAATCGAAATTCAGTCCAAGCTTACGCTCATTCAGAAATCTGACTCAAGGAAAGTTGTTATTGATAAAATGCCAAGAGGATTATCAGAAGTTTTACGAGCAAGAATTGTAACTTTGAGGGAAGAAGGATATTCCACGAGAGAAATAGCATGCAGAGTTGCTGTATCCCAATTCTGTGTCGTGGCCGAGTTGCAGAGGTACCACGGCATGGATAATTTAGCTGACCGACCCCGCAGTAGTCGCCCAACTGTTCTGACTGCTACTCAGAAGCGCTATATCAGATTGCTGGAAGCGCGTGACCCAACAATCAACGTCACTAAAATAAAAGCGGAAGTGCGGGCCGCCTCTGGACTTGAAGTTAGCACTCAGACCATTCGGAATTGCTTACACCAGGCTGGACTACGAGGGAGGTCTTGGCGAGCACCTCTGAATTCACGGCAACGTCGGCGACGGAGATTGCAGTGGGCTAGGCTCCGGCAAAATGAAGTAGATGTGGAGGAAAACATTTGGCAAAACTGTCTCTTCGTTGACGAATCGCGAATCCGTACTCATCCAGATAATCAACGTATCCGTGTCTGGAGAAGACCTGGAGACTCTGAAAGTCAAAGAACTGCCACTGGAACCGTTCCGCAAGGCGGAAAATTGATGTACTTTTGGGTTGGAATTATGATTGGGGCTATAACGCCTTGGATCGCGTATCGAGGCTCCATGACGGCAGATAGGTAAAAAACAGTCACCATTGATGGAATTGTCAGACTATTCCGAGTAAACCATGGACACCAATTCGTACTGATCGATGATAATGCGCCCACAAATCGAGCTCAACGAGTCAATGCTGCTCTCCGAGAATACGACAACACAAGGTTAGACTGGCCTGCCGGCTCGCCTGATTTAAACGCAATAGAGCACGCGTGTGGTGCTCTTAGGCGAGCTGTTTGGAACCGTCAGCCACCTCCCCAGACAGTGCCAGTGATCAGGGACGCCGCTATTCAAGAATGGGACAGGTTACCGCAAGAAATGCTGGATAACTTGATCCTCAGCATGCCCAGGAGGATATTCGCATGTGTGCGAGTCAGGGGAGGAGTTATATTGTATTAAATAAAAACCTTCTATTATTAAATTGGTGTATAAGTTTGGAAACGATCTTTTACTTTCCATAAAATTTCTGTTACAATTACATTAGGATTGATTTACAAAACTTTTGTTATTAAAAAATAAAAATAAAGATTTTTTTTTTTAATTTCAAACAGTATAATTCTATTTAAAAAAAAGATGTAACGTAAACACTTTTACTTGATAAAGTTACATTTTAAAAATATATCGGCTTTTGCTAGTGACCACAAGCTTTTTTTGATGTGTGTAGGTAGGTACTTTAATCACAACCACTAATCAATAATTATCGCATTATCGCATAGGTAATTAGCTTGTCAACGTTTTCATTATTGTTTAGTCACATTTATGAATCTTGTAATCCATTGCTGTAGACTCATGTCCCTGGTAGTTGGGCAGGCAGGGGTCGCGGCTTCCGACACACATGCGCCGTGTCAGTCAACAACAGATTGCGCGCGCACGCGTAACTAACGCTGTGTTTTTTACCTTATCCGCCGGTAACGACATACCGACCGACCAACAGTATTGATCGGGTGTTCGCCACGAAACGGCGTCTCGAAAATGCGCCACGATTTTTTCCGCGCTTAACTTGTGTTCGACTGCAAATTGTAAACCCGATATCTTAAAAAAACGCTCAATATGGAGAAGTGAGAAAAGGTGTTTAGAGTGATAGCTCTACAAGTTGACGAAATGTCCAAGGTAAGCGTTATCGCATTGAGCCATTGTTAGAACTTGGATTGTGGTGGTGCGGGTAGGTAGCTGCAAAAATCACTGCCAAGGACGTGTTATGTGGTGGATTTTGCAGGTTTTCTGATAACCCGTTTTTATCGACCACGAATGTAGTCTAACATCAACCCATGGATTTGGAATTTTGGAGCACAATAGTCCTAACAAATGCCTGTCTTTGCTCTAAATGTATCATTGGGATTATAGTTTCCTAATCCGCTAAGATTTCCTAGTGTACTGCATGAAAAATAACAACCTGTTTTTCTTTACAAATTATTTAGACGCTGATAACGAAAACCAATAATAGATGTAAACCGCAGTGTTCTGTTGGTCTATATTACCACTAGCGACATGTACCTACGATATATGGCAAAGCCTGTATATCCGATACGTTTCTGGGGTACCTACCTACTGTAACTTTGTAGTTAAGATTTATGACCTATAATCTTTCACAGTACCTACATGCGTTGGTGCAGTCCTTTAGACATGATTTATTATATTGTGCCTTCTCGTGAGTTCTGATGTTTTCTACAGCATCTATTTAATAAATCAGTCTGGTTCCCTTGAAGCCGTATCGTTCAAAGTATTGATCAGTTCTCTTCTGTACCGTTTATAGTTGTTACATTATCATTATCTCTACTACTTATGTTTTTCATAAGTAGTTAGTGTAGCTACCTACTACAAAATTATACTTTCAAATCGAGCATCAAATGTTTTACAGAGGTCATTGATTAACTCGCAATTTTAGGGTTAATATTTATCAGTAATACCTACGCTCTAAGCGTTTTTTGCTTTCTTATTCGTTTCTTGGTTTAAAAAAAATCATGTAATACAAAAAATATAATACCATAAAACCTGAGTGCCGCAGTATCAGACTAATTTTGTGTCTGCTCTCATCCTGGCAGCCGGTTTTTCAGAGCCTGTTTTGATCGCCATCTTCGCAGTAGCTTGTAATGTCTGTTTTATCTGTGGTTCACCTTCAGTTATTATTTGAGGGTCTTCTTAATTGATTTTCTGGTTGTATACGTACCGTACGTAGGTACATAAATAGAACTCATTCGATCCAACCATGGACGTATGATCCAATAGAAACATTTTCAGCATTTGTAGTTCGCCAATTAACTCGTTACTCAAAACTGTATTTACGTATCTATAGGTAGTCTTTATATGCCATATGTTTTAATTCTCACCATATATTGCTGTGGCGTTTTTATGATTCTATGAGATCATACCTAGCTACGTTATTCATTTTACCCGGCAAAGATCTTAATTAAACTCAATTGCTTGCAAATTAAAATATCAATTTAGGGTATTACCTTTATACCCTGATAAACAATATTGTGTCGTGCGGAATCTTCTGTGCTCACAGTTTTATTAAGAAGAAGCCAACATGTACCAAAGCTACCCTAATCTTAGCTTACGTCATGCATTGCAAAAAGTTACCCATAGGTCGTTGACAGGACAGTGCCGGAGTTTTTTGCCCACGACCAAATCGATGCGCGCTTTGAAACCTGTACAATAAGTGTTTGATTTGGACTGATTTTAAAATTTCGAATTAAGTAAATGTTTATTACTTTGAATCGAGGGAAGTTACGACGTTTTCCGGCTTGAAAAACGAGATACCGCGTAGGTAATGCACCTAATACCTTATAATTGCGCACTGTTTATAGTTAGATTCAGTGTACTGTATAGTTACTTCCTGACAGGAAATAAAGAAAACGTGGTGGCAATAGAACATTTAGTTAATTACTTACACATTGATTGCTTGCGATCAAATGATACAACTACATGCTTCAGCCCGCTACGAATAGTTCGTAGAAAGCTATCGTGGCTGAAGTTTCAAACTGTAAACTGATTTCCATTCCACCACGAATACTAGAAATTGGCTGCACTCACGAAATGGTTTTGAGTACGACCAATCAATAATGGCCAGTGAATTATAAATTGTGAGCTGGTTTTTGAACAATTTAATGCGCAGGCTATCAAAAAACCTTGGATAAATATGTATATAATCGAGAACCTGACTATAAACCGGTACAATATTATTGTTTTAGACGTATCGTATGGCATCGTATCGGATCGGTAAGTATGGATTGCACGTTTCAGCAGTTGCGTTGCGATGTTGGCAATCGTCAATAATTTATTAACGTTTTTACCTACTTTGTTAACAGTGATACGAGGGAAAGTGTAGCGGTGCCGTGTTAGCGTCTATTGCACTTTCGTATTCGAAAATAATACTTTCTTTGGGATACTGGGACCCCAACACATAGCGTAAATGTATCTACATAATACCTGTACACAAAAAAAAAAACGTATTTGGGTCGAGCATGACTTTCTGCTTAACATCTACAATTAGCACAAGTCAAATCACCAATAGCTGATACCTTAAATGTAGTTTATGAAAGAGAAACTCAAAAAATCCTCTGACTCATCAGTGGTACAAGTACCTGAGTACGTTAGGCTAGGGTTTGTAGAACCTTTATTGCATGGGCCAGTCAGATTCCTAGTTTTGAAAAGGTCCATTGTAATATTTCTGTCAGTTTCACAGCACTTCACTTATGAAATGTAACTGCCACAGCATAGGGGGCTTATAAAATGATATCAAATTCATTCATTTCATATGTTTCATGAAGTATTTTTTCAGTGTTTGGGTGTTGCTTACAGTAATTTGCAATTTTGGAGATCGATCATGGGTTAGGAAGATGAGAATTGGTGTTTTGACTTATTTTTTATCTTCTCTCTTCTTCAACCGTATCTACACAATGCTGAGTGTAGGTCTTCGGCATTGTACGCCAGTTCTGTCTTCACTCTAGCTCTAGCACCTTTTTACTTCATCTACCATCCGGTCTGCTGTAGTTATATTATATTATGTGGTCTGCCTACTTCCACTACTTCCGCGCTAACACCAGCACCCTAATTACGTAACACACAATTTATCACAATCTGAATAATTTTGAAGCCTATTGCTAACCCATTGCTTCATATGTTCAAAAAATTGTCTGCTCAATAACGTAAATAACGCAATAGAATAGAATAGAATACTCTTTATTATGTACACCATAAAAATTACAGAATAAATAATTAATGAATGTTGTTGAACTGTCAAAATCAAACCCATTCCTACTGTTAGTGTGTTACGTAATTACTCCGCTGGACTATGTCGGTTAGCTTCGTTCTTTGCGTTTTCTAGTCTTAATAAATTATTTTATTTTACTCCACGATCTCTATGTGATCCATTGGTAAAGTGAACGGGTCTAATTAGAAGTAAGAATTAAAGTTCTGAGTGCCTAATTTCCGTATACTTTTTTTTTTTTTTTGGTGGGAAATCATCAAATGACCTCTCCCGCTCTGGGCGGAGCGGAGGGGCGTGTCAGACTCTTACTGACTAAAACCCACCCGTGTTCCTTCAGTTGCCTGTGCGCCAGGGCCACGGTAACTCTAATTTCCGTATACTGTTAATCTTGCAGCATTTTAAAGTAATTTAAATCTCTTTACAACACACAGGCCTTGATGAGGCGCCACGCCACTGACCTTTCCTTTTATTTAATTTTATGTCTATGGCAAAAAGTTTACACTGCGGGCGGAAATACTTGGGTAATCAATACCCTGTTTGTAGGCAATAAAAACTTAAAGTAATTAATAAAACCAATTGGTAAAGTGATAGACATAGTTATGATTTCAAACACTGCCTCGTAGATCATATTTCGTAGAGTAATTTGGCCACCTCATATGCAAAATTATGTAAAATTCTCATAAAAATTCATTAGTCTAGTAATCAAAGTTATTATGATATTCTGTTGTATTTTTTTCGCGATTTTAGAATATTATTTACTAAACAAACACGTAGTCTTTGTTTTATTTCGTGCTACCGATGTTCTGCATTTTATTTGTATTAATATGTTCGAGACTGGTTTTAAAGATCTAAATTTATTTTCAACTTGAAGGTAACCATTTGAACATTTAAAATGTCTGGGTATTTTCAATATTTACAAGGAGGTGTTCGCATATAATGAGAAGTCGTGACTTGCCGCGAACTCTGGCTGGAGGTACCAATGAGTTTGCCTTGTGTTTATGGAAAATAAGTGTTCACGACAGAGGTAGGTACCTACACCGACACGCCGAGTGTTGAGATGTCTTTTACCAAAAAAAGAAGAATATAAAAATAATGTTGTTAAGCATTCACAAAATAAACAATAATTCATAATATTGAACGGCATTGTTATACTCAGTACCTAAACCTATACCAACCAAGTGTTGAATCTATTAAACGCAACAATCCGGTAGGTACCTACCTACTTACCTATAATAGAAACGTAGTCTAAAATTACGTTCTTGTAGGTATTTGTATTCTGTCATTCGTTCAGAAGCCCAAAAGTCTGACAACCAGACTTACCAAGGGGTATCGTGTTACCCAGTAACTGGATTGTGGAGGTCAGATAGGCAGTCGCTCCATGTAAAATACCTACTGCTATTTATTCAGCTGCATCCGGTTAGACTAGAAGCCAACCCCAACATAGATAGGAAATGGCTAGGCAGATTGATTGAGTTCTATAAAATGCGTAAATTATTACGTGTGAGGCAATAAGTTAATATGTAACGAATAAGTAATATGTTTTTGTACAAAGCGGAATTGTATTTTAAACTAGAACAATGCCCAATTAATGTTTTCGATGTAAAGGAAGTAATAAGAACAAAGTTCCTGGTATAATTGAATTTATTAAATAAAATTAAGTTCAAGGTAACAAGGGTATGAAAAATTCTGAATTGGATTCAAAGAATCCTATGTGAGGTACTTTTCATTAATCTGCAGCTTAGTAGATAACTTAGAAATTTTATTTTATTCTTAAAAACTTTGAATATCTTTCAAATTAAATGGAACTTTTAATTAGCTACATCAATGTGTAAGTAAAAGTTCAGTTAATTTTCATGAAACGCAGCCAGTGCAGAAAGGCTGGAGAAGTGGTGTCTATGTTTTCTTATTTTTAACGCAGCTCCATAGACTTTATTAGAATTATAAAGAACATAATAAAACCCTTGTGGAGCAAAGACATATAAGAATTTCACGTTTGCTTCACGAAACTATAACTACTTACCTAATTGTGAAGTTCGTGTTAATAATCTTTATTACGTAAGATATTAAAAATTATTATTGTATGGTGAACGATTCAATCACAAGAAATGATGGTCAAGGATTAAGTCCGTATGAGGAAAAAAACTTGTTTTATAGCAAGAGCATGTCTACACGAAGGCATGCAAGATTAATGCCAGGCGGAGAACTAAGTAACTCCATTAGTCCATTTGTTCTTATTATAATGGAAAATCGATATAGTCTACATTATAATTGTTTTGAGAATATTACCCAAAGTTGGAATCGATAACCTTTTACTGTGTCACGTCTTGAACCTTAATCTAGGTAACGATGCTAATATTTTATTCTTGAGTCTTTAACTTTTAACTATTATTAGATTCTGGCCTTGATTAGGTTAGTACCTTTACTAGGTCAAATACCTTAACTTCATGCCGGTAAAACTACCAACTTGTAAGAACAGCTGTGGAATTTTACTCATACATACATAAATGATCCGAGAGTTCGCAGATGGGTAACAAATTAAAATGCAGTCATTTCCTTCTTGGCGTGCGGTGCACTGAGTTGCGAATAGGTACAACTTTCAAGGCACATGTAGAATACTACAGGGGAAAGTCAGGTTTTTAATGTCCACGTATTTCCAAGTATATTAATACGGTACAATCTGGATGCTTGGATCACCGTTTTTTACTTTATGACATCAGACATGAGTGGTCTGGCCTGGCGTAGCCTCTGGCGTCACTGCACTATGCCATCATTATTGTTTCTTCAAAGTTCTCAGCCTCAGGTAATAATGACAAAACAGCTAGTTTAGATACCTACGTTAATTAAAATAATCTGCTGATCAAGATGCTGATCTGAAAACGAGATATGTTTATTTAAAACATTGTTCTCACCATACTAGGCTCGCATGGAATATTCCAAAACATGTCTACTCATACGAATGAGTTGTTGATTTGTTTGATTTTGCCGTGAACCGAGGAAGTTGAAAAGTCAAATATTTTCTAATTTATGTAACAATGACTGCGGTCAGCAAATGATGACCAGCGTTTAACGTGGTTATAATAATGTTTGACATTACAATAGACCGGTGACACATTTGGTACCTACGTGTGATGTCATGTCATGTAATAGCTTTCTATTTTGTGCACAATTATCGCTTCCTATTTAACCCTTTAACGCACACCCTAACTTTTTTTTTAATTCTTAATATTTTGTGATAAATATATATTCTGTGCCGTAAATCATAATAACATGTTCTTGAAAAAAGACCTGAAAATCTCTGTTTTTCGAGAAAATCATGAAAATCATACGGCCAGTAAACTGGCCATTGAACGTTCTGCGTCACTAACCATCACAGCAATATCACTGGCCAGTAAAATGGACACTAATGAAATCTATTTTATTTTTAGGAAAAGACGATAACAATAATAAAAAATGTATTTCCTAATCAGCCTTTAATAATAATAGAATTAACATAACATATTTCTTCTGAAACAAAACTTGATTTTAAATTTTTCTTATCACAATCAAATATTTATTTTATGAATTGAATGATCATCTACGTTTTTTAATTTGTCCTTCATTATGGAATGGTACAAAACATTCTACACATAAGGCTACATCACATTGAACGCATTCATAGACACTTCTCTTTGGATGAGACGTGGTACTGCAGTATCTACATCTACGCAAATTTTTCTTAGATGATTTCATAAGCTTATGATCGCTCTCTTCATTTTCTCGAAAAGGAAGCAAAGGTTTTTTCGTCTCTCCTATAAGCTCATCAGCCAGTTTACTCCTAAACATCAAGTGAGTCATTGGTTTTGTACCACCAGGATGAGCCTTCGCCCAGGTATCCTTATAAATAATGTAGGAATTAACGATCGCAGCTTCTATCAAATAAAACCAGATTTTCATCCACCAACGTCGTGACTTCCACGATATATTATAAGATGCCATATACTGGTCAAATTTGTCGACTCCTCCCATGTATTTATTATAATCAATTATAGCATTTGGACATGCAACTTGTTCTTTTTCACCCCGACTATTAGTACGGCGCACAAATCCTTTTTTGCTTGGATTGTGCATATTTGAAGCAACACAAACAGCTTTTTTGCCTCTGTCTCTCCATTTAGAAACAGAAATGTTAGAGTTAGTCATTGCGCAAGCACTTTCACCCAAAGCCATAGTTCTATCTAGTGGAAATTTGTTAGAAGGGAAAAATTTTCTTGTAGGCATAATAGTACCAACACCAAAAAGTTTCTTATTCAACAGCTTCACTAATAAAGGCAGAGAAGTAAAAAAGCGGTCAAAAAATAAGCAATAGCCCAGATGCTCAAACATTCCAGCCAATTTCAAAATAACTGTCTCGCCCAAACTCATTTCTCTCTCACCTCCCTGCAGTTTTCCTTCGTATACATCGAAATTCAACATATATCCCGTTACAGCGCAGCATATAACCCATACTTTGAAACCGCGTTTTATGGGTTTGAGTGGCATATATTGCTTCAAAGTTGATCGTCCTTTGAAAGCTATCATACTTTCGTCAATAGACAATTGCCGATGAGGGCAGAATACCGATCTAAAAACATGAGAAAAATGTGTCAACAATGGTCGTATCTTGAAAAGTCGATCATAACCCATGTTGCCCCTGGGTATCATCTTTTCATTGTCATGCACGTGTAAAAATCTCATAATTTTTAAAAATCTACGCATGCTCATAACGCCGCTAATGCGAGATACATGAAAGTTTTTTTCTCGCGACCAATACAGCCGCATTGAAGGTAAATTATGGAATCCCATAATTATCAGAATTCCTAAAAAAGATCTTAGCTCCTCTTCAGTTATATTTAGAGTCTGCTGGCACTGTGTGGCATATCTGTTACTTTCTGTAATCATGAGATTGAAAAAAAAAGGTGTCAAGAATAGCGTCAATATTTTCAACGGTGAATTTAGATCTACTTCAGTTTTTATGCCCACGTAATTATTGAATGTACTATTCTTGTACACTGGTGGTTCTCGAAATCTATTATTACTCCACTTACTAAGATCTTCATGTATTATATTCTCTCGAGGAGCTGCGTCTTCGTTTGATGATAACGGCTGTGGCGGTGGAGATGGAGGCGGCTGCGGAGGTGGCGATGGTGGGATAGGCGGTGGTGGTAGAAACAAAAACTCCTGTGGTGGTTGTGATGAAGACGATGTTCCAGAGCATGATCCTTGATTTTGACTACGTGTGCTCACGGTGCTGGTACTAAAACTTTCGTCGAAACAATCATCAGCATCAGAATCACCACCGATGTCTGATTGTGTGGCCTGGTCATCAGTAATACCCACGAAGTCATTCCATTGGTCCTCGTCTAGTGACTCCAACTCCCGATAAGTGTATGTGTGTCTAAAACAATGAGAAAATTACAATGTGTAACTATTACATTACGAATTTCATAAGTACCCACACACCTGCAAAAAAACCGCCAATAAAAACCCCAAACGTACATAATAATAGGTTACAACTACCGAACAAGATTGTTTATCGCAAATTTATTACAATATCATAACACATGCTTATATACCTGTTGTAAAACAATATGGTTCATGGGGATTACTCGAAAATAAATACTCAATACAACATCTCAAAGTTAGGTAGGCAATTCTTAGGTTATATTTTTTCAACACACCGGTTTGTATTCAATCGCAAATAATATATGTTTTTCTTATTATCCTCGATTACATTTGCACATAACATCGAAGTATATACTATAAAGGAATAGTTTCACTTACCTTTTCCAAGAAGACATGATTTTTGTTCACCATAAAACTTGTAAACACGTAACGTACACGCGCGATGACAACAAATGTTCCTGCGCGGGTGCACGGTGGCCAGTTCACAGGCCATCTTGAAAAAAGGCGCGAATTTAAAATGTCGCGCGGCGAACTTGAACGCTGGCTAGTTGACGGGCCAGTGTGCTCTAACGCGGGTCGTAAATGTTCATAAGGTTCAATATATAAATAAAAATCTATGAGATAACGACCTTGAAGTGAGTGTCCAGTTTACTGGCCACTTTGTATGAGCCGTCCTATAAAGGGTTAAAGTTGAATAATAATAATAATAATGTAATTCAGGAACTGAAAAGCAACTTCATATCTTCGAAAGATCAGATTGCTTTTGTACGACTTTGTTATTATTCTGATTTCAATAAAAAAATATGTCTAGTGAACAGGTTTTCATTTTCATATCACTTGGAAATATTGAAGAGCTTATGTAGCAAAATGCAAATTGCCGGCCAGCCCTCTTAGCCCCAAGGTTACGGAATTGTACCCATCAAATTTAGTATTCTGTCGCAACTCATACTTTATTGATCGCTCCTGAATATAAAAAATATTGCAGCGAACTGAAAAGTAACGATTCGAAAAGTCAAACAGCATTGTCTTACCTAATTCACACGATTACAATAGATAACAAAACAGAAAAACAATATAAACAAAACTGGCGGTTAGAGCCAGGTCATGTCTCAAGGTTTAATTAATAAGCAAATAGTAGTTTTATGGTTATGTATTTAAAGACACCGTCGTATACTTCGATTTTATTTCCATATCTAGATTAAAATGGCCTTTTCGTGTTTATCATTTTGAATTAATTTAAATACATGACTTGTTTTGTTCGGTATGCAAGATATTGACCTTAAGCGGCGCATATCAGAATTCAGCATTAAAAAACTTTAAGAAATATCGAACTGGTTTAAATGTTTAATAAGATTTTGATAACGATCGACTACCCAGTTATGTAGCACAGCGCTGTCTGATGAAATAAATACAAGTTTATAAACATCACGACGACATACATAGACAGCACAAGAAATACCTAAACTAGGTAGAAATATGTTTTGTATCACAGTAATTGTCATTGTTCTCCCCTTCGAAGATTCAAAGTATTTTCGCACGATCTTAAATTCTGAATACCTATCTACTGTACCAAGTAACGGGTGAATAAGTTCTTTTTTAGTTCATTTATACTAATTGAACGTTCTCACGAGCGCAAGATGCTCGTGAATTAGTAGATAGTAAGTTTCTAAATTTTATTTTTGCCGGCAATCGTTCTTATGTAGTCATCCGTTTTTTGTTTCATCACATAAAGGTTTTAAAGGTAGAAGTAGCTTATGATATTACATCCAAAATAGGCCTAGGAATTTTAGGGGGTTCTTTTTAGTTTCCTAGTGAAGTTCATTTCGCTACGCCGTAGCCGTAGCGTAGACCCTGTAGGATCTATTTGATGTTCACATTCCGTAGGGTTTAGACCGCTGATAATGATTTAATATTAGGTAGAAATTAAAGTAAATTTAAAAATTTTGCTACGCCGTAGCCGTAGCGTAGATCTCGTAGGGTATTTTTGAGCTACACATTAGGGCGTGAACCACTGAAGGTAGGTTTATATAATTATGACGTCGCGGGTTAGATATGTTTATTTAAAAGGATCTAATTATTTAATAATTATTTAAAGTTTCGCTATGCCGGAGCCGTAGCGTAGACCTCGTAGGGTCTCTGAGCTCCACGTGCCGTGGAGCATAGGCGCAAACGGATGGATTCAATAATAGATGTACCTATTATTAAATCAACAATGCATGAGAAATCTAATACTTACATAACATTGTACTAGAGAGAGAGCTAGAGTCTTTGGCAGACGTTTGTTGAAGGAATTCCGATTTCTGTGGTATTGAAATTATGCTAAATTAGACAAAATAAGGGAGATAGTTAAGAAAAAATATTAAACCATTTTGCCCATTTTTGCTTACACTAGGCCACACTTAAATCAGTGCCTAACGCTGTTGGATTTTCAACTTTCGGCGCTTAGCCGAGCGTTGAAAATCCAACAGCACCCTTTTAATTAAGCCCTTCATTTAAGTGTCATCTAGTATTAGCGAAAACGGGCATTAGGGACAAACAAATATGCCTAAACTTATACGCACTGGTGATAAGTAAAAACTACAGGATGCTACGTACCACAGAATCCTTATGTGGCTTCTCCCTTTGTGACATCCTTGCAAAACTTCATCTGTAACAATACCAGATATAAAAATATATTCAAAAGCAGATATTTAAGCCTTGGATGACCCAGATACATAATACTATCAAATCACCTTTGACATCAGTCGTGTGTGTAACGTATCTGGCTATCTGTAATGTAATAACATGACAGATTAATGATAATGATAAAATCAATACGTTTACGCACCTATCGTTAATTAATGTTGTTTATTGATATTTTTAACCTCCGACGGAAAAAGAGGGGTGTTATATGCAGAGATCGGATATTCGGATGCATATTCACCTAAAGTTGAGATGTTGGCTAATATGGAATACGCTTTTCTATCGAAATAATCTTATCTTTAACTCCCACACACCACCTCTCCTCTTACACTCTACATACACATAACTGCATCGGGTGTTAAACATAAATTTTAAATAAATAAGCATCTGAATAGTTTAGCAATCCAAGATCACCGATTTTTTTTTTTTTTCTTTAGGTAGTTATGCATCCGAATATCCGACTCATGGTTATAAGTTTTAGGTACTTTATTGTTAGTACTGGGTTCGATTCCCGGATCGGGCAAAGTGTTATTGGGTTTTTCCATCTGGAATTTCTCAGTAGCAGCCTACCTCATCCAGCCTTTTTGCCTGGATTTGTGTCCGGTTGTTGGCAATAGGCTCGCCCCTATTACATGGGACTTAAAGATAACTGGCGAAATGTGGGTGTAATATAGGTACACCTCTGCCTAACCCTTTGGGGAATTCAGGCGTGATGTTATGTATGTGTATAGTTAGTAGGTTGCCTATAGATGTTAACAGATTGATTCCACTAGAGCCGCGTTGTTGATAAATATTATGAACTAGCTGCGCTCCGCGGTTTCACTTGCATAAGTCTCGATTCCGTGGGAATATCGAGGTAAAGAGAAGCGTATGTCCTTTTCCAGGTCATGGCCTACCCATGTGCCAAATTTCATCCAAATCCAATCAGCCGTTTTAGCGTGAAAGCGTAACAAATAACGCATTTATTAAATTAGTTAGGATTCAACTTTAATCATTACAACACTCGGCACTCTCATCATATTTCTTGATGAAATTATGAACAGTACCTATTCTATTATAATATTTGTAACTGTTTAAAACAGTTTTTCGTAATTGTGAGCCCGTTTCTAATATACGATTATATCCGTGTTACATATCTGTAAGTTATTGCTTATCGTCCATGTAATCAATGGAATACCCGCGGTGTTATAATGTGTACATTTTTTCAAGCCGCAGTGACAGGTAAATTGCTAGAGATTGAACTACATATATTAGCATCTTCCGCTGTTGTTAGATCACTAAGGAAGGTCACATACTCGGTAAAGTACCAAAGTGTCATAATGCGGACAAAATGACACATATGGGTACATATAGTCAGTTCATTTTAGCAAATATGAGGTACAAGCTTCTGCCCGCGACTTCGTTCGGGTGGAAGTCGTAAGATACACAATATACTAAAACAATACCCACAGTTTTATAGAACTCCCGCGGCTCCCGACTCACCGTGTCGCATCGCATCGCATCGCCCGCCCGCACTTTTACTTCGTTTTCGCTTAGCGTTCTTTCTGACTTTTAGTGTTTTTCTCGGTTTCTTAGGGTCGTAGCGTGATGTTAAATAGCCAATAACCTTCCTCAAAAATTGGGCTATCAAATGCAAAAATAAATTTTCAAATCTGACTAGCAGTTCCTGAGATTAGCGGGTTCAAACAAACAAACTCTTCAGCTTTATAATATTTGTATTGTATAGTTTATACAGCAATTTGTAGCAGATTCGTGTTCAGTTTCTATTTAAATAGCCAAATAATAAAATAAAATCGATTTCTTAAAATTGGTATGAACCATGCACCATTTGCTCAGGGCAGTCTAATTGTATCGATTTTCACTGTGTTAGTTCAGGGGAGTTACCATCGACTGTGTACACCAAGTCCTATTTTCTTTGCGATGCGAGAAGCACAGACCCGGTCGAAGTGGTGGTGCGGGGGGGGGAGGCCTATATCCAGCAGTGGACGTCTTTCGGGTGAAATGATGAATGATCATGAATCAGTAAAAGATAAACTGATATGGAAATTGAAATTACGACATATGATCATCTTCTACTTTGTTGTTTACATAATAACCTGTTCGTAGAAATCTATGTAATCTATGTGTATCTAGGTAACATTAATTGATGCGGCGCCTAATTTATCATACCTACGTTACACACGATCGTATCATGTTGCATAATTTCCCTCCATGTCCATGATAAAATTACCACTGATCATAAATTCTTGTTCATTTAGTAAGTAACACAGTTTTATGAATGATCTCGTTTGACTAAAAGGCTTTGTTTACAATTAACACGTAGTCGTAGTAATCAAATTAATTCCATGGTACCCTAGGTTTTCAATAAAAAAGGATTTGTCCAATGAGTACCTTAATATTTGTTTGTCATTATCAGAAGCAGAAGGAGCGTATTAAGGTTAACTACAGAAATGACTTTGTTAATTAAATGTGTGGCAGTTCATTCGTTACATGTGTTAATAGATAGAGAAGTATCTCGATATCTAATCTATGAGGCGTTAACGTTGACTTTGTGGAACAGTTAAGTGATAAGAATATTGTAAAATAAACCAATCGCAGATAAGGCGATATTATTTTAAAACCATAACCGGAGAATAGTTACCGTTTTGTAAAACCACAAATGAAAAATAAATAAGCATACAATATTACACAAGACCCGTTATAAGTTGATTCGCTGTTATTTTAACGTAACGTTTGAAGTATTAATTACCGTTCGAGGGAAAATGACCGAAGTGCTGGCATTGTGAAAAGTTAATTCCTTTTGACGGTTGGGCAACGTTTAATGCACGAACTAATAAAACCATTTTACTTGGTTTATACATCCACGTTAGCTATGGTATTGAGGCTATTTAACACTATTGTAGTAAATTCGACATAAAATATTTATGTATGTGTATCTAAAAACGATAGTGTTATTATTTCACAGGTTCAGTATAAAATCCGCTTTCGACGTGGAAACACGAACGAAAAGTTTAAACAATAAAGACGATGTAAACTAGACTAAGTTAGTGTGCAATAATGAGTGGGAATGAGCAGTCGTGTTTGTGAGAGGAATCAGGTTGGAATTAATGCTGGTGTCAAAGATTCCTGGTATCGTTGTGTTCCTTCGTGACTTTGCGCTCCAATAACATGTAGACGTTTTTATACTCTATCGTATACGATGAATGATGATGCCTCGCCAACGAGTAACGACCTCTCTATTGTGTTTCTTTTTGTAGTGTTTTTGCGTCAAATCAAGTTTTGTGGAAAATAAGTACTTAGTGACCATTATTTTGGTATCGGTAATTTAAAAACCGTGACATTTTTGCGTAGAAGACAGTGTTAGGTTGTTTCGCGTTAACAAGTCGTGGTAAAGTGATGGAAAAGTAAAGGTGCCTAGACCTACATTATACGGAATGACCTTACTTCAATGAAGAAGAAAAAAAAACACACATTGCAACGCAATGTAAGTACACGTGCCCCCACAACAGTATGTGTGCATGGAAAGCACCATGCGTGACCGTGCTCTGAACCGTGATGAGCAGACAATAGGGAGTGCTCAGCACAGGCCCAAGTTGAGAGCATTAGCGTTATTGGTTGTATGAATCATATAAACGTACAAAGTCATAATTAGATTAAAGATACCTCATAACTGGCTGAATCTAATCCGTATTCCGGGTGTTTTGTTTGCTGTTTTTGCAACCGTGGGTTTTTTTCGCTCACTTGAAGTTACTGAAAAGGCTAGCTCGTAGACAGCTGATCAGTAATCAGTGGTTTATTGTGACCTTGTTGAAAATGTTGGGAGTTTTACCATATTATAATAATGACATTTAAATTAATCTCTATTAATTATCTCTGTTTCAGATACCTGTGGATAAGAATGGCAAGCTAAGAACATTAGAGTTGAGAGGAGTTTACTCCGCCTCAAAATTAAAAAGTTTGGAAACGCTAAAATCCTTTGATGTTACAAGAACTGCTGAGATTGCAGAAAAGTCCCATGCTGTAACAAAAATTAAAAATGATGTAAAGGAACCGGTTTTTTGTAAGGCTTATGCATCATTTATACCAAAAATGAGCTTAAATTTGGAAAAAGTAATTGAGCAAAACCCAAGAATATTAGATTTGCGTGAAAAGTTGAATCAAATAACAAAAAAACAGGATAGTAATAATGTTGATAAGAAGACAAAAGGACTAATTAATGATATAACACAACACCTGGTTGACAAGAAAGATGAAGACGAGTCCGGCCCGTACAGTTTGTTGTTTGATCTACAGTCCGATCCTTCTACATCATTTAACGAAAGTGCAGCAGTGAACGTTTGGAACCGACCAAAATCAGAAGTACTGAGTGATACGAACTCACAAGCCTTTAAGAAGTTAATTAATCCTATTAACAAGAGCGCAGACAGGCTACTGAACGTTTTGAATTTCGACGAAAAACCGATGAGAGAATTTGAATACTCTTGCGAAAACGAGTTTACCTTCCCGGCAAAAAAGACATTTAATACACATTCCAGATCTGATCTCTGTTTACAGTTAAAAACACATGCACATCCACGATTATTTGAATCCAACTTGAGTCCTAATGAAAATTCATTGAGTAGGACGAATGAAGAGAATTCACTGGATGATAGTTTAGGCATTTTGACTCCAGACCAAATGGATGATATATGCTATTTAGAAAACGCTTTTTCACCGACAGTAGAGGGACTACCAATTTTCTGTGATACTAATGAAAGTAAAATATCTCCAGATAATGGTGATACCCCATCGACTGATAAGACTGAAAGTAACTCTGCAGCATCGACGATACAAAATGATGGATTTGATAGCATAGAGATTAAAAGGTGCACGTTTGAAGGTCAATTGGCTCCCATTGTAAGCCTGGAAACGATCATGAATAACGAAGATCATAATTCACTAACATCCTATGATTTTCCATCTCATAAATGCAGCGATACATTGTCCATACAAGAACCATTGTCGATTACTTCAAGGACTTTTGATATGCCTTCTCAAGATATCACAATAGGGAAGGACGAGCTGTCTTCGAATTTAATAGACGAAGAATTCATGCCCTCTATACACAGCAGCATCTTGGAGCCAGTTAGTTCTATTGCTGAGAATGTGGCCAATTTAGAAATAGCTCTAGATTGTAAACATGAAAATCTTTTAATTACCAACAGAATTGAACAAACACCATCGCCGGAAGATTTGCCACTAGACAGTTCTGAAATTAATGGCGAAATAAGTACATACTCCCAATTTTCTGCATCGACGCTGCACGACTCGCAGACTTATTCAGATGGTAAAAGCGATTATCCAAAATCAATGGAAACTTCTAAAGTTTCGAATAGTTTCATAACAAGTATTACTAGCATTACAAGTTTAGATGGTTACCAAGGTGATGGAGAAATGTCCAGACCCGTGAGCAGAGGAGCAGACCATTCTATTGAACATCGTGAAGATGCCATTGAAATGGACTGGCAAAATGTGCCCGTGGCAAGAAGAGCAGATCCCATGACAGATTCGGATTTTTTTACAGAAAGTGATGCAGACGGTTTAGATGACCATATGCAAAGAGGTGACCGACGAGCTCAGGTTATTGATGGAGCTCTTTATGGTGGAAAGAAAGTTAATGGTAACCCACCTCTCATTGTAAACAGAAATGAAGACTCTTGCATGGAATCAAGTGGAGTGTACACTGACTTTGAAAATCACCGTACATCTCCTGTGTTCTTAAACGTCATCGATGACATGTCTCCTGATGGGTCTACTCCTTCTACTCGATCGGAATGCAGTCAGAAAAACGCTAGCACAGGAAATTTGAACGCTTATTTTTCACCACTGCAAGATACGTTGGATGAACCTAAATCGGATACGTCTCACATAATCGATGATGATGAGACACCCAAAAATACAAGCAAAAGAAATTCATTGAACAGTGTGAAAGATATGAAATGTACAGAAAAGAATAAAGAAGAGAAGAGAAGCTTTACATTAAAAAAGTACAAAATGCCTAAGCGTGATGTGCCAAGTAAACTGAAGAGTATGTTGGCAAACAGAAAGACTGATGCGGATAA
Organism: Dryobotodes eremita; assembly: GCA_917490735.1. NCBI lineage: Eukaryota > Metazoa > Arthropoda > Insecta > Lepidoptera > Noctuidae > Dryobotodes > Dryobotodes eremita. The sequence continues at coordinate 11,945,092 of OU823249.1, forward strand.
CAGTGTACAGAGTAGCCCAAAAATTGTGAAAAAGACCGAAAGAAGAGAAAATTTGGCGAAAAAGAATTCCATAGAAATAAAGAACGATTATAAGATCAAATCTTTCAAGGATATAAAGTCGAAGGTGGACTGCTCTTTTTCATTACAACGATCTCAAACTTCGTGCAGTGTCAGTAGAATGTTAAGCTCAAAATCTACAAATAACAACGTGAAACCTAAAAGGTAAGTGATCAATAAAATTGTTTTTAACAGTTGTGTAACAATCATGTAACATTTAGCTAGTTCTAGCTATAATACAAAATGTAACACAGTTAAACTGGATTAACTTCGTTAGAAAACAGTGGGATGTTTATTTAGAATCGAATGAAATCAAAGACTAATTCACCTTATTCAAATGTTAACTTTACTCTTTAACATCAATTTGCTATCGACAACCATGATTATAGTAGCAGAGCCTCATATCCAGCAGTGGTAGTTAATGAATCTGATGTCTCACCATAACTTCTGTGTATAGCCGTCACATGCGTATGCGCATGGAACTGGGATCGGCGGCGGGCAGCGGCAAGAGCAGCCTGCACAGCTCGCAGAGCGACATCAGCGCCAGTAGCACACCGCTCGGCAAGCACTCCACCGGCCGCTTCCCCCTGCTTAGTAAGTACTGTCACTTATTTATCTAGAATTCCTCCATGAGTGGCGTTAGTTAAATGTCTTTGACGCCTTGCTGTTTGGCTAGTTTTATTTTAAACTAAGAGATGAGCTATTCTCATATGTAGTTCGTACCGGTAAGGAGAGGCAGAAGGGACTGGAGACAAAATATGTAGTTGTTCCATTGTAAGTTTTTATATAATTTCTAACGTGACGTGGACGTGATATTATCGTGGACGTCCACGTCCGTAAAAAGTATGGAAATACGTGCACGTTATTCCCTTATCGTGGACGGAAATAAAAGCGTCTTCATATATTTACATTCGTTTTACTTCCCTGTGTTATTGTGATGCCGTGACGTAGACGTGGAAGTCCACGTTAATATCGTCACGTTAGAAATTATAAAAGCGCACATTTGATTCATTATTTGATCCGATGTATTTTGGACACAGTGAAGCGGGCAAGTGCTTTTTTCTGCAGTATTTCTACATTCACTTGCATCTTATTTAGCACACCAGTAATAAACTACAGTAGCCGTACTATGACGTGCTAATACCATCATGGTTCCATTGCGAAAAAGTAATACTGCTATCGCTCATATATAGCTCCGTCTCTCTTTCACGCTGGAACAATGATGGCTTTAACACGTCAGAGTAAGGTCGGTGGTGGCTAAAATTCAACTACGGTAGTAGGAAAGATAGTATCCGTTTGTAGCGTTAACATCGATGGACATAATTATATGGTTATAACGAGGACAGGAAAAGCCCCTCTCTGAATCTTAGGAATCTAAAAGCGACCAAGGATTAAACAATGCCAAGAGGATAAGATATAGTATCCTCTGCGAGCATATAGGCTAATTTACTAGGACGGGGAGGCCACTTACTCTTTTGACGTGGCATGCAAAATTGCCTTAGATTTTGTCTCTTGATTGTTTTTACTGATTAGTCTATGATCTATGAGAGTATACTTATACGAGATTAAACAATGATATCGTTTCTGAGACTATTATCACTGAAATTCAGATGTACCTACCTACATACATACACACCTACGCACATACCTAACTAAAAACAAATGGAGGAAATTCTAAGATCACGCGTATCACCGTGAAACCTGCGTGATAACAACGCAATACTTCTAGTTTGTGTTTTGACACACCACTTTAATCAAGGTTGGCTAGCATTGACTTCATGTGATTCAATGACATGTGTGAATTCTAAAACAATTCACGTCGCGACTCATTAAAATTAGATACGTTGTATACTGTTTGAAGATTGATTTTGAGACTAAAGGACTATTCTATCTACAAAGTTGCTTATTAAAAGTAACGCATGAAATATGCAAATGGAATTTCCATTTTCTTCGAAAACCATTTATTGTTACGAGGTTTCCTATTCATTCGTTATTATGTATTATCTACGTCATTCTGTATGAATATTCAATGTGACAGTGGCATGCCACAATGTTAACCCGATGCTTATTGTTTGTGCTCCTAATTCTTGTGTAAATTCCTCTATAATATAGTGTGGAGTTCATGGCAATGTGTTGTCCTTGTTTGTTAGGTTTCGTATGATTTAGCACCTCCTTATGTATTGGTGATAGCAATTAACATGTAAGCGTGCGAGTACTTACAAGAGTGGTTCGAAACGGCATGAGTAAACGAAAATTCTTGCAGACTTAATAACTTTTATTCTAAATAGGTATACAATTGTTAACTGCTTCTTTATAATTTGGGTAAATCCGGTTCTTCCGGATGATAAAGTCAAAAGTTACCAGTTATTTTTAGTTATTTAACGCCTGCCGATTTTATAGAAATGAGTATATTGCATCAGGTATAGTTATTGCTCTTAAGTAATGGTCGGGCATTTGAAAACATTTTGATATGAAGGGACTTTACTTTAAATCTAGGATATCTAAGTTGATAATCATATCATCTCCATAACATCAGAATATTAAACTCAATACGTGGACTTGGTAACGTATTAGAATAGGGAACTAATAAATTAAAACCTGAACGTATGAAGCACGAGCGCCTACTATAGTTAGTAAAGCAAAGATTTCCTTGACAAGCTTTTACTGACACTTGATGTTAGGCACTGTGTTGACTCATTGCTATTTTTGATCCGAAAGCGATAAACAATTTTTATAAGGTAACTTCTGGCTTTTATCAGCAGTTGTAACAGGATTAATCTATATTACATAGATACAGTAAAAAATTGTACACCTAATTAAAATAAAAGTTATTAAGTCTGGAAGAATTTTCTATTCGAGACACTCTTAAAGGTAATGCGGTGTGCTTATGTGATAATTGTTATCACTAATACAGAAGGAGGTGCTAAATCATACGAAATCTAAAAAAAACAGGGACAACTGTTGGTACATACTAATTAGTATGTACCAACAGTTGTCCTTGTTTTTTTAAATTTTATTTTTATATTTTATTTCTATTTATGGAGTTCCATAACTGAGAGTGGAGAGTCAGACATTACGGTTTTGTAGTTTTCTTTAAAACTTTGGTAACAAAGTAAAAATAAGTCCAAGAAAAATCACTTTGTAGGTAAGATAAAAATAATCATGGTTTTATTTATGAGGATGATCTAAATAAAAACTTGAAGATTTTGTTTTCTGCTAATCAGGATCAATTTTCAAATCTACGTACTTATATACCAAATTAATTTAATTGGTATTTGGAATCTTCTTCAATTTAGCAGCAGACAATCATTATAGGCAAAAGTCTACATGTACCAATGCGCAGTTTAATCGTGCCTAGATTTTTCTTTCAAAATAGTAGGTACCTAGTCTTCAAATATTCAGATGGTCCTTGTTGCACACCTACCTCAATTAAAAGTCAGCTGTGCAAGGAACACACGCAGCAATCGATGCGAAAAGTCAACACTACGGCTGACTACGACAAGCAAAGGGAGCAAGGAAGTTAGACCGCATGGCAACGAGTGTTTCCTCTCGGCTAGGTTCAGTTTGCTTGCCAGTCGCCGGTGAGACGCGAGCCGGCGCGCGCCGCAGTCCGCCAGCCCGTCGCGTTCGTGACGTCAACTTGCAACGCGAAAAATCAATGGATTCCCCTCCGACACTAAGGTTAACCGCATACCGCATTTTCTCAAAGAAAATGTGTCATATGTCAGTGAAGTGTTGACGATACATGCACCTGGGATACTAATTCAATGATAATGATAAGAACACTACGATGTAAAATGCAACGCGTCACGTGAACGGTTTACTTTCAAGTTTTGTTTTGTGTGGTGTCATATTTTAAGTTATCCTCATTTTTCAAATGTACCTTTTTTATTTTCCTTTAATTAACGTAACACTTGACATTTCCTTTGATTATTGAAATTACAGTGTCGTTGTTTACCTTGTGTACTGTCACGAAGCCTTGGAATCATTTTTAATTATTTAGAAAGGATCCCCAGTCCACTAAATAATTGTCAGTACTTAAAACGTAAATCCTCTGTTTTGTTAAATCACTTGGCCTTTCATAGCACCTAGGTACTTAACTGTCCTTCATACTTTATGTCTACCAACAACTGGTAAAACAAGTTACCGCCACAAGCCATTATTTTTTAAACAAACATTTGTTACATTGTCTTGCATGTTAACTTGACACCTGATTTAATTCGAATTTTATTCCGATTTATAGTGAACAATAATTAACCACTTTACTGTAAACTTAATTTTGTTAATGTATAAATAAATAACTTAGTTATAACATGCGGCGAACTCCTTTGGTATTCGAATCAGGAATGTAACTCTAGTTAACGAATCAAAGATCATTGTTAATGAAACGCAACTGCATATCGATTGTAACTTAATACAAGTAACAAGTCCCATTAGAAATCGATGATTTAATACAGTGTAGGTGGGTATTACATAAATCATTATAACTCATTGTTAGATAGCAGACACAGCAGAAAATAATGGGCCAAATAGAAAGTACATTAACGCACATGCTCGGTTCACATGCAACGAAGCCTCTACCACATAATTAAAAAGTGATTTATAAACAAACGCACATCACAATTTGTATTGGTTTTACACAGACACAAGTTTTTCACATTTTCTCTTCAGACTAAAGTCACTCTCGAGAGCAATTACTAGAAAGACGGATTTAATAAAACGCAACAACTTTAGGAGACTTACCTATCTATCGCTTAGGTAATGTGTAAATTGAATCATAATCGAAATATAATAATCTGTATCACCTTTCACTGTAACTTTGTACAATATCTAGAGGTAACTAAATCCTACACGCAAAAAGTAATTGTACGAAATTTTTAATTGACACAGCTATCTCGATTCGAAAGCATGAAATTGGAGTCATGATATAGATAAATTTAATCTTTCACATCTACTCGAGATGTTTTTGAAAGAATGTTCTAATATTACAACTGGTCGTTTCATAGATATCGAGTATCAATATGCATATCTAGAATTATGTGAAATGTTTCTGAAAATATATATATATATTCTCCGATACATTTAGTTTCGATACATTTAAATTTTTTACAAATCAGTTAAGAGTTTCCAAATGGATGACACCAATTAACAATTAACAAATGCTAAAATGATAGAAGATTTCAAAACAAATGAAACTTAAAAGGGAGACGTACTCAGTAGATATAACAAGGAAAACAACGAAGTTGTTGGTGACAACTGGCGAAAATGTGATAATGTCGCAAATACAGGCTATGCGATTCAGTTAGCTTATTATAACATTTCATATAAACCGCATTGCTGCGTTTAGTACCTTACCATTTCAAGCCACAATTCACCTTAAATCGTGCAATGATTTTATTCGGTATTACTAAACGTAAGCCACATATTAACAGGAATGTGCTAATACATATTATTCTATTTGAATAGGAAAATCCAAAATGTGGTTAGGTTCAGACAATTGAAGGGAAAAATCTTCTTGTAATCTTATCCTGACCCACTTATCTTTGAAGACGATAATATTATCGAGAATGATTGCTACAATATTTGTATGAATATATTAACTCCCATTGGGAAACAAAACAAGTGAATGTAAATTGTTAATGCCATTCGGTTTGCCATAAACCACATGTGTGAAGTAACGGCTATTACTAACATGTTCAAACTTTTACGTCACAACAGTTATTAAACGTAACGTTAAGGTATTGTACGTAAAAGAGTTTGATCTTTATCTATTCAGTTAAAACATGTTTCTAAATCGTAGGAGTAGGTACCACGTTGTAGTAACCTCGTTACTCATCACATCATATATAATATTGCAACAATGACCATTACTTATCTGAATACGATAAAAATATTTGATGTAGAACATTCGGAAGAGGAAACAAAAATATCCAAATACTAATAGGTTCTTTAAATATCCTGCCGGTTTTACCGTTTGATTAGTTAACTAATTAAAACATAGAACTACCAAGTTAATAATCATAACGGTTATATTTCGAAAACTTATCGCAGCTTTACTCGAGGTCGGTGTAGAAATTATATTATTATCGGTACAGGTTTCCAAATATAGACTTTTAAGGTTAACCCTAAAATTATAGTTTAAAAGCGGAGACAGTATAAATGGTCTAGGCGATACTTGCGAGTGAAATCCGCTGGAAGCCGATGCAGTGTAACGGGTTATTCTCGTCGATGGATTTGTTGACGAGTCGAGAATCGTTGACCCCGTCGGTGAAGGCGAAACCGAGTGCGAACTGTTCCATCCACTACTTATTGATGTTGAAACCACATCTGACAGAACACCCAGCGACTGTCCAGCAAACAGTCAGATCACTAAAGTCTACAAATCGAGAAGTCATCTAGCACAGTGTTATCGTGACTTCAATATTACATCAATTGCCTGCAAATTTTTGAAGAATGAGCCACGTTTTAACACGCTTTTCTTTTTTTGTTATTGTCAGTTTCACTTGTAGGTACTAATAAACAATGTAATAAAATCTTAGAAGTTAATTTAAACCTACTTCTAATTGTCGTATCGTAATAAAACTTTAAATGTATATGTAGATTGTAGTTTCGATGAAAAAACTATAATTTGGTATCCTTGGAGCTGATCTGCTGGTAGAGCCAGTAGGTGGATAGTGGAACTCTTCAGTGGCTACTACTAAACCTCTTAAGTTTGGCTCATATGATTCTCTTTGTTGAGTCCAATACATTGGGCTTAGGCAACGAGGGTCTGATGATGGAGCCAGGAGGTGGAGAGTGGAACTCTTCAGTGGCTACTAGTAAACCCCTCGAGTTTGGAGTCATATGCTTCATTTTGACGAGTCCAATATGTTGCACTTGGTGTCGAGGGTCTGATAATGGAGCCAGGAGGTGGATAGTGGAACTCTTCAGTGGCTCCTAGTAAACCGCTCGAGTTTGGGCACATATGATTCGTTTTGACGAGTCCAATAGATTGGGCTTGGTAACGAGGGTCTGATGATGGAGCCAAGAGGTTATAGTGAAACTCTTCAGTGGCTTGTAGTAAATCGCAGAAGTCATAACTTCGTTTACTTTAGACTTATTAACTAAATGAAGAATATACTAGAGTAAAAAGTAAAAAATAACAATGGTGCCGATTCTCTTGTCATAAAATTCTCTAAACTAGACAAAAAAATCACTCAAATTTAGTTTATTCCTGTCAAACGACGATTTCCCATTCTGAAATAGACTAAAGTGACACAACTTAATTATATTTTAGTTTGGCAGCACTAAGATGGCACTGAGTTAGTAATTTAGTGAAACTGGCAATTTTTTTATTCTGAATTTGACTTTTTTCACCAAATATTGTGGTTGTCTAATTAAATCTGGCTATTTTTAATAGCGATTAAAAAGGTATAGAATAAAATTTGTTGTCATGAACTAAAATTCACCACAACACCTCGACTTCAGGTGCAAAAACTTTACTGAATCTTTTTTTAAATTTTATTTTGCTTATGTCTTGAAAATGGTGTGTCGTATCGACTCCTTTGTAAGACCCTTAAACCACTAAAACTCTACATGTAGGTAATAACTTTTCATATTGTCCATACAAAAAGTGAAAAATTCTTTATAGAACAAGTCGAGGCAGCCCCCCACGCGCCTCCAGCTCCAAAAAAAATCACGGGGTAGGGCAAATAAGTACCACGTGGAGTCTCGATTGTCAAATTAGATTTTAGTTACGCCAAAATTATTTTTAAATTAAGAGATATTTTTTTGCAGAATAGTTTTAAGATTCTCATAGCCAAAAGTAAGGAATTTTTGTGATAGTTTAGTTAGTTTAGTTCGGTGAACAAGAGAATCGGCACCAATATGTACTTTAAAAAAACTCAAAAATACGCTTTAATGACGCACAAAAACATATAAAATAATTAAACTGACTTGTATTAGTTCTTCTTTTTAACCGACTTCAAAAAGGAGGTGGTTCTCAATTCGTCTGTATGTTTTTTATCGTATATTTGTTACGCGATATCTCCGGCCATTGTGGATCGATTTCGTTGTTTTTTTAATAAAAAAAAGTGTATGCCCCAGGGGTGGTCCCATATAAACTGTATTAACTTTGCTTCGATAGTTTTTCAGTTAGCTTCAATAATACGTATGTTTCTCACTTAGTGTATAATGATGATGTTATGATAACTTCCTGTCACTGTTATTTACATAGCAAGTAGTGTTATACAAATTTGTGTGGGGTTGGTACCACAACTATAAAGTTTAAATTAAAACATATTTATTAAAAAAACCGAGTTCCGAAAAAAAAACACTACGAAGTGAAAAATAACTAAGTAATTTCGGAAGTCGGTGGTAAAAAATTAAAGTACAAAATCTAAGACACCGTCAATATTCAAGTCAATTATTTTTGTGTTTTTTTTAAATTACATACTGTAGATGATATTTTGTGATGATGGATCGATTTTATTGTTTCAAAGTGATAGAAAATATTTGGGTCTTGAAAGAATTTCAATTCATTTGAACGGAAATCTACTGTTAGCTGTGTCAAACAGCTTAATGGAAAAATAAATATAGGTAAATCCGTTTCCAATGTGCTATGAAAATAATATTGAAATAGTTGTCCCAATTCTGTCTCATTCGAATCGATTCTAGAACAAGCCACTGTGTACTCAGCCGAACTATGAGGTCTCGTCTGACCCACATTCGATGCTATTAAACCATGGCCTAAAAGCCTACGTGACACGGCGTTCTGCTATTATATCATTACTGTCATTAGTGACATCAAAGGCTTGCAGTTAAAATGTATAGGGTCGCCCACTGCATGCTCATATAAGCAACCCACCAGAACATCGAACCATAAAATGCTATCAGATTATAATATAAACATGTCCACTATCTCACTTTCGAAAATTTAAATATGTTCCACTAAATGTCGACGTTAAGATCTGCAATCCATACCTTACAGTTTTTGAATTTCAAGACTTTCCAAGATTACAAGCTTTTCTTCATCGTTTTCTATGATTATATCTTTTCTCTTGGAGAGTTAAATTCAATTAGGGTTTCATCGGTCGTTCATCTTGTCTTTGACATTAAAGGTGTCATATCAATATTCCATATAGATACTCGTACTTCGATTAAATACTGCCGGAGATTGTGGTTGTTACCATATGCGATGTTCTAGCTAGTCAATCAATTTAAGATATTAGAGATAATACCAAACTAAGATAGGAATAACTAACTCAAGCCTTCTTAAATAAATACCTACTAAAATGTTGGTGAAGGCCATTAATAAACGCAAATATTTTCCCCGTCCAACGCCCGCACTTCAAATTAAAACTCTCGCTGTGTTATTGTTATAGTTCAAGCCAACTGTGTGAAGGTTGATTTGAGTTTTGCAATTGCAAATCAAATATCAAATGAGCCCTTAAAAAATCTCAGCTTGCAAAATAATTCTTTGCCTCATGCAAATTGTTAATAACAAATCAATTGTTTCGTTACGGCTGAAGTATGAATATTTTATTTTATACCGAACCTTTCGGTTGTCCAAATAATAAATCAAGGTAATGGCTCTAGGTACTTATCATTTGAATTTACTTCATAACTTCAACAACTACGTACCCTCTTGTCACTTAAATTAAATGCGAACATTAACCATGAAATGGTTTTTGATTTTTTTATTTGAGATAAAACTTCATAAAAGAGAATGAACGAGTTCTGAATTAACGATAAACTTAATTATTGTATTGCCTTTCATATTCCCATTCAATCAAAAATAAATCGCCAAACATGAAACATACGAGTCATCTGATTGTTTGATGTTTATTGTTTGTGGAATCTTTGCGTTGACTTGAAGACTCTGAGATGGCATGGAGATGCAAATCATGGCATTTAATTGCGTGTAGAAAATCGGTAGCGGTACCGTTTTATGTCCATTCGATTTAGTTGTCACATAGCCACTTAGTCTAGATACAAAAACGTAAACCGTTTTAATGGATACCGGTTACCACTTTACAGTTCCCGGTATGGTTTCCCGTTGATTGTTTGGTGCTAAGTTTGTTCCAGCCTCCCACGAGCTGTTTGCTTCATTTATAAACTGTTGCGTTTCTAAGAAATGACATTACAATCGTGTGTATGATGAATGTTGTTTTTATCGTTATTTCATATCGCCTCGGTATGAGTTACTGGGAACGGAGTTGCTATTGAAATTTTAGCAACTGTGATGTACCACTTAAAGATTCTTAAAATAATTTGAATTCATATACAATTGGTCTAGAATCAGAGAACATAATATAAAAACAATGCTACAATAGAAGCTGTTAAACACTGCTCTGAAATTATATACCTATCATTCAAAAAGCGGTACAATATTGCGTAGAATTTTATATTCCTAGCAGTCGAAAGTGTGACGACAACCTTTTTGTGGTTTTCTGACCGCAGCAAACCGGTCCCTGTGCAAGATAGTTACAGGTGATTCCTACAAAGAACAGGTTCCTTTTCGTGTTGTTGGAAATCAACTTCTTTGTCCATTAGTGAACGAACCGATATCATTTGTGCTCGTGTCAGGACTACTTTTACTTGAAGGGAAGTTGTAAGTACCGGTGTAGTGCTGCAATCAGGCTCTGTGCCACCGGGACAGGTAAATCTTATGAAATCTGAATTGATCAAGAATTCAAGATTCATTATTCTTATAGTAACGTTTTACAAACGTATATAAAACAATAAAGTATGGCCTGGATTCTGCACATGTGCCATAATCTTTCTAATAGTTAAATTTGTGTGAGAGTTAACTATTTAGTCAATCTATTAGAGCAATTACCTACAAAGTCAAGTTCCTAACAAGCGCAGTGAGAAACTTTCAGACCAGCAATTTTCTTATGAGAATTTACTCCACCATCGGAAAATGTCTGTTTTGATATCGCCATGAACTGCATCTAACGCTTACAACTTCAGTGATATACCGAATCACGGAGTCTCCTTGTAAGGTTTCCTATCGTGAGATTGAACGGATGAAAGCACAGACATTGCTTCGAAAGCAAAGTAATTGCTACCTGTGTGTTGTTTTTGCTCACCGCAACTTGTTTAGCGTTGTCTGCTTTGGTACGTTCTCGCCTATTGATATACCCGTCACAAACCAGCGTTTACTGCTGCTACGTGCGGATGTGTTCAATTATGTGCTCTACTGTTCAATGGATTGGTGCTACCAAAGTGTAACTCTCAAAATTCCGTTCGCAAGTTTGTTGGTGTTATCGTCACGTTGTTACTTGGTATTTGACGTCGAAACAATTTAGTGTTTTTTTTCTTATAGTGCTTAATTGTATATTTAATATGCTCATTAGCGATTTATTTTGGCTACTGATTGAGATGAGATAAGCAGATAGCATGACAACCTAATAGCACTGTGTTAAAGAAAGTTACGTGGCATAAATTATTTTTATGAATTTTGACATGGATTAGACAATGGACTTGTAATGCTAGATTGTAGCTATCTTATTGCTTGCTATGCAAAGTCTGCTGAGGAACAGTAATTAGTGCCTATTATACCTAGTACTTGATGGCATTTGTTGTGCTTCCATCTAGAAATCTCAAGAAATGTTAGAATTTAATCTTTCCAAAAAGAGATGTTAGGCAATCTATGCTACTGATTTTTAAACCAATAGTATAACCAATATTAAACCACGGATATTGTTTAGAACGGATTGTGTTGTCTGCATGTCTGTTGCACGGTCGCCTCGAAACAAGTTCGCGTAACTAATGGGAACGCGTTGCGACTTCATAATTTGACGTTACGTGACATTCATAATTATTTTGCTTTCGTTTGATCGCTCCACAGGATCGTTCTCAGACGTGTGACGGGACGTACATTCCATTCAAAAAGTATCTTTAAGTTTCCATTGTAGGTATTTAAAACGATTTAAATAAGCAACTATGTAGATTAACATCCAGATATTATGGCTACATGCCGACAGATGCTCATCACTAAAGTACTTTTGTTACTAAGGATTGGATCCCGAACGTATTGGATTATTTTGCTCCGAATTGTTTGTTGCGATTCAAAATCTGTTTATTGCAGTCAGTAAACCACTATTGTCTAATTGTCTACTGGCTATATGGATATATATATATAATCTTGAAAATTAAACTTTTACGCTGTATTCCTGTCCTGACCTCTAAAATTATTGATTCCAATTTGTTATTGAACATTCGTTTTTACCATTCCATTTCGAATGGAACTTTTATTGCCTAAAATGTTAGTCGGTTCCGATCAGCGTCCAGCGCCATGTTAGTCGCCCAAGTCAATCACGTGCCGGATGTTAATCTGTGCATATGTCCTCACGCAGTGATTTAATCTCGTTGGCGATACCCATGCTGGGTGCAAGCGAGCAATTTGCTATTTGAATGTATATGAGCACCTATTCTGAGAGTATGAATGCTATAAGTATCTACCTACTAATAAAGTTGACCTCCGTGACTTTCGGATCTGTTGCTGTTCATAATACTCGTAACTGTTGACACAAATGCTTGTGCTAAAGCAGTTGTGCTATAACGTGCATAGCCATTTACTAAATAGAAACACACGTTTAAATGGATGAGATTGTATAGGCTCTCACCTAGTTGAATTGTAGACGTTTAGTGCTGCAGTGTCTATATATGTAGCATGTCTATTGTTAAAAAATTTAACAGCTGAATATTATTACTTTACAAGTAATTTTGTATGCAAAATACAACTTTGGTTTTAGTCTTTCGTCAACGTTTCCAAAAGATCTTTTATGAAGACAGTTCTCGGTAGAAGTTTTAAAACTTGGTTAAAAAAGGTGTTTAAAACCATCCGAAACTCAGTTCCTTTAAAGTCGACTGCAGTTGGCTCGGAGCCAGCAGTAGTCGCCGCGATGTTTTGTATATTATGAAATTCCGCCAAAACTGTTGCAGTAGGCAGGAATGACCCCATTTTCAGAAGCTATTATGATATGACGTGATTATTTATTACGAAAACGCACGTACTCTATTAACTTGTTCAGTTAAATTGCAATGCATTGCGAATTGGATTTAAGGACGTCCGAAATTAATTATAAACACAAGCTCACTTGTCCTCGCTAATTGTTATTTGATTGTAATTGGCTAAGGGATAGAAGTACTAACTAAGAATAGAAAACATTATTGCATGTCATTTGTAATTACAACTGCTTACAATATTTTCATACCTAGAATAAATTGGTTCTTTGATGCCATGAGTGCTGTGCAGTTATAGCTTTCATGTTTCGTACAAAATTGAATGAGTGTTCAGCACAAAGTTGTCCTTTCAGTACTAAAATTCTACGTTTGAAATGTACAATTTTATCTGATCGACACCACGCCAGCTGCTAACGCCACCATGTTTCTCAATGACTCGGTCGCTGACCCAAAATGTTCGGTTACCTTCATATTTTATAGCAGACTATTTAATAACGCCAGAAATAATATATTAAAATTAAGCAGAATAGGGCTGCATTATTTATTTAGACTCAAGGCCCTTCCTTGAACTGCTAAAAATACCAATGTATGACATCGGTCAATTCGATCCATCACAGTTTTGCAATGGGAGTTATAGTATAAGAATATTATTATGCCAAGAAACATTAGTAGTGATCTGGGTATGACGATGTGTTTGTATTATTTATTCGGTCTATTCAGAGATTCGCATGGCCGGGTTTTCTGGGCTATTAAACAGGCGGCTTGAAGAGTTGACAGCTGTGCACAGAGCAGATACCTGGACGTCTCTTGTCATTCAGGTTGAAGTTCGTGTGTCCCGTGGAACAGAACAGCATCTGTTTTGAAATCAGTCGTCCGTAGTCACTTTATGGGTGAGTTCGTATCGGTGACCGATTTCGGGTAGACTAGCCCTGTTCTTAGCGATTTTTGGAGCATTAACTGTGCGATAGACGTGTGTATTGTGTTTGTATTAAGAAATAATTCTTCTGGGTGGTAATTTGCTGGAAATAACTTAGATAGTTTTTTGGTTCTCCGTTGTGTAAAATAAACTGGTTGTATAAAACCGGAAAAGTTATTCAAATTAGATGTGTTCATTATTATCGTAACGGTGCTAAATGATCGGAGAGACATTTAAAAAAAGGTATTTTAATTCCCCGTTGTCAAGCTTTTAGATCGAACCAATAAACAGTTTATTTTTAAGGTGGTTCAACTGGCCGTCCGTCGATAGGTCAGACTCACAAAATGTCACGAGTTGAAATGCCAGAAGTTACATGCGAAGTAGAAAATACCAACAGTTACTGTTGTTTTACATACTTTCTATCTCCAAACAAAAAGAAACGTTGAAACTATTAGATTTATGTGTCACACTTAACACTTAACGGTTGAATATTTTACTGACAGATTCCATCGTATGAACTATAAAATAAGTTTTTTATTTATTTGAAATGGTATCCTATCCCGTAAATTACAGAATGTTTTCAATAGTTAACGTTATTTACAGCAGCATTTTCATTATTTTCAGATTGAGTATTATATCCTACAGATAAAACAACACACAGACATTTAATTCACGGTTCGTTGATGATGATCATCTGTTTACTATCTCATTTATTACACACAAAATAGTCTTTATATGCTTATTTGTAAGGTTTATATTACCTTGTATGTCTTTAGAATTAAGCATCGTCACGCAGTGTCCGTCGTAACGACTGCACCTAGGTAATAATCATACCCGTATGTTTGTTGTTTTAATGGCATCATCTTAAGGCTATTTTTGTCGATGGTGTAAATATTATCTTCACAGAAATAACCTTTAAGGTTTCACATTATGTCGTTGTATGTTTAAGACTACGTTTTCAAATTTATGAGATTTTGCTTCATCATTATTGAAACAAATGAATACGCACAAGAATTTGAATAGGAGATCTTGCGCAACAAACTGCGTGTGCGATAATCTGGCTGTAATTTAGTTATCTTTGAAGTTAAAAACACAAGTTTACATCAACTAGGCCAGTATAATAGGTGCAACTGAAATAACCGGGCATAAAGCCGTATCTTTGACCCAAATGCTAACAGACAAATGGAAAACTATTGAGATTTGCCCTATATTCAATGTTTATTGTAAGCAGTAAATCGTTAAATGATGCATAAATTTTAGATTTGTAACCAATGAAAGAAAATAGCTTACCCGCTGAGTAAGAAAAAAATTGAGCAATGTAAAACTTCAATTCAATTTGGAACAACAATGGTAGCTTTTTCCAACTCTTTTAGACGTTGGACATAGAATTTCGCATTTCATTAGCAAAAGTAACGATTTGGTCGAAACCAGACATTCGTGCATCGTCGTGTGCAACTGGGGTAGGGTAGTGAAGCATAGCTTGTTAAAATTTTACGATAGCTCCTACTTTAGATACACCAAAATGACGCAACACTGCGAACCGGCTTCAAGTGAACGTGTTTTGGAAATACATTCATTAGCACTTTAACTTTGCGAACATAAAACTTTAATGTTTTGGTTTAATGAATATCTACGTAAGTTGGTACGGGCACCTCTTTACTTGGGGACCTTGGGTAAAGACCACTCTTTTCTCAAGGTTCAGTTTCCGTAGTGACTTTGATAAGCTTGACTGTTTTAATAAATTCTTAAATATCTACCTAAAAAGTTAATGACTATTTTGATAATAGCAATCCGTTTCTTGTAAACAAAGTGCCCGAAAATAAGAAAACAACGATTTAAATTGAGGCACAGTGTGTCTCGATCACAGTCTTTTATAGTGGAGTAAGATCTTGATCTGCTGCGTAGGAGTCTTATGAAGACTAATAGGCAAAACCTACTGTCGCTCGCAACGATTCCATTCGAAATTTATTGAAATGCCAGTTGTTTTTTGGTAACACATTACTCAAGCATAGTCTGGTGGGGTGCTAAGTGGCTACTGCAGTCTTGGATGTACCTACTTACGTAGTTAACACTCATTCGTGAACAATATGGTTCCTTTCTTATTTTACGGTCTTCTTTTGTTTTAGATTAGTTTGAATTAAAAGTTCTGTTGACGTTTTGAATTTTCAGTGTCAGTTTCAGTAATTTTTTCTCTATGGGAATTTGATTGTGATTACTCATGTAGAGGAATATTGTGTCTCGTTTCTTTCTTGTTCTTTTTTTCATCGTTGGATGCCTTTGGCCGGTTAAAGTCAACTGTAAAATGATTAATGGTTCTGCTTTTTAAATCGTCAGTGAGGTGTAGTGCATAACACCTTTTATAAACATTGCGTGATCATTTCTATGGAAATGTGGAAAATAACCGTGTGAAAACTCCATTGAGCTGTTTCCTAATATTGTGAGAAGCGCAATATAAAACTATTACAAAAAAATTACAAAACTAACGTAGGTGAGGTGTACTTAACGCCCGCGTGCATCTCTACCTACGACTGACGAGTGAAGACGTTCGTTCGTTGCGAAGGCTTCAATCATTTACGCGCTGTTGATCTTAATAAAATCAGTAATCCAAGATAATCATTTAACTACCGTGATGAGGTAATTATGGGTTATAAAAACAACAAGCAAGATGTAATTTGCGTCCATTACATAGAAAAATGCCGCTCCACCGTTATTTCTGTTTTCCATATCAATGCTGTTGCTAGTAACACAATCTGAGCACTAAAACGCATTTATCTCCATAAACTAAATATACCGCGCAACATTGGACGTGTTTAAAATATCTCCTTCAGCCACACTAAAGGACACAAGTTCTCCTTCAAGTGATTTAACCCTGAAAGCATCGCTTACTAAAATAGAAACAAATCAGAAGAGAACTGGTAACACTTGCTTATGTTTTAGGGTGACTAATACGGTCTATTACTGCTAAACTTAGAGTATAATATGTGACATTTTAATTTATTTTGTTTTCAAATTGGATTGATGATTTGTGATGTTTATTTTGATGCCAAACATAACGCTGTCATTAGGTAGTTCTGGCGTTAAATAATATGGATAATTTCAGGTCCCTTCTCTTCAATGTACTTACAAATAACGTTAAATCACAACGACATTTCGTTAATGTGATAAATATGCGTGAGCGCAAGCTAAATTGGGATCAATTAGCCGCGAGTTAATTATAAAATAGACGAAGTCGAGAAAAGAAAACTTACATGGAATAAGGAGCTGCTGAGTGATTCATATTTATTGGAACTACCGTTTCTATTTCACTATGTAGGTATTGCTATTTTTAAACGAAGCTTTTTTGATAAATTGTATTTATTACACGGTTCTGTTTTTATTTCGGTTTCATACAGAGTCGTATAGGTTTGTGGCTAAGTAACAGCCGCACGGTTTGATCGATCAAGTTAAGCTACGTTTGCCGCGGTTGGTCCGTGGATGGGTGACCATCTTTACATACCCAAGACCCCTGCGTGCCTCAGAAAGCACGTTAAGCCGTTGGTCCCGGCTGTGATTTGTAGATCTTTGACCGTCGTTATGGGTAGTCAGAAGCCCGAAAGTCTGACAACCAGTCTTACCAAGAGTTATCATATTACCCAGTAACTGGGTTGTGGAGGTCAGATAGGCAGTAGCTCCATGTAAAATACTGGTATTTCAGCTGCATCCGGTTAGACTGGAAGCCGACCCCAACATAGTTGGTAAAAGGCTCGGCGGATGATGATAGAGTCCTATAGTAATGTAAGGTCTCTTCGGATCTCACAATAATCTCCGGTAGGAAATGAAGTCGCCGGCTAACATTTTCTCTTTACTGCGCTATTCGTGTAGATTTTCTTTGGAAAATT
The DNA here is from genome assembly GCA_917490735.1 of Dryobotodes eremita. Taxonomy (NCBI): domain Eukaryota; kingdom Metazoa; phylum Arthropoda; class Insecta; order Lepidoptera; family Noctuidae; genus Dryobotodes; species Dryobotodes eremita. Next base: position 11,962,894 of record OU823249.1, read on the forward strand.
CGAAAACACGTTTTAAAATCAAAATATCTTTATTTTACGTCTTTGCTGCTGAAATGACATAATTTATGCAGGTATTGACAGCATAAACAATAAATTCTTTGTTATCATGGATATAATCGACGTCCAATAAAAAATACACGTTTCTTTTCACGTCGCCGCGTCTCTCACTAAACGCTTTGTGCGCAGAAAACACGCCTGCTATAATGTAACGTTGAATGACAAATGGTAGCTCTTTAGAGAAAATCCTTTTTAACAGAACGCGTGAAATTACCATTTTATGAAGAGCTCCCAGATTTCCCTTATTAAAGTCTCATTAGTTGTCCATAAAAGAATCGAGAACAGAGTGGGAGCTCCTGTTACACTGGCACATTTGTAGTGAGTCGCTTACAGAAATAGATTAAAGCGTTGCAATAATTATATCAGCGAATGGGCTTTGTTGACCACTGTAAACCAAACACGTGTGAGCTTTTATAAGTTTATTATTCAGGTCTACTCACGAGAAGTCTGCGTTCCTTTTAAGGCTCCTACAGACAGGCGCGACGCGTCAGGCGACGCGACTCTTGTAGAACAATTTCCATGAAGTTTTCATAGAAATAGTTCTACTAGATTCGCGTCGCGCCTGTTTGCTGGGAGCCTTTAAGTTACGTTACGAATAAAAAGAAAATGTCAAGTTGTTGCATAATACACTTTCATAATAAAATAACCTATTTAAGATATCATAACTTAAATGATGACACTTTAATTTAATTGCTCTTTGAAGGAGGTACCAACTAATGAGTCTTAATATTGTAGAGTTACAAACAATTATAGATGACGACAATAACTTCTAGAAATGATACTAAAACAATTACGATGTGACTTTCAAGTGATAAAGAAGTCTGACAAAGTTCCTAAAAGTGCTTAATTACAATAGTAAGATGGAAAAATAATATAATGTTTTGACTATTAATGAAGAAACTGAAGATGGGGGCACACGGATCCAAAGAAAAGTTATACAGAAGTAACTCCGAGAAATATCCGTCTAAACTACCAGTGCCGAATGACAAAAAGTATAAGATAGCGGTAAATCGAGAGAGATTTGGATCTTTTGGAACCAGAGGTGAGTAGCGTTAGAAATAAACAACCAATTTCATTTTATTATTAATGTACGTATATAACTATACATCTATACGTCCTTATTTCTATTAAGGAAGGCTTTCTCTCCATCATACCGACAAATTAAAGCTTAATACGATGTAGGTACCCACCTTGGTACTTAACTTAGAGCATACTGAATTCGCAGCAGAATTTATTTTAATAATGTTCAAATATTAGGTACAAATGAGTCACATTATTTCGACAGAATTGCATTGTTAGGTACATTGTCCAATTCTGATGATACTGAATGATTTATGGTTTCTAAAAACTATGTTTCATCAACTGCGTAAGTTGGGGTGAAACGCCTTTGACCTTGAGTTAATAGCTTGGCTGGACTCTGAAAAATAACAATAAAAAACAGTTTTCTGAAGACGTGATTCAAGTTGAGTTCCTTCACCCGTTTCGAAGAAACGTTTGGATATGACGATAAAGTTTAACGTATCAGTATAGGTACTTCTATTAATTACCTGGTGGTGTATGTGGAACATCGTCAATTAGTCATAGAGGACAGTGGCTATACAGGTTATTGACTTGTTTTTTCCTGAACACTTATTATTTGTTGAAGTATAAAATTAAAAACTATATCGTTTGGAAAAGTCATTGTCCTAGTGGTACCTATACAATTCAATGTTTCAATTTCATCTGTCAACAGTGATAGATTAAGGAAAAGTGCAACCACAATTACACAGAATACTTGCTTACGATGTATGTATGGAAGTGCAAAGTGTAAAGTAAACCTGAGACGCAAGGCAGGATAGTAATCTGGCCGAGGCAGCGGATCAATAAAACGTTGTTTACACAGACCAGAAACAATTTAATTGCATCTATAACCTTTAGGAGCACATATAATCGTATAAACACAGTTAGCGAATGTAGTGAACTAAAAGCGAGCCGTAATCAAAAAAACAAAAACCTATCACGTAATATAAATTGCGTGATCGTTTTTTATTTGGTGATGAAGAAGACGGTAACACGTCGTAACGAAACGTAATAGTTTTGAATTTAAATTCAAATGTTATTTTAGCATTATTTTTTGGTGTTTCATGCCTAAATTGGGAAAAAAAGAGCAGTCAAGGAGTTATTTCTGGTTAAATGATTACCATAGTGAAACCGATAACAGTGAGCTTTGTTTCATCAAAGACTCATTTTGGAGATTGACCTATTCAAGAATAAGCAGATATGCTGAACTGTTACCTGCATAGGCCTACACAAAGAGCTAATCTTTATAGTCTTAAAATGATCATAGTCAAATTATGGTTGTCAAACCAAATACGCTGTTGCGGAACTAGCTGTAGCAGTGTTCATTCTGGAACACTATTAAAATAAAACGGTAACAAAGTGGTATATTCCGGTCTGCCTGCCTATTAATAAAAAAATAGCGACACAGTATCGTAGAACTACAAATCGGCGGTAAATCAAGACGGCTTGTCCACATGTGCGTTCAGGTGTTCAGGTGGAAGCCTTACGTGCCACAATCCGGATTATATACGTCACGTTCCAATGTGTATATATTATTATATTCTATATAAACAATAGATTATAATATAGTTTACAGGCAGGTATTAGATGCTTCAGAAGTCTCTTGAAAATTCATATTTTCATGTAAGACTAAAAAGCTATTCTTATAATCTGCTTATTTTCTCGTAAGACAAGCAAGATGCATACTAATATGATCTTAACTAAAGGTTATCATTATCATTGGTCATTATGGAAATACACAATCGGGAAAATATAAAGAGTCAGCGATAAGGATTAGTACTAAACTAGTCACTTTATGACGTAGGTAAATAATCTGTATGTTAACCTAAACTTGGCCTTAACCCTGCTGAATTTGTGTGGGTGGTTGATAACGAGTTCCACTTCCAACTGAACCCCTAGTACCTGTTAGTGTTAGTCACTGCTAATACCCTTAACACGTAAACTTTTGCAGTTAACATTCTACAGTATGATGTTACCAATGATTACTACAAAATGTTCCTTTCAAGGTAAATTGCCCAGACTGCTAAGTGAATTAAGTTTATTAACGGTTAATGTAAATTTTGTCGCAATCGAAACGGACGATTACCGATTCAGTCCAGTGCAGAAACAGTCCACATCAATAGAAGCCAGATACAGGAAAAATGATATTACGTTATCAACATTAACGATTCGTCACACTTAGAAATCAGAGCAGGGAATGGTACAGCTGTTTACTTCACTATTTCTCGGTATTAACTGGCATAACTTGTACTATTCGCATTTCTCGTAAAATGAGACCTACGTGAAGTTATTATTATTTTATGTAATGATTGCAAGCCAGGCCCTGCAGTCTCGACATTAGACAGCGACAAAAATCGGTCCCTAAGTCGTATCGTTGTCAAATTCCTTTAATAGATTTTAAAATTTATTTCGAAAGTATAATATTGAAAATCTATTAAAGAAATTTGACAACGATACGACTTAGCGACAGATTTTTGTCGCTATCTAATGTCGAGACGGCTGGCCCTGGTACTGTATATTATGAAGCTAGAACAAACAATAAAATTGTTTGTCGACGCCCGTAGTCGTTGGCTGGCAATATCACTGATTGCCGGTAGCATCACCCTCGCCTCCTCGCCAGATGGACATTGAAACTATTATAGAACACTAAATTAAATATAATTCAGCTCCGCGAGGTAAGGAAGAATCCCTATTCGTAGCCAATTAGACACGTTGGTTGCACCGAAAAACCAGTAGATCAAATTATTTGGTAGTGTAAAAAGTCTCAGGTATGAGGTTTGATTCACACTGAAACGCAAAAATTACGAATTGCTCTGGCTTCATTAAAACATTCGTAGGAGGAGAAACCCAGAGCGAGACACTTTCCCGCACACGTCGCTGGCGGAAAAATTACATCCGTGCTAGATAATATATCGAGATTAGATCAATGAAGTCGCAATATGTTAGCAATACCGCTTATTGGTAGGTAATGGAAGATATTGCGGATTCTACCAATCTTCACGATACTACTTACAGTTTTAACCACAGGCCTCTTGTAGTAACCGCATATAATGAAATTACTAGATTTTTTCTTGAGTTTTGCTCACGAAGGAGAAAAACGTCAAGCTGAATAAAATGCTGAAAAAACACTATTGGTGCATTTTTTTGTTCTTCTTGAAGAATGCATTTATTATGGCTAACAAGAGTTAATGGTTGTTTATCACAAATAATCATAATACACATTACGTGTACAAAGATAAGCTGATAAAAGATTTCTCCCATGCATGTTTACTTATCTAGTCTTTTTTCTCGACTTTGCTCTTCCCACGGTATCTTCTATACGATACAAGATTTGTGATGCAGATAATAAACAGGTACAGCTACATTATGTGGTAATGCGCACAAGTTTTTGGAAGGCAACTTTATGTAATTTCGACTGATTCCTTCGTTCGTTTGTTCGATCTTGGCGAACTTTTGCGTAAATGATTTTTTTGCACGCCTTTTTGTCACTAAGCAAATTAATGATGCTCAATTAAACATACTTATATTTAGATTTGCCAGTCATTTAATATGTCCAAAACTTAACAATAATGCTATTAAAATCTAGAAGTTATTGTATAAAATACGAATGTACAATTACGAATAATAATAATCATAATTGTAATTGTATTTGTAAAAACAAAGAACTACCCATAGTTTATGTATTCGCAGCTGTTCTATAAGTACTGACGTATCTTTGCATAGTGCGTACATGTATTTATGATTGTTTTCCGTCTTTTCCAGGGAACGGCAAGAAAAGGGAGAGCGCCCCCACGCCGACCACCCCCGCGCGCCCTCCACCCACCCCTCCGCAACCCCAAGCTGTTCAAGGTGAGTCATCGTCTGCAATATTTACATAATTATTAATATATCCATGTAACAGGGTGCAAAAGAAGCACTTAAATAGATGGCCGTAAACGCTGACAGACACATGTCGTTAAGGCTACCGTTCGCCGAAAAAAGTATCAAGTTGCAGTCTAATGACAGTACAACAGTGGCTGCTGACACTGAAGTAGATAGATGACACACGGCCAAAGCGACCGAGAGTCGTGAGAAGACGTGAAAGGTGCCATTTATAGTTTATACACTAGGTACTTACCATCCGGCTAAAGACATGTGTCTATGTACTAGTTATTTGTATCGGAAGTAAAACTAATCAGCAAGGCGGTGACAAGCCTAGCGTTAAGCTTGAGACCGGTCGACCTGAAACGCTTTGTAGACTCACCATATCGAGAAAATATGTACTTACTAGAACCTGAGCTCAATGTAATCAAAGAAAATGGAAATTGTTATTCTGTTATATCCGAGGAACAAAGAATTTCCCGGCCGAGTAGTCTAATTTGTCTTCACAGTTGAATGCTTAATGATAAATAATGAATATCACCTGAAAGACCCTTCATATAAGAGGAATGAAAGGTTATTAGCAAGGGATTAATTAGTAGATAATCCACTTAAACAAAGTCATTTCGTACGCAACTAAGTGGTATTAACAAAAGACGGTCCTAAACATTTAATTAATTTTGTGTTGGTAGACATAGATGAGTATAGTATACAAGTATCCATGTAGCCATAAGCAGGTACAAGCAGGAAGGAAGTCAAGTGTCTTGAGGTTACATAAAACATGCAGTGCTTAATGAGATAGTAGACAACCAGTAGAGCGGATAAGCAAACTTAATGAAACCTATCATTAAAAACATCAAGTTAATCAACTATGTAAACTTGAAACGAGAGTTAAGGAGAGAGGTATTAAAACTTAGCGATATCATATCTGTCGATGCCCTTCGTTCTGATCTTCATACGTAGCCACTTATCGAGTTAAAAGTAGCTCCGGCCATCTGACCAAATGAATACAATTTGGCACGGCTTATATTTCAATGCACTGGAATACAGACCTGTATAAAATATGAACCAATTTGTTATAATTATGACTGTTATAAGTAAATAGACTGGAGATAAAACGACAAGTTAACGTCAAAGCTGTAACTATGGAGTTTAAAAAATAGCTTTACGTTGAAAATATTGCAGGGTGTTGACAAATTGGAGTTTTGTATTTTAACTCTTTGACTTATAGAGACATGTAAATAAGTCTGCTTCTTCTCCTATTTGAAAGCAGTAATGAGAAAGACAGGAACAGGCCGTAGCAAAGCCAATACACTAAACAAATTCAAAATATTCTGCATACAAAACCGATTTCGTAAGTTTCGTTATGCAACACATCTTTGAAGTATAAACAATGGCGGCTCGCAAAGGTTGTCCTTTGAAAACTGTGTCAGATGGTAACTGGTCCGATCAGTTCCAGCGCATTAGAATAGTCGAGCTACGCGTCACTACGAGCCAGATTGTTTCATTAACATGCTGATGATCGATTTAAAACAAGCCATAGTAACTGCTGTTCACAAATTCTTTTAGATTTAAAAACAATTCTCATATATACATAGCGGTAATTTTTTGTACCGCTGATGTCCTATTTGTCAAAAATAATGAATTCGTCAAGCCCATTGATGCATACACTTGTCATCTATTGTCTGTTTATCACAATACAAATCGAGAAATATCAATGTAATAATTGGCATTTGATCGTCTATAACTGTCGGCTAGTTTCCATTTCTTGTAATTTTGCAACGGTTTATTTTTATCACTGATTTGCATTGACTCCGCATTGTTGCATCAAGAGTCTGGGTCGTTTCCTTATCATTTTGTTCGCTTTCTGATGGTTACTTGCTACGATATTCACGTTGTCCATTATGTTGATATATGCTTTCAACATTTGAATATTTCTAAATCGATCTAAATGCATCTAGAATACTCTATATTTAGTGTGTAGAATTTTAGATATATATTTCGTCTTTTAGTAACCTACAAGACGAAAGAGACGTCCGCAAAATAAATATCTGCCTGTATTAATGTCGTGGCCAGATCTTAGAATTGATCATTTCATGAAATGTTCGGTAATTTCATGAAATGGTTGTGTTTCATGAAATGGCCAGCTATAATTGACCATATCGTTTAATCGTCAACGTTTAATGATAATGTCAGTCGACGTTTGGTCATGTCATTAACGTAGGGTATCCATGGTTTCCCTTCATGAAATGATTATTTCTAAGATCTGGCCACGATATTAACATGACAGATATTCTTTATAATCTCTTTCATTCTTATGGGTAAATGTTGACTAAATGGTAGTTGAAATAGTATATTTAAATGTTTATTTATCATCGTGTTATATGTTTCAGCTAAGAAGAATGGCGTGGTGCCGAAGTTGTCGTCATCTCCGGTGGCAGTGCGCGCACGCACTTCCCTGGCCCCACCCCCTTCGCCCCGAAAGCCTGCGCCCCACCGAGTGCCGCCGGCCCAAAGGCCTAATACCCTGCCTACTAATAAAGGTCAGTGGAAAGTTCATTCACTTCCTTATTGGAACTCACTTAACTTTAATTAGATTATAATGTCGTATTTGGTATCGAAAGTTTCCGGAAGTTCCCGTTTAAGGATTCAATCGGTGGTAGAGTTTTTACAAATAATGTGAATGCATCGCAAAATTTTGGCATATTACATCGCCATGGAACAAGTGGATTTGAAACAGAAATGTGGAAGAATATTGCATTAAGTGGGTCGGCTCTTGATTGTTAAACCCATGCTGTCTTCTGTTTTTTTGCTCCTTGCTCCCTTCAGGTTACACATTCCGGCATGGTGTCTTTGTATGGTATCTACTTGTTTCCATTTTCTATTTCTTACCCTTGTTATGTAGCTCCAGACCTACGCATCATTATTATATTTTCCACTTTAACTCATTATCTCCTAGTTCGTCCGTAGGGGATTTTTATAATATGCAAGTCTCCAATAAATAATCTTAGTAAAATCTTGTTAGATTCGAAATGAAGTCCACCTTGGATGGATAAAAAAGTTAATAGTGCTGCCATCTATTCACTTAATTGCGAAAACTTGGCAAAACAGGTAGATGGCAGCACCACTGTTTATACTCTCAGCCAACTACAACGAGTTAGTTTACAAGAAAAGGCCAATTATATTTCAACCAATGAAATCTCGTAGCAATAAACTCACCAGTAGCGCCACCGTCGCCCTTTGTTGGTGATTTCGTTTATACGCTTTATGATAGATGGCGCTCTATCCACTAATTATAAAACCTTAAAAAAATATTATGGTCAGATCGGTAGGTCAAAATAATAAAAATATTTATATGGAGTCGCAGCGAAATGAAAAGTATCTTTAAAATATTTCGTATTTTTAAAGAAAAAAAAGTTTTTATAGGTATATACTAATGTAGAATTATCTATAATTTCTCAATTGCAAAAATATGTAGAATCGTTGCACAAAAGTCATAGGTATATTAGGTGGTGAAGTATTTATGTTAAGTTAAATGTAATATTATAACTCTTTCGGCCTACGGCATAGACCTTAGCGTTAACAATCGAAATAAAATGCGATGAAATAAAATGTTGCGTTACGTAGACTCTAATAAAATCGTGGATTTGGTTTTTTCAAGTATTTTTCTACATGATAAAGTAAAAAAAGAACTGACTTCCAAAAAAAAACACTAACAGTAAAAAATTACTTTCATTTCGGAAGTCGGTGTCTTTGGTTTTGTATTTTCGTTTTTTGCCACCGACTTCCGAAATTAAAGTTATTTTTCACTTTGTAGTGTTTTGTTTTTGGAACCCGGTTTATTTATTTATTTATTTATTTAACCATTTATGTACACACATATATAAACAGACAAGAAGAAATGAACAGAAAAATACGTACAAAGGTGATGCTTATTTCTAAAGAAATCTCTTCCAGCATACCTGCGATAGGAGAGTATATTAAAAAGATGTAGACAACGTGTGTAAGAGTAGAAGGGAAAACAAAATACATAAAATCTTAAATAATTTTCCAATTTAAAAATAAACATACAATATGAGAATATACTTACCTACATACATACATACTACTAAAATAAATATCACTAAAATATATAACAATATAATGTAATTGAAATAATAAATACATATCTATGCGGTTGCTTTTTTTTTGTAAGAAAGTTTTTATTTTTCCCTTTTTAGCTGTGGTACCTACCCCACACAAATTCGTATACCACTACTTGCTATGTAAATGACAGTGACAGGAAGTTATTATAACGTCATCAATACATATACACTAAGTGGAAAAATGCGTATTATTGAAGCTAACTGAAAAACTACCCAACCAAATTTAATACAAATTATATGGAACCACCCCAGAGGCATACCCTATCTATTAAAAAAAAACGAAATCGATCCACAATTGCCGGAGATATATCGCGTAAAAAACATACAAAAACAAAAACATACAGACGAATTGAGAACCTTCTCCTTTTTGAAGTCGGTTAATAATATAGGAACTTGCTCATACTTTTAGCACTCCAAAAGACCGTAATCAAATAATCTAATTATATTAAATAAGCTTGAACTTATTTAGTATTAGTAATTCAAATAATTAACGATTAGCAAAAGATAACCCGATCCATCCGGCAGGAAGAAAGAACGTTCACATAACATAGCGTAACATAACGCCTGTAATCCTGGAAGGGTCAGGTAGAAAGGTACCTATAGTACACCTTTTTTTTTTTTTTTTTTTTTCTTTTTTTTGGGTGGGAAATCATCAAATGACCTCTCCCGCTCTGGGCGGAGCGGAAGGGCGTGTCAGACTCTTACTGACTAAAACCCACCCGTGTTCCTTCAGTTGCCTGTGCGCCAAGGCCACGGTAACTCTTTCGAACAATCCGCAGCCCCGGCAGACCTATAGTACACCCTAAGTTGAATAAACATTAATTAAAAGAAGGGAAAATAACGGTCATGACGAACGAACGGTCGTTGGTTGATTCTTTGTTAAGATTACTGTACAGTATATCAATCTGCCTAGCCTTTTTGTTGGGGCCCAACCTTTGTTAGGGTTGGCTTCCAGTCTAACCGCACCTATGGTTACTGTACATGAGCTGAAAATTTCAATACCTACGGGCAATATAAAAGTTGTTGGTAAAACGTTCTAAAATAAATAAGTCTGATTAATAAGTAGGCTAGCCCCGTATTACATGAGATTTAAACATAACTGGCGGAATGTGCGTGTTACTATACTCTTCTGCCGAACCCTTCGGGAATACAGTCGTGATGTTATGTTATGTTACGTTCTAAAATCGAAAACCTATTAGAAAACTCTTACCGAAATAAAACTGGCTAATGTGCCCATGATTCAATATGGAATAAATAATGCTTTTGCACCACACCACGAAAATATATAAAATGAACTGAGCGAGGCAATAAAAACGCCAAGATGCGGTAAAAAACGGAACGAATTTTAATTACATTCGATGTAACGGGACTATAAAATTACAGTAGCGTCTCTAAAAGGAGTTTTATTTATCGGCCGGCTATGTGCAGAGGTACTTACTGTCAAGTTCGTTTTTATCTATTCACGTGCCTTCGATGTATGGCTGTGATCAGACGGCTAAGTTTACTAAACATGTTCCTAAGATATAGTGCGGAAGTACATATTTACCTTTGTAGGTATGTTATGAGATATAAAAAGTTGGGAAATACAACATAAATAGTTACTATCTTAGAGAAACAGCGTTTTTTTACGAAATTATTAAAACGTGCTCTATAGAATAGTACGGGTTGGCCAAAGAAATTAAAATGCTTACTACATACAAAACAGTAACCTATTTGCGTAACACGCATTCAATCACATTCAGAGGGTTTTGAAGGATATTTCTAATGTATTACTATAAAGGTTGGAAAAATTCGTTAGCTCAACAACGTAAATAACGCAATGAACGTAGCTGAACTGTCAAAATGAAAGACATTGTTATCAATTGCATTTTATGTGTGTTACGCAATTACCCCATTGGTCTATCTACCTAAAAACCGATCTGCAAATGCAAACGCACTTTGCTAAACATGGGTCACCCGTTTATTTATCAATTCAATCAAAATGGTCATATTGGCCTAAGTCACTCACATAATTGGTGTTATTAGCTGACAAAATGCTGTTGGCTTGGCAACCTTTTTGCAAGGTTCCACAGCCGTCAGCACAAATATTTAAAAAAAATCGTTTCTGATGAAATGCCAACCCAGAGTCAGCCAATTATTGAATAAGGAATACGGACATTCTTTTTAAATTCTAAGCAGCTTGAACTCTGAATAATCTTGAAAGAATCGCAGATTACAAGGACATACTTTATCATCAGTATTCGGCAATCTGATTACCTCATCCGCTTCTTATAATTCACATTTACATTCGCACTCATGGACGTTATAATTACGCAACTCAATTATCATAGCCTGATGAGAATACAAATGAATCTCTGTATCTAAGCAGTAAGCGTGTACGTGAAAATATAGGCAATAAAAATCTAAGAAGAATAAATAGCCCGTGCCTAATGTGCAGCACCAGGGTTAGTAAAAAGTCGTGACGTCATTTTATCGAGCCGTGGCCACGAATGTTTGCTTTTATTATGTGTAATTAAAAGAAAAAGCAAATACAATAAAATGTAGCCACCAAGTTACGTGTGCCAGAACTTATGTAAGAACACGGTATAATGGTTTGGAAACTTCTTTTAAAGTTGTATAGGATTCACACAATGATAATTATCTTGGCTATTGTAATATCTACCCACATGTGATCAAACGTCCTGGTAGAAGGTGGTAATAAATGGCACTTAGTGAAGGGTATTACATGGCTTGGAGATAAATAAAATACTTTCTTTTGTGTATCTTGTGCCTGCATGTAGTTGTAAACCTACTTATATCTGATATGATAAATAATATTGTTTAGTAATATGGCGACTTACCTAATGTGGGCTTGGTAGGTATATTAAATTGCGAAAATTTTGCAACGTGTACCTAATATATTGTATCTTCCTAATGTGATGCGTTTGTCATGTGTGATGAGTTATTTGTGACTCTATTAATAAAATGTTTGGAACAAGCATTTGGTTTTATACCTTTATCATTTCAGATAAAAATAGTGTCAGAATGGTGTGGTCATATTTAAGGTGTGGTACAGTAGGTACAGACCATCAAACTAAAAAAAGCAACCGAAAAAATTGTCAGCTGTCTGTCGCATACATTTGGCTCCAGTAGGTATTGAAGTTTTGTATGGAACAGTTGATATTTTTTTCGCAATTACGACGTTGCTTACATGGAGAAAGATTTTCAGCTTGATGGTCTAGGTTTGTACCACACCTTTAAATATGAGCTCACCTTTCTCATACATGCTGTATATATATATATCTCATATAATTATTTAAAAAAGTTAATATTTACTTATCACAATAAACTGTCACTATAAACTATGTAAATAACATAGTTTCAGTGAGAGAAAAGCAACCATAAAATGTAATCATGGGAAATATAGAGCATGACAAACCACCACATAGAGGGTGAGCGGTACCCAATGAAAGTCCCTGTCGCGGTCGGATTGATGAAAGTGTGCGCGAAGCAGTGGCAATAGGTAAAAGAGCGGCCGGCGACATTGGCGCGCGCGCTTCAGCACAGTGACGACAAAAAACTTAGCCGCATTCACAGCCGAGCTCTTCCGTGCCGTGCTCATTAACAACAATTAGTGCTTAGCCATTTTATTAACTTCATAAATCATTTTACCTAATTTGGGAGAAAGTTTAAATTTTTTGGCCAGTGTTGTTGGCAGTGTGTCATGGTTCATGGTGATTTTTCTCTGTTTAGTGATACCGTTTTCAACTTTGTCTTCTTCAAAAGTAACTAAATGCGGAAATAAATTTTAATTTCTCACGATGAGCCCGCTTCATAAATTCGTATCATTTTTTCAATCGGACACCAAGAACAATAATAAGAGTCTTATACATCACAAGTTATTCTCCAGTGAACTCAATATCTGCAGTGGAAGTGTGGACGCTAAGAAGAATCATTGGGGTTCGCTTAATGGATATCGGAAGTGCAAAGGTACCTGTAACACGCATTTCAATACTGATTTGATTAATGAATAAGCACGTTAGCATGTACATGATGTGCGGTAAATATTTATTATTCAATTCTAAGTTAAAAGTACCACCTTCAGTTTTGTTAAATTTAAGACAAAATTGACCTTTCAGTTTTATTTCTGTCGCAATCTTCTCACAGACCTCTGACTATCCTCTACTTGTTTTATTATTTTTATAAAATTGATAATTTACTGAGACAGCGCATTAATATGTCATATTGTTGGAAAGTTGAAAACGAAGGGCAAACTCTGTTGACAACATCCGGACGTGGTTGAATGCATCTGCGAATAAACTTCCTTGACCTTAATAACTTTCAGGAAACGTTAATGTTTACATTGTGTGTTCGTCTAATTCAACAAATTGATCTTAAAGGCACTGCAAATATAAGTAGACGTGTAGATGGGAGTATTATTGACATAAATGCATTACAGTGTCTGTCTTACAACGGATGCGCAATGCCATTTATAAACGATAGCCCAGCGATGTGGGTGGTATTACTTCTTTCAGTATGGTCGTTTTGGTTCTCCATTATAGTCTCATAAATGATATGCTTATCTTAACAATAATTGGAAACCTGTTTAGTAATCTTTCTGTTACTAATAGAGTTGATATTGGCAAAAACTATAGTTACGTTTACGGTACTGTGAATTTTGTAGGAAACGAGCAATTGTATTTGTAACACGCAGCAATTGAGTTAGTGAGTAAAACAGCAATGATCGTGAAAGCGCTAACTGTGGATAGTTATTTTGCGGAAACTTTCTATAGCAGTTAAGATTCGTAGCATAATACACGGTAAAATAACAAGATGAACACCTCAATGCCTCATTATGATTGCAATTACTTCTCTGTTTCATATATTAATAAGCCTTGTTGTGAATAATGAAAGTCTTTTCGTTGAACGACTTGAGGAATCTTTGGCAGGCTGAAGCGTCAACAATTAAAGAACTCACAATTAACATATTTGTGTTTACACAATTATGCATGTACGAGTAGGATACATTTGCAACTATAGTGATATAACAGATCAAAACTCAGAAATTTCCGCCTTACATTATGAAACCGGTATGAATCGTGTCAATACACTCGCGTAGGTGGTTATTCTTTCAATGGTAGAAAGTATGTTCTAAGCGCAGAGTGTGGGAGCTCAGAGTTTTTAAAATTGGCCAATTTGCATCCTAAACTTTGGTTATTGCCAGATGTAGGTTTAAACATTTGGGAAATATAAAATCTTGTCATGGAAAAATGTTTTATGTCGATAGTTAAAATGCCACCCACCTACATTGTGCATTGTCAGTTGAGAAATGATGCATTCTCTAGTTCTTTTTCTTCTAAATGACTAATTTATCTTTTCATTTAAATGTAATGTAGCGTTACGTCCAGTTAGGTTGTCATCACGTCCTCTAATCTCTTCCTTTATAAGATCATCTCAAAGCGCATCTCCCGGAATATCGTCATTTCGGACTCCTACACTATATTTATCGCTTCCTTTACTTCTTCATTGTTCCTTGAAACGCATTCGAATTTTCAGTGTAGGTACTAATTGGTTGGTTATTTGGTATTTGGCGTGTCAGTTAGTTTCATTCATACTTAATGGATACAAAGTGGTCGTATAATAAGGCTTTTGCTTGTTGGCTAGTGGCGTATAATTTATGTGCCCGCTATTTCATATTATGTAATCGGACACAGCGTTGTGCAAACTCTTATGGTCTTTGGACCAAATCCACTTTTTGTATTGAATAATATAGGACTACTAGCACCACTGTCGGTAACTTAAAAATGTTCTTAATTACCGAAAGTTCTCATAAATACATAAATAATGCAGTCCGCCCATTAGCACTTCAGTTACGCTTTGAACTTCGTATAGTCTTACATCCATTTCGGGCCTTCTCGTTTTAGCCGCGTCACCAATTAATGCATTTTTTCGAGTCTCGTCATTAGATGCTTTTTTATCTTCAATACTTCCTTTGTCTCATGTGGTTATTTAAGAATCACTTAATGGTCAATGTCAATTATATATATTTTCTTCGCCTATTATGTTTGTGTTCTAATTAATTAATAGTCGTTATTGTGGAGTCGTAATTGTGGCGGATCGCGACAAATTATTGCAGTGAGATTAAATAATATACCTATACTTTTATAAAGGCAAGCCTGCAGGTCCAGTACGAAATAACAATAGTTACCCAAACTACTGTTAGCATGTATTTGTAACAGTCGTAGTCACGATTTCGTTAAACTTTCAGTCCGAAAGTATCTTTATTCCAATGTCTTCAGATAATCGTGACTCGTTAAGTATTTGTTAAAATATTTTTCCTTTTATGGTCGTTTGTTTTATATTACGTCAGTTACGCAATTTCCGTTTTCCCTACAGTATTACGAAATGGTATCTCTATTGATGGAATTACTTTTTTTCATAAAAATGGTGAGCTTATTGAGTCTTATTGAACAATAGTATTAAGTAGTTGGACTATTCAAATTCACTTTCTAGTGTTGATTCATTGATGTGTGCACAGTTCACGCTTTCCAGTGTTTTTCAATATTTAATTATTCGTTTTGTTCACATGGACATTAAGACATCCAATATGTATTTTGTAAGTAACATTAATATGGGTTGATAAATATTTCAGGGAATCAAACAAAAAGCTTTCAAAAGTAGATTATAACTTCTTGTTTCTTCATCACGATGCATGTGCACGCGCACAGAACAAGGAAACATTTTATACGTTTTTGTAATGATTAAGATCTTAACGAGGCGCGGTCGTGTTAGGGAAGGTAGGTCACCGTTAGGTCTTCAGGCCTTACGCTCCATTACGCAACCCGCCAGGCGCAGACAGGCCCAGACCACGGCCTAACCGATTGTTTGGAAAGTCGTAAACTGCTACATGCTTAATCAATCTTAATATTCCATTGTTTCTTTGTCTCAACTGATATTTCAATGGTACGGCAATTTAACACATCGCAAGTGAAATCGAGTTAATTTCGGACAACTACGTGCTAGATTCCGTGAGAAAATATTTCAATCGAAAACATTATCAGTTGTTTTTAATTTTATAATGTAATTAAACATAAGATTAGAATCCACCTGGGAACGTCGATTTAATCTGTGTTGCAGAGTTCGAATTGAATCCTGTCGATTCATTTCGAACTCTTGTATTTTTAACTTCAGAAAGCGATATAGTCTTGACCATGAACGAAAATATCAAAATTTATGTTGCGATATCCGTTCTGAAATTATTAAATGCGGCAGTAAAATTGACGAGTTTACGTGAAACTTCACATAGCCAACGTAAAACCTCAAGTTTATACTAACCATTGAATTATATTCGATACCGGTTGCGTTTTCGTCGTACTTATATATTTTTTAATAATAAATTCAATGAGAATCGGTTGAGCAGTTTCTGAGAATGTTTCGCGCTTACGAACAAATTATTTATTTCGCATTAAGCGTTGTTTCCAAATCTAACGTTGGAACAAGCTAACCAAAAGTTGATTCAAATATAATTTGCCATATTTGGTTAGCCTAGAAAGATTATTTAAATCGATGCAACGAAAGGAAGAAAGTCAATAAAAGTTTTCTCCGAATATCCAAGAACTCGGAAGCGATTAGTTGAATTTTGCCACCAAATTGAAACATTAAAGTGTGGCAATATATCAATATGGACGCGTCTGAGTAGCCAGATGCGCATTTTATCGTTTCTGGCTAGTTTTCAAGTGCCGAAAACCCATTAGAGGTATATTAGTAACGGGAATAACCGATAACTGGTATTTTTGCACAGGGTTCTGCATATTGTTTACAAAGCTTTTATACTTTTGTATTTACGGTGGGTACAAAGATCAGTTTATTGGTAAAGACTTCATTAATTTTCTTAGACGTTATTACAAGCCAGGCCTTGTCCAGAAGGCCTAAAGACTTCATTAATGTACTCTTTAGTTGTCTGGCTTGGTTCAAAATGCTGTATACATAGATAAAGTAACCCGTTACAGTGAAAACCATAAATTTTATGGCCAAAACCATAAATTTTTAAGTGTTCGGTAATTATTTATTCCTTGCAGATTAGAATTAGGTATCCTAACATATTCTTCGGTTACCGATAGTTTATAAAAAGCCTTGTACAGTTACGGTACCATACAGGAAGAAATTTTAACTAGTGCGCAAACTGTGGCCATGAATTCAGCATAATTATGATTCTAGACCACCTAGTATAGAAAATTTTCGTCAATTATAAAAAAAAACAGCTGTTTCATAGAAAAGTGCAATACCTACGCAGTCAAAATCTATGGAACAACATTTTTTTTATAACCGACCAAAATTTTCTATGCTAGGGGGTCTAGAATCATTATGCTGAATTCATGGCCAGTTTGCGCACTGGTTAAAATTTCTTCCTGTATATATAATAATATGTTAATTGTTCAGTAAGTAAATTAATATTGATGTATCGTTTTACCGCAATAGATGTAATTGATTTCCATACAACTTGTTACTACTACCTACACATTAAGGCTCCCACAGACAGGCGCGACGCGACAGTTCGACTCAAAGGAGCCGATCGTCGCGCGACGAGCGGTGCCTTTGTGTTGCGCGCGATTCGCGTCGCGTGTCGCGCCTGTTGTAGGAGCCTTTATTTCTCTCTTATTCGTTACATAACGACTGTAAGAAAATTTTACAGGTACATATGTAGATTAATCAAATGTGGCGCTAAGTAGTATGTTATAAAACTGTAGGTAGTTGGAAGTACACGGCTTCCATTCTTGTTAGACCGGCTTTTATCTCAGTCAGTAACCAGGGAACATGTTTTGGAACTGTGCTGCACTATCAGTAGTCATTAAGAGGCACATTAACCAACATTTTGTTAATCGACACGTAATACTTACGATTAAATGTCCGTTTTAGTTTTTTGGTCAACGAGTTTTTATAATTCCAAGCAACAACTTTCAGTATACAATTATGTTATCAGGTATTAGCTTCTGCCCGCGACTTATTCCGCGTGTTTTATCACAAATCATATCCTATGGCACTCGGCAACAGCGTAAATTTCTTACAGTGAAACAACTCTTGAAATTGGCTCAGTAGTTCCGAAGATTACCCCCTACATACAAACTCACACCTCTTTATAACATTAGTATAGATAAAAAGCGTCGATGGGAAATTATAATAAATTAAATAAGAATAACTGTAAATTGATTTTATCAGAAATTCCAACCGACTAAGTATTCACTATGCAGAACAACCGTCTAACGGGGTGAATAGGATTGCAGGGATGAATCGAAACGACACATTGAAAGGGTTTTTAACATTTAAATAATATAGTTTGTTGCCAAAAAGGATTCTAATGTGTTAACTGTATTTTAATCAAAGATTAAGTGCACTTGTTGGCAACAAACTACATTATTTCAATGTTAAAATCCCTTTAAAGTTCCGTCTGAAATCACCCCTGCATTCCCATTCACCCCGTTTGACGGTACTCTTGTATGTCTTGACAATCAAGACTTCTTTTCGTAAGGTGGTTTTGTTAAATAAAAGCGAGCGTATATTATTACTATAGCAGTTGGCACCAGAAATAAAACTCGAGATCAAAACCTGAAACGAAAGAGAAACTGAGTTCTCAACACTCATGAATTGCTTTCCTATAACAAATCTGAAATACCATTTGTCAAGTATAACAAATAGCTTGTCAATTGTGTTCAGAGACAAGAGATTATCGTTGTTCTCCTAAACATAATTTAGTCTTAAATCTGTTACCGTGTTCTAAGTTTAGCTCAATTGAGTCAGCTCGCAGAAGTAAACATTGGTTGAGTAATACTTAGCCCCTTGTTTTTCAGCTTTCTTAGCGTAAATAATTTGAACGCGAATAGTCGTGCATCGCACTAATACTAATTGACATAGACAAATGGTATTGCTACAAACTACAGTCATGAAATTAAACTGAATTGTTTTCACAAATGCAAATACTTTATTGGTAATCGTAATAATTAGCAGAATGGCAATTGAATATTTTGTAATTACACAAATAATTCTTGAAACTTCACAATTAATTCGATGTCTGAACGTTGTCAATAACAAGAATGATGACTTTTATGAAATTCGGTGATGTGCTAAATATTTGAAGACAGTAGGTGCAAATGTGAATGCTGATCGCGTATTACGTAAAATGATGTATTGACCAAGCAAACATTAGCGCAACTAATAAAAACAAACTAGGTGATGGTAAAAGTGTGTGTAATATACATATGTATATGTGGGAGTAAGTGAGCACCACACCAGCTGCTCACCACGCGATACCAAGTCTACTTTCTGTCGTTATGTTTTTTCTACGTCGCTGCCAACTTGCACGCGGGCGTTTATCATCATTATAGTGAAACAGTATACTGTCGGTATTCGATATATGTTTCAAGTATCATTACCACCTTCCACGATTATCGACTAATCAGGCAGGTAATTGAATTTATTCCTATATAATCTCTGCGCTACTGGCATTTTTTCTTCAATTCGTGCGTGTGAGTCGCTTAGCCAAGCGTTGAATTTTATGTGCGGTAACATATATATTTTTGTGAATGTAGCCTGCAATTTTAAAAGTTTATGTAGGCAATGGACCGTGTTGACCCTGGCCATTTGGTATGATAAATATTGTCCAAGATTTGAGTTATGACCAAGTTTTATTCTCCGCTGTACTGTTTAAATTCACAATCACTCAAAACATTAAACAGAATGAATTTAAATTGTCCTTTTCATTGATATCTTCACTTCACAATTTATCGCTACAATAAAGCCCCTGAATGTAATTCTAGCCGATCCACTCTGCGGCTATGTAAATAGAAACTATCTTCTGTTTCAGCTCTATGAACGAACGGGCTCTTAGACTGGCAAATGTAAACATTTTAGAATATTGATGTTATTCTAGGGTTGTCCAAACTCAAACGTAGATAATATAATATAAAACAGGGTTGTCGCTACGATTCGAGATGTGTTAAATAGTGTTATATTTAAGTAAACGGATATCCCGTAAGTGTACCTAATGGTAGATTTTTTCAATACCACCCCTATCAATCATTGGTCCGTCTAGCGTGCATTTGGGCGCCGACGCGCGGTTCCGTCCCACCGGCGACAGCGAACTATTTACGTACGTTTCATTGGTTCTGAGAAGCAAACCCGCGGGGAAGTGACGAGCTTTTTGTATCGGAAGTCGCTGGATTTGTTCCTTTTACACTGTCTCTGTTCAAGAGTGCAATTCTGTGTACTGAGGTACTTTTGTTTAACGCAGGGGTTGCAGTCCGCTTGAAGCGATTCGTCGGATTTAGCCACATGCAAACTCTGAGAAGGCTATTTCGCCGATCGATACCTTTATGCAAAAGTTACTTCTGTTTTGTTCAATTAGTCTTACAGTACTCGTAAATGGGAAATATTTAGGCATTGTTCATGTGAGCCTGACCTAAAATTTACTTTTGATAATTAAGTGGATACTGTATGGTGTGTGTATGGTCTTTACGTAACATTACGAAAAGTGGTAGTTGAAAGTTTAAAGAAGTTTTGTTACTTCCTTTCAAACATTCATGAGCTTTTTTGATGTGGTTACATGAAAACAGTATCGGTCCTAGCTTTAATGTTGCCGTACGCAGAACGTAAACCGAGTGGTTGTTTGATCTCCAACCTCAAGACAAAAACTAAAGGCCCCCGCGAACAGGCGCGACGTGACTCTAGTAGAAAAAAATCTATATGAAAACTTTATGGAAATTATTCTACAAGAGTCGCGTCGCGCGTGTCTGATAAAGCTGACAATGCTTCATTATTTTGATGACATTTTAATATGTCATTATTGTTACTCTTATTGTATGATATAGTGATTTGTTAATAGACATCATCATCTGCCGAGCCTTTTCTTCTTTTCCCAACTATGTTGGGGTTGGCTTTGAGTCTAACCGGATGCAGTTGAATACCAGTATTTTACATGGAAATACTGCCTACTGACCTCCACAAACAAGCTACTGGCTAATACCCGATAGTAAGACTGGTTGTCAGACTTTTGGGCTTCTGACTACCCGTAACAACTGTCAAAGATCGACGAATGACAGCCGGGACCAACGGCTTAACGTGCTTTCTGAGGCACGGAGGGGTCTTCGTATGTAAAGAATCGTCACCCATCCACGGACCAACTGCGACAAGCGTAGCTTAACCAGATCGATCGACCTGTGTGGCTGTTATTACTTAGCTACATACGTATACAATTATTTATAACGGAGTAATTACGACTTGTTATAAATATAATCACCTGCATTAAATGCTCGGTTTCGTAAACCCTAAATATCAAACACTGGACTGCAAGCATTACCGTCTCAGTCAAACTAAGTGTTAAGCAAGCACTTTTCGAAGAATTAATGCAATATCAAACTATTTTAGTGTTGTATTCAAGTTTCGTACGTGTTCGGCATCGTAGTTTCAGTGATGTTTAGACTTGCCAGTTCCTTTATTCAGTTTTCAGTGAGAATTGCTCTGAGTTATGGAGTGGGTGAAGCCAATTCTGTTAGGCATTCGTATACATCCGTTGAAGAACGTGAGTCGATTCTAAATTATTGTGTTCACTATATAATTTATGCCACTACTTTGGGCCTTAATGTGAGGTAGAAAGAATTGGTATTCTTATGATGATACACTTCTACGGTTTGTTTATGAACTGAACCATGTTATTGAGTTTAATTTAACAATTGCGTAATCCATTTGGAAGAACGGGATGGAACTCATGAAACGTGCTTTTCCACGATGTAAAAAATATAAAAGAACAAAATATGTTTTGGTTCATGTTTTGTTTTAATCTACATTTCTATATTTTTTGTTGGCCCACATTAGCATGTGTGTGTCGTGCAGCAAGCCGAGGAATGATGCCAATACGTCTTCCAATAAATAACCACGATGGGACGCTGGGCTTTGTCGTGACGAAACTCTTCGTTTTTATATATAGTATCTCATTAGCCCTTCAGACTTGCTGTTCTATCTAATGTCGCAAGGATGGATTACCACTGCATTGTTTTTGGATCGCGATCTAAATATCGTCTGTGTGAATACGAGGATAGTTGTGAAAAAATACATTATTCTATTTTAGTTTTCAACGCTATTATGGGAACGTCCCACGCCAGTTGCGAAGTTCTTTCTAAACACTATTTTTAAATTAATATTTGTCTACTAGAGTGCGAACGAGACGCATGCTCTGGTGTGAGCCAAATGTTGGATGAGTACGAAGTACTGACATTTGTAATCCACTGCACTATGTTTACTGACAATGAATCATCATTTAAAGGCTCCTAGAAACAGGCGCGACACGCGACGCGACACAAAGGCACCGTCTAGTCTGTCGAGCGACGTGCGGTGCCTTTGTGTCGCTTGCGATTCACGTCGCGTGTCGCGCCTGTTTGTAGGAGCCTTAATGGGTTTGAAATAGAGGATCATCATTTATTTATTTATTAGCTTTATAATCCCTTACATGTAGTTCTTACCTACTGTTTTGTATTGTGTACTTATTTATTCATGTGTTATTAATGTTAGTTTTGAACTTAAATAAGGTTAGTATTGTTAGGTGTAAGGGCCGTCTTTTGCGGTGAAAGACTCTTCCAAACCGTTCCAGGTGGCTCTGTCCTTTGCCCCTCTGGGTCATAAGTTTCCGGCTATCTGTACGATGTCGTCACTCCATCTCATAAATGGTCTACCCTTCCTTCTTTTCTGAGGATCATCATTGTATGTGTTCAATTTAAGACAGCTGATAAATGGCAATCTTTAGAGCTAATTGCGGACGACCATCAATTGGAAAGTCTAATTTTGTTTCAGTATGTTCGTCGTCGCAGTAATGAAGTAATGTTTTGTTTGTTATTGTTGCTTCCAAAGTGAAAATAAACAGAGTTTTGTTTACTCATTACTGACAAACGTATACAGGCTGGCAGGGACATCCACGTGCAACCTGTTACCAAGGATTCAGTACATGATCAATGACTACATGATTTTGAAGCCACTTGCGTTGAAATTTTTCGCCGGTTATTTAGAAAAAAAAAAATTACTGTCCCATACATTTTGACCGCGGAGGTATTGCACTTTTCTATGAAGCCGCGTTTTTTTTTGTTAACCTTCAAAAATTTTACGATGGGGGATCTAGAATCATGATAAATGATAAATGATTTTATTTCTGTAAGTAGGTTTGTACAAACACTTTTACACGTCAATCATGTTTTTTTTAAACTAGATGAGGTCGGCGTTTCCTATCTGACTACTCTGAGAAGAAAGGCCGAAACAAACTCAGAGGTCACAGTCTCTTTTAAAGTCCAGACATAATCTTGGTTAGGTCATGCGAAGACCATGCAGATTGGTATCTGAAATGGTCTTTTGAGGAAAGAACCACACAGATTGAGTGGACCTGTCCAGTCAGTGCACGCATTTATCAGTAATCGTGCAGCTCGACTCAGGAAGTCAGGACTTAAGGACATGTGCTGAGTTCAGTTGAGCTGGTCAAGTGGGTTTCAGTTTGCGCGTCGATGTCTCTGCCACCTTGTATATGCAAAGGTAATGATTATAAAATTGGTGTATGGATTAAAATTTTTTGGAGAAAGTTTGACGTTCAAAAGTGTCTTTTATGTGCCTATTAGAAGTAAATGATATGACTTTGACTTTGATTAGCAAGGGGCTCACGTAGCTACCAATAGATTTTACAACATTTGTTATTTCTGTGGCTTAGCTGTTGTAGTAGGCACGTCAATAATACATATTGATAACACGCCACGTGCCACATAACCGGGCTAGAATATTAAGTAGCTGTTCATTATGATAAGTTGTTGATATACGTCACGCAACGCTATAAAGTCCTGCGCCGACGTGTCTAACATCGAAATTACAAACAAAATTGATTGGAAATCGCCCCAGTGAGGTCACTATTATTTTAGATGGTGCATATGAGTAGCTCTTTGATATTTTTCTATGACGCACACGTCAAAATTTGTACTTCTTTGTTTTGCTTGAACCCCTGGTTACTGGAAACGACGTCAAGTCGTTAACGGGCTGCAGATATCGAGTCAATTTTTATTCTGCAGCAAAGAGCCATCAGAGCATTATACGGCCTCCGCAGGCACGATTCTATAAGGGAACTGTTTAAAGATATTAACATCATGACGGTACCTTGTCAATATATCTATGAAAACATCATGTACGTAAGGAAAACTTTAAATCTTTTCAGTAAAAGAGGTGAAAGACACAACTATAGGACTAGAAATACGGACCAATATAGTTCAACCAGGTTTCAGACTGGCTATAATAGACTCATCCTTCTTGGGGTACTGTTTAAAATGTTACAATAAAATACCTCCACATACGCCAACTGAATGAACCGAAATATAAATCTTGTATATAACGCACACTATGCAGCCAAGCATATTATAAGTTTGGGGATTACATCGCTGACAAAAATGCATGGCTCAACGCTGGTCCTGCTCCACAAGGACGCATAAACTAATTGATTAGCATTCGAAAATATTGTTGGGGCTGCTGGAGGTGGTAAAAACTATCTTTGCATTGTATAAATTCAGCCTCTTAGTATTGTCTAATTGCATACCATATGTGTGAGCACTATCTAAGTAAGTACTATAAAGCCACCATAAAAAAGCCGCAAAACACCATATAAAGCTGCCGTTTACTAGGTTCGTCTTTCATTGACTTGAATGTACCCTGGCAGCTCAGAGTATGTCATGCTTACTGACATGCCTCGCTGGTGGTGGCGTGTGTGATCATTAAGTTCCCTTCAAAATGGTTGAGCTGAATGGAGCTGATCCAGACGTGAATGTTAGTGAACGGGCGTCGTCAGTAGGGACTGGTCATTTCTTAGATGCCACGGCTTATTTTAATTTCTGAATAGTTTTTTTTTGTTAATATTTTTTTTTACGGACGCCTTTAACGTGCACGTCTTTCTACATCGTTAACACATGTATAATTTCAACATGAATCATGAAACCATTTTTGTGTAACAATATTTTGATTTAAAAGAGTGTCCGCGGAGTTTCTTGCCCGTTCTTCTCCATAGGTACTAGAATTTGGTATGGCCAACTAGCTTCATCTTTCTGACTGACCGACCCCTTGACAATTCAAAAGTGCCTGTAATTGGTTTATTTAAAATAAATGCTTTGAGTTTGAGTTGAGTTTGATCCTTTTGATAAGTAAATGTGCTGTCAAGTTGCATGTAAGCTGTTGTGACTGGTTGTAGAAAACAACGACAAACTAATCATTATACCTATATAAGTTGACATTTGTTGACACCGTACATTCAGTATAAGTAGACTTGTACAAACCGGGGAGTAGGCCTTATTCCCATATGTTTTGCATCATTAGAAGGTGGATATATCATAGTCAGCCTGTTAATTTGCTAGAAATTGCATAGGTTCGCGTATTTCTAAGTGTCGGGTATGGAGTTGCAAGTACTGTTGTAGCGCCAAACGTGATGATTACGCCTGTTTCCTTTTGCTGCAGATAAGTCTAACGAGAAAGGCCTTTAACCGGTAATGGGACATTGCTAAGCAGTTAGCACTTGCTATACTTTTACTCGATATCAACGTCTAGAAAATCTTGATTGAAGCTCGGTTAAACTTGATGAGAAAGCAAACTGCAAATTAATTAAGTACTTAATTAGTTTATGTACTCGCATCTAATTATATTTTTCTAGTGCGTGAGAAATCAAACAGTTTGATAAATGTTAGAAAACTCGGATCGCGATGCGTGAGCGAAATGTGGCAGAAAACATAACAGCTCGGTCTCAGTTCACTGAAGTCATTCCTTTTGATGAGACAAAAGCAATGACGGCGAAAACAATTGCAAGACTATAATGTGCCTGCGCAGTTTCTTTGAAAATTTTCGGAAACGGAATCTAGAAGTTCTTTGTCTCTTTGTTTCCTTTAGAGCAACAAGTACAAGGACAGGTGTTATTATTATAGACAGATTTTGTGCCAAAAGTGAATCTAACAAATTAAATGTTGGTAGAAATGCCAACAATATGATGGCAGGTGGCCATCGCTTTGATAAATAATTGGGATACAGCATTGAAAGTTTTCCTTACCTAGATAAATAGAACTTTCTATAAAGATGTAAAGCTCAAACACACATTCATCACTGCCACATATGATAGGAAAGTGCGATATGAAACACACGTACGCATTAACGTATTTTCTTTCTTTCTATATTACACTGCAAACACTATAACACTTATATATTTTTTATGAAACGGACAACAGTCCGTTTCATAAAAAATACACAAAGAATAGAAAAATCTAGATAAGTCCCATCATCTCGATGGTAACATTATCTATACGTTGACCCTTTGTTCTTTTACAATACAAGTAGGTTTCTACCTAGCCGTGTACTGTGTCAGAACAAACACAGCTATTTATCTAGATTATCTTATCAAGCATGGGAACGACTATCAGTGGCGTAGTGTTAGCATACAATGGGTCATTGGCTCGATTAGTTTCTAAATCATTTGCATATGGCTGCTGACGCGACGACGGCGACGTTAGCCAAGAAGGTGCTCTACACTATGTGGATGCTTTAATAGGAAGTGCTTTCCTTACTAATGAGTTCGTTTATTAATTATCAGTTTGTTTACCTTTTTAAATTCGTCGGTTGCTCTGTTATTATATGCTGTTATTTTTCCCGATGGAATTTAAGTTGAGGTTAAGTCTGATCCCACCAAACCTATTACTAAATCTGCTACTGAGGCTTTTATAACCAATTAGCTGCGTCCCGCGGTTTTACCCCTATAAATTTTGATCCCGTAGGAATATCGGGATAAAAAGTATCCTATGTCCTAAACCCAGGTCGTGGTCTACCCATGTGCCAAATTTCATTCAAATCCGTTGAGCCGTTTTAGCGTGAAAGCGTAACTTGTTTGTTACGCTTTGTTGTAACAAACAAACAAACAAACATATAAAAAAATTAACAACCGGCTTCCAAAAAGAAAACATTACTAAAAAATAACTTTATTTTCGGAAGTCGGTGTCAATGGTTTTAAATTTTCGTTTTATGCCACCGACTTAAAAAAATAACTATCTTTCACTTCTTGGGTAGTGTTTTTTTTGGAAAGTAGGTTGTTTTTATTTTTCACTTTTTAGTTGTGGTACCTACCTGGTATGCTATCTACTTGCTATGTAAATAACAGTAACAGGAAGTTATTATAACATCCTCAATAAACACTAAGTGGGAAAAAAATACGTATTATTGAAGCTAACTAAAAAACTACCGAAGTAAAGTTATTAAAACGTATATGGGACCATCACCTAATCATTAAAAAATAATTTTTAAAATCGATCCACAATTGCCAGAGATATCGCGTAAAAAACATTTTAAAAAATACAGACGATTTGAGAACCTCCTCCGTTTTGAAGTCTTCTAAAAAATTTTTTTGTTCTCTTTTTAATATTATTAGAAGTTAAGTTACTTGCCCGATGTCGCGATCGAAGTCAGCAGCTGCACTAGCTAGGTATTGACTACTCGATGTGACAGTTTCGATATGAAAATGTTCGGAATACGAATTTATGCGTACCCACTACATGCGTACAACGTTCAGAATAATTCAATATTTCATGTGATAATAATGAATTCAATACAGAAGCGCGTTACACGCATGGGTGCGTATATATAAAGAGATTGCATCTGCGAAATTCTAATAAACATTCTAAGTGTAAAGAAAGTTGGTTTTTCAAGCCATGCATATGTATGGTACGCGTAGACGAGGGCGGCGGACCGCGACTACTGCCGCAGTTGTACAGCTTTACTTAGGGAGTTATGGAATAGCTAGCTGAAATAATTTTAAACTAATAAACGCATGTTTTTCTTTATTGGTAGTTAGAGAAAAGTGTGTTAGTAGGCTTTAGGAGGAAGCTGTGCTTTACAATGTGTTTTCCGCAGGTACTTAATTTTCCTAATCACCCATTCTGTATTCTCCAAACGATTGACATCGTTTTGTGTAGTTCTTTGTTCTTTTGTCACATGGTCTCCATACACGCTTTGCCACAATGAATGCCAAAGTATCTGTTCAATCAAACGTATCGCTTAGCACAAACCACAGTAAGCATCCATTTAATGCTGTACTCTTAAGTTAAAGCCTTGATAGCATTCACGGGATTGCAGCCATGCCGTTATCTTGGCAAGGCGGGCTTGGCTCCCTTATGTCTATCGCTGTAGAGTTGATACTCCATTCATCGAGCATATTGTGACTTTGTATACATATACGGAACTAACGGATGCACTCACCGACGTATTCACTACACGTCACGAATAGTTTCCGCTGCGATTGTCGAGGCCTAGACTAGTATGCGTTAATTGTCGCTCGCTCTAACGATGGCTTATTAGTGACACGCGATAAGAAACACTTTAAAGGCTGAATAAGAAGATTGTTCTCGTGGTCTACTCCATCGTTATACAATGGAGCTTCTTGAGAAAGTCGGCTGAGTGTGCTCCAAATCGTAGATTGTCCATGACGCTACTACTTACTGCTGGCTATTTTATTTCTTGCGCTGGGGCCTTACGACTTGGACATTAATAATCTCGGTGGCATGTCGTATTCTTCATTCTATCGCTCGAATTACGAAAATAGTGTGTTTTATTGGTGTTTGTGTGTAGTGTTTGTCGAGTGTTATAATTAATACCTGTATACGTAAGTGCAGTCTGCTGTAGTTAGTAATAATTAGCGGTGTAGCGTCCGTAGCACGGCTATGCTTCAGTACGCACCGTTCAGCTGTTCCTATGCTTTATTGACATAGTAACCTCGAGTTAGGAAGCATTCATTCGTCGAGTTAGCAGCTATTAGGAAATGCAGGACTACATATTCAAAGGACGTATGCAAGTACACATTAATCCAAAAATACAGAGTGGTTCAAAATAACGGGATAATTTACCACATACAGAGCAGTGCAGGCATGTGTATGAGCTTGACATTTATGAAACGTTACATTTCGGGGAAAGATATTTACAATAAACATGCAAATTAATGTTTATGTCTGTGTGTCAATGCGTAAGACCTATCTCGTTCCTCAACTTTCCTCACGGCGGCGAATGGTACGTTGAACCGTCACTCAGACAGTTCAAAAGGGAAAAGTTTCACGAGTGCGTGTGCGTTGTACCAATGCAATACTTAGTAGCTACTGCAACAGATGCATGTTAATTGCTTGCAAATCCCCCTCGTCCTTTGAATGCATTAACGTTTTGAGCTGTTACTCATTAAAAAATCTTTCTCGGACGAAGTTTGCGTGTCTGCTTAAGAATATCATTTTGGATTTTTGGTATCTTTTCATACACAAAAATGCTGTTTCCGCATCGCTGTGTTTTCTGCTGCTTGATCGGAGTTAATGAAGAAGACCGTTCGAATACCGCAACGGACGCGAAACGTCAGTTCAACACATAGCGTGACTCGGAACGCACGTTCCGAACGTCCCTTGTTACGTCTATTTACGTTGTTCGTGCCTTGGCGAATGTTTGGGCCAACATTTGCACTGCAGGATGGGTGTACGTACCGGTGAAGTGTTGTTCAAGTGCAGTGAATTAAACTTACCACACATTATGAGTTAGTTGTTTGTGCAACTTCGCAAATGTTTGTGGACGGACGAGGTTAGTACCCCTGATGAACGTAAGGATTTTGTCAAATTAGTTCAACGTTAGAGCGGCGGTTTAATAGAGGGATTAAGAGTTAATTTATCCTCTTAAAGAAGCTTCCCGTTTCGGCCAGTACCGGCTTATACAACTCTCTTGTAATATTGCGTGTTTGGATGCGGTGGCATTTAGAAATGTAGGTTTGTAAGTATGTGCATACGTAAAGATATTATACAGACTGAATGTTCTTTTTGATATAGATTGCTTTCCATTTTATTGCGATATGTTAAGGAAGTGAAAATGGAGTGTAGACAGGAAGCGCCGTAATTAAAATTATAAATGTCATTCATAAGTTATAGTTGTAAACGTCGTATATACGAAGGTAATTACCGAATTACATCAAGTAAATGATCAACTACTAAAAAACCCATCTGTCCATTTAAAAAAAGTCTCGTTGGTTGGCCATGGCGGGAACGTT
This sequence comes from Dryobotodes eremita, assembly GCA_917490735.1. Classification (NCBI taxonomy): domain Eukaryota; kingdom Metazoa; phylum Arthropoda; class Insecta; order Lepidoptera; family Noctuidae; genus Dryobotodes; species Dryobotodes eremita. The sequence goes on from OU823249.1 coordinate 11,993,092, forward strand.
CACCATCGGTGTAGTGTGTAGGGCTTAAACTTGAAAGTTTCCTTGTGACCTTGCCCTCGCCAAGGTTAGCAATTTCCACGAATATTTTTTTACTGCATTGCCCGTTTTCGCCAAGCTGTCCGGACCATTGTTTACCGAATATAATGGTGTCATTTGTTTAAACTACGGATGTTCGTTGATTGATAACTTTACATTAGGTTGAAGATACCTGTCTGCGGCCTCATGGCGTTTGCTAAGCGTTGTTACCTGCTACTTCAAATATAATGATAATTATTATAAGACGAATAAGGGCAAAATATTTAAAAAGTAATTTCACCGGTAATAAACAATTAAGACATGATAAGATAAAATATTGCAAACAAGTGAAATATTTACTGCAGGATGTTGGAATTTAGCGAGTAAATATGCATAGGTGTTTTCCCCCCATCAATAAATAAAATTCCGAAAACAGTTGATATGCAATTTCATGATCATAACATCATTGGTCAACGCGTTACTAGATAATCCAAGCGTACACCTGGCGTGTAAAATTGAGGGACACAACGAATTGACCATTTACTTACTGATTGTGAAAACTTAGAAAAAACGTGTCTCCTTGTAGCAGGAGGTCTTTCATAAAACAGAGACAATTTGGCGGCTTCCCTCAGTTCATTTTTACATTACCATTGGACTCTTGCCAAGACATGCACAATACCTGGCCATTCGTCACAGGTTTCGAGGTCGGCTTAGAGCAACATACTCTATGAGTCAATAGGTGTACCGAAGTAATAAAAGTGGACATTAAGTATGACTACACACGTGTCCAGACATTAATGACGTTAAAGTTACAAAAAATTTAAGAACTGCACCTACTTGTATCAAACAGCCAGACTAATTAATCATTAGTTGTAATGGTTTTATTTACACAAAGTTGAAAATTAATAGAAAAGCTTAAAAGCACAACGTGTACAGTCACGAGCACTAATAAGTCAACACTTGGCAATTTTCAACAGCGAATTTTTTTCGTGAAATAACGAATGCAACGTTGAAATGTGACATATTGCATAAACCTATAGGTTCGAAAATACAATGTTCGTAACAACATAAAATTTCATTAAAAAATTAAGGAGATAATCGCTTTTGAGTTTAGCCAAGTGTTTATTGTTGTAGTGTTATTTATCAAGCTATACCTTTCCAGTTTTAGCTGACCTCGCACTATACAGGCTTTTCGTACAATGAGAAGTCAGCTTATACTGGAATGTAAAGCTTGATATATCTTCGTGCGTACGTTTCAAGAACGGTGCAGAAGAACGGTGCAGTTTTCCCAGAGGTTGATCTCATCCGGACAGCCAGTCGTTGGCGGATGATTTTGTTTACGAATAAAATCTCATAAACACGGTGCTGGTGTATGATAAATTCGCTATTAAGATAGTACTTGCAATGCGCAGTAATTACAGGTATTAATGTCTGAAATTAAATACAGCTGTAAATAAACGAAAACACGGGTAGGTATGGCAGAACGTGCAATAAAGTTTTGCACGTTTTCTTCTCTTGTCGATGGTGACATCAACTGTTTCTGTCGACTTTCTCCTTTTAATGTGCGATGTGTAGTTATATCTAGATTTTCATAATCGTTTATTTTGTTTGAAAGTCTTAATATGGCAATACCGGTAAATGAAAAGGTGTCTCTGGACAGTTGCGGTCACTAACCTGAAATGTAAAGTGTAGTGACTTGGTGGTGACTAAAAAGCACCCAAGTAACTGCCTGCCCCTTTTTTAAGAAATGACTTATCTATATCAGTGGGCAACGTTACACTTGATTATTTATGATGATAAGTGTGAAACCCTGTAATATATCACAAAGTGTTTCAATGGCCTGAAGATTGCCAATTTATTTAAATTTATTACGTCAAAAACTGTATATAATTATCTTTTTGTACCATTGCACGAATGAAGATACGATTGTGTTTTTTTCATTGAGGCTATTGTTTTATTATTTCAGTAATACTTGATTGTTGTGTAGTGTTACGGAAATTGCGGAACTTTGTGATGATGCTATGCAGAAGCTGCAAAACGTCACATAAACTGGAGTTTAGTTTTTTTCTTACTGCATAATCATTTTATCATGTGTATAGTCGCTAATCTATATAGGATAGTCTTGTCCCTAAGCCACTATCGCCATCGGAAACTATGATAGTACATCACTCCCTTCCGTACCCTTTGGAAATCACCGGCATGACGCTTGTAACGAATATGTAGTGCATTTTAACCGAATTCAAAGAAAGAGGAAGTTGTCAATTCCACGCGTACGTTTTTTAGGCGAACTAAATGATGCATCAGCGGAACATCCGTCCGCTAAGTTAAAGCTAGTCAGTCCGATGTCTGGTTCCAAACTTATTTGTTTCGAGATATTACTGATTCGCTATAGAGTGTGAGTGATAACCCTAACTCCCGACATCTATTAGTAAAGTACTTGTGTGGAAATTATGCCTATTAAAAGTTAATTAGTGGGAGCATACACAGGATGTTCGCGCGGTATTGTCGTAAAACAAAATACTAAAAGTAGGGCCACGTTTATTTCATGTTAAGTGGGATAATATTAAGTTGGTGAATAGCTGGAGGGCACACGTTCGATGGCATGTCTGTTGTCATCAGCCGCCGCATGTAAATATAACTTGACACATGACAAATTTAATAGAGGGCTTTATACCACAAAATTCACTGCTATGAATAAATGAGTTATGTTACTGTCACAATTTATAAATAAAAGTGCCTTCAAACAATTCGATATCAGTTATTTCCTTTATAGGCGTTGCAAAATCGTTGTGTGGTCGATTTCAATATGCCTGGCGGCAATTCTTTGAATACAAAACAAGTTACACAAGCTAAGCGCCATGAAATGTTTTTTCCAGTTCATTAATTTGAATAATTTTATGTAAATATTAAATTAAATTACTGATCATATAATCGTGACCCAGATTTTGGAAGTATAAGGAAATTGTCACCGACGCGGAGACGTCCTTATATTTTAACTTCCTTTGCAAGTGTCCTTTTAATTTCTCGGATTGAACAAAGGTGGCGATGTGTATGAGTTTTACGAGTACAACTTCGTTAGGACTCATTGACAGATTTACGTCGGGAGTCACAGACCCACACTATTTGCAAATTGACCATTGTGACGAATTATATTATGAGTCCTTTGTTTCGTAAGATTTGAATACTGACTATGTGATCATTGCCTTGCTAATGTTGATACTTCTTGATAGTCAAATTTTGTGTAAACATTGCCTACTCTGCTATCTTAATAAAGATGTTTTTTGAGTCTTAGTAGTAAGTAGAGGAATGGGGTCACCACGGTGCTCTTCGGTGATAGATGAGCAAGTGATATATTGCCGTGCGTGAGTGGTATACAGCGCAATCGTGCGCATGATCTGAAACGTTAGTGCTATCTCTAGTTTTAACGACGTCTACCTGATTTTGATGCCATCAAGATTATAGAGATCAGTTTTTATTTTTTTATGACTGTATCAAAATTTGCAAAATTATTATAATATCAGGAATGTTGAGGTATCCTGCTGTACCACTCCTTCGTTGATTACTAAGCCTTGAGATACCTATAGGTACTTATTGACTCGGCCACATCATAGTTGCCAAGTGAAATCAACAAATTGACTACAATACTTGCTTAATATTGACTTATCATCGTTTATGGATAATTCAAATGATTAAACTTTTAAAGCACCTTCAGACATCTTATGAAACCCACTTAACATCGAGAGTACGCATTCTCAAACATTAGACGAGTATGTAAACAAAATTTCTGAACAGGATCTATCTGCAAAGCATTGGTTATAATTACGATTACGTTATTGTAAACTTCGTTTTACAAAGCTCGATATGTGCCTTTCTATTGTTTACCGTTTTGACCTACGATCCTCAAGCTTGAGCCTTGGCGAGTATTCAAAAGTTCAAACTCAAGGTCTGACAACGCACTATCGAATGAAATTAACCGAGTACAATATATCACACTGCAAAAAGAAAATTGATCGTGTCGTCTAAACGTTGTCAAAACTGGGATAGGCTGGCATCATGCCTGATGCTGGGACCGGCCAAAGATATCTGAGGACCATGATTCAGCGAAGTAGCCTCGTAGGCTAGATATAACAAATTAGAATGAGTCGACACTTGGCTCCGAAAAAAGATCAAGAGATGAAGTCATAGGGAGAGCTTTTCCAGCTGTAGATCAAGTTGTAACAGCAAAAATGGCGGGCACCAACAGTTTACATATGGCAAGAGTAACATTAACCCGAATGTAGCGTGATTTCAAATTCGTAAATGTAAATGTCATGCGTATACGCAATGCGTGAGAAATAGCAATTAAGGTGGACCCACATATCAGCGAATCTGCGCTAAACCCAAGACATGTCTGCCATCTATGAGACCCGGATTTGGCGTAAACACAATCGGATTTGTATTGCGATTGTGTCACCTTATAGGTCAACTTTCTTGGACCTAAATGACGCACAGACACCTGTGGACAGCGACTAGGTCACGTATGCTCGAGGTGCGATACAGATCTCCAAGGAAAGTGTAATGATATAATGTAAAAGTAGATTTTGGTCCAGTTTTTAGCCTTGCCGATGCCTGTAGCAGGTGCTTTGTTTTAAGGCAGTGCAAGGTTGCTCCATCCGGTTTGGGATCGCAATAATAAAGCGTACCGCGTGACAGGTCCTTAGCTGCTTCTAATTTAGACCTTTTAAAATCTCGTGAATGTCAATAAATTCGGCTTACAATCAGCTATTTTACGTGACTTACAGGAAAAAATCTCCATGGAGTATTCCACACTTTCACACCCTGTATGGAAAATAACGCACATAACATACCTAATTACTTCCGAGTACACACCTAGTTCTACGAACACACACGCCGTAGATACGGTATGAGTATTGTTATGTCATGTCAAAGTACAGTCAACAGCCTCGCAGAAACATACAATTTGAAGATGTTATCACAATAAATAGCAATTTCATAAAGATTTTGATCTCGCTCTACAATAGGGTCACACGGTATAATTTACACAGAAATGTTGATAGGTTTTTTTGATATTACCACCATTGGCCCAGTTGGTAGGTTCCTTGTTCGCGATCAAAGGTTAATTTCAGAGAAATTCATAGGTTTTGTGTTTATTATCGTCATCTGTTACCCACTGTACAGTTCAAGGAATTCATATCAATAAAATGTTAGTGCTTTATTTACATAATTCCACTTCCCACCCACAGAACGCTAAATAGGTAGGTAGGTATGTATTTTACAGTGTTTTCAGGGCGAACCAATCTATGTTCTCATCTAAAGATATAAGGGATGAATGAAACAATCAGAAAATTCAAAGCTTTATGATAAAAATAAAACAACAATAAGAAAGCGACATTTTTGCGCAATGCAAGATGTATTGCGAAGCTGTCGTTGGGCAGATGACCCTTCTAGGGCGGGCGGGCGACTCGGCGCGGCCCCCTGACATACATACAAACGCAACTATAATTAGATCTGTGATTCTCTCACTACACTACACGCTAGACGCAAACGAATGGATTATAGTATTATTAGAGCGGGTGCACGGTACAAATAACAGTGTAAATGAACTATTGCGGCAAGATTTGTTGCTATCCGGAACCCAACAAATGAGCAACAACCGTTTGATGAGCGAATGATAAATGGTTTTCGTAATGGCGCTCGGTGGGCGGAATAGTGGAGCTTACGTTTAATATTTTAGCTTGCTATTCTTTAAAATTGTGATAATATACCCCTTTATTTATAAACGTTGCTCAAAGTTAAGTGGTGATTAGCGAATGTTTAACCATACATTTTTGACTTAAACTTAACTTAACTTTAAGCAACGTTTTTAAATAAACCCCATTATGCTATAGGAGGACTAGCTTTGATTATTAAAAATACGTCTCACTAACTTTAAGTTAAGAAACAAATAGACTACATGTTCTTGTGAACAATAGGACAAAATGATGATTTGACTTAATGTTTTACATAAAGTAAACTGAATAAATAAATTAAATTGCCATTTCATCGTTCCCCTAATCAACCGATCAAACGTAACTATCGATTAAATCTTTTTCCTCGAAAGGAAGTGAATGTTACTTTGTACGTCAATGCGTGATTCAAATAATGCTATATTTACTTAAAATACTGAAGACTGAACACTTTGATGAAAGCTTCGGTTACTTAAAATGTAGGTCGAATAAACGTTGAATAAATATCCTTTCAGTTCACTTTTACCGAGCATACTATTGATCTTGAATAAAAATAGTTTAGTCACGAAAGCGAACTATGCAGCTTTGATTCATTTACTTAGGTACCTTATTTTTTTATAGCCACACTTGGTACACGAATAGTATAAAATGATTATTAACTCCGTCATGAGCTTTGCTTATAAATCGTAATAAAATCTTATTATTATTTTTACTCACAATATTGTTGAAAGTTTATAAATATAATTGTAGTAGATTTCATAACTTCAGCGTATAATTTGCAAAATGCTCGATACAACGGTTTGATAATATATAAATAATAAATTAGTGTTTATGTCATCGGCCCCACAAGGTCGGTCACTCATTGCTTTTGTGATACTCGTTTAAGATGTGTTTAGGGGATTATTCAGGGTTGTCAAGAACACGAATTTTAAATTCGATAAAAATTATATTCATGTTTGTTTTCTTCGACGTTTGCATAATGTTCGTCCTATTCATAAATCTTAGTACCTATCGTAAATTATTGTTGACAAATTACAGGAAGGCGTATATTATCGTAACTTTTTAATAGTAAGTAGTCAACGTACTCTAGGCATTACAATATTCACGACGCGGCCGCGGAGACCCGTTACCCTACTCTGTAAGTGGAATACTGATACAAAACAGTCAATCGCCTCTGAATCCATCATAGTAATGACTGTCTGTGGTTTATGACTCTGTGCTTGTAAATTGACGAGTTTACTAGTAATATAACTTAGTAAACGACAAGTTTTGGTCTGATTTTCATTATACTAGTGGTTTAGTCTAGTTGGAAATAGTTTTTTGACGTTCCTTTTGAAATAGCATGGGTGCGGACTTTTTGATATCCAAGTCCGGCAAAGTGTTGTTTTTTTTGTTGTTCTCACATATTATACGTATATGTATAATTACAAAATTAATGATTTCATCCAATATTTTGTAACCAATAGTTTTTAGTTTAAAAGAGTGTGTGTGTGGAGGTTTTTTCCCGTTCTTCTCCATAGGAAGGAACCTACTACGCTTTGGAATAGCCAACAAGCTTAATTTTTACGAATAACCCGACTCCTTAACAATTCAAAAGTGCCTGTAAATGATTCAATTGAAATAGTTTAAGTTTGATTCTTAGGAAATATTAAATGGATTCATGTTCACCGCAATAGCCCCACGGTTTGCCCCCTATTTCTTGGGTGCTAATACAGTCATTGCCGACATGTGGGTGTAGGTAAAGGCGTGACGGTATTTCTTAAATCCATTTCTCAAGAGCTTCGTTAACCGCGTACACAACAAAACGCTTATTCACATTTAGAAAGGGCTCTCACAAGCAAGTTTTATGTCAGAAGTTATGTATCACATTTTTGCTGAATCATGTTCATGAGATGACATTTGTCAAGTACATAAAAATGTCAGCAATCATCTGATCAAACGGTCTATGTTCCTGGCGCGTGGCGTAGGCGCAACGCTCTCTTGTACTTTGACTAATATATAATAGGTATTAGGTACACGTCCTGACTGCAGGGTTGATGTAATTTAGGGATAATATTTTTACTGTCATTAACTTTTCAACAGTAACATCATGTCTGTATACTTAATTAAGGTGAGTGTTATCAATAATTTCCCTGTAAAATATTGATCTGTCAAAATCTAAATTGATATCGCTCTATTCTGAAGTCACACTCAAACAGTCAAACGAATATGATTAAGAATCATTGAGCCCTTTACAACGCACAGTCGTAAATTAATTGTATTTTTAATAATATGTCAGCCCTAAAGCATGTTAATTTGACGTTTCAACGTTCCCAATTGATGCCCACGCGCATGCTGTTTGACCCTCTCTAACCGGCCATTCACAAAATTACTATTGAGACATCATCCTCAATAATTAGGTATGCTTTCTGAGCACAATTACTATTGCATCGTCTTTGTCTAGTCCTACTTGGAAACTATTATGTATTTTGCTTCCTTTCTTGGCTAAGTTTTGGTCTCCAAATTTTTAGGGATCCGTAGGTACGAATGAAAAAACGGAACCCTCACTCGTGTGTCTGTCTGTCCGTCTGTCACAGCCAATTTACTCCGAATCTACTGGAGCCATTAAGCTGAAATTTGGTACACATATGAATTTCTGTGACCCAAACACGATCGTGTAACGTAAATAAATTAATTTTGAATATGGGTGTCACTTCTGGGGGGCAAAGAGGAAAATTAAAAATAAAGTTTTAAACTGTACCGTGTGACATATCAAATGAACGGGTTAGTTGTGTGGGACTCATTTTTTTTTAAATAATTATCTACATACTTTTAAAGTTATTTAAGAAAATAGATGAAAATTGAACATTCCCCCCTTTATCTCTGAAACTACTGACCCTATAATATTGAAAAAAATACAGAGAATGGTTTTTTACTTATAGATTACAGGAAAACCTATAAGAATTCTAGGGTTTTAAATAACATTGTAAATCTCTCAATATTGTTCGTACAAACTTACATTTGCAGTGCATTTGCAGGAATGTACGGAGAACATGTTTTTCAGCTAAGTACAAAGTTAAGTTTGTTTTTAGTATAAAAATAAAATCGGGTGGGGCTGTATCGGTTTAACGTGAAACTTCTATATCAGCGACTCGCTTTTAGCGTAACACAAAATTATAATACAAAACTTAAACTGAATGGTACCATATTATTTATTTCGATTAATATTCTACGACAATTTCGTTTAACATTGGTCTGGGTGAAGTCAAAACTGTACATAGAATGTTTTTAAAAAAAATGTTCTACGAGGTGCATTCAATAAGTACCTAGCCTCATCGCCAGAGGGCGCTGTAGTTTCAAAAGAGTTTTACCACAGTGTAGCACATTCTTTTTTAATTCTTTTTTCAAATTTTCATTCCAATCCCTTCATTTGTTTTAATTTGACAACTTATGGAAGCGAACGTGTCGATCGGTTTTACAAAAATGGAAAAAGAGCAATATCGTTCGGTGATTCGATTCCTATTTTTGGAAGGGAAAACGCGCATCGAAATCAAAGAGCGCTTGGATGCTGTGTACGGTGACTCTTCTCCATCGATGGCCACCGTCAAGAATTGGTTCAACGAGTTTGCACGTGGCCGTACGTCGGTTTTTGATGAACCACGTCCAGGTGCACCGAAAACAGCTGCTACGGAGGAAAACATTAAAAAGATCCATGATCTCGTATTGGCAGATCGCCGATTGAAGGTTCGGGAGCTAGCTGAGACTGTAGGCATTTCAGAAGGAACAGTGCATCATATTCTTCACGAGGAACTCGGCATGAGAAAGCTGTCGGCGCGATGGGTGCCGCGTTTACTCACACCAGAAAACAAGCGCAACCGTGAGACCACATCGGAGACGTGTTTGGCGCTGTTTAAGATGAATCCAGCGGAGTTTTTGCGTCGTTTTGTAACCGTCGATGAAACCTGGATCCACTGGTACACACCAGAGACCAAGGAGCAATCAAAACAATGGATCCAGACCGGGGAACGTGCTCCAAAGAAGGCGAAAACTGTAAAATCGGCCGGAAAAGTTATGGCCACCGTTTTCTGGGATTCACAAGGTGTGATCTACATCGATTACCTCGAGAAGGGTAAAACAATTACAGGGCTTTACTATGCCGATTTATTAGGCCGATTCGACGCCGAATTAAAGAAAAAACGACCCCATCTGGCGAAGAAAAAAGTGCTGTTTCACCACGACAACGCACCGGTTCACACGTCTGCCGTTGCCATGGCCAAATTGGTCGAATTACGCTACGAATTGCTGCCCCATCCACCGTATTCTCCAGATTTGGCCCCTTGTGACTTCTTTCTGTTTCCTAATCTGAAAAAATCACTCGCCGGGAATAGATATGGATCGAATGAGGAGGTCATCGCCGCCACGGAGGCCTATTTTGCAGAGTTTGACAAAAACTATTTTTCGGACGGGTTAAAAAAGTTGGAGCATCGCTGGGCTAAGTGTATCGAACTAAAAGGAGACTATGTTGAAAAATAAATTGCCACTTTTCCAAAATTTTCGTTTACTTTTTGTAGGCTAAGTATTTATTGAATGACCCTCGTAGCTACGAGATCTGGGAACGATTACGAAAATATGGGTTTTAGATTTTCGTCTGTCTGTTTATCTGAATGTATGTTCAACCATTACGTAAATACTACCGGATAGATTCTGTAAAAAAAAAAACATAGATATTCCTTATAAGTCTGGTCAGTTTGTAGCCTATAAATTATCACGCTATTTTCAATGGAGGATGAGCAATTTTGTATTGTGTTCGGATTCCTCTACAAGTTACCGCAAATTGCAAAAGACGGGCCAATAGGTTAGAATATTACAGATAGTAACAGATTTAACATTTTAAATGATTATCATCACGCTATTCCTTTATCGAACTAAGCAGTCAATCATGACATTGTAATACTATTATATGATAGTTCGTAGAACGTACATAGAAAGACATGAGTTTAGGCCTCATTTGTCATCTATGTTAGGTGACTGATAATGAGAAATCCCGTGTGCTTACAGTCTACTGTAGTATCGTTCGCCAGGAATAATCTGTAAGAATGCATCAGTCAGCGTATGAGTTCATAATTTAAGACGTTTCGCGACAAAACATGGTAAATAAAATATTCATCGTACGGAACGCTCACCATGCGAGTTCAACTCGCACTTGTCCAGTTTTTTTTAAAGTAGTGTTAATATTTCGTAGCATCTGAGAGCCCCATCGTGGGCAGAAGAGTCATAATTAAAATTAAGTAGTTTAATAATGTCGAGATAATAGGCATTTGAGTTACGGTTTGTCCGTTAGTAGATAAACAACTAGTATTACTTGGCACAGTGACATTCAAGAGTTCCTATGGTCGAAATAAATACTCTTCGGTGCAGCCAGCAACTACGAGATAATGCAATGCCTTATTCACATTTCACTGTTTTTGTTAATTTTTTCGTTCAATCTTTGATCCGATTTGTCACAAAACACGCGAAATGTTACAAATTGGACTGAAAAATTAACATGTTGGAGCGTTTATTGTTACCACGTGGCGGAAATGGGCGCTGTCAACCGAACCTAATGATGCGCGAAGCGAGCGGCGGCGGCGGCGGCCCGCGTGGGAACAGTTACCAACATAAAGAGAGACCATTTTTTACATCTGCTAAATCAAAGCTGCTTTTTTGTTGTCCTACTTTGATTAAATGATTGGATAGGTTCGTGATTTTGTGGACTGTGGAATAAAATGCGGAAAGCAAGGGAAATTGATGCTTTCGTTTTTCCGCAGCTGTTAATGTACAATTGGATCATAATATCTATGAATTAAAAGTTATAGTACCATACATTTTAATTGCTTGTTGCCTAGTAAGTGTCTGCTTCAAATATTCATATCAAATAATAGATACGTGCGCGGAACACCGCCGATTTCACTTCGTAATGGTTGGCGTCAGTAGTGCTAAGGGCTTGCCGTGTCATCACGAGATATAGAAAGCTGGGTTTTATGTAACGCTGTTAATTAGTTCCTGGGACAAAGGACAAGAGACAATTAACAATACGTTTGATTAAGACTTTCTCATAAAGATAAATATTTTGCTCGGCTTGTATTTCTGTCAGTTAAAGCTTTATCCGTAGGTAATGTTTTATGAAGCAAGATGAGAAAACAATTAAATTGTGTTACGTTTAGCAGTTTATTACTATCTATTTCATTGATCTTGAAAACGTTGTGTTGAATGCATTAGTATGTAGGAATGAATGGATTGGATAACAACCACACCAAGGGTATTTGCATGCATATTAAATACCGGTGTCCTAAGAATGCAATGTCATTTTATACTTCGTTTAATGGAAAAACGAAACGATTTGTAATTACTCATTTGTTTCCGTTAAAACTTCTTAGTTCTTGCTATTTCTATCAAATCGTGAGAACTCTCCCGTTGTGTAATTATAAAGCAAACAGAGGAAGCGTGTCGGCTTCTATTAGCGTAGACAGTCGCAAGCGCGGTAACTAGACCAATTTTAAGACACGCTGTCCTAAATATTATGGTTGGTGTTTCACGTAGAAGGGTCCAAGTATGTTTAATATGTGAAGTAGCAGTTACAAGTTGCAATTTAAAAAAAAAAACAAAGCTCTTGCTAATTAATGTTTATTGTTATTAAAAGCCACGTATAAAAAAAAACATTTCACATCAACGTGACATTTTATTTTTATAGCCATGATAAAACGACTGCTCCCCAAGTTAACTTTATTGTCTTCCTTCGCCCCTGAAAATGATTATGAATGAATTTTATATTTTAAACAAGCATAATGAAAAATAAAACCCACAATGAGTTAGAGCCGCTGAAGATTACCATCTCTTCATACATGGAATACCATTTTAGAGGTCGATTCACTGATTAGTCGGATCGTGACACACGTCCTCGTGCCTGCGAACAAACGATTACACAGTATAAGCACTTGAATATTTAAGAGCATGCATTTTCATGCTCTTCTAAGAGTTACGTTAAAGATAGCCCTCAGCTTCTTGACCGTTACAAGTAATGTGTCAACCTTAGAGTATGAATAAGAACAACCTTTAGAACGCTAATATATTTATTGGCATCTTACCTAAAAGCAGTCGTCTTTGCTGCATTTTGGTACTTCTGTTGTCATGTTTCCTTGATTTTCTCACCACTGAATGAAAGTTTCTGCTCATACTTATAATTTAAACCACTTAGGTATTCACACTGCAAGGTGGTCGTCCGCAACCGTCGGAAGTATATTATTATAGTGAGGTCCGAGGTAGGCGTCTGCTAGCAACCTGTCACTCCTACGTACAGTACTTAGCGCTGATCTCTGACCCAGCACGACGCTGCGCGCGTGGCTATGAATGGTGCCGGCGTACTTACCGATAACATTACTAGCCGTGTTGTTAACGTGTTTCTATGACTTCATTGAAGAACGAGAGATCGTGCTCGTACCTCACGTAGATCGATAGTTTAACTACTTATTTCTTGCTCAAGCAACGTTCAACAACTGTAACCTATTTGTCTAATTATCATGGTGTCAACAATTGCAGCCAAACCCAACCCGCACAGGGCCCACGTGGTGGATTATGGCCCACGCTCTCTCACAGAGAGGAGGCCTGTGTCCCAGTAGTGGGAACGTTATAGGCTGATCATGCAACCCAGATTTATTCGTATTCTACATAGACAGATGATCGGAAAATAGAGGATAACATATTTATTTCGATCCCTATTATTGTATAAATTGAATAGTTTTGATGGTACTTATTTGTTTTTCTTTTGTCCTACAGAGCCACCGCGGGTTGCAGCCGCGGTGGGGCCGCGCGGCAAGCGTGTGCAGACGCCGCCGCAGCCAGTGCGGACGCCGGCGGTGCCACTCGTCGCACCGCAGCCGCAACAGCCGCGCGAGCAGGCCGTTGCGCTCGCGCATGCCGCCAAAGGCGTCGAAGCCCTGGGCGTTTTAGTCCAGTATTTAGTGTTTCGAGTGAGTATTCGTTTTATTTAAGCGTCAATAGCTCGAAGATTGACGACTAGTTGGCTATAGAGTTAGATTAAATATTGGAACCCACCCGTTGCTTTGTCACCGTTAAACCACTCTTTAATAAAAGCATATTTAAATTTTTCGGAGGCGTTCACTTTGAGATATTTGAAAAACCAACAGGTAGTAAACTTATAGTACTTACTAGTATTTTTCAAACTACCAACGACGACGTGACGTAAATCTTCCACAATGTCATCACTATGTCGTAGTGATTTACAAACGTGGTCGACAATTTACATAAGTTGTAGGCACTCTATTGTATTTACCAACCAATACCACAAACATTTGATAAAGCTTTAAGGCCAATGCGGTTCGATTCACGGTGGAACTTGGGACAAATATTTGTAAGGCCATGCAGACAGATATTTTACGAGTATGGATGTTTGTTCATGGCTTTTATGTAAGTGATGACCCAACATAGTGTATTCACTTGAGAGGTTATTCATGTAAAAAAAGACCATGGGTTTTAGTCACATGATCTGCGTGAACCCACTGCTAGTACCTACCAGAATATTAGTTTAGTGCCTTAGGCCTGGTCAGAACAGGCAAGCATACTAAGTACCTATGTACGTATCATTGTGCAATCGACATCTCTGCAAGTTGTATCAAAACATCCTTGCTAAGTGGACTGGATTCATCTGTATGAACAGCTGTACTAAAATAAAAGTGCACATTCAGTGAACAGTTATACTAATGGTAGTATTTATTATATTTCCAGTTGGACGCACTAAATGGCAGCAGTTGGCGTGTGGAGGCGGAGCGATGGCGCGGCGTGGCGGCCGCCGAGCGCAGCAGCGCCGCGCGCGCAGACCGCGACCGACAGCAGCGAGCGCAGAAAGATCTCGATACCAGTTAGTATTGAGCACTTTTCATCATAATCATCATCATCATTCAGTCCATAAAGGGAGGGGAGGTCTTAGTCCTCTGCTGAACATAGACGTACCCGAACCATCGTTCGTCGTATCGTTCTTATTGTGCTGATATATGGTATCCAGCAGATTCCCGCGACGCTATTAAAAAAGCAAAAATAACTAAAATACATAAATAACTTATTCAACCTGTTGAATTCTACTGCACTCGATATTATTATGGTATCTATATTATCTATATTATATTATTATTTATAAAAACACGAAGTAGACAGTAGTTTACCTCTCTGGGTTATTGACTTTACATTCCATTGCTGCTCTTCTTTGTCTTTCAATCTCTGCAAAAAATATGAAGTTTGTAATCACTTATGCACATTTTAAATTCATGTACTTACAAATATCTGATTCGGCTCCATAGTATGTAAGAGATTAATTCATGAATGTTATACTTATTAACGTATACTTACGATAATTCCAGTCGCAGAATGCCTGAGCAAGATCTCAGAGCTGGAGATGGAGGTCTCGTCGAAGGAGGAGGCGAACGCGCGCCTCCAGGCCAAACACATCGAGGAGGTCGCTACACTCGCCAATGACATCAAGGGACTCAAGGTAACCACAGTCATTAGCATTCCTTTGGGACTTAAATAAATCGCAATTAATATTAATTTATGCACCGACTTGTATTACTGGAATTGTTTTACAAACATTTGTTTTTATTGTTGGGTACTCGCCGCGCCTTTGAAGGCCAAAGAATGTACCGTAGCCTTTAGAAACCACAATGGCAATCTCGCTTAACCACCTGAGCTACTGAAGGCTGTTGAAACCTGTTAAATTAAAACATTATAATAAAGCTACGTTATTTTATTTATAGGATACAATCGATTCCCTGAAACACGAAGTCGCCGAGAGTAGGGCGCGTCTACACGCGCACAGCGAAATCGAGCGCACATTACGCGCGCAACTAGAAGCGGCGCGGGCGGAGGTAGAGCAGAGCAAGTCGTACAATACATCGGTGATGTCGGCCAACACGTCGACCGACACGTCGGTGGACACATCGGTGGACACGTCGTGGGACAAGTCGTGCAACATGTGCGACGCGGCCTGCGACCCCGTGTGCTGCGAGGCGGAAGATTGCGAGCTGCGATTAGCTGCGAATGAGGAATTGAGCACAGATGCCAACGAGTTGGCAGCTGAGGTTAGCACTACCCACTGAAGCTTAATTAATAAAGCGGTTATAATTATTATGGAGCCATTGAAATAATTAGGGCTGCCGTTCATTATTAGGGAGCACAAATAAGTTTGGAAAGGATAGCTACTAGATTTAGAAAGGATAACATTATACCTACTTAATTATGTTTGGTAGGTATTTGAAAACTTGTAACAGCTTACTTAACCAATACATTTGCGCCTCCAGGTACGATCACTCCGCGCGGTGATTGAGCTGAAGCAGGCGGAGGTCGCATCATTGCGCGATTCGCGATCAGAACTCGCGGCGGAACGAGAACGTCGAGCGGCGTGCGAGCGGGAGGCGCGAGCCGCGCGTCACGCTGCTGAGGAGCTGCGCGAGCGCGCGGCCGCTCGGCAACGTGACACCGACCGGTTGCGCGACGATAACAGGCGTCTGCGCGACGCCGCGGCGCGCGACCGCGACCATGCCGCGCGACTTGCCGCGCTCAACGAGGAGCTACGATACAAGCTTAGACAGAAGTCACAGGTGGGTTTCTTTGATAAAAAACCGTTACTGCATGTGTAATTTTCCTAGAACCCATTAATGTTTCTAAGCCGTTTTAATATACTTACTTAATTATTTACTTTAATTCTCTGACTGTTGTTTGGTGAACTTTTCACTACCTATGGTGATGAGGTCACCTGATGATGAATAATTGATGTCAACAAACAAATATTCATGGAAAGGTAATCGAATCGTTAATGAAAGGTTAATGATACGATTCTCTCCGTCTAAGGGCTGATTTTACCAAAGTTAGATATCTTTTATCAGTGGTATAAAATTGGCATCTGACAGTTCTGGTATGGAAAAATCGTCAAAAATTCAAAATTTTGTTTTAGAATAATACATATTCTAGGTAGGTATAAAAGTTTGATGAAATTTTCCCTAATTAATAAATAATAGCAATAATAATCCGACACTTCAAGACACAATGATCAGTGCAGCCGATTTACTTAGTCTACTGCATTACATTACTGGGAAAATCATAAAATCGGAGTCACCAAGTTGAACCAATAGGTTGAAATCGTTTTTCAATTTTTATGTCGTCACGCAGGTGGTGTCTCTGCTAGCGGGAGGCGGTTACATCGAGCGGCCGCCATTGCGCGCGCGCACGTCGTCGGGCGACTCGGGTCGCTCGGCCTCACCCCCGCCCGACTCACCCCCCTCCCCCGCCGCCTCGCCCGCGCCCGACTCGCCCCCACTACCCGCAGTCAAGGGCGTCGTCGAGAAACACGACTCCGTCAGCTGGGTGCTGGAGATTGAAGAGACACCTGAGGAGGTGGCTTCTAGGTAAAGTAATTTAGATCTTACTGAAAAATACTTAGTAGAGTATCTAGTAATATCTTTTGGTCGCAGTAAAATAGTTGACGTCTTGATATAGTTATATCCCTAACTATATACCGTAATTTAGTTATATGAAAGCGGTTCATAACTGTCTTATTAGGAATATAACTAACATACGAGCACGATCTGGTAATATAACTATCTTACTAGACTAATCTAGTGAAATAATTATAAGTATTTATATATTTTCTTTGATTTGCACAATTGGTTTGCACATTTTAAATAAAACGGTCCAATCAAATAACCTTTTTCTTATTACTCAATCGTCACAACCAAAAGAAACGATGTTATAAGTAGTAAGTAATTTAAATAATTCACATGAATAGAAACAATCTGTTTTATATTTAGGTATATAATCAAAAAAGTAAGTTTTTTATAAAAACCTTGCGATAATAAAGAACTATCTAATTAAGTAGTACCATATTTCTATCTTCCTTTTGTTACGAAATTGTTACGACCAAACAAACAATATTATAAGTATAGTCAGTCATTAAAATAATTAACATAAATAAAAACAATGTTTTTCCGTAACCAACTCTTTTGTATCAGACGCAGTAAATTCGCGGCTGTTATCACTCTGTAGTATATCAGGGCACCCAACATCCAAAAATATCTGCGACCTCTGCCGCACGCTTGGAGGTCAAAGGACGAAGGAATTAAAACTTTGTTGTGTGGTCTTGATAATGAAGAATCCATTTGTATACTCCATCTGGAGTAGATTGCAAGTCAATTAAGTCTATTTGCCTTTGGTTGCTAAAAGAGTTTGAGATTAAAGGGCGGTCTACAATACCTTTCTTTGGAAACGCTTTCTTGTTTTGACACATTACACACAGTTTGGCAAAACTAACAACCACCGTTTTAGGCATAAAATATTTGGATTTCAAAGTCTAAGGTTACATAATTTAAAATACAAATACAATGCCGTGGGAAGCGCCCCGCACTCTGCCCCCCGCTTTTACAATCATTTCACTATATTAGTAAGAGTGTTCCGTATTTATCGGGAGCGGGGGTAGCACACACGCGAGTCACATATAATACACAATTACTCAGGTTAAACATAGAAAGCTTACATATCTCTAAGTTTTATTGTGGCAGCTTTCAGTTTCAGCTTCAGTTGAAACTGAAAGCGACAAATCTTTCATTAGATAAGAAATGAACTTGTCGTTATGTTGCACAGGTTGGCCAGGCGGTCCTCATTCCGCACGGCCGCATCGCCCAGCGGCGTGAAGCGTCGTGGCGGCGGCTCGCCCGGCAGCGGCTCCCCGGCGCCGGCCTCGCCCGCGCCCAACGCGTCCAAGCTGTTCCGGCCGGGCGAGTTGGACTTCCCCCCGCCCCCGCTCAAGGAGTCCGCCGGGGAGGCCATCTACATCTACGATGATCGTCAGTATTGAAGTGTTGGACTACTGGACTTTTTGTGCTCGTGACCGACTAGTCTGCCCCGCGTGTGCGCCGCGGACGCGCGTCGTCCGGAACATGTTCTTGCCGGAGATGAAGTTACTGCACCGCGTGGAGGCGTAGGTTATAAGAAACTGGGACCCAACCGGAGTGACTTCTCTGTATCTCGCGTTTATGAATTGAATACGTACGTACCTTATATGGAAATGGTGAATGAAAATAATGAAACTAAACTCACATGATATCTACGGTCTAAAGCTCCTAGCTCTGGAACACCATTTTTAATGGACTTTGCAAATCATTTATGAGCTTCAAATGTTATTTTACGTAGATTTAATACGAGTTTGCTCTTTCTCAATAGAATTTAGCTTGAAGTGATAATGATATATTATTCTCAAAACGATATTAAAAACAATAACTTAGACATCTCATAGTAATCCTAGCTGAAGGGTTTTACCTATTTATCTTATTTCAATTTTTATCGACTTTACGCGTTTCTACCATTAGTTGATAAATTAAATGAAATAAGCTAAGAGTAGCTCCAGACTCACTTTTAATATAAGAATTTGCTTTTTTCGACATTCTGGCCTCGGAACGGTATACCTACTCGAATTGGGCTACATCTGAAGGAAAGTGTTTATGTACCTGTGGATTGCGCCAATCAATAAAAGTTATAACTTAGTGAACTATCTATATACGAGTACTTCTTGTCTGTACTTCTTTTCATTTCCATTTAAATTATGCTTTATTTATAATCTGTTTCATGTCTTTCTTACGTCTCATTAACCTTTATTTTATTTTACTTTTAACCCTATTTCCCCTTTTATTTATTGGTGCAATTATTCTTGTTTCTGATTGTTTAATAATAAAGAAAAATATGTGCTTTGATAATGTGTTATCCTGTTCAGGCTTGTCAGTACTAGCAGGTTGTTATCTGTATTACTTAGCAATAGATTGATCGTATAATTAGGTATTTATATTGTTTTTGTATTGTATTTTTAACTTAATTATTATATTTTATCACACTCGTTGAATTATTTTGTACAAATAACAATTTTAATGATGAAAAATTAACATAGTTGTAAGTGAAGGTGTAATTATGACGATTTTATTCTGTCTGTCGGAATTTGACGCTTTCATTTGATTAGGGCTGAATACTATCTTGTATTGTGAATGTTAATTTCGCATTAATTTTGTAATGTTTCTTTTTAGATTAATATAGTCCGCTATTCTAGAAGAAACAGAGAAACCAAAGAGTCGCGTTCATCTAAACTCTTTGCCATGTTCCTTAATTTCAACAAATCTGTCATCGTGATGCATGAGAGATTACATTGTAAATTCAGTTGATATGATTTTTATTTATTTTTAAGCTTATCGTTATATTACATTAAATACCATTCCAAAATTAAACTGTAATCATAAAATATATTATAACGTGATTGCGAAGGATATTAATATAAAGAATAAAATAGTATGTTAAAGACATGGTGGTTTGATTTCCGACTCCACAGCATTGGTCAATCACTGTCAATCAGTGAAGGTGATAACAATTCGCTCAATTAGTCCCTTACAAGGTTAACTCGGCGAACACTAGGCAGTCTTGTAAGGAAGCAGATTATTTAAATGGCTAATCAAACTCAAACTAAAAGCATTTTATTTAAAAAAGAACAATTACAGGCACTTTGGAATTGTTAAGGGGTCGGTCGGTCGGTCAGAATGAAGCCAGTAGGTCATCCCAAAGCGTAGTAGGTACCTATGGAGAAGAACGGGCAAGAAACTTCACGGACACTCTTTTAAATCCAAATATGGTTAAAAATATTGATTACATTATTTATGTTGAAATTATGCACATGAGAACGATGCAGAACTTAAAAGCGTGATCGCATTAAAAAGATAAGAACAATTCAAATATTAAATTAAATTAAAATAAGCCGTGGCAGCTAAGAGAGAACCAGTAGTTAATGAAAGATTGCAAGCGCGCCGCGAAGCACAATAGAGGTGAGTGTACACCTGAGAATTATGGTAGCATTTACTTAGGTACTTCTGTTCTTCAGTGGATACTGACGGTCGCCCGTTCACGAACAGGACGCATGGATTAGTACCGTTCAGATCAATAATTTTGAAGGGAGCTAAATGATCCAACACATGCGCAACCATCAGCGAGACAGAGTGAGCATGACATACTCTCAGCCGCCAGGGCACATTCAAGTCAATGGAAGACGTACCCAGTAAATGGTAGCTTTATAGTATACTAGCTTCTGCTTGCAGCTTCGCCCGCGTGGATGTCTGAAATTATCCCACGGGAAAGTGCCACCGGGATCGAAAGTAGCCTATGTCCTTCACCAGGATGCCATCTATCTCGTGAGGCGTGAAAGGGAAAGAGACATACAGAGAGAGTTAGTTTGAATTTAGAATATTAGTATGGATACATAGTACTCACACATGTGCTCTGCAACTATACAATACTATAAGATTGAATTTATACAATACAAAGATAATTTTTAAAATTTTCAGCAACTGCCACAGTAATTTTATCAGCGATGTAATACTTATAATATTTTTGGCTGCATAGTGTGCGTTTTGTACAAGATTTAAATTTCGTTTCATTCAGTTGAAGTATGTGTTGAATTTATGAGGATTATTAGGTCCATCTCTGCGCTGATTCGACTCAATGTATGAAGTAGGTAAGTAAATAAAGTAAGTTAGGCTTTCCAAACGAACAAAATATTCGATTCAAAGTTATGCTAAAATGCCAAAGTCAGTATTATGGGGCCTTTTTTTTTGCGGTGACCTCTCCCGCTCTGGGCGGAGCGGAAGGGCGTGTCAGACTCTTACTGACTAAAACCCACCCGTGTTCCTTCAGTTGCCTGTGCGCCAGGGCCACGGTAACTCTTTCGAACAATCCGCGACCCCGGCAGGAGTATTATGGGGCCTAGCCTATGATCTGATCTAATGAGTCATTAATGGGCGCAAAATGGTGACATTAGCAATTCTGCTGACTGGCTAGTCTGTGAACTACTTACCATTGTATTGCTCATCGAGGACGACGCGAGAAATGAAACAATTGCGTAAGTACACTGCATTCAAGCTACACGTCTCGATCCAAAAACCCATATACGACTCATTCTACAAACGACGAAAATTCTATTTTAATGAAATACCTTTTATTGTCAATTTTCAAATTCTAACTATGTAGGTAGGTAACGTACTTATCTACGAAACAGCCCTTGGACTCGATTGTTATCATTGACAAAATTTATTCTACTTTTTATTGTTTAACGTTTTAGCCCCGTTTAATTGAAAGAAAAAGAAAGAGAGAAAAGAAAGAAAATACATTGAAAAACACAAAACATTGAACACTAAACTGTATAGGTACGTAGGTTTTTACAGTTCTACCCAATTTGGACCACTTTCAAACATAAAGTTGGAAACCACAAAGAGTCCAGTCCCTATAAAGGCTCCTACAGACAGGCGCGACGCGCAGCGCTGCACAAAGGCGCCGCTCGTCGCGCGACACGCGGTGCCCTTGTGTCGGGCGTCGCGTCGCGCCAGTGTGTACGAGTCTTAAGTCTGACTCAGACCAAACAGGAAAGAGCAGTGCGTTGTACGTTTCACAAATAAGTATGAAATAGGTTACAGGTATGACGCCATCATACACGATGCCGGACTTATCACAACTACATTGATTTAAACGTGACGTTAAACGTACAATTACCTGCTTACATTCAATAAAACTCATCGGCAGGTTTGCAGCTACAACACGTCCAGATGCGTCATGAAGTATGGTCGCCTATAGAGACCACAAGCCTTACTGCAGTCTGAGAATTCTGACGGCAGTAAGGCTTTTATGGTGTCTGACCAGATACTTATCAAAATTTTCCGAATTAAGGATTTCTCAACGAATATTTAGTCCATATTAATATTCCTATAGGTAAAAACCTATAAGTAACTACAATATTCCGAGGAAAAAAAGACAACAGTAATGGCAATGAAATATACCTACCTACATACATATTTTCTTAACAAGGTCTTAACGTTAAGGAAATCTCTGCTACTATTAAGCAGTGGAGGACATTACATGGACACGGACACGGACATGACAACATAGACGGATCTGTCACTTTTATTCCGTAGTTACGAGGTTACTACTTAGAAGTACCTACCAAGAAGATGCTGTAAAAACCCAAACTGTAATCTCAAACGATGGTAATCCTAGATACAAGGCAAGGTTCCGCTATTCAAACATATAACTACATAGAAACAAGGACAACCTTGACTTTAGCCTCCACTCATTAACCACAATAGCGTTATCACGGCACACTTAATTAGCAATTAGGACTACAACTTTAATTAGTCTAGTTTATTGACAGCTTGGTGATTATTTGCTAGTTAGTAACTACAGATGCCACCTGGGTGCACCCATCCTCAAAAGGAGTAAATAAACTCGTAGAGAGAATTGAGGATGTCATTAAGATCCTCAATTTAAAAAAATAACAAATAACTCAAGGTCTTTTTATTACAGTCTTTTTAGGAATTTGTTGTATAATTCTTCGAGCATATGAATATTTTGAAGCACCTTTTATTATTCTGATAGCATATATGGATCAACATTTATTATTGCAACAGGATTGCTTGGAAAGGGGACTAAACTGCAGAGATATTACAACATCTTCCACAAATATCTTCTATAACTAAAAAGCCTAATATAGGTAGGACCAAATTTATAGATCACAGTTCGTGTTAATACTTATTCTAAGTTAAAAACCCCTTTTGTCAAGTGAGCGGAAAATAGGAAAGGCATCTGTAGACTTGCTCTAAAAGGAACAAAGATAGGAATTTATATTAAATTGCAAGAGTAGGTAACTGGAACCTTTGCTTACAAGTTAAACTAGCACGCTCGCTACTTCCTATTAAATGTTTCTAGAAAGACAGCCTGCAACGAACAAGGCACACAACACGATATGTATTCCGTATGAAACGTTAAATGTATTAGATGAAGTCTATACTTACCTATGTACGTGTTTTGCCATTCCAAAACGTTTCCGCGTTTTCTAGCTTTTGATTTCTTTGAATAATGTTTAATCTGGATTGGAGAATTCGCATTAAAATGTTCACTAAGTTGTGAGTTTTTCCACTGAAGTTCTGACAAAAAGCAAACACGTCATGTTTATAGATAAGTATTTATTCTTAAAAAAGACTTCATTTAAATGAAAACAATGTTTCTAAGCTAAATTATAAATATTAAGTTCGTTACGATCGGTCGTCACTGCATCAATTATGTTATGATTATAATACACCCGTACATTCAATTCATTTAGTTTATAAAGAGGGTGTTATTTGTGATTCAATAATGAGTATTAAGTAGGTATTAAATGCATTGAATGAGTGCATTTTTTTATACATGAGAGTATTTTGTTGTAGGTACCTATAGGTAATTGTGCTCCTTTAAATGTAATTTCTTTTTGCGTAACTTATTTCTCATCTTTTGTGAAATCGGAAAACTAGTTTAGCAAGTGCTACGTTGGGTAACTTATTTTACTTTAGTAAACAATAATTTAGTTTAAGGGGATTACATCGCTCAGATCCCAAAAATACTATGTTTAAAGAAGTTTGTAGATGAATCCTTTTGTGCGTTTTCCATATAAAAAATATATGTTATACTTAAGCTCATTACAAATGCATTGTGTTGTTTAATTTTTTTATAAACTTTCCCAAATTTTGGAAAAAAACCGGTAGTAAATAGGTCCTTTTTCAACCTAAATTGTAAATTTTATCTGTAACGGCTGAATAGTTCGGCATGAATTTTGTGTCAAAAAATACGTAATGACGTAACAATTTGTATGGGATTTTTTCCCTCTTCGTTTAATATTTTAAAGAGACCTTTGTTGACAGAGATTAAACGATATACACCTAATTTCACTGCTACGACTCGAGAATTCTCGTGACGGGAGAGAGGACTATTTAGCTTAAGTTGCATTACGCTTTTCTTTTTGTAAAATTGATTCAGGATGTGAAAAACGCTCAAAAGACACAATGATTAACCATTTTTCTTAACTGCGCGGAGATTATCATGATGTTTCTAGAAATGGCGCGATGTCATTGATATAGTATTAGCGATTATCAATTAAAGGTGTACCCCTTCTACGAATATGAATGAAAGCGCATATAAATTCGAAAGCATTATAAGATTAAGAACAACACACCGTTAGTGCAGTGAAAAGTTTCACGATGACACAACCAAGGTAATGCTTGCAAAGGATTTAGGACATATGGGTGTCGCCGCCAAAATCGTAATCAGCCACGATTATGTCAAGGAAAGTTTGATACCGGCCCGTATATAAAAACAATTCGAAACTAGCAAATGGACAATCCGTGAAAAATCTTCAAAATGTACACAAGTGCCTATATTATTTTCTTAGTCATTGGTGCCGGTAAGTATTTACGTTGTGTATTAATTACTTTATAAGTTTTCAAGCCATGCATCATGAGAATAGATTTCGGAATTGGGTTCTCGTTGGGTTTTCGATATAAGTATTATCCAACATCGCTCTATCTCTAGCGCTATCGTCTTCCTCCTCACTGCGTAATTCCAGTTCGTTTTCATCTGGATGTTTATAAGATTTTCTTTACCTCGCTAGATGAAAGCGATCAGTTCAATTTCCTATGTGGAGAAACGTAGTGAATCAGATTGCCTTGTCTCTAAGTTCTTAGCGACAAATATTGTTAGAGATGCTACTAATTAATATATACTATAATAATTATAATAAATATGCTAATTTAAATTGCGAGGTACTAAGTAATAATCAAATAACTATTAGGTAAACAGGGTGGCAGGGACATCGACAACCTGTTACTATGGATTCAGTACATGATTCTGAACCCCCTGCGTGGAAATTTATCGCCATTGATTTAAAAAAAAATAGCTTTGCCATACAGTTTGACCGTGTAAGTATTGCACTTTTCTTTGAACTAGGAGTTTTTTTTTTTGATAACCGACGAAAAATGTCTACGCCAGGGGTCTAGAATCATGTGCTGAATTCATGGTTTTAGTTTGCGCGTCGATGTCCCTGCCACCCTGTCCATCAGTCCATCGCCTGTCCAGTATTAGGCCCGCTCAAATATCATCAAAAAAATCTGATATCACAGTTAGATTTGAATAATAGTAAAATTTAAATGTAGACAAACCTGTCGAGATTTGATTATCTAATATTTATTATCCTGTAGTGAAAGTAGTTTTAAATATGAACACATGTCAAAGTTATTAAAATCCATATACGTCAAAATATTCGTGTTCGGATACAAAATAACATGGACGATTTGGTCGTAAAAAGGAATTCCACGTTTTAATGGTTTATATAAATCAATTTAATTTCACAGTGAAAATAGAAATCATGCACAAGAAGATATAGTCAAATTAATTTATTTTA
This sequence comes from Dryobotodes eremita, assembly GCA_917490735.1. Taxonomy (NCBI): domain Eukaryota; kingdom Metazoa; phylum Arthropoda; class Insecta; order Lepidoptera; family Noctuidae; genus Dryobotodes; species Dryobotodes eremita. The sequence goes on from OU823249.1 coordinate 12,019,138, forward strand.
AAAAGGCTAGGGCAAACCTTATCGCTCAGGGATTATATTATTACAGATTACTTTTAAGATGTTTAGCAAACCCTAGTGATAAAGTGGGTCAATGGAATATTTGACTATGAGCCTACTAGACCGATTACCAGTAGAAAATTATCTAAGGTCAACGACGTCTTTAATACCTGTCACAAATAGTTTGCAGTAGGTAAGTGACAAATATTAGGAACATATATTAACACTCATTTCATGCAATGATAAGATTAATAATAATTAGTAGAACTGAAAATTGAAGAAAAAGAAACGCGAAACGTAATGCTTTCATAACAGTGGCTGGTTCGAATGACTCCTTTTGGATTTTCCGAAAGGAATCGTTTTACGGACCCCTAATTAGGTACTGATACCTGCAGATTACATATAATTAGGTAGGTAATACATACGTTCGAAGACTAGAGTAATCACTCCATGTCACTAACATAGGATGGGATTATATTTTGATTACACGCAGAGGCTCTACGCAGTTGGTCATTCACTCAAACATGTATGCAGATCAAATGCAGTATTTCGTAGTGCGTTATTTAATTAGCAGTCGAAAGTTTAACAATATTTTTATTTTTCAGTTCTTTGTGGTGAGGAACAGGCGAAGCTTAGACTTTATCATGAGTAAGTATTAAAAAAAAAACACTCTTAATAAGTATGTATACTTTCGTTTTCAGTATAGATAGGCCCACCACATCATTATCATCTTCTTGCCCTTATTTGGGGTGTTTGAAACATGTCTTCTTCTACATTCATCTCAATTAGCTGCCTTCTCAGTAATTAACCCCTTTCTAAACACAATCGTCTTTCACACAATCCATCCATCGCTTCTTTGGTCTTCCTGGCCTCTTATAACTATCCACAATCATACGCAAAACTTTTTTCACTACATGTTCCTCATTCATGATAACATGACAACCGATTTTCACACATAGAGCCACCATTCCATGGTTATGAAATAATATTGGCTATTTTTTCCACAGTTCTTTCGAAAACTATACCGAAGTGATGCTCGATGATGCCATAAGTTTATTTTCCATGTCTTGGTACAACTCTAGCAGACCGACGAAAATAGTCTGCCATGGATTCACAGGAAAGTATTAGGGAAATAAGAAAAATATTAACTTATATTAAGCACAACTCATCTCCCTAATCCACGTGTCGGGTTCTTACTTAGGTATAATATTCAAGTGTGGTTCAGGTAGGTATAAGTATATTTTCTCGGTTATTATATATTATTAATCGGAATGAACAGATTTCCAAATACAGACAGTCGAGCTCGTGTTCTGATTCGGATGGATGATCACTGGCATATTATTTATTATAAAGGAGTCTTAAATCTCATCCATCTGCGTTAGAATTATTCAAAGTAAGGTCTAAATCTAAGACGAAAAAAGAAACACTGAAACGTAGACTTCACAGCCATTATTCATACTGCTTATTACGATAATCAGCTTAAGGTCAGAGCACAGAGAGAGGAAATAATAAAAAATAATTTACAGGTTATCCCAAGGGGCCTGCGGTGACTGCTCTAATAACAGCGTATTTGGAGCAAGGACAGAGTAATGTTGTTCTTTTGAACTGGGACCGTCTAGCTGCTTCGATATATAATTCTATCCCCCAGTCTTACTTAACTTGGGCTATACCCAATGCTTATAAGGTGAGTTTATGATAAATCTTTATCAAAAATGTTGGATCTATTGCATCTGATAAGTCAGTTGCACACGTTTCGCACACGAGCATACCCACAAGCGCGCTACATCTCGCGCTTCAAAAACCCGAACGCACGTATACGCGCCTATACGTGTTCGCATGAAACAGTGGGTTTCTCAGTAGGTTTGTGGATTTGGTATTATGAACTTATAAGCGCGTGTGGCAAAAGCAAGTATATACGAGAACACAAAAACGGGCTCACACGTGCAGAAAGAACGCCAGTGTGTCACCGTGGTACGTGTAACCCGACTTCCAAGAAACTAAATTTTTACATATGTTTCTTTGCTCTTCCTTTTTATTTAATCTATCTCATCTTATTCCATTTCACTTTAAAGAATAAATAAGTATCATTTTCTAATGCCAATATCCTTCCACTCTCACTACTCTTTTCCGCTCTAAAGTGCTGTCGACAGTCTCAATGCTTCCTTTGTTTCTGCTCGAAGCGAGAGCGTAGGTAATGTATATCATTGTATGAATATTTTGTTTGATCTCTGAAGTCTACACGTCACACGTACCTACATAACATTTTAAGTGCCGCCAAAATTTTTGATTACCCGACATTTAAAATAAAGACAAGCAAGTTTGTGCAATAAAATGGCGACTTTAAACACGGGAAATCTTCATTTCGGCCACTATGAATACAAATGTCGCTTATAATGAGTACAACGATGTCTTGCTCAGCTCGCCGCAGACTTTGCTGTCGTTCTGCTGAACCTGTCCGCGCACGGCCTGGATTTGAATAAGACGCACTTAGTGGGCCATTCCCTGGGTGCGCATATTGTTGGCATCGCTGGCAACAAAATGGCGAGAAAAGGAGTCCAATTGCCTTGGTAAATATTTGCTTACTTCGTCTGTTTAATATTTTAAGTACGGAATTTAAGCCCAATGCAAATATTTGGATGAAAGATCTAGTGCTGGTCAATATTTGCTGTTTTAAAGGTCAGTGTTGTTAAAGGGATTCGCATTTATTATAATGTTACTTTATAGCCTGATTAATGGTAAATCTTTGGGTTGGTAAATACAACAAAAGTCAATAAAATTCGAACCAGAGTACCTAAGTCGACTTGCAATATTATTTGTACCGATATCGTATACCATAAATTAAAGTAGAAACACCTATAATTTCAGTGTTTATTAAACGATAATAACTTTAACAGGATCACCGGTTTAGACCCTGCAGGCGTCATATTTGACGGCAAACGGCCGTTTGAGAGGTTAAACCCTGATTCCGCCGTGTTTGTCGACGTCATCCACTCAGACCCCAACAGATACGGCAGCAGTAAGGAACTGGGCACCGTTGATTTCTGGCCTAACTACAGGAGCTTTGGGCAGATCGTGCAACCTGGCTGCGACAACAAGTCACACCCAAGGTTTTCTCCTGAAGGTAAGGTTTTCAAAACAGGTAGTTCCTTGTTGAACTTGCCTTATTCCAAAGCAATCATTTAAACAAAAATTATTTGGTTTTATTCACCAAATAAACTTTTTAAAGTAGCTACCGACATTTCATTGCGCGAGTACCTACCTAATTATTTTTGTTCAATTTAAATTGGTCGGATTGTTTTTCTTTTAATATTTTTTTGCTGTTGTGCACAGCTAGCATTAAAATTGAATTAATTATTACTTTTGGAATAGAATAACACTTTGTTTGCGCTTTTTTTCACAGAGCTTTATGTCGAGTTTTCAGATTTTGTTTGACAGATTGGTCGACAGTTTTATATTCTCCTCATTTATTATTTCTTATAATACGTAGGTACAGTCACCAAAAGAGACTAGTAACCAAGGTCACCGGATATAGTTGAAGTTTAGTAAGAAACCGATGGATGTTTTCGAATGAAATTTAATTTGATAAATTACCTGTTGGTTTTCTATTAATTAAATTAAATTTTATTCGAAAATATTCATCGGTTTCTTACTAAACTTCCACTATATCCGGTGACCCTGGTTACTTGTCTCTTCTGTCTACTTGTATCGACGACTCTGGTTACTTATCACACTTTTGGTGACCGTACCTACGTACATCTTGCATTCACTGTTTCTTTTCCAGATTTGTGCAATCATCACAAAAGTTGGCAGTTTCTCGTAGACTCTATAAGGTACCCAGGGTCTATGATAGGGTCCTACGCTAAAAGCTTCAGGGCATGGAAGAACTACTCGAAGCCAGAACGATTCGCTACTGTACTGGAAATCGGAAAATATTACGACAAGGTGTAAGTTTCACAATTTGTTTATGATTTTACCTATTGTTTTTGGTGTGAGATATGTTGTAGTCTGTCAATGTTCTTACAGTTTGTTTTCTGTTCCGACTGTTCCGAGTCAATGAAAATGACTCTTGCATTTAAAAATATTATTAATTAAAAATATATTTTATCACACGTTTCTAACCTATCTGAAAAAGGGCAACAGTAGCGGGTGAAGTAATAACAATTAATAATAATGTGCAAAGCCTCGTTTGAACCGTTCGGTGGCGGGCCATATTTTACGCGAGCCACTAACCACTGCCACTGGCGCAGTGCCGCGTCCCACGTTAAACATTCAGCTACATAAGTGACACTCCAATAAGTACATAAGTGCCTGCCATGTACGTGCCTACATAACAAATATTTGACACCTCAATTAGGTTACCTATAACTAATTCAGGTATCCGTTAATCCCAAAAAATGCCTGTTATTGTACATTAACATACCATTGTATACCTAATTATGGCAGCTAAGTATAACTACGTACCTGAAAAGAAAAGTAATTCATAATTTTCAGGACTTCAAGTTATTGAAGAACTCTGCGTAACTATTTGTTAATGTCCACTTAAAACGTTTAAATAGCTGTAAGGAACCTACCCACATAAAGTAATGTTCGAAAATATTGTTGATTTCAGTGTACGTGGAAACTATTATTTAACGACGGCTGCATCGCCGCCGCACGGACTCGGTGAAAACGGCTTGTAGATTTACATACATACATTTAAAATTACACTTTATGGCTGTGATCATCCATCTACGTTCTTACCAAATCGTAAATGTATAAAATAGGTGCCGTCATCCACGAGTATCAGTATTTTTAAGTAAGAACTACATATTTGGTAATAAGTACGGGATCATGTCCCTGACTTACAAAAAATCTCTAACTTTCAAAAGTTTGCTGTCTTCAAATTAAGTACCTATTATTATTTCAATTTGTGTGTGCTGTAAAAAATAATGAGTGACAAGGTCTTTAAGACACTTAACGTTATAATATGCAAATTCAAAACTTTGGTCTCGATAATTACCGCTACTGAAGATAATGATTCATCGAATATCACGCAAATTAATCATCCAAGATGGAGGAATTTTTGCACAAATCATTAAAGCACTTAAAAGGCAAATGGATTCTCTGATGCGGATGCCAAATGGATTCCGAACATTTTATAGATAGGCCTATGCCTACCTGGCCTATTGTTACGAAGAATGCGGCAATTATAAACGTAGAGCCTATATTAGGTACTTACATTTGCTACTTTCTACCGTTTCCGAGTTCATCTTACAAAGTTGAAAAATATCAAACTTCGTTTTATGCAGGAAAATATTAATAAGTTCCTTTTGCTCGTAACTGTTTATTTAATATATTTACTTAACGATAACTTTAGAGTAGGCACTTAAAAAATAAAATATGAAAAGAAAATTATTATGTGTTTTTATTTAAGCGTTTTTTGAAAAGAAATAAATTTCTGCATCGTTTCCGTACGAATGAACAGAGGCTCTTGATTAAGCTGGTTGACTCGCTCCACATGTTACCGTCATCACACATTTACTATAGCAATCCTTAGTTTGAATAGTTGTTGCTGTATGTTTCTTCAAGGCGCACTCACGCATTTTGTACGGATTGCTTATTTAAAAAACGCATCACTACTACCATGTGTGAACCCCCGTGTAATAGTTCCGTCAAAGCTTCACGTAGAAAGGCGTGTTATTTGGAACAGGACAGTCCATCACACGAACACGTACGGAGCATTCCCCTGGGCAAGTCCGAGCACAGGCTAGGCCGTCTCCAGTCACACTGTTTAAATACACCACTGAAAACGGTTTTTAAATGCACCTCCTGAGGCTGTATGTCGCCCTTAAGCTCGAATACTGACGAATGACATCTTAGACATCAGCAGATACATAGGTATCAAAACCTTTGGTCATATTTACATAATAATACTTTCTTCACAGTATTAAGAAACGGTTTCACAATCTCTTGCAAGTCGTCTATATGGCGGATGCTCTTGTCATCCGCTTCCTTCAATTCGTCGGTATATACTGTTTTTCTAAATATGTACTTTTTATTATTATTTTTCATTTAAAATGCGTTCGTTTTCATACTCCGATGTCACTTCGTGGACACAATAGTGTGGATTATACGTTTTTCGACTGTAATATAACTACTTTTTGTAAATGCTGTAATGTATATCTGCTTTATGTCCCAAATAAATAAAATAAAATAAATACAACTTGGTATTAACCGGTTGTGAAGGCATTCAAATGAGGTACGTTAACATCAACACCGTTCGAAGCCACAACAGGAAAGTCGTCTCGAGTTTCAAGATATTTCTTATTCCTTCAACGTATTGTAAGAAGCCTTAGAAAAATTATTAGATAATATTTTTCCAAGGTTATAATTTCCTTTCCAAGACTGTAGAGAGAAGAAGAGTGAGTGAGTGTGAGTGTGAGTGTGTGTGTGTGTGTGTGATGAATATAAGCCACTTTGAAAAGGGAGTAAAGAAAAACGTAGAATATCTATATCAGCTGCATTTACCCTGAGATTATCGTAAAAGTCAATTGAGAGGAAGGGTTATCGTTACCCGTAGGAAGACAATGGGCTGATAACGTATAACTAGGTTCATAATTTAAGGCTATCAATAGTACTAGTTAGCGCAAAACTATCTTATGTCAGTGAAAAGTCGTTTTAAATTAACTTGAAAACTTTGCTGTGGCCTTATCAATTATCGAGGGTTTAAGTTAAGTTTCTGCCATGTCTTCAAAAATGCTGATCTGATATAACCCGTCAAGGGTTCATCAGCTAATTCCGGGTTTTTTTCATTAGGTGGGATTAGTACCTAAGTATTAGGTAAAAATTTGCATAATTATGTCAGACTTGTCTTGTCTTGTTGTTGTGTTGTGTTTATTGGAATCAGCGACCCATCCCCTGCGCGGTTTTTACGAATTGACAGAACATCGTTTTTTTTTAAAACCCATTTTTTACACATAATAAACCTTCCGGAATGAATTTCTCTACATGATGATGAAACCGCATCAAAATCCATTGCGTAGTTGAGAAGAACAAACGCAGTGCGGCTTTTTTTATTAAATATAAAAAGTGTATTATTTACAATAGGCGTGTCATTGAACAAACAACTAGTGATTATATTTATTATTAAAATTTGAAAGGTGAGAACAACTATACGTAGTCATGATATATGTCATTTGAGGCGACGTTGATAGTGATATTATATAGAATACGTAATAATGTACCATTTTATTAAGTAGAAACACCCGTGAAGTCACATAACTAACGTATGTGGGAATCCTAGTCCTAGTCCTAGTAATATTATGAATGTGAAAGTTTGTGAGGATGAATGGATGGATGGATGTTTGTTACTCTTTCACGCAAAAATTACTGAACGGATTTGGATGGAATTTGGAACACATATAGTTCCAAATATAGTTTAGTTTAGTTTCATATAGTTTACCTGGATTAACATGAAGGATACTTTTTTATGCCGGTAGTACGTTCCCGTGGGTTAATTTCCGACCTCCACGCGGGTGAAGCCGCGGGCAAAAGCTAGTATTTTCATCATTTTTCGAACTCGACACACTTTGATCGAGAGCTAGTTCTTTCGAAGATACTAGGGCGTCTCAACAGTCCAACATGTCCCAGTGGCCAAGATCTGAACTCGATATTAAATAGCTCACAACGTATGTGCGGCACGAACGGTATGAGATACCCTGAACAAACACGGTCAACTATTCACTGATATTTCAGAACATACTCGTAGCTACAGCCTCCATTCTTCCATTCTCCCCCAATGACTCTGCAAAATTCTTTACAAAGATTATATTGACTCAGCAATTAAAATGATAAACATTTGCCTATTTGTTACTTTGTTCCGGGTTTAGGGATAAATACTTACGTAGGCAAATATATAGAGCTACGCCGGCACGACTAATTGACCTAATTTGAATAAGCTTTCAGTAAGCACATTTTCTCGAATTTAGTTTCACTTATTTTGTTAAAGGTATAGCAGATTAAGAAAGGGTGATAAGAGTGATTACGGTCTTAATAATTTAATCTGAAAGTTCGTTAAATGTTTTGATAAGATAGTAGAAGCTTTGACATTTTGCCATTCATTCGAAATAATTTAGCCGACTTTGGAAAACATTATTTTAATACGAAATGTAATGAATGGAAATAAATAACGGTTCATGTAAAAGAATATTAATAATTTCTAGAGGATAATTATTAACTGATATACATTAACTTGATTAACAGCCAATCAACAAAGTCGTGTAAAATGTCGATAGGGCTAAACCGAGCACGGCAATTTTCATTGCGTTTTAACGCAGCCGGGACGCAACCAAAGTCGTTTGGTACATCTGTTTGACAATTTACGCTTTTAATAATAGCCGACACTGCCTTTGAATCGGTCGCGCACGAATTAACAACCGGCAAAATTAAAGCCTTCAAACTTTTTGCAGAGCCAGCGGACCGATAGAGCGGGTTTCGTTCTGCCCTTATTTAGCCGCGGGGAGATTTTCTCAAAATTAGAAACGTCCCAAATCGGCTTCGTTACAATATAACTCGTGGTAATAGAGTTGTCCCCGAAAATATTGTTGCTTTTGTATCAAGTTGCTGATCAATCTATTCGCGCATAAAGTTACTGTAAATAGAAACCGTACAACGAAGGGATTTACTTAATTTAGGGCGCACATTTGATTAAATTAAAAGTATTATTTTTTATACACCTTGAAAGCGCCAAAATGCTTAAACGATAAATAGAAAAACAATTACATTATAACCCGCACGATAAAGAATTCGACAAATAAACTTAATTATTAATGCCCCGTTTCGTCCATGTTCTTCAGGTAAGCCCAGCAGTATAATTTACGATAAGTGGTCGATATCATTATGACGATATTAATGGTTGGTACTTCCATTACAAATTCTTTGAACGTCCCTTCCGTGGACATACGGAACTAGTGTCTAGCAACTAGCAACTTTGTATTATTTATGTATATAGTACACTTGGGGCCCGATTGACAAGCGTTACATCTGCAAGTAACTGTGTATTTATGAGATGCTCCGCGTCGAACTAAAGATTGAATGCACATCGTATCGACTCGAGTTCTTATCAGAAAATATCTGTAACTCCTTAAAAGTTAATTTGCATAAATATTACATAAACATCGTAATATTATACATAGGTACTTTAATAGCATAAATATGAATCTTAAGAAAACTAGTTGCTCTTTATAATAACTTTTTCCATTATTTAGACTAAGCTCATTCTGGCCTGGAGTGTAAGTAATGCGAGTGCGCCAAGCGAGTTCGCTCCTTGTAATTATAGACTAAGACCTACAAAATTATCCACTAGGACTAGTATTTTCATAATTTATGCAAGCCAAAGTGTAGGGTTGAAACAACGGGCCATGTACCTGTGTTCAGCCAATTACCTGAATACCAAACCTGAAGTCAATTACCTGAGTACAACGCGGTGTGGATATACAACTTTAATGCGAATCGATATTATTTTACATCGATGTTTTTATATTATATAAAGCTTATCGAATGAAATTGTTAGTGGTAGCTAAATAAAATAAAACGCGCGTCATCACGGTACTGGCTTGGTGGCAATTAGTGTGCGTGTCGCACGATATGTATTTTTTTACTGTAATTGGAAATATCAAAATTCGATTGGAATTTGTATTGACGAAGAGAAAAAGCATTCGGTGTTATAGCTCCAAATATACAGAATTTTGTTTATTTATTGACTATAGGTTTTCGGTTAAAAGTAATTTAATTTGGTAGCCATGGGGATAAAAATGCAATTGTTCGGGGAGCAACTGCCTCCTGCTTCGTTCCCAGTCTTTTCTATAAAAACCAATTAAACTTGTTCGATTGTAGAAGCTTCAGCAGTCAGTCAGCTTAAAATTAACATTTATCTATTTCTTCTATGTTTTAAGTATAACTTATACTTAAGTATAATTTTATGATAGGAAGTACACATAAATGTTTGTTATGTGTACCTTTGTACTTATTTAATTATGAGTACTTCCATCGTGTTACCCGTTTTATGATGTAAACCGTCTTAATGTAGATAATTACCATTCTCGTATGAATACTTGTTCGGTACAAATATATAATTGTCTGTCTTGCTCATTAAAGTAGTTCGGAATAAATCATCATTCAGTAGTAAGTTAGTATTCTTGTGTGTGTTTCATTTTGTACGAGGTCCTACAATCAATATTGAACCTTAATCACTTCAACAATACTAATTATTTGGTAACATAATAAAGTTAATTATTCAATATTTTAACAATAATATACCTCTAGTTTAAGGCCCTAATATTGTAAATATTTTTGTATAGTCAGCAAAAGAGATAAGTGTCCAGGGTCGTCGGATATAGTTGAAGTTTAGCAAGAAACCGATGGATGTTTTCGAATGAAATTTAATTTGATAAATGATCTGTTTGTTTTCTATTAATTTTATTTTATTTGAAAACATTCATCGGTTTCTTACTAAACTTCAACTGTATCGAAGATTCTGGTTACTTATTACTTTTGGTGGTAATAAAAAAATTCAATTCAAATTCAATTCAATTTTTATACTTCAATGTAATGTGAAAATTATGTAATTTTTGGTTCAATCGCATTTGTTTTGATATTGTGTCTACCAACTCAAATTATACCAAAACGCTACAATACAAATGATGCAACGAAAATGGCAGATTAAGGTTAATAATTTATCTTTCCATCAAAAAGGGATGGACAGATTTTTTATTTTATTTAACGTTAACTTTATAGACAACTAGCTTTTGTTTTGGCTTCGCTCGCATTTTTTGTATCCCTCGGGAACAGTATTTTTCTTCTGGATGAAAGGTACCCTACGTCGTTTTCTGTACTCCTTACAATCATGATGATCGGTTGAGCGGTTAAGGCGCTTCCCTGACCAAACGACCTTGAGCGTTCAGTTCTTCTCTATCCCGTCGCTGAGTCTCGCTCCGTCCCGCTCCCTGCGTACGCCCATTTACCATAAAATTCAGAAAAAAAATATGAAATTATTTTAATAAAAATAGACAAGCGATCTTTTACAATAAAATAAAAAATGAATTATAGAGATTTTTATATGACCTATCCATTAGTGTAATCCTCAAGTTATTAGAGCGTTACCTTTAGCAAAAGATGCATGCAATCAAGAATTTTAGTAACTTTTTACAAGGAGATGTTAAATGTATTTATAATACATAAAAACAATTGAGAACATGCAATGTGATGATAGGATATCGAACATTAATAATGTGCTTTTAGATGTAGTTTATTACTGATAATTAATGAGTTAATAGCCTCTGAATAACGCACTATTGCAAGGTTTTGCTCGGGGTAGCACCTTAAGACACGAAAGCGTAACAAACTAACAACCGAACAAACAAATTCACTTTCGCACTTATAATATTAGTTAGGATGGTCTACTATATTTAATCAGATAACATTAAACTTACTGCTATGCTCAAATGCAACCTTAGAAGGTGAATATACAGTAATAAGATTTTTTAGAATACCTAGCTAGATATAACTTGACTGGTATAGAATGCCTAAAGCAGTATCATCCCCCTTTTATACATTTGTACTGCACAAAGTTTAATAAATAAATATAATAAAAACGAAATCTAATGACTTAAAAATACAAATTAAACAGAGAACATCTCATGAAGGTATTCCTTTATGTCAACGTATCTGAAGTGACGAACTGAACTGCTGGCATGGTTGGACTGCACAATATCAACGTAGACAACAATAATAGAGCACCCGGTTCTTGCCCCACTCAGGGCAAAGGCATTTCTCATGCATAAAACAAATGATTATTGATCACCATGGGCTTACTCAATGCGTGTTGACTATTTCCGATTATAAAGTCCATTGAAGAACATCAAGTTTTAAAAAGGAATGTTGGTTCTTTGCCACAGAGTATTTACTTCGTGATTCTTGCACACTAGGATTAGGCCTGCTCGTATAGCGCTACAGGGATCTTTAGGTACGTGGCGAAAATGGGAACTAACGCTGCCATCTCGATTTTTAAATACATTTCACAAAAAAAATTGCACACATGTTTACCAACAGCGCCAGACTGTCCAAGCCATTTGAGCGCCAAAAGATCCACGCAGCAGTGTATCGTGGTGACGAGCTTGTCAGCACAAGTTGGCCCGTGGGAACCCACCTTATGGCGTAACATCGTTATTGTTCAGTTCATAGAAATAAATGTTTCTGTTTAATTGTTTGATATGTTACGACACAAGCAAATCACAATACAATAAAAACATCGCTTTATTTTTGACAACTTTATTCTAGACCAGAAAGACAGGAATCCCGTCTTAAAATAAACAAAAAGTGAGCTATTGTGTCTATGAATATACAGCTGCTACCTACGGTCTATGTTGTAATAACAAAAGAAATTATAGTTATTCTATCATTCGAGTGTATTACATGGAAAGACATAATATTACCCGGGTCAAGTTAGTTTGTTAAGTATTTTGGGTTTTTCAGTTGGGACGTTCATAATCTTAGTGACAGACTGAAATTTAGAATCGGAATATGAAAATAGTCCCCGTTCGGGAGGTAAGTTCGAAACCAGATTTTTAGGCAGATCAATGAATTCAGACTGAATTACTCTCCGCCATGGGATCTGGAGGCAAAGGTCCTCGCGCACATTTGGGAGTGGCGCGAGAAGGCGAAACGCCGGAGCGTAACTCCGCTGCCGCGAGAAATCGCGGCACAGCGGACAGAGCTCCGGCGGGATCTCATGGCGGCATGGAGAGTGTGACTGTCACAACCCAGCGCTGGGCACGCCATAATTGCGACGGTGAGTCCCCTCTTTGAGGAGTGGCTTGTGAGGCGCCACGGCGTACGCGCCTTCCGCCTGACGCAGGTCCTCACCGGACATGGGTGTTTCGGGAGGTTCCTGTTTCGGATAAGGCGGGAGGAAACGCCCGGGTATTATCATTATGTAGATCGACCGGAGGACACGGTGGAACATACGGTGGAGGTCTGCCCGGCTTGGGCGGAGCACCGCCGTGTCCTCGTGGCATAAGAGAGAGGCAATCCTTGCGCCCTCACGCCCCTAGTCGTCGCAGGAGGAGACACCCTGGGCGTCGGGAGTCGATTACCGACAGGCGCGGCCTTGCGGACGGCGAGCAATGGGCAGCTCGCCGTCCGATAAAGACCAGGTCCGGGTCGATGGTGCGTCGTGTTCCACGCGCGCCTCAAAGAGATGTCAGTCCGAAAAGGCCAATGCCTGCCGGGGTTGCGGATTGTTCGAAACAGTTACTGTGGCCCTGGCGCACAGGCAACTGACGGAACACGAGTGGGTTTTAGTCATTAAGAGTCTGACACGCCCTTCCGCTCCGCCCAGAGCGGGAGAGTTCATTTGATGATTTCCCACCCAAAAAAAAATGACTGAATTACTCTCATATTTGCATGTTTTATGGTATGGAATACAGATGTAACACGTAGGTATGTGGATCATAAAATTGAGGCTTCATATCTTTGTTTAAGTTTAGCATGTAAAATATAAATTCTATTCAGTTACCACAAGTTTTATAAGTAAATAAGTAGGCAAGACATTTATTAAAACGGGAGCATAGTCCGAGCTTCATTAATTTAAAATCTTCGAAGTCTAAAGTTTATGAAATTTTGTAACTTTAATTAAATAAATTGCTTATATTTAGTAATTATTTAATCAAAATTTACATAATACAGCTAATACATTTAAAAAATATCAATTCATTAGGCACTTATGTCAGGATATGCGGTGTCTTTGTCTATGATTATCTTTATGCAATTTTTACTAGACTGGACCAAAATAAGAGCCTTTCTCGCGTGACGTTATTTTAATTTTAAAACGTCCAGTGCATCCTCTCCCTGAGCAGTCAGTCTGTTGCTACCAACCTTGCTGAGAGGCTAATCCTTACATTAAGGCGTATTTAGGACATAGATATTAATTTCAGTGCAATTCTGTAAAAACAGCCTGTGAAAACTAAGGTGAAGTTTTAAGAGCTTTTAATACCAGCCTATGATTGTCCCTCTGCAGGCCACAGGCCTTTTCTCATACAGAGAAGGCACGAGACAAGCATTGATCACCACGCTTGCTCATGACAAGTTGGCGAATTTAGACGTATATTAACTAAGCTTCAGCCTGCGACTTCGTTCACGTAGAAGTCGTAAGACTCCACAACATACTAAAATAACAGCCACATTTTTATAAGACTTTCAAATCAAAATCAAATCAAATCATTTATTTGCTTGAATATGGGTAGGTACATGAGGTGATACATAAATTAACAAAAGTCCTTTAAACCATTTCCTACCTCCTATCCTTTCATGTATGCTACATTTGTAGTTTTGGTCTCAGCAGCCAAAACATGAAGAGAATCAGGACTGGTGACGCGGGAGCAAGCGACGTACAGTTGTCCGTTCAAGAAGCAGTTCGTCTTGAGGTTGACACCCGCAGCCTTCAGTAGCAATTAGCCATTGCTTGCGAAGTTTTTCATTTTAAGTTAATTAATGAACGCCTGCATTACTGCATATACTACCAAATGGCACAACACTGTTACACTGACTGATGCATTCTTACAGATTATTCCTGACGAAAAGCTATCACTAAAATAATATAACAGTGAGATGAAACACTTGGGATTTCTTATTAACAGTCACCTAAACATATATATTTATTTTTATTATTACCATAGATGATAGAAGAGGCCTAAACTTCATGCTTTTCTATGTACCTACGTTCTACGAACTATCAGTAATAGTATAACAAAATGTTAAAGAAAGAATCACAAAATATATAAAGGTTAAAAAGCAGTCGTCGAACCGCTAAGCTATTTGCTTTGTTGAAAGTACACTAAAATAGCCGTTTGTTCAAAATGTTAAATCTGTAACTATCTGCAAAATTCTATTCTTTTGGCTCGTCTTTTTACCATTTTCAGTAATTTATAAAAGAATAAGAATATAATGCAATATTGCTCATCCCCCATAGCAAATAGCGTGATAATTTATAGCGCAGAGTGACCAGACTTATAAGAAACATCTATGCAAAATTTTAACAGAAAGTATCCAATGGTATTTACGTGATGCTGGAACATACATACAGACAAACAGATAAAAAAATTAAATTCTATATTTTCGGCATTACAATCGTGCTCAGACTTCATAGCAATTACGTCAGTTATTTCAGTAATATTGGACATTAATGTCATCGGTGATAAACTCAGAAAGAAAATATGAATTTGAAAAAGTCACACTGTTGCTCGCCCGTATTTGCACCCACAACCTAGTGCACAAGAGGCAACGCCTTAACATCTGGGCCTCATCAGGTGTCGTAATTATTATTACTAACACACATCTATTTTTGAAAATTGAGTAAGGAATGAGTGCGGTTTTGTTTTACAGAATAGTACTGCGGGGTAATTGCGTAACACTCTAACAGTAGGAATGGCTTTCATTTTGACAGTTCAACAACATTCGTTGCTGAGCAGATAAATTTTCGAACATATGAAGCAATGGATTAACAATAGCTTTCAAAAATATTTTGTTTCCGATTGATAGTGTGTTATGCAATTAGGGTGCTTTTCGAATATGTTTTCGCTCTACTGCGATGTTAAAACCCACCAACAATACAGGAAGCGCAATAGAGATCTGTATTATTGTCAACTGGTAAAAGCTAAGGTAAAGTTGTGTTTCTACAGTTTCTAAGTCCTCGTTATGACTTCGAGCTGTGCTTATACAGGTGTAAGCAGAACTTAGTCAGAAGCTCTACAGTTGTCTCAGTTTACAAGATAGGAATATACTAGAAAGTTCGATAGAGTAGTGGTTGCCCAGTAGTAACGACCGCAACTTATGAGTTGTAGGTTGTGAGTTCGAATCCAGACAGGCCCTTAACTTCGTGTAAACTACTTAATCACCACTGCTCTCAAAACGGTGAAGGAAAACATCGTGAAGAAACCGGCATATTCCTAGAACGAAAAATTCAAAAACATGGGACATCTACCAACCAGTACTGGGGCCGTGTGGTGGATTACAGCCCACTTCCTCTCAAAGAGAGGAGGCCTGTGACTCAATAGTAGGAACATTATAGGCTGATTATGCAGTGAGTTTGATACCCATCAGTTGCACTATTGACGTGAATCCTAACACAAGCACTTAGTTTAGTTGGCGAAAAAAGAAAACAACTGCAAACGACATTCAGTAAGAAACTATTCTTAAAAAAAACATCAACTTATTTAGACAGTAGAAACTGGAAATCTAGGCTTATCCATACTCATATTTTGAATGCGAAAGAAACTGCGTCTGTCTGTCTGTTACCTTTTCACATCCAGATTTAGGACATCCGATACTTTTGGTAGTACTTTCCATGTACCTACGTGGGATAATTTCTAACCGCCACGCGGGCGAAGCCGCGGAAAAAAGCTGGTATAATATTTAATATGTTATCTTTAATACCAACCAACAATTAACAACATAACGTTTTTTAGCTTTATGTCGTTAATTGTAGGTTGGTATTATATTGGTTGGTATTAAAATTAGAAAACACTTTCCAGTCTCTAGACTTCGAAGGTGGCAACTGAATTTCAACTAATTACCGTCTCCACTCACTACGTACTGATGGAAAAAGAAAAGTATATTCACAGGTTAATGAATAAGAGCTGTGAGCCCTTACTTCTTTGCTTATAGAACTAATGCACCGTCCTTAAACTTATTGACCACCGTTAGTCATTCTAATGCGGACATAAATTGCGGGGGCCGTCGCTTTATTGAACTACCACTCGTATTGCATTTCATTATTAAAAAAGTAAACTTATGAAAGGTTTTAGGGGTGGCAGTTTGGGGTTAGAGCTTAGATTTAAAAATAAAGAGGCTTCGACATAATTATGCTTTATAATTTGGTAATCTCTCACAAAAGTCGCCAAGGTTAATTATAATTTTATTTGAATATATATTGTTTTATTTGGGAATTCCTTGGTAAAAATGTTTCATAATTCAAAAATGTATTAGTAAAGTTTGAATATCCTAGTGACAGGTAATGATAAACCGAAACGTCAATTTATATAGGACACGATGGTTGTTCTCTTAAAAAAAATACAAATTCCGAATATCGAACTAAACACAGAACAATTTATTATTCTACAATAAAATAAGAATACCTTCTTGATCATATTCTCGAAGGAAGGCAGTGACAGCTGCGGCGTCTCTTCAACCCTAAACCCCACGGGTCAGCTACCGTGCGGGCGGCGCGGCGGCGGCGCGGCCCGTCGAACCTCGTCAAATATTAAAAAGAGGACGGCATCGACTTTCGACTTTCTCGTGCACATTAATATGAGTTTGCCGCATTATTTATGCATGTTATGCAAATAAATACAACATTATTCATTAGTTAGTGATGCATTTCACTAGGTATTGATTTCAGATTCCTTGAACTGGATAGAACCGGTATAAGATATTAAAAATAGAAACTGTACTCTACTCTAGTACTAGCTGTTTATATTTAATGATATCCGAACGTGAAACTGAAACAATACTAAAGTTTTATTTCTCCACTGTTCTGTATGCTTGGTCGAGCTTCGTTTCACAGAATTTCGCTGCTGAAATCCAATAGGCAAGTTATTTTCAGTTGATCTCGATACTTACATACGTTTCTATTGCTTCTAGATACAATAGATCTCGATATAAGAGGTTTCAATGATGCGTAGGTCCTTAGGTGTATGTCATCTACCTACCTACCTACGCAACATTTTTAGTAAAAGGATAAACAATGAAGGATTCGGTAATTCTCTTTTAACTTCACTTTAGCGTTGGCAGAACTTTTAACTTAGTTCAAGCTTAATGTGTTTCTCAATTATACTCAAGTACTTATACGTAATGGCTATTACAAAAGTTGCTATGGTACCCTGAGCAGAAGATACCTCGAATATGTGTAACAAAGTAGATACTTCCCTGAATTTATAAGCTCATCACGCGGCTATAACAGCAGTGTGAATTCTCTATAAAAGTAAAAGTATACTAACTTTTTCACTTAACAATTATAAAGAGTTCTCTACCCTTAAACAACACTACTTTACTAGCATCACTAACAACTGCCAACATGCAAAGCAAAGCTCATTTTTTCAGCACCGCTCTTATACTACGGAATATTGCATTCCTCATCAGCAAGGACACAAATAAAAATGTTTAAAACATATTGCCTACGTCGCAACTCCGGTCCTCCTGGATATTGGGTTTATAACAATTCATTTTCTCTGTAGATAGGTATTACAATTGGCATGCTACCAAAATGGAGGATTTCCCGTATTGTATTGCCAAGAAAAAATGCTGGTTTCATCTAGCTTCATTTAGGTCGTATAAGTTACTTTTTGCTCGCGACTGTACTAATTATTAAAATGTGTTTGTTAGAAGAACTTTAGGATTAATAATTCTTAATTTGGTAATACTTACACAGAGTTGAACAAAACAGATTCATGATTTATTTTACATTCTACACACTATAATTGAATTCTCTAGTGGTGTTTAGTCAAAGGCAATGAACACAACTTGGGCAGTGAATTATCACTGCCCAAGTTGTGTTCATTGCCTTTGACCGGCGATTTGCTTCGTCTCATACTCATATTAATGAGACGAAGTAAATCGCCAGGACATGACAGCCTTAGCATAGAACATTTTGTACATGCCGACCGCAGCTCCCACGACTGCTTGCGTTATTGTTTACGTTTTGTGTCCGACACTCCTACCCACCGGCTCAGTTGATGAGGACAGTGGTTGTACCCATATTGAAAAATAAAACTGGTGACGTCAGTGACAGACCGATTTCATTGGCGACTATTGCGGCTAAGTGCTTGATGGTGTGTTTGAGAGACACACTTAGTAAACATCTTAAAATACACGATGCTCAGTTCGGCTTTAGGCCGCAGTTATCGACTGAGTGTGCTAATCTATGCCTCAAACATACTGTCAGGTACTATACGGAGAGAAGTATATGCGGCCTTTTTAGACCTTTCCAAGGCATTTGACCTGTTCAGGTATGACATGTTGCGGTGTAAGCTGCGAGAAGCGGGAGTGCCTGATGCCATAACACATATGTTTCGGTATTGGTATGGTCACCAAACCAATCGTGTTAGATGAGCCAACGAGTTGTCTGAGGAGTACAGGTTGGAATGCGGGGTGAGACAGGGCGGATTGACCTCGCCAGCGCTTTTCAACCTGTATGTCAACCAGCTGATTGTCGAGCTCAGTAGCACGGATGATGGCTGTTCTATTGACGGTCTGAGTGTGAATAGTTTTAGTTACGCGGACGATATGGTGCTGTTGAGTTCGCCAGTTGCGCTCAGGAAGTTGGTGGCGGTCTGCGAGACTTATACAGAAGCGCATGGACTTATGTATACCGTGCAGAAAAACAAACTACTTACTTGTGTTTGGGGTAAAACGTTAAAACCAGCACATATCCCACTGGTAATGTTAAATGGTGTGGCTCTTGATAGGGCGCTAGATTTTAAGTACTTAGGACACATAGTTACTGAGGTCTTGAAAGATGATGCCGACATGGAAAGAGAACGGAGGGTGATGGCTGTCGGATGCAGTATGTTGGCCCGTAGGTTTGCGCATTGTACACCAGAAGCAAAAATAACTCTTTTTAAGGCGTTTTGCCAGTCCTTGTACTCGTACACGTGCACTCTGTGGGTTTAATATACGCAAAGGGCATGTAACGCCCTCAGAGTTCAATATAATAATGCCTTCAGAATGTTGTTGGGGCTTCCACGTTACTGCAGTGCGCCAGGGATGTTTGCCCAAGCACGTACTGATGGTTTCAGTACCATCCTGCGAAAAAGGATTGCGTCCATGATGCGCAGAGTACGTGGGAGCGTCAACGACATTCCGAAGGTCATCAGTGATAAGCTGTGTTGCTCCATTATGGCGCAGTGGGTGCATGGCATGTACCGGGTGCGTCAAGTGAGTGTAATAGGTATTTGAATTAAGAGTTTGACTTGCAATTGTTACTAACATAGCATAAGTACTGTGTATTACTAACATTATATGGATCAAAGTCCGAATTAAACTATTTGTTTTTTTAATATAAATGTTTGTATGAAGCAAGTTAATACTTATTATGACACTCAATTAATAAACTAAATTATTAAAAATTCAAAGAGTAATTAACACTTTGACTTGCTTAAAGTAGGCCGTTGTACATACGGCTACATATCCAGCTATACATTTCCAGTATAAGCTGACCTCTCATTGTACGGAAATCCTATACAATGCGAGATCAGCTTATACTGGAAGAGTATAGCTTGATATGTAGCCGTGTGTACAACAAGGTAGTGCGATTCTTTACTTTAATAAAACGATTGGACATAAATTGAGTTTTAGACAATAAACTTTAGTTATGTAACCAATACAAATAGTACCTATTCCAAAAGAAATACCTACCTACCTACTACATATTTTTTTCTACAACATTTTTAGAGGTTTAGTTTTACGTAAGTAAGTACCTATTTATTTTGTTTACGTTCAGGCAAAAAAAAATAGCAATGCATTAACCACTTCAAATGTATTATATTACTCCAAAGACATGTCTAAGGAACTACCCTTTACATATGAAAAGCAAGTCGGCGAAATGTTTTAACGCTGTAATAAGGAACTTGTGAAGTAACTCAACAGGCGGACAGGGACGCATGCGCCCTTACTCCTGAAGCAGTTCGTGTTTGAAAGTTTTCAGTCGGCGCGCCACCACAGAATCGCGCGGCGGTCGCCGTCTGCTTCCCTTACTTACTTCGCCACGAGTGCGAAAACAATCGGCAAACATTTCACAAAGTGTTGCGAGACTATGAACTATTCAATACATTTCGTGCTCCTCATACTGTGCTCAAGTGGGTATCGATTGCTCATATTATTATGTAAATGCTGTAGTTGTTTCTGTCAGTTTACTGTTGCGTGTTGAAAGTTAAGCTCGTGTGTAATTTTCCCGTCATCCTGCCTTCTGATTGTAGGCGATTGTGCTGTGTTTTGAGTAACAATGACGCCTTTTGTTTCTACTGCTTTCATGTGTACCTACCTACAGCGCAATTATTAAAATTCGTTTACAAAAGGTCGTGCGATGCTTTTAGATCAAATATAAAATTCAGGGCGAACACTGATTATACCGCGATGTCGAAAATAAGTCCATAAAAACTTTGGCAGTTATTTGTGTAATTATTCTTTTGGCGTTATTTTCATTACTTTTATTTTATGATTATGTAGGTATTCTTTGTAAAATTATATTCGCACAGTTAATAGATGAAAAACACTAACTTTTTTGTTTCTTTGTTGAATAATAAGCAACCATACATCAAGTTCACCTTCATAAATCTGCTGCAAAATTAAGTAAATTTCTTGGCGTAAAGTTCTAAAACGCACGCATTCTGAACTTAACTTCTACGAGTAGAATAAACAATTAACGAGTTAACAATTAAATGCAAAATCATGCAAATAGCTTCATTCGCGTAGAAAGTTTCGCTTTTGGACGTGATCAAGTTCCCGGTAATGTATCCACTTGATAACTTATGTAAGCGCTGGTTCAAAACGCTGTCAAGTTTTAAAGCTGAGCTCATGATAGGTAACGCCTAACTTTTTAAATTTATACTCAGTTTTACTTGATAGTTTGCTAAATAAGAGAACTTTGGGCAACAGATATACGAGTATGTCTGGTTTTAAAAGCTTTCGGGTTCAGGTTCACATAATTACTTAATTTTTTTTTTTTTGTATTTTATGGAAACATTTAAATGGTCAGATAAAGGTAGATTTAAAACCTTTTTCAAAATATTCATCGAGTCAAAGTAGTGGTTATAAAATGCAGTTGTGAATCAACCCTAGACTAGGTTTGATTCCAAAATCAACCCTAGACTAGGTTTGATTCCGAAATCAACAGTCCATTTTCTCCTGAAGTGTGCGAAGAAACGACAACAGTACCTACATACAGCTTTGTTTTTCTCTTCAGGCTTCATATTACATCAACTATGCATATAAACTATTTTACATTAATTCCTATGCACTTGAAAGGTAGAATGTGCTACCGCACATACGACAAGCAATCGGAACTCGCGCAGATATGACGGTTAATTTCCTGTTTTGCTTACGATACCATTCGTTTCTTCCGTTTCCCGTAACGTAGACAAACGTAGCTACAGGAATAGTCGGCACAATGCCTTAACTGACCACTTCTGTATACTACAAAGGGATTGATACGTACTCGGTAACGTTATCCAACATCGTTGTGAAATATTGACGAGATCGCTTTGTGGGTTCGTGTCAAGAGTTTTTGTTTATTGTTGGAAGCAGTGACGAAGGGTCTTTCCAAACGAGTACTTTCCGCTTCCCTTTCTAGATGGCAATACAAAATTTAAACCATTTACAAAAGGCACTTAAGCATCAAAGTACTCTTTTACACCGCGCTGCCATTGTGCTCAGAAGACTGGTCACATTATGGCAGTGCTAATGGCGGCAGTGGTAAATGTTCGCACATATTTTTTAACAGGCTTTTCTTATGAAATCTTTAACCCCTCGCCACTGGCAAGAAAAGTATCATATTAATAGCCAGCTAGTGTGACATTACGACAAAGATAAAGTATTTTTGTTATAAAACTATTGGCAGAAAACAAAAATAACTTTCCGTACAAAGTTACGGATCGGCTTGACGAGTTTGTCGTAAAAGCATAAGTTTGTCATTACATACCTGAGTACGTATACCTAATTACATGACTTTTAAAAGCTTTCCTAACCACTTAAACAATATTACGTAATCGTAGGCTGAGAAGATACAGTCACCAAAAGTGATAAGTAATCAGGGCCGTCGATATAGTTGAAGTTTAGTAAAAAACCGATGAATGTTTTCGAATAAAATAAATAAAAAACAAACAGCGGGGTAATTACGTAACACACTAACAGTAGTAATGGGTTTCGTTTTTACAGTTCAACAACATTCATTGCGTTATTTACGTTGTTGAACAGACAATTTTTTCGAACATAGGAAGCAATGGATTAGCAATAGGCTTCAAAATGATTCGGATTGTGATAGATAGTGTGTCAAGTAATTACGGTGCAGGTCATTTATCAAATTAAATTTATTTCCAAAACATTAATCGGGTTCTTACTAAACTTCCACAATATCCGACGACCCTGGTTACTTATCTTTTTTGGTCACTGTACCTACAGTTCCAGTTTCTTCTTCGGAAAACTAGGCAATGTTATTCTAGCTAATAGAAAAAATACTTTTAAGCCATCAAAAATATTTTTTCACTATACCAGCTACTCTACAGAATATCTTTCTGAGACAAGTTAATTGGTCAGTAATAAAAGAAGTAGTTTTACGATGTGCTATATCTAGACTGACATAAAATATCTAAAATGTAATAAGGTAACTGGCAAAGTTTTATAGGAAACGGCAGGAGGTTAGATTTCAGATATCAATATCTTTTTATAGCCCTTCGTTACTGAACCTGGGGCGTAAACAACTCTACAAATTATTTCATAGTATACTAGCTTTTGCCCGCTGCTTCGCCCGCTTGGATATCGGTAACTATCCCACGGGATTGTGCTACCGGGACAAAAGCCTATGTAGCTCCTTATAACATCAGCTATCTGCCAGTAAAAGTCCCGTCAAAATCAGTCCCGCCGATTCGGAGATTAGCCGGAACAAACGGACAGACAGATAGAGCCTATGTCCTTCCCCAGGATGCCATCTATCTCCGTGCCAAATTTTATCGAAATCCGTTCAGTGGTGTAGTCGTGAAAAGGTAGCATACAAACAAAGTTACTTTCGAATTTATAATTTTATTTTAATGTGGATTATCAATAGATTCTGTCTATTTCACATCTATTTCACACAACACTACTCTAACACAATAAAACAGAATGAAAAAGCTTCAATTGGAAAATGTTTTCATAAAAACCTGCTAGATGTATCTACCTGACATAGACAATATCGTGTGACGACTATTTTTTAAAGTGGTCGCTGACAGCCTGTTCAAATTAATCCCTTGTCAAGTGATTTGATTGGTTGCTGTTGTTCATGTAAACCAACCACGACAGCTAACATGAGGTTTACTAGCCGATTGACTAATCAGAGATTTAAAACTTGATGATCTGATGGGGGCAAGTATGTGCATGAATGCTAGTTACCTCATTACGTAAAATTGTGCTTCTCGAACTTTAAAATCAAATTAAAGTTGATGGTTCATTTACATTAATTTCCAATTAGATGTGCAGGACATCACTCAGGCGATCCCTCTCAACACTTGCTCAATATTCGAACTCGAATCGGTGTTGCCATGCTGGAGACGTAGCTATTATTTCTCCGCGTGTGACCTCGTACAGGACCAAGTTAGGTAGGTAAGAACTTAGGCCCACTTGCACCGCCAATCACCAAACACGTTTAGCGCTAAACGAGTTTAAAACAATTATTTTTCTGTCAAAAGTTTGAAGATGACAGAATGATATTTAAAGCTCGTTTAACGATAAACGTGTTTACCGATTGGCGGTGCAAGTGGGTCTTAGTAGTAGTGGGCCTACTCACTAAGTCTGTCAACGAAAATACAGGCCCAGCTGAAAGTAGTTTGAAACTTTGGAGTGAACCCTACACCCGAATTAACTTTTTCGGACAGGTAAAAACACATCGGGAGTGGTGTCATTCACTCTTAGGTCGGGCCACAAACTAATCTTATGTCCGTAGGGATACGGAGTAGGAAATGCCCGTAGCGTCGGCCGAAACTACGGACTTCGTGCTTAGAGAGTATACCCCTACGTACGAACAACGAACTAAGATATTGCGATACAATATTGTTTCTCAAATTCCTCGTAAGCGAACCCGCAGCCAAAGCCAGTAACATAACAGTGATTCTAAGTAAATATCGCTTGATAAACAATATAAATCGACGGATAAACAAACATAAACTTAGTAATATGGATGTAATAACAATCGACGTTTCAATCTACTTGAAAGCCTATAACTACGTACGAAGCTATATATAATATTTAACCTATATGCTGTTATGCCACATTGCATTATTCATGGACTATTTGAGAGGGATAAACTACGAAAACAATATCTAACTGTAACGTCGGTATAATAAATTCATATTGGCGTAGGGATGGTCTGTTATTGCGCAAGAATGTATATGTTCGTCGTAGGTTGAGTAAGCATGCTTGTAATGCATGCTTATTGAATGGCTTATAACATTTGTACGCACATTCTTTTGGACCATTTATTATGTTGAAGTGGTGGATGAATTGCTCTCATAATTATTTTATTTGTTACTGATTCGATGATTAAGCACAGTATTACTGTTAAATTTATCTGTAAGTTCTACATGTCCAGAAGAGGGCAGCGATTTCCTGATTTTATCAATTGTTTACGTAATTATTACTGTTAGCTCTGTGAGTGATACGTCCTTAGGGATATGAACTACAAACACATATTCATCATAGGGTTTTTTTAATGATCACATAGATACCTGCGTTAGTCAACCTGTATTGGTCAAGCAAGCAAAGACATGTCATGTCATGTCATGTAGTGCGAAAATGTATCAATAAAATTGGTACAGACCCACGTTTTGTCAATCATATCTACGGAAGCAGAATTAGGTATTGATAGACGGCATACAGATGCACCGACTACCGATCAGCACCCTAATTGCGTAACACAGTATCAATCAGAATCTTATACATCTTGAAGGAATCCATTGCTTCATGCTTGCCGGATTGCCGCCGTGGCTTGCCCGATTGCCGCCGTGGGATCTGGAGGCAAAAGTCCTCGCGCACGTTTGGGAGTGGCGCGAGGAGGCCAAATGCCGGGGCGTAACTCCGCTGCCGTGAGAAATCGCGGTACAGCGGACAGAGCTCCGGCGGGATCTCATGGCGGCATTGGAGAGTGCGACTGTCGCAACCCAGCGCAGGGCACGCCACAATTGCGGCGGTAAGACCCCTCTTTGAGGAGTGGCTTGAGAGGCGCCACGGCGTCCTCACCTTCCGCCTGACGCAGGTCCTCACCGGACATGGCTGTTTCGGGAGGTTCCTGTTTCCGATAAGGCGGGAGGAAACGCCCGGGTGTTATCATTGTGTGGATCGACCGGAGGACACGGTGGAGCATAGGGTGGAGGTCTGCCGGCTTGGGCGGAGCACCGCCGTGTCCTCGTGACGGCGATCGGCGGCGGCGACCTCTCGCGTCCGGCCCTGGTTCAGGCCATGGTACGGAGCGAGAGGGAATGGGAAGCCGTCACCTCCTTCTGCGAAGCAGTAATGCTCGCGAAGAAGGAGGCGGAGCGCGAGAGGGAGAGGCAATCACTGCGCCCTCGCGCCCCTAGTCGCTGCAGGAGGAGACACCCTGGGCGTTGGGAGTCGATTGCCGACTCCCGGCCACCGTAGGCGCGGGCTTGCGGATGGCGAGCAATGGGCAGCTCGCCGTCCGGTAAGGACCAGGCCTGGGTCGACGGCGCGTCGTGTTCCACGCGCGCCTCAAAGAGATGTCAGCACCATTGACGGGGTCCGATAGGACCGATGCCTGCCGGGGTCGCGGATTGTTCGAAAGAGTTACCGTGGCCCTGGCGCACAGGCAACTGAAGGAGTGTTCCTTCAGTTGCCTGTGCGCCAGGGCCACGGTACTCAGACACACGTACACGGTGTACACGGTGTCAGACTCTTACTGACTAAAACCAGAGTCTGACACGCCCTTCCGCTCCGCCCAGAGCGGAGGAGGTCATTTGATGATTTCACACCCAAAAAAAAAAAAAAAATTGCTTCATATGTTCGAAAAATTTGTCTGCTCAACAACGTCAATAACGCAATGAATGTTTTTGAACTGTCAAAATGAAAGCCATTACTACTGTTAGTGTGTTACGAAATTACCCCGCAGCTACAAGCTAGAACTACAAGTGGGGCTAAGCGGACAATGTAGCAAACTGTAGACTAACATTTCTAAGTTCCTATCAAAGTTTTCCTGGTATGAACAAAGTTCTACCGAATTCCTATTTGTGACCGCAAGACCAGAACCAAATTAAACATGACTGTCTACTTCTGCACTTGATTGACCCGTCAACCGATGCTTATTTATATAGGCAAACTACAAAAGAATTTCACATAAAAACAAGGTGTAATTGAATTAAGTTGAAACCTCCTCATTGCATGTACTCATCATTTGGAACAACTTTTACCAAAGGACTCACACTGAGTCACCAAAAAAAAACAGCTGCTCCATATATTTAGGAATGTTCGCATAACTCGACAAATTGTAGGGAACCGTTAATTTTTTTTCGCGATTTCAGGCTTGCTCCCATAATCTTTCATCTTTCAAGATGTTCATAATTATGAGTAGGTACCAGTGTACCTACAAATAATTATAATACAATAGAAAAACCGTTTGCAGTTCAAATCAAATTATAATTTACGAACAAATTAATGAAATAGTCGCACTAGCGAATCACACACTGTAGGTACACGACACAACTATACAGAACGCGCGACAGTTTCTAAACGCCACCGACCAACCTGTGCTTTTACTCTGGTCGAGCGTTAGCGTTATGTTGTAGACTCTGTCGAGCGCCGCCTGGTGGCGCTGGCGTCCCGATTAGTCAAAGACAAACGATTGATTTAACGTATTTCCGACATATTTATACATAAGCTTTAAAACTGCTGTGGTAAAAAGTGTTCAATTTGTTGATGCTTTCACAGCGCGTACAGCGTGTATGAAAACGTGTGCGAATGCGCCGCGGTTGCGCCGCGGTTGCGCGTGAATTTTATTCAGGCGATGGAATTTTCCAGATGAAAATGTCCTAGATTTAGTGATTTACAAATAGGAATAAAAAAAATTGCCAAACTTAAAACAAGAAATATACTTCGCAACTCTCGCGACTGACATCCATGTACTCGTCCGTATAATAGTGTGCAGACCACAAGTCACGATAACTGAAAACGATTTTCCTGAATAATGTTTATAAGCGTGCTCGGCTTTATTCACGTGCATATTCAGGCATAGCCCGCTAAGAGCTCCAGTCTGGCAGCCCCGAAATATGAGGAAAACTAACATTATTCCCGAAAATCTCTTTCAGTTTTCAAACTTGCTGCACATTAATTATAAATTGATATTTAACCGAGCTTGCAACTTTCGTGATACCGTATCGTAGTAAAATATGAATTTAATATATTTTTGCTAAATTAAATTATGCAGTTTAAATTAAATGTAGATAATATTAAAATTCCAACGATAAACGATAAACGATTTCCATGTCAATACCTCTCAACTTCGAGACTGTAACTAACTCATAGCCGACTGAGCCCTTTTGTTTATAGCTACGGCACATAGTATTGAACTGGGAATTTATTGCACCGAACGTTACATCCAAGGCATTCACCTGAAACACTGATGAAGAGGTGAAGATTTGTCGAACGAGTCTTTTTAGAGTTCCGTACCCAAAGGGTGCCACGGAACCCTACTACTAAAGCTACGCTGTCGGTCCGACCGTCCGTCCATCAGTCTGTCACAGGGCTGTATATTTAAACCGCAATAAGTAGACACTTGAACCGCTATAACAACAAATAATAAGAATAAAATAAAACAAAGTTAAAAATTAAAGGCTCCATACAAGAAGCGTGTTGTTTTTTAATATATTATGTGTTAAATATTGTACAGTGGTACGGAACCCTTCGTGTGCGATTCCGATCACATTTATTTATTTATTCCGTTCTCATTATTGATATTTATAAGTGGAGTACCCACTTAACGGCTTTTTTATATTGCTCGTCAGTGTAGTACACACTGACGAGCAATATAAAAAAGCTCTAAGTTATCATGAAATATTTCCGAAACCACGCAAAACAGCTTCTTAAAGTGAAAAGCATCATTCAAATGTATTTAATAATCGCATTAAAATACACCAAACTGAATAGAAAAAAATGAGGAAACAAAATAGGGCCATTTACACAAAAAATAATGAACTCTTAAAGTGAGTTTACGAAATTGAAACAACCTTTTTTAATCATTCAATATTTGGTATGCCACCGCGTGCTCTCAATACGGCTTCTACACGATTTGGCATGCTAAATACCAGATCCCTCAGCGCTGAGGAATATTCTCCCATTCTTCAATAAGTGCATTTTTCATGGCACGACGTGTGGCGACATGCCACGAGGTGAATTTCGGCTTCTAACACGTCTGCCAACCTCGTCCCAGGCATGTTCGATAGGGTTTAGGTCAGGGCTTGTCACTGGCCACTACATTAGATGGATTCCCACGTCTTGAAAGTACTCGTTTACCACACGAGCTGTGTGGGGCCCGGGCATTATCATGCATAAACAATGCATTGTCGCTCATATTGACCAAATACGGACCTTGATGTTCATTGAGAATCTCGTTTACGTATCTCACAGTGGTCAGATTGCCATTTTCTATCGGCACTAGCGCCGTGCGACCATCTGATGAAATACCGGCCCACACGTGTACAAAACCTCCGCCGTATGGGACTTTTTCTTCGAAGCACGCTTGTTGTACACTCGACGCTCAGAAGTTGTTGCTGGATCGCAACTCCCGTCTGATGTCGTTTTCTTAACATCGTTGACACAATGAATCAATCTTCTCGAGCTGTTGTGTACCTTCACTCGCTATTGTTTGGTATTTTTAGGTTAAGTCCAGTCTCCTATTATATCTCTCAAATTTGTTCCATCTAAGAAGTCTCTTATGAAATATTCTGAAAAATTCTTAGGTGGAACAAATTTCCAATGTTTGACGATTGGTATGAAATTGATGATTATTATTAAGTAAATATATCATTCCTACAGTCGCGAATTGCATTTTGATCAACATTCGAGGTAAAACAGAGCTGTAATTTGCAAAAAAACAAAAAAAAAATGGAATCTGGCGGGCTGTAGCTAAGGATCCCCCTTAATAAGGTTTTAATGTGCAATATAATACTGTTTTCAAGATTTGTTTTACTTCGTAAAACTAACTTGTGTGATTTAGGAGATATTTAGGTTTCTTTAGGCACTTTGCAAGTGGTTTTTTTATATAGCTCGTCAGTTTATTTTAAAATGTGTTTGAATTAATATTTCCTTTCTATTTTCCGTTTTACTTCTTACCTCTTTCGTTTTACTTCTTTTTCCTTTTACTTCACTTCATTATTTGAAATGTTATTTTAAAATGTTGAAAAAAGCGTTGAAAAAATGTTGGAATGTTGAATGTTGTTGTTGTTTTGAAATGTTTTTGTGTTGAATTAAAATATACTTTATTAAACATTTAGGTACTCCGTAATACTCAGTCAAACATTATTCAAAAGAGCACGCGTACCTCGAATAAAATTAGTACAGAACAATATACACGCACGTCATTACTATGAATACAACACAAAATATAATTGACAGTCCTTTGTGTTAAATAATATGAACGAAAAACATCACGAACCGGCGGCGGCGGATTAACCTAAACAAATCACAAAAAAAATAAAAACAACAGCCGTTCTTGGCAGAAAGGTTACGATAATTAATTAGCAGTGACACAAAGAAATGTATTCAGTATTTTTGATCGTTGCGCTAAAAGCTAAAAAGGGGAGAATTTATTCCAGAGGAAAATAATTACCGCTCGCAAACAAAGAGATTAACTTATTCTCTGTTGCCGGCAACTGAAATACGAACGTTATTCCACAAAGGCAACATGAATCAGATTCTCTTTTATTAGGTCTGTGTTGTTCTCCCCATCAATTTGTGTCCTTACTCTCATTAAGATTAATACTTTATTCATAAACCTCTACGCCAGCCGGCAATGTATTCGCTTGTCGATTCATTTCTTTGTGTTTTGCATTATTTGGTAGATGACAATAAAACGTGGAAATATCGTATTATTTTACATAAATATTAAATACAAAACCTTTTTACGTGTAATTTTAAGCATCCGTCCAATTTACTTAGTTACGTTTTGGCATGCACTTTGACCTTTTAATATTTATAAATAGTGTACATATATCGAAGGCCCAATTTAATCACATGTTTCGGTGTTTTCAGTCTATGTTGCACAAAAATATAGGGTTTCTGTTTAGATCTAAAACTCGAGGTGTAATGGTGAGGTCTGACAGACCCATGCGAACACCAATCAGCGTCAGGCCGGCCACTACTAACTATAGGGCTTTCCACTAATAATCCGCGTCAGCGATTAGTTGCTAAGGGTAATCCTCAATCAACACGTAGGCAGACGGATCAGTGCTGGCGACATGAGGTTTAGCACAAAGCTCGCTGCACTGAATGCTAGCTAATTATTCTAACTATTCCGAAAATCTAGTTAACCTAGTTAGAACAATAATAGGTTCACAAGTGGTACATTCAAAGTTGAGTACACACGATATGATTTTACTCATACCTACCATCTCGTGTCTTTAGAACACAAACAAACAACAAAGTATCTCCTACTGTACATTCTCTCGTGGTACTTATTCTGCCCAACGAAAAAAAAAAAGTTAGTAAGGAAAAATAATACTATCTTTTGTATTCAGCGAACATTTTGCTGTACAGTTGTACATCATGGAAACGTGATTAACAGAAAGAAAGATGGATTTTTTCGATATTAAAACGTATCGAACGAATTTCGTATGACGTGCTTCATATTTCTTTTACATAAAAGCCATTGAACCAGACGACTTGGATCTTCGGATCCTAATAATATATTTTTAATCTCTTTGATCTCGACGGGATCCTAGTCCGTTACGGCTTCTTTCATACGTATGGATACGGTTCTGCATTTCGTGCTCATCTTGTTTGGTTATAAGACTGATTATTCATTTGATTTGAGAATACTTGACCTCATTTCTGTTACAGATAGCTAGTACATTATTCTCGGACAAATTTATCCTGATTATGGGTCAGGTGGATAATAAATAATAACTTTTAATCGAATGCTACTTCGCATCGCCTATAAGTACATAGTAGGTATTTGTGTGATTGTTTTCAGCGTACCTACTTTAGATACTTTCGAGCATTGATTTCTGTATCCCTTTATTAAATTCATTAAAAATGGATATTCTCTGGTGTGGTGTAAAATAAGTTTCTTTAGAAATAAGCATAACCTTTGTATGTATTTTTCTGTTCCTTTCTTCTTGTCTGTTTATATATGTGTGTACATAAATGGTTAAATAAATAAATAAATACAATCTTACGTTATTAACAATTTTTACAAGTCTCTTGATTTTACACTGTTAAATAAATATCTTAGTCGAGCATGAATTCCTCTTACAAAAAAAATCTCTTACTTTGCGTTTAGCTGATTTTCATGACATGAGTTTATACGTTTAACGTTTTTCTTCATTTCAAAGTAAGTAGGTAGATATACCTACCTATGTTTTCATCTTGAAATATGTTATGTAAATCTTACATTTTAGTTGGTAAGTAAGTACTTTGGGTTCAACCCGCCTGACATCGAGGGATACATTTTTAAAGGGGTGTATTCTGACAGTAATCTCGTCTTCAATGGATTAGATACGCACACGCAGGCTTTGGGTTATATCTCGTTATGACAGTTTAAGCTCACCAGAAGATTTGTAACAGTCAAATAGATAGCTGTGGGATATCAGCTTCTATGTATAGTCGTTTAAGTATTCATTTATACAAGTATTTTTATTCCTAATATTAAGATATTTTTTTCAATTTACTTTTTCACAGGCCCATTGTAACAAAGTTAAAGTAGGAGGTACTTTTCAAAAAAAGGAAAAAGGGAATACTATCAAGAGAGAAATCAGTTTTTCTATTCTGTTCTAAAAGTCCAGCTGCTCCATAGCTACCTACTACAGAATTAGATACCTACATAAGTTTTTCTTTATTAGGAAATTATATTTTTTCGCAGTTACGTACTAGTATGGATCAGAATTAATGAGCAACGAGAAAAAGAAACTCTTTTACTCATTTGTTCTTTTGATGATACTAAATCTTACAAAAAAATCTATTCTCACAAAAATAATGTCCTGTATAACATAAGAAAGCCATGTCACATAGGTGGACATAGTCACCAGTCATCTAAGTAAACAAGCTTACCTAGCGGCGGCCATGCTATTCCTTTTTGTAAGCCTGTCATGAAAACCACGACACGTAAAGTTACAATTTAGAAATTATAAATACGCTTGCCATAAACGTTTGTAAGCAAAGAATGACCTTTATTCTGGCCCCACACAACAAGTAAATTAAACAATTACAAAATAAAGATCTTTTTTGTTCTGCTCCCAAAAAAATTATCAGCCCAATTCTGTGAGCGAGCGGTAAAAGTCTTTTAAGCGCAGCGTAAAAATAATATTTATTTAATATTGCAGAGCAGATGCGTTGCACTGACTGTCTACGTTTGTGGACCTGCATTTAAATTAATGCTGTGTATAATTAAATTACCATTTACTGTAATTGCGAGTATAGTGAGCACGATTACCATACTACAGCGCTATGCCGATAATTTATTAAGTCTATCCATTAAAATTAATATGCAAAGTGAACAATTAACCGATGTGTTAATAGCGTACGGATCTGCTACGTTGAATTCAAACTCCAAGGGAAATGAATTGTTATTTTTTTCAAAATGTGCGGGTAGTTGAAATATTCAATTTGATGGACACTAATGTAAACAAACAAACGGCTCTGACGAGTTGTCATCGTTGACGTCCCCTCCTCATTAGCCTCTATCACTGAAATTACAAAGTAAAATACAAAACGACAATTCTTTGAGGCCATTGAAAAATTTGATCGATACTAAACGGTTTAACTTCACTTGAAATGCTTCAAATAACTGTACAATAATATTACCTTCAAATGAAAAGGTTTTTTAGAGGTTTTGATTACTGGAGATTTTCGAATAGTCCGAATCGCATTGATCGATCCCTTTGTGTCGAGCTCGCCTAGTTCAGTGGAACACAATTAGGTATCACTGTTGAAAAAAGTTAGAGAATAGACAGACGGGTTGAGTGACGATAAATACATACATTCCAACTAAGTACGAACACTTGGAGTATGTTAAATACAGTAGTCACTAGTCACCTCACGTGAGCTGACACCGAACCGAACCCAAGTACAATGCAATCAACAAAAGAATCTGAAGTCTATGCATATTATGATAGAAAATATACGTACATATATTACGCTGTACGATTTAGTAACACTTGAGTTTTAAGTTAAGAGGCTGACAACAGCTAAAGCGCGGTTATTGTCGGACTGTATAGAAAATAAAAAGAAGCGGTGATGACACAACCCTGGTAATATAATGCAAAATATGAAGCAATTATCTATATACAAAAAAACTATTGATTGGACTAAAAAAATAAAACACTGTTACGTTAATATGTTGCTTGTAGAATAACCTGACAAAAAATCCGAATTATTGCATGTTTATTAGTATGGTTTTTAATCGTTAAAAGAAATCTTTAGAGTTATCTTCGTGATGTTTTTCTATCGTATCAAATTAGTTGTGTTATGTTTTCAACATACTATCTAATTATAAGAAGACTATCATATATTTTTCTGATTTTGTTTACTGCAGTGGATCATATACTTTTAAGCATTATACAACTTGGGTTCAGGTCCTGTAGTCCCCTTAAAACTGAAATGTAAAAGAAGAAAAGGCTTAAAAAATATTTCGAGCTACAAAAATAGTTCCAAAAACTACCATTCAATTTATTTTGAAACAATTGGTAATATTTAAATGACTTTCGAATGAAACGGCGGTTCAACGAAAACTTTATCTATAAAAGCAATTATTTTTTCTCAGAAAATGAACTCATGGAAGTGAAAGCTGAAAATCATTGATTACGAAATGAATGCTTTTGTGCACCAACGTTTCCAGTTTGTTCGAAAGGTATTTAATAATATTATACTCATCGCAACTTATGGTCAAAAAACAATTCAATGAAAGACAGACAATACAAAAAATAGAAACGGAACGTGTTTATAATCAGGAAAAACCTTCATGAATAGACTGTAAATACGAAAGCTAATTATCTAGGTCATAATTATGACCAAATTAGCTTTCAGGTTAATCGTTACATTTTCTAGGACCTGCCACACAACATCAATAGGCTACAAAAAACAAGATATTTCCTCGAAATCTAAACGGTTCCCTATCCATATGCATAAAATTTTAAGACCTAATATAACTTAGCATAATTTTGTTTGGCATAATTATATTTTAGCATAATATAATTACGCATAACAGCTTACGCATAACAGCTTACGCATAATTTTTTTAAGCATAATTTCTCTAACCATAATAATGATTAAGCATAATATTCTAAAGCATAAATTTATTAAGCATTTTTTCGCTGTAGGAAGCATGAAGCAAGCAAGCATACAGCATGCAAGCAAGCAGCAAGCATGCAAGCAAGCATGCAAGCAAGCATGCAAGCAAGCATGCAAGCAAGCATGGAAGCAAGCATGCAAGCAAGCATGCAAGCAAGCATGCAGCATGCAGCAGGCAGGGTTTCTATCACGGCTCCGGCGCTGCGGGCCTCCGGCGGCCCCACGCGTGCTAATCGTCGCAGCCGCCTGCTCCTCAGCCCGCGGGCCGCCTCGCCCCTACGCGCCTACGCGATTTTAAATTACACTCTAGGGGTAGGACAAACAAGACTACGTGGAGTCGGTTTTGCAGCAATTCGGTTCTGTCACTAACTTTTGTTGCACAGCATATAAAATTTTTAACCAACAATATTATGCTAATAGTCATTAGGCCTACTAACGTTATGCGAATCAAATTTATGCCAAAACAAATTAGTCTTTAAGATGATTATTCCAACATAAAATGTATGCCTAAAAAAATGATGCCGAAGTATTATTATGCCAAAACAAATTGTGTCAAAATCGTTATGCCGAAGTATATTAGGACAAAGAACATTATGCGAAAAGAAGGGATCCCAATCTAACCACGTCAATGCTTTGTTCGCAGAATGTATAGCAGTGAACATAAAACGTATGGATGTCCCAGCCCTAGTGGAACTAGGCACGAAGTCAGTTATCTTGGACTGCGATTACAGCACAGGCGAGACCCCAGGTCCAGGGCTTGTCATCAAGTGGTTCTTCAACGGGTCCACCGGACTCGTCTACCAGTGGATACCACCGCTGCAACCTCAAGTTATTGGACTTTTAAAAGGAAAAGTCGATATGAGCTTTAAGATTTCGGGTAAGTAAACATTCGTCCATGATCACACATCATCTGTCTAGCCTTTTCATAAATATATTGGGGTCAGCATCCAGTCTAACTAGATGCAGCTGAATACCAGTCTTTTTCATGCAGCCACTGACTATCTGACTTCCACAACCCTGTTACTGGGTAACACGATACCCCTTGGTAAGACTGGTTGTCAGATGTGATGTAGTCTGTAAAGATACATCCATATAATGTGATAAATTCAGGCAATTTCCGATTTCATTATCCTTAATAATCCAGGTGAGTGAAATAGTGGAGTTATTAGGATATGTCATACGTAGATGTAAACAATACGCAGAAAAGTTTTCTGAAACTTTCCTGTTATTCGACATGTCCCAGACTCCCAGTTACAGATTCAGTAGGTATATTATCATATTACGAGTTCAGGGAACTTTGTAATACGTAGGTACCTACTGAAATTAAGACAATTGACGATCTTGTAAGCGCAATAAGAGTACAATCTTATTTAAGTACCGTCAAACGGAGTGAATAGCAACGTGGGGGTGAATCGAAACGAAACTTTAAAAGGAATTTTAACATTAAAATAACGTAGTTTGTTGCCAAAAATAACTGTAATGTGTTTACTGTATTATAATTATTTATTAAGTGGCCTTGTTGGCAACAAATTATATTATTTCAATATTAAAATCCCTTTTAAAGTTTCGTTCCGATTCACCCCGGCGTTTCTATTCACCCCGTTTGACGGAATAGCACTAGCCGGTGTTGTCAACATTTTATTGAGATGCATTGTGATAGGCTCCATGTGTGATAGTGCTTTAGTACATGCGACACGATTTAGACAAACAAGTTCGCTACAATCCTTGCTGGCTGGCTTACCTATATCTTTAATATGACGTAAATATGGTCCCGAATCGAAAGAATAAAACTTTGTAATGTAACTTTATTAAGTATTCTATTATTTGCATTCTTTCAGATGAGCCGTTACAAGCCTACCGAGCCATTAAAATAATAAACCCTGGAACACACTTGAGCGGTAACTACACATGTGTGGTGTCCACCTTTATAGCGGAAGACAGTCAGACGAGATCGATGTTAGTGTACAGTAAGTAATTAACATAGTCAATTACTATTTAATTAATATTCTATTTACATGTCACAATATAATAAATTAAGAAGGTTAGACATAAACAAGGGTTATTGACTTTATTGGATCTCCATTTATAACATATTAGTATGTTTATCATTATATAGAAGAAATAATATTATGTACTGGAATTGAATAACAAAGTTGAATACATTATTTTTTTAAGTAATTAAACTGAAAAAAATGTCACGTGGCTCAAAAACATAGCTAGCTTAAAATAATAAAAGCTTTACATGTTTGTTCACTAGGTAGGTAATGCAGATACATCATATACATAATACCTACCATGTTATCTGCAAATTACATAGGTAATAGGTGCAGTTAGTTATCCACAAAAAAATTGTAAGTAATCTTGTTCTTATGAATACACCTATAGTCGTAAAGTAACTGTATTAGTCTACCTACAGTAATGTGAACTTTAAATCTCTTTAACTAAAAACTAGACGAAATTGAAAAACGTTACTTTGTCGTTCGTGTACATTAACTCAGCTGTCAACGTAGAAATGTCTCGAACGAAAAGATATTTCGCTGAGAAAGAGATATTAAATTGACTTCTCAATGTTTCCACTTCTCACTTATATTTGGTAATAGAAGCATGGATACCTATATTTTTCAGTTAGTGACTAGAAAAAAAAAAACATGGTTAGATATTAAACAATATAGTTACAACCAACAGGTTACGTTTCATTTTTCTACTGAAATTCTCGGAGCGTATTTCAGGTATCTCCTAATATATAAAAAATAACACCAACATTAAAAGAATTTGCTGGATACGCTTTTGTGTTTCCTAAAGTACTATAAACTAAAATATTTTGTGAATAATTGAGTTATTACAACTTTAAACAACCAATCCCAATAGGTTATGATTTCATGAACCTTATCAAAATATGGATTTTAATCACTCATGAATAAATATTGGTTTGTTTAATAGAATGTAAATAATATTCAGCAGCGCTGTTTATACTAGAAGTGTTTATATTATTGTGTGATAGCGATAGGGAATTATAATAAGGTACCTACTAAATTCGATAATATATACATAATCTCGTGAACCGAACGGAGCGCTCGTGGCTGGGAAACTAGGATATAACCCATATCATTATTATAGTGATTAATTTCAAGATGCTTCATTTACTAGACTAAATTATTTGAAAATTCAAACTACTTTAGAAACTATTCGACTCATGTCAAACAGTTGACTTGTTTTACGAACTCATGAAATGTGTATAAACTGTTTAGTGGTTATTTATTTAACGACATAAGTTGTTATCTTAGACGAAGAAACTGTTTGTTTTGAATTTCCACTGAAAATAAGTTGGTATTCCCAGTCTTGATTTGCTCTAATCAGTGTAACCAAGCTCACTAACGGATATACGGATATAGAGACGTTGTGCTTTATGGTACTTATGTAAGGTTCAGATAAAATGTAGTAAACATTTAAAAATTCTATGACACCATACCAAAAGCTAACAAAAAACACTTCAGCTATTGATCAAAATTGATTGTTGAACACAATTTGAATTTGCTATCACCATTGATTAATTTAAAACTACAACACCTGTGCGACACGAGTTCAAAATGAATATGGTTTGCTTGCATCAATTTTAAATCGAATCGGCTGGGTATGGCCTATGGCTATGATAATCTAGTTTGTCGAGACCAGTATGGACGAGTTGCCCTGCAATCGAGTTTGACCGTCAGGTCTCTTCCTTTTGTCGGTGGTTTCATTCACATGAATACCTGGGTGGGGGTAGATGGTCGCATATAACTCACATGGGTTGAACACAGGCGGATATTCTATGATTTCCTCTACTATAAACTCCAACTTTTGATATTAACTTAATTTAGTTACTTTTAAGTACAAGATTTCCTATAAAAAGAATATGGACTAACGTAATGTATTTAGTCAGAAACTAAAAATCCAAAGGCAGGCCAAGTTAATATTTAAGATACTAACTCAGATGACCTCGCTGGAATCCTACAAAAATAATAAGAACTAACGTAATGTAGGTAGAAATAAATTCCCGAAAACGTGCTCCGATTTTATAAACTAAATTGATTTCATTAGATTACTTACTACAGAATAAATTGTTCAGAGTAATTCACAGTTATTTTTACCCCACAGGTCCGGGCAAGAGTTTTCATTTCGATCAAGAGAAAAGATATGTATTTTTAGTAACATTAAAATGTGTGGCGGAATATTTGTATCCAAGACCAGTGGTGACTATATTATCAAAAGGGTGAGTACTGAAGTTGTATTTACGTAGGTTTCTGTGTATTTCGCATGCTTAGTAGGTACCTCGTAGGCCATCAAATGTCCGAGCGTAAGCTAATAGCATTGGTAACAATTAAATCCACTCCGGATAGGCCTGCGCCGGGATTAACGTAGTTGACACAGGTACATATTACAGGTCCATCACACACGAGCTGCATGGATATATATCTACCGTACGTAACGGATGCCTTAATTCCCGGAACTTAATAATAGATCACTGCTTCTGTTTGTGTCATACAAGGCTCTTCAGGGATTCTATCAAGTGAATGCGCAGCATATATTCTTGGAATAATCAAATTGTGCGGAACGGATGATCCGATAATCTGTTCATCAGTCCCATGCCAGAATAGCAACATAACGAATATTAAAAATAAATCTTGTAAAAGGTAATAAAAAAGTTAATTATCAAGACTAATAAAAGAAGGTATAAAGTATTTATTCAGAAAGTGAACTGGGCGGAAAAATATATAAAAATCGTCAGACGGGCAGACGGCAATTTTATGGGTAATTCATGAGTGAGATAAGGTCAAGTGATCTTGTTATACGAATCTTGATATAATATTGATGATCTTGTCGTACGAGGTTTGTACACGTTTATGATCAGAACAGATGCAGGTTACGGAGATCTAATATTTATTATTGGTTAATAATGTGGTACTTATGTTGAAAATTTTACTTTGTCAATATGTTCTCAATTGTCAATATCGATGCTTTGTCGCTTATTTAGGTTTATTTTCCTCCCTGTTGTAGCTATGCCCTCCAGAACTTTTGATATTGCTTTAGATGAACAGTATTTATTATTACTTGTCCTTTATTGGAACAAAATATGATGTAATCACATTTTGTTCCAATTTAAGATGGAACTAGTGAACAAACTCAGCCTCGCTCGGGGGCAATTTCTAAGTGACGTGTTTCACCCGACGTGCTTTAGTTTTTCTTGCTCGATTCCCTCAAGACACAGTAAAATTTTATTGCTATAAACTTTCTGAAAGATTAAACTTTTGAATGGCGAAATGCTGAGATTAAAGCCAGCCTTCAGACAAGTATAGGCAGACGTATTTTTGCAGTAATTCTTTGCCGTAAGGTAGAAATAAGGTTATTGTCCCAGTACAATCTCCAAGACAATACTTCTTCAGACATTTACTTATGTAGTTTGATAACGATGTTCTTAATAAAGTTCATACCCATTACTTCTCTACTACTACTACTACTTCTCTCTACTGACAACTGTGTGCACTGACTGGACTGGTCCACTCAATTTGTGTGTTTTTTCATCAAAATACCATTTCAGACACAAATCTGCATGATCTACACATGATCTGACCAAGATTATGTCTGGACTTTAAAAGTGAAAATGACCTCTGAGTTTGTTTCGGGCTTTCTTCTCAGAGTAGACAGAAAACGCAGGCCTCATCTAGCTTTTAAAATATGATGGACGTGTAAAAGTGTTTATACAAACCTAATTACAGAAATAAAATCATTTATCTACCGTAGCTGCTTTTTTTTTCTACAGAGATAATTCAAAGGTCGGTTGGTAATTTCTATACGACCTAGTAACCCGTTCATGAGCGGGAAGTCCTATAAATCTACTGTAGGGAAATACTCAATACAGTTAGGGCTAGTTAGAGTTACTCTAAGTTGTCCTACAAAATTAAACTTTTTATAGTATGCCACTAGAGGGAGCAGTAACAGACATGAGGATGGACTCCTGGGGCATGTACTCCGTGGAGACGACGGCGCTTGTCCACGACGATGACGTCACCAGCCCTTGGGAGGAGTTCGTCTGTCTCTTGAGCTTACCCTTAGCTAATTATACTAATAACAGAACCACTATTTATTACCCCGGTAAGTGTTATTGAATATCATAATTTTATGACGTTAGGTTTAGTGTAAGAGTGAGAGGAAACCGCGTACCAGCAAGCGTAGTTCAGTTGGTGTGACGTCTTCAGGAAAGATGGAGCAACGAGCTACGCCGAATGTCTTTTTTTGTTTGGGTGGGAAATCTTCAAATGATCTCTCCCGCTCTGGGCGGAGCAGAAGGGCGTGTCAGACTCTTACTGACTTAAACCCACACGTGTTCCTACAGTTGCCTGTGCGCCAGGGCCACGGTAACTCAATTGAACAATCCGTGACCCCGGAAGGCATCGGCCCTATCGGACCCCGTCAATTATGCTGACTTCCCTTTGACGCGCGCGTGGAACACGATGCGCCGTCGATCCGGGCCTGATCCTTACCGGACAGCGAGCTGCCCATTGCTCGCCGTCCGCAAGCCACGCTGAATGGCTGAGCTGGATAAGAATGGCCAGGGATAAATTGCATACGGTTGGAGATGCCTATTTCCAGGAGAGGGATACCTACTATACAGGCTGACGATATTAATACTACAGATACCGTAAAATTTAACGAGGAAGGTAAAGATGTTGGCTATGAAATCCCACGGAATGTTTTTGCTCGTGATTAGTACGTGTAACGGCATCCAATACATAGGGTAGCTTTTCCACAGTTCGGCCTATTAGAGTGGGATTAGATAGGGTTCGATAATCTGGCCATTCAACCTTCTTCCTTCGTGTCTTCCATGTCATATCTAGAAGCGTGTCCGTTATTGGATCAATATAGGCATAACAAGGTTTTTCGAACTTGTTTAAAATCTTGTATTTTTTCCGCGGCAGTGAAGTTTCGCCAGCCAATTAAAGACATTATACGGTTGACCTCGTAATTGCTTTTCCACTTTTGACAATAATTCCCAGTTAAAATGAAACTTTACTGAAGTTGAAATTATCTAACTGTCACATAGACTAAAACACACCTTGTCGTTTGGTTGCGTGCAAGTGGCATTCAACTTTAGGGTGCCAATTACAAGGTCGAATATACTTCATTCGTGATAGGTAGGGCAGGAACAGGGTATCATTTTTAAAACTGAGCAATCACTTACAGGTCTTATGCCAACGCATAGCGCAAGCATAGAAGTGAAGAAGCCGATGGAACACCAAGCTAGCAGTAAGATATTTTATTATTTACTCATACTTTTATTATGTAGGTACTTATTATATAATAGTTTTTGGAGCCATCAGTACATTGGTTGCTGATCATGAAACAAAAGCGAAACTATGACCAGATTAACAAATTAAATGAGGCAATAAAATGAGCACGACTGTGCAGTAAAAATTAACAAAACTGAATTGTGTCCGCAAATGGATTGAAAGTCAAAATCCATGGATTAAACAAATTCCAGCTAAAATAAATTCAATGTTTCCAAACCTCGCACCCGAATTAATGAAATTGTACAAGCCTTCAATAAAACTGAGTTGATATTCAGTAACAATACAATCATTTTAATTAATTAAAAACTACCCGCTTTAATTACTGTTCACAATTTTATTTTCAGATAGTCCGACGCTCGGGAGGTGCACTTTATTATTTACTCTATTAATAAGCACTAACATTACTTTTTAATAAACTAAGGAACGCTGTACATACTGATCTAGGCTAGAATATTTTAAGTCTATGATTTTATGAAAGACGTAGTCTTTTACATTCATTAGCTTCGTTTGCTTCATCTTTATGTTCGTATTTAAGAAGGAAAAAATTTAAAAAAATTGTTAGTTACTACCAAGTAGTTTGTATGTATTAAAAAGTAGTTAGACGTTAATTAATTTTTAATTTATGTATTTAGTTCCATATTAAAAGGTTGTTTTAGGACGTTTACAAAATCTGTGATAATTTAGTTTAATAATTGTCAAAAAGACAAAGGTACTTTTATGAAGCGTTTAATTTCCATTGTTTTACGATGTAGGTTAAATGTTATTGTAATTATTTTAATGTGACAGTATTATTAAAAAATATAAGTTACCGTCTACATAACCGGTACTGACTGTAGCTTTTTGATATTATACAAACTGTAAATAAAACGCTTAATGTACTTTCATGTTTCTCTTTGTTTTATAATAACGACGGCCTTTTAAATAAAAACTGGCATTATATTAATTAAGTGCCCAAACAAAAACCTTTTTATACACATCATCTGACGTATGTACCTACCCTAATAATTTCCTTTCCCTAAAAATCTACATGTACATTTTTTATATTATTTCGTACGAGTAGTTATATTTTAGAAAAGGTAACTCTCTGTACCTATAATATAAAACAGTAAATCAGATTGTGTTTTTTTCGCGCCCGTCACTGGCCGGTAGAAAACACATTTTCTTTTCAAAAAACAAAAGAAAAACTTGGTGTAAACACGTTCTCTTGAGGCAACGTCAACTCAACGGGGGCGGAGCTCTTGTAATGTTTGCAAGTACGTATAAAAAAGTCATAAAAAGGCTTTTTATTTGTTTGTAAGCCATCTTCCATCAGTTACAGTACGTAAATAATCCTTTAAGCTATAATTCCTCATGAGACTCCACAGGGTTACGTTTTCATAAATGGTAAGCTACTTTGATTTTCTTGTTACATCAAAAGACAAGAGTATCTTATCTAAGCCACTTTTATATCCCGACGACGTGGACATTCGATAATAATACGCACATATTTAGATGGATGAATGAATGAATACGGACTTAGTGCAATTAACTAATTTCAATACTGTAGACCTAGAGTTGGGGGATGTGCCTAAAGTTAAATCTGCCAATTTATTCTTATAAATACAATATTCAAGTAACGTATTGTGCCATTTGTTTTAATTTCCATTATACTTTTTAAATATGCCTATCAGAACAGAATGATCAACATAGGTAAGTTGCATAGCTTGCCATTTTTTTTTGTGAAAAAGGTTATTGCAAAGTAAAAATTATTTCTCGTACAATAGAACAAACCGTAGAACGACGAATATAATAGATAATATAATATAATAGTTTGATTGTTTCGTCACAGCACAATGCACAGTCACAGTCATATTATTGCATCGGTATCATCAATCAACAGTCAACACACGATCTGTACAAGTCTATTCCCGGAAACCATCGGCTTCTCGAAATCAAGAATCGCAATCAAGAATACACCATGTTGTTAAAGGATCTTTCGAAATACAGGTTTATATTTCTTTGCCGTTACACTCGTATCATATTGTCCCAGTATGTAGCTTCGAAAACATT
The DNA here is from genome assembly GCA_917490735.1 of Dryobotodes eremita. Lineage (NCBI taxonomy): Eukaryota > Metazoa > Arthropoda > Insecta > Lepidoptera > Noctuidae > Dryobotodes > Dryobotodes eremita. The sequence continues at coordinate 12,063,795 of OU823249.1, forward strand.
GATTACTGTAAAACTTGTAAATTATAAATGACACAGCGATACAGCGACGTGCGCTGTTTTGTATGAGGAGTAAGGCATTTTGGAATTTATTTACAAGTCTTATTATAAAGTACAATGGAGCAAAACATGTTTTCTAAATTCAAAAGGTATTTTCCGGGAGAACACATTTCCATTAAATATTGACAACAAATAATCTAAATTGAAAGGAAAAAAATAAGGATGTTGGACCGTTTAACGAAAGCTCCCAGGCATATAAAGGTAAAGCTCCCCGTCCATGAAACAAAGAAAACTAAATCGAACTGAATAAATAGAACTTAGGCACTGTAATATAATCCTGTTTCGGGTAATGAAATTGTCCCGGGAGAGTTAAAATGTCGTATCCGCCAAATGTATTGATTGAATCCGACAACTCACATCTAAATAGGAGTAATAATGAAATGCAACTAAGAAACTTGTTTTTTTATATCCATATATTTGTTGATTTCAATCTGAGGAAATTGACTATCTAAAGTTGTGAATTTATAGCCCGATGTAAAGATTTTTCATAATAAGATTACACGGAACAAGGATGTATGTCGGCGGAAATTGTTCCAGCAGTTGTTAGATAAATGTTTGTAGATACATACATGTGTTCACATATAGAGTTCAATACACTTGTAGATGTATGTACGTAAGGCGGTTAACTCGGGTTAGAAATATTACAACAGTAGATATAAGAAAAGTGAGCCCGGCTAAGTAGATACTCTCTCGCTGCAGTAATTTGAGAGAATTCCTCGGAGGGCCGCGCGATATGTCTGCCTGAGTGCGTGGCTCCTTTAGCATTACCATAACTGTGCCATTGCTGTTTCCTTTTGGTCAAATCCCAAGGAAGTAGTCTGTACGACGCGGAAACTAAATGAAATGAAGTCTGCAATTTAGTTTCTATGACCGCTCTCATTTGAAATACTTAAGAATATTCAAATTTTTGCAAAGCTTTGTATCTTAAATATTGTTAAGGTTTTTTACAGTACTTTTGCACATCTAAAAAGTTTATTATGTAATCAGATTTATGAATTTGGGCAAGTGTAGTTAGTAAGATTTCTAAAACAAATTGCTCGTTCAGTGACGATTGTCCTCAGCGGGCAGCTTTCCTTTATTACCTTAAAGTATAACTCAGTTCTGTAGTTCGTAAAGCGCAAACAGCACTTCTAGTAATATCTGACTCCGCGGTAGTAAGTGCTAAGTTGCCTCTGTATCTCTGGCGATAAGTTCCTAATTGCACTTCACTGCGCGGAAATGGGGTAAAGCGGGCAACGTCGGGTGAACACGTACCACGCGTACGTGTTCTGAAATGTACTACGCTTTAATGCGTATGACACGCGGCTTGATGTTATGTCGAACACTTCGATTTTATGTATTTCAATTCGATATGGAGGCCTATCACGACTCCGGACGAATGAAAGAAAAAACTTTTAAGGTGATGTCGGTGACGCGTGGATTACGCGTGCCACCTTATCTGCGACGGAACATGTTAAGTTGTCGTTACCCGACGTATGAACCTCGCCGGCATGCAGACTAGCTTATTACTCCTATTTGTATTTATCTTTCGAGGAACGTGTGCGTTAACTCTGAATATGTCTTTTATATTAGTGCGCTGGGAACTGGAGCACAACAATTAGTAGACTGACAAAACTACTATATAGTTCAAATACTGCAAATGACGAAGACAAACATTTTGTTAGTGCCTTGATGAGTAAATAAAAACCCGCAAACGAAAACAAAGTTTATTTGTGGCTTATCAAGTTTCAAACACTGTGGCAATCTTTTGTTCTTCCGTATCCGTGTGTAAATAGTAGAATTAACTTTTAAACTAGTGGAGTGATCTTTTCGAGGGAACACTGATTGATTTAAGGAAGTCGAAGGAGTTTACAACTCTTATCTTATTCGTAGTTCATACACTACTGGCTTCCATATAATCTAATGCTATGTTAGTACGGGAAGTGAAATACAAATTATTTGCTTATAATAAACTTGTACTAGTGCTGCCTGTGACGCTGTCCGCATTCAAATAGCATTTTTAAGGAAATACAAAAATAAAGGGATAATAAAGTTATGTGCGATACATGTAGATAACATCCGATATGATTATATTATACGGCAGTTGTAATAAATAAATGTCGTAAATATCCCGATTCGAGCTTTTAGTTTATAAACAACACAAGCATTTTTATTTACGTACATTTAAATGCGAATAAGTTCGTTTACGATTTGTAAAGTACAACTTTTATATAAGTAAAATACGGTGGTTTCTTTCGTAATTATTCATATGGAGTCACAATACACCTGAATTAATTAAATTTACACACGCCACTGAACTAACTACTAACTAGGTTTAAAAGGCTTCTTATTAAATCAAAGCTTGCGCTTGAGAAGTGAAAGAAACATTTTTAATTAATATTACGTACTGAATCTGCACCTTGTGACATCGTAATACTAATTAATTTCGTTAAATGCAAGTTTTAATTAAACTTATTACTTTAGTTAGTAGTAAATATAATATTTTTAAAACATCACAGTCTTTGTTAATTAGGCTTTAATTAATTTTTCACACTACCTGCTCGATAATGTCAAAATATATGTCATTTAAACCTAACCTAAAGTAAGTCATTAAAGTCCTGAGGTCTAGCCGGGCATCAATATTGTGCTGTCTGTATTTCATTAGGACCCGCTGGTAATTATTGTGATTTGAATTTAGAACATTGGAACCTCAAGTAAAAATCGCATACAAACATTTTCTGTAGTACATACTAATCTCATGCATTTACCATTGAGACTTTCACAAAAAAAAAAAAATTGTTCGGAAATCGAATTGGCCACCGAGAGCAGAACACAAATAAAAAAAAATTAACACAAATAAAAAAACGGCGCGAATATTACATATCGCTTTTTTTTTTTTCTTGTGGCTTCGCACGGTTTGTGCATTCAGCCAATGTCACGTTACAAATCGCTTTGCTGATAAACAACAAATTAAACTACAAATTATCACAAAAATGTCGAGTGACGACAGTAGTTTGACTCCGGAGTACATTAAATTCGAAGCCATTGGCATTGCCAACCATCTACTCCCAGGAAAGTCCAAAGAGTCGTACATGAAAGCCTACGACGATTTTTACAAATGGAAAACTATAAAAGCCGCTAAGTCTGTATCTGAATCAGTGCTTTTAGTTAGTCTAATTTCCAGCATTTATCATGTACAAAGAAGCCTATGGTGCATCTATTCGATTTTCAGGTCAACAATAAGCATTAAACATAATATTCAAATTAATACATACACCAAATTACTGGCATTTTTAAAAAGAAAATTGGAAGTACATCGTGCTAAGAAAACAAAAGTTTTCACAGGTCTAAATATGGACACGTTTCTAAATGAAGCCCCTGACAACAGCTTTCTTGCCACAAAAGTAAGTACCTACCCAATGATTGAAATTTTAGTAACTACTTACTTACTTATACTTACTAGCGACCTGCTCATGCATCAATCGCTGGTGTGCGATCTACTGAAGCGTTGCGTAAATTTTCGACAAGTCAAGATGTCGTGATTTCTGTGCTCTATCCAAGTTAAATATTATTGTAAACCTTCGTTAGGTTTATGTGTCTAATATTACAATTATATGTGTCAATCAAATCTAAAAAAGTGTATAACTTGTAATACATATAGGCCCGAAGAATCTACGAAAATCGACAAATTACCTCATTCACGCCTGTTTTATCAAAATAATTTTCTTTTTCTAGTAGCAGGCATTTTTGTTTTATTTTTTTATTGATTGAGGTCGGCAGAACTCTTTCGGAAAACTATTAGGAACTATAGAAGTCTCCACTGTGCGCCAAAATCAGTTTCAAAATTTTAATTTTGGATAAATTGATCTGCTAACGGAAGTTAGCAGATCATATTTTCATTCGACCTTTTTTCAGGCAAAATAACCAGAACAATTTTTTTCTAGAACTCTGCCCCATGCGAATAGAACTCACATATTTCTTATGCTCTACTAGGAAATGATCTACCAAGTTCACCCACATGACATCACCTGAAATCGGATATTCGGATGCATATTATCTAAAGTTGAGATGATGACTAATATGGAATGCGCTTTTGTATGGCAAAAATCCCGCTAACGTCAGATTTCAGTGACCAAACCAAACCAAATCATAGCGATCGAAAAGTGGTGATTAAAGTTGTTGTAGCCTAGGTAATATTTACGCCCAATCAAGATATAGTACTTAATTTAATCAAAATAATTATTTTAATTCGTTTTTTTTTTGTTTTAACTAACACCCACCACCCCTCCTCTTACACCCTACATACACATACTTGCATCAGGGGTTAAACATTAATTTTAAATAAATATACGTCTGATTATTTTACAAAAAATATGTTTTAAGAAGCCGCTTCCATACTTTCATAGCTAAAAATGTACTTTAGGTAAATATGCATCCGAATATCCGATCTCTGGACATAGCCCTCCCCATTTCATAAAGGCTCGTACACACTGGCGCGAAGCGATGCCCGACACATAGGCACCACGCGTCGCGCGGCGAGCGACGCCTTTGTGTAGCGCTATCGCGTCGCGCCTGTCTGTGGGAGCCTTAAGAGCGGGTAGTAACCAAAATTGCCTATCTTCAATTTAATTTTTCATGAAATACATAAGACTTAGGTATAAAATAAAAATAATATGAGTAAGTACATGATATTTTGAAAGTTTTTGTGGAACAGAAACACAATACTTTAAAATTTTCTCGATAAAATAACATCACGAAGTTACCCCTAATTTTCACGTTTTTTCAATTTGTACTTAGTATGCTAATGACTAATAGGATATTTTTTTAATGATTATCTGTATCAAGATAAGGCGAAAAAAATTGTGCAGGCATTTTTTGAAATTCCTTTTATTTTTGGTATTATTACGACTACAAGCTTTAAGCACTTACGATGTTTTTAGTTCGTGGAAGAAGTCATCTTCCGTCGCACGTTGCGGGAACTTCAAGCATATTTTTGTTTCACAAATCAGTCGCCGTCGCTCTGTTGAGACGAGAGGACTGCGCTTGAATTTTCTGCTGCTCTGCGATTTAATTTATTTGCGTAAATAATATTTTCGTAATTTATCACATTGTTGGAATGAAACTGTGAAATACAAAACATGAAAAAATCACTAAAACCACTTCCGAAACGATTATTAAAATCGTTAAGAATTGATAAGCTAAACAAATACCACGGCTAAACTATAAAATAAAAATATTATAATAATTCAATGTTGATATTTGAAAACTCAAGATGGCATTCAATTATTTGACAGATTTTTGACTGGTATAGTACAACTAGCGCCATTGTTCTCCACTTCAGTCAATTTTCTTGCGGAGAAAATTTACAACATAGAGTTCGTGCTGGAGATTTTAGATCTTATTACTATTGAATAAAGAACCAAATTCGTTTACTCCCACTTTCGTTGACAAACTGTGTGTAAGGGTAACCTTAGACGACCTATTTCGAGCGACTTTTGACCAAAACCCCGGAATCAAGTTGAAACTCAAAATTTTACATATGGGTAGGTTATTGGTATAATAATATTATTGGAGTTTACAAAATAAATAAATCGGAAAACTAAAATAGGGTTTATTGCGGACACAAGTACGAAACGGTGTGCACGGGACATGACAGTTTTCATACGGATAGTGTTCTCGTGGCTAGATCCCTTCTTATGGTGGGGATGAGTAAAGATTGTGACGGATCACAATGTTTGGGACTGTCGGCTTGCTTTTCAAAGCTAAAGTTTCAACAGTTACAAAAGAGGAACCTAATAAACTTTCGACTTTCTTTGGCACCCATATAAATAGATGCCAATTATTTTGTCGGTAAAGCCGACTAATGTACCTACCCTAGTTATTTGTTCCGAAATTTTCCTGTTTTTCACAAAGGTTTTCGGCGAGGACTTATTTCTACTCGCGCTCCGCGCAGTATAGGTTTTCATGACACATGCCATTTGACTTTGCACAATACAGTGCAAAATCCACCACACCAATATAATTTTTTACTTGGTAGCACTGTTGCTAATTGAATTTGCACGATCCTGCAATGCAATATCCACAATATACCATTATATTTTTTTACTTGGTTAACACTGGTTTTCACGAAGACGTCGTGACGTCCAACTTGTACAAGGCCCTAAATAAAATTTGGTTACATTGGAATTTGAACTTTGTCACGCCAGCATTGAGTTTCTAGTTCCAAAACATGATTATGATCTAAGATTATGAATTCAAGCTTAGCGTATAGTATAGGCAAAATAAACAGATGTTTTACCTACTGAAGAATTTCATTGAAAATAAAGGGAGTGGACAATGGTCATACTTCGTTTAAATATTTTAATTAAAAAACCATTCGAGGTACCTATTTGTGCTCTGAGACCTTGCTTCTTGCCAAAAAGTCATGATTCTAGGTCAACGGGATGTATCATATGGATTTTAATTTATTTGCGAATGTTTATTTTCTTATTTTATTGACATTTTTGTTCAATTGATTTCATTTTCTCAAAGTAAAAAAGCGGAAGGTAAGTATGCGATTATAATTATACGCTTTTATATCATCAAAAAAGCAATTTTATCGAAATTGTTTTCACCATCATGTAGGTAGTATCATGAGTATGTAATATTATAGTATTTTGATGGAAGTACTTTGCTTTTTAGAGTTCGGTACCTCAAAAGAAAAAATCGAAGCCCTTATGGGATCACTTTATTATCCATCTATCTGACCGCTTATCTCAGGAATGCGTGAGGGTACCAAGTTGAAATTGAATAGATAAACGGTCCTTTGGAGCTGTAAAATAAACGAGCTTCTAAGACGTTGACTTAGTATCTTGGCATAAATTGCCATTCATTTCGCATATCTTGACACTAGCAAATAAATTAAAACCCATAAGATACATGTCGTTGACCTAGAATCATGAAATTTGACAAGAAGCAAGGTACAGGAATAGGTACAGGAAAGTATCTGAAAATTGTTCAATTGTAGTTATGTTACATAATGTATGGAACAATATTTTTTCAACTACAACGTTAGGTTGGTCTTTCAATTCGGAATCGAAAATTTATAGGCCGTATCTTGAAGTAACATTTAGTCTTTATTTCATTTAAATCAGTCTAATCTCCAATCTAACATCCCACCAGCATCGGTAACAGATTCACGGACATACAATAATATTTAATAATATACCTACTTGTACACATAGGTAAATTGAATAAAACAGTTTCATCTGATTATTTTGCGTATACACACTACACACAAGATTCAAATTCAAATGCCTAAATATACGCCGGGCGAAAAGTTTCTGCTGGCAGGAAGGGATTGTGTTTTGTTTTTGTCGTGTTTGATGAGAGGGGTAGGCAAAGAGGCGCGGGTGAAACTTGATTTTTTTCTGTCTTGCTGCGCCCTCTTAATACATAAAGAATTTAACCACCGCAAAATAACTAAGTATGTATGTTGAACTACAATGTTACTTCTCTCCAATAGTTAACAAATGTGAAATAATTATAATTTTATTATTACTCGTATACTAAACAACTGTAATATTAATGCTTAATCTTGACACGTATTTTTTTTTCTTTTCTCAAATTTCATGATTTATTTTCTCTATTTTTATCGTGTTTACACCTAGTTATTAGTATGGCATACGATGGTCTCCTGTAATTGAAGGAGCACACGTAAAAGAACCTTTTATTATTGTGATTTATATTGTATATGTGTATCCTTTGTTGGAGACCCCAAATAAATAAATAAATAAACAATACACGTTTGAATTCTTCAAAATAAAATCTCTTAGTCGACTCTCAGAAAATATTTACATACGAAGAGAAGAAAAGACCGGTTAAGGTACCAGGGATCGTTAAAATAGGTAGGTACTTATGATTCTTTCAGGGATTTTCTATAGACCTAAATACTTACCTTAGAAAAGCCTAAGCCGTACCTTTTTTCGTTATTTAATGAACGGATAACGATATCTACATATAAGTTTACCGATCGCAGTAGACATGACAACATTCAAAAATCAGAAAATTTACATTTTGTAGGTAGTTACTCCGCTACCGTTACTTAGTCCACTTACCTACTATACCAAAAGAAACGCCCCTAAATACACACATCAAAAGTGTTTAGGGATCAAGCACGTTTTTGCTAGTTACTAAAAAGCAGGCTTTTTAATTATAATTATTATATCTCCTATGGATACTTTTTAATAAATTTCGTCATTTGAAAAGGGAATAGTTTTTGAATTTCGGTCAAAAGATGAAAATCTTCGGTCAAGTTGTAATTCTATATAATCCTGCAACGGGATTGAGGCCAAATCTGTAAAATTTCGGACATACTTCTGAGTGGATCCAATACAAAAGAACGTTATTATGGAGAGAAGACGTCATAGTCACGAACTGAGAAGAAATGATCAGGGCCGTGGGAATGTTGGAAGCTGGTTACGGCAACGCGCTGTAGCAATCGCTCTGGGTACTATGCAGTGTTATAAGTCGACTTTGGACACGTTACCGCATCACTGGCAGCGTGGCAGAGCGACAGACATGGATGACGAGCTCGCATTACCACACGCAGACAAGATCGTTACAAACATATTACTGCTCAACGAAATCGTACAATGACCGCGATGATATTGGTTACGAGGCTTCATCGCTCTTCAGGGATGTTAATAAGCTATCAAACCATAAGAAATCGCTTGCATGAAGTCTATCTCCTTTCCCAAAGGCAGCTACGTGTACCACCTATCGAGCCCCGCAATCGCAGAGCCCGTTTACAATGTGCTCGTGAACACAGATATTGGGCAGAAGAAGAGTGGGGTTTTGGACCCTGGACCCCAAGAACGTTTATAATCATGCCAGGAAGTCCATCCATACAGTGATGGAACAATCATGATATGGGCGGATATTTGGATCACCGTAAGAACCGAACTGATTTGGATTACAGGCAATCTCAATGCACAGATAGACGCTAAAACGATTGTATCAGATGTTGTCATGCCTTTGCGGACCCAATTTCGTGCTTCATTTCTGCTTATGCATGATAATGCACGTCCACACACTTCCCCCAGCTAATATCAACGTACCACTATAGCCTGCTCAATCGCCAGACTTGAACCTTATTGAGCACGCATGGGATATGCTTCAAAGCAGAGCTCTGCCAAATATGGATGCCGTACGCACATCAGAAAATCTTTTTCGGCTGTTACAACGGACGTGGGCAGCCATTCCGCAACGTGATTTGGGTGAACTTATATTGAGTATGCCGAATCGCCGCGAAACGGCGGAAATACAGACTACTAATTGTTTATTTTACGCAATAAAAACCTTTAAAACTTTTATTTTTTTATCACATTTTAATGTCAGGATTAACTGAGGTGAAATATCCAGCATAAGCAAAAATCGCGAAAAGTCTTTATTAATGCAAAAGCAGAAAGTACCTTGTCGATCTACACATACAAAGAAAAAAAAAATACCAACCTAAATCTATAGACATTTTTATTTAATTTCAATAGGGCAATTAAATACATTTTTAATACCTTGATCCCTAGACACTTTTGATGTATGTACTTAGTAGGTGGCCTATTATTATAGGCTTCTGAACTGAAACAAAACAGTGAACGCAAGATTATTCATCTCGAAGACCAAATTATTAAATCCCCACATGACTAATATTTAGCATCCATGGTGAAACAACAAAGCTACCGCTCGTCCCGAGGGTACACGTTAATTTAATTTTCATCAATCAATATGACAAATTATCAATATACACAGACATTTAAATATACACTCATATACGGCAATACCTATTTCATTTCACAAATGGTACTCGGTGATCCGAAAAGTCGGACGTTGCTCGTGACAGCTCAAAATAGGAGTAATATTGAGTTCTTTTGCTAAACAAGGACCCATGTCTGTGTTGAAGGTAGGTATATAACGTAATTTTTCTTTCTGAAAAAATAACAACACTGCTGTAGCGAATGTGTTATTGTAGTTTATTATTTTTAGTCTTCAAACGTTGTTAACCTTTGTTTCTCGACTCATTCATAACAAGTTCTATTGTTTCGTTAGTCTGAAGCATTCTAATTAGCTATTAAGCATTTGTTAGTTGCTCAAAAGCTTAATAGAAACGTCGTCTAGTAAATTAGGTAAAAGGTAAACAAATCTACTTATACATTGAAAAGGAGTATTTCAGGAGTTGATACGTATCTGTGTATCTTTGAATTCTTTCGTTTAAGGTACCGTGAAATTGCATGGTGAGTGAAAATAACAAAAAAACGGAAATAGGAATAATGAGTTCTGTCTGATAGGAGTAGGATTGGATTGGATGCTTTTGTTGGTGATTCCCAAAATGTTTATTATATTTTAGAGTACATTTACCTGCTTACAAAGCAGTAGGTACCGATATTCTAGGATAGCTTTGCTGTTTTTCTTGTTAAGGCTGTCTTAGGTAAGATATAAACTCAAGCTAACTTTTGCTGAGTCGCGTTTGGTAAGGTATGAATAGAATTGTGTGAAGTTTATATGACGCTATTGAAGGCCAGTCTTATTCTTATTTTACTACAATACAACGGTGCGGTTTAAAAGATGCGACAAACATTTAAAGATTATGTATGCTTAGATGATTTGGTCATTTAGAGAGGATGAATAAAAGGCGATTAAAAAAAGGAATCTACAAGGCAGGTGTGAGTGGAAAAGCCGGGAGTGGACGCCCAAGGAGGACCTATAGTGAGGGCCAGATTTAAAGGTCTGGAGGCCTTGGGGCAACAAAGGAGTGGAGGCCCCCCAAAATAAAATAAAAAATCTGTCGAGTTTTCAATAAATAATTGATTGTGAAACCAAGTAGATTCTTTTAGCATTTAACAAACATATACATATAATCGAAAACGAGAATTATCTGAAATCAAAAACATTTTGTGTGGTTTTTTTTTCATATTTAAGAACAATATAATTATGTTTATACAAAGTAGGTAGGTTTACCTTTACTAGGTAAAGGTAAAACAACGAAAAAAGAACTCAAAGGAAAAGTTGTTTACTAGTGTTTACTCGTCGGAATTTGAAAGATTTTTTTTCCCGAAGTCTCTATTGTGGGGGGCCCTCTTTTGTGGAGGCCCGGGGCTGTAGTCCCGGATGCCCTCCCCTAAATCCGGCCCTGCTTATAGTGACCCTATTGGTGATGTTCTTCGGAATTGTCAGGTGCGTAGTATTCGCATACGGCGAGCAAGTATGACCAGCACCCTAATTGCGTAACACACTTTCAATCACAATCATGAGCGCCGGGAGCGGGTTGCAAGAGGGTGCATTTGCATCTCTCTGGGTTCAATATAAAATACACGTGTAAAAACAATCAGAATTAAAAAAATATATCAGAAAACGCCTAATACAATAATAGAGAGCTTAACCTATTCGAAGCGAGATCTAACAATTTTGATTCTGCAATCTCTCAATTCTAAAGATTTTGTGCATCCGAGTTGAAGTGCAAAAATAATCAAGCTCGCTTCGTGGAGCTGAAGATGCGTCCCCCTGCAAATAAACTTGCCAGCGCCCAAGATCACAATCTCAATCATTTTTAAGGATATTGCTAATCCGTAGCTTCATATGTTCGAAAAATTTGTCTGCTCAACAACCTAAATGACGCAATGAATGTTATTGAACTGTCAAAATGAAAGCCATTGCTACTGTTAGTGTGTTATGCAATTAGCCCGCTGGATTTATGAGAGTAAACAAAGCAAAAGGAGTATGTAAGGATCGTAGCAGGTCGCGTTCTGTAGTTTCTGCCTTCCCCCATGGGTCGAAGGAGTGAGGTTAGGTACTGTAGAGGTTATCTGCATGTGTCAACCTTATGTTGACTGGCTGGTAATTATATTATCGATGGTGACTCTCGAACAGTCCAGCAAGTTTGAAATAAGGTTTAGAAGGAAAAGTGATGGTAGTTTGTTTAGAAAGGAGATAGGCCTAGGGCCTGTCAATGTAATTAGGAAAATTCCTTTATAAAATATAATAATTTAGTTAAACATCAAATATAGTTTTCCTTTCTCATACGCCCCCACTTTAATATATTGAGCAAGGTATAACAGTACGTATGTGTAATTTTTAATAGTAGTAAGTCTACTTACTAGTATTAAAACGCTTACCAGAAATGTAGGTATACAGGACAATACACACACAGTACCAGAAGACAAAATAATGCCAGTCTATTATGACTGGCTATATAAGTAGGTTGTTTCAACATGCTGTAGTTATACCTAAGTATTTTCTGTAACACAAACTTGCTTCTGAGAATATTTTCCAAGAAGATACAGGCAGAAAATATTTGAAATTATATTCATAATCCGTACTAACGAAATTATAATTTCAATCGCTGAAGAGGTTATTAAATATTACTACCACTTTTAGTTTCATAACTCAATAATAATGTTCTGAGATTCCTTTCAGATTTTGTGAGGAGGTATGAAATACTTCTGACTCAGATCAGATCCTGTCTAGAATATTAATTAGAATGACTAATATAACTTGTTACTAGCCAGTTTAATGATGATATGACTGATCCTGTTATTGGTCGAAATATTTTCAAAGCTGTTGTTCGTGGCTTTAAAAACTATTCAAAGTTTTTTAATTACCTGCTGTCCAAAGCTTCTAAACAATTGTTTTCATAGGAAGTTTGCTAAAACTATTGCTTAGCTGCTCTAGAAGGTACTAATTAGGTAAAATGGACAAAAAAACCGACCAAGTGCGAGTCGGACCACGCACAATGAAAGGCTCCGTAGTTGGTATAAACTTATCCCAAGAACAAACTTAACATTGTAGTTGAATAACATGTTCTTCCATACATTCCAACTGCAAATTTAAGTTGGTCGACTATTACTCGATAACTTGTAAAGCCTACTTAGCTGCAATAGTCTTCCTTTTAACTTCCTTATATATACTACTGCCATGAATTTTTCCATACGTCCATAAACAACCATTTAGCTGGTAGGGGAGGGGGGACAGTTGACTCTAAACAAAAAATTGCACTTTAAAGCTTAATATTTCGTAATCGGATCCCTGAATCGAAAAATATTTTTGAACGGCCTATCCAACAACACCCTACTATGGTATAGACGAAAAAAAAAACAATAAACGAAAGAAAATTACCACTAATTTGCGCGATTAATATTATGTATACCCATGCCAAATTACAGCTTTCTATTACCAAAGGTGTCTGAGTCAAGCCGCGGACAGACAGCCAGACAGACGGACGGACATGGCAAAACTATAGGTAAGAGTTCCTTGTTGATTCCCAAAAAATGAAATTTTAAACTAGAACAGGCTCTAAAAAATAATATACAATTATTAGTATGTCCAACAGTCACCACAAACAAGGCTTTGTGATAAGTAGGTATTCAATATGATGAATTGATGACTGATGGTTCGTTTAGGTAACATGCTCATTAGGAACGAAAACATTTATCGTTTAGAAATTACAGGGAAGAGCATTAGAGTAAATTATACATAGGTAGTGGCTGTATGGAAATAACCGTTAAAGCTCTAATTTTGTTTTGAATATAATGACTGATTTCGTTATTATATTACACCTAGGTACCTAAAATTAAAAATACTGTAGAGGTGTGAGCTGATGTGCTTTCCAAGAGTTCCTTTCTGTTAGGCAAAGAAAATCTCTAACGATAGACAAATGCACAACAAATCGATTCTGTAGAGTACTGGTAAGTGTTCTGTCAAAAACTAAACAGTTACCAACTACCTTCTATGTAATCCAAAGTGAGAAACTTGTCGTTACACATTGTACATTAGGTATAGGTACGTGTAAGTAATTAGGTAGCAGTTAATAAACTGTAACTTTCAACTGAAATTAACAGCACTAAGGCAGTAGGTAACATAGTAGTAACGCTCAAGTTTCCACCAACGTTGCTCAAACTAGCTGAACTCTACTCATAAAATCTTAATAGAATACCGTCACTAGTTAAGTCCTTAAATATATCCCTATTCTGGCATATTGACCTTAATTCAGCAAAATAAAGGGTCAGGCATTAACTGATTAAACTGATACCCACCCTTCTCAAAGGGTCTTGTCTGAAGACAGCAAAAAGTCAATCCACCGAGGTTTACGCTAAAATATTGATCATAAAACATGTTATGTATGTAACTTTCTAATATATTATACAGATTAATAAAATAAATTTTCGTTTAAATCGGACAATCCTAATTTATTGTTATCGGTAGGCAATATTAATTCCAATTATTTGGTATTCAAACCACGTTGATATTTGCTTTCAGAGGTCGTTAAGAGACAAAGCAGAAAAATATATGTATATTAGATTACTTTGTCTATACAGTTATTGTATCTACAGGTAGGTATGTATTTTATTCCCGACTGAGATTACACCATTAAATCTCCACCTGTGGGTGTCGTAGAAGGTTAGCAAAGTATTAAATCGAAGATATAGGCCGCACTTTTTCTTTTCGTTAGCAAAAAAGAAAAGACGAGAAAGACGTCACGATCACCTAAAAATTGGATATTTTGTTACCTTGCTCTTGTTTCATGTTTATTATTGTATATATTATATGTAGATAAGTATATGTTTTATGTATATATGTATTTGTTGTATATGTAAACGGTACACCACTGACTACCTGCATTATTGTGTCTCCTTCTCCCTTGAATCCATCCAAAGGTTGTCTGTAAAATATCACTTTGAGCTATAAGACCGCCCATTGTGTCACCCTGTGTAAAATGTCTATATTTATATCTGTAATTTTTATGGTGTACATAATAAAGAGTATTCTATTCTATTCTATTGTATCAGTAAAGATAAATAGAGCTCCATGTAAAACCACTACCATCATTCCTATATCTACCGTTGCTGTTTCCTGGTTTGAAAGGTATTTGTACTGGTGTTATATGGCAGCTTTTTCACCGAGATGGCAATGCATTTGCGATGTCTCTGGGCCTGCAGTCGTCAATACTCCTAACCGGCAGTGAGTGACATTTTAATTTAAGTATAATTTATTAGGTATAGCTTGGCCAATGTGCCAGGGGGTGAGCCTAATGCCATCAACCGGGCACACATCCAGACCCCGGGCTGCTACTGAGAAATGTCAGCTGGAAAACCCCAATAATACTTACATAACTGCCGAAATGTGGGTGTACTATGGGTACAACTCTGCCTTACCGTTCGGGAAATACAGGCGCGCTGTTATGTGTGTGTTATTAATTTATTATAACTATGGTGATTATACCGAAGCGATTGTATTAAGACTTTTTCAGTAAGTCGTGAGCGCAGCATATAATAATTATGTGAGGTTGTTAGGTACCCTATATTATAAGCATTCATAATAATTCCGTGCTCATAGACCGTATACAGAAATACGACAATTTATGACGGAATAAAGTAAAAGAAAATATTTGGATTCTGGTAAGCTAGCCAACTGTCACTTAATTGAAACAAATGACTTACGTGACGTCAACCTTTCTAGACGCGATCAATTTTATTGCTAGCCCGGTTTATATAAAATACGATAGATCGGTACCCGAGCCTAGTAACTAATTTCCCAACAGTAGCTCTCTGAGATGAAAATCACCCGATAAGATCTTGATACACCCTCATTTGATTAACGTTGCTAGGATCCTGACTGGATACCAAATCCATTATCTTGTTACGAGGGCTGTGTCTAGAGTAAGTGGGCTGGATTTTAAGCAAAAAATTGAAGCGATTCCTACCACTATAGAATTCTCATCAATAATGGATAAGTACAGGTATTTAAATCGCGCTTTCAGTTCTGAGACGCTACTTATATAATACAAGTGAGAATTCAGGTATAGATTTTATTTTAGGAGATACAATTTTTTGCGAAAAATATTATTCAGTCGAAACATGCGACTTGAGACTCTGTGACATGGCTGCATCCTCCATACAAATTCATTGTTTAGTCCAAATCGTTTATTAACTTATAAAAAAACTCGGTAACAGTACATCAGCGCCATCTCTCTTAGAATTCCGACACCGCTATCAGTGATTGTAATTCTACCTCACCTCCAACTATACGTTTTCGCTTCCGTGAAAACGGCTTACCAGCAGGTAGCTAGTGCCGCCGAGTGATTTTTGTAGCATTCGCTAGGTGGCAGGTAAATATATTTTGCATCATCGGATAGCAAAAGCCGGTTCGAGTGTAGTATTTCAGAAATAAATATTAGAGAAAATCCTGCAATAAATCATATTTAAAATAAGAATTTAAAAAAGCTAATAGGTGTCTAGTAATTAATATCTTTACCTACTGTAAAGTGTGTCTCACAATGTCCACTACACTACCTACCATTACCTACTTCGATTATCAATTTATCATAATATGAGGATACCGTACAAAAAAAAACAGTTTAACAGCAGACCAGACAAGAATTTGTATTGATAGTCAGTCATTGATACAAAATATTTTTTTTATCGTCTAGAACCCGTTCTTAAGACCGCGAGATAAAACAAACACTTTCGCTATGGAGGATTGGCCCAGTTAGTTATATAACAAAAAAAATAAAAAGTGCTTCTACTAGTTTTGCGAGATATCTAGTATTATTATCATTTTGATAGACTTAGTTTATTACTCAGTAAAAAGTATATATTACATATGGTATCGGTTTTATAGTTTAATATAAGGGGCTCCGCTACTACAAAATTTGAACTGGTAACTTTGTGTTTTTTTTTACTAAACTGCAGCACACGACGAATCTGAGCGGCCATTGATTTCTTTCTATTTAACTCTCAGCACCACACGCTATTTCCAGCCTCGTAATTACATTCGTGGGAGAACTGACTCCCCCATACATATACTGACTATTATGACGTTGAAAGAAAAATTCAAATAGGGCTTATTGTACCGTAAAATAAATGAAAGACGTTTTATAAATGTCAGCAAATAGTTATTTTTTTAATGAAAATCAAAACAACGACATTTCTAGCGTCTAATAAAAAAAGTGTTAAAATAAAACAAATTTTCAGTGTCTAGTTCAAAGGCCAAATACTAAATAAACTTAGTAACTAAAAACAAACTTAGAATTTTCCTCGTAATAGTCTTATAATACTAAAAACTCTCTCTCTCTCTGTCTGACTGAGATGATTGTTTTTATTATTGATTATAATCAAAAATAAAAACAATCATAAAATTCTATAATTGTCATAAAACATGCAAAATCACAGGGGTAACGTACTTATCAAATAATAATCACTTTTTATTAGAAACATTATTGATCGCGATGGCGGTGTTTTTGCCCATTTATATCAATTTTTTTTTTTTTTCATAAAAATCGTTATTGCCCTTTTCTTCTACGATCTCTATTTTTTCATCTTACAAATCACTTTCAAGCTCCGCCTAACTTTCTGTATTGTGTTCGCTCCTCTGATTTCGCGTCACTCAAGTCTGATAATGATTCCAATAAAACCTCTTAATATTCACTATCATCCAACTTTTGACCATAATAATATATCAGAACTTTAAGCTCATCATTCTTATTACTGTATGTAGTGCACCACAAATCTCAAAACACACAAATAAATAAAAAGTTATTACTAACGTAAAGTAACTACACACATGGGGGACCTATATCCCGGAAGAGCCCGTACCTGCTGAATATATGCTGTAGCTCAATGCACTTTGTCACTCGTTGCCACTCTTTGGCGGCCCTGAGATTACACGGAATCGCGACCGCTTGACTGACAAAATAATAAAAATATTCCTCTGCGATCGGTGTTAAGGGTGTTAACTTTGGATGATTGTGACGCTGATACCTGAAATGTAAAGGTGTATAAACCAGCTAGTCAGTAGGTATGTAGGTAGCGGAAACCCGTTTCCCAGGCCGTTTAAGCACCAGACATACCTTAGAATAGAATAGAATACTCTTTATTATGTACACTATAAAAATTACAGATATAAATCTAGAAATTTTACATAGGGTGACACAATGCGCGGTCTTATCGCTAAAAGCGATATTTTACAGACAACCTTTGGATGGATTAAAGGGAGAAGGAGAGACAATAATGCAGGTAGTCAACGGTTTACCATTTGCATATACAATAAATATATACATACATAAAACATATACTTATCTATATATAATATATACCAGGGGTGGCCAACAGGTCGATCGCGATCGACCGGTCGATCGCGACTGTTAGTCCAGTCGATCATGGCAAGGCAAAAAATATAAATACGTAGACCAGACTGCCCAACGTAATCACCTACTGCTGGACGCATCATCTTGTATAATTTCTAGAAGCATGTAATAGGTAGATCGCACAGGGTCTCGTTAGTGAACAAGAGATCTTGGGTCCAATCAAGTTTGCCACCCCTGATATATACAATAATAAACATGAAACAAGAGCAAAGAAACTAAATGTAATGATGATGTTTAAGGAGACAGGAAGTGTTTTTTAACCAGAATTTTAAAAGTGGACAAAGATTGAGCACGCCTTATCGACACGGGCAAGGCATTCCATAACCGTACTAACTGTAAAAGACTTATCATAAAAACTGGTGGAATGCATCGGCATATTCTCTAGTCCTAAGTTTTCCGATGACCTCAGATATCTATTATGTGTGTCATGAAGGAACTTGAAACATTCTTTAAGATAAGATGGGATTGTAGGATTGAACAGAATACTGTAGAGCTGAAATAAGATATGAGAATTCTGGCGAAGACGTATGGGAAGCCACTTGAGCTTTGTACAAAATTTAGAAATGTGATCATATTTAAATATAAATCTTATACAAAAGTTTTGAAGTCGCTCAAGTTAATCTAGTTGTGCCTCAGTGAGATCGAGATAACTGGCATCAGCGGAGTCAAGGATGGGAAGTCAAAGGGATTGAGCACGCGCAGTGGCAGTTGGAAGAAAGTGCTGCAATCGTCTCAGGGACTTACCAAATGCAAAAATTTTGCGACTTACGTCCTGTAACTGAGGACCCCAAGAAAAATGTTTGTCGATCCAAACTCCAAGGTTTTTTATCTTTTCGCTGACTGGAATAGCGGTTCCGTTAAATTGAACTTGGGGAAGCTACGACCAGTTTATCTTGGGAGTCGTCCTTGAGCTGCCAACAACAATGACCTGAGTCTTCGATGGATTAACCTATGTAACCCATGTGCCTCACTCCACTCGAAAATTGAACCCAAATCCTTGTTTACGATATTTATTGCATCAGCCAAATCCGAAAGGGCAGCTTGTTTATATATTTGGAAATCATCTGATAAAGGTGAAGAAAGAAGTTTTTTGGAAATAGAATTTATAAATATTGCGAAGAGTAAAGGAGATAAAACGCCACCCTGAGGTACACCGGTAGAAGTATAACACCAAGAAGAGCAAGATTCTTCCATGCATATACGCTGCTGGCGGCCATACAGGTAACTACGACACCAGTCAATCGCTGTTGGAGATATCTTAAGCGAGCGAAACATGCCAAGCAGGAAATCGAAATCGATAGTATTAAACGCGTTACTAAAATCCAGGAAGCAAATGACCGTCAGATTTCTTGTTTCCATGCCTAACCGTATGTCATCAGTGACGTTAACTAAGGCTGTAGCGGTGCTGTGACCAGGACGAAAACCGGTTTGGGAAGGATTCAGCTGACTATTCTTACAAAGAAAAGCACTAAGCTGATTGTGGACAAGGCGTTCAAGGACTCTGGAGAGGAAAGGCAAGATGGAGATAGGACAGTATTCTGAAAAAGAAGTGGGATTAGATTTTTTGGGTCAAGGAGTGATTTTTGCCTCATTCCACATCAATTGAAAAACACCATAGGATATAGAGTAGTTTAGGAGATAGCATAGGATAGGAAGGATTTCGTCGAGGACTGGGAGTATCATTTTCCGACTTATACAATCACGACCAACTGCGTTAGATGTTATTGAAACTACGCTCTTCCTAACGTCACAATCAGAGAATTGACTAAAAATAAATGGGGGATGGTCCGGAGTTGGAAGGTTTGAAAGATAGTTTATTATAGCTGCCTTTATGATCCTATTACAGTGGGACGCAGATGAGAAGTGTTGATTCAGTAGATCAATATCTAAGTGTTTAGGAATCGATTCCTGGAGCGATTTTCCAAATCCCAAAATTATCTGACTTGCACCTTGTTCTGTCTCATTTCATATTTGTTTTTATTAAATTAATATTTGGTAGGTTAAAATTGAGACAGCTAGTCCAGTCAGTAACAAAAGTCAATTAACACTGCAACTTTTGCGCATCATCTATTCTAAAGTGACACAAAACTAGTCGATACATTGTATTTCAGCATTTTATATAATAGCTAAGAGTTAACATTCGCGACGATGTCACCAATAGTTTATAGTTTGCACAGAATATGTAATAACTTTGAATCTTGTAATTATCGAATGTAATTAGCTTCCAAATAGCATCTAAGTATTGTGAATCTCAGTAAAGTAGGCCATATAGTTAAAAACATACAGTTTTTTGGTACGTCCAGGTGCCCTAGACCAAGACCTAGCCCTGGACGTAACTTTCTTAATCATAATCCATAGGAAAAAGCCTGCTTAACTGGGATAACAGATTGTGTAAATAATTGTGTAAAATTGGTTTAACCGACTCTCGTTCAGAGGCGCTTCACGCCCTGTAATGTTTGTAATACTTAAATTTTGTAGGTCGATAGATCGGCCTTGAACGCTATAAAACTAAATTGTAATTACTTTTGAATTTTTACTGCAAAATAGCTCGTAAGACAGTTTTCTGTAAAACATGTTAGTTTTTAGCCATTCAAAGTCTCATATCCCAGTTGTTTATTTAAATATTGTACCCAATTATTATATTTTTAATAGACAGGCAGTATTATAAACTATCTAAAAATACTTTAAAATCACCCAAAAATTGCATATTTCGATGTATTTTGATATAAATTGTACTGTAAACATAATGAAAATAAACGATAATAAAACTTTAAAATAAGGAAGCAAAAATGGGTCCTCGTTACGGTAAAGGTTGGCCGTACTTTAGTAAACGTGGAATTTTCAATATTACGAATATTCGTCATGAACATTCGGTAATCGGGATCCCTTCTTTTCGCATAATGTTCTTTGTCCTAATATACTTCGGCATAACGATTTTGGCACAATTTGTTTTGGCATAATAATACGTCGGCATAATTTTTTTAGGCATACATTTTATGTTGGCATAATCATGTTAAAGACTAATTTGTTTTGGCATAAATTTGATTCGCATAACGTTAGTAGGCCTAAGGACTATTAGCATAATATTGTTAGTTAAAATTTAATATGCTGTGCAACAAAAGTTAGTGACAGAACCGAATTGCTGCAAAACCGACTACACGTAGTCTTGTTTGTCCTACCCCTAGAGTGTAATTTAAAATCGCGTAGGCGCGTAGGGGCGAGGCGGCCCACGGGCTGAGGAGCAGGCGGCTGCGAGCGAGCCGCCGCGGCTGAGGCTGGCCGGCGAAGCCGGCCAACATGCCGAAGCTGCGGTGGTGAGCGAAAGCCGTCTGTGACGATTAGCACGTGTGGGGCCGCCGGAGGCCCGCAGCGCCGGAGCCGTGACAGAAACCCTGCCTGCTGCATGCTGCATGCTTGCTTGCATGCTACATGCTTGCTTGTTTGCTGCATGCTTGCTTGCATGCTTGCTTGCATGCTGTATGCTTGCTTGTATGCTGTATGATTGCTTGCTTCATGCTTCCTACAGCGAAAAAAAAACCCACAAAATTGTTCATAAAAAAGTTATGCTTTAGAACTTTATGCTTAATAAATTTATGTTTTAGAATATTATGCTTAATCATTATTATGGTTAGAGAAATTATGCTTAAAAAAATTATGAGTAAGCTGTTATGCGTAATTATAGTATGCGAAAATATAATTATGCCAAACAAAATTATGCTAAGTTATATTAGGTCTTAACATTTTATGCAAATGGATAGGGAACCTCGGTAATCACCAGCAAGTCAAAATAAGGCTTAAATAGTATCTAGTAAACAACTAGAAATCCTAAACAGACCCGTAAGTGCTTCCTTAATAACTCCTTGTACTTGTAAAAATTTAGAAAATCCAAAAGTGCACGCCTCATAATCTCATTCAAATCTATAAAAAATATCAAAAAATTTAGAGAATAGAGATTTCATTGATTAAAAGAGAGGATGAGATGGGGATCCCTTCTTTTCGCATAATGTTCTTTGTCCTAGTATACTTCGGCATAACGATTTTGGCACAATTTGTTTTGGCATAATAATACTTCGGCATAATTTTTTTAGGCATACATTTTATGTTGGCATAATCATCTTAAAGACTAATTTGTTTTGGCATAAATTTGATTCGCATAACGTTAGTAGGCCTAATGACTATTAGCATAATATTGTTGGTTAAAAATTTAATATGCTGTGCAACAAAAGTTAGTCACAGAACCGAATTGCTGCAAAACCGACTCCACGTAGTCTTGTTTGTCCTACCCCTAGAGTGTAATTTAAAATCGCGTAGGCGCGTAGGGGCGAGGCGGCCTGCGGGCTGAAGAGCTGGCGGCTGCGAGCGAGCCGCCGCGGCTGAGGCTGGCCGGCGAAGCCGGCCAACAAGCCGAAGCTGCGGTGGTGAGCGAAAGCCGTCCGCGACGATTAGCACGCGTGGGGCCGCCGGAGGCCCGCAGCGCCGGAGCCGTGACAGAAACCCTGCCTGCTGCATGCTGCATGCTTGCTTGCATGCTGCATGCTTGCTTGTTTGCTGCATGCTTGCTTGCATGCTTGCTTGCATGCTGTATGCTTGCTTGCATGCTGTATGCTTGCTTGCTTCATGCTTCCTACAGCGAAAAAAGAAACCCACAAAATTGTTCATAAAAAAGTTATGCTTTAGAACTTTATGCTTAATAAATTTATGCTTTAGAATATTATGCTTAATCATTATTATGGTTAGAGAAATTATGCTTAAAAAAATTATGCGTAAGGTGTTATGCGTAATTATATTATGCGAAAATATAATTATGCCAAACAAAATTATGCTAAGTTATATTAGGTCTTAAAATTTTATGCAAATGGATAGGGAACCGATGAGATGTACTCAGCAAAATTTTTCTGAATTTATATCTCTGCGGGTGCACTTATGAAAAAGTTGAAAAGTAACATTAAAAAAGTAGTTAATAATTATAATTTATCATTTATTTTCTCTCCACAAAGCTGACTTAAAATTAATGTGATCAAAAAATGTCTCAGCTGTATTCCACCTTTGTGAGAGACTGGTGCCTGATATAGGTTTTTGGAAAAAACCTGTGTTACAGGTCACCAGAAAGATTTAGTTAAAAGGAACTTAAAAATTATTTCTATATATGCTAGGCGCACGTGCGTGGTGTCAATAGACGCGTCTCCGCGCAGGCTAGCGACCTATAGAGTGACCGAAATTTACGCCGAACAAAAATTTTGAATATTGGTCAAAAAACGTGTTTTTCGACAGAAAAATGTGTAGAAACCTCCTTTTTTTTAAGTTTTTCGGGCGTTATCATGACCACGCCAGGATCCATACTTACAGACACACGGACGTCCACAGAATACATTTTTAAACGGTTTTTTCATTATGTTAAATAGCAAAATGTCTTTTGAAAATAACATGAGTGTTGAAACTAATGTTTTTTCTTCTACAAGTGCGATATGAAGTAAATAGAGAAATTTTTAGCTCAAGGAATTACTTGTTCTGTGTAAGGCGAGAGTAGAGCTCTACCTCACGCGCTTCGCTTATGAGGCGTGCAATTATCCTATGTTGTATTATTTCGTCAAAACGCCCGTGTCCACGTAGACTTCAGGATATAGTTATACTCTAAAAATACCTGCAACCTGTCGGTATAGGACATCAGCGCCGCTAGGACAGTAAGTGGCCTATCCTCATGCTGTGTCAAGCGATCACGCCCGTCCGGTACAGTTAATATTATTTTAATTCTACTTCTGTTCCGATTTTAATTAAATAATTAGCTCAATAATTAAAATTTATAAAACTTAAGTGTTAATCGAATTTTGTCGCTATTTAAATCATATTATTTTAACTTCTCAAGAATTGTATTCATAATAGCTACTACCAAGATTTTGTACAGAAGAAACATATTTTAATTCAAATGGAAAACATATCTACAAACTTTTTCTCTTGTTTAGTAGGTATTTTAATAATTGGTAAACATATCATATGCTAGTACCAAATTTGCTTCTGAAAATACACACTATACATATAATAAGTTGCAGGTACACAAAAAAACCCACACGAGTAGCAACAGGAATGTAACGATAAAAAGTGACGATTTCCACATTGCAAGAAACAAGTATCAGGGAGTGTACAGGTTGATGGCCCAATCGGTATTCCAGTGTACATCTTTGCATACAATGTTTTCACATATAGGCCTACCAGACTTTTAAAGTCTAAAAATAACTGAACCGGTTGCACCTCCTCAATTTACTTATGAAAAGAGAGAAAAAGGACAGTTAACAATTTTTTAAACGTGGGACCAGTGGGCACAATCCGCCTATGCAGAGATTTCGCAGTCCGAAGGACAGCCAATATGAAGGTTATTAAGATTCAATACACGAAGCCATTGGCCTCTGACATTTCTAGCTTTCCTAACCAATCATGTCGAAAAAGATTCTGTTTATACAGAATACACCTAACATCGCATAATATCAAAACTTATTTAAAATAGCTCTCTTCTTATAGAATAATCAAAAGAAAGCAAGAATAGTTTAAGTCATTTATTTTATTTTGAATAATAAGACAAGTTTTTTTGGAGATATTTTATTTTGTAAAAAATTCTGCAGATTTAAATATGATTAATTATGGTACGTATGAGAATTGAGATGGGTATTCTATTAACTTTCTACTTTAATAAATTTCACTCTTGCTAAAATGAATACGGTTAGAACAATTTAGATACAGTATTCAAAAATGCAGAAATAGTACATGCAAGTAAATTGACAACGAAATTTGAATTTTTAATTAAGTGTGTTTCATGACTGTACCGTTTTGCACAACATTATGTCCCATTACAAAAATTCTTGCTTAAAATATGGTAAGTATATCTACATACTCGTACTAATGTTCATGTACCTAGATTATATTGTTGTGTCACATTCTGCAACAACCTAAAGTTAATTGCAGCATAAACTTAGGCGTTAGTTAATTAATCAAATTGACCTCACTGCATGTAATCACCTGATCTTGCTTCCCAGGTCATGTTATGGTGTAAGCGCGTGTAAGTGTATACAATGTCGTCGGTTGCATGATCATGGGCTATTGGTCCACAGACATTATGAAACCGATTAAAAGTATTTCTTGATATTCCATATTGAAAGCTCGTTGGTCTAGTGGTCGCAAACGCAACTACTGAGCGTGAGGTCCTGGTTTCGATTCCCAGGTCGGGCAAAGTGTTATTGGGTTTGGAATTTCTTAGGAGCAGCCTCTGGGTAACCCTTCGGGGAATACACGCGTGATATTATGTAGGTCTATATTGAAACCTTAAAGGTAACATAAGTTGAAACACCAAAATAAATTGATATAGCTACGAGTAGTACCGCATAAAATGAGAGGTGCAATATAAACAACTATGTAGGTACCTTATATCAATACAGTACAATACAAGAACAGTGATATCCTACTTTTACTTCTCAAATCTATGCTAAGACGGTACTCGTATATGAGAGGTAATAAATCACCAGACAAAATTATGATGTACAACACGGCAATATATCCACATCACCGTTAGTTGGACGTTGTTTACCAACACATAGTACAGTTTCCTTAGAGAATTCTTATCTAATTTTCTCATATATGGCCATAACTTCCTATGAATAATTGGAAGGCACACCTGCATAGATATCCTCGTCCTTTGTGATGTACGTGCGATGCCTGTAACGGAATACTCTCTGCAAATGGTTTGTGGTGTATATAACTATAAGACTCGTACTTGTCCTCTTTTGTGTACTTAACGGGATCACTCCTTTCAATAGTACAGTCATCTTTATTCACGATTCGCTCACTTACTGTGAAGCACTTAATCATTTAGAGTACACGATTTAATTATATATTTGTCTGTTAGATGGTATGGTGATCTTGTACTTACAGTTTCCACAGCATACTTTCCTTTGCTGTGCCAACTAAGCAAATCGCAATAGTAACGTTGTCAGTTCGTACTTATAGATTTTTTCAACAAATGTTTTTCTAAGCGGTCAATGATGAAGAATTGATCTTACCTACTTTCGCACCAGGTTTGTCATGTTAAGCTGAGCAATGATCGTGACTAGAACCCAAGTCTCTGCTTGTAGCTATGCGTATGTAGCAATGATATATAGCATTTCAAAATTGCTAAATTGCTCGACATGTGCACACTTCTGAACTCTGTACGTAGTTGTAACCAGTCAAATGTTGCCCCTAAATAACACAAGTTTTGCTCTACATTTACAACTCTATAGACAACATTTTTAATTTTATTTCGTGAATACCGGCTGTTACTTTGAGTAAATAACGCAAACGCTTTACATTTCGATAATTATTATATAGTATTTAAGATTTTAACTAACTTATATTTATTGAAAACTTTTACTAACACCTTACCGTTTAAGACCAAGTACCTGCTTAAAGGATAGTAAATGCTTGAGTTCTTGTTGATATTGGTCATTATGTCAAACTAGCGGTAAATTCAAGTGCGCGGTCAAGGCGAGTTCTGCGCATACGCTTCACTCTTTCGACTCCGAGGAATGCTCCACTATCATTCCTCGACCATTCACTGCACTGGCAGGACGTGGTGGTCACACAACATTAAGGAATTCTAAATAATACTATATTTATTTTAGGTAGTTTATAATTTTAAGGTGAGTGACACATTTCATTAATTTCCGATCAAGAATATCTTCTTTTATTTATTAATGATTTCCGCATGACAAAAATATTCGAATTATTTAAATATGAGTTTTATTATAATTTTAATATTATCATTAAAACACGTAGCTGTATTACAAAACTATGCTTTAAATTCCAAAACAAATGAAAAACTCTTGAGTGCTAAACTTGTTATAAAACTTTTAAAACTTTTTACCGCAAATTGAACGCAAACTGTCACTTATTTATTCAAATCCATAACTTTAACCGTTGTTCAAGAAAGCTCAGTAAAGTGCAAAGTTAACAACTGTGTATTGTTATAATTAATTGAACCGGTTAATTGAACTTGTATAAGCACGAAGTGCGCAACCAAGTTACCACTTACATGTTAACTTCATTTTAAGAAACATAGAGATTCAATATTTTGGTCTACCAGCCAAAGTTTATAAATTATGAAAACATCGATTTGTTCGTTCTTCACAACTGTAACAAGAATATTTTGGATGTCAGTTTCAGTCTAATCTGTTCACGGTACATTCATTGTTTGTGTGATAATTGAACTATAATTTGAGTTGAATCGATTTTAGAAGAAGATATTGATTGAGGCTACAAATTAAAATACAATTAAAGTAATCAATCAATTTTTTAATCTGATAAACGGAAACATCATGAGTAGTTAGATTGTGAGGTGATCGCTCGTTTTTAACGCTTTTAATCATCTTCGCTACATCCGTTATTTGTGGGTTAACATGCACAAGATTATAAAAATCGAGTACACTGAGTGGGTCAGTCATATTATAATACCTACTCAGGAATAGGATCAGTCTGTTAAGTCGAAGCGGTCAGTCTCATAGGTTTAGTCTACTCATAGCCTGTGACTGTGTGTTCTTTGTGCAATAAATATATCAATTAGAGCTATCTAAGGTTTGTTGTGATATAATTCTATATAGGTACTTCGATTATTTGTGCAATAAGATATTACTTTTGTGATCATTATGAATCACAGTCAACACACCACTGGTTAACTTGAGTGCTACACATTCATTTGTTATTGAAAAAAATTCAAGTGTATTTTGGGATTGCAATATTAATATTGGTACCCCGCGTCCTAACCAAAAGCGACCGTTGCGCGAGTACGCGATCAACGCGATCGTTTGTATGAATTTTGACGTACAAACGCGACGTGACTATGTCATATTCATAAATATTAAGATTCATATAATATAATAAGATACCAAGTAATCTCAAGATACTAAATATTAAATTATTCAAAAATAAATTCTATGAATGGTTGTCTAGTCATAGTTTTTATAGTGTCAAAGACTTCTATGAAATAAATGTTAATTAATATGCTTGTGAAAATTTGTACGCTTATGACTGCTAAGCAAAAGTTGTTATTTTATTTTGTAGTTTACCATCTTTTTATACCTTGTTTTTAAGTAAATAAATATATTCTACTCTACAAAAGAGTGAGACGATCACGTAGGTACTCGCGGGACGATCGTTTTTGGTTAGGACGCGGCCGTACAAGTAGGTAATCTAACCTAATCCAGATTAAACGAAGCTCGTAGGTTTTTGTGTGGCGATAACAGGAACCGCAAGTAGGTTTAAAATGGGATATTATTAATTGCACATCAAATAAATAATCACCTATCAATTTATTTCCATCATTAAAATACTGACTGCACAGCAAATTAAATACTGACTGCACAGCAAATCAACCAGACCGTACATACATAATACTCACATTCATAGCGTGTGAGTATTATGTATTTGTCTCCGATCAGCCGTTTGTCGTAAAAATGCTCTATTCCCATCCAATACCTAAATGTTCCCGAAAATACTAACCCTAGATGGTCGACGTCAGTGGCATCCTGAGGTTCGGTTGGTTAGGTTCCTTTAAACCCTTTAGACAGAAATA
Organism: Dryobotodes eremita; assembly: GCA_917490735.1. Classification (NCBI taxonomy): domain Eukaryota; kingdom Metazoa; phylum Arthropoda; class Insecta; order Lepidoptera; family Noctuidae; genus Dryobotodes; species Dryobotodes eremita. Next base: position 12,092,594 of record OU823249.1, read on the forward strand.
GGAGCCCCGCGAAGCGGGGCTCCGTCGACCAGCTTGTTAACCCTAACCCTATATTTAGATTACCCTAGATTTCGGTAAAACGCAATTTAAATAAAACTTTGTGTAGCTGGGAAATGTGTAGCTGAAAAAAAAATGTGGTACTCGTTGGGAACAGAAAATAAATTGATGAAAAAGCTTTTGCTTTAGGAAAAATCGCTGTACGCTGCGAAAATAAATTGTAGTGTGTTTAGTGATATTTTGAGTTGAATATTTTGCTGTGCAATCAGTAATTTTGATGGGAATTCGGAATCTTATTGCATAGAAAAAGGATATTTTTTGATTTGCGTTTAAATACTACTCGTTTAAAATAGTTCTTTTTAACCACTGTTATTTTGAAACAACTTTTAATCAGAATCTACAATCTAGTATCAACTTTCTAACACAAAAACAAACGATTCAAGAGATTTTTTAAATAAATGTTGAAACAGACTATTCGTGGTATTATCAAACATTCTCCGTTGTGTCAGGTTTATTCGTATCATGCGTGGATCGTATCCTAGTCTACCACCATCGCGTTTGGTACAGTACATAGTCATCATTATGCCACGTGCGTGACCGATACATAGATTTTAGGATTCTGTCGTGTCAACCAACTATAGGGTGACGGCATAGCACGAACTTTGTTAAAGTTTTCATTGGTGTATATGAGTTTCTTCATGCGCTGCTTAAATTAACGGTTACAAGGGAATGTTGCCATACTCACAATACTGTGGCATCAGATTGGTGATTTATGTTGTTGTAGTCCACTGACGATTGGTGCCCATCATCATGACAAGTTTCTTTGGGAATCACCTCAGGAAACCATCTGCTGAAACCTAATAATTGCTGTTCTCCATCTAGTCGACCTCTCAATTTTGAGGATCGTGCGTCCTTAAAATAATTTTATGGATAGCAGAGTTTCCTTTACCGCAATTTGTAGCTTGAAGAGGTGCCTTCCAATTGCTCTAAAACCTTAGATATTCGAACATTACTCGACCATATTCTGCACTATTTTGCAGGTCTTCTACTATTTTAGCTGTAAACATAAACAATGTAAGAAAATCAACACGCACGGCCAACGCATTATGTTAAAGTAATTCATACCGTATGATGCCATTTTATTGCCATTTTATGTAAATTGTGTTGTCAGTTTTTTTTTTACTTTCCTTTGCATATTATTATGATATGTCTTCGTTTTAAGTTTAATAGTTTAGTTACGAATATTTTAACTTTCATTTTTTTATCGATCCAGTGATGGCTAATGTAGCTGACGGACTTTATAAAGTACTGAGTTTAGCACCGGGACGAATTATGACGAAAATAAGTTTAAAATAGGTATTTTTGCGAGCAATTTAAAAGAGCTTACAAAGAGGGCACGTAATTGAACTACATAAGTTTCTTTAGTATATCTTTTTTTGTTTTTTCAGATACAATGAGGCTTAAATATACTATAATTGTACTCCTAATATCCTCACTATCACTGATTCATGCCCGTAAATATTTCGAAAACGATGAGTTCGCATCTGTCGAGGACGAAATAGATTACAGAGAAGGGCGGATACTGTGGCCATATCCACTGAAACATAATGGGACTGAAAGCAGCAAGGACTCGGGTCTAAAGGCTATAGAAGAGCTTTTACAAGGAGATGATAACGAGAGACAAAGACGTTTCTTACCTTTGTCTTATCAGTCAAAAAGTGTTGTGGCAAACACGATGATGGAGATACTCTCAAACTACAAACCAACCGACGCTAAAGATCCTTTTGATTTCCTGCGGGATCCGTATCCTCTCCCCAAAGGTAATAACGTGTTTTCTATTAACAAATTATACTAGATTCTTTGCAGTAAAATCAGATAATTTGAGACCATAGTCGTGCAGTTTATCGTAAAAATTATCGGGTGGCGTATCTTCATTGTTCTCATTTTTTTATGTTTTCGTACTCGAATCTAAAGTTTTAATTACATTATTGTTAACTTGAAGGTTGGGACAGAAACTTGACACTTACAAAGATCCCTTCCAGCGACAAGTAACGCATTTTTAAGTTAAGCGTCATGATCAAAATATATATTTTGCAACATAGATTATTACGGTTCTTGCATTTATATCACGGTCACATTTCACGGCCAGCATACGACCTCAATCAATATTGACGGTTTATTAGGACCATATATTTATTATACCCATTACGTCTGTGAAGTTTACACAAAAAAAGCTGATTTCCAAACTGATATTTCAAGTGACTACACTAACTGATATTAGCGACTCCACAAAAAATCGTCAAATTAATTTATTTTATTGTGTTTACATATTGATACCCAACACGTCCGCGGAGTTTCGCTACCTAATTTAATGTGACCCGATATAGGCACCTAGGTTACTTACCATACAACGAATCCAAATTCTTTCTAACATTTGTCTTCTTTATTACCTTTTTTACATACGAAATATTTCCAATAAAACTGTTACTAATACACAGATTAAAAGTGTGTAAGGATCAAGGTATTAAAAAAGAAAGTTATAGCCCTATTGAAATTAAATAAAAATTTCTATTTAGATTGATTAAATAAAATGTTTTCGTATGTGTAGATCGACGAAACACTCTCTGCTTTTGCATTAATAAAGACTTTTCGCGATTTTTGCTTATGCTAGATTTTTCACCTTAGTTAATCCTCACATTAAAATGTGATAAAAAGATAAAAATAAAAGTTTTTATTGCGTAAAATAAACAATTAGTAGTCTGTACTTTTTTTTATTTCTTTTTTTTTCCGCCATTAACGCGTATAACACAATCACAGCGATTGCCGATACTCAATATGCAGTGGCGGCGATAGGCGCCAGCGACGTCGGCGACCGCCGATGGCCTCGCGCATATGGGGGCCTCGCAAAAGTCTTTTACAAGTTATTAAAAGTTTAGTTATTCGTAATTATTTCCGTGCGCGTGAGTAGTATTTATCCAGAGTCGCAGAGTCGTCTGGCAACACTATAAAAGTTATAAAAAGTCAATTTTGTTGGCCATTGATTGATTGAGGCTTAAAAGAATTGGAATCCAGAGCCGTCAAGATACTTGAAAACAAATTATTAAAAAAACTGCGGCAAGTGTGTTTGCAACGACTCTGGCAGTGTGTGGACGTGCAATAGCATGCGTAAGGAGATATGATGCATCAAATTGGGTCTGCAAAGAAATGACAACATCTGATACAATCGTTTCAGCGTAAATCTGTGATCCAAATCAGTTCGATTGCCTCTGATCCAAATCAGTTCGATTGCCTCTGATCCAAATCAGTTCGATTCTTCCGCTGATCCAAATATCAGCCCATATCATGATTGTTCCATCACTGTATGCATGGACTTCCTGGCATGATTTTAAACGTTCTTGGCGTCCAGGGTCCGCCATTACCATGTACATCTAGTATCTGGTCTCATACCAAAGCGAGATTCGTCAGAAAAACACACAAAACGCCAATCTTCTTCTGCCCAATTTCTGTTTTACGAGCTCGTTGTAAACGGGCTCTGCGATTACGGGGCTCAATAGGTGCTACACGTAGCGGCCTTCGAGAACGGAGATTGACTTCATGCAAGCGATTTCTTATAGTTTGATCGCTTATTAACATCCCTGAAGAGCTATGAAGCCTCGTAACCAACATCATCATTTTTTTAGTGTACATAATAAAGAGTATTCTATTCAATATTCGCGGTCATTGTACGATGTCGTCGAGCAGTAATTTGTATGTCATGTAACGATCTTGTCTGCGTGTGGTGATGCGAGCTCGTCCTCCATGTCTGTCGCTCTGCCACGCTGCCAGTGATGCGGTAACGTCTCCAAAGTCGAACACTCTGCGTAGTGCCCAGAGCGATTGCCGTGAACCAGCTTCCAACATTCCCACGTTCCTGATCATTTATTCTCGGCTCAAATGACGTTTTCTCTCTATAATAGCGTTCTTTTACATTGATTCCACTACGAAGTATGGCAGAAATTTTACTGATTTGACCTCAAACCCGTTGCAGGATTATATAGGATTACGATTGGACAGAAGATTTTCATTTTTTGACCGAAATTCAAAAACTATTCCTTTCTCAAATAACGAAATCTACTAAAAAGTATCCATAGGTGTTACAAAAAAATATAATAAAAAACCCAGATTTTTAGTAACTAGCAAAAACGTGCTTAATCCCTAGACGCTTTTGATGTGTGTAGTATTTTATGGTTACTTTTTCAGGATATAAATATCCACTTGATGAATACGACTATGTAATCGTGGGTGGTGGAAGTGCGGGTTCCGTACTAGCTTCTCGTCTGACTGAAGACAAGCCCAAAGCCATGGTGCTGCTCATCGAAGCCGGGAAGCCAGAGAGCCTCCTCAATGATGTACCTGCTTTGGTGTCCACCATGCAACTGACTGACTACGTGTGGCCATACACGATGGAGCATCAATCTGGCATTTGTTTAGGTAAGTGAGCTTATTGGTGATGTTCTTCAGAAAGGTCCGGTGCGCCGTACTCGCAACCGGTGTGCGTGTATGAGCAGATGTATGAACGTAAACGAAGCAAAATGTAAGGAACATAGCGGGTGGCGTTCTGTATTTTGTGCCTACCCTCATGGAAAAAAGGCGTGAGTCTAGTATGTAAATAAAAAAGGCGAATGCATTCACGAGTGACGATCCTTAAGTATGCACTCTCGGTGCACCCCGGATAATTTGCGTCGCTACCAACCTAGATGATGATGGTCAGTTTTTTCATCAGCTAATGAATCAACTATTGATAGTAGCTACTCGTGCTATTTTACGAGAATACGGTTGTAATTTCGTGTTAACGCACATTCGTTTTGCAGCCTTCACCATCCAAAGATAGATAAATTAGCCAGAATATTTAATGGAAATCAATAATCTGCGTTGCTTTACTCGCCCAGCCGTCACGACTAAAGTTTACTGGAACCCTGTCGAATGACTAATGACACTGGTGATCCAATCAAATAGAATTTAAAATGACTTTACAAGTTTTAAAATTCAAAGTGATTTCAGTTTTATAAAACACGGCGATCGTTCTCAATGGTATTATTAACTAACTAGCTGCACCCGCGGTTTCATCCGCTTATATCTCAATTCCGTGGGAATATCGGGATAAAAAGTATCCTATGTCCTAATCCAGGTCATGGTCTACCCATGTGCCAAATTTCATCCAAATCCGTTTTTTAGCGTGCAAGCGTAACAAACAAACATACAACAAATCTAATCTTTTCTCTTTAAAATATTAGTTTAGACGAGTACGTAAATGTATTCCGTCAAAATGTAGTGTCCTTCTCCTTGAAGTTGACTCGCATTGTCTTATGGTAATAAAAAAAAAACTGTGCTTTTATGCTACGAGTAATTACTCAGTTTTACTCAACTTATGACTTATGAGGTCGGAATTTATCCCACTGGAACATACCTATTACCGGTTTTAAAAGTTATGTCCGTCACGGTCACGGTCTACCTGTGTGCCCATCAAAATCTGGCGTAAAAAGGTAACAGACAGACAAGAGTCAAGTTGCTTTCGAATTTATAATTATAATTAGAATTAGTATGGATTGTTATTATTGCTCCCCAGAGTAAGCATCTTCTTTCAGTTTGCTTTTAGTTGCTAGGAATCCTACAAGAATTTCTTGGTAAAAATATTTGCGAGTTTGTTTGTGGTAGCGCGGCTGACTTTCCTGGGTGCGCAGGTCGAGCGCTTATAGTAGGTACCGTCTCACATGGAAGCTCTTTTATTGCACATTGTTCCTATGTTCAATAATAGAGCCAGTACAATTGCTATGTAACCAGCTTAAAAGAATATAATCTAAAGTTTGTTTTTTATTATCAGTTAGTAATCTGACATTTCAAGTCTTTTTGTGTTTGCTTTTTAGTAAGTATAGGAGTTTGACATTACACCTGTCAAATTACTATCTGGGTTTAAAAAACGAACTTTATATAATATACAGGCTGGCAGGGACGTCGACGCGCAACCCGTTACCATGGATTCAGCACATGATCCTGAATCCCCATGCGTTGAAATTATTCGTCACTTATAAAAAAAAATGCTGTTCCATACATTTTGACCGCGTAGCAATTGCACTTTTCTATGAAAGAGCAGTTTTTTTTTCTGGGTCTATAATGATGTGCTGAATTCGGGGTTACAGATTGCGCGTCGATATCCCTGCCACCCTGTATATGATATGTAATGAGGAAGTCCTTTTAAGTGTCATTATGTCGGTATGTGTACACTATTATGTTGTATTTCTTAACGAACTATAAAGTCCGTAATTATGCCAAAAAGGCTGTAGTACATACCACCTGAGAAATAAAAACTGGTTAAGGATCCCACATTCCAACCAAACCAACCAAAAGATGGAAACAAAACAATACATAAGCTTAACTATTATAATCATTAACTTTATGTTTTCACTGACTCATACAATAATATTTTAATGTTTTAATTGTAGCACTAAAGTTAATTAAACGTTCATTTTTTGACACTGAGGTCACTTTCCTCAAACAAGGACTTGTTTAATGTAAACTTTCGTAGTTGGTGAGAACATATTTATACTAAATACGTTATTTAGGTGCTTACCTGTTTGCATAGTACGGGTGGGTAATTTTCTATGATGCTGAGCTATTGACTAAACAACCTACGAAACTAGGTACTAGGTTTTCCAACTAATTACTAAGAAAGAAAAGAAGGAAAGAAAATACGTTTGTTTACGTTTTTGTTTTTTTTTTACTCATCAAAGCGTCATCCTTATTCTTCACTTGGTACAATCAGTGACCTGCATAACCCGACCCCTCTTCCCCTCTTCTTCTTTGTAAGAGGGGTCAGGAAACGCAGAGTACTGACCATACTATTCTTGGATAGTTCTTGCCGTGGTATATTAGCCAGCCAGGAAACTAACGTGACTGACTGACTTGACTGGCCGGTTTTTGCCTTTTCTTTGCCGATTCCAGTCTATAATTATTTACGATTACCGACATATGCCTGCACTGACTGGACAGGTCCTCTCAAACCTGTGTGACTCTCTCCTCAAAAGACCATCTTAGACACTAATCTGGGCCACATAATAATATGACCTGACCAAGATTATGTCTGAACTTTAAGAGACCGTGGCGTCTGAATTTCTTCCGGTCTTTCTTCTCAGAGTAGTCGGCCAGGAAACACTGACCTCATCTAGTTTGAAAACAGAATTTATTTTGGACGTGCAACAGTGTTTTTCAACAATTTACAGAAATAAATAGAATTTATAATTTTTTCTAAATTGCAGGAAGCAAAAACGAGCGTTGCTATTGGCCCCGAGGCAAGGCCCTGGGTGGAACCAGCGTCATCAACTACATGCTGTACACCAGGGGTCGCCCACAGGACTGGGACAGGATCGCTGCTGATGGAAACTATGGATGGTAAAACAAATATAATTCTCCTTAAAACTTTCCGGAACAGACCATCTCTTGACGTTATCTCGGTATATCGTTACGTGACAGTACGACTAAGGGCGGTGAACTTTATTTCATGTAATTAGGCAATCCATCGATAGCCGTTGCTTGGCCATAACATTCATAGGAAGCACATGATCTAGTATGACATCACGCGACTTCATTCGTTCGTAGGTGTTACGGCAAACTCTTTTCGAGTAATTTTTCAACACACACATACGCAGTACCTATGCACCGAAACAATACATTCACACCGCCGGCAGGCGTAGATGAAGCCATACAAGTATAATAACGTTCAAAGTCTGTGGCCGTATTTATAGTATCAAAAAATTAAAAATATATGTAATATGGTAGTGCGGCTGTAGACGGTATGATAAAATGTATGGAATTTTGAAGTGTCACATCATGACATTTGTAAATAGTCAAGTGTCCCGGAACGTGTTAACCTTTCTTTTGATGGTAACTTCCCCGGGGATGTACCAAAGTTTAAGCCGTGTCCTTAGTCTATTTAAAGTTTGGATCTCCCGGAGCCCGGGGTCTGTAGACGGGCTACCCTGTGGTTCTTGTAAACTATCCACCGTTTTTCCTAAAGTATCTAACTAGGTATTATTTATACACATTTTAACCAATGGCCACTTATTGTTGATACCGACTGAAGAAACCACACCAAATAACAGTATTCAAATCAGCCAAACATAAAACACCTTGGTATAAAAGCTCAGTCGAGCGAAAAATATTTCGAAATTCGAAAGATGTGTGAGAGGTGGGCATTGACGTTAATGGCCAAAAATATTGTTTCTCTTCTGCGGATTCCAACCAAAAAATAAAAGGCACCAGTCACTATGTTTAGAAATTGGGGAGTTTTGCCTGAATTAACTCGGTTAGGCCAACGGGTTAATGACACAGAGCTCAGATTCTCAATATAACTCACTGCAGTGAGGTATAAGTATACCTACTCGTATCTACTTTATCTCTTATATTTAGAACCCAATTAATATTATTAAATAACTAGCGACTCGCCCTTACTACGCACGGGTCTAATCTATGTACTTATATTGCGAGGTTTTAAAACTGGGATTTCTGTGCTATCTATATATACGAGGGTCATTCAATAAATACTTAGCCTACAAAAAGTAAACGAAAATTTTGGAAAAGTGGCAATTTATTTTTCAACATAGTCTCCTTTTAGTTCGATACACTTAGCCCAGCGATGCTCCAACTTTTTTAACCCGTCCGAAAAATAGTTTTTGTCAAACTCTGCAAAATAGGCCTCCGTGGCGGCGATGACCTCCTCATTCGATCCATATCTATTCCCGGCGAGTGATTTTTTCAGATTAGGAAACAGAAAGAAGTCACAAGGGGCCAAATCTGGAGAATACGGTGGATGGGGCAGCAATTCGTAGCGTAATTCGACCAATTTGGCCATGGCAACGGCAGACGTGTGAACCGGTGCGTTGTCGTGGTGAAACAGCACTTTTTTCTTCGCCAGATGGGGTCGTTTTTTCTTTAATTCGGCGTCGAATCGGCCTAATAAATCGGCATAGTAAAGCCCTGTAATTGTTTTACCCTTCTCGAGGTAATCGATGTAGATCACACCTTGTGAATCCCAGAAAACGGTGGCCATAACTTTTCCGGCCGATTTTACAGTTTTCGCCTTCTTTGGAGCACGTTCCCAGGTCTGGATCCATTGTTTTGATTGCTCCTTGGTCTCTGGTGTGTACCAGTGGATCCAGGTTTCATCGACGGTCACAAAACGACGCAAAAACTCCGCTGGATTCATCTTAAACAGCGCCAAACACGTCTCCGATGTGGTCTCACGGTTGCGCTTGTTTTCTGGTGTGAGTAAACGCGGCACCCATCGCGCCGACAGCTTTCTCATGCCGAGTTCCTAGTGAAGAATATGATGCACTGTTCCTTCTGAAATGCCTACAGTCTCAGCTAGCTCCCGAACCTTCAATCGGCGATCTGCCAATACGAGATCATGGATTTTTTTAATGTTTTCCTCCGTAGCAGCTGTTTTCGGTGCACCTGGACGTGGTTCATCAAAAACCGACGTACGGCCACGTGCAAACTCGTTGAACCAATTCTTGACGGTGGCCATCGATGGAGAAGAGTCACCGTACACAGCATCCAAGCGCTCTTTGATTTCGATGCGCGTTTTCCCTTCCAAAAATAGGAATCGAATCACCGAACGATATTGCTCTTTTTCCATTTTTGTAAAACCGATCGACACGTTCGCTTCCATAAGTTGTCAAATTAAAACAAATGAAGGGATTGGAATGAAAATTTGAAAAAAGAATTAAAAAAGAATGTGCTACACTGTGGTAAAACTCTTTTGAAACTACAGCGCCCTCTGGCGATGAGGCTAGGTACTTATTGAATGCACCTCGTATGTGTCGGAAATACGTTAAATCAATCTTTTGACTTTTACTAATCGGGACGCCAGCGCAACCAGGTGGCGCTCGACAGTCTATAACATAACGCTTGACCAGAGTAAAAGCAGAGTTTGTTTTTAGCGGTTAAGCAGTGAACACGTTCAGAAACTGTCGCGCGTTCCGTATAGTTGTGTCGTGTAACTACAGTGTGTGATTCGGTAGTGTGATTAATTTGTTCGTAAATTATAATATGATTTGAACTGCAAACGGTTTTTCTATTGCGCAATAACCAACACTACCCATAGTACGCCCACAGGATAATAACGAGAGAGACATACCTTCTCCGTCATATAAATGTATTCATTTAGGTCGAGTAGATATTGAAATTTTGTATGGGTTAGCTGATTTTTGTTTCGCGATTTCGATGTTGGTCCTGTGGAGAAAGTGGTTCAACTTGATGGTCTGTACCACATCCTTAAATGTGACCACATATTTCTGAAACATGCTGTAGATATGCCCCAGATCCACATTTCATCGCTTGCAGATCACTTTACGGTTTAGTAATATATAGTTAATCGTATTACCTAAGTCCTCAAGTACGGTAGAAGTCCTGTCCGGACAAGCGTTCTGAATCTCGATTTACAATCGAATATCATTGAATCGAATCAAATTTGAATACGTTATTTGAATCAGCGATCGCTTCTGCCTTTTTATGGAATTAATATTCTAAGGATAATCACGTTTCCAATCATCGATGGTCAATTTGATATACAAGGCTAGCCAGCTAAAAATGTGTATTAATTCGCTTTATAAATGTAAATAAAAGTCTATTTTAAACTGGACTATTTGAAACTTGAGTAAAATGTTTAGTAACTATAAAGAAAGAAAGAAAGAAAGAAAGAGAGAAAAAGAAACCGGCCAAGTGCGTGTCGGATCACGCACAATGAAGGGTTCCGTAGTTGGCATGAATTTGTCACAAGAACATACTTAACTTAGCAGTCTCCCATACACCAATATACTTATGTCACGGTCAATTCTCCAACTGCAAATGTAAGTATATACCTAATTGCAAAAAAAGTGATAAAACTACAAATGATCGATTTTCGGACTTTTTCCTTTACCTGCGCTGTAAGATCTTGCTTCTTGCCAATTTTCATGATTCTAGGTCAACGGGAAGTATAGGTTTTGATTTATTTGCGAGATGCAAAATATGCTGCACAAACAGCCGTATTTTTTTATTGTGTTGATTTGGAAGCTTGATTTTTTTTAAGCTCGATGGGACCGTAGACCTACGCATTTGATATTAATTTCAACTTAATACCTCCAGGAAAAAGGGTCTTGACTGACATACAGATGGACTAACGGACAACGAAGTGATCCTATAAGGGTTCCGTTTTGAGGTACGGAACCCTAAAAAGTAATCAGTCAGTTTTAAATCAAGATTCATGAAATCATGAGTAGTGCCTTTCATTCTTGTATACAAGAATAAAATATGTATATATACAATGTTATAATGTTATGTTATGTTATTGTGTATAATGTTGTGTAGTTCCCTAACATTTTTTTTTTATTAATACAGGAACTACGACGAAGTTTTGCAGTATTATATTAAATCTGAAAAATCGGAACTGAAAAAGTACAAGAACGAACCATACCGGGGCCGTGATGGGGAGCTAACAATCGAGAATGTTCCATTCAAGTAAGTTACCAACGGTTGTTCAACTATCCAGAGTTTCTAACTTAATTAAAACTAAAACTTGGGAGAACTTTATAGTTACTATCTGACGGGATGTTTCGTTTTCAGGACTGGTCTCGTTGACGCGTTCCTTAAAGCTGGAAGAGAAAACGGTCACCCCACCGTCGACTACAATGCACCAGACCAACTTGGCTTCGGTTACACGCAAGCAACTCTCAATAAAGGCCACCGAATGAGCGCCGCTAAAGCATTCCTCCATCCTCACAAGAAAAGACGCAACTTGCACATCCTCACTGACGCCAGAGCCACCAAAGTGCTCATAGATCCCCACACTAAGAGAGCGTACGCCGTACAATACGTTATGGACGGAGTTAAGCGCACAGTGCGTTGCCGCAGGGAAATTATTTTATCCGCCGGCCCTATAGCTTCACCCCAATTGCTCATGCTCTCAGGAATAGGTCCGGAGGAACATTTAAAATCGCTGGGAATCCCTGTTCTTGTGAATTTACAAGTTGGAAGGGTTCTTTACGATCACATCGCGTTCCCTGGAGTTATTTTCAGATTAAATACAACTAACGCCAGTTTGTTGGAGCCTAAAATTGCAACATTAAATAATCTTATACAGTGGTTACAGTACGGAGACGGACTGTTAACAACGACCGGTGGAGTTGAAGCCATTGGTTATGTAAAGACATCGGTATCGCAGGATCCAGAGAATGTGCCAGACATCGAACTATTAAGTATGGGCGGGTCTCTCGTTATAGATTCGGGAGGTGCGCTTAGGGAAAGTTGGAGACTTGATAAAACAATATTTGACAATGCCTACTCACCTTTGTATGGCACAGACACATGGTCAGCTATCATTATGTTGACGCAACCGAAGTCGAAAGGTTACTTAGAGCTTAAAGACGCTAATCCATTTTCACATCCAAAAATGTACGGTAAATACTTTACTGATCCACAGGACATGGCAGCGATATTAGAAGCCGTCAAACATGTAATTAAACTGGCGAATTCGGAAGCATTCGATAAATATTATCCTAAACTACACTTAGCCGATTACCCAACATGTAGGAATTTTGTTCCCGGCTCCGACTCGTATTGGGAGTGTGCCATTAGGACGGAGGTGATTACGTTACATCATCAAATCGCAACATGTAGAATGGGTCCCCATACTGATCCTTATGCTGTGGTGGATCCTGAGTTGAGAGTGTACGGCGTGGATGGCCTACGAGTGGTGGACAGCAGCGTGATCCCGCGCCCGACGTGTGCGCACACCAATGCGCCCGCGATCATGATTGGAGAAAAGGCCGCCGATATGATTAAGAAAACCTGGTTAAATGCGGTCTCATATGAGTGATATAGTTAAGTTGAATTATAAATAAAAATTGTACTGATCGTTTTAGATTGTGCCTAATAGATAAGTTTAATTTCTAAATTGTGTAATTTTATTTATTTAAGTAGGCAAGTAAATATCCCGTTAGAGTATCAAATTGCTGCGGAACAAGTCTATTTTTTGAAGCCTCGTTAGTCTACTATCGTTGCGACGTAGTCATACTGTATTTGGGTATGATTTGGTTATAGACATGAATTAGGATAGGTTAAAAAATAGGAGAGTCGACGCCCGACTCCCGATTCAGGCTACATGCTGGTATAAAGTTACAAACTACGAGAATAACTTCAGCAACATTCTATAATTACATGTTGAGTTCGTATACGTCACAATAGTGAAGGGCAGATAGTCGGATAACACAATTTGAATTGGGATGAATATGTGTGGCAAGTTCGTTTTAAGGCGACGCTCCACAGCGGCTCACAGCTAAGTTACGTACGTGTACGCACGGCTACATATCGAGCTAAACATTTCCAGTATAAGCCGAACTCGCATTGTACAGGATTTTCGTACAATGAGTTGTCAGCTTATACTGGAAATGTACAGCTTGATATGCAGCCGTATGTACCAACTTAGCTTCCTTTGTATGAAGCTATAGGCGGGATCGTCCACTGCGACCAAAGTAACGCGTTAATAATACATGTTACGAATTCAGACCTCACAAAGCTACTCGTAATAAACGACTTTACACAATCAAATTAGCGGCACTCAGGTGCAGTGATGAATGTCAACAATTAAATGATCACAGCTTCACAAAAATACGTTTTGGTCGAATAACAAAATCAGCGAGCATCGTTTGATTTCATTATATTAATAGGCGGCGGGCGCGGGAAAGGGTTTTATGCCCCGTCATGTTTCCCCAAATAATAAAATTAATGGTTCTTCTATACAGAGATCCATTAAGGTGGGTATTCAGTGTTTGCATTAATATTACTTTTGGGGAAAGGAAAATATTGATTTTATAGTGTTGTAAGTGTTGTTATTTGAGAAGTGTCTCCATCAGTGTCTAGTACGGTATTATATTATACCTGCATTAAAACTTTTGTAATATACCTCCTCCGTTTAAAACACATTCAACCTGTTTTAAGCTTTTCTTGACCGGAAATTAATTTTGTTTTTGAATCTTTTGAAATTTAGAACTTTTTTGACGTGCTATATTAAAAAGTATAATAATAATGCTTTTTTCTTACAAGGGACGTCATCGTCATTGCAGACAAGTCCATAGAACACAATAGTCAGCTTTTTATTTTTTATTAAGGCAATATATGCCGAAATTTCTTCTAGTGAAATGTTATAAGTCTATTAAACCGTAATCAGTCGGATTACCCAGTGTGGTTACTAATTATTCCGTTATTAACTGGGTATGTATTCTTTCTTATTCGTTCAACCTATAGAAAATCCTGTCTCTTTGTCTCGAAATTACCTATACTTTATTTCTTTGGCATAGGAACGTTCAGCGCATGCTTGTCTTCGTGTACTTTATTGCTATAAGAATCTTATCTTCAGCAAAACGGTATGTACATTTTCTTATGTTTTCAATCTTTTAATTTTCTGCTCTATTATTATAAATTCTGCTGGTCACGGTCTTCATCTCTTATCATTAGTCTTAGGTATTGACCGTGTTTATCAAGCCGAATTTCTGCCTCGCCCTCCGGGCTAATGGTCTAGCCTGCAAGTCGTAATAAGTAACCTCTCGCCTTGCGACGAGTCTACTCTACTCTATATTTGTTTCCGTCCGACGGCCACGAGGATAGGGTTTTTTTTTTTTGCTTGTTGTGAACTCTAAATTCATTTTCTTCTGAATTTAAGTCTGTACCATGACCACGGTTTAACCTAGCGCCGTCTATAAAACAGTATATTTTATAGAAACCTTATATTTAACATGCGCGTTCTTAGAATACAGATTACAATCAGGTTTTTTTAAAACAACACTAAAAAGGTATTAACGATTTTGTGCGTCTAAATTTTCTTCATGTAATTTTTTATAAAAAAATATCGACATCCATGTATGCAATTCTTATTATTCTGCAATATATATTTTTTGAAAATTTGATTCTCATTTTTACTTTATATATTTTTGTACATTTTGGTGTATTTTTTATTTGTTTCAAAATCAAAATCAAAATATTTTATTTCACATAAACCAACATGGGCACTTATGAAACGTAAAAAGCTAGGTGCACGGTTTATCTGGTGAATCTCTTTTTATTTCGCTACAATAGGTATTAATGTAATAGGCATATATGCAAGCAAGAAATAAAGATTTATGTACTACGTAGACAAAAGGTATAAAATGTTGCAGCGTTCGTAAATAACGTTTGTATAAAGACATCGTCAGACGAGCACTATATTCATAGAAAAGTATTTATTCTGTATACAAGGTTACTATTTTTTTTAATGAATGCACCTACGTTATCATAAGCAAGTAAAATTGTAATAATCTGTTACTTCACATAAGTAGATAAATTTTGAAATCAAAGCTTACTACTGTCAAACACGAAGTTTTATGAATGTGGGAAGAATACACATAAAACTAGGGAAAACTTGGCAAAGAGAACATTGCGTTGGCGCTAACAAGACCAACAGTATTCGAAGCAAGAATACTAAGCAGCTGTTAACACCGTGCTAGGTGTTTCATTGTCGTTTTTATACGAATATCGAATATATCTGTCGGAAATAAGTTAAATCAATCGTTTGCCTTAAACTAATCGGGACGCCAGCGCCACCAGGCGGCGCTCGACAGAATCTTCAACATAACGCTAACGCTCGACCAGAGTAAAAGCAGAGTTGGTCGGTGGCGGTCAACCAGTGAACCCGTTTAGAAACTGCGCGCGTTTTGTATAGTTGTGTCGTGTACCTACAGTGTGTGATTAATTTGTTCGTAAATTATAATTGGATTTGAACTACAAACGATTTTTCTATTGCGCAATAACGAACACTTCCCATAGTACGTCCATAGTAGTTAAGATGGCTGATGATAACGAGAGAGACGTACCTTCTCTGTCATATCTTATAATGTAGGAGGGGCTCGCGGCTAAGTAATAACTAATTGTAAATGTTAAGTTACGCTTGCCGCGGTCGGTTTGTGGCTGGGTGATCATCTATTACATATCGAGACCTCTCCGCGCCTCGGAAAGCAAGGTCCTGAGTGTCATTCGTAGATATTTGGCAGTCGTTACGGATAGTCAGATCCCAAAAGACTGACAACCACACTTACCAAAGGATATAGTGTCAAGGTCAAGGCTCTTGAAAACAGGCATGACGCGACTCTAGTAGAACATTTTCTATGAAAACTTCATGGAAATTGTTCTACAACAGTCGGGTCGCGCCTGTTTGGGGAGCCTTTACCCAGTATCTGGGTTTGGAGGTCAGATAGGCAGTGGCTCCATGTAAAATACCGGTATTCAGCTGCATCCGGTTAGACCGGAAGCCGACCCGAACACAGTTGGGATAAAGCTAGGCAGATTTTAGCAGGTTATTACGAACTATCAGAAGTTTTACTAGCTGGACCACCGATCCAATTATGATGTATTGGCATCCCGTTGCATCTCATGCAGACTAGCAGAGCTCAGTTGGTCAATTATGTGCCGTAAAGGTGCATCCACACCGGAGTTACTTTTTGTGATCTATTCCCATCCAATACCAAGAGCTAATACCATTTGATATTAGTTTATTTCCGAATTTATTTTCTATTCCCAACGAGTACCATATTTTTTTAAATAAAAAGTCTATTACTAACGAATACCAAAGCGTGACTTTTTGTACACTCAGCTACACAAAGTTTTATTTAAATTGCGTTTTACCGAAATCTAGGGTAATCTAAATATAGGGTTAGGGTTAATAAGCTGGTCGACGGAGCCCCGCTTTGCGGGGCTCCTATTTCTGTCTAAAGGGTTTAAAGGAACCTAACCAACCGAACCTCGGGATGCCACTGACGTCGACCGTCTAGGGTTAGGATTTTCGGGAACATTTATTATGTTTTCGGAAACTTAGTTCGTCACTCAAAGCATTTTAATTTTACTGAACCTGACTGTATCTGATTTCTTCAAACTTGTTTTGGTATTGGTTTTAAAATGTGGTACTCGTTGGGAATAGAAAATAAATTCGGAAATAAACTAATACCAAATGGTATTAGCTCTTGGTATTGGATGGGAATAGAGCCTTTTTGTGGAGCAACGTTTACAAGTGTTCTTGGGCAACAACGGATAACAAAAAGTTATAGCAAAAGTATACTACTATAATAGCAATACTTAATGTTAAGTACCATATTACAAAATGTTGCTCTACAAAAAGTAACTTCGGTGTGGATGTACCTTATGACTTGAAAGACATCTATAGCCAGACGTTTCAGCGATCGCAAGAGCTAATTGGAGAAGCTATGTAGGTATATTATAAATGTCAAGAAAAGTGATATCTCAAATAGAACGCCTATTGTTCTTTACTTACTATTTTTAGAAATTCTATTAACATAAAACCCTTTCTACGACGAAGGAATTCCCACTTTAATCATTATTAAGATCGTAAATACCTGAATAAATTAAAACAAAGGGTTGCTTTTAGAGCAGAATTTAATAAAAAAGTTCCCTAGTTTGTACTTTACCGTCGCTTTTATATAAATAAATACAAGGTACGAGCATCATGCAATTTGTAAGAAATGACGTGTTTAAAGGTATATTGTTGAATTCTCAGAATTGTTTTTATCACGAGTGCTTGCAGAACATGAGCATGCAGTGCATGCTACTCGTTTTTACAATGGAAAGGATTTTCATACCATGGATTCGCAAGGACTACTATGTGAGTAGGTAAATATCTACTACTAGATAGGTAATACTCTATGAAAGTATACATTTCGGCCTTACATAATTTATTTGCGCAGCTCTACGCTTCAGCGGCTGGCCACTAGATCCGGATTACTTCTCCAACTTAAGATAATAAACGGATCGTATCGACTCTTGTTTTAGAACCCACATATTTCCTATACAGGGTGTCCCGTAAATAATGGATCAAACGTAACGGGTAAGTAGCTTACCTTCTCTTCAACAACTAATTTGAATAGTTTAGAAAAAACCGTTATGGTAACCAAGATGTTTTTCTTCGAATTTTACTATTTTCTCTACCAGAATTCAGTTTTTTAATGCTGTCGCTGCAAATGATAACATTTTTTGGTATGATTTTTGTTAAACATTTCTGAATAGCTTACTAATATAAGGATGTCATGATTTTTTAATTACGTTTTATATGGCTTAGAAAAACAATATTTTTATTTTTTATTTTTCGATTAAAAAAATAATTACTTCGGTACCTTAATGTTTTTTTTTAACTATTCAAATTAGTTGTTGGAAATCAGTGAGCTACCTATCCGTTACGTTTGATCCATTATTTACGGGTTACCCTATATATGGGGTCAAACCGGTTGGGGGTTTTTAGAAATAATATACTCATAACATAACATCACGCTTGTATTCCCCGAAGGGTTAATAGGTGCACCTATAGTACACCCACATTTCGCCGGTTATGTTTAAGTCCCATCTAATAGGGGGCGAGCCTATTGCCATATTCCGGTTACAAATCCAGACTCCGCGTTGCTACTGAGAAATTTCAGATGGAAAAACCCAAGAACACTGCCCGACCCGGAAAATGAACCCAGGACCTCATGACTACTAGTCCAATGAGGCAGTTAATAATAATATGATGGCGTATACTCCACTCATGTGTATAAAATACAAGAACATAAGCTGCACGGATACGTATATGAATTAAGTATAATAAATTGCATGAAATAACGCAGCAACAACATGAATATTCAAAGCCGGTCGCTCAAATCGGATTTCAGTTATGCGTGACCCTAAACTGTTAGCAAATCGGCGATTTCCCGAGATTGATAACAATACACTGAGCTGTAAAGGCGAAGGCATCAGTGAGGATCAAATTAATTTAGGCAAATGAAGGATTAAAGACGATGGTTTAAAAGAATAGAGGCATTTTTTTCGGTTCATTCATAAGTCTTGATACACATTCATTTGTAGCCGTCGGTGTTCCGCAAAAATATAACACAGTGAGTGTGATTCATAGCTTGTAGATTTTATTATATTTTTGTGCTTAAAATCTCTGTGGACCTATATAGTGTCGGTCATAAATCTGAGTGAATGTAGGGTTAGATTTAATAGCTGAGTGGCACGAAAGTGATCCTAAACCATTGGAGTATCACAAACATTGTCATAACAGTTAACTAGACGACCAGGACCAATATTTAACCCCGATAGGATACTGTATTCGATTTCAGACGATACCCACATTTATCATGTTTGGCCTGGGTCACATCCACCAAAATAGATTAAACTATCAAGCAGCTCATTTGTAACAAATCGCAGATACTGTTGAAAATAAAAAACAATACTTAAACAAATATGATCACAAACCAAAAGAATAAATAACGCGAATAAAAAAGAAATTAAAAAGCTCAACCAGCTTATATGTACATAGATTTTAAATAAATACATCATTAAAAACATACAGTTATTAAAAATAAAATAAGAAAACCATTCGTTACAGAGAAACGCAGTAAGTTTATTATTTTATTAAAAATAAAAACATCATAAAGAATACATCTTTAAAGAAAACTGAGAATACTCTCTTATTTGTTGAAGGAGCTGCCATTTGCACGGTCTCACAGTCGCATAATTACTGGCGCGGCACTTTTCAACATCACTGCAAATTATACATTCTTTTGCTACATTTTCACTGCAAACAAGCTAAAATTCTTAGTATAAAATAACTGCTGGATAATTGCCGCAGTTTTAGGGTTTAATCGGCAAGTTTTATCATTTATCAAGCGATAATTATAGTAGTTTTAACTGTTCTTGATGTTAATCACTGCTGTAGAACACGAAATCAGTTTCTCACATTGTTTGTGAATAAATTAATAATGGTTGGAAAATTAAACTCACTTCAACGTTTTCAGAAAAATTACAATAGTAGGTATTTTCACGCATTAAGAAACTCGTAAAGCTTGTTGTGTAGATGTCGCACTGGATATGTAAATTGAAATTTTGTTTGTCATTTGTTTATGAGAACTAAACTGTATTAAAAATAAAATCAAACGGGAGAATCTATACTCGTACATATAAATAATATAACCATAGCGAAGTCAAACTGTACGTTAAATATTTTTTTTTTAAGTAATTTGTGCGGGATCTAAGAACGACTGTTATGCCGAAAATGTTCTTTTTTTAATTTTTGTCTGTTTGTCTGAATGTATGTTAGAGCATCACGCAAAAACTACCGGATAAATTTTGTTCAAATTTTGCATAGATCATATTCCCTATAAGTCTGGTCAGTCTGTAGGCTATAAATTATCACGCGGTTTGCTATGGAGATGAGCAATATTGCAATTTGTTCGTATTCTTCTATAGTTTACCACACATTATAAAAAGACGAGCCAATAGTTTAGAATATTGCAAATAGTTACAGATTTAACCTTTTAAGTGATTATCACAACGTTATACCTTTAAGGAGCTATGCAGTCAATCATGAAATATAAGAATGGCTATTTTAGTCAACTTTCAACAAAGCAAATGGCTTTTGTGTTCGACGACTGCTTTGGAAACCTATGTTCGATTCCCAACAATAGATATTTGTTGTGCTTCCTTTTTTTACGTTTTGTTATACAATCATATAATGACATTTCGTAAAACGTTCACAGAAAAACATAAAGTTTACGCCAATTCTGTCATCTTTGGTTATGTTTAATAAAAATAAATATCTATGGTTAGGTTAATGAGAAATCCCGTGTGTTTACAATTTACAATCCACTGTTATGTTACTTTAGTGATAGTTGTTTGTCAGGAATAATCTGTAAAAAAGAAACAGTCAGTGTATTAGTGTTGTGCCATTAGGTGGTATAGACAGGAACGCAGGCGTTCATTAATTGCATTTCCGACGTTTGGCTCCCAGACTGCAGTGGGCCGGGGCTGCTTTGAAGCGGCTCTTGCCCAATCTGGGGGGGCCAAACGCCTCCTGCCGGAGGCTCTACGCGGGGGTCGTGCGGTCCATGGCCCTTTACGGGGCACCGGTGTGGGCGCGTTCATTGAGGCTCCGGCCAGCCCGCTGGTTGAACGCGTCCCAAAGGGTCATGGCCATCCGGATGGTACGGGGATACCGCACGGTCTCCTGCGAGGCGGCGAGCCTCCTTGCCGGATTACCGCCGTGGGATCTGGAGGCAAAGGTCCTCGCGCACGTTTGGGAGTGGCGCGAGGAGGCGAAACGCCGGGGCGTAACTCCGCTGCCGCGAGAAATCGCGGCACAGCGGACAGAGCTCCGGCGGGATCTCATGGCGGCATGGAGAGTGCGACTGTCGCAACCCAGCGCAGGGCACGCCACAATTGCGGCGGTAAGACCCCTCTTTGAGGAGTGGCTTGAGAGGCGCCACGGCGTCCTCACCTTCCGCCTGACGCAGGTCCTCACCGGACATGGCTGTTTCGGGAGGTTCCTGTTTCGGATAAGGCGGGAGGAAACGCCCGGGTGTTATCATTGTGTGGATCGACCGGAGGACACGGTGGAGCATACGGTGGAGGCCTGCCCGGCTTGGGCGGAGCACCGCCGTGTCCTCGTGGCGGCGATCGGCGGCGGCGACCTCTCGCGTCCGGCCCTGGTTCAGGCCATGGTACGGAGCGAGAGGGAATGGGAAGCCGTCACCTCCTTCTGCGAAGCAGTAATGCTCGCGAAGGAGGAGGCGGAGCGCGAAAGAGAGAGGCAGTCTCTACGCCCTCACGCCCCTAGCCGCCGCAGGAGGAGGAGACACCCTGGGCGTCGGGAGTCGATTGCCGACTCCCGGCCACCGTAGGCGCGGGCTTGCGGACGGCGAGCAATGGGCAGCTCGCCGTCCGGTAAGGACCAGGCCCGGGTCGACGGCGCGTCGTGTTACACGCGCGCCTCAAAGAGATGTCAGCACCATTGACGGGGTCCGATAGGACCGATGCCTGCCGGGGTCGCGGATTGTTCGAAAGAGTTATCGTGGCCCTGGCGCACAGGCAACTGAAGGAACACGGGTGGATTTTAGTCAGTAAGAGTCTGACACGCCCTTCCGCTCCGCCCAGAGCGGGAGAGGTCATTTGATGATTTCCCACCCAAAAAAGAAAAAAAAAAAGGCGTTCATTAATTCACCAAAAACTATAAACTTAGCAAGCAATGGGAAATTACTAGTGAAGGCTGCGGGTGTCGAAATCAGGACGAGCTGCTTCTCACACGAACAACTTATACGTCTTTTGCTCCTACGTCACCAGTCCTGGCTCTCTCCATATTGAGACGAAAGCTACAAACAGGGAAGTTTTATAAAAATGGGGCTGTTATTTTAGTAAACTGTGGTGTCTTACGACTTCCACACGAACGAAGTCGCGGGCAGAAGCTAGTAAGTAATAATCTGCATCTTGTACAACGGATGACGAGCGAGAGATGACATAGCCTTGGAGTAATACCAAGCAAAATTAACAGCAAGATTTGGTTTCACAATAACCGTCACTATAAAAAATAACAAGCAAAATGATGATAACTACAGCAAAAGTGTATCTTTTCAACGAAAAGCGAAGATTCGCTCTGCATAAAAGCAAAACGTAGTCCAACACTAGTTAATGATAATTACGACTCCGTAAATAGATGGCTGCTATAGACCGGCAGAAAGAAGTAACGAACATGAACCATCCGACATAGGTAGGTAAGTATAATATCTGAAGCTATTATACATAAACATTCTCTAATTATTATGGAGTATGGAGATGAGTCTAAAGCAGTCTAAAGATTAAGACATATCTTTCAAGAAAATTTAATTTCTGTACCGTCTCTACAGTAAATTAGCAGTATGCAATGCAATATTATACAATAGGAATATAATGACCTACTGACTATAAATAAACTTTAGTCAAAGAACTATATCCGGAAAAATAAAGACAATGCATTCAGGTTTTTAAAAGAAACAAGATTTATAAATACAATAAGAAACACTTCTGCGCTACAGTGGTAGCGCAGAAGTGTTTCTTATTGCACTGCGTTCCGTAGCCTCAAGGAAAGTGTGAAAATTGAGAATGGTTTTCTCAATTTTCACACTTTTTGAATATCAAAAGAAATTCAAAGAATTTCAAAAGAAACAACAATTCACATTTTGAATTTATACAAAAGAAACGACGAGCATAATTATTCTGCAACTAAATCCCAACGTCTAAGAATATATTTCCATAAAATTCTACAAAATTATATTCTCCTTCTGGTAACAAATGCTGCTCTTGTTAGTGCTTTACCTTCCGTCTGAAAACCACTCATATTCTAACTGAAAAACAAAAAAGGTCTAAAAATAGAAGTCGAATTCCATCTCGCACAATCGCACATACTCGTAGGTAGTCGAACTGCCGACAGAGTAGGTTTCGATGCCAACTCATTGCCTATCTGCTGTGGCTGTCACTACCCAAGAATAGGCGACGAAATTACCAACTTTAACCTCCCGTACGTACGACTAACGTGGTTTCAATGATTGTTCCTACTAATTGTTACTGCTTTTCTGATAACATCGTGAACGTGTCAAGTACGTGGAACGAAGTATTTGTTTCGAAAGCTTAACAGTCGGGAAATTGTGTAAATGTAGTAAATATATAGCGTAACAACACTTTTCTTTTCTAAAGGATTCTTTTCAAATCATGCTACACTAATCAACTTTAATAACAACATTATTAGAACAAATGAAACTTGTGAGCATGATAAGTTGATCGTTGATGGCAGCATCAAAGTGATTATACCCAGATACACGATCCAGATTTGAAAACTACTGTCATTAAAAAAATACAATCAATAGTAAAAGTCCGAGAAAAGTATTTACTTAACTGCCTATTTTTTACGAGTGTGATCAGTTTAAAAATATACACAAAACTGAAAATGCTAGCATAGGCCATAAAAGTTAAAGTTTGTCCATGATTGGTTTGTTAGTAAGTACAATTCGTTTGGCAGTTGCAGTATTTGCGGTGGGAGCGAATCGAGATCGAATCGAGAGAACGTGGGTAAATAAGGGCAGTTCAATGAATGGGCGGGAAGCGCAGTCGCCTACGCTCCGCCGAGCGCGCGAACGTTGATACCGGACCGCGGTGCACCCCTCAACAAGTGGGGTATTAAAGCTTGCAACTCTCGTACAACTAAATAAAATACAAATAAGATGCTCTAACATCGAATTAAAAAAAAATATAGTGTTCTAAATAAATTAAAAAAATATTTCAAAGTGCTAAATAAGTGAGAAAGTTTGTGATTTCATAAAACGTTATCGTAAGCGAATTTTTGGCGCAGCGTTAAATTAGGCAGCCGTTGCATAAATAATTCTAAGTTAAGCCTTAAAGCTGACTGCTAATGATTTATTTTTATTTAAGTAGGTTTAATCAAAGTGTAATATGTATTATACGCAAATATATTACATAAAATACAATTAGAAACCTATTTATTTTTAAAAGAAATACTTACTTCAAATATAACTTGAACAATGTACATTAAGTGATCGAGATACAAAGTTACTTTCATTTATTTCGTTCATTTAATTTTCTGGTATAAATGTAGGGTAGGTAGTTCTTGTACCTTGTTATGGTTTTATAACACTTACGGAACATAGATGAAATAATTTATTTGGTTTATTTAAATTGAATCCGATGGCAAATTTTAACAAATACCTATTTAATACATTACTATGAATTACTGATTCCTGAAAACTTTAATATCTACGAATCGAGCGCAAAACCCGCAAATTATACGGGCCGCGAGAGTGGAACAAAAAGCCCGTAATAAATGTTTTAAAGTGCCAACTACAAATTAATCCCAACTCGCAGGAGTGCTTTAAATGAAAATTCGCCATATTGGAGAACTACCACATTTATTTCATGCCTTTTTCCACAAGTTTCTTCGCGCTGCAATATATTTCGGTTGGTGAGACATTAAATTTCCAAGATCAATTCAGTTAAGTGCTCAACGCATATCGCAAAGTTTTTAAAATAATAAAACAGAGAATTGGCTTTATAGCCGTTTTTATAAAGTAAAGTAACTGAAGCTTGACGCAAGATTTACGGCTGTTATTTTTAGCGTTACACAATTATTATAAACGTGTCCCTACATAACGCAAATTTTGTTAAGTGCTCAGTTCTAAGAACCGAAACACAAACACACTTTAGATGGGCATCTAATAAAGCGTGGCCAGACGAAGTGTCTTAACTTAAATAAATTAGTAATTAGTGACTGATCATTTTCTTTCAAATTAATACAAATTGACCGAACACATTCTGAAATAAAGCGTAATTAGGGTAATTTATTAAATAAGGTACATAATAGCCGTTCAGGAAGCGTTGGCCACCGGAAGGGGAAGGGGGGAACAAAAGAGCGGTCATCCGCACACCACCATCCGCTTACTAACGAAGCGGGAGCCGCCAATGAGAAAAAAAGCCTTCGCTACTGCAATTACTAATGAACACCGATAGCCTGAAACTTTGTTTCTTGCTAAGTATAGCCCAAACTTTACTACAACCAGATTAATTCTATCTCTTACGTTCCAAAAATAACATTAAAACGGTTTCATTTCAAATAAAAAAAAATCGTTCAGTTCCTTTTGCAAGTGCGAAGCTCTGTTTGTCAAGACGAAATTAAACACTTGTAAAATTGTATTATTTTTTGCTCAGTAGCCAGGTACTTAGGTAAATACATATGTTGAGATATTATATTTATCTTTTTCCCTTGTTCTAAATAGGAGCTTAGGACTTACTTAAATAATAATTAATAACAATAATTCATAATAATAATTAATAACAATAATAATAGGATAATAATAATAATAGTAATAAATAAATAAATGACATAATAGTAATAATAATAGGACTTACTTAAAATACATGGTCCAAACGGGCTGCACCCCACTTTAAAAAATACAAGTGCGGCAAACTATAATTCTGTTTAAATTGACCGTGCTGTATCTATACACATATTGAAGTTGCCTGTCAAGGTTGAACTGACGTCGTACGTGGCGCCATTACCACGTAGCTCGTGAAATACGACATAAATGTACGAGTTACGACTCAGGTCGTTTCTTCTGCCCATATAATACGCCCTAGTCGCGATAAATTGAAATTGGCACGTTTATCATCACCCCCTCTGTGATTGTATTTTTTATTGTATCATCATCTTACACATAGCTGATTACAGCTGGCTCTGAATGGGCGACGATTCGCGCTCACAATTATTGCGGGCATTCACTTATCGTGTCCACTTTGACTTGGTACTGATTGAAGAAATGGCCAGTGGCTTTTTATATTAAGTGGGACACGCATTAACGAGACTTATACAGTTACTGGTCAACACAGCTTTGTTGATGCAGATTTTGACATGAAAGCTTTTGGAATCCATTTTCACAGGATATGTCATTTAATTTAACTGAAGCGCTACTGAATTTCTGGCTTAATACAAAAGATAGTTGGAACTTATAATGTAATCAAATACGTCACTAATCTCCAATTAATGTTCCAACCACACACTGGTACACGTACACACAGTAGCTTTACGATGACACAGATAATATTTGATATATAAAGCTACCCGAAAGTTTTTTGCATAGGACGTCCGCCCTTGTACCCTGAATTATCTAATATTGAAATAAATGAACCCATAATGAACATCACATAAACATGATTTATGGCATCACGTGCGTGACAAACTGGGAATAAACTGCACCAATTATTTTTATGTAAGTTTTTGTAGTCTTCCTTATGACCTGTTCTCTATCAAAACGTCAGGTTTAATGGCCGGGTCGATTGTTTATCACGCTATTTTATCATTTAAGCACGATTTGCGCACATGTGTTTTGGGAAAATTGTTATTATTGATAAAACCTTTATCATCAACGGCCGTGTTAGTGAGATGATGCACTTTTAATCCAAAAGCCTTCAGTAGAGATAATATTGTTGTTTTCTTGTGTTTAATATGAGCCTGTGATTTCTGAGGATCAAGCGTTTATATAATGTTGAAGTAGCGATGAGAACATAGCGATGATCCCGATTGTGTGGTTACAAATAAAGCTTACCGAAGACATTGTTTCCTGATCGCCGATCCCAAACCTCAACCGTCCGGTGGCGAGCCCTGCCTTACAAATCAAGCGCTGAGCAGGCTTACCACGAATTATACTTTGTTCCCCCAAACTAATCGTTATTACAACACTGTTTTTAAATTTTCCATAAGTGAGCACAATAGCGTTATTATGCAAATTAATTTAATTGGTTCTATTAGCTCTTGAAACTAAGTTGTACATAGTTAAGCGAATTTTATAAAAATTATATATATTCGACATAATGTCCAGTGGACTGTACTAACAATTGTACCGAGCAGATATCTTTAAATCGGTACCTCGTTACTTGTGAGCATCAACCGTGTATGACCAATTATAATTCGATACATTATATTTTGATATTTATTCTTATTGCTACGTTGCAGACTTTGGTGGCACAAGGCAAAGTTTTATTAGCTTTCAGTTACTCCACAGACTAAATTCCAATAGTTGCCACCCGGACGCCATGTTTCCCAGTTGTGTCTCGTTCCACAGTTTGCATTATGTTTTACGATATTCTGTGTTGACTGCAAACTCAAATTTCAACTCCTCGGTGCACAATTTATATTAAAAATAATTGATAAAATTAATTCAATGCGGTGCAGCGGTAAGCGGTATTTAAACACGCTGAAGTACACAATTAATGTTCTTTATGAATGATGTTGTTTTGAAACACGATATTAATTTTAAACTGGTTTTATTTCAGAGTTTGTCCAGAACCATTGTTCAGCTCCAAAGGTTAACACGTGTCAGTGTGTTATGGCAGTTTTCGAAGACACAACAATGCCCACTGACGAAGGGTCTTTAAAGTTGCCGACTACATAGCGAAAATATTGAATGGAGAAAATCGAGAATTTCTTAATTAAGCGGTTTTCCAGGGAGTCATGCTAGATGAGAAATTACAGTGGGGACCTCATATAACATCTCTTGCGGGGCGGCTAAGCTCGGCCACATATGCTGTTAGAAAGATATGACAGTTAACAGATGTAGAAACCGCGCGTTTGGTCTATTTTAGCTACTTCCACAGCAATAAGTCGTATGGCATTTTACTGTGGGGTCGGGCTGCTGACATTGAATCCATCTTTGCAAAAGAGAGCTGTCAGAGCCATTTAAAATCTACGCCGCCGCGAATCTCTCAGGGAACTATTTAAAAAGATTAATATTATGATGGAACCTTGCCAATCTAATATATAAAAACCTCGTGTCACAGTGTTTGTTATCGAACTCCTTCGAAATGTCTTGACCGATTTTTATGAAATTTTTTGTGTATATTTGGTAGGTCTGAGAATAGAAAGTATATTTCATACCACTGCGGGTGAAACCGCGGGGTGCAGCTAATTCACTCATAAAAATTAAATGTATGTAAAAAAAATCTACATCTTTTTAATAACATAAGTGATATACATAATTTTAATACTAGAAATAAAGATAAAATAGATCAACCATTTCGCAGATTAGCTAAAGTATATCTTTTATAGGATACTGTGATGTTACAACAAAATACCTTGTGATATATTGCAATTAAATGAAAGAAAATTTAAGACTTTTAGAAAAAGTACACTTTGTAAACTAGTATATGACAAATTAGAGGATTATAAGCAAGAGAGGAATGCTTGGAAACATGCTGAGCCAGCTGGATATGACAATATAGAGTCTAGACAAAATCAAACTGGTTGCTAATTTAATAGTGTAATTTATTATTTTTATGACATTGATTTACATTCTGTAAATGCTTTAACTCACACACTAACTTATTACTTGTTAAAATTTTAGGAAAATCATATACTTTTACAATGTTTGTAAATATGTGAGCACCATATATATATATATCTATCACATAATGAATGTATCCGTCGTTGCTTATTTTTTATTCGTTTTACCTATTGTGGTATAGTAATTTTATTTTAAGTGCATCGTCTTCACATATAATTATATAATAAATGTATACAAAATATTTTAAAATATTTTCAAAGAGTTTCTTTCCCATTCTTCTCCATACGAAACTACCTTTTGGAAGGGGCGACTAGAATTAATTCTATTTTAATGTACATGTTGACGTCCAAAAGTGCCTTTTATGTACTCTATGTGAAATAAATACTTTGATTTTGACTTAGAACGTAACTGTGAAAAGATTTCCAGAGAGTTCCGGCGAATTAGTTATCATTGAATTCTTAGTTCTATGAAAAAGCTAACGATGTCAACTTCATTTTTACACCAAAATTGTGGTTTTAGGGTGAAACTTTCAGAACGACTTAATGACTCAAAATCTTATCCTTGACTAGTTTCAAACAAATAATCATCGGAACTAGCGAAGTTAGAAGTAGGTTAACGTTTGTTCCGAATTTCTTGCCTAACATTATTTCTGAAGGAGAAAGGAAAGGCTTGAGAACGTCATAAAAATGGTTTATTAACATTATCACGCCACCGACGCGACGCAGGCCTCCTTTGTGTTCAGTAAGAAACTCATTTGCGACACATTTCGGTGCCATATTCTTAGCTCACTACCTATTGTACTTGTAAATTAAAATTAAGTTCATTTAGTTCTGGTTAACTGTATAACTGAACAGCTTTCTGTAGATGTTGGTGCAATTTGCGTAAGTATAAAAATATGTTAGAATGTGGGATTATTTATAACAAAGACGTGGGGAAGGAACGTGTGTAGATACTTGGTATATTTATACCTTGGTGGTTCGAGATCCGCGCGATTAGGATACGATTTATGCGGGAACCGCTCGGACCCACCAACAACGATGTATTTCATACATGCAGTAACAGGTAGTTACCGTGTAGTGGTTTTTGTAATGTTACTAACACGTCTTAATCCTATTACTATGAAACTATTTCTTAAATGTTTAGGGAAACATTAGCCTCATACTGCATATTGCATCCACCTCACATTTCTTCAACCATTTCATTTGACAAATAATGAGTAGGTTACCTACTTGATAAGCAAAGCTCTTTCATCAAACATATTATTCAAATCTGTTAGGTACAAAGGTATTTAAACGCATACATTACTGATGCAGTGTTACCTAATTAAATAATTGGTACAACTTCCCAACAAGCTCACAAACAATTATGTTCGTTCAGAAATATTCACAAACTTCGGCTACTCAAAAACGAATAGGAACTCTATATTGAATATTACCATTGTACTCGTGATAATAATTACTTAGTTGTTGTTATTTCCTTCATGGCAGGCACCGGCGCCGCATATATTTGCATAAAAACCACAGCCCGCGTTTTGTGAAAGGTGTTAAACCAACTTTTCTTTCATACGCGATTTCCATTGTTGTGTCCACCTTCGTGTTTTTATTTAATGGATTACCTAATTAAAATTAAATATTAATAAAATATTCAAGACATTTACATAGTTACAATCGTCCAAAGCACTAAATTCTAATTTCGGTTTCAATAAAAACTTACTTACTCCAATTTTGTATTCGGTGAAAACAATTAAAAAAGTCAATTTTTTATTAGAAATACTTGCTCTACGCGCTAAAAAAGTATCCGTAGTCAACAAAAACAATATTTCGTTAAGTTTCTCCTTGAGACCAGCTTTAGTATATTTTTTTCGTGAAATCTTTTTATAGCAATGTCCGAGGTTCAGAGGTTTAAGAAAACCTATCTCGTATACTTTTACGAGCTTACGTCATACGATACAAAAGTAAGAAATCAAGAATATCGATATGTGGAGTGTTTTATCTTTAACATTCCGACTTAATTCACGATTCTCTCAATCATGCAACACTCCGTGCACGGACGCCGGAAATCTGAATACATCAAATTCCATTGTTTCCTCAGCTCCAATTATTTAGCATAATTAGTCCAGATCATTAATCTGCCAACGTGCCAACTATAAATTAAAGAATTTTCAAGAAATACCGTGAGTTACCTGATACAGAAATACCTGGGTTAATGTCATAATCGGCTACGAAACAGGCCTACGCTTTTCGTAACACAGCGAATAGGCGTAGAAATTTATTGCCACGAAACTTTTAGATTAGTTTTAAGAGAGTTTAATAAAGAGAATAAGATTATTATTCTTACTTTTATCGTCTGACTATTGAGAGATAATGCTTACCTTTTGTTATGGTTCTGTATTCTCACACATTGTGTCTCTTGCTCTTGTCCATGAATACGATATTTTCGTTGTTAGGGAGCATGGGCGTAACACACGATACACTAAAGCAGCTACGCCGAGTTGTAAAAAGTCGGTTAAGTGAGTTGGGCTGCGGGTTTCGTACCTGTCCAAACTTTATTACGCGGAATTAAAGTACCGCTATAATTTTCCTGTAATCTTCGTGCTACTTTAGAGTTTTCGCATAGAGGATATTTACGGACGTTTTACTTTTGCGATACATTTAACTTAAATTCTTTAGTTTCTTGTACCTTACAAACCCTTCTAATCAACTTAAGCAAACTTGGACGCATTATTATCAGTTTATTTCGGCCTCACTAGCTATGTGATAGTGAAATGTGTACTAGACATAATTAACCCCCAAACTTCCTGAAACAGAAGATATGGTTAATTCTGAAATTGCCTTCTACAGACAATTAACCCCCAAACTCTATGTAACAGAAGCTGTGGTTAATTATAAACCAGGCCATATAACATCACATCTTATAAATAACCCAGTAAAAACTTATACTTACACACAATAAATCGAAACCCAGCCAGGTTTATGAAGAAATTCTTTGAATTCGCGTTACGTTTATAAATAAACTTGTGACTCAGAATGGAATATTAGCGCGTTGAGTGTAACTCATACGCCCTTTTATAGCTAATATAGCTATAATTAAATTGTTTCACACGGCTTTTACTTTTACTAACGAGAAGACAACTCTCTAGATTTAATGTTATCGCATCACATTAGCATTGTCAACTTAATGTTTTACTCGCAGGGAGATTACTTCCCGGGGCGTTTTTACGGGTAATGTAGATAAGACAGTAACTTTGAGAAGGAGGGGGTGGGGGGAAATAACACAGTTATCATGCTAGTACTCGCAAGTAGGTCCGTGAATTGTGCAGTAGGGACGCGTGAAGCTTTCAACGATGCTTTGTTCTCAGTTCAGTGGGGCTCTCTAACTTGTTAAATATGTACTTGAAATATTATTGTAATAGACAATTTTATTTATTTATTTAACCATTTATAAACACACATATATAAACAGACAAGAAGAAAGAACAGCAAAATACGTACTAACGTGATGCTTATTTCTAAAGAAATCTCTTCCAGCATACCTGCAATAATAATACTACTACTAATTATGGGATAATACTTTGGTGAATTTAGTATAGAACCACTTTTTCAAAAGCATTGGTCGTTTATTTGGAACTTATTTGATGCATATTCCAATTAGAACTTTCGCTAAATAACATCATAAATTGTAACCAACAATAATCTTTCAGTCGCTACACACACTGCGCTTACAAAGCCATCTCAATTGTAAACTTTAACTTAGTTCCACTTTTGCCAACATTGTATGTTAATGCAGGTTTATTCGCGAAATGCTGTGTTTAGACAAAGGGAATATAGACCGGTGTCAAAGCATAGAGTTTGAAATGGAAAATTCCTGTGCGGACTGTAAAGAAGGCTTTACAAACGTGGCGGTACTTTTAGGCCGAACAGACGTAGAGCCGCACCAATTTACCAAACAATCGTCAAACGAATGCGTTCGATTCTGCTCTGTAGACAAGATGACAATCTCTGGTCCAATTTAGGCCTTATCTGTTCCACAGTGATTACGAGATATCACCTTGTTTTAAGAGGAGTAAGTAGATTTTGCAAAAAACTTACGATTATAGGATCTCAAAATATATACCTGAGAGGATATTTCAAAGATACCTAAAATGCGTCAAAATACGACACAACACATGTTCTTGCAATTTTTTTAACTCTAAAAACGAGAATTCGTAAAAACACAATCTAGTTGTGCAACAAAACATATGTATTAGACTGGACTTGCAAGCATTCTTTAAACTTCAATCGTCTTAGGCAAAGTAACTTCATACATTCAAAATCTAAGTTAGTTCGATCTAAACGTATCATGTAACATTCGTAGCACAACTATCAGTTTATTATGAGGACACAATTCTATTAAAAAATATCCTGACTCCTGAGCCTAAATTGCCATACAGCAAACTTAATACGTTACCTGTGTAGCTAGGATTATGGGTACCACCCCTTACGTGTAATCGAAAATTTCGATTTTAAGTTGATGATAGAATATTGGTCACCCTAATAAAAAAGTCATCCGGTTTTCAATTTTTTTTATTTATTTAATTCAATGCTCATACGTGTATGTCGAAAAAAACGAATAAGATCCCACGTGTATGAATGCAAAAGAATATAAACATGTTTGGACTCATGCCCCATGGATGGGGTATGCACGTACGATATGAGACTCAAAATGCACCAGCGATGGGTCATGCACTGTTAACGTGTTAAGCCCACAGTAACTTTGTACCCTCAAATCCAAATTAGTTGTATCTAAACGCACCCTTAAACATACGTAGAACAATTATCATCAGTGGGCACATAGGACAGGATATAATTCTAAAGCGATGACGTGCGTGTACGGCGTGTGCCCTCACGAGTTTGGCAACGCCTCGCCATGTCGGTCACGCGACCCTGTCAGTTCAATTTAGTAAATGACCACTGTACAATGCTGTACACTAATGTGGGAACTTGTATTATTATATGCGACCTTGACACTCTCTTCCGTAAATATATGTGTGATGATATGATAATTTATTGCCTAGTTTTTTTTGCTAGCCAATGTTTGTCTGACAGAGATTCTTATACCTACAAGACAGGCTACGATTTAAGTTTTAATTATATTTTTTTTGTGAGATACATTTATGTTAATTAAGTTGAAGTTCAAGTCAGCAACCCCACTACGTCGTTGAGTTCATGAATAACGCGTCTTTCCAGTCGGAAACTACTCGGAAAATTCTGAAACATTTTAGAAAACCGTATGAAAACGTATGGACTAGAAAGAAAGAAAGAAAAATATGTTATTTGGGACACGCACAGGAAATCCAAACAAAAAACCAAAAAAAAAAAAAAAAAGGAAAGAAAGAAAAGAACTAGTGACTACTAATCAACAACATAAATTTTCAGTGACTGACTTCCCTATTAACATTCTATGTATTCCTAGTTTAGTAAAGTTATATGGGTACGTTAAAAAGTAAACTATTTTCAACCAATTTAATAAAATTAATACAGTGAAACGAACCCATTGGGAGCCGTCCGTAATGCAGGCCACACCCGGGCCCATTTGTCGAATTTATAACCATAATATGGTCTAGAGCGAAATAATGAGGACTGTGTATTATCCTGTAATCGCTTGTTAGCGATGAATTAGAACCCGACACTTTTTATCTACAATATTAAGCACGCAATTAGATACTTTTATGACCTCATTCTTAAGTACCATACAGTAATAAGGCAAAGCTTAGCAATTCCAGTAAATATTTGTTTTTACTTCAGTGTTTTCTCAGTGTCATATTGATACATACTTTTACCAAAATTCCGCCATGACTGACACATTTCCGGTGTCGCATTACACACCTTTACTCTGGCGAACCTTTTACGAGAAAATTTTATTAAATCAACGAAGGGATTTGTTATCCTATGTGCTTACTGACGATTTCGCTTTTGACACAGATATGTACTTACCTACTGTTGCATTTTGAAATCAGATTGAGTAGAAGTGCATAGGTAGGTACACATAGTAACATTTAATTAAATAAATAAAATGAAACTGGATTCCTAGGAATGCAAACCCAATGAAAATACAACATCAAACAGCCGGTCCAATTAATCAATTAAATGGACGAACGTAGCACAAAAGAGAACTGAAAATGATAGCTTTTATTTTCGCAATTTTTAGTAAATGAAGATTTATAATAGGACCGTCGGCTGAGGAATCAGTGAGGACACACTAAGACATAGATTGATGTTTTCTTCGCTAAATGGCAACCCTGAAAGTAACAACCACGCATTTTTATTTCTGTATTATTCCGTAGTGTGACGGAAGATCAATAATAACGTCACGGTCCGGAAAACAATGTTTGCTCTGAATCTCGAGAAGAATAAAATACAGAGAGATACTACATTGTTTTCTACATAACAATAAATCCGATTAACGATTATTTTCTTCACAGCTTGTTCTTTCCCGGGTTGGTCAACAAATTCTAATCTACAGTAAAGTTAGTAGGAATTTGTTCAACACGTTTGTTCTGTAAAAAAAGTAAGTTGAACTGGCTAACTTGCATGTACTAGGAACCTCTAGAAACGATCTTTATTTAATTTAACCTCACCTTTGTGCGCATATTGGTACACCAGCGGCTCGTTGCTTACGGCAGAAGCAACTGCAGCCGTCAACACGTCTACGGCTGCCGCCTTCGAGCCGCCCCTCGTATATATGAGCACTTTACTATCACAATCTTCTTTGTCCTGCCCTTGTCCTATGTTACTTGGGGTTGGCAAAACGTTTGTTTCTACAATTCACCACTGTTAGCCGTCACTCTATCATTTACGCCTTTTTCTTTCATATCATCCCTCACACCGTCCATCCATCTTTGGCCTTTCTCTCCCTCTCTCTTTTAGTTACTTGCGTTTAATCCCACCTCATCCTTTAACACGAGTATATTATTAATTAATTGCGATTGACCGCCAGTTGTTTTCATTGAGAGCATTCTCATTCGGATTAGGAAATGGATGTAGGTGAGCCATGTCAATCACATGCACACGGATAGATGGGCAAAGATTGGTACTGATTTGATGGCGTAGCGTAGGTGGTGACACTACCGGGAAATTTATAGGAAGCATATAGCCCGAAATTGCTCGTAATATAGGCTTGGATGGTAACTAATAATAAACGCAACATTGATACAAAAACTTATCTAAGAGAACGATTAATAAAATTGTATTCCATTCATAGAACTAAAAACTGAATAAAGGTACCGACTTGCCTACTTTATATACCTTAGTTGATAAATGTGTTGGTATACTATAGATACTTATTGATCTTTTGGTAGATATGCAACTAGGTAGGTAAGTACTCGTAAATTGATATAGCGTAAATGGATATAGAAGACTTATGTAAGTAGGTCACGTTTCCGGGTTTCTGCGTTGACATTTTTGCAAAAAACGTAAGATTTTTTTAAATTTACCCGGATGCCTTGGCAGAATGACTTTAAGTACTGCTAAAGTAGAGATACAACAAGTTCTGAACTTCGAATTCTCAATAGCAATGAACACCTATTGTGAATTCTTGCATGGGTGGTAAAATAAACTTAAAAACACTGCTTGTATTGGCACTTTTAAAACAACATTTTGCCATGTGTGTATGTGTGTATTAGTGACGAAAGGCAATAAAGATTTTCCCTACTAAACACGCTAATACATAAATTAGCTAGGCAGCACATCAAATTGAACCCAGTGTAACTTGAACTCTGTAGTCGGTTTCCGTAAACCATTTAAGAGATCTACTCAATTTGGCATACTTAGTAAATACCTAAAGGTTGTTAATTTAATAGAACTAACGCAGGTTAATACCGGGAAGAAAGTTAGTATAGCGTAAGGAAGACAGACAGCGAATACAAAAATAATTAGGTGATTTGTTTACAGAGTCGCATAATTTAAAACATTTTTCTCGGAAAGTTATATTGAAATAGATACATACGCATAGAACAGGTGCGATTACTTAGATACTTACCTACTTCGTTTGCGTTAGGTACTGAATAATATTAAGCATAAACTCCCACTTCTCGTCATCCGATACCCGGTTGTTAGATCGTCATTAGTTACTCCATAATTGTCCATAACTGCCACACCACACCATTTAAACAAAAATACCTTGAAAATACGTTCAACAATACTACAAGCAACACTTTTACTGCCGAGACAAAACAAATCGACCAACGACTTGGTTCCTTTTTACGCTGTAAAACAGTAAAAAAATCCCTTCTAATTCTACACAGTCTAAAAAGTTTACGTAGACATTGTGGCCTCTGTTTCTGTACCTTCTGACTATGGTTACCATCCGTCCGGATTTGAACGAGCATGTCCGGCTTTTTGGTCCCCCGTCCGGACTTTACCCGGCCTTCTCAATTGTCTGTTTTTTTTTTTGAAAAATTTAGAGTTTAATGAGCATTGAAAAAAACAAAGATTAAAAAGTAAAATGTACAAACTTTTTTGAAATTGTCATGTTTGAAATTGTTGTTGGTTTTTTGTCAGGACTTTTCAAATCTTGAAATGGTATCCCTACTTCTGACCAATGTTTACGACTCCTAAGTTTTTACTGTCTTCTTCAGAAACAACAGAAATACTGCGGACACAATTAACTCGCGTGTAAAGTTGTTGGGGCTTCTAGCTGTTTATTGTTCCCTTTTTCATGTAATTGACACTCACTTTGTATAGATATAAAGTTTACGAGGTTGTACTTTCATTTCTTTCTTTAGAGAACACTTAAACTCAAGTGCTTTTAATGTTAACGTGTGAGTATTAAGGGAATATGCGTAGACTGAATTATTGCTGAAAAACAAAGGGGTACCTAGGTTACCTATGTTTTTTGCTTCTTCCCCTCAGTTATTAGAAACGTTGTGGTCAAACTAAACAAAGATTGTTGGCGACGGAATCGATTATAAATACTATGCGACTGTAACAGCATTCATATGAAATAAATTATGAATGTCAATTAAATAAACTATTCATACGCGCGCACACACGCATATTTTCCCCCAACTCGTTCTTTTTTGTATTTGTGTATTTTTATCTGCGTCATGTTTACCGCAGGTAAACATATATTCATTCTTTCTTTTTTTCTTTTATGTCCTACAAACAAATTAGTAATAGGTTTTAATTGATCTGACCACTGTGTTCTGGACGAAGAGTAACCAGAGTACGAGATGTATTTCCATATTTAGGATTTAATAAGCTTCTCGATTGCTTCCCCATTCTGTTTCACAAGGGAGACATTATGAATACTAATATTAGGACGGAATAAAAATCTCTCAGACACTGGTTGATAACATTTTAGAATTCGGTACTAGAACCGTTCAGTCTCTGGCGATTTATGTGCGAAACTTCGACGATGCTAAATTATTACTAACGGATAGCGAATAACAATCAACTATACTCTATAGAAAACGTAGGTACTGAAAAGCATATTATAGCAGTTAGCCTTAGGTATAGGGTTTCTCAATTCCAGGGTTTTTGACAATCTCGGAAACCGGGAACAAAAAAATTACTATCCCGGGAAACCAAGGGAATCGGGCATTAAAAAATATATGCATTATTACCTCGGAAAGACAATTCTGAGGGTTTTGAGTACATATGCTGCTTTACGAAAGGTCAACGGACCGACGCTGGCCGACACCGACGCGATGTTGAGAGTGGGATAAAATTACAAAATATTTTTTTCATTAAACTTCTTTTTTATTACTATTATTAACAAAAAATCAAATCTAAAACTTCGTATCAGTATTTTCATTTTTGATCAAACTAAGCCTTCAAACATGTTAAAGCATTTAACGACTTATCGAAAAGCCTACTTCTAATTTTTGTAGCTGCTACCGAAAAAACTGTTTCACTCTCTCTGGATGTCGGTTTAACAGAATAGATAACAAAGCTTTATACAGTAACTCCAGATTCGGAGTCTGTTTTTGGGAGGTCTCAAAGCGTTGGAAACGCGCACGACGTGACGCAGCGCGATATTCAAAACTTGATTTATTTCCCGAATGTCGGGAATTCCCGACTGAAAATCCCCGAAATCAGAATCGATTGCTTTCCCGGGTACTACCGGGACCGGGAACACGGGAAAGAAACCGTATATACCTGCGGCATACCTACGTGAAGCAATACTCGTACATTCGCAGTCTACGCCTTATTAAAGTCGGTAGGGTTGCAAGCTCATAAATCTATCCGCATTAAATTAACATGTGTATACTCGTATTCAACGTTTTACGACTCATAATTTCAGTCCATAAAATATGCTCTAATTATTTACAAATATCAGTGTGAAAAAACACGTCGTTCGGATGGAATGTCCATAAAAAGTTAATTAAAAATATGCGATTTATTGGCCGCCTCATGCATTCGTTACGGTCAACGTACAATTAGAAATTATTATTTTTATGTTGAAGTACTGACTGATTTAATGTCTTATTCCCGTCAGCGTAAGTAAACTGGATTAACTTATCAAGCGTCGACTAATGAGACACGATTAAATTAATGTAGGCAGTTCTCACAGTGCAGTAAACTGACAGTATCGACCAAGTGAAGTGTTAATAAGAATCAATAAAGAACATGATAATGTGTGCCGTGTAAATAAGTGTGTGGTGAACATTAGAATCGTGCGTGGAAGTGTGCACCATGATGACCAGTTGATGTTCAGAGAACCCGCACGGTCTGCAAGATGGTGGCTAGAGGGAGAGGGCGCATGCTCTCCATTCTCTTCAGCGCGTTGTTGCTAGGAAGGGCTATTGCAGGTAAGAAACTAACACTAGAATAAAGTAAAGTCAAACTTTTTGAAAATTTCAAGTAAGTAGTCATAGGTGGTGGTTTAACATTAATGAACGATGTTGTGACTAATGATAAAAATTTGCATAATCAGCCTATAATGTTCCCACTGCTGGAACACAGGCCTCCTTTCTGTGTGAGGGAGTGAGCCGTAATCCACCACGCAGACCCAGTGCAGGTTGGTAGATGTCACATGTCTTCAAATTTTTTGTTCTTAAACATGCCGGTTTCCTCAGGATGTTTTCCTTCACCGTTTTGAGAGCAGTGGTGATTGAATCACACAAAGTAAAGCGGCTCACGGTTCGATCTACGACCAAAAAGTTATAAAAGTTGACTTGTTACCACAAGTTTACTTTTTAGTCGCGGCCGTTGCCACTAAAATAAATTTAGGCCACCACACAAAAAATAATGAAAGAAATTCCCAAGTATTATATACCTCATACGTTATTTATTTGCCTCTTACACGTGTAACATAATTAAAATCGATCCAAACTGAACTTACATTATCAATAGCTTCAGACTAGTAAAACTGGTAAAATATTGACTTCCATGCGACATGAGAAAGAATATCTAAAACATCTTTTCGGGCTAAGAGCGAGTGAATCGCAAGCCAACTCGAAACTTGCATAAACCCGGCTCCTGTATCGATGGACGGCGAGCTGTCTATTCTAAATATTAGCATAAGAAGGCGATTTCAGCGAACGAAATTTAGCCTTCGACAATGCCGATTCTATTATTCATTCAATTTAAATTCTACAAGATTACAAAATTTTGTTCTTTTCTTGGAGAAACATCACACCTTAAATATTATTATTATTCGTTCTTGCCTGTAATTATGCATAGTAATGAATCATTGTTGTACATCAAATTACAGCTGCTACTGCTACAATTAACCGCTTTCCAATTTTACGTGTAGGTATTTCCACGCCACTTTACGAGAATTATTTATTTGTAATGTAGGACATATTTTTTGTAATTAAATATGTATGTGCGCACATTATACCAACAAATATCGACGCGAACATTAATGAACACAAACTTCCTATAGGCCTACGCTATGCAATGTATAGATCAATGACTCTTAATTTTATCAAGAACAGTCGAACAAATAAACAGTGGGCAACACTCTTAATTTTCAAAGGCAATCAGAACATCGGAACCCTCGTGGATATGTGGACTTAACTTGGTTAATACGTGACTCCATGGTAGTACAGTCATCTCCAAAATGGTCTACCTACACCTAGCAAAATAAAAGTAATTTGATGAAAAGATGAAAACAATCAATGAAATAAAATAAAATTTAACTAATTTATAAAGCTAAGTTTCACTAATTGTGTTCATCGATACTATTATATAATAGTTGTACATTAGTTGCGAGTTGTCGATATTCAAATGTGTGTTCTGTATTCGACGGTCTTATTCATTTGAGATATTGCTAATAGGTAACATATTTGATTGCAAACCGCAATGCTGCCAAGCATAGCATAATCAACCTATAATGTTCCCACTGCTGGGACATAGGCCTCCTCTCGGTGGAGGAATTGGGCTGTAATCCACCATGCGGGCCCAGTGCGGGTTGGTAGATGTCACATGTCTTCGAATTTTTGGCTCTAGGACATGCCGGTTTCCTCACGATGTTTTCCATCACCATTTTGAGTGCAGTGGTGATGAAATAATTTACAGGAAGTAAAGTACCTGTCTGGGTTCTAAACTACGACTTACAACTCGTAAGTCGCGGTGGTTACCACTGAGCCACCACTGCTCCTAACCCCCAACCATCTGCCACCTGCTGCCAAGCATTGCTAATATATAATTGGCAATAGGAAACCGGCTCTAAAAAAACGATTAATAATCTTGTAATCCGCTTCAAGTAAAATCTTTTGCCTCTGACTGTACAGCTTCCAGACTAACGAAGCGTTAACACAAATAGTTAAGGCGCGGTAAGAAGCATTTTTTTGGTAATTGATAATAGCGCATCGCAGCAACAAATAAGGTTCAAAACAGCGATGCGTTTGATGTTTGTTGAATCGAATGACCGCCAAATTTTGCAATTTAATTAAATTAAAAAATAAATGCACGGCTCAGTGGAATATTTTTAGGTATTTCTTGAGTTGATTGAATTCGCTTTTTTATCGTTACATAAAATATGATAGTCTACGCTCAAAATTTAAAGAATTTTGCGACGAAAAATACTTGTTTGAGTTCTGTTTTACGATATTTTTTATCTTGATATTATTTTATTTGTATGAAATATTTTTGAATAAGTCTTTTCTTTGCACATTTGGCAATACACTCAATTTTTTATTAATTAAAGTACGCCTAACTGTGCAACAAAAAACTGAGCGTTTTACGGAGTCCTACGTTTGGGCAGCGCCTTAAAACACCGAAACAAAGTCGAATTAATTTTCTTTAATTAGACGCCGACGGTTAGCGAAAGTAGTAATCAGGAATCTTTTAGTTTATGTAACCGGAAAACCGGTGGAAATGCGAACAAACAGCAGCCGTGTGTAATGAATACTATTAGTTACACAGATAACATTGCCATTGTTTTATCTTGTTTACTAAAACA
The DNA here is from genome assembly GCA_917490735.1 of Dryobotodes eremita. Taxonomy (NCBI): domain Eukaryota; kingdom Metazoa; phylum Arthropoda; class Insecta; order Lepidoptera; family Noctuidae; genus Dryobotodes; species Dryobotodes eremita. The sequence continues at coordinate 12,134,719 of OU823249.1, forward strand.
ATTATAAAACATTGGATGCTGAACTTTATGCTAAAAGTTTTCAGTTAGTACCTAAACGTGAATTTCCAAAATGGCCATTAGATTCGTAACAAAAACTTGGCTAGCCTTAGGCCATCAGGAAAATCAGGAAGCACCATCCTTCAATATGTGATCACTTTTCCTACTAACAATTCGCCATTCGTTTCAACAGTCATTAGGAGAATAAATTATAAAGGGAATATTCTGAAACACCATGTTTACCTAATCATTATTCACACACAAAGGGCCGTTTCACGCTTTTACCAAAAGTGTTAAAGCTAACCGAGAACAATAATATACTTAATAATAATAGCACGAATCATTGAGTATTATCTCTCAAGGCTGTTGTAGAAACAAAACCGAACAACGGTTCGCACAATAAATTCTATCTTATTTCTCGCCGCCATTGTTACTTACCAGATATATTTTGAGTCTCCTCAGAAATGAATCATTAAACAGTGTCGAGGAAGGCGGCGGGTGCCTCCGCGGATATAAATCAATCTAGAACTGACATGCGACATAAAATACTGCTAGGCTAACAAAACAGTAGGGATTAGCTGATTTACTTCACACTTTTGGACCCAAATACACACGCAGGGTGTAAAGTTTTTCCTCATATGGTTCCTTTGTTTTGAAGATTATTTTATTACTACTGCAAGTTATCAGCAAACACATCGGCATGTGACGGACATCTGCAATCGAATAACGTAGAAACGTTTCGTTGTAATAAGTTTTTAAAAGATTTGAAGTTTTCTCAAATTCAATATAATGATGTCTTCCATCAAACTTGGTTGTTTCCACATAGTTTTAACTAAGTAATTGAGTTGTTAAGTAGTTAAAATATGTGAATTACGTACCGGTGTGAACAATTACTTTTCCTTAATTTTATGGTAGAAGTCATTAAATTCCTTTGGACGTATCGCGCGTAAACTACGGCCTCGATCAGTTGCGGGCCCCATAAAGTGTGCTTAATTAACGTGTAAACTGATGAACTTTCTAATGGATTTTGTTTTTAAGCTCAATTAAGTGTAGAAATTGAGCCTGAATGATGAACGTCGACCGATAAGTTATTAATACTTAGGGTATTGTTGGCACTGAGATTTTTTAATACAAATTTGTATAATATTTTATATTGAATACTATAGCATGATATATATGTAGGTAAAATCATTCTGGAATAATAATTAAATGATTAATTTCGATATTCATGTCTATTTACATATTCATGTTTTCTTTTACAAATTGCTGTTTGACATTGTCGTTTAAATTGTTGACATTGCACTTAGGTTTTTGAACACAATTGTGTATATTTATATTAGATACTAGCAAGCTATGTGTATAAGTACCATCATTTTTAATGATTTAACTTTTGACAGGAATAAATAAATCTTCTCTTATACCTATTGTACTAGAAAAAGGACCCTATTACGCATTTAAAAATGCTGTTATGTATAAAAATATTGAAAGACGCAAACTTCCCAAACTTTAAAGCTTTAACAGTACTTACCAGTAATTTGGTAGCACCAAGTGAAAAGATTCTTCCATTAGGAAACAGCTCCTTACTGCACGAATACTTTCCTCCGAGCTGTTACAGCCTTATAAGTAACATTTTTCCTGTCTGTACGAAGAAAGTCAACATGAGATATGATGTTGACTCTCATCGTATGGACACAAACACACGTGTCTGAGTACTTTCCTACTGGCACATATTACAGAGAACTCTTATTTTAACAGCTTGCACTATCTCCTCTCCAATGCATAAAGTTTTCATACCACAAGCTAAGTACCAAAGTTTTACTATTGTCCTAATTTCGACACTAAAAACTTCAAGATTTGTATGATAAAATTGCGAAAGTTACAGTCCGGTCTTGGGTATCCCTCATGACACATGGACCCATAATTAGAAGTCTAGCAAAACTTTTGGAAATAGGTGAGCACGCGGTGGATAGCACACAAAATGGCCAGTTGCAAACTCCGACTCAGTGGAAACTTTCCCCGAATACATACAATATGTTTGTTAACGAAGCTACAGAAATAGGTATACTTAGGTAATGAAGGTCGGGGTTTCTTGTATGTATTTATTTTATCGTTTGAGGGTAATCAGTCACGAAATTGGGAGGTACCATATCATTACTCCTGCACGAAAGTAGGTGGTTTTACTACCTAGTGTTTGTCGGAGAATTATCGTTTATGTGAGACACGTGTTTTAAATGTATTTTTTCCGCGTAACGTATAAACAATAGTTTCGTGTTAAATTAAATAAATATTATAACTAGTAGGTACCTAAATATCTGCTTAAAAATTTGAACATTCCTAAAATCTAATTTGATAATTCACTCGCAACACACGCGTTATATACATAGGAACAGATCATTATAATTTAACACTTTAAACTCTATCACTACTGTATCCTGACGCAAATGCGAACATTCTCGCACAAGTTAGAAGTTGTGTAGAGTTTTCTGAAATATTGAATAGGTGCCGTCCTATATTATATTGGCAATAATGAATAAATTACATTTAAACCGATATACTTACCTAAAGAATCTTATGCCCATAACATAATAATAAAGCGAAAACTAATTTTCTTTCCAATCTCCTTTATTCTCCTCTAATGTTAGTATTGCATGCTATTTTAACGTAAATATTAGTAGGTATACTTTTTTATAATAATTGAAAACCGGAGCTTTTCGCATCGAGCGATTTGGTATCAGCTATCACTTATCAAGTTGACCGACATTCGATTAAACCCATCGTTGCTTATCCTGAGATGAGAATCTTAACAATTTAAGAGACTTTTAACAGCCATTTCCATCGTTAAAACTTTACGATGCAATTCTATTTTCAAACTCTTATTCTAATTAGGAAAAAACATCAAAGGCTTAAACAAAATCACTCTCTGTGAAATTGATCCGAAAAGATCTTGAAAATACCTTTGTCCACAATAACTAAAAGAATAAACATGATGAGATGAGATATACTCGTATAACAAAGAAAAACAAGAAAAAGAAATCGTTTGAGTCATCGTGAATCGTATCGTTTACTCAGCGAGTACTTCTTTGGTAGTACTCGCTACGTAAACTCATTCGTTCGTAACTTATAAGTTTGATGTGATACAGAAATAAGTTTGGCGCCGGAGAAATTCAAGATCCCATAAGAGCGCTTAAGGAAAGTGGCGTGCCCCTGTTTCACTCGGATATATTGGAGGGTTTCCTCGCACTACATCTACATAATGTTATTGTACCTCATTACATACTACGGATTTGTTAATCAAATTGTAACAAGATTATGTAGGCGTACAACTTTTATACAACTTTGTCTAACTGTGTAGCTAATGGGAAATCTATTGTGAGTGTCGTGAATTCGTCGCGAGTAAGCCGTACGCTTGGCTTACTCACGACATATAATAATAATAAGCCCTTTTTATTCTTAACATCTTAGAGTTGTGATATTTCCAGTAGTTTACAGAATGTCTCTTAGTTCAGTGTGCCTTTGCTTTTTGCAAAGGCTTCTTCTAGCAACTTCCACTGAGTCCTATTTCTCGCAACTCTTCTCCAATATGGATCCGCCGAGTAACTACGTAACACACTAACAGGAGCAATGGCTTTCATGTTGACAGTTCAACAACATTCATTGCGTTATTTACGTTGTTGAGCAGACAATTTTTTCGAACGTATGAATCAATGGATTAACAATATCCTTCAAAATTATTCAGATTGTGATTGAAAGTGTGTTACGCAATTAGGATGCCGCTGTGAGCTTTTAGCAATATAAAAGATGGGAAGACGAAAAAAAGCTCACTCGCGAATTATAATTGCATTCAAATCAAATTTGATACGAAACGTGATACCTATTTTAACTGCAAAGTGAAAAATAACTTTAATTTCGGAAGTCGGTGGTAAAACCGAAAATACAAAACCAAAGAACCGACTTCCGAAATTTAAGTTATTTTTCACTTTGTAGTGTTTTTTTTTGGAAGTCGGTTGCTTTTTATTGTAAAAAAGTATTTATTTTTCACTTTTTAGTTGTGGTACCTACCCCACACAAATTCGTATACCACTAGTTGATATGTAAATAATAGTGACAGGAAGTTACAATAACATCAACAATATATACATTAAGTGAAAAAACACGTATTATTGAAGCTAACTGAAAAAACGTATTATTGAAGCTAACTGAAAAACTATCCAAGCAAAGTTAATAAAATTTATATGGGACCACCCCTGAGCCTAACCATACCCAAACCATCAAAAAAAAAAGAAATCGATCTTCAAATTGCCGGAGATATCGCGTAACAAACGTACAAAAAAGAATACATGGTCAAATTGAGAACCTCCTCCTTTTTGAAGTCGGTAAAAAATAGAAGATATGGAATATGGAATATTTTATTCTTTTTTCATACAAAACCATACGTAAACCAATATCGAGATAGAGCAGTATTGTATCCGCGTCTCGTCCCGAGGGAAAACAGAAAAGAAAACTAAAGAGACAGACTGAGGTGAACGTGACAATCGACCCATGTTACGGGTGAGTACTTAACTTTGAACTTCATCGAAACTTATGTAGGTTATATTTACCGACCAATGGTATATCAAATAAATCATTTGTTTCTCGTCCCACATGTTTAATACCGAAATAGTAAATAATTAATTATATAAAGCGAATACAAATAAATTCTCAGCACAATATCAACATTTCTTTATTGGTGTTTGTGAGATGAGTGAGTTGTACCTATAATATTGATGCGGAATATTATCAGTACGTAATAGAATCGTACCGTGTGATGAGTCATATTTAGCAAGAAAAATATCGCAAATATTAATTTATTCATCTTAAATAGTGTTTACTGAATGGTCAAACACTTACACACCAATCGAAATATGAATGTACATTTATTTTAAAACTAGCTTTTGCCCGCGGCTTCGCTCGCGTTAATTTAGACTTTGACTATCAATTCGGGTTATAATATAATCACGATCGGAAGACACGTGGCGCCATCTATTATCATAAGAACGTTATTGTTGTTTTCCTCGGGAACAGTACTTTTTTTCGAGATGAAAGGTACCCTATGTCCGTTCCTGTACACCTGACAACGTATATGCAAAATTTCAGGATGATGGGCTTAGTGGATTAGGCGTGAAAAGGTAACAAACAAACAAACAAACTTACTTACTTCGCATTTATAATATTAGTTAGGAAGTTAGGATGTTTGATAAAAAAAATATCGTTACAACTGCTTGCTAAAAGTTTATCAAACCATATTCAACAAGGACCGGTAGGTAAATGCGAGCAGTCGTCTTAAATAGGCGTGCAAATTCTCTTACAATGGGTAAGTACTCTGAAATATATTAAATCATTTTTAATTTTTAATATTTTTTCAGGAGGTGAGCTGATCTGTAGATTTAATTAATCTTTTTACAAGTTTTTATTTAACTTGCAATGTTTGTATGAATGTACGTATGTATGTTCGGGCCAAATCTTGCAAGCTGAAAAAAAACCACTTCCTCTTGTATAAGAGGAAGTGGTTTTTTGAGTTGAAATTTCACACGTTGATTTTGTTTCGAAGACAATGCATTTTTATTATACATAACCTGATTCTACATCCAGGATTGGCTCTAGACGAAGAATCGCCTTAACGGTCAACAGCAGAGACACAAAGTTGTATATACGCATACAATAGTGATAGCTCGTTCTAAAATTTACCATAATCTGGCTGCTGCACCCAGGACTAGCTCCATACGAGAGATCTCCTCAGTGGTCAACCGCACCGGAACGAATTTTTGTATAAGTATTCATTAAATTATGATGATAGACCGTTCTAAAGTGTGGCATGACTTGGATAGTGCAACTCGAGTTCTTCACACCATGACTTGTGTAAAGGCGCGTTTGGGTTCGTTGGATTTGTCTTTACAGGTACCTTTCAAGAAAAGGTGATAGAACGGATATTTAAAGAAATTCTAATGCTAAAAAGTACAAAATAAGATGTAAGTAAAAACCTTTTTAAAAACAAGCTTTTAATGAACTAAAAAGTACGAAATAAAACTTACGTTAACATAAAACTTTAATATTTTCTTAAAAGCTTGAGGCGTGAACGTCCTTCTTACACTATAATATAAGCCGCAAGCTTCTAAGAAAATATTACAGTTTTATGTTAACGTAATGTCATTTAGTACTTTTTAGTTCATTAAAAGCTTGTTTTTAAAAAGGTTTTTTACTTAAATTTTATATTTATCCCGGATATTTGTCCCAAGCAATACGTACCTATAAGGTATCATGTTACTTTTATTAAAACCTAAATCTGATAAAAGTTTGACTGCATTATTGTTCCAAATAAAGAAAGAAGAATAGGTTTTGCGTTATGTTCAAGAAAAGTCGACCGATAAAATGGTGTCTACCATATACTGCATACACGTGAAACCACATGAGCGTAATAATTGTACCACCGGTAAGATCATCCTAGTCCAAATGGTAATTTTAGATTCATTATTCTACCATATCAACCGTAAGAACTTACGTGAATGTGATCTTGATGTGAGTGTTTTTTAAACATAATTTAAAAATACAAAAAAATATTTGAATTTAATTTAAACTTTTTCACTTTCCTTTTAGGATTGATTTAACATGAACTGCTCTTCACAGGGTTCATACTGTGAAAAAGAGTCTATTGTTATCAAGTTGTTACTAACTAACGGATTAATCAATTTCTTCTTCAGAATACTTTCGACAAGGTAAGATTAATTTTATAGGTGGGAATGAAAATGGAATCTCATATTCATCCCCACGTGCCAGGGAAATATAGTTATAACAGTAGTTATCCGTGACCAATGACAGCATAGCGTACTGGAGCGTAGCGGCAGCTGTTGAAGTGCGTCTGTTACGACGCTGTCGACCAATGCCACAGCGCGTGTGAGGGTTCATCAACGCTGGCTTTGTGCTCCCCGTTTTCGCTGTCGGCGCCGCCGCGTGCGACGCCGACCACAGGGTTGGGGATGCAGACCTCACCAGTTTTTTGCAGAAACGGGTTTAGGATTTTCCGGCAAGGATCTAGATTGAGATGTCAATTTTAGTTCTGTTCCAGATTTATAAATGCTTTTGTATCGCTTAAGCGTATTAAGTAATTCATCTTTAAACAAGAGTTTATTATTTTTTGTTTACTATAACTGAGTTTCAGGTATTCTTTGGAACTGCCCGAATAAAGTTAATTATCGATTGGTTATATTTTATATCACACAATCTATTATTTGTATTTAAAACTTCGTTGATTTTATACATATGTCTTGATAGCAACAAAGTGATTGCCTGACTGAGTGAGGACATAACAGAAGCAATAAGTTTTACCAGAATATCTTTCTGTAACTCGTACCCATCTAGACCAGCAGACAAAAGTAACTAAATGAACATACCAATTTGCTAAGTTCATTTTTTTTGCAGTAAGTTATTAGATATTGAAGGTTCCATCCTCAAAATCTTGGAAGCCACTTCGTTACAATGGGTGACTGTCTTTCGTTACAGCTGTGGTCATAGTCTTGGTAGTAGACATCAAAGCTAACTCATTACTTTTCGGGTGGGTGCAGCGGCTGCGGCACCACCGGATGCGTCACTGACTCGCTGTCAGTACCCGACCTGAGCCGCCAAAAGACCTATGTGCCTGGTCTGATTTTCACTAGTCTTGACAAATCTATGACAAGATTTGACGAAAAAGCTCATTTGGAATTAACTGTCAATTGTTCCAATAGTTACGCCAATAACGCGAATAATGTGAACGAACGGAACTTTTTATTCCCGATAGTTAACAGTGTTGACGACAGGGTGTTACCGATCGGGAATAATCGGCGCCATCTAGCGTCCTAAAGCAATTGTGACCGTCGAAAGTTATTATTCTTTCCCCCGGAACAGTATTTTTTTCTGGATGAAAAGTACCCTATGTCCTTTTCTGTACCCCTGACAACGTATATGCAAAATTTCATGATGATCGGTTCAGTGGTTTACGCGTGAAAAGATAACAAACAAACTTACTTTCGCATTTATATATTCGTTAGGACTGTATGCAAATAACGGGCAGTGATATTCTTTTTTGGATCAAAAGAATTAATAACGCTTACATATGCACTCAATAAAACTACACTTATTTAACGCGGCTCACACTGAACAATTTTAACTTTATTCACACCTCGGCGATCTTCGCAAGGTGGCTGGTCGCAGCTGGATGAGAGTTGCCGAGAATAGAAATGAATGGCTTGCGTCTCCTGAATGCTAGGCCTCTCCAATTGCAATTGCCTATGCAATTGAGAGGCCTATGTCTAGCAGTATACTGCGGTAGGCTGACGATGAATGGTTACAAAGTTTCTACATTTATTTGTTCTTATAACCTAAGTAAAATTAAATAACTTCGATTATTCATACTTAATCTTCAAGAAACCAGTAATTTTGTAAGAAAACTTCCAGTAAAGTACTAATTTATTCTAGAATGATAACACTGAGTTGTTTTCGTGATTTACGACTTTGTTGTTATATTCGTGATATACAATCGCAACCCACGCAACTTAATTATATTAAATTGTTAATTAATGACAACAACTGAAATAAGGCAAGTGCTTTACTTAGGAGGCGGCAACGAAAATTAACTATGTTAATTATAACGCCGTTTAAGATCTTAGTACTAATTTTCATTATTATAATTATACCTACTAACCCTGTTTACTGTCATAATATAAGAAATCAGAGTCAGTTTTGTGTCAGTTTATTGTGTCTATAAGAGTAAACTGCTGAAACGATTTTCGTTCAAAACGCTTGATAGTCGGTAAAGGATTTGGTTCCACCAATTCGCACTAAGTGTTTCCAAATGTCTTTTTTTCTCCTCTTGCTCAAAAAATCCGTCATTGTAGCGTACCAGAGCGGCAATAAAATATCATATTTGCCTCCAGGGAAAAAGGTTCTTTTTAATTTTTGTCTTTTACCAACGTGCCTACAAAAACGAAAAATAATCATAAAAAAACCAAATAAAAAAAACAAACCAAAACCACCAAACCAAATCATTAATGAAGACTCTACTTATTACTGTTTAATAAATAAAGAAGAACATTTTTTTTTTATTGGACTAGAGACGACGATCTCTTCGGTAGAATCCGTGCATTGCATTGCGGCTACAGAAGAAATAAAAAAAGGCATTGGTGGCAAAACTTTAGAATGTTTCTCAAATTACAAATTGAATTGGTGATCTTAATTATTTTTTTATGTTGTATTGGATTATTTTATTTTCTCGCAAAATCGTAGTGAAAAGTAAAATCTGACACATGGGGCTAAAAACCCATTATAACTCGATTTCTATTTACTCCCTTGCTAAAGCTCGGAAATAAAACTACCTCGTATATAATGGGTCATTTTAACCCCTTGTATAAAAATCTACTATTATAATGCGCACAGTAAAAGAGTGGAACTCTCTACCTGCGTCTGTGTGTGTCAGTGAACAGGCTTCTTTGGGGTAAGCTCACTCCATCGTCGACTTTGTCACCGCTGACTTAGACTAGAATCAAGAGCAAACCCATCTCAAAAAAAAAAAGAAAAAGAGGCTGCCTCTTTAGTCTAGTAGTCGCAAGCACTACTGCTGAGCATGAGATCCTGGGTTTGATTCCCGGGTCGAGTAAAATGTTATAGGGCATTTCCTTCTGAAATTTCTCAGTAGCAGCCCACAGTCTGGATTCGTGCCCGGTTGATGGCAAAAGGCTCACCCCCTGTTACATGGGACTTAAACATAACTGGTAAATTATGGGTGTAGGTACTATAGCCGCATCTCTTCCAAACCCTTCGGGAAATAAAGGCGTGATGGTATGTTATGTTGAGAAAGAGGGCTTTTTATCTTGGGAAGTTATTGTTAACATTCTGATTTTACAACAATATTCATTATCTAAATATGTACAGATACTTAGTTCAACTCATCTGTGTGCGCGGCGCTATGTGTGGGTAAAACTTGTATATACCACGTTTTGCTCGGACGTCGAGTCGAAGACTGCCGCGTCACTGCCACACAAATTAAAGCTGTATAATTACAAGCGCACGCGCACATGGCGCCGCGCGCACAGATAAATTGAACTATCTGTACAACTCTATAACATTGCTCTTTGACTTCACGCTGTATCTCATCCAGGTATCAATCCCTATCAATTGAATAGACTGGGTCTGAATTTTAATAAACGAAGCCGTTCCAAAAGTGTGCGCAAAAAATTTAAGGATAAGTCGATTATCAGTACAAGTTTAAAAAGAAAACCGAAAGGTGGTAAGTTATATATACCCTTCGCCACTTGTAACGTTACGATTAGCCAGAGGGCTAGTTGTAAGTCACGTGTATTAAAAAGGATAACAGATATCACAAAGGATAAAAAAAGTATGAATGAGTAGCAGCTTCAGGTCGGCTTCAACTTCGCGCAGCTCGGGACGCTCGGAGTCAGGAAAGTAGAGCAGGATCGGCATGTAGTAGTGGACCTGGACCAGGACGGAGCTGCAATGTCTTACGCCGAACCGGATCAGGAGGAGTTTTGTGTTGTCAACATCCCTGTCCAGAGGAGAAAAAGGCTTTAGGAGTATTTGTAAATAGGAGGTTTCATTATAACACTTCACGCTAGCCGGAGGGCCGCATTGGTATCTTACACCACGCGTGTGTAATGCCCTGACGTCAGAGGCTTTTTTGTCTGGGAGTGGTCAGAGAAGAGGGCGGCGTTGTCTCACGTCACGCCGATAAAAAAACAGCGGAGGCACTTTGCAGCGCCTCACGCTCAGCAGAAGGAGTGTCCTCCGATACTAGTACATCTAATAAGCATATTACAAATTAGAGGATTATATCCTAGATAAGAATGCTTGGAAACATGCTGGTCCTGCTCCATAGGACAATCTAGAGTCTAGGCAGCAATCAGTTGCTAATTTAATTGTGTAATTTATAATTTTTATGACATTGATTTTTACATTATGTACTTAACTACTTTAACACACACACTAAATTATTACTTGTTAAAATTTTGGAAAAATCCTCTATTTTTCAATATTTGTAAATATGTGAGCACCATGTATCTATCACATAATTAATTTACCTGTCTTTGCATTTTATTTAATTCATTTAACTATTGTGGTATAGTAATTTTATTCTAGGTGCATCGTCTTCACATATAATTATATAATTAATGTGAACCTACATAATATTGTACAACATTTTAAAAGAGTAACGGTGGAGTTTCTTGCCCATTCTTCTCTATACGAAACTACCTTTAGGAAGGAGCAACTAGAATCAATTCTATTTTTTTGTAAATTTTGACGTTCAAAAGTGCCTTTTATTTGCATATTTGAAATAAATGATTTGACTTTGACTTTGACTTTAATAGACTTATCATTATTCACGGGAGTGTTTCCTGAGAAATTGAAAATGACAACTATTAAACCAATAAATAAAAAGGTAATAAAAAACTTGTTGATAATTACAGACCGATAGCCCTCTTGCCTATTTTGGCGAAAGTTTACTAAAAGGCCATGCATGCGCGAATAATAAACATGAACAGCATGGATTCCAAAACAGAAATCGACAATCACCGCGGCATTTAATTTAATTAACATAGTTACTAAAAATATTGACCAAAAAATCCCGACAACTGTTGTCTTCTTTGATTTTGTATCGCACGAGCTACTACAAAAAAAATGTGATAAGTATGGAATACGCGGCAAAGTAAATACATGGGTAAATTTGACAGATAAATAACAGATAAACTATAAATAACTACTTACTCCTATATAAATAACTTAACAGATTAATTATTCCTAGAATGAAAACGGAATTATATGGGCGAAGTTGCTATCCTATGTGTATTCAGATTTATAACAAGATTCCTAACCAAATTAAAGAACTTCCAATGGTCCGCTTCAGAAGGGCTTCACGCAATTGGTTAAATGAGAATTCCTTCTATAGAATAAAAGAATTCCTTCAGTTTAAATTAAAATTATCTAATTGTATAAGTACCAAAAATTTGCATGTCATTATGTTATGATTAAATATGTTAAGCAATGGTAGTATAATAATACTACCATTGTAAGAACTTTTGTAACCATATTTATCTGCAAATAAATCTTTGACTTTGACTTTGGCCTCCTACGGCATGCGGGAGGAGTGCCCCAGCGTCGGAGACCTCCCATTTTTTGAGTGGTCGGCTGCGGCGACTTACGCCACGCAGGAAGAGTGCCCTCGACATTTTGGCCTCCCACAGACGTAGGTGAGAGCTTAGGGCCGGAGGTAGCGGACGGAATGGGTCACGGAATTCACACACAGGCGCACAGTAGCTGTGGGGATTAACTAAAAATGAAACATATTTCTTTCGTTAATAACTGTATTTAGTAGGTTCAGATAATACAAATATAATAGACTGAGCTAAGAAGAGACCTGAAGACTGAAAATGCCAGGACTGACGGCCGCTTTTATAGTCCCTGTTAAACATTCTGGAAGTATGTGTTCAACATTTCAAACATAATTAAAATTACCTACTTCTAGTTTGATTTTCAGCCAGAAAAAATAAAATTGGCTTACTGTGAAAACCTGTCCTTATTTCACTAACTTTACAGTTAAGACCTGGCCTTATCATATTAGCTTTATAGCATAGAAAAAGAAATCTGACAGATAACTACTTATGACTTATTATTACTGACTTTATTTTAGTTGTATGTGTGGTGCAAACTGTAAATATAAGTTGGATATTAATAAATAAATTACGACAATTTCAAAGTATAAAAATATTCTAAGATAATAAAAACAGTCATAGGTAACTAAAGTTTTGCTTTTTAGCGGTAACAGTGTTCAAAACATATAAAATGTGAGTATGAGTGTCATACGATTTCACACTTGAAAACATAGGTTTACGTACTTAATTAGAACATGAATTGTTGGGCAGTTCTTTAAATGCTCAATATACAAATATAATAAAATGTGTCGTTTTGGTGTAGCAAAATACCACACACTTAAATTAGGAATCATTCGTTCTATTAACTGCTATTTTTATATTTAACTTTAAGATTCTAAACTATTTATATTATCATAGAATCAATTTATTGTTATGTAAACCTTACTTATGTATTAACATTTCTATACAAAAAAAAAACTTTAGTTCCCAGATTTCAGTCCTGCGACAGAATTGTGTAGTATTCATTCGATACCAAAAATCCAAGGATAAATGAACAATGGAGGCATGGAGGCCCGCAGGTCCTTTGAAAGCGAACTGAATACCACGTGGAGGGACATTCACTAGTATTATATAAAGGACATTGTTCTACAGAAAGGAACCAACACATACTTTGCTTTTAGGGTTCCGTTGCCAAATGGCAAAAGTCTCTCTGTTATTTCCGGTATTACAGCTAAGTAAGCCACATTCCCAAAAAAACTTTAAGGTTGAATTTAAAAAGTTTTTACCAAATAAACTAAAACAGGACTTCGTAAGAAGTTTTATATGTTAAGTTATTTTTGTAACCTGCTAAGCTCAACTATGCAAACTGGTTGACATATGGACCCAGACTATCGATTTACCTGAGTCCAGTGAACTTACAGTTGTTATATTTTTAAACTACGGAAAAATAAGCGCAACTCGCACTTGGCCAGCTTTTATGACAATACTGTAGATTTTTATATGCGTACGGTTACACACACCTTAGTCAAATACGCGGCCCGCATAGAATCCGCACCTTGGTCTACATATTTAAGCTCATGAATGTAGGCCAGATGTTCTATTTATATTTTAGCCCAAGCAAATAGTGTAGTGATTGTATCTCAGATTCAGGGCCTAAAACAATATTAAATGCTTTATTCATTACCTACCTGAACAGAACGTAGGTAGGTGGGTAGAGGTACTATGTAGCCAGACAAAGGTTACTGACAAACAAGAATGAATCTAGTGTTAGTGCTGATAGTCCTCTTGGTTTATTCGATTGTTTTCATTCGTAATAAACATGCCAACGCCTCCTTTAATTTATTGTGAAAGTGTATACATATTTTTTCTAAAGACGTAGCATTGAATCGTCGTTTCATGAATCGTATAAGCTAACACATAAATACCTACGGTCTGCATTCACTCAAAATTCAGATACCAAACGGTTTTGAACAATATATGTCTCCAAACCTGCGGATGGGACGAACTTTGATGTAGGTATACAAAAGATTCGACATTCTCAGGCGGTTACAAACGAACAGGGTTCACCTTACAGAACACACAAACAAAATTTCAAACTAAACTTTACAGAACATTGGATTACGTTGAAATGTTGCTCATAGATTCTTTGTGACGACGAAAGGCACAGACGATTCTCAAAGGGATAGAAGAAAATCTAAACTTCTACGCTTGCTAAAGAAAAACAAACTGTGTGAATTAGTTAGACACATTTGTATAGCTAAATGAATATGAAATTCAGCAGAGTTAAACTTACATATGAACGAATTTTGATATCAACTAAAATTTGCTAAAATTGCTATGCAGTCTCCACATGCCACTTCCTCAATACGTTCTTCGTTACCCCACGGAGTACGGTATAGTGATCCCGTTCCTGATTACCAATCAATTTGGCGCGACACGAAGCGCTCCCCGCCCGAGTTCGTCAACGAACAGCGTTCACGATCACGCTCAATTCAGTTTAGATAATAAAAGACAACGTACTGAAATAAAACAGGAACGAGAAAAGATATACGCTGTAGGTACTGAATTTCTGTGAAACATCCAAATCGCTCTCGGGACACTTCTGTTTCAATTCCTTGAAAGTGTCGGGCAAAAATTGTGTTAGGTGACGCGGATACCTATATGTAGCTATACCTACCTTCAGTGCTAGAGATTGCCACGGCCTTACGGGAAATTCGACTATTCCAGTTTCCTGTTGCCTTGGGCGCCGGAAACTGCTCGATATAACGTAGTCAAGCAAGGGTCATCTATTTATCAAATTAACAAAGATGTCTGAGGTAGCTGAATCGAAAATGAGGTGCGTGGCATGAACCAAAGCGAATACAAATACCAAGGTGTACAAGGATAAAATACAACTTATAAAATGCAGGGTTCTAAATTATGACATAGGAGGGTTAGACTAAAAGGGTCAGATTAAACAGGCCGTGTAGGTCATGTGGTAGGTATTACAGTTTCGAGCTGGTTGCGTGGGCTGAGCCTACAAACGAATAGTAGTGCGTAGTAAGTGCGCGTAATATACTTTGCAACCATAACAGCATAATTAGGGAGATAGGCCGCTCAGAAAATTATTCTTAGGTTCGTAATAGCAACTCGTCGGAGTCACGCGGTGCACGTTTAAACTCCTGTGTTCGGCACCCTTTTGTCGCAAAGTTGGTAATATTTTATACATTGAACCCTTCATCAGGGAACGTGGTTGGCGTGTAATCCGCTACACGCCTGAACTCTAGCTCAGAAACTGTTTCTTCAAATATATTTAGGTACCTACTCTGCTCTGTGAATGAGATTATTTTGTATATTTCTTTCATTATCTAAAAAAATCACGTGACATGTTCAGGCTAGCGTACCTACTTACGGGAAGTACGAATTATGGTCCATACTGCATACGATATAAATTGCATAACAATAATGGATTGACATAATTATGCTTCTATTATTATTTGTCGCTATTCCAGCAACCTTTGAGTGAACGGCTAGAGGGTAGATTTAACGGTGATGGAAGGAAAAACAATAATTAAGTACCTTATATACCTTAAATACATAGTTGGCTTATAAACATGATTTCATTTATGCCTCCCAAAATAGTAATTTAACCAACTATACAAGATTTCGAATCCATTTATTGTCTTCGCCTAAATCGTTTGACATATTTATACTAAATAGTTTCTTTAGAAACCTAATATCACCCTTAACTCGAGATGTTTTCCTAAAAATTCTTTGATATCGAAATAGATAAAAGTTAAATAAAAATTTATTTACTTAGTATTATTCTAAGGTTCTTTCCTTAAAACCTACTTCAAAAGCTTTTATTTTCTAGTAATGTTATTACAGATGGAAAGATTCGGGCTTTAGCGGACTATACCCGAGTACCCGCCTAACTTCGGCTTCTCAACTCTGACTTTACCTGCTAAATATTTCTCTTTTAAAAATAGTTTTGGTAGGTGTCACAAGTTCCTGAACCTTTTGAGTGTCGGAATTTTATAAAGCTTCGAACATACACACCTACATTTATCATATAACAGCATATTCTCGATTTCTTAAAGACCACTTTTGACAGATGTATACAGGGTGGCAGGAACATCGACGCGCAACCTGTTACCATTGATTCAGTACATGATTCTGATCCCCCCTGCGATTAAATCTTTCGCCGACTATTAAAAAAAAAAATGTTGTTTCCATGCGGTTTTGACCGCACGTATTGCGGGTATTGCACTTTTTTATGAAACAGCAAATTTTTTATTTGATTACCGACTTAAAATTTCTACGCTAGGGATCTAGAATAATGTGCTAAATTCCTGGTTACAGTTCGCGCGTCGATGTCTCTGCCACCCTGTATATTTTTTGGCTAGCTTAGCCCCGGAATCTGGAAGCCTGATCAGTAAATCTGCTATCTTATCTTAAGGTTCATGTTGACTTGATTTTCCAAAAAAACAATCAATCAATACACGAAAAAAGGTTTCTGCCTATGTCCGTTATAAACTTTAAAACCATCCAACCGATGTGCCCCAACCCGGTTTCATTAGAAAGGCAATATTGCAAATATGGTTTTTATTAGCGTAGTAACACACACCGGGTATCCGCCAGTAACCAATAATTGATTTGACTTTTAAAAAAACAGGCTTTCAGGTGAAAACTTTGTTACACTTAACCTACAAGATATTTAAGTGGTGTACTCATGTTAAAAGTTATTTCTTGACAGACAGGAGCCGTTTCAATGTATAAGTTTTTCTTACGTTTTCGGTGATATATCCACTATCAATATTCAATATTACTAACTTTTTATTTGTCTTTACAACTGCAGGGAGAGCATGTGAACCTACAATTGAGTTTCTTATTTAAGACTCGCTAGGTATGTTGCAGGTAAGCCCAACTTTAATAATTCACATCTTTCAAACAAAAATAGTAAATACATTTCAGAGAAAACCTTAGAATGTGTAGGAAAACATGTTGCAATTATGATAAAATATTAGACTGCATATATTTAATATTAAAGTCGTTGATAAATGAGGCATACATGTGGGTAAAAATAGAAAAAATTGTAAATAGATATTTCTCCATAGGTAAAAGCAGACAATGATCAGTTTGTAGAGCCAGACTTCCTCCCAGACTAAATATCGGTATTTGATCAAGATTTTCTGCTAATATTGACAAGTTGTTCATGTTTGAATTTCGCGATAGCAATAGCATAGAAAATCCGAGCAAAATTTATCTCATGCTGTTATTTATTTCAGTTGGTTGGTTGGTTGGTTAGTTGGTTGGTTGGTGGTTGGTTGGTAGGTTGGTTGTTGGTTGGTTAGTTTTGCATCCAGAAAATTTTGTTACAAAACTCAGTTCGCTGGTATATCTGCGGCTTATGAAGTTAATTCATTAATCTCGGTGTTAAATTTTATTTATTTATTTATTCATAAACAATGTGTTTGAATTTTACATAATATTTAATATTTAAAAAGTTACAAAATAATCCCTCCATATATAAATTCCATAATCCTCGTAATAAAAATTAAAAAAAATAAAAAAACACAAAAAAACAAAAAACATAATAAATTTAAAATGTCTGTTAAATGTCAGTAATTATTATTTGTAAGAATAACAGTATTTATAAAAACTAAAAATAATAATACTTAATATAATTTGTCTAATAAGTCTAATATTTTCATTTGTGATAACATTGTTTATCTATAATTCGTCCAAAGTATATAAACACCTGTCCAACAAGAACTGCTTGAGTTGTTTTAGAAATTCTCGATTATAAACTAAGTTTTTTAATTCAGTAGGCAGTTTGTTAAATATTTTAACTGACTTATAATAGAAACCATGCTTGAAGATATTAAAATGATGCGACTGTTTTGTCTGCAAGTCTTTTCTTCTTGTATTTTCCCTTTTCCTTCTTTCTTCTTCTGTTTCAAACTCGTGTATATATTTTTGTAAGCGCGTTAGAAGTACCAAAATATATAAACTTGGGACCGTTAATATTTTCAATTCCTTGAAATGTGGTTTACACGATTCGTCCTGTCGTATCCTGACTATAGTCCTAATCGCTCTTTTCTGGAGAACAAAAGCTTTTTGAATGTTATATGCATAACTTCCACCCCAGCATATTATACTGTATCTTAACTTTGATTCGACTAGTGCGTGATAGACCATTTTAAGATGTTTCATGTCGACTTCATTCCTAAGGCTTCTTAGAACATAGCATGCTGAACTGATTGACTTTTCTATATGCATAAGTTCTTGTTTCCAGTTAAAATTGCAGTCTATATAAACTCCTAAAAATTTTACCATTGGGGCCAGGTTTACTACTTCTCCATTCATCACGCAGTTTATTCTATCATTTTTTCTTGTAGTTGAACTGAAAAGTATGACATTCGTTTTACTGGCATTAACTTTAAGATTGTTTACTGTGAACCAGTTGTGAAACGCACTTAGGGTCTGATTCATAATTACATTTAAATTATTTATATTATCTGCTGATACAACTGCATTTGTATCATCAGCAAAAACTACTAGCTGGATAGATCCTGTAACTGTTTCATTCATGTGTTTTATAAGATCGTTAATAAAAGTAATGAAAAATATTGGTCCCAATATGGAACCTTGTGGTACACCAATTTTAACTGGAACCAATTTGGATCGATAGGTCTCTTCGAATGCACAACTGCTACTACTATTTAATGGATCCATTTCGTTAACTACTACCTTCATTTCCACAAACATCTTCCTGTTCGTCAAATATGAATCTAGGAGTTCCAAAGCTTTACCCCTCACACCATAGTGTTCAAGTTTTTCAATTAGTATTTTGTGGTCTACTGTGTCAAAAGCTGAGCTTAAATCTAGGAAAAGCCCGGCTACTTTTTGTTTGTCGTTTAACCTACTTATCACATCCTGTATTAAATTTATTATTGCATCTTGTGTCCCTACATTTTTCTGGTATCCATACTGTCTTCTGCTTAGCACTCTATTTAAGTTTAGGTGTCTAAGTAATCGAGCTTTTATTAACTTTTCAAAAATTTTTGAGTGACTTGGAAGCAAGGAAATGGGCCTGTACATCTTAGGATCCGTTTTGGACCCTTTTTTATGTATTGGTATTATTTTAGCTATTTTTAATTGATCCGGAAAAATGCCTTCGTCGAAACATTTATTATAAAAAGCACATGATTGATCTGAGAGGAGGGACTTGTTTCCGTTCGTTAGGCAACAAACTCTTCGGGTTGAAAATGTTTGTCCGATAGACAAGACTACCTCATACTATTTTAATTACTATTTTTTTTTTTGTATATCGAAAAGTGCCTTCGTGCAAAATATAATAATAAGTGCATTAACGACATAAACAAACTTAAATCGCAGTAGTGGCATATTCATTAGTCAATTAACATAATGTGCCATCTGTCAATTTAATAACGTATTTAAAATATGAAACGAATAACATCACCCGATTCGGTGTCCAATAAATTATAATTTTGGCATTAAATGATACCTCGCAATACCGATTTAATAATAGGTCTTTACCTATGAAATTGCCGTTTTGTATGAAAAAATTTAAACGAATTTTTTTCATGAATTTTTTATTTGTATTAATCGAAGTAATCACCCATGCAATCAATGCATCTTTGCCATCGCAGTGGCAGTTTATTGATGCCCTTCTTAAGGAAATCAGCTGGACGGGAGGCAACAAATTCTTCAAAGGCATTTTGTACTGCCTCTCGGGTATTAAATTTTTTTCCCGCCAAGAAGTTATCCAAATTCTGGAAAAAGTAGTAGTCTGTAGGCGCAAGGTCTGGTGAGTAGGGCGGATGACGGAGAGCTTCCAACCCCAGTTCTTGCAACTTGGAGACCGTCTGCTGTGCAGTATGAGGTCGCGCGTTGTCGTGCAGGAGCAGCGGAGACGAGCGATTGACCAATGCTGGTTGGAGATGCGCCAGCTTCTCCATCATTGTGTTCAGTTCTTCACAGTACACATCTGCAGTAATGCTCACCCCGTTTGGTAAGAAGCTGTGATGAATCACACCGGCGCTAGACCACCAAACAGTGACCATCACTTTTCTAGGGGTAAGTTTTCGTTTAGGGCATTGTTTAGGTGCTGAACCAGGATCCAACCAACTTGCTGAGCGCTTACGGTTATCAAACAGAATCCATTTTTCATCGCAGGTAACAATGCGGTTCAAAATTCCTTCATTTGTGTGTCTGTTGAGCAGTGCAAGGCACGTCTCGACGCGTACTTCGCGCTGGCGATCATTGAGTTCGTGGGGCACCCATTTGTCAAGCTTTTTTACCTTGCCAATTTGACGCAAATGGACCAATATTGTTTTGACGCTAACGTCGAAAGCTGCTGCTAATTCAGCCGTAGATTGTGTATCATCAGCTTCCACAATCGCCTTTAATTCGTCATTGTCGACCAAAGTCTTCGGACGACCGCGAGGTTCATTTTTCAGGTCGAAATTTCCAGAACGGAAGCGAGCAAACCAATAACAGGTGGTGCGTTGGTTTGTAGAGTTAGCTCCGTAAACGTCGTTGATGTTGCGTGCCGCTTGTGCCGCGTTGCTGCCACGACGGTACTCATATTCCATAATTACTCGAATTTTTAACGTATCCATGATGACGAAAAAGATTGAAATGCGATGAAAATGTAACACTAATCAATAAAGAAATGACTACTTTTAGAAAAAAAAATCCATGTTTTTAAAATAAAATTAATTTGAAATTAGAATTCATAGCCAAACAAAAATTATTTTGATTTGAAATGGCCAGTACTGCAGAACGGCAATTTCATAGGTAAAGACCTAATATAAATGAAACAACATTTAGGCAGCTCCACGAATCGCCATGTAAATTGAAAAGGCTTTATCCGAGTAAACATAAATCTTCTTATTCTAAAACCAGTAACAGCATCTTATTGGACGCACATTTTAAATGGCTACATTGAAAGAAATATTTTTATTAAAATTATATTAATTGTATCGTAGGCTATTCAAGGACCAATTCAGGAGCGCCCACTCCTTGTATAAGTTAGAGTCGCCTCAACCCATCGAAATATCAAATTTTTTATGTAGAAGTAACTTTTTTGCACCAACAACCCTTTAAGCTTGGATCCATTTTTTACAGCCGTCTCTGTCAAAAATAGTACTACCTATAGATCCTGTCGCGGAACAGAAAAAACAGGATCCTATGATATTTAAGCAGAAAGCGTTCTTTGATAACGTTATGCCAGTTTCAAAGAAATAAAGAGTTTTAATTCAACCCCGTTTTACTCAAAACATTAGACAAATTTTCACACTGTAACAGTAATTGACTGGATTCACTAAATTAAAACGTACTATAATTGTTTCAAGAACCAACGTGAGCGTTAACAAAATATTAACGTAGATTTCGAATGGAATTGCAGAAAGTTTTCCTCGGACTCGCTAACAATTTTCCAAGTAAAAATAGAACATTACACAATGTTTTATTTTCACTTGGAAAATTGATTTTGCGAACCGTAAATGTGATTTTTCTGAAATATAATTTATTATTATCTCCTTTATTTCATTACATATTTACATACAAAAATAAAAAAAATCATAGTAGCCCATCGGTATCGGGAACAGAGTCCAAGCTACCGGCGGTCAGGTCTCCAGAGAGAGGAACCTCCTAACAATGCAAACCGTGTTTCGAAGAACCGCTTTCTGAATCAAGCCCTTGATCCAGCTGCCCAACGAGAGCCTCCTCAGGTATTGGTCGAGGCTCTTGACTATTAAGCCATTGCAATTGATTGGCTGTCACGACTATTGGCACAATAATCGCTGAGTCCACATCCCACATGTCGACAACCTTGCAAACCAAGTCAAAATACTTGATTTGTTTATCTTTCTCGGCTTTCACGAGGTTCCCGCCATGCGGGACCGTTATGTCAATAATCATTGCGCGCCGCTCTAATCGATCCACCACCAGTATATCAGGCTTATTGGCAAGAATAATCCTGTCAGTGATGATGGATCGATCACAGTACAATGTAATATTTCCATTTTCGAGAACTGGGTCGGGCACATACCTGTAGTACGGCACTTCCGATTCCACAAGGGTGTATTTCAGAGCAAGTTGCTGATGGATAATCCTGGCTACAAGGTTGACTCTTATAATTATTATTATTAACCAGGAAAATACGCAATATGTCGATTCAATAAAACAGAAGTAATAAATAAAACAACCGGTAATTGAAAATGAACGGCAAATATTGATTGTTTTACGTTTATGACTCGAGAGGCTAGCTCAGGATCGGTTCGGCCTTTTTGAGACTCGCAATAACGAGGAGAATCAATGTTGTTCTATTTTGTATTCTGTTAGTGCACGGTTACGAAGTGGCATCGGAGAATGAAATTACTGGGTACATCGCAACTGATTTCGATGGGGAAACTTCAGGCGCCGATTCTTGTTGTTTTTAGATTTTAAACTTGTTTTTTTTTTTGTTGGTTTGTGTGCTGTTTTGGATTAGCTGCTGACTTTAACTGTGTGGAGTAAGTCCAATATTCGTTTTCCTTTTTAACAGACTTCAAAAAAATTATACATCCATATAAATTTCCCATATAGGAGTTGTTTTTGAGTTGGCTTTAATAATACGTATTTTTTTCACTTAGTGTATATTGATGATGTTATAATAAGTTCCTGTTACTGTTATTTACTTTGCCAGTGAAGGTATACTAATTTGTGTGAGATAGGTACCATAACTAATAAGTGAAAAAAAAAAAACACCACAAAATTATTTTAATTTCAGTACTCTGTGGCAAAAAACGAAAATACAAAACCAAAGACACCGACTTCCGAAATTAAAGTAATTTGTCACATTGCAGTGTTTTTTTTTTGGAAGTCGGTGCTTTTTTTTTGTAATATTTTTGTTTTACATTAAAAAAATACCCTTTATGGAATGGTTAAAGTTTCATTTAAGTGAATGAGCATAACGTTAAAAACCCCACGCAAGTGATTATACTACGGTAAACGGCACACGTCCAGCAGTTTGAAGATACGTACTGCCCGTCGCAATACGATAGAAGACGTTCAATATTTTCTCATTCACCACTTACGTATTTTATTTTCCACTCATAGAGATCAAGTAAACAAAATTGATAAAGTAAAGATCGCAGCTCAGTGCTAACATGTACTATTCGATACACGGTACACATAAAACATACTACGAACATCTCTTTTTTTTTTATATGGCAGCTCGTAGTTGTGACCTCTGAGGTCCTGACTACTTAACCGAACTATCCTGTGGGTGCCTTAAGATTTTACTCGAAAAGCCTCCAGCCAGGAGCGAAATTAAATACTAGACTTATATTTAAATGACCGCACGCTAAGGGCACCCCCTGTGGGATACGGACCACGGCTTAGGGCGTCACTGAGAGAGGGCAGCAAGGTGGGGCAGGCTGGAGAGAAAGTTTAGAGTTTTATTTATTATTAAACGGGGGAATTTAAGGCTACAGGCTAAGCTAAGACGCGGGCTGGGGCCTCATCGGACAAGACAAACATCTCTAAAACCGGAAGGGCATATCAACTACATTATCCCGATGAAGTAGGTAAGTACATAATGACATATGTATTACGTGTAGTGCCGGTAGTACTACCACTCACGTAGAAATGAACGTTCACGTGTTATAAAATACCGGTGGGGTTAAGCTTTTACCTCGCCATTTACTATCTACTAGGACGTGTGCAACTTCCCACCCGCAGTGTTGGGCAAAATTTAATCAGACGCTTACATGCGAAGATGGTATAAATAAACAGAATAACGTACCTATTCCATAAGAAATATTCCAAAGGATTTTCCGCGGAACTACAATTTGGACAGCTTCAAAAGATTGATGAGAAGGGTAGGCAACGCATCTGGGTTTTAACATATCCGTGTCGGCGGTGGCCACATTTACTATCAGGTGGGCCACTTACTTTATTGCCATGACCCAGTATTACTTTTAAAAAACACGACTTAATGAGATGTTTTTAGGGTTCCGTACCCAAAGTGTGCCAACGAAACCCTATTACTAAGCCTCCGCTGTCCGTCCGTCTGTCTGTCAGCAAGCTGTATCTCATGAACCGTAATAGGTAGACAGTTGAAATTTTCACAGGGTGTGTATTTCTATTGCCGCTATAACAACGAATAATAAAAATAAGATAAAGTATTATTTTTATTTTTTCATAAATGTGGATTATGTAGTGTTAAATAATGAACGGTGGTACGGAACCCTTTGTTTGCAAGTCCGACTCGCACTTGGCCGAGTTTTTTCGTAACACCGATTTATCAACCAGCTTATATTTTTTTGTGTCGTGATAATGCCCAGTGGTGAAGGTCTCGCTTCTCATGCATAAGGTTGTGGATTCAAATCCGGGCAAGAACCAAGAGATTTATTCAATTCATATGTACTTTCTGGGTCTTTGGTGGACACTACTGACATCGGTCAAGAAAAACACCAAAGGAAACCTGGACTTATAGTTGATATAAGTCTGAAATCGTCAACTCGTCTTGGGCAAGCGTGGTGATCAATGCTCGTGCCTTCAAGAAGAGACCTTTGACTTGCAATGTGACAATAATAGGCTGGTATTATTATTAATATTATTTTGATTAAATATCACTTAATAGACTTTTTACTATCATCCATTTTATTATATCATCATCTAGAATTCAATAACTGAGAGCTATTCTACGAATGTGTAGGAAAAATTGTGATGGTCCAATTTCATAAGCCGTTTATCGACCATACTTGCAATGGATATGTTTTCGAGAAACATAAACTTGGATCCAAACCAAATAGTTCCAGCGAAGGACTAGATAAAGTACTTATAAATATTTTGTACATGTTTGGTTATGGAGTGAGGCACCGGCTGGTTCCGTAAGCTGCATTCAAATAGCACATCTGCAGAACATTTTATTTATGTAACTACCACATTATAATCTCTTTGCCCACTCGCCTTCTTGGATGCATCATTCGATCGGTGCTAAGGTTCTTTGCAGAAGTCAGATGACATCAATGAAGAGACTATTAAAAACCGTGCAGAGGGTATTTGAGTGGTTTTAAATCCGAGCACAAATGTTGGTTGAGAAAACAAACCCTACACTAAATGGTGCCATATACCCACAAATATTTCAAAAAACGGTGGGGTCACAGCGCGAACACTGACCTCATGTTGGCAAACACTGCGATTTATATTCAGCAAACTTTATCCTCAACTAATAACTAAAAAACTGCATGACAAAACTATAACCGTAGTCCATTAAAGAAAGCAATGACAGGGTAATTGATTGTGTGTGTGTAATAGGGCTTAGTGCACGTGATACGACGCGGCACGGCTCGCGTGACCGCCTGTCGATCGGAAAAGCTTATCACAAAGCGGAACCCCACCTCACCGACATCACCCACATAACCTGTTTACAACACTTTACACCCGTATTTATAACCGCCGGAATGTCTTCATATAAATACGCAATCTTGTCCCATTTTATCACCCAATGACATCTTATCTTCTGAACATTTCCTTCCAAACGTCCAGATTACGAGGTTTTGCCATTGGAATTTTGCCCTCCGAGAAACTGCTTTCATAGAGGAAAACTATGTAGGAAAATCTCCAAATAAACTTACTGAAAAGATAGAAATATATTTACATTTATGTTTAAAGTTCGCTAAGATGAAAGTTTCGAGTTGTCTTAGCCAGGTATGCCACGCTCTCAACATAAATTCAAATTCATTACACTGCAGCCGACATTTAATCATGTCTCTGCACCATGCAAGTTACATATCGTAAATACAGAACTAGTGCATTAAAGCGACTGTAGTAATATATCATACAGGCATTATATCTAATGAGTTTTCCAAGAAAACATCGAAGAAAATGCATCTTTATTGAGTGTAGTTCGTTGGAGAGGCGTCGGCAAGTTAATATTAATGTGCTTGGTATCCGAACGGGCCGTGGAACGGTTCTAATGGGTATCGAGCGGGGTGGCTGTGGCTTGTACACTTGAAATAATAAAAATCGCATATGCTCCAGCGACTCGGCTCTTTGTGACAGTTTGTATGCAACGCGCCCTTCAGCGATCGGCGAGTACATAATACGCGATCAAACCGATACAGAGCATCGACCGACACACGATAAGTGAGCGAATTATTTTTCTAACAATTCTGCTTACGGTGCAGTCGCAGTCAGACACAATAACTGTATTATTAAATACTAAGCTTAGACTTTATTGCTTTTACAATAAATATGCACAGCAGCATAATTATATTAAGCGGGAGTTGGTTTTGCTAGTGACACACAGTGCAAATTATAAAATTTGCGTTACAAGATCACTGGAAATATTAGTTTACAAAGGATCCAACTAAGCTCCGTGCTACGAGCTCACCTAGTATATTATTCATGAAATAAACTATAATAACAATATCATAAATCGCGTAGCACCTTCCGCTACGCCGTAGACCGCCGTAGCCAACGTAGCCAACGTAGCCAGTAATTTTATTGTAAGTGTACAAGTATTAGAACGCTCGGCCGGGGATCCAGTAACGAGCTTTTTGTTCTCATTCTGTCAACCCTCAACAGACAGAAGTATTTTGTTAGATGAAGGACCCTTACTATGAACCAAATGATGCCTTTCGTCCCGCTTTGTTATTTATTACAACCTTTTGAGCCCGAATAAAGCATGACTTCGTCTCACAAAGATTAGTCGGAATATCTCTGCAACATTAATAAATAATTGAAGCCTCACTTTTTTATATTTCAATTGTATTTACAACATCAGTAAACATTTCTTGAGTTTCGCGGTAGAATTCTTATTTTTGTCACTGTTTCTGAATCTCACGTGTTACCTACCTAAAAACTCGTGCAGAATACTAAAATCAACAATGCTCGCTCCTTCTTATCTTGGGTTTCTACTTACTTTAGGAGGCAGAGGAGACAATATTTTTGCGGTCGCTTGACTCTTTAGCTTTTTTATTGTGCCCAGATATCGTAACACAGCCTTAAAAAATGTTCTGTTTGCCAAACTTTTAAAATGTCTAAGTATTCAACATGAAAGCTAAACGTCTAGCTTTATACAGTGCAGTGACGATAAACGTAATAAGAGAAAAAAATTGAAAAGATGCAATTCTATACAAGTAGTATGGTTATCAACTACTTTCGGTATGTTGGCATCTGACGCTGCAAGTTTGTGCGACATGCACCAATTTATTACTCTTAACAACAAATTGTGATACATTTCCTTTATACTTGTTAAGCAAATTGAATGTGCTCGTTCCACGACATTAAAGCTATATGTAGCAATGGCTTGTAGTTCCCGGCAGCATCGCTACATCGTCGTACCTTCACAGAAATCAGACGGTATTCATGGACAAAGTTGGGCGTTGTTCAAACGTTGTAATAACTCTCGGCATTACCACAAGAGACTCGGATTTGCATCTGAGCGATATTTGCTAAATCGTGTCGTGGGTTAACGCGCTTAAACTTGAGCTATTTGCGAGAGGACTGAGCACGAGAGCATTTACCACGCTCCTATATAGGTCACCTGAATGAAATATAGCACCCTACGACGTTCCAAAGTTTATCAATGTCGGGAAACTAATGAGTAACACTCAAGTTATCAAAGGGTAAATCCCCAACGAGGTGTTTTGGCAGACAAATTTAACTTCCGTGAAATTGCGCGGGTAGGCCGAAGCCAGCGCTGTAAACTGTGAACGACGCTTCCCTTCAGTATCTTCCTGAAAAGTTAAGTTATGTTTGTGTAAAACTAGCCAAAACTCATAAATAATCATATATCGCGAGTGGTCGGACACAACCGACACGACACAGAGATATTATTGTTCGCTGCGTGTTGTTTATTAGTAGGAACACGTTGTTACGAGTATACATGTATGCTGCAATAAATCCTATTTGCATTGCAAGTGTAGTGTAGCATTAATTTGCTACAAAGTTTCTGAATCAAAGTGATAACGATGAATAGGGATCCTCATTGTTCGAACGAAATGTCAAAGAATAAAAATTCAATGAATATTGAACTAATAAAACTGTTTAACTGCTGCACGCTCCCGTTTACACCTCGGTTGACCTACTTACCTGGCATTTATCAACCAAGTGACGACATTTTGTATTGCAACTAAAATAAACTTTCAACTGAAGCGTCCCCTATTACCTGACGTAACGGCTGTTAGCAAAAACTCTGTTGTTTGTACATATAATAACAGGTATGTTATATCTAACATTTCAATTTTGTGCTGCTATGTTTTTGCTTTATTTTTAAATAAGTGTGACTTCATTTGTTTGGATTCTGAAACAAAACCCAATCGAATGCAAAGAGTAGATACCACAACTTGAAACTTCATTTATTTTCATACAATGGCTTAGCAGTAAGATATCTTTCTATATTTTATGTAATCAGAATTTTGGGCTATTATTTTTCCTTTGTTTTCTCGTATTTCGGTTTCTCCTCTGTCACATTATTGCACATACCAAAAGACATATTCCATCTTCACAAATCGTAGCAATATTCTGACTAGCCTAGTTCTCAGCAAATACGTCGTAGAACGCGGAATACAGGATGCGAGAAGAATAACAAAACAAACAACAAGACGCGACGCCTCTGATTTCCACCGCTGACGTTAGAGACATAGACATTATGTAAATATTTATACACAAGCCGCACACCGCAGCCGAGACGTTGGGAACTCTCGCGGGGACGATCTAGAGAACATTCGTCATTCCGACGAAAATTGAAAGCAATCACGTTTAAAATGTAATTATTAATCAAGTTTCTTTTAAATTAAGTAAAGATCGATGGTGTTTGGACGGAGGGGTTGCTCAGGCTCTTTAACTGTTTGTTGTTTGGTGATAAGCAACTAAATGTTTACATAATAATTTCATGCACACCACACATACTTTCATATGAAAGAGATAACAGGCCGCGTCCCGTATGCTACCATAGACATACAATTCATACTTACTTATCCTTACATATTTCGTCCTCTGCTAGTCTGTCTATTAGTGCGCGTAAAACCACTTATCCGATTTACGTGATTATTTTAAATTCTTCTATAATTTGTCTCCCTAGTTTTTAGTGTAGTAAATAATACAAAATATACGAATGGAGCTTGTCTTTAAAATAATTAGGTACCAATACCGAAAGGTACAAAAAATGGTGACCTAATTCTTGAAATTAACTTGCCACGCTGAAAGGAAAATTCAAGGAAAACAAAATTTCTTCAGCTTATCTTGTTGCGCATTTTGTACAAGCAAATTAGGGAAATAGATTAGTACACATTATGTTTTGGCTACTAGCACTGCTTGCCTTAGTAAGTAAACTTAACTTTATCAGCCCAATTATCGGACACGCTGCTTTGATTAACGAAATTGGAGGCTCGCACCACTCGTTAACAAATTGTGTATAAAAAATATTAGAAGCTTATGCTATTACTAAACACATTAAAGCATCTACAGTACACACATTGTTTTGTTATCTGCACACATAATATATGATTTTCTGTCTTTCCTCCTGCTACACAAATAGTAACAAACGTTACGACTAAGATCCCAAACTTGGAGAAACAATAGGAACCTAAAATGCTTTGTGTGAACGTACACGTCCGTATTAGACAATTAGACGAGGGTGCTGGCACATATTCGTACATACATTATCATATCGGAGCGTATGTGCTTTTCCGGTCGTACGATATTACAGTGTAGGCCAAGAAGACGAACACTTTGTGTGCAAGATACGGCTCCCTCGGGAACCCCCGCGGTACCTTCGCGTTATTTAAAGTGTAGCCGCGTGCATGCGCTTACGTAAGTTTAATAGAAGAAGCATTTTTACTACGTATACTACACCAAATGTCGGAATCAATACGAGGTAATTGAAAAATACCCGCAAGCTCTTACGAGTTGTATCATTGAAACTATTTGTTGTACGTGTGGCTTGGAACTACGAAATCGAAACTCATTTTTCAATAGAAAAAGCGTCGATAACGCATTGGTTATATGAGAAAAAATTTTAGTTATTCCAAAAGTACAAAATCAAAAGTCATAAAATTAAAAAGTAATAAATATAACTAGGCCATAAGGTTACAGGTGTATTTTAATTGACTCTGTAGGTATTTTGTCGGTCAATATAATTTGATCGGGACGTGTAAGGTTACAATCAATAATAGACGTAAATGATACCAAAAGCTTTCCAAAAGGTTCCAAGTATCAGCTCTCTAACACGTTCTTCTAAATAAAAATAGATCTACTGGCACACGACCAGAAGTATTCAGCCATGACATTGATTTCAAACAGCCAACTGTGTGCATCCGTGTACGGATACAAAAAAAAAAATGGTTCATTAGAACTTTTATTTTGTTAAGTTTGTACATTACGCATTAGAACCACAATTTTATGTAAACTTAGAGCAATTTATTATCAATCTATATATAGTTCTATACTAATAATAATGTTTGTTTGTTGGTTTGAATGGGCTAATCTCTGAAACTAACCGACAGATTAAAAAAAAAAAACTGTTTGTATTTGATAGCCCAATTCTGGAGGAAGGCTATAGGCTACTTAACATTACGCTAGGATCCTTAGGAGCCGAGCAAAAAGAAAAAAGTCAGAAAGAAGCGAAAACGAAGCAATAGCGCGGGCCGGCGATGCAATGCGACGGCGTGGGTCGGAAGAACAAGAAATTTCACGCGGATGAAGTCGCGGGCGGAAGCTAGTAAGTTGTAACGTCAAAGTACTACAACTACGACTTATAACACGGGGTTATGACCACTCAACAAGTTCAATATTAAATGTCTCTTATTTACTTAAAATGATTACTCAATTAGTCAAAGTGGATTTACACCTCTTAAATAATTCGTTGTAAAAGTGAGAGTGTAAATAAATTACCCGTGACATCAGTATTTGACCCTCTTCGGAGTCCGAATGGTTCGAAATAGTGACGGGTTGGATTGAGCTCGCGTTTATACCAAAGTTTACATTAAGACAAGTAGATACTTTGTAAAACATCTACATTTTGTATTGAACGATCTCGTAAAACATTTCGGTGATGCGAACTCGTCTGTTTCGTTCAGGCTTCTCATCTTTGTAGTTTTATCTAGATAAGGCTAACAAGTTACTAAGTAATGGAGTCGTGACATATGCCCACCCACGTTCGTGTCACGCACAGAGTATGTCGAGCCATTTATACTGAACAAAGGCAAAAGCTTATTACACTTTTTCAGTAACATTACATCTTTTAGCTAAAGAGTTCCAATCATGTGTTCATGATTCTCAGAGAGTCTAACTTTTACTCAAACAAAAATTACTCCAAAATAAAATAGCAAACCAGTAACGGTGAGAGGGGTACCTACAGTTGGCATATATACGTTACTTAAATCCAAAAATTTTAATAATATGCTGTCACTAAAGAAAATATCAACTTGCGTGCATATTTTTACATGGAAATGCACGGTTCTGAATGTCGGGACAGGTTTACTACGGCGTAGCGGCGTAGCACATAGACTACTTACTACGACATAGCGTGAACTACGCAAGCGAGCTACGTCACACTGCTATCATATCCACTTCGCGACAACTGGACACGATCACGTTTCAGGCGAACGGTTACTTTGTTGTTTGTCTTCTGTTTGTTACAAACGTTTTCTCACAAATACCTTTAGGACTACTACAAAACTTCTTTTCAGACTATACAAAGTTGTGTCTAAATCGTTAACTACCAATTTTATTACGCCGGGATTAAAACTACAGCCTAAAATTCCAGAATTTCAAATTCACAACGACTTCAGAGCCTAAGAGAGAATTTTAATTTCCACGATTATTGTAAAAACGTCGCGAACAACGATTATATTTTCATCTAACCACTACCAAAGCGAAGCGGAGCTTTTCCTAATCCATACTAATATTATAAATTCGAAAGTAACTCTGTCTTTCGGTCTATATGTTACCTTTTCGAGCCTAAACCACTGAACTGATTTCGATAAAATTTGGCCAGGAGATAGATGGCATCTTGGGGAAGGATATAGCCTACTTTTTGTCTCAAAAATAATCTTAAAAGTGATGAAAAGGGATGAAAGTTTGTACGAGAAACTTTGCATTCCTTAAGTTAGGGATATGAAAATATAAATTTATGCTTCTGGTAAGAAATAAAAAAATATTTGTTTCAGCTTTTTTGTAAAATCGTCCCCCAAGGGGGTAAAATAGAAGATGATTTTAAAATTAGCATGTTTATGGTTTTTATGTACCTCTTTTTAACAGGTTTAAGGAATTGGCAATATAGTCAAAACGTGTATCTTAAGGAATTATTTATTTTAGTATTTATTAAATTTAAATCGGTCCACCCGCTTAAAAGTTATTACAATTTGAAATTATAAAATAACTTAGCTAATAAGTAGGTAATACGTGGTTAATTGCGGCGCTAGAGTATTTCAAATTAATAATGATAATATTAAAATGAATTATTATTATTTTTAAGTTAGACATTTAGAATCATGACACAGACTATGGGGGTCATTGTTTCAGTTTTATTTTTGGTCTAGCAGTTTAAGTAGTTTATGCGGCCTACCCAAATGTCCTTTCTTTGGTATAGTTCGTCGAATCGTTGAGCTCCTTAAGTCCTGACTTCCTGAGTCGAGCTGCATGATTACTGACAAATGTGTGCATTGACTGGACAGGTCCACTCAATCTGTGTTGTTCTTTCCTCAAAACACCATTTCAGATACCAATCTACATGGTCTTCGCATGATCTGAACAAGATTATGTCTGGAGTTTAAAAGAGACTGACCTCTGAGTTTATTTCGGCCTTTCTTCTCAGAGTAGTCAGATAGGAATCACCGACCTCAATCTAAAAGTGTTTGTACAAACCTACTTACAGAAATAAAATCATTTATACAAAACAGTTTAATAAAAAATAAAAATAATAATTTATTATCTGTCTGTCTGTTACCTTTTCACGCTTTAATGGCTGAATGGATTTGGACAATAGGGTACTATTTATCCCGACAGCACGTTCGCGTGGGATAATTTCCGGCAACCACGCGGGCGAAGCCGCGGGCAGAAGCTAGTGTTTGTATAAATACTTGAAGCTACTTATCCACTCGCCCTGCGCGGTAGAATTGTGGGTGAGTCGCGAGCGGCTTTGTGTGCCCACACGTGCTCCTTAATACTGTAGCGGCATCTACAACGCCACATGCTAAGCGTCACACTGACGTGACGCAAAATCTTACATCGCGCAAGCAGAGGTTACCGCGCAACTAGCATATGCTAGTTACATACAACGTCCCGACATCAATTGTCGGGCAGTTGCCCACCAGACACGACACCCGTCTGGTCGGAGGATCCTCTCTTTTCTATTGAAGTATGAGTGAACTTTACACCCTGTTCCTCATACCTTTATAATACCGTCGTACGGTTAATGTACGCAAAACAAAAAATTCAGTGCGAAAGCTTCGCCTTTTACACGACATTCTTTATTTATGGACGTGCACGCTCGCCCCACTTTACGAATGGATGTTCAAATGAAAGCGAGTTGCATAAACATTTTATGTAGAAAAATGTGCTAAACAAGCCAACATTATAGCTTCCATACACGGATTCATTTGCACAATATTGTGATTGAAATGGGAAATTAGAAAACAATATATGTATACAACGCCTTATAGGTATAACAACGCCATATAGTGTCTATTTAGATCACAATTTCGCTTGACCGCGTTCGGAGAAACCCTCATGTACTTTTCAAAACTACATACATACATAATATCACGCCTATCTTCCCCGAAGGTTAAGCAGCGGTGACCTATAGTAGGTACATCTACATTTCGTCAGTTATATTTAAGTCTCAAGTAATAGGGGGCAAGGATATTCCCATCAACCGGGCACAAATCCACTCCGGGCAGTTACTGAGAAATTCCTAATGTTAAAACCCAATAACACTGCGCGACCTGGGAATCGAACCCAGGACCTCATGCTTAGCAGTTGCGTTTGCGATCACTAGCACCTATGAGGCAGTCTAGTTTTTCAAAACTAGGCAATGACACATAAGGAGCAAAACCCAAAATATCAAACAATACTGCGATCATCACTCACAAATCAAACAAACGCCACACCGAAAAATACAATGTGCAACGAACGTTAACAGCTACGGTTTACAACAAAACATATTTTTATGCACTTACAACAGTTAAAGCAACTATGAATTGGTTTATCAGCGCATAAACGAGTTCCATTCAAACTGATAGAATTGTCTCAATTTGATTTAAAAGTAAAGCAATCAATCTCTGTGTAAACGCCTATATTCACCATAATATCGAATCAAAATCCAATTTAGTAAAGTCGAGTTCCCACTGACGGATCAACCGGAAACGATTAATTCGATATGCTCTGACGTCATGATTAAGCGTCTTTCCGTGTCAATAAATATTAGCACTTCCAATTTTAGATCGAATATTACATGAATGGGGAAAGGTTTTGTCATTCTGTGCAATTATCAACATTTTTTAACCCAGAAGCTTGTTAAAAATATTAGCTCATAAAACGTTTCTTAAATTGGTCGGTAAAGATTAAAGTTTGTTTGATGGAAAATGGTAATTCTATTTTATTCCCTAATAGTAAAACTAAGTTAAGTAGAATCATAAAATAGATTGGCTTCAAAAATGTAAGTGAATGAAGTACCTTGCCGCTCGCTCGCCTTCGACGACGAAAGTAATTTCCTTCTTATGACTACTGTTTTTTTGTTTCTATAGAAGTTCTAGATAAATCGTATTTTAAGCAAATGACGGTAGCAGTGGTCCAACCACTTATGTTTATAAATTAAAGTTGTTTGTCGTGTCTGTCTGTGTGACTAGGTTATTCTACTAAACTCCGCAACGGATTTTGATACGATTTTCAGCATTATTTAGATAATTTATTCTGGAAGGTTTATTTGTATAATACATTCATATTAAACGTACAAACAATAAATAAATCTTGATGTTTTGTTAAGTAGTAAAAACCGTGCTAAGCAGGGGCGGGTCGCTAGTGTCAAGTACATACATGGTCGGTCTCTTAATAAAAGTACCTAGGTAGCTACGAAGTTACAACTCAATTACAGTTTGCATGTTGATATTACGATTATGATCTCAATTTTCCGATCATTGACTCACATTTCGAAAATATCTTTCCCTTCATTATATTTATTATTATGTACAATTCTACTTACCAAGTTTTTTCAGCATGCAATCGCATGAAAACTGAACATTGTTTCTTTGAACTTTCTACAAAATACCCCCTGAGCAATTACAGGAGCAATAACATATAATTATTGACATGATGTGGAGTAATCATGCCGTCAAATTATAATAATAATTAACGTTAGCACTTATTTAGTAAAGTTACGAAGATAATTAGTAGGTGTTGACAATAAATACCTCTATAATGATTAGGTACTTAATTTTCTAGAATTTTATTTTGAAATAAACGTGGAAAAATACTAAATAAATTAAATATCATAAATACAGCTAAGTACCAAGCATATTTTATAATAATTGAACTCATACATGTGTGATATAAATTGTTGCCCCACAGTAATTACTGCGTAGGACCACAGAAAATGGGCCATCTAAACAGCCAGACAGAATTAATGACACAGTCGAATGGTCACAGCTGGGCCAACATTTAATTCATGTTAATACGATATGCTAAGCAAAGGAGCAACCGGTTAACTGAAGCTAAACTTAGTTGAGGTTGCAGGCTAAAATTAAATTTAAAAAAACTAATGTATAAAGTACTTAATAATAAGGTTTTGTTATGAAATTAATAATATGACGTCAGTCGAATCGAGTCAAATCTTAGAATATCTTTGCTTATTGATTTGAACTTGGGTGAAGCAAAGAAAAATATACCTATACAAAGTATTGCAATCAATAAAACTACTTTCCCGAGCACGGAGTATTACACGAGGGTTTTCTATTTACCCAATTGAGTACGAGCCCCACAAAAAACAAATGGGCTCGGCAAATGGCTGCACCATCCCAGTGGACTACATAAAGATGAACGCTTGTGTTTAGTCATGACGAAATGACACAGGACACATTAATTATTCTGTAACGCTAATAGCTTGACCACGTAAACCAGTTTGAAATCCCTTTTATGTCCCACATATGTGGCAAATATTCTTCGCTCGTATGTCAGTGTCATAGATCACCACCTACCTTAGGTGTATGTTCCCAATTACTTAATTAAGTAGGATAATCTCTAACGGGTGACGTCTTTAACATCTTCATTTATTGGTCGTAAACTTGTGTCTTAAAACTGAAATGAGAATAGGTAGATTTTATGCTATCCGTTACATTATCTAAACTAATATTATAAAAACTTATAAGTGACAAAAATCTTTCTATGATAGAAAGCTACAATATTGCCACGTGCCATTGGATATATTTTATGGTATAGGTGACTTCCACGCAGACGGAGTCGCGGGAAGAAGTTAGTCATGGATTAACTCTCATTGGTATGTTGATGCCGCTATCGTCGGCTTTAGTACTTGAACGAAAGAGTTACCCATCGTTGACCCCCGATCCTACCAACCGTAGCGTACTCTTTACGGTTACTTTAATGAATAATCCAATTAGAACGAGCCTAAGTACCATTTTGAAAAAATATTAGACCACTTTTTACTTTTTGATACACAGAATACGTAATAAAGGAAATAACCCGTATCACGCGTTGAGGCTCGACGTTTATTGGAGAAGATAATTAATAAAATACGTGTTTGGCGAACAAAGTGTTAATGTGTACAAAAAGGTTATTTGTATTGTAGGCAGCATTTATGTGCCTAGGTTTAAGTCTCTTACTACAAATATTAATCTTACAGTTTTTGGTTTCACAGATCAGTAGGTAACTATAACTACGTATTTGTGAACCCAAATATAATCTTTTTTAAATCTCACATTATACCAATAAAATTACAATTCAAACAACTTTCTTAATAAAAGTCTCGTCGTAGTCTGACTGAGGTAACCCGTCTAATAAGCTAAGCAGTAAATACTTTAACCCACCACGAACACCACACGAACACACCGGCTTGATTAAAGCGAGTATTTTATGGTTACTTCTCATACTACTTACATATTTGATTGGCTACAAAAGCTATATATTATGTTATATGTTCAGTATAAATTAAGTTTCATCTGTAGGTACACCAGGACCAGTCCGTCGCTCGGAATGTTTGACTTGGGAGTCCATTCTGTTTACCCAGTCCGCGCAATCAGCGCGGCGACTTGTGTGGGTAAAACTATCCTGCAGGCTGCATCCAGCACCACTGCGCTCTAATCGATGCAAATATAAAATAGACTGGCCCGGTTCTATATTTGGATCGTAAAGTATTAGGGATGAAATAGAACGTACACTGTAAGGTGTTTCGGAAGTTATCGGTAAAAGATTTGCATGTGAGGAAACAAGACAAACGTCATCATCATATCAGCCAAAGGACATAGCTTCCACAAAAAAGTGTCAATATGGAAGAGAATCGATGAATCAATAATATATTTATATACTATAAGGGAGGCTATTGTGCTGGTTTGATAATTAAATGCACATTTTACATCGATCTATTTCTAAACTTAGCTGAAGTTATCGCCTAAGTGCCGAATTTACCTTCGAACTAAGTTTTCCTCTACCTACTAATTCCGTACCCCAACGTTACCCCCAGAGTACATTCTCGTGAAGTTTGGTAAACTTGTCGACATGGTATTTCGATAAACATTACAGATAATAAATTTTCAAAGCCGCTCCTACCCACTTAAATATTAATTTACGACAAGGCCAATAGCGTACAACGCGATGTCCACTGATATTAATCTTTAGATGATTTTTTCTAATGTATTTCAACAAAAAATAACTATTATAATCCGGTACGAATAAATAAAAATATAGGTAATGGTTATATAAATTGTATAATGAAATATTATGTCTGTGTATAACATTATTTTGTATAAAATTATTATCTTTATATATATAAAAATTACGTGTCACGTTGTTTGTCCGCGATGGACTCCTAAACTACTGAACCGATTTTAAATTTGATTTGCACACCGTGTGCAATTTGATCCAAGTTGAAAGATAGGATAGCTTACATCTCAATTTATAGTCGCAATATTATTTTATTGCAAATTATGTGTCTATTATTTGACAGTCACAATTATCTGTTAGCTCTAAACGATTCTAACAGATGGCGATATCTGTTGACTGGATTGAGAAAGTATTCAATAGATGGCGCTATGTTAAAAATACAAACGTTTCATATAAGCTACAATTTAATAGCATAACCACCACGTGTTGCTGAGGATAAGGTATAACCTAAATTTATTTTTTAATAAACGAAATACAGTGAAATAATATTAAAAAGAGAAAATATATGATTGTTTGGTTGTATTGAATAGGCTCCGAAACTACTGAACCGATTTCAAAAATTCTTTCACTGTTGGGAAGCTACACTATCTCCGGGTGACATAGGCTATATTATATTATGCTTTGCTACCCAGGCGAAGCCGGGGCGGGTCGCTAGTATATCGTATATCATATTGCCAATGGGATTAACATCATTTTATGCATATTCAGGTTTTTCAATACACCATACTCGTATGCCTGTATATAAATTATTAAGCATGTTACATAACAGCACGTAGTAGCACAAAAGCATGCTGATTTCGAGCAGATGCTACTTGGGTAACACGTGTGTGTGAAATGTGTATAAGAATTTTATACACACGGAGAGTGTGCTGTAAATAAGCTATACATAGTAACACACCCAGAATTGTTTTTAAAAGCCCATAGAGATCAAGCTTTATATAAACGTGATCTCCATACAACGGTGTCCAGACATTTCTAAAATTCGTCAAGTGCTGTTAAGGCTCCTTTAAAAACGCGCGACAAGCGACGCGAAACGCGCGCGGTACAAAGGCACCGCTCGTCGCGCGACACGATTCGCGTCGCGTGTCGCGCCTGTTTGTAGGAGCCTTTATGAAACAGAATACAAAAACTTTTGTAAAATTGCCATATTGCGAAACTTGTACGGTTTTCATTCGCTACTGCACGAGCTATCGACTTAGATCGATGAAATTCCAGATTTTGATTGTTCCCACGTCCACGTTGTGACCACGTCATTCTGTAATTACGTCGCTCGGTTCTGTAAAAATCTCACCGTGAAAACGTCCCCTAGAATCAGGCGGAATCATAGCTCACTTCATCTGAAGACTGGAAGGTAATCCAAGCAAATTCCGAGCTGGGTGAGTACCTTCATGTTTAGAAAGAATTAGAAAAATCTTATTTTAATCAAATGTTACGAGTATCCTTTGTTGAAATCCTCGTGTAAATAATATTATGTATAATACAACGCGCTTAAAACACAATCTTTCTTCTTTGAAAGTATAATCGTATTAAAATCAAATGCAAACATTCAGGTTTTCTACTCAGCAAGCTCACGGACCGTGAAAATAAAATGGTGTTCGTTATAAAATATGAATAATATTCTAGCGGAGTTCGTTGGCGTTAATTTGTCCCGATTCAACAAACATTTTTGAGACTTCATCAGTTAGCTCGCACTCGCTCGCTCTAGTAGGACATTAATAAAAAACCGAGCAGAAGGAAAGCTCCATACCAACGCCGTGCGCGGGTACACTATTAGACCCAAAGCTATGTGTGCGTGACCTGTCACCGACAAGGCGCGCGGGGCGTAAAGCGGCGCTCGCGCGGG
Organism: Dryobotodes eremita; assembly: GCA_917490735.1. Taxonomy (NCBI): domain Eukaryota; kingdom Metazoa; phylum Arthropoda; class Insecta; order Lepidoptera; family Noctuidae; genus Dryobotodes; species Dryobotodes eremita. The sequence continues at coordinate 12,174,625 of OU823249.1, forward strand.
TACAAACCGGTTTGAGCCAGCTCAGCAAGCGGAGAAAGTTAAGGGCTGTTTATATTCCTTATTTGTTTCGTACATTTGTTTTAGTAGGTTTGTAGGTACCAAAGTGTGTTTGTAAGCCGTCTTAGCAAGATTCCGTTTGAACTTTTGTATTAGATACTTAACTTACGTTCGTCAAATGGTAAAACAAGGAAGGAAACATTATAGTTTCGCCATGTCCGTCTGTCCGTCTGTCCGTAACTCAAAGTAATTTTATAGGTCCTTACATATGAAATTGGCGTTTTGTCGAACTGGCTACTTTGATCTCAAATGTCTGGCGTTTGGTTAGCAATTAAATGTAGGTACCTACTTAACTTACTTTAGTTTTTTGTACCTACTTAATTTTAAACAAACTTAACATTATAAACCATTTCGTCTTTCAAAGCTACACTATTTTTAATATTCCGTACCAAAATTGGAAAATGAATAACTTTGTGGGATCACCTCAGCACAGTGCTTGTTTATTCGTTCGTCTGTCGGTCTGTCTATCCGTCCGTCCGTCCGTCCGTGCTCATTGCCGAATCCCGACTCGCACTTGCCCGTTCTTTTTTAATTTCAATAACCGTGTGACAGCCCTATGAAAGTAGGTTAGAATTTTGAGCTCTGTTAAGAAGCTTTCCTTCTGCTCGGTTTTTTATTCATGTGCTAGTAGATCGCTAGCAGTAATACGAGTACTTGGCAAGAAAGCTGCAAGCTTTGTTGCTTCTATGGATTAAGCTTCGTTTAAATGTTGAATTTGAACATTGGTTAGGTGAATGTGTCGGTTTTCCTAAATTGTATATCGAATGGAACTAATATGATATTAAAAATAAGCGTATTTTATGTGTTGATTTTGCTTGGTAATAATATTTTATGTCAATAATTTGATCTTTTTGACCCGACTACGGCAAAGGCAAAGGAGAGTTATGATTTTAAAAGGCTATGTATGTATGTTCAGCTATGTATGTTCATCTGTTTCCTCATAACTCCTAAACTGCTCTTCTTATTTGGACAAACGATTCCGGTTATACGAAAACTGAAACCGATATTATTTTGTTATAATCTATGTCTTGTTTATACCTTTTTAGTTAAGGTTTTTATCGTAGTTGGGTTTTAGTTTCTAACCTTATTTTTTTGTTTATTAAAGTCCTTTCTATGCTCTGTGATAGCTCTGTGTAACTGAACGAATAAACAAAGGATAGTTTGACACTGAAACGTCGATACTTAAATTATTTATTAAGTAGTCAATTTGCCTTTGATGTGATGTGTAAAATAAACATTGAACATAAAATATCAACAAAAACGAATGAACATTTAAAAAGTTAAATACGCTCCCGCCACATATTAACATTGGAAAAAACAGGGCAAATTACAATTCACAAGTCTAGACTAGGTAGGTAGGTACAATAAACCTGAAAAATAGAAAACCCAAATTCTTTGTGAGACATTTATTTTTAAATTAGTTTATCTCGCATGTACATTATCTTGCAATAAAAAACTCATTCCTTTTTTTTGTGAGTAGACATATTTCTAAAGGCTCCCGTAGACAGGCGCGACGCGATAGCGCGACACAAAGGCGCCGCTCGCGGCGCGACGAGCGGTGCCTTTTTGTCGGGCGCGATTCGTGTCGCGAGGCGCGCCTGTTTTTAGGAGCCTTTAGTCTTACGTTTAAACCTGCGTAAACACGCAGATATCCTTGGCTTGTGTTACAAAAGCCAGCAGAATTAAGAATATTATTCAGGTGAATAACATCATCCACTTCTATTCTCCACAACAAAGGAAAGCCCGTAGAAAAAATATTAATTTAGGAACTCGTTATGGCAAAGACACTGTCTTTATTTATTTAATACTTCAAGCACAGAATTGTTCAGAAGCGGACTTAATGCCACAGACATTTTCTATCAGTCAACCTTTGGGTGATGCAGAGACAAACAGTGGTAGGTACAGTGGTACTCGTAGTGGTGGTGATGGTAGGGAGTCTTTGAATAAGAACTGCATTTGTTTTAATCCAAAAATGGGCTACGAACGAAAGCTCTTCTATAATATACTGAAATATCTCGCGAGTGTCGTTCCGAAGGTAAGCGATCTGTTAGAAAATCCATATATTTTTCGTACGGAAGTTGCACAGCTGTAACGTTTTCCCAGTTGACATCTGTAAAGCTGGCACAGATTAATAACCTTCAATGTACAGCACTAAAGAAAGCCAGGTACAGTCATGTACACATATATATTTTGCGTTGTTTTTCCTTATACAACTGTCGCGGAGGTTTCGTGGAATAAATGTTCGTCTTTTCATTCGTTCTGTTTTATATTTTTGATTGATTGCGTCCTAATGTCAGATTAGTTAGAAGTTTTGTAAGTGTTTCTTGTTAAAGTTAAATAAATGTTTCTTATTTACATCTAGGCAATTTGAAAATAATTAGGGGCCTACTACTTTATTTGTAAAGTAGGTTTAGCACACGGTCAACTCTATTCAAATATTTACGAAACGCATGGTAAAAACTCTCCAGTGAACTAACTTTCGTTCCATAGCAAAACAGAATTTTGACAGTGACATTACAACTAGCTCTGCACAGGGGATTCAGTTAATTGAAAGTTTTTCTTTTAGAATAGCTGAACATGTGAGCGTGGTCAGGCTGTTTGACTTGTTTCTTCCTATCATTTTATAGTTATTTTTAAATCACTCGCAATTTATAATCTGTCTAGTAACTAAGATTATCATGATCAGCCTACCGCAGTCCACTGCTGGACACAGGTCTCCCCAATTGCACGCCATTTAGCTCGATTCTCGGCAACTCTCATCCAGCTGCTACCAGCCACCTTACGAAGATCGTCGCTCCACTTAACCTGAGGGCGCCTACCTTACGGTTGCCGATTCGCGGTTTCCACTCAAGAACACGTCTACCCCAACGGTCATCGGTTCTATGGGCTAGTATTGCCGGCCCACTGCCACTTCAGCTTGCTTATTACAAGTTAATTTACATAACGCCTTTTTAGCGCAGCCGTGAGGCACACACTTCACTTTTTTTATTTTGTTATTTGTATTTTGTGTTTCACGAACTGTGTCCAAATAAACTTTATTCTTTCTTTCTTTTAATTAGCCTTTGGTTCCTACACGTGGTAAATTTTCATACCATTTGTAATACTACCTATTCAGTATCGGTCCAGTACTGTGAAATATTACTTTAAAAACACATATACAGGATACATTTTTAACCAGTGCGCAAACTGTAACCTGAATTCAGCATATGATTCAATACCTCCTATCGTAGTAGCATAGCGCGTTTAAAAAATAAATAAATAACGTTTCTTACTTTTTCAATATTATTTTTTCTTTTTTATTCCTGAGTGTTTATTCATTTTAGTACCTATTAATCAACACACACATGATTCTATACAACCAATGATATAATATCACCATTATCTTAACAAAATCAAATAAAAAATAAATTAAAAAAATACTTAACACAAAATAACTCCGTTCCGACAGCACAAGGAGACAAGCGACTAAAAAGACCTTTCCAATGATATATATATTATGGCTATTGGGCCGAGTACCAGGCTTCATACTTTTTTCGTCAGTTATAATTTTTTTAATTAATTGTTCCAAACATTTTGACCGCGTAGATATTGCACTTTTCTATGAAACAGCAGATTTTTTTTTATAACCGACTAGAAAATTTTGCGCTAGAGGGTCTAGAATCATGTGCTAAATGCATGGTTACAGTTTGCGCACTGGTTAAAAATGTATCCTGTATAGGTAAACTACCTATCTTACTCTCTACAAAAGCTTGGCGTAGCATAGTATCATAAATATAAGGATTAGATTATGTTCTAATGCAAGTAAGAATATTGATGAGACACTTACATCAAACGCTATACTTGTATAATAGACACATCTCCATATCACAAGGTTATTTCTACAATCTCGAAGGGTCAAATCCCTTCGGTTTGCACTTAGCTTTACGTTACGACCATATCGAGTCCATCGAACATTACATAAAAGTGATTGATTCCTGAACTACGACAGTGAGACACCGAAGAATTGAGCCCAACTGCTGAAATGATTGCCCATTTCGGCGTCGTTAAGAGAAACCTTTCGATATACCTACCAATGTGTTGGCGTGTTCGTTACAGAACCGAGGCGTCTCGTTTTCTCGATATTTCGATGCCGAATAATCTAATAGCCATCTGCTCTCAAAGCATTTGTTAACTGAACAGATTACATTGTTAAAGAGAGACCTCTTGAAAAGAATTTGAATTTGTTTTGGTACCTAGAGCGTATAATTATATTTCGTGATTTAAATTGTTAATGCTCAAACTTTTAATTAAATTCTATGAACAAAATAAATTGTTGGACATTTAAGGGGAAACCTCTTAGCGTGGTTTGCGCCCGCATTATTTGGGGTTGCAACACAGCGCTTGAACTATAAACTGTTGCATTATTTCTGCGTGCCCGCATGCGTTGAACTCCCGCAAAGTAAGAAACTTTAGAAATAGAAAAACCATTAAGCAAAACTGGCATGTAGTTTAATGTAAATAGTAACCATCCGTTTCCGCAGAAAGCCTAATATGCATGAAACATAAAAATTAGATGAGCCTTTACTGTTTTACATTCATACAAGAGGTACGAGTTCACAACCGCATGCGGGCGCAGAAAAAACCGCTCTGCGAGTTTATCCCATAATCCGATTACTAGCAAATAAACGAAACCGGTTCGAACGAAACAAAACCCACTTTCTATTTTTGTACACGTTTCAGGCAACATGAGGGACAACAGTATTTGAAATTCACTGTTGAAATTAGATCTTCCACATTGATTGTCACAGCGGGTGGCCATTATTTACTGATTCGTCCCAAATTATTCCGATTTATCGGACGGTTTCATAGTATAATACTATTCGATCAGAGATTATGCATAAGAAGAGGTATCTAGCAAAATAGCCTATATTCAATTTAATGTTTCATGAAATTCATAAGATTTAGGTATTTAAATTAAAATAAAATGATACTACATGATATTTCCAAACTTTTTGTGGAATAGACACACAAAAAATTTAAAAATCATCTCTATAAAAAATCATCACGGAGTTACTACAAATTTTCACGTATTTTTGATTTGTAATTTCCTCTACTTATATACTTAGTCCAATGACCATGTTGCACAGCACCCATGGGTACAAAACGTAAAACTGCTCGTAACCGTCATCATATTATTACTTACGGCAAGGAATATTCACACCAACTATAACATTTATAAGCAGTGGATTTAAGTACGGTGTCTTACGTCAGAATCTTCTGTGGTGTATAAAGTAGGTATAGTATGCTCTGAATTACACTATTCAGCGATATGAATGAGGAGGAATCGCGTTTTTTGTCTCGTAAATATATAATATAATGCACGCGGTCGGCCCGAGGCGTTTTCCGCAAAAAAATAACACATTTCACCTTTTTTTCACTATTATCACTCTTATTCAGTGTGTGCACTTCAGTTTCCAGGTATGCTTTCACGTCACTCTTCGTTCTAAATGTTATTTTTGATAGCTATTTGCTTAGTGTGTGGCTGTAATGCTATCTTTAAGATACTTATGACGTGAAAGACTTTTAGTTACCAAGAATTGCTTATGTCATACAATTTTCAGGGAAACATTAAAACAGCTTATCCAACGGTGAACTGTGATTGTAGTAGGTACATCGGATGCAAACAGACCGCGCCTGTATTCGCATCAATTTACCTGAAATCGTGCGCCCCAGTGGCCAATGTACATAATATTGTCACCATTGGAACGTTCGACAAACAAAATGTCAAGCCTCATTATTCGGTAAACCGCCGCGGTGTTCCTCTTGAAATCATTACATCGCTTAATGGCTCATAATTGTAATGGGCGGTTCAGCTCGAATTACGCACGATTGTTCACCAATAAATTCGGGGACTTTTTAGAAAGTAAACGGCGCATTACGTACGAGATCGGTTAACGACTGGCAGCCATTGTTGTTTCTGGAAAAATTTGATTATATAAATTATTTGCACAGTTTCATGAAGTAATTAATGATAATTCCTTTATAAAAATGTGCATTTAAAATGGTCTCTAATGATTTTTGTGTACAGATTTTCCTTTAACCGCATACACCGTTTTTATCGAAATCAATTAAAAACCTATTGCGCTAACTGTAAGGAGAGGTTTCTCAAAATCATATTTCTGACTTTACATAGGTACGTAACTAAGTGGTCGACAGTTTTCGTCTACCCTTTTAAACCATGCTGTGTTAATGGAACCAATAAAGTAGTGCTGTCACGCGCCGCTAACTTTACCTATATTTTTCCACAGTCGAAACACTATTATGGTTATAAAACATGAATTTGACATTGTTCTAGTCCTAATAGCATAACACAAATAGGCTTTCAACACGAACCATGTCTCGAGTGTATAAGTTTATATTAATTAAGTATATCGGGTTGGAGTAGGTGGGGCCTCATAAGATCAACAGTGAGATAAGGAAAACAAAATATTATTGTATACTTAACATCAGAATTGGAATACTATCCACATGGTAGAGGTTCGTTGGTTCCATACTGTAAACCTACAGTTTACCGATGCCGTATTTGACCGTTTGCAATCGGGGCGAATCTATTTCCATTTATCGAGCAGAACTATAAACCCAGGGCTGCCCAGGGTATTTTTTTGTAGCAACCAAAATAGATAGAATAGATAGAGTCGCCGCAGGAGACGTCCTGGGCGTCGGGAGTCGATAGCTGATTCCCGGCCACCGGAGGCGCTGGCTTGCGGATGGCGAGCAATGGGTAGCTCGCCGTCCGGTAAGGACCAGGCTTGGGTCGACGGCGCGATGTGTTCCACGCGCGCCTCAAAGAGATGTTAGCAATCACTGACGGGGTCCGTTAGAGCCGATGCCTGCCAGGATCGCGCGTTTGTCCGAAAGCGTTACCGTAGCCCTGGCAAACAGGCGACTGAAGGAACACGGGTGGGTTTTAGTCAGTAAAAGTCTGACACGCCCTCCCGCTCCGCTCAGAGCGGGAGAAGTTATTTAATCATTTCCCACCCAAAAAAAAAGGCTGTTGGTCACAATTTTTTGTAGCAACCACAATAGATCCAATCAAGTGATCATGCCATTCAAAATTTCAAGCGTTTTCAATTTAAAATGACGATAAGTATGTACCGACATAGGCCACGGCTATTAAAATATCGTCAACTCCAACAGAGTTCTTAATATTGTCTACAAAAGAATATTTTACGATTATTGCACTTCTCCCAAATTATGAGGTCAAAGAAATAACATCTCTTAATGACTTTATCGAATAAAATCATAAGACTCTACTTAAACGAAAAAGCCTGTAGAAATCGATATTTCGAATACCTACAGATGAAAAATATTTCATGGGTCTTTATAAAAAATGAAACGTTTATAGAAATTATGACGAACTTGAAACATTTATTGTAAAAAAATAATTTAACTGAGTATAAAGGAAGAAAGAGAGACGCAATAAGTCAGTTTCAAAGTATCGCAGAATAATTCACGTCTTATGAGCGTGAATCGTGATTTATATCATATTTGCGCCTCCACAGTGCTCCTTATGCAACTGATCTCAAAAAGCGAAACAACCTTGATCTAAAACTACGCAAGGCTGAACTTGTTAAGATCAAAGATTTGATAAAAACTTTGGGTTATTTCGGCTTTGGGCTTACTATACAGATAAGCAACTCGGTTAGGTTCCAAATTCTTATTTGTGAAATGAAAAATTCTGATCGACTGGAATGTAAATTTGTAGATTTATCTTTATTTTACTTCTTTTATCATAATTGGCCCAGCCTCCACAACATGGCGGGTGAAATCCCATTAATAAGTACAGATGCCTGATAGTCTTAAAATATGTCACCTATTTTAAAATGTCATAAGTACAGACAATTTGAAGAAAGGCAATGTCTGGAGGGTATTTTTTTTTATATAATAATCCAGGAGCGTATCAGAGATGGCTCGGAGGGAATCTAGACAGAATACGTGACCAGACGCAAATAGCACAAGAAGCCTCGATAAAATCGCACCGACCAGCATATGTTCAGTATAGAGCTTGTGGTTGGTACCTGGTCAAATATGCAAACCCTATACAAACCCATTTTATTCGATAAATCCTGTACAAGGACAAAAATAACAAATTCGACCGACTGCATTCAAATAAACACTTTACCGTCACGCATCTGCAGACTTTCGTAATTGTGATTCTGAACCAATTAGTGCCTCGTTCCACAATTATATATTTTTTGTTTCCATAACTCCACCATGATAAGTACATTATTGTAGTACCTACATAGTTGTTTCAGAACAACTTCTTGACAAAGAAAGCGCTATTTATTTAAAAAAATACTATTATCTTATTTTATAGCGTAATAGAAAATTAGAAGATACTTTTACTCAGCAATTAAAGTAATGAGTGGAGAAGAAGGAAATCTCGCTAATGAAATTCAAGTAGATCAATACGAACAGATTAAAATACGGAGAAGTAATCAAATAAAATTATTCAGGTGTATCCCTTTACGTATTCAAAGCCATCCTCAAGGGGTCGTTAAAGCTTACTTATATAAGATTGAAAACTGCTTGACCCGCTACAGAATGTGACCGCACTTGTGAAATGGAAAAAATAATGAATGCTTAAATTTTTGGAGATGCTCCAGTTCGTTTTATTTAAGTAGCTCTCTCGCTGAAGTTCCCACGTCCCGTTTTCAGCTGAAGTTGAAGTTATCTAGATAGTAGACACCCAGAAACCTCCGCCCTTCACTTGACTGGGCTTTAAGAATGAAGGCTCGATGCGTATTTTAAGTTAGGTAATCTCAGATGAGTGCTTAGTGATATCCACTTTTTTGGTTTGCTTACAATTGAATTTACCTTTGTTATACTGGCTTCTCCGGTATTTACCTAATAAGTACTATAAAAAGTGTCTGATTGCATAATTTTATTTAAATGTTTTACACATAGTAATTACCTAACGTAAAGATGGGTCAATTTTCAGCATATTTACCTATTAAATATGACATGTTTTTTTAAGTCTCTTTAAAGTATCGCTTTTTTTGCTTGTGCAAAATAGCGTAACTTGCTCTACTCACACTAACTCACATGCAGCAGGGTAATCAACGGTGCCCTTATTTATAATTAAATCACTCCACCATTTAATTTATATTTCATACGAGGTAAATAAAGTTTACGTCAAATCTAGTTAAGTAAGTATTAGTCTGCACGTATTTTCAGTAAACAGAGTCATACACTGTTTACCGTAATTATAAGCTTGCCCCCTATTACATGGGACTTACACATAACTGGCGAAATGTTGGTGTACCTACTATAGGTCACCTCTGCCTAACCCTGAGGGGAAAACAAGCGTGAAGTTATGGTATGTTGTGAGTCGAGTTTGAGTTTTTAAGTTTTTTGAGTTTTGTGTTATATTATATTTTGGTTCTTATATCAAAATTTCACAGTGTAGACAGACTTAAAAATACAGCTCACTATATTTAAATAACTGCTGTCAAAGGTGCCTAATGAATAATTCATGAAAATGAACAGTAGCATGACCCGCCAGCAAGTGTTTTGACAAACTGAAATCCCTTCAAAAATCTTTAAGCTATGTTCAACAGTAGACACTTCTGGGCTTCTTTTGAATGTAGTGATATTACTGTAATTCATATTGTGTTTCTCCCATAAATAATTGTACTGAGTAGACACTTGAAGGAAACATAATGCTTAATGCTGGAAACGTCAGAGCCGCACTCAAACCAAGTTCTTAGCTCGTGGAAAACTTTAATAACAATCAAGCCCGAGTCCCTCGCATTGTGTTCATAAAGACTGCATCAACACACAAGATATTTGCATCAAAAACAGATACAATCCGTGGAGGGACGTCTCAGAATATAGGTCGAGTACACCGCGCCTTGGCTACTACACCGACCTAGGATATACATGTACTGGATACTCTTGTTACTGCAAAATCATTTACTTTTATATACTGCCGAAAACTGACATTCGATTATGGCTATTGCCACAATTGCTGTAAACAAGGACACATTAAATTAACTAGCGAAACTCCGCAGACGTGATGGGTATCGATATATTATGTATAAACAATATAAAATAAAAAATAAATTAATTAGATGTTTTTTTTTTTTGTGAGGTCATAGACCGTATTAGTGTAGTAACTTGAAATATCAGTTTAAAAAATCTGTTTTATTTTTGTGTAAACTTCACAGACTTGATGGGTTTCAATATCTTAACACGATAAAACAAAAGAAAACAGATTTTCTCAACTCAAACTTCAAGTAACAAAACCACCAGCGGTTGTTGACCCCCAAAACAAACATCATATCATTTTTTTTTCGAGTTTAGATATCGATACCCATCACGTCTGCAGAGTTTCGCTAGCTAAGTTAATTTGACCCCGTATAACAATTGTTGAAAAGGCACAGTCTCAGTGATCCCTTATGAATCCTTTACTAAGTCATAATGCCGAACGTTGGTTTACCAATAACTCAATCAATGCTTTCCAATTCTGTTGAATGTCTCGAAAACAGAATTATTGCTCAACTAAAGCCCAAATTATCCTTAAATCGATGAACTTTAAACACCTACCTATATCTAGTCTACGAGACAAAATATGTGTATTTCATAAAAGATAATAAAAAATAAAAATCCCTGGTAGGTAATGTTACTCATTGTTCCTCAATGTGGCACAAACGGACAGACACGTGATGCTTACGTGAGGTGCCTGAAAAAGGAAAGATCAACTGCAAGTAAATAAATTAAGCTCTCAGCTCCCTCGCAACATTATTTATATGCACTCATCCACCTGTACACAAATTGCGGAATCTATCTAACATAATTGGTTCCACACATGGTATAATAATATACTTCGCCAGGTATAGCATTCCGAGAAACTGTGGTCACGTGGGTGACACAAGTCTACATCATCACCGCTGTGTTACCAGTAGTATGTAATAATAACTCCCCAATCGGCTTTATTACCTGTGCGAATCCGATAAAACAATGAGGTTTTAACTAACAATTATGTTGGTATATGTTTAAATTGAATTATTTCGTTTGATTAGAAAAACGAAACGACAATTTAAATGCTTTATATATATTTTTTTAACAGAATGGTGACTGAAAATGTTTCCATAATTCTTGTTTTGTGTTGTGTTGTTTTGTTGCAATAAAGTGACAACTGGATAGTGACATAAGCATATGTCACTCCCGGAATGCCAGACCTTGATTTTTAGACCATGGTTCCATACATTGCTACTCAATATAGGTAAGTATTTTGTAAATATCGATCAATACGTATGTAGATAGGTATATTTTTTGCATGTGGTCTAGCTCAACAAACATTCTCGGAAAAAAGGTTTACTCTCTGGAAGGGACATGCCCCTTATGACTCTCTTGGGCATCGTCTGAGATCTGTAGCCACCTGTTTTTGTATTTTATTTTACATTTTTTTTTTATTGTCATTGCGTCCAATGGGCATCTACAAAAAGGATGTTGCTGTTTCTTGTGCTTGCAATCTAGAACGGAAACATAATTATATTTGCAATAGATATTAGGCATATGTGTGAGTGCTATACCTAGCAATAAGGGCTCTGTGGTGTACGTATATGTCTGTAACCTGGTGGCGAGAGACATTGATCTTTAAATTATAAATGAGTGTTGCGAAATGGGTCGAATCAAACGTACGTGTGATACGAGCAGGTATAGCGCGTATATCTCTGGGATAGCTTGAAGGAAAGCACAAACACAACCTTCTGGGGATTCCTTAGCCATCTACTTAGAATGATTCTTTTACATTTAAGTTATTCCATCCGCTGCTCCGTAAAGTTGAACTGAATTGACTTCTTTAAAGGAAAAAAGGAACGAAATCCTATTACAAGATACGAGTACCTACCTACATACGATGTCGGTATCTTAATTTAGAAGTGAAAAACTCTAATGGATATTGAAGGCCCATAATACTGCCCTAATTAACTGATCTACTTTATGGAGGCGGTTATTTCAACACAAAGTGGGCTACTCTAACACAAAAGGAACATACTTTCCAAGAGAATATCTAGATATTAAGTTAAGAAACAAAGTTTTGAAACGACACCAGTGTAGTTTCAAAACTTAGGTAGCATTTTATTAATAGGCCGTTTTATTTTCAAATAAATATCACCTTTACGTAAAATTTTCCCAAAAGATTTTTTCTAAATCGCTCGAAAAAAACAAATTACCGTTTTAATGAAACCAGAAAGGTTTTACGATTGTGCCGAGTTTTATTGTATAGAATATTAAATCCACGTGCTCTGAACCGAGAGCCTTTATAATTCATTAGAGAAAAACCTTCGGCCATTGTGTTTATAAGCATACACCAGCTTATGAATAATTTGTGTCAACGACATTAAAATGTCTCCTAAATATAAACTGTATTTGTTCAATCTATCAAATTAAAAGGTTAGGTACAAGAGTATCTCAGTTTTTATACCTTTTTACATATTATTTTTCAACTCACTTCAAGTCATTATCAAATTAGTGAAGACGTAGTAACGAATTTTAAAAGCTTACCCAGTGAGAAGTTTGCATAGAATTCAGAACATTAACTTCTGGTATCTGATTCAAACTTCTACCTAGATTAGAAAACTACTCAAATTACAAATTCGATGGATTCTAACGCTCTAACTTTCCGCTGAACGACAGGCATTACATGGAAACTTAATTTATTGACAGCTTTTACAAACATTAATACGATAAGGTACTCGTTTGTTGAAATTACGTCTAGACAGTGAAGAATTCTTGAAAGTATCAAACTATCAACTACAGCAAAGTATTCAAATGCTAATGATAACGGATTGTTCTATAGTTGCTAGTTGAGGTGAAAGAAATCGTAGAACATGCACGCTTGGCGTTGTTACCAACTTGTGTCGTTTAGTTTTACGACAGTTTCGAACTTTTATTATATTTCCTTATAAACAAACTTCGGCTAATTGGATGTTTTGCATAGGTTATGAATTTAATTTACAAAAATAACATTACATAAGTAAATTATCACATACTTACCTACATTATTGGTAAAGAAATGTAAAGATATACCTACATTTAAATATATAAAACCTACCAAGAGCCCCTTCAAGTTGAAAAATAACATTCGTATGTTCATCTTAGAAAGTTGTTCGAGGTTATATATAATTCAGAGCGACTACAGTACGACATAAGCTGACTTAGCAGAAAGCTGGAAGCGGTAACACAAGTTACTAATACTGGATTATAGGATAGTGAGAACACGACACTTGTCCCGACGACACCGGCCACACATTACTCACTGTCTTGGGCACGTCCACAGCATTTGTCACTAAACATATAAATAAACGTGTTGGGATACTTTGACAACATGGAAACAAAGATACAGGTCAAAGGTTTCTAGTTTCCCTTGTGCAATTAATAGCACACGTCAATAACGCCCAAACAACAGTGCGAAGAGAATTTAATTTTATTCTGAAACAATGAAAATGTTTGATAAAGCCGTTATATTAACATGTAGGTCATTCAGAAACAGAATTATGCCATACGGGATGCCTCGTTTTGAAGCTTTTGTATGACAAACAAAGAAACAGGTGCAGTATTCCTAAGCGTGGACGAGTTTATTAGACATTTACGAAGACCTGTTAAGCTAACATGACGTTCAAGTCATAAGTTCCTAAACTTGTCGTGACTTCTATTGCTCTAGTAGACAATGGCCTTTTGAACTACACTTTAATGTAGATTGATGAATTACTAACGCCTTTGACGTGTCCCGTCTGCACGAATACAGCAATGGTCGTTGTGCGCTGACGTGAGCGATTGTGAATTAGTAAATTGAAACGCATCCATGTCATAGTAGGAATGCTAGACTAGGTACCTAGTTATAAAGCGATTTATAAGTAATATTATGCAGTCCTTGGTGGAGACTGAATTGGTATTCTTCTTCTTTTCGAGGCGATGGATTTGTATAAATGTGTTGAGCCCAGTAGGCGCCGTAGGCGGCCATTTTAATCGCGGCATCACTGGTGAAAAATCTATTTTACGCCAGTGATGCCGCCTGCACTTTTAAGGATCTAACCTCAAAACTGCAGGTGTAAGGACACTTTGGACAGTTCAACAGATGGCGCATGGTTTGGTCAGTACATGTATCAAAGGGATCTATAACCTATAAAAGAAAATGCTATTTGCATTTTCACATTACATTAATAAATAGTCGACCAAAAGGATTCAAATAAAACTAGGGAGTTTATAGTGGAACTTCGCCCTGATACAAAGTCTCATTCGATGAAAAGACATAATGACAACGCTGTCGTTATTAAGTTTTCATGGGATTTTAGTGTGATCGTAACATAACAGTTCATTATGTGATTAAACGACTGAACGAGAGACCAAAGCTAGAACCAATGAAGGCAGAATCGAAGACTTACAGCGATGTTTTTAAGAACGTGTAGTGGTTGTAAGAAAGGATATTTCAAAACTCAAAACCTGGGCGGGTCTAACAAGTGGTTAAAGTTTTTATATTATGCAAACGAAATTGCGGGCACCAGCTAATAATTTATAAATATTCCCAAAAAAAAACAATTTAACATAGAAGATTAGCATTCTATGTCCATGCTACTGGAATCATTGTTTTTAATATTTGATTACAAATACCCGCGGACAGTACCTACCAGCAAAGCTTATCATAATTGAAGATTATCCGGATTACAACGCCAGACTACGTAATCAAAACAGTATTTATCTATCTACAGCATTATTTGATAATCATATTAAATCTGTTTGACAGCGTTTATTTGAGTAGATGGAACGAGGAGGTTATCACTATCATCTCCTAATGCTGCCATTTTGTTTCAAAATTTACTTGTCTCTGAGAGTATACAGCTTATTATAATAAAGGTGTCTCGAAGCCGAGTCGTACCTCGAGTAGGTATTGTCTAGGTAGGTATGTTTATTTCTAAATCCTCATACAGTTATGATTACAATTTCAGTTATCACGTTCTGAGCATTTGGTTGACACCTCTACGTTTCGTGGTTCGTCGGTTGATACTTGATATACCAACCGATGATATTCCACCGATATACCGTATATCGGCGGAATACTGTTCATTTTCTTTTTCAGGGGCTTATGCTAGGAACTTTTGTCTAACTAAAGAAACTCTAAGTTAGTCTAGTCTAATCTCAGTTTAACTTTAACTCTACAAAATGAATCTTGATCCAAACTAAATATACAGGGTGGCAGGGACACCGACCCGCAAACTGAAACCATAAATTCAGCACATGATTCTAGACCCCCTGGCGTAGAAATGTATCGTCGGTTATCAAAAAAATAAATCTGCTGTTCCATAGAAAAGTACCTACGCGGTCATAGTGTATGGAACAGCAATTTTTTTTTAAATACACTTCGAAAAATTTAAACGTAGGGGCGCTCCGAATCATGTGCTGAATTCATGGCTTCAGTTGGCGCGTCGATATCCCTTTCCACCCGGTATAAGTTTTTTAAATTATAAAATTAAATAAACTTTAAAGGAGTAACAAGGATCGTAGCAGGTGGTGTTCTGAAGTTTCTGCCTATCACATAGAAAAATTTCGTATGTATGTAGAACATAAAATTGTATATAATGTGGCATAATCTTCTAATGGAAGATAATTTGAAATCGAAAGAATCAAAACTCCCTTCAAAACAATACGCACATTTACTCTTTTATTTATAGACCAGATAATGGTGCCTACTAGGTATCATAGAGAAGAAAAATAGGGCTCTCTTTCATAGTTTCCACTGTCACATAGTGGACATTCATGAGAAGTTATTGTAATTATGTTCGCAACCGACTTACGATCTTTTGCACGTACAGTTATAACTGTATACCTACGCATACAATTGTAACACCATTTCCTTAGAATTGAGATAGGGCTTTTTGCATTTCGCTTGTGTGTTCACTACCTTTAAGATTACCCGTGCTGCCGTATGTCGACTTTATGAGTTCCAAGCAAAGAGCCTAATCTTGTTACGTACATTAGTATTATTAACGCCTTTTCGCTGTAAACTCGTTATGATAAATATTTTCATTAGGGTCGTTCGGTAGGGATAAAGGTGGGTCGCGGGCATTTGAATAAAAAATATTTTCAGCGAGATTTCCTATATTTCAGCGGTAAAGTAAACCTATTTAAAATCTGCTCCTGAAAATAAAGAACGCTGACTTTAATAGCGGCGGACAGCGGTTATACACATATAATATTGTATTTAGACTATTTATTTAGGGCTGTCTTTGTTGACAAATTCACGCAATACACAGCTTATGTAAATATGTAATTATAAACAAATTTAATGGAAATTAAAAACTAACACGGCAAATTTATTGTACACCGCTATTATCCAAGGACTGGCTTTTTTTTAAAGCATTTTGCGTTCTTACTGCCTTTATACACGAATGTGTCTAGTCGAGTTGAACATGCCGGGCATTTTTTATCCTCATTTTTAACTCTAATATTAAAATGATTAGACATTGTCTACTATACTAATTTTGTACCGCCGCGTACCAAGTAAAAGTTGCAATGTAGCGGTGAAAATCATAAAACGTGCAAATCATAAACCTGACGGAAATTGTTTATTCCACGCAAGAAGGATGCGAGCTATTTCACGAAGCTTTTCCATTTCACTTGATTGCACATTATATTTCATCGTCAGTTCTTCCCACGTTCGGATTGAGGAAATTGTTGTAGACTTTAGTGTAGGTAACTATTCCTGCCTACGCATGAAGCAATACCAACCTACGTTATTATAAAATTAAACGCCATTCTATATTCAGATTTCTGAAATCTACAACAAGTAAACAAACACACGTCGGATTTTCACGGATCTGAACTTTCATGCGATGGTTGTTACAATAATTATCCTTCTTTATAACGAAGGTATTACACTTTGACATTACCCACCGCACAATAACAGCGCGTATAAAACGTGGGGTCATGAACCTTGAGTTTACCAAGGCGCTCCCGAGGATGATACTAAGAAAGACACATTTTCCTAATACCAAACAGATAGGTACCGAGAACTTTACATCTAAGTGAAAAGAGTTCAAAATGCAATGGAAATAAGACCTGGAGAATGGCATGGGTTCTCTTGGATCGTGGGAACAGAATGGAGCCGACGCAATTTCTAAACAACGTGACGAAGGTCATAAAAAGGACATTGTAGTGCCTGTGACGGGTGCGTGCAAAGCGCGCCTGGAATTACCTCCACACCGCTCACCTATATTTCAGCATGATTTCAGCAGTTGCATGTTTCGATTAGATACAAACACGAAGCGAACCTTTATAAATTTTACTAGAATCATTTAGCACTCCGATATTTGAACTAACTACAACGATGACACTGGACTCTGATGTGTTTATGTCAGATAGTATCGAACTAAATATTATTAGAACAAATATTCTTACCTTTCATAAATAGGTACCTACAGCACAGTAAAATTGTTCTTACAGTATTATTAGAACTAAGCATTTACTCTTGGTCCAAAACGTTTTAGTAAGATTTCCTCCACATTTACCCTACTCAGCCTAAACAAAGTGAGTAATAGGCAGTGATATGCTTGTATTTTTTCCAGTACGTGGGCACGCGGAGGTGCGCGTGGAGTTACAAATGGAGCGGTGGGCGGCGCGCGGCGGCTCCGTGCGGCTCCGGTGCGTGCACGACGTGCCGCCTCATCTACTTGACAAAGTGGTCTTCCTCCGACACGGCACCAAAATCTTCCAGTACATTAGGGACCGGAAACCGCCTTATAGAAACTTTACCACGCCCGGAGCCGTGCTCAACGTAAGTGAATAATGCACATTTTCCAACGATCTTGTTAGCTATAACAGAAGAGCTCTCGGCCTGAATAGCCAAGAATAAAATTGTTATTTCGCTTTTCTAAGACGTGTAATTTAAAACTAGGAGTGTATTGCTTTTGTATACTACCGTTCTCACACTACAACTCTATACGTCTGTTTTATTTAGTAGAACTGGCGACGATTTTATTGGATTTCTGAATTAGAAATACATGCAACTTCGCATAGCCGCATACATCCAGCAACAGTCTCACTTATCATCGCTCAATGCCGTAGTGGAGATGTCACGTCATCTCTCAGGAGTTGCAGCGACTGCATGAAATGCATATTTATGACATTACCTGACGTAATGTTAGTCGCGATCTGCAAAGCTTCCACTTAGTCACAATAATGAACACACTCGCACCAAAGCGTACATTTTGCATGAACGGCGCGGAGCCCGCTCAAACAAAGGTAACAGTCAACTAGCCGTACGCCTAACTAATCGACTGGGGGCTACGTCAATTTTGTCAGCGAATTGCATCTCGGCATCATAATACTAATTATTTATGATTACAATACTAGTGCAGTCTTTGATTGAAGGTAAAGTAAAACTCTTCAAGAACTTGCATACATGCACAATAACATCCAAAGTCAATTAATCGAACATTGAAAACGCATTTAAAAACCAAAGTAATGGCGATTCATATTCTAGTTGCTGAATCTGTTCGCTAAGGCAACGTTAGCTAGCAGAATTTTCATATTCATAAAACAATGCTATAATTGTACCCTCATCTTTAGTCGAATATAATATAACATAAAACTGACTTCCGTTTGCAAACAGTCATTAAACGTAAGTATATTTAACGGTAAAACATTAACCGAACATGAAAGCCATGAAAAGACGTCAACGCTGTACAGTCTACAGTATACCTTTATTACCACGTTGAAACTGTATTCACGTGAAAATTAGTTGAAAAAAGTTCTTGCCATACCCGTTGCAGTATTGTTTAACTCACTTAACAACTTAATTAATTCGTTTAAGCAAATTTCACACTAACAAATAGGCACTTTGAACTAGATACGTGTTCAACCCCCACATAAGTACAGCATATTCAAAACAATGGTTATTTTTACTGTTTACTGTAAGTATGGTTTGTATGAAAATTTATTTGCACTACGGGTGTGTCTGCAGAATATATTTCGTAGCAACAGGGTTGTTAAACTACTTTGATGTGAAACTTGGGAGTACAAATTTAGAGAAAAAGTCGTTGCATTGTTAAAAGCGAAGAATGGTTTGAAAATAAAGACAGATTGGCATTCGCCGGCTCCTCGACTAGAAACAAGCGATAGTTTATTTCAGAGGACCTAGACAAAGTAAAATTCGATTAGCGATGACGCTAATAGAAAAGTCAAAAAATGTATTGGGTGGAAAAAACCAATGGAAATGTTACGTGATCATAGGTCAACGAACAGAAATTAGCTAGATAATGTTAACATCATTCGATTATATGAAACGAATCGACAGCGTCGAACGATTACTTCCATAGAGATGCGTAGCCAATTGGCACTTTTTGAAAAGCGTTATCGCTAGTTTTCGATTCGTATGATGGAAACATTAGCGAAAGCGATAGTGATTGTAGAAATAGAATCACTCCGACGCGAATGTCACTTGTCTAGCCCTCTGTTCCGCTTTGCTTAACTCTTTGAGTGCCGAGGTCGGGTTATCGAGCGAGACACGATAGATAATCATTGTGTCTCATTACGCGGGATTCAAGAGATTAAAGCGCGCTTTCCACGAATTGGGCCGGCCACGAAATTGGAAAATTACATCTTTTTCTACGTTCCTAAGGACACCGGTACGCGTAATAAGTTTACGGACAAATAAAACTACTTCCGACCGGTAAATTGTCATAATAAGTACCTACTCGTAAGTGTTTTATAACATGTGCTTATTGCTTGAGTCTTGAGAGAGGTTCGGGCCTTACTTCTGTAAATTGGTTTTAAGAAACATTTTTACACGTCAAATATTTATAGGTACTTTTATTCTTAAATACTTGTTTATCATTTGAACTACATTTAGAACATTTAGAGAATTTCGTGCAGATACAAATGCACAAAATGATTGAGGTCTATGAAATTTCCGTTTCTCTAAAGAGTCATTTAGTTTCTAATCGTTGGGCTAAATATTGCCTATCAGCAGTAACAATAAAATAAAAGAGGTACTTGAACCTAAAACTATAAAATAACTTCATAATTGTCCACTTGAGATAGGCACAATTCAGACGGCCTTCTATTGACATTTTATCTATTTTCTATTAGAAATAACACTTACAAGTATAAATTAGTGTTACTGCCAGTCTATACGAGTATAATCACAAAGCTAGACAAATCTCTAACTTGATTTAACTGCACAATATCTAGTGACCGATGAGAATCTAATTGCTAGCCAGGAGCAATGCTTGCCTAGCCTAGAAAGCGCTCTATTTATTGGAATCTATTTATTGTGCCTCGACTTTGAACTGCCTCGTATCATGTTAACTCAGAAAACAAAACAACATCAAGCATCACGAGCCGACTGACATGCATGTAGCTGCGTCCAGAGATTGAAACAACATTCCTTTGCACTGTATCTTGCGCGGCAAATCAGGCATATCAATACATTTTTGTTATCAAACCCACATAAAAGTTTCCCGCCATCACATGAGCGGATATGACTGAATTAATCTCGCCAGCTGGATCGATGAACCGGAATTAAACCGGTGACAGTATTTGATTGCAATATTTCGAAATGTTAAAACGGAAAACATTTTAATCACTGCCAGCGTAGATTTTGTGTGAGGTACAACCGCCAATTATGAGCCGCGCTACATTTATTGACGTGTAAGATTTAATTAAAACATTTTAATACGAAATGTAGACATATTTCGTAATAAACCTTTATTCTGATTAAGCAATCTCATTAACATTGTTAAAGTAACGTTTGAAATATAAAATAAATCATATTTAATGGTTTTTTTGTTAATTACCCAGAATTAATTAAATCTGTATTTTACCGAATGTGTTCAAAGCCAAATTCATCAAATTGAAAAGTGGAAATATACATGAGCTAGGGGTTTTTTTTCCTTAAACAAACTTATAGTTGTTGTCAATAGGTAAACTGAGCTGTGGTGTAATTGCGTAACACACTAACAGTAGGAATAGCTTTCATTTTGACAGTTCAACAACATTCATTGCGTTATTTACGTTGTTAAGCTGACAAATTTTTCGAACATATGATGCAATGGATTAGCAATAGGCTTCAAAATGATTCAAATTGTGATAGATAGTGTGTTACGCAATTAGGGTACTGGCCTGGATTAGATTATTAACCTATCGGTAACTGAGTCTGTATCTATTACGGCTGTCCTGTTATCTAAACTTTATTTTCAACCAGGTATATTCTGTCTGCAAGATATTATATGTAGAATTTGAATTAGACTTTCCAAAATTAAATAGAATTAGATATATTCAGAACGTAAACGAGGCAAGCAGGTGGCGTTCTGTAGTTTCTGCGTACCCCCATGGGAAGAAGGCGTGTTTTTATGTGTGTATGTATGTATGATATTATACACGCAAGTAACGTGTGTACTTTACCGCCATTAAAAGGTCTCTACAACTTTCTGATCCATTCACTAACACCGTGCTTACACAATATTAATAAGTTACTCAAGATTACACCGAATATATTTTTCACTTCCTGCAATGGTCCTGAATATGTGAACGTACCGTAAAAACGTACAGACGTAGGTGCCAGTTGGGTAACGGTGCGGGCGGAGTTAATTTTCCAGGTCAACGTTACCTTTGGGTTACCACACGATTTGACTTTAGTTAAATCTGGTCCTGAACCGAGGCAAGTGTTCGCTAGTTCGTGTATTTTGTTGTTTTACTTGGGTTAAAGTTAAAAGTGGTTATTGTTGTGCTGTAATACAAGTCGCTGTAATGTAATAGATAATAATGTATATCTTAATAAATTAGAGTATTTGAATTTTTTTATGTAAAATTTTTAAGTTTGTTTCTTTGGCTTATTATTTCGACAGTAGAATATGGACAAAATAAAATTAATTTACAATAGTTTAATGCCGATTTCTTATCTAATAGTCAGATAAATGATTAAGCCACCGGATAAAAAGTTTTTTTACATTAAGCTTTGCCAAAGGCGTAGAAAGAGTAAACGTAAAATAAATTGTTAAAATTGCCAAGGGCTTAAAATATTTCGGGTAATGTCCGAAATATAATTGCTCGAATTGAATCAAAGGCAATATGAGTGCTCTGCTGAATGATTATACAACTTAACGCACAAGAGTCCAATCGAAAACCTCAATAGAATTACCGACTGGAAAACCATAACCTGAAAATGCGCTTACAGTCTGGAATGGAAACTTCACATTGAAAATAATATGATGAATATGACGTCTGAAAATGACATACTATAAAAGTAACTATGGAGATTCTTGCCTATTCTTCTCCATACAAAACCACGATTTGGAAGGGGTAACTAGAATCAATACTAATTTCTTATAAATTTTGACGTTCAAGAGTGCCACTTATGTGCCTATTTGAAATAAATGATTTGACTTTGACTTTGAATTTGGATGGTATTACATTTTATCGGCTGGTTTAGTTGCCACCTGATAAGGAGGTTATAACGCACATGTGTGTAAGTTTCTAATTTCTTGTAAATATTGACGTTCAAGAGTGCCATTTATGTGCCTATTTGAAATAAATAATTTGACTTTGACTTTGAATTTGGATGGTATTACATTTTATCGGCTGGTTTAGTTGCCACCTGATAAGGAGGTTATGACGCACATGTGTGTAAGTATATTGCCACCATAGCTTCCCCTATCAGCAATAACTGCTTATGGCCGTACCCACCTACCCACCAATTGATGTTGGGTCAAGATAACGCCGATGCATAAGTAATGGCAGGTCGCTAGCCATCGCCGGAACCGCAAGGTTAACTCACACATACAGCCTTGTATCGATACCTACACACAACACATTGGGTATTCGCTTCGATACCCTTTACTAAGTAGGTATAGATTACTTTTACTTTTTTAAATAAAAAAAATGATCATAAGTTCTATTTTCATGTACCTATATAATATTTAAGTCGTTTCTTAATAATTGTTGTACGAGTATCGTTGATTTTCGAATCTTCGCCATATCAAAGTGAAACTAGGGGTTTTTGACAAAAATCTCCACAAAGGGTAAAAGAGCAAAATATTTCTCGTAATGCTGAAATCCTAAAAACTTCATGCTAGCATAAATATATCTATTAGTAGTAAATGCATAAATGTATTTCAGGAATCTTTTCCCGAAATCAATAGAAAACGATGGCCACCGTACAGGAAGGCTTTCCTCCGGTGCCTTTTCGCCAGTTCACCGTCTAATTGTATAGATCTTAATGAATTAAACGCTTTTCTGTAGACGATTCAAGCGAACCAGCCGAGACATTGTTGTCGTATCCTATGAAAGGCATTCGCTAATTCATTTAGGCTGAATAGTGTAAGCCCAAAGTTGGCGTTCACTAATATTTCGACCACAAATATTCCTATGCAGAATTTTATGTAAGTTGTTTAGCTTTATTTGTTAATGAGCTTGTCCGGAAAGGTACTGCCACTTAATTCTGCCGTGAAGCAACGGGTCGCTGTGTTACGGTTTATAATTACAGGTACGTGAGACAGCTTGATCTCTGAAAGGGCAACGTAGTTGCATGGTATTGCAGATGTACAAAAGGTGGCGATGACCAGATGCCATCAGTTAGGTCGCCTCCTTATTTGCCATGTGTTGTTTGCATCCCAATAACATAAAACAAAAAACAATCCTTTTTTTTTTGGGTGGGAAATCGTCAAATGACCTCTCCCGCTGTGCGGACCGGAAGGGCGTGTCAGACTCTTACTGACAGTTGCCTGTGCGCCAGGGCTACGGTAACTCTTTCGAACAATCCGCGATCCCAGCAGACAAAAACAATCCTGCGGAAAAAAAACAATCTTGCGGAAATATTAACAGCCAGTCATTGCAGAACGCCGTAAATAATATTGAAAAGTAGGCAAAGAAAATAAAAATAAAACTCCTTGGTGAAATGTAGGCGTGATACAAGTTGTTTTACAACCGCGTAACGTAGAGAACACTTCCCAAGTTTCATTTTCTCATTATTGAATATTATTTTCCCGCAGCTTTCGTGGAGTTGGTTCACTCTCACAAACTTTAGTTTTAAATGTAATTTTCGACGCTTATCTTTTAAATTAGATACTGAGCTGTGTTTTAGTTAATTCAACTTTGGAACTTATTTTATTATGGGAAAAGCGGACGAATTTGTCCCTATTATTTAGTGTATGTATACTCTCAAGAATATTTTCTTTTCTTTTATGTAGTAATATTTTATTCATCGCTCAAATACATAGCAAACTATAGCTTTGTATAATTTAGAAGCATTTTTTCAATTTTGTAAATGTGAGTACCATGGATTCGTTTATAATTCTGTTGACTTGACAGCATGGCAGTTTAGACTATGTCATGCTCTCTTAAATGTCTCACTGTTGGTGGCGTGTGTGTTGGATCATTCGGTTCCCTACAAAATGGTTGAGCTGGATGGTGCTGATCCACGCGTCATGTTCGTGAACGGGCGCCGTCAATTGAGACTGGTCATCTCTTAACTGCCACGGCTTATTTTTATTATTAATATTATATTTTGAATTGTTTCTTAATATATAATATTTTTTTCATTGTTCTCGCATATAGAAGCAACATGAATAATGTACCCAGGATTTTGTAATATCTTGATTTAAAAAGAGTGTCCTTGGAGTTTCTTGCCCGTTCTTCTCCATAGAGATCTACGTTTTGGAACGGGCAACTAGCTTCAACTTTCTGACTAACTGACCGACTCTTTGACAATTCAAAAGTGCCTGTAAATGGTTTAATTGAAATAAATGCTTTGAGTTTGAGTTTGAAAATATCCGCTACTAATGTATCATTAGGTCGATGATCTGCCTAAGTGCCTAGTGTAATTTAAAAACTCATGGAAAAAACGTAAAACGCGCGTAAGGCTTAATAACACCTACGCAAACATGCTTTTATGCAACAGCTTCGTTCATAATACCCAGGCTTATAATTCACACATCTATAAAGACCCGCATAAAGTTATAATAAACACTAAAACGTGTGCTAACAGCAGGCAGTATGCACCTAATGTAAAAGGGCACTTAAAATAATTCGGCGTGCCTCGGGCAGGTTGCATTGCATGCACATAGCTCATTCCATTCCACCGCTAGAGGGCGTAACAGGTCGACCTCACTACCGGGTCAATCTAGCGAATTGTGAATATCCGAGTGAATTGTCT
This sequence comes from Dryobotodes eremita, assembly GCA_917490735.1. Taxonomy (NCBI): domain Eukaryota; kingdom Metazoa; phylum Arthropoda; class Insecta; order Lepidoptera; family Noctuidae; genus Dryobotodes; species Dryobotodes eremita. The sequence continues at coordinate 12,199,874 of OU823249.1, forward strand.
GAAGGCCTTCATGCCTAAGTCGAGGTTGCGGGCTCCGAATCCCATTGATATTTCGGATACAAGCCTATCATTGTTCTACTCGTACTCGTTCTAAATTTCTACATTTATATCTGTAATTTTATGGTGTACATTCTATTCTATTGATTTAGTATTTAAAATAGGGATGGTTATATTCAAATTTAAATTAATAAATATTCAAATTAATAATATAGAGGATGAATAAATAATAGTTTGCATGAACATTAATCCGACCACGAATCGGTACATTTGTATAACATTTAAACATGTTCAAAGCTTTTCATTTTGTTATTACGTCCTATGTATAGACCGGATGGTATACAATTATGCAGGTAGGAACTCGTTATTTAACAAAATTAAACGTACAAAATAACGCTAATTATATAATCCACACAGTCCATTTAGCATACGGACAAATATGTACCTACTTACTTACCGGTGAAAAAATTATTTATGAATTTTTTTTTTTCGTCAAACGACCGAGCGACGTCTACAAACAAGAATCCAAAGCAAACCTTTGCTCAAGCTCACCGGGAAATCGATTACTTTGCCCGAATAACTACTTACTTCCATATTCCCACATTCCTTATTCAAACACCTAATCATAATAAGTACATGCCCACTTGTTGAACCCTCCTTGTCGTAAGCGTGAATATTTTCATGTAGGTACCTCTTAACTTAATGACATTCACCTTTTTTAACAGTCACAACAAACTGGAAAGGAAACTTCGTCATGATGAGCCTACGTATGTTTGGGGCCAGATTTCTTATAAAGAGAGATTTCTTTAGGAAAGTACCTTGTCTACATTAATATGAGTGTACCGCACCTATATACTGTAAGTACATAGATAAATTGAACATGGACGTCAATAAGCTGCATCTCCTTGAGCGGCAATCAGAAATAACAACAAATAAGCACCTAGAAGCACAGTCTATGTTGTTGTTGACCCCTGACCTGTGATAGAATCAGCCCCATTGTTTTTTCCCAATGTATATGTCAAGCATTATGTCGTGATTATTTATTATTAAAATACAAACACTCACGATCGTTAATTGTAATGGTCTATGAGAAAGCAACAGGCAACATTGTCCACAGGTTAAACAAACTATTTCAATAAATTGCCTCACAAACAAAGTGCTTGTATTGTAACAAAAGCCGCTATTCTATTAAAATTCAGTGAGCGTCTTTGTCTTTGTTTGATACTAATTGACTTGTTTGCTTCATTTCAGATCGCCTTAGCTACGGAAAACTCTATAATCCTGCAGAACTTGGATTTCGCAGCGAGTGGCAGCTACTCGTGTGAGGTGTCGCTCGACACACCTATCTTCACTAAAGCCTCAACTGAAAAACAGCTCACTGTATTCCGTAAGTTTATTTTTGCCAATTGTTTTACTCATATGAGGGCAGATTAATTATTGCTGCTTAAAAATACATCAATCAGTTGTTATCAATCGTTATGCATTTATAATTATGATTCATTTATTGGACAGTGAACAAGGTGGCACTGACAGTGTCGCATTATGACTTTTGATACAATCTGTATATATATATTTTAAGCAGATAGCTCAGCAACAGTCACAAAGGCAAGATTTAATTTCAGGTCTCTTTTTTGAGCTGTGGACATTAATATTAAAAAAAAACTGCTAAAATAATAACATTTGTCTCCTCCTTTAAAAACTTAAGAGAAACTTATCCGAATTAAGCAGCACTCTCAACACAAAAATCCCGAATTTCAACTTCACAGATACTAATTTAGACATATATTTCCTTCACCATTGTTTTCGTAGCAACGTAGAGCTTGCTACAAAAAGCGTAGCTCCGTCAAATCGAGCAAACAATTATTGAACGTCAACACATCAAACGGCGCTGTCAACTCTCACCTGCCTTTTATAAACCACGTACGATCGTTTCTAGACTGAAATAAACGATCTGTGAATACACTTAGAGAGGGAATTAAGACTTCGGAATCGATTTTCAAATCGGCGCATACCTATCTGTCAGATTTCTGCCAATCATAAGGTAATAGATAGAATAACGTTGTAGGACTCATTTTTAATAGTCAGCTAACTTTTACGTGAACTTTTTAATTTATATGGCGGTTTGACATATTTTCCATACAAAAGCTGTCAAACCGCCATTTTTATTACTCAGATTAATAAAAGTTAACTGACGATTAAAATAGCTAACCTAATCCAATTCTTGATCCTAATCCAATTCTTGAACACTTTCAGATACATCATTTAGCGAACCTGTTTAATCCACACCATAGCCATTATTGTAAGGGGCTCTACAGTAGTGAATATATACAGGGTCAATTTAAATTAGCTAGCGAAACTCCGCAGACGTGATGGGTATCGATATCAACACACGATAAAAAAATATGTATATTTGATGGGTTTTTTACGTGGGGCCATCGACCACAGTTCGAAGTCACTTGAAATTTCAGTTTAAAAAATCTGTGGTTTTTTTTTGTGTAACCTTCACAGACGTGATAGGTTTCGACATAATTATGAACACGATAAAAAAAAGAAAATAGATTTTCACAACTTCAAGTAAGTAACAAAACTAACAGCGGTCTTTGACCCACACAAAAATCTCAAATCATTTTTAATTTTTAATTTATCGTGTTTAGATATCGATACCCATCACGTCGGCATAGTTTCGCTAGCTAATTTAATTTGACTCTGTTTAGTAGCGACTGCCCGTAGCCAAACTTCGAAAATAACCAAAGTAGAGTATACTTAACCTGTATTTTCAATTGTTTTCCCTAAACGGAATACAAATAAAACTGTGCCCGTGCTCCTAAAGGATGGCACCTATAAAAGTATCCATTTACTGCCCAAAACATCATCATTAGCGATCTATTAGAATGCACGAGGAAGGCCGGCCAATGCGGCGCGTGAGACGCATACTAAACAAGACAACACGCACCATTAAAATCTGACAACACAAATATCATACCATTTTGAACCTTGTACCTTCAGCTAATGAGCCAAATTTAAACACACGGAACAGTCAACCAACCCAGCTTGAAAGATACGGATAGCTGAATGGAATGGAGCTATTTCGAATCAGAAATGGTAGGTTGATTTGGTTTTGAATTTGCTTTCACCGAATAGAGTAAATTCGGTGAGTTCTGACTTGAATAAATGCAGCGTCAGCAAGACAAATGCCGCAAGCAAATGGTTCCTGCATGCTACACAATTTTGAATGAATGCTCACCCACCCCTCAATTTATATTTCTAATTATCTGAGCATGATGCAAATAAAATATCACTTTGGACGTTCTCTTTTGTAAACATTGTTAAAATTATGGTTCTCTTGCGTGAAGAAATGTATGTTGGTTATTTCTCCTCTCCGATCATTTATCAAGTCCGGGGTCGAGCAACAAATATCGCAGTCTCGTTTTTATTGAGAAGAATCCGTTTCCATTCCCTGATACTTTATACGTATGTGTCTGTAAGGTAACCCACATAATATATTATGTAGCTCCCATGTAGCTAAATTTAAGGTTACCGAAATGTTGACCTAATTCCTTGAACAAGGCTAAAATAAATATTTGGAATTTAAATGGAAAGATTATAGAAATCATGTTTCCTCACCAGAGCAGAGATATGGAAAAATATCGAACCTCGGATAACCGGTGAAGCCGCAGACCCCTAAATTGTCCGTAATTTGGAACCCTGCTACGTAATAAATGATTAATCGAGCACTGAAAAGGTTCGGGAAGGAAATACCTCACCCAATGGTAGTAAATCAACAGCTATTTCAAGAGAAAGTGAACAACGCGAATGTTACTTAGTGGTTCTGAAAAATGAGACCAAAAAAGTGGAGGAAAATCAGCTAGTCGATGAAGTACTTTCTAGAAATAAATGTTGTGGTATGTCTACGTATCTATTTTTAATCTCTTATTTTGTTTCGAATACTTTGATGATTATTGATAGCTCTAGTAATTTATAGCTAACAAAAATTAAGGAAAATAAAAATAAATATCTTTTTACATAAAACTTCCTTGTATTTATTTCCTGCAATTCTTAATGACTCATTCGGGGCCTCTTTAACAAAATGAAGAAAGATTTTTTTGTGTAGGCTGTTTTTGTTTTGTTAAAGTGGTCCAAATTTCGTGTGACCTCTGGAAACCTAAAAAGTCTTTTTATTATGGTTTTTATATGACATTCGTTTCTCTGTTGGGGAGAGGGGCTCGTGGCTATACAGCCGCACGTGTCGATCGAAGGTTAAGCTACGCTTGCCGCGGTTGGTACATAGATGGGTGATCATTCACTTCATATCGAAACCTCTCCGTGCCTCGGACAGCAAGTTAAGCAGTTGGGCCCGACCGTCATTCGTAGATCTTTGATAGTCATTACGGGTAGTCAGAAGCCCAAAAAAAACTGACAACCAGTCTTATAGAGGTATGAGGAACAGGGTGTAAAGTTCACTCAAACCTCCATAGAAAAGGGAGGATCCTCCGACTAGACGGGTGTCGTGTCTGGTGGGCAACTGCCCGACGATTGATGTCGGGATGTTGTATATATGCTAGTTGCGCGGTAAACTCTGCTTGCGCGATGCAGGATTTTGCGTGACGTCAGTATGACGCGTAGCTCGCATGTGGCGTTTGTAGATGCCGCTACAGTCTTATCAACGGGTATCGTGTTACCCAGTAACTTGGTTGTGGAGGTCAGCTAGGCAATCGCTCCATGTAAAATACTGGTATTCGTATCCGGTTAGACTGGAAGCCGACCCCAACAAAGTTGTGAAAAGGCTAGGCAAATTTTTATGACATTAATTTATATTTTAGACTAGCTGCTGCCCGCGGCTTCGCCCGCGTGTACGTCGGAAATTATTCCACGGAAACGTACTAACCCGGACAAATAGCCTCTGTTACTCCTTATAACATCAGCTATCTGCCAGTGGAAGTCCCGTCAAAATCGGTCGAGCCGTTTCGGAGATTAGACGGAACAAACAGACAGACAGACAGACAAATAATTTAATAATTGGTTTTTTGTTATAAGTACCGTATATACTTTCATATGCATGACATTACAAACAGACACTTCAATTTTATTTGTTTGTATAGATATAAATGTATAGATAACTGCATCGATTTTCGTAAAGAACAATGCTCTTTATTATTGTAAACTTTTGTGTTTTGAATACCCAACCTACTCTATACGTAATCCAAACTGAAAGTTAGCCAAATCCTTAGTCTTTCTTCTAACTTGATTTAGTCACTCACCTGCTGAAAAAGACAAGCCTACCTAATTTGCACTTTAATCAATTTTACGTACAGTCATCAACGTAAGTCCATTAATACTGTCACTTTTACATTTGATCAAAATTTACAAAAAATGGTTCGATAAACTGCTTTTTAGCTTTTACGTTACTAGATAACGATAGTGCTAATATGAAATAACCTAAGGGACAAACCTCAGGTTTTCAGGAGAGCCAAAATAGAATTTTGTTCTTACAAAACTGGCAGTAACTTTGTCTATAAGTTCTATTAAAAAATGTCTAAGACAAAGTTTCTTAGATTTGTTTAGTATTTTAAACTGAAATAGCAAATATTTAATAAATCCTATAGATTTAAAGATAGCATGTGCGTTACGTTACAAAATAATAAATAGTGGTACCTTACGTTAACGAAATTTTCGGTGAAAACTAACAGCGTTGATGTAAGTAACATTTGGGAAATAAAAAACTTGAATTTTTCAAATTGAAAGTCTCTTAATGGTGTACTCTATATTGCACATTACTGTTAACAAACTAAATTAATTCAATATATCATAATTATGACACACTATGTCTATGCAATATAGTTCAAAATTACTTGCTGACATAAAAGATGTACTAAGGATAATACGAAACCAATAAAATAGATCAAAACTTTTGTTGATGCACATGAATCTTCTTTTATCGTGGTTTCCGACACGGAGGAGTCTCGGTATGAAATTGATGGTTACCCATCCATGGACCGACTGTGACAAGCGTAGTTTACCTTATTGGATCTACCTAATCCGCGTATACCTACATACTATAATAAAACGCTTATCACACTCACTCATTCATCTTTCCTTAACTGCTTAATAAGTGGCAATTTATACAGTATCTACAAACGGGTTGGTTACCTGTGGGGGTACGGGTAGACTCACTGCTAAAATCTCTTCAGCAGTACAAGTTTTGAGTATCTATTAATACTCGAGGATGTATTTCAGCATCCCTTAAATATGTGCGAAGCACGGCATCACAATCGGGTACGTATTACAATACCGAAATTTAAAAGACCGTATTTTAAAATACCTATGGATGTAATCCCGAAAAACTAAACGCCGAATGATTGTTTGGTCGAAAGTTTTAAATCCCGAAAGTTCATTTGCCCGAAAGTTTAAAATCCCGAGGATCCATATACCGAAGCTTAAAATCCCGAAGTTCTATAACCCGAAGTTCAAAATCCCGAAATTACATCCCAAAGCCTAAAATCTGTAAGACTATGATAAAAAAGGAGCAACCACCAACAAAAAGGAGGACCAATAACATATAATTATAACAAAAGTTTAAATGATAATCATACGTATAATTAGGAAAAAAAAGAACACTTTATTACAAATTAAATTATCTAATGATTTTTTAAGATATTTGATATTTCAACTATGTAGGTATGAAATACCTAATGGACGACTCGCCTACAGTTTATTAAATTTAACGGATAATTAGACAATGGTGAAAACATTTCTGCGAGCAACTTGGAAGAAGCGCTCGCCGGCCGCTGCCGCGGCACCGCTCGCTACGCTCGCTCGGCTCGCGCGCGGTTGGTCACAGTTTTAACCTAACCTAACCTATTTCACTCAATTCAAAATGACGAATCATACAATTTGCCTGCGAGTGGATAATTAGCCAATGGTAAAAACATTTCTGCGGCAGATTGTATGATTCGTAATTTTGAATTGGGTGAAATAGGTTAGGTTAGGTTAGGTTAAAACTGTGACCTACCGCGCGCGAGCCGAGCGAGCGTAGCGAGCGGTGCCGCGTCAGCGGCCGGCGAGCGCTACTTCCAAGTTGCTCGCAGAAATGTTTTTACCATTGGCTAATTATCCGTGTTTTCGCAATATCCCCAGGATTTTCGCGAAAATTCGAATTAGCAAATCATCCAATCGACATATACACAATCTACAGTAAATAAACTCAAAACCACAGATTACGTAAAGGTCATAACTGTGTTGTAGTACCATCTATGAGTAATCGCGGTAACTACGTCGCCGCTCTTTGGGATTCCATCCATCGGTATGTCGTCCATTCGGGATTTTGTCCATTCGGGGTATCATCCTTTCGGGCATATGGACATTGGTATTTTATGTTTCAATATAACGGCTATCGGCATTTAAAACTTTCGGTATTTTGAATTTCATTGTTTTGGACGTCGGTATTTCAGTAATAGTTATTATGAAATTTCGGGATTTTAATACGTACCCTCACAATCGACCACCGTTTAGTACATGGTGACATGTTTTTGATTTATCAAACACGTTAGTGATTTTTTTTGTCTTACATATACTTTTTGTTGTTAAATCTACATATTTATCATGATCTACTTTCTTAGTAATACAAAACTTAGGTTAAGACTCGTGGATCATTACAACACTATGTTGTTCTCAAGTCGAAGTCAGTGTTTAGGTTAGCAAAGAAAGAAAAGAAAGAAAGAAAAAGTATTTATCGTGACTCGCACAGGATTATCAAGGAGAAAGAATCAAAGAGAATTTGACGATATTTTCAAAGAGAATCATAACGTTTGGGGCTGGTTGACTTATACTGATACACCAAGAGATGTTATGGAAAAAGTTAGCTTCTTAGTAATTTTTGTCGAAAGAAGCATTACCAAAACCAAAATCAAAGTATTTTATTTCACATTAACCTACATGGGCATTTATGAAACGCTGACGAAACTACGTGCACGGTTCCTATTGGTCGTTTCCTATGGAGAAGACCCGGCAAGAAACTCCACGTTGAATCTTTAAAAAATAATTAGTTTTACAATATTCCTAAATTACAGTATTAATACTTATGGGAGGTTAAAACGGCGTTAAAAGCGTTTGGCATATTTTACTATAAATCTTTAAATATATATTTAACTTGAGATACGTGTCGAAAGAAAAACAAGAAAATGAGTCTAAAGTATGAGACTGTCAATTAATAAAGAAGTAAATATTCTGGTATAGACGTTCTAACGTTAGAATTGGTTTAAGTTATTAAGGTTTCTTGAGGCTCATTGAATAATAATATTGTTTTGTTACTTATCCCTTCTCATGATTTCACACTTAACTTCCACACCTACTTACTGCATGGGACAACCTACCCCGGAAATACAAGGCGATGGTTGACTAAGAGTTCGCGTCCTAAAACTCAAATCCAGTAAATTACCATAACTAGGTACGAGAAACTGTAACAATTATAGTAGATAGATGTTGATTATTTAAAAGGTCAGTTGTGTCAGTATCAAACAATGTCGTTGACGTATGCGACGGATTCCGGTGCCTTATTTATGTTCATTATGATGTAAAGCACAGGTAAATTGTTTTCAACGCTGGAAAATTTACGTAAGAGTCAATATGACTATGATAATTTAAGTCACAACGACTCAAAAATTCACAATATATAACCTAAGGGACATGCTATTTTTACCTGCTCAGATAACACTAATGTACGGGACAAAATAAAAAAAATACTCAAATTATGGAGTACCTAACTTAAGTGACGTGTTGTTAAAATGAACTCGATTGTGTTTAATGTAAAGACAAAATACTGTGAGGAAAGAGACTTAATTGGTTTTTATACAAATATCAATTTGAAATGTCATATACAACAAGTTTTTAATAGCAAAATTGTCTAGGCCTATGGAAAATATGTGATGTAAGGGACGTTTTTTTTGTGAGATATCGAGATTTTAAATACACTCGAGAGCAATGAATCCGGGTCACTTAAAGAATGTTAAAAATCTCGGAAACTAAAAATGATAGGTTAATGCAATAAATTGTATTTAATAGACAATGTAATACTCCTTAAATAAAAGTAAAAGAAATATGAGTCACCATACATTTTATTAACACAAAATTACATAAAGAAAAAAACTGCTGATCTCTCCTTAAAACAAAAATAGGAAACATGAAATTTTTGAACTTTATTACGATTTTCTTGAATTTTAATACTTCGTATTGCCTCCTCGTGCTTCCATTACTGCGTTTACGCGGTTTGGCATGCTGTACACCAAGTTCCTTATACGATTTTGGGGAATATTCTCCCATTCCTCTGTGAGAGCAATTTTGAGCTCACGAAGCGTGATTGGGGGAGGGTTTCGTTGTTTTACGCATCTGCCTAGCTCGTCCCAAGCATGCTCGATCGGGTTGATATCCGGGCTGCGCGCTGGCCACTCCATACGAGTAATGTTCATCTCTTGAAGGTAGTCATTCACAATCCTACCTGTATGAGGTCGGGCATTGTCATGCATAAATATAGCATCCTCACCTAAATTGACCATAAATGGACCAACGTGATCATTGAGGATTTCTTCCACATATCTTACGCTAGTTAAAGAGCCGTTTTCTATGATCACCAGCTCTGTGCGACTTTCAGAAGAAATTCCGGCCCACACAAGTACAGACCCACCACCGTAGGCTACTTTTTCTTCGATGCATGCTTGCTTGAATCTTTCCCCTGGTCTTCGATACACTCTGTGTCTTCCATCGTGCTTGTAGAGCATAAATTTTGATTCGTCGGAGAACATAACTTTTGACCAATCTTCAATACTCCAATTTACGTGGCTCTGGGCATATCTTAGTCTTGAAATACGATGCCCACGCTCCAGTTTAGGGCCGTTTGCAGGTCTAAGGGGTTTTAAGTTAGATTCAGCAAGCCGACGTCTTACTGTCCATGCACTTGGGTTACTTCCTCCGAGGCGTCGAAACTGATTTGTGAGTTCAGTTCCTGTGAGAAAGCGATTTCGAAGCATGGTGTTCACCAAGTATCGGTCTTCTCGTGCTGTGGTACACCTGGTTCTGCCCGTTCCTGGTCTGCGTAGGTTAGAACCAGTTTCTTCGTAACGTCGGAGAACTCTTTGTACTGTTGACAGCGACACACCGACAGTCCTGGCTGTATCGCGCTGACTCCGGCCGGTTTCCAGCATTGTAAGTATTCTGGTGCATTCTTCAGGCGTAAGCGACATAATTTCAGCTTGAATAATGAATATAGAGCACTATCAACATGGTTTATGTACCCACATAAATGACAGATTACAAACAAAAGCAAAACCAAATGCTGTAATTTCGTAGTTCCATCTTCGAAAGTGGCCCTTTTTCAAATTTGATTTTTTTATGATATAACTTTACAATAACTAAGAAGTTTTAATACCTTCATTTAAGGAGTATTACATTGTCTATTAAATACAATTTATTGCATTAACCTAGCATTTTTAGCTTCCGAGATTTTTAGGATTCTTTAAGTGACCCGGATTCATTGCTCTCGAGTGTATATCAATCGATAGAGCAAGAAATTAAATTAATGAATTAATTAATTTCAAATACTCAGCTAGCGGCATGAATGAAACTGTATGTTGTATAGATAATTTACCAGTTAATAAAACAACACCAAATGTTGGAAAAAATATTAGTTTAGATGTCAAAAAAACATAAAAAGAACAAAATATCAATAAATTTTACGTTGAAAATATAATGGTTGGTACCTCACATACAACACAAAAACTAAACTTTAAAACAAAATTAATACTTTGTATTGCCTCCACGGGCTGTTCTCACAGCTGCCAGGCGATTGGGCATGCTGTTTATTAAGTTAAGATATTGGTCCATTCTTCGAATAACGCATGTTTGGGGTAAAGAAAAAAAATACGTTTATTTGTCTCGAAGTGTAGCCGGGGCGGGGTTTCGATTTCTTACAGACCTCCCAAGCGTGTTCAATTGGTTTCAGGTCCGGGCTTCTCGTGGGCCAGTCCATGCAATTGATGCTAACGTCCTGACAATACGCATTTACAATTTGAGCTGTATGTGGCTTGGCGTTGTCATGTATGAATATTGAATTTCCAACCATATTAATTAAATATGTGCCGACATGCTCGTTAAGAATTTCTTCCACATGCACTAGCTAAGCGTATAATTTTCAATCAGCACTAATTCCGCGCGACTCTCTGAATAGATTCCAGCCCAAACCATAACAGTTCCACCGCCGAGCGGTACTATGTTCTGCCCAGTTTCTCGGAAACGTTGAACGACTCGCTGCACTGTAGAAAGTGACACGCCTATTGTTCTTGCTGTACTTCGCAGACTTCTGCTTGCTTGTAATATAGTGACGATACGTGTACATTCTTCTGGTGTTAGCGACATGATAGTAATTCAATAACGATGGTGAAAGACAGCAGTGACCGCCTTTTATCATTTTAATTTGACAGATTGAAACCAAAAGTAAAAAAACAAGCCAAAGTAAAACAACCACGAATTGAATGTATTTCCAAATTCAAGATTTTTAAAAATTTTACATTTTTTCATTACTTACGTTGTAAATCATTTAAGGTTTTATTTCATACGATATTAAAATTATCTGTACTATAAAGTTAGTTTCATGCATGTACCATTATTAATTAGCATGTTACAGGGATTTTCGTCATCCACCCGTATGATTTGAAAGCGGGTGTATTTCCACAGTCGATAATATTCTTGAAATACTACTAATTTAATAAAAAATAAATAAATTAAATAAATACTACTAATTAATTCTACTTCTGTTCCAATTATAATCAAAATATATTGCTCAATAATTAAGATTTAAAAACTGAAGTTTTAATCGGCTTTTGTGGGTGACTGTAACTTGTTTTAAATTAGGTATGTATGGACGCTCTACATAGGGATGTTGTTTATAAAAAAACACAATACATGCCTTCTTCCAACAAAGATGCCTACTTCTCCCAAGCTTATAGTTCAGACTGTTATTAGATAAATATATTCCAGTGTTCAAGAATACTTCGAGGATAAATCTTTAATCGTTAATAATATAATAAAGTAATAAAAATAGCCTTTAATCCATCACATGCAAAAAATACATATTTTAGTATTACTTCGTTTATTTATTTGAATACTTATTCAATACATTTTTAAATATTTTTATGAAACCATTTTAAAAAATCATTTAAAAATATAAAAAATAATGGTCCGCCGGTATCGAGAGCAGGGTCCAAGCTACCGGTGGTTAGGACTCCAAAGAAGGAACCTCCTCACGATGCGAGCCGTATCGAGGAGTACTGCCTTCTGGATCGGGCCCTTGATCCAACCGCTTAACGAGAGCCTCGAGAGATGTTGATCGAGGCTTTCGGCCATCAGGCCATTGGCCGATACGACAATCGGCACAATGATAGCCGAGCTCACATTCCACATGTCAACAACCTCGTGTGCTAAGTCGAGATATTTAATTTGTTTCTCTTTCTCAGCTTTCACGAGGTTCTCGTCATGCGGAATGGTAATATCGATAATGATTGTGCGACGTGCTAATCGATCTATCACCACTCTATCAGGCGTATTGGCAACAATAGTCCTGTCAGTAATGATAGACCTATCGCAGTAAACCGTAATATGGTCATTTTCGAGAACTGGGTCGGGCACATACTTGTAGTACGGTACCTCAGAATCCACTAGTTTATATTTCAAAGCCAGTTTCTGGTGAATAATCCTAGCTACTTGGTTATGCCTGTGCAAGTACTCGCCGTTAGCTAGACGAGAACAACCAGAGATAATATGTCTGATGGACTCACCCAGACGATGGCATGCCCGACACACGTCAACCGTCCCGTCTTTCATAATATGTCTCCGGTAGTTATTCGTCAAGATAACTTCGTCCATAATTGTACACACGAAACCTTCAGTTTCCCCGAAAAGGTCACCAAAACGTAGCCAGGATACGGACGCTAAGAAATCTACACCGCGCTAATGAAAAGCCCGATAGAAGCGTCAGTGAAGCTACTTGCTTTGCCATACCTCCTTGCGGTCATCGATAGTAAGTACCATAGGTTATAATTAATTTATTATTATCAATTATTATTATTACTACAATACAATCTCAATCGGTATTAATTAACTAATATAGATTCATATTTTATTCTCTAATTCATGGATTCATAATAGGTAAGTAATATAGGCTTTGTTTTTCTATAGAAATATTTGTACGCCATACTATAGCAGGGTATGCTGGAACCAATATTGTAACATCTATGGTACCATATCCTAAAAAATAAACATTTTTGAATTTGAATTTAAGCAATGCAAAAGAATTTGTATGTGTATAAGATTGGTACACATTTAATAAAAACAAAAACGTTACATAAATAAATGAAATTTTCCCATTTGTAAATGATGATATAAGTAACCAATTCTAGAAATTTTATAATCAATTACTTGAAGTAATCCCAATAATATTGTAACAATAATAATAATAATAATTTTTATTGACACAAATACAGCTTTTACAAACTTTGTTTGAAGCCCTGGCTCCTGAGCTAGGTAGCAACCTGTGTTACAGGAGCCAGTGTCTTCGCCCATTTATGGTTAATTTCATAACAATGTGCAATAAGCAAAAGAAAAGGAGAAAAGGAAAAAAATAATAATAATAAAGACAAAATTACAACAATTATAAGATGGACACATGCTCTTTGTGTGTGTGTGCGTGTGGGGGTGCGTGTGTGTGCGTGTGGGGGTGCGTGTGTGTGTGTGCGTGTGGGGGTGCGTGTGTGTGTGTGTGCGTGTGGGGGTGCGTGTGTGTGTGTGTGTGTGCGTGTGTGTGTGCGTGTGTGTATGGGTGAGTGTAGATCATTTTATGAGTATTGATTTTGTAATAGATCTTCCGTCTGGTGGTAATCAAGTGTTTGAAGCCATGTGGAGATTTTTAATTTAGTTTCTTTCGTTGTGAACGGATTTATGTTATGGGTATTGTTTAATTTATTGTAAATGTATTTAGCCATGTAAAAGTGTTGTCTTCTAGCGGAAGCGGTTCTACATCTTTCTGGTCTACATACATTAGTATGAGTAATAGTTCTCTTTACTTTGGTGGCGTGAATTACCGGCGTTAGTTGGTGTTGATTAATTGTGAGATGAAGAAGGTATACCTGTCTCACGGTAAGTACTTTACAATTTTCATAAAGATCCTTCGTAGGAAACCGGTACGGTCTGAAGGTCATGACCTTTAACAAAGATCTTTGGGCTCTTTCGAGGTGAATCATAAAGGTTTTGCATGCGCCTCCCCAGGCCGTGATACAGTAGGCTATGATTGACTGTGCCAGCGCAATGTACACCGTGCGGAGTAGCTTAAACTTAGCCACGTGTCGAAGCTTCTTAAATGCCCATACAAGTTTCCTAACACGGGAAGTGGTCAGTTCAATGTGTGGACCCCAGCTAAGTCGTTCATCTAGAAGTACACCTAGATATTTCACAGACTTTTTTTGTGAGGTTGGAAGACATGGGCATTGGTGGCCATATAAATCATTGCAGGAGTGTGCTTTGATACATATTTCCATGGGTTTAGTATTGGCGAAAGTAAATTGCAGATAAGAGGTCTTAGAAATATTCAGGGTTAGTAAGTTACTTCCTAGCCAATGGATTATTTTACGTAGGCCCAGCTCCGCCGCTTGTTGCGCTACCTCCCAACTCTCACCGTGAAATATTAATACGGTATCATCTGCATAACTAAATATTCTGCCCTTATTAAGAGACTGCTGGCACAAGTCATTCACATAGACCAGGAAAAGACTTGGGGATAGACAGCTTCCTTGGGGCACACCATAGTCAATTATGGCTTCATTGCTAACCTCTTCACCAATCTTTACTTTTTGTGTTCGGTCTGCAAGAAAGTCGGTAAATATGCTGAGAGCTTTCCCCCTGATACCGGCATGCTCTAACTTCTTTACAAGGGTTGGAATACAGACAGTGTCGAACGCCTTGGCCAGGTCTAGAAAAACACCCAGACACATCTGTTTTGCATCCACTTTTCCAGTAATGTGGTCAACAAGTTGGTTAACTGCGTCTACGGTGCTTTTCCCGGACCTGAAGCCAAATTGTGAGTCTGATAATATTTTAGAGTGCTCTAAGTATCTTATGAGTCTATGGTTCAGTAGTTTTTCCAAGATTTTTGACAGTGCTGAAAGTACTGAGATAGGTCTATAGTTTTTGACATCGTCTTGACTCCCTCCCTTATGAACTGGCGTTACTAGAGACTTTTTGAAGATTCGGGGGAAGACTCCCTGCTCGAAACATATCTCAATGAGTTTCGTAAGAGGTGAGATTAGTACATCTTTGCCTAGTTTGATGAGTTTGACCGGAATAGAGTCCCATCCTGTAGCACAATCAATCCTCAGGTTATTAATCACCGCCTCAACTTCGATCTCGCCTGGGGATAATAAAACCATAGATTCACATGCCGAGGGTGTTTCAAATTTATATGGTGCACTTGGGGAATTTTGGGTTTGCCTAATAGTGTCAGCTAATTGCTTACCAATATTAGCAAAGTAATGATTTACTTCCTCAATTGCGTTGGGCGCATCTGTTGCAGTTAGGAGTTTGTCTGCTGATATTTTTTGCCCAGTTTGGTTAGTAATATTTTTAATAATATTCCATGTTTCTTTATTGTTTTTTGAAGATTCTAAAGCGGATCTGTCGTGGTTTAGTTTTATGTTCCTAAGTAACAGATTGCAGAAATTGCGATACCGTTTATATGACCGCTCTATAATTCCGTTTTTTGGATCTGCTAGAAATGTTTTATGGAGATTATCCCTGTGTCGAATACACCGTAATAGGCCAGGTGTAATCCAGGGCTTAAGTACTGTTTTACGGTTTGGGACTTTCTGAAATTGGGAGTGTTGAGATATTGTGGACATCAAACATTCGACAAACCTATTTGCAGCTTCATTCGCATCGCATTTGTCAGATAGAAATGAGAAGTCTGTATTTTTAAGCTGCTCTACAGCGGCCTCATAATTTACTTTTGTGACGTATTTAATTGTGTGTTTATTGTTGTTAACGCCCTTACTTAAACATACCATTACTGAGGCATGGTCGCTGACTGTGGAATTTATTACTATAACAGTTGCACAAGTAGATTTATTAATCATCACGTGGTCGAGGCAGTTCTGTAATCTTGTCGGATGTGTGTGTCCCGGTAAAAGACCCATTTCAGTAGTCAAATTAAGATAAAGTGAACTATTTCTGTCAGTATTGCTAGGTTTTATGTCAATATTAATATCTCCTATTAAAATTATGTTGCTCGCTTTTAGTTTACTTAAAATGTTTTCTAGGGAATTTAGGAAACTGTCAATACAATATGTCGATGGGGATCTATAGGATGCTAAAATACACGTGTCGGAATCAATTTTTAGTAGGAGAAAGTTGCCACCTATCGGTTCTGGTTCTTCCACTGCACACTGAATACTGCTTTTAACATATATTGTAATACCGTCGTTTTGATTTAAGCATTTTTTACTGGCGTATGTCACATAGTTTTCAATTGGAGGAATTGGTTTGTCTTCATTAAGCCAACACTCCGTCAGTATTATAATGTCCATTTCACAGCATAACCTAGCTAATTGAGCCTGAAACCCGTCTAAGTTTTTGTATATGCTTCGGATGTTCTGAGTTATTATTTTTAGCGAATCCTTCGAAGTTTTTATGATGTCGTTACATATATTAGTATCACAGTGATGTGAAGATGCCACCGTGAAGTTATCTATTTGTGATGTGATGTTGGTGTTTGTATTAGCCATTGAGTACCGTTATAATTTCCGTGTTACACATTAATGTGCGGGGTCTCGTTTTAAGCGTATTATAGTCTTGTAGTAAAACAATGAGAGTGGATCCGTTCAGAGAGGAAGATATATGTGTGCTGATGTATGTATTTTTGTGGTATGGTTGTGTTTTGTGTATTGAGTTGTCATTATAGTATTTGGTTGAATTATGTTTGTGTGTTATACAATAACAGAGCAGGTGCAGATAAAAAACTAAAACATTTACAAATAAGTAAGTGGAACAAGCAATTCCGTAGCCCAGTCATTGTTCTAAGTTCGGTTTAAGGTCATCTTCGTCTTTAATGAGCATGTGTTGAGTCCCCTCCCTTTGTCGAAGGAACACTTTTCCAAAAGATGTCCAGCAAAACTTGAAATTATTTTCACTAGCAAATTTCCTTGCTAAAAAGAATAATCGCTGTGACTTCATCGTCAGGCTCTCTGATATATATATAGGTTTTTATGTCACCTGGTATATTTATATGGGAGGTGTTTAATTTTCCCTGGGCATTCTTGCGATTGTAATTGCGCACTTTCTATAGGGATTAATAGGGATCCATATCCACAAACGTATCAGACAATTTCCCTACGTAAATACGTGTTAATCCCAAGATTAGTAGATATAATGCCTCTGCTTAGGTAACTCCCAAATTACGTCGCATGTGCAAAATAAAAATGAATTAATCGAGAGTGCTAATCCATTTAAAATAAGGGTAATAAAAACATTATCAGCTTAATTATTATTTATCAGCTTTAGTAAACAGATAAAGGTTAACTATACGTAGTATATAAGTCCGAGTACTGACAACACACTACAAACGTCAACAATGCGCGCCTTTCTAGTAATCTGTCTATTGTTTATTCACTCTGCGTGGACACACGACACAGCGGGAGAGGGATCCATAGGATGGCATCAGCGAGTCGGCATCAAAAATGCGGAAAATATAAAACTGTCAGAAGAGGCATCGCGAAATGGTCGCATCGTCGGAGGAACTATAGCTGCGTTCTTCGCTCATCCTTACCTGGCCGGTCTACTCATCGATATCGTCGGGTTTACATCGCCGTCGGCATGCGGAGGATCACTTCTATCTTCAAGCAGAATCCTTACGGCAGCACACTGCTGGTTTGACGGATGGAATCAAGCACACCGAATCACTGTAGTCCTGGGTTCACCATATCTGTTCCACGGAGGTGTCAGAGTGCCTGTATCTGCTATTGCTATTTTTCCAACGTATGACTCGAGAACATTCGCTAACGATATTGCAATGTTATATTTACCAGTTAATGTTCCTCTCTCTGTTGAAATTCAGCCGATAGCATTGCCGTCGGGGCTGCTCTTGGAAATGGACTATTCTGACAAGCAAGTCATTGCCGCCGGTTATGGAAGGTACTCGGACGTAACCAATCCCACTACAAACACCATGGCTAGAAATGTTTTACTCGATGTGATACCATTAGAAAAATGTCGGTCATTTTATGGTCACCTGGTGCAAGATTCGAACATATGCACAAATGGCTACGGAGGAGTTGGTATTTGCCAAGGTGACTCTGGTGGACCATTGACTATCACCAATCAAGGACAACAAGTGTTAATTGGGGTGAGTTCATTTGTGGCACGTGATGGATGTGAATTAGAATATCCTTCTGCCTTCGCAAGAGTCAGCAGTTACATCGACTGGATACGGGTACAGTTGTAACTTCAACACTAGGTTGGTCCCCCTAGACAACGCACATCGAAGGACGTCATCTAGGTAAAAACAAGACAGTGAATTCATTATGTGCAACGTATATCAAAACTCAATTTTAACATTTTTGGTTCTATGAATCATGTGCGTGTTATCAATAAGAAGAAGGAAGGAATATGTTTATTTCCACTCAGAGCGTTACCTGCAGAACTTCCAACAATCTTTATGTAGTAGGTGGATTTAGGTAGGATGAATTTAGAATTTAAGAACACTTTAAATATTAAGTTAATTTGTAGTCATTTTGTGTTTGATTTGTTTCTACGAGGAGCAAGCAATTTAACCAACAAATGCATAGAATCACTATTATAAAATTAAATGTATAATTTTAAAAAGTTTGCTAAGTCTGAATTGTAAGATAAACCACTGCGACACCCGCCAGTATGTCAGAGATCTCTATCAATTGGAGCCAAAGAGCAGACACAAGTCGTAATAAAATGTTCAATGTTGAAATTTCAAACCACCCTTTTATTTTACCACTTTTTTCTCAGATTATCCTCGCATTTTCCAAAACTATTACATGAGCCAGTTCAGTTTTTGATAGCCTTCTCTATCCTACGTAAAGCGTAAAGAAACTATCTCCAAGGACCACTTCGTCAGAGCTTATATAAGCCTTGAAATAAAATCCTACGTCCACTGGGTCTATCACTACTGAACAAGATGACCACATCTGAATATAAACATGCTTGATATAATTTTAACTGTTTAGAAAATTGTTAACAAATGGTTTCTTAAAAAGTGTAGGTAGTGTAAGTGTAGATTGCTACGTCCTTGCTAAAACTACCATTAAAAATGGTGCCCAACCTTTAACAGCTCAATAACATTCATTAGATCTGATTCGCATTCATTTAATACAATCTTGAACAAGAGGCCATCACAAAATGGGGCAAAAATACTTTGTTCCGGGAAATTTGTTGATGGATGACAAAGAACTCGTAAATTACTAATTATCTATTCGTGTAATCTAAATATTCATGACATTTTGTTTGTATTATGCAAGGGATGAAATGGAATATAGGTGGATATTCGTTTGTGGCTAAGTATTGTTCGCGCTCACAACAATATGCGATCCTGTCGGCGACAGGGATTACCTACTGCGGCCTTTATTGTACTTACTAGATAAAAAGGATTACTATTAAATATTGAGATTAATGTCACTATTGTTCGATACCAACACAATAATATGACATTCCTAATCAGTAAACTATGATCGATCGTGCTTCGTTTCTTCCGTCAAGACATGATTAGTAGCGGTTTTCTACAGTTCGGAATCCCCAATTATAACGAAAAGGTCGTGTCATCGTCTGTTTCAGCCGAGTGGAGTAGAGGTTGCTAAATAACTAAGGGCCGACTGTAGTTGCGGACTATAACACACCTAGAGCTGGAAAAAGGCTTATAATAATAATGATGAATTTGAAAATCGTGATACTCATCACTTCATTGTATGTATATGTATATGAGCACCATGTATCTATCACATAATTAATTTACCTGTCATTCCATTATATTTAATTCTTTTTACCTATTGTGGTATAGTAATTGTATTCTAGGTGCATCGTCTTCACATATAATTATATAATTAATGTGAACCTACATAATATTGTAAAACATTTTAAAAGAGTAGCGGTGGAGTTTCTTGCCAATTCTTCTCCATACGAAACTACCTTTTGGAAGGGGCAACTAGAATCAATTCTATTTTTTTGTAAATTCTGACGTTCAAAAGTGCCTTTTATGTGCCTATTTGAAATAAATGAAATGACTTTGACTTTAACTTTATACGATATTTATGCGCAGATCCTCAGAAGCATCATCCTAGGATCGACTTTCCGACGCGCTACCTCAGCTTCGGAGAGACACTACGGGCCAACTGCACCACAGCGCCCGCTGTACCAGCCCCACATATCACGTGGTTCATTAATGGAAGAAAGGTGGGCCAAAATATTTTAAACACCAAACCGTTTTCATTGTTTTCTCTATTAAAAGAAAAAAAAAAGGTTAATAAGTTGTTAAGCCATTTCCATAGGCGGCGTAGCAGCTCGCAGCACTTGCTACAAAAAAACATTTTAATTATTTATTCATGTGAATTACACTATAGCTCTTCCATAGACGAAATTTATGATTAATTAGAGTTTTACATATAGCAACTGCAGCCTTACATGTTCATAACCCATGAATAGAGAAGTCTAACCCCACCAAGTTGAAAGGTGCCGATGCCGAAAGCGCCTGCAAAATTTATCTCAATATTCACGATCCCAACTTGCACTGCTAATCAAGAGCTGCAGTGTCAATATTTCACAACAATGACGACTTCGACAGCTCTTGAACGCAGTTTAAATGTACTGATCGCGATCAGTTTCATTGGTGAAATTCGGCCTTAGTCTTTCTATTTACCAAATTGAATCTAGTATTTACATTTCTAGATGGACGAGCTGGTAGCCCACTCACACAAGTTCCGTGTGCCGATGAGCGAGCGCAACGGCCGGCGAGGGCTACAGAGGTCGTTCGAATATGACGCCGGGTTCAGCAGTCCTCCCCCTCTGTTGGCCCTCACCCACGGCTCACACATCGCAACCAGGCCGCCCGGTTGCAGCATAAAGGAAAATCAGGTGAACGATAATGCTGAAATAATTTAAAACATTGCGGTAAAACGGATAAAACTTAGTCACATCAACATCGACATATTAGGTGCCGAAAAAGTTCTTTCGTATTTTATATACAAATTCAAGACTAAGAGCTCGTGTGGCAACCAAATATCGAGCTTGTTTGTACACCCGGATTTTACAAAAAAGGTCAAAATTAATTTGTGGTCAACCCCTAACTCTTCTCTACTAATAGACCGATCTTGCTCCACTTTTTCAAAAATGGAATCGACATTATCCGTAACGGGGCGACCAAAACGAGCTGCATGTTTGACATCAAAATTTCCGGAGTGGAACCAACTTTGTGCTACTCTTACTGACACAGCGTTAAGTCCATAAACGTCACATATTTTTTCCCGGTTTGTGTCGCATTTTTCCCTTTTTCTATAATAAAACTTCAAAATCTACCGAATTTCTTCGTTAGATTCACTCATTTTAGCGGACAGAAAATCAATTGAAAATCAATAGAAAAATGGCGGGAAATCGTTTTTACTTTTTATTTTCCTTTATTTAAATGTCATCTATTTATTGGTATCAAATCCAGCCTGAAACAAGCAGTATAGCCAAAGAGATTTTACTACAACTTCATACATATAAAATACGAAAAGCCTTTTTCCCCAACCTATTACAACCATGAAAATAGTCGGTCACAAAATGAAGCTGTATTTTTTAAAATAATTAATTTAATTTCAAAATGCAGTATACCTTTGAGTCCCTAGGTATTTAGCACGGTAAGACATTTTGTTTATTTTTTAGTGATGCATTAAAAAACCGAGACTGCATGAGCTAAGCAATTTTATTTTGGTTCCAAGAATAAAAATACATTACCGCAACTTATTGCTACCTTATTTTTAAAAGTGACATACAATGAAGTACAAGTACAAGTTATTTAAATTCTGAATTCAGTCTAAAATGACATGAAACATATTTTGTTTACATACAATCATGTAGGTATACATTTAGATACGTTGGTGAGCGCAAGGAAATTACTTTTATGCAAATTAACCATTATGTTCGTACGTGCACGTCTACCTACTGTCGGGAATACGTGAAAACACATGGAATATTTTTCCTCATTTACCTCAAATATACTCGTACATTTGGAGAACTTCCATCTTAGTGCTTTTCCCCCCGAGGCAGTGAAAGTGGCGTCAGATGTCAAACGTTCCCCGCGGTGAAAAGTTGACTCAGAACATCTTTTGTACATAAATTAATCCTAAATCAATGGGTGGAGTGATGTTAGAAATCAGACTTGATTCTGTCTATTGAGAATAGTTTAAGGATAAGCAAATTAGTTTTTATTCGCTGAATTAGTAACTGAATATTTTCACTTTCTTCACGTTAATTGTGTGACTGTTCCTAAATTACCCTAGGCTGATAAAATTTTCGTTTTCCCTGAATTATTTTTATATTAGTGTTAAGATCGGCTTTCCTTTGAGGGAAAAGGAACGTGCCCTTCCGTCCGCGCGTTCCTGTAGGGCTCGTCACCAGACATGGGCAGCCTCCCACCATTATAAGAAATTAATTCCCATAAACTAAACTGCCTTGTCCCGACTTAGAAAGCTAGGGTACAAGGAGGGGACACAAAATAATGTTAATATTGGGAATTCACAGTTAGGAAACATAAGTATTATAATTATTAATATATGAAGCTAAGAAGACAAGAGGGTATGTAAAAATATATAATATATCATGATTTAGTATTATAAATGTCATAACGCCGACGTCTCCCTTCTCACAGGTGTGCGCTTATATCTGCAATAGAGTTTTGATAATGTGAAGGGGGTAAAGGGATCGTTACGCTTGCGCTTAAATTAATCATTTATAGCAACGTTAATTTATCTATCTAGTTTACTATACGAGTATACCCACTTCAGTGAGGGAACCGTTATACAACGTTTGTCTCATTATACGTGTTCTGCAAGACCTAACGCATAGAACCTCTGAGGACACTAATACGGTTCTAATCTAATAGAACACGTTTCCTTAGCACTATATAAATGTCTTACTCAATCCTAAGACAGAGTACTGTGAAGTCTAACTGCCATTGAGGGAGACAAGTTTTGAGTAGTTCTAACCGCGTACGAATGTCAATGACACCCTTACGGCGGCCTAGTCCTTTTTCACTAAGATAACAGAAAACCAGCACAAGCGCACCGTAGACTCAGTCCGTAGCAAAACTCATTGCGATGGTACTTGGTGAACACCGAAGTCGTATTTCGTCACTACACATTTCCTTACTCTGCCCCATTTGGAGGATGGAATACGGCTATTAGCGGCTAACCGTCAAAATTGTCGTATCTCGATAAATAGTGTTGATTCAGTAATAGGCCTACAAACAGCCGGGTATGGTTTTTAACGAGACACTGTCCCTAGCGTTCTTAGAACGACTACCAATGTAGTTTGAGGTCCTCTCCCGGAAATGTTCATACAACCAGCCTCACGCAACTTGTTCTGTGGCGAGACCTTTTTGAAAGCAGTAATCATCACTAACGTTTGATTGTTTTATAACGCAATTATAGATCGACTTTATAGCCTAGTTTGATCAAGATGAACTGTGAGTATTTACGGTTCTCCCTTCCATAAGTGGTGCGTCAGTTAAAGGTCAACAGTTGTCAAGAGTCAGGAGCGTTAGTGCTCAGTGTTAGGTATAGCGGAATGCCTTTTCCGTTTCCCTATAACCAAACGCAAATAACAAATATCTGTCAAGGTACGGATTAGAAGATGGATACGTAATACAAGATGAAATAGCGTTAATAACTACGATACTACGTAAATAGGAGTAATTTCGCCATGTTGGAATAAATGTTCATTAATAGCTGTTCAGTGATATCATCTAACTGTTACCTATAAATCACAATACAAATCAATCTGCAAGAAAATATAATATACACACTATTACTAAAGATTAAAGTTAATTAAAATTGATACTTACCAAAAATTTTCCTTGGAGGGGATTAGATTACAACTCACATACAAAATAATGCACGTATTACCAGTTTCATCTCGGGCACAGCTCCTCACGCAGCTCACAAAACTAAATTGTCTAGGTTAGACTACGTCATCCGCTACCTAGCGTGGTCTTAAACCCACTATCACCTTAATAAATAATACTCAGTCCCTTACTGTCGTAAGGGACATGATCTCTTGGTATTCCCCAAGTCTCCCAACTTAACTAGCCTGGACTATGGCATCTGTAGCCTATCGCGGTCCAAAACCCTCCCTTCCCTCAGCCTTCCCTCACCACTCCTGTCAGCATTTCCAAAATTGGGGCGAAAGCCCTTTTTCATGCCTTTTCTGTAAAATCGATTTAGAACACTTTTTGTTTATTTGTTTTATTTCTCAATTGTCTGAATAAGTCGGGTACCGGGCCACATTTACGATTACCAGAAGTGGTAACATTTGTTTCGATAATAACATATCTATTATCGATACTAGAGAAAGAAAAAAACAACTGTAATTAGGCTGATCTTGCATCCTTTCGAAAATAAACTGAAGCAATGAAAAAGAAAATCGACCTAAAACCTATATTATGTACTTTTTCAGATGGCTGAAATAAAAGAACACGAAGAACTGAACGTCATTCATATGAGCAGTCGACACAAGAGTCGTAAACCAAGCAAGAGGGATCTTTATGTGACCGTATCGGAGCTACAAATAGTGGCCACGGGCAGGCTCGAGATTACCTGCGTCAGCACGATACCGGAGTTTAGGAGTATCGAAGACAAGTTCGCCGATGTCAGAAACGATACTGTTATAGGTGAGAAATTTATGCTCATTTTCGCTAACATCAGGCATTCATAATGATGAAAACGGGCACCACCTAAGTTTTCAATCTTACGGTAGTTATTTAGTAACTATTATTTTATAGGTAATTGATATTGGTAGAATGTAATTACATATCATTTTTAAGCGATCGTGCCCCCGCTAATCCTTCATGGAGCAGAGGGTACTTTTTATTTATTTGTCTTCTATCATCAAAATAACAACTGTTATATGGAATATTACGTGCGATACCTACAAGTAGTTGGTATACAAAAAAATTATAAAACCCTAATAAAACACATCCTACCACTTCTAGAATACTCGTACAATTACGAATAAATTATCCCTTTAATATTAGATACCTATCTGTATAACTACCCCTAGTTAGTGAAATACTTGTTTATACCGTTTACCTAGTAGTTAGAGTTACAGTCACGAGCATAAATACGATATAGAAAAACTTTTTTACAAAAAAAAAAACAAACGACTTCTAAAAAAAACACTACAAATTGAAAAATAACTTTAAGTTATTTAGGAAGTCGGTGGCATAAAAACCAAAATACAAAACCAAAAGCATTGACTTCCGAAATTACTTAAAGTTACTTTTCACTTTGTAGTTTCTTTGTTGGAAGTCGGTTGTTTTTTTTTTTTTGTTAAAAGTTTAAAATTTTCATTTTTTTGTTGTGGTACCTACCCCACACAATTCGTATACCACTACTTGCTATGTAAATAACAGTGACAGAAAGTTATTATAACATCATCAATATACACTAAGTGGAAAAATACGTATTATTGAAACTAACTGAAAAGCTACCGAAGCAAAGTTATTACAATTTATATGGGACCACCCCTGAGGTACACCATAACTATTGAAAAAATAATTTTTGGGATCGATCCACAATTGCCGGAGATATCGCGTAACAAACATTAAAAAAAAGCCATACAGACGAATAGAGAAACTCCTCCTTTTTGAAGTCGGTTAAAAATCGAGATTTTGTCCTAGTGTTGATAGATATTTTATGGTGTTACGAAAATATTATTCTATTAAATAGGTCTTTTCTCAAAGTTGCAATTTTTTTTTTCACGATAAAATCTCTTTTGTATTTTGCGTAACTGTAAGGAACTTATGCTCGTGACTGTACACTACAAACCACGTTCAACTTAATTTGTTTTTCATTAGGTAGGTAACTCCATGAAGAAGCCATAATTATAGCCATGGCCGAATGAGGCCGAATGTTTTAAAGTTAATTAACGCAAACTTTTTACTTGGTTTGTGTATTAAATGCGTAAGCAACTGGCCACAGGCGAACAAAAATCATGAAAAAGCCATTTATGTTTTCTTTTTATTTATTAATCGTCGAATAAAATGGCGATCTGTTTTTTTTTTATAAAACTGCCTATACTTTTGATTTTTTCTTTTATTAAAACCTTCTTCTACAAAGATCTTATTTCAAACTGGGATAAAAGTTAGAGATTAGCCCTACTTATTGAAAAACAAAGTTGCGCAAAGGTTTTTCAGCAACATGTTTTTGTTTTGCTGGATTAGCACGGTCATCATCATCGACATCATATTGAGCCTTAAGATGTCCTCTCCATCTCTTCCTCTCTCTCTCTCTTTCTCTCTCCCATAACCCTCTCCATAGCCGTTTGGATGACTTTAACTCTTCTAATAACGCCCATTGTGAGCGAACACGTTTCAGTGCCGTAGCCGTAGGTAATCACAATGGCAAGACACAATGTTTCTTAGAATTGATTAGCTTCTGCCCGCGACTTCGTTCGCGTGGAAGTCGAAGACACCACAATTTACAAAAATAACAGCCACATTTTTATAATACTGCCCTGTATACTACGATTGTAGTTTTGGTCTCAGCTGCCAAAATATAAAGAGAGCCAGGACTGGTGACGCGGGAGCAAGCGACTTACAGTTGTCCGTGTGAGAAGTAGCTCGCCTTAGGTCGACGCCCGCAACCGTCAGTAGTAATTTTACATTGCTTGCGAAGTTTTTCGTTTTTAGTGAATTAATGAACGCTTGCGTTCGTATACTACCTAGTGGTACAACATTGATACACTGACTGATGCTTTCTTACAAATTATTCCTGACGAACGACTATCCCTAAAATAGTATAACAGTAGATTGTAAACACACGGGATTTCTCATTAACAGTCACCTAACCATAGATATTTATTTTTATTTTATCTAAAGATGACAGAAGAGGCCTAAACTTTATGTTTTTTTGTGTACGTTTTACAAACTATTTTAATATAATACTATAGCAAAATGTAAAGAAGGAAGCAGAAAAAATTTTAATTATTGGGAATCGAACATAGGTGTGCAAAGCCGTCGTGGTACCGCTAAGCTATTTGCTTAGTTGAAAGTTGACTAAAATAGCCGTTCTTATATTATTTCATGATTGACTGCTTAGCTCCGTAAAGGTATAGCGGGATGATAATCATTTAAAAGGATAAATTTGTAACTATCTGCGTCATTCGTTCCCTATTCAGCCCAGTGAACTAATGGAATAATTTTACTGTTGTCATACACTGGTACATTGTGTTCTCTCTCATCTCAGTCTCATTTCCTACGAAATTTATGGGAAGTGTTTTTGCGATTTCTGTCTTTTCTAGTTCTCAAACCTCAGTTAGTCCGATAGAGTTTTTTGATCCTTATGGATTGATCGGCATCAAATTTTTTTTTTTGTGAAATTTTCTCATTTTATTGCTGACTGCACATTTTTCTCAAAACCTGTGAATGCAGATCAAAATGTTTCAAAAAGTTAAGAACAGTCTCCTAAGACCGTTTTCTGGTAGCAACAAATTCAAATTCAAATCTTTATTGATGTGTGTACAAGATCTTAACAACGAATAAGGTACCTGCCCTTATTGCCCCACCACAAAAATCTACCCTGTATGTGTCATGATCAGAGATCGGATATCCGGATGCATATTTACATAAAGTAAATTTTTAGCCGTGAAAGTATGAAAGCAGCTTATTTACATATATTTTTTGTAAAAAAAAAACCCGGGTTGCCACGAACACCGGGAATGCATAACCAGACGGTTGTTTAGTACGGACGCGACTTCTAAAAATGTTTTTATTAAAAAAAAGAACCCCGGGATTCTTGGATTGCATAACTATTCAGACGCATATTTATTTAAAATTAATGTTTAACCCCCGATGTAAATATGTGTATGTAGGGTTTCAGAGGAGGGGTGTTGTGTGTTAGTTAAAGTTAAGATTTTTTCGATACAAACGCGCATTCCATATTAGGCAACTTCTCAACTTTAGGTGAATATGCATCCGAATATCCGATCTCTGATCATAATTGACGGCTTAGCTCCATCACGGTATAGCGTGATGATAATTATTTAAAAAGTTAAATCTGTAACAATCTGCAATATTTTGGCTCGCCTTTTTACAATTTGCAGTAAACTATAGAAGAATACGAACAAATTGCAATATTGCTCATCCCCCGCAGCAAATAGCATGATAATTTATAGGCTACAGACTGACCAGACTTATAGGGAATATCAATGCAAAATTTGACCAAAATCTATCCGGTAGTTTTTACGTGATGCTAGATCATACATTCAGACAGACAAACGGATAAAAAGACAAAAAATAAAAAAAAAAACGGGCGTAGTGTCGTTCCAAGACCTCGCAAAATTTACAAAAAGAATGACCCACGATTGGTTTGATTTTTTGTGACGGCTAAAATAGCCTCGACCACTTTTTATGCTACAACGGACACGGTCATAAGCTGATCATAAAGTATATAAGTTTCTGTTGAATAAACAGAAGATAAGCACACTAAATAATGCAATATTTTTCTCTACTTCCAGTTGATGTCATCAAGCCCTCAACACTGTCTCAGCCGTCAGCCAACCTGACAGCGGCTGATTCCAGCACCTCGGGAACTTCTAAAAAGTCTAAAAACCTATTATCGTCTCTAATGTGTATTATATTTATTTGCTTGCTCACAATTGCTTGATAGAGCAAGTCATTAAAATTAAATAATGGGCTGTGATAACATATGTAGTATGTTCATATTATACATAATTATAAAGCGCGTGAGTGAAAATGTGAATATGCTAATCGTGTACAGGCACAAACAAATTACCTAAATTGGATAAAATTAGAAGGCCATACGAGACTGCTAATAAAACCTAATAAGTGGTGCGTTACGTACGTTTCATGAGTCAAACATGAATCCGTAATACCCTACTGCAGTTCAGCGATAAGACACTAAAGAATTAACCTCACGTTACATTAAACTTCAAGACATCTGTTTAGTAACGATTTGAATTAAAATCATACCTACTCTTACTAAAGCAACGTGATCATTATGGAACGTTGTCTATTGGAAGTATTGGGACTACATATTTCAAAGGAACATTAGGTGAGGCATTACCAATGCATCGATACAGACAAGCAAAAAATACAAATGAAAATTGCCATTGTTGTGCCTAGAAGACATTTTCAAAGTCGCCAAAATGACATATCATCTCCGTGAGAGAACATTTTAGAGTAAGTAGTTTTAATAATTTTTCTAGGATACTCAAGATATCACTAAAGAAACCCAAGTGCTTAATTGTATAAATGTTGAGCTGTAAAATCAGAGATGTGATGAATGTGGGTATACCTAATCTAATTTTGTCTTATTTGGCAACAGACTGTTCTTAGTATAAAACAATTGAGTTTTTTTAAATATAAACCGGGGTAAAAGATTTGAGTATGTAAATAAATAACTAGGTAAGTATATCTAAGTTTCAATTTCCTAGATAATATTTACCTACATAATTTAAAAGCTAACAGTTTTAAAATAATAATATGTACAAGTGTATAAAAAAGGAGGGAAAAGAATTATAAGGTATAAAAACATTCGTCCGCACCGCTGTCAATAGGAAAAGTGGCCAGAAGGTTGGCAGTATTGCCACGTTGTATGGCAATGCTGATTCTTTGGCCAAAAATAGGCCAGCCCTCTGGTCACGTAAAGAGTTGACCGACCGTTTGGCGATGTCTTGAAAATCGAAGTGGGCACCCTGACCCCGTTCTGTGTTTTAAGAAACTTGCGCGTGTGTAGCCCCTTAAGTAGGGCTTCGTCTTTGTCCTTCTGGGGAATACCCACAATGGCCCTAATTCAGTACTTATAGCACCAACTCAAATTAACTTAGGTAACGTATTAGGCATACAATGCAAGATAAAATTCTGCTAATTTGACCTCAGAGATACATACATACAGGTCCATAAACTCCCGCCTTTTTTCCTCGGATATTAAAACGATGGTGGCTCTAGATCCACCCCCTCGTTTCAGTCATTCCTTTTTAGGCTCTGGCTTGTTAGAGTAACAGATAACAACTTCGGCAAAGGACCTATAAACTTTGTTGCAAAATCACCACCCGTTATTCCAGTAAACATTGGTCTACGAAAATGTTCCATGGCTAACTTACATCTTTAAATCCTTTTCCACGGGCCCATTCACTTCGGTCAACTTCTTATGAGGTAAAAAAAATAGGAAAGTACCATTTTATCTCAAAGTATAAATAGAATAAAGAAAAGAAAAGAAAGAAAGAAAATACGTTTATTTGCGGTAAACATGACCATGATGATTATACACTTTAAACATATGTGCCTACCTATTTAAGAACGAGACTTTAGCAAAGAAGTTACAGACAATGTCTTCAGGATTTGCCTGTATAATAAAACGCTTGAATCAGCACCCTAATTGCATAACACACTATCAATCACAATCTGAATAATTTTGAAGGATATTGCTAATCCAGGCTTCATATCTTCGAAAAATTTGTCTGCTCAACAACGTAAATAACGCCATGAATGTTGTTGAACTGTCAAAATTAAAGCCATTCCTACTGTTAATGTGTTACGCAATTGCCACCGCTGCATAATGTTTTCTAAAACGACCTATTAAAGAAGACATAATAACGAACTGCAGCGGCATCAACAACGCCACATCCGAGCTACGCGTCACACTGATGTCACGCAAAAATCCTGCATCGCGCAAGCAGAGTTTACCGCGCAACCAGTATATAAACAACGTCCCGACATCAAACGTTGGGCAGTTGCCCACCAGACACGACACCCGTCTAGTCGGAGAATCCTCCCTTTTCCATAGAGTATGAGTGAACTTTACACCCTGTTCCTCATACTTCTATAGTACCATGTCTAACACATGTTCTATTGTACCTACTTACGCCCAAATAGCGGTGATGAGCGTCCCATCATCATTGTCTATCTACCCTTTTTATAACTGCGAAAGGTTGGCTTCCAGTCTAACTGAATGCAGCTGAATAGGTACCAGTATTTTACATGGAGCGACTGCCCATCTGACTGCCACAAGCCAGCAACTGGGTAACACCCCTTGGTAAGAATCATTGAGTCTCCCATAATCATCCCATGTACCTAATAAACAAGCCTATTGCCAACGCAATCAAGTGGGATCAATTTTAATTGTAAAGGATGTGTAGTTTTATGTGAATTAAGTTTGCTAGATATAACAAGAGCTGCATGATCGACTTGTTCTTACACCACTCTATAGGTTTAATTTATTTTCTCAAGAGTTAATAATTTTGATGTTCCGGAATAACCTACTCATTGTCTTGTTATTTCTTAGATATGAAATGAAACAGAGTATTCTTGTTTTGTGAAAAATATCTACGTACGAAATAGGCTTTGTAAAAGAAAGACGATGTATGTAACGAATGCGTCCCTCTTTAATCAATTTAGTTCTTCCAATATATAAAGAAATCCTTTCATGAAAGCTTATGAACCTTAAATAAAATGTATATAGATATACTGTACCTACTCAGAAGAATGATACTTATTATGTAAGTAAGTAAGAAAAATATAACTTGTAAATAGGTAATACCCATTACATATCAATTAATAGGTAGGTAAGTCACTACTAGTAATAAGTAGGTATATCCTAGTTCAGGGGACTTTTTACACATTACCAGCATTGTGTTCGCCATGAATTAGTTATAATTATTTTATATCATAAGTAAATCAATTTATAACCAACTATTCATTCTGCTTATTGGAAACCAACAAAGGAAAACCAGATTTAGATTGAGATAAAAGTTTTAACACTGTAATCCACGTAACTCACTAAATAATAATCCAAGTCAAAATGTTAATAACTTCTGTATACTTAAAAACATTACAGATGATTTAACAAAGGCATGATCTAGGTAACCTTCAGTTACCTACCTACGTTTAAACAAATTAATTTGTGGATCAATCAAATCATCAGCGAAGGCTCCTTGACCATAAAGTGCGCGTTCTTATTCTGTCAGTACCTATTCATCGAAAGAGATTTCGATGAGTTGCCCACCTTTTTTTTGTTTGTTTTTTTTTTGGGTGGGAAATCATCAAATGCTGAAATGCCTACGTAGTTAAGTCTGCAATTCTGCACTCTTGCAGAAACCCTTAAGATAGTTTTCAAAAATGCTGCCTCTACATGTTTAGATAGGGACCTTTAAATAATTTTAACGATGATTCTAATAATGTAATTAGTTAATTATATATAAAATAATTTTTAATTTTAACCAACTGTAAATATTGATTTTTACACTTGCAACAACATACCTAGGATTAATAATGAATTCTGAAATAGGGTACCTAAGTACCTATCAAATGAAAAGTAAACTAATTAGATAAGAATTCTAACTGTACATAAAAAAATAATTTACCTGACCTAAGTACCTACCTACATCGTACTATCAGATCCAGAAATGTTTGTTTTCGTCACTTGATAGCGGTTATCAGGAAAGTAACATTGTACTCGTAAGTGTGTCAATTAACATAACAGGTCTGACAGTACTGAGGCAATCAACTGTTGATTGTCATCAACGAATTAAATAAGAACGAACCATTCCTAAGCCCACTTGCATCGCCAATCACTAAACACGTTTAGCGATACACGGATTTAGTGATTAGCGGTGCCTTAGTAAAATACAAACCAAAAACTTGACCATAAAATAAAAACGAAACATATCAATTATCTGTCTTTCCTATTTTTTTTTTAAGTAACTAGTTAGTTACGAAAAATGATAAGATTGCAGAATAAGCGTATTTACACAAATCTCATGTCTTCTATAGGAATCTACAATTATTAAAAATGAGCTGTACATACTTAACAAAAATGTTATGAATTGTAGTAAAAACAAGTTAAGCTGTCCAATGAGTGAATTTTAAAATAACGTTATTTCATGATGTTCAATAGTTTTTGTGTTACCAAACATTTTGTAATTGACATCAAAATGTCTCAATTATGAGGATAATAAATTTGATAATGTAGTATAATTATGGTATTTGTTAAGTTTTTTCGGAGTTTATCCCTTCTTATTTTATGGGTTCTATACACAAGTGCATTTGGTGTTCACGATCTTCAATGAAGCATTAAGTACCTACCTCTTAGTAGGTAGTTAAAAATTGGATTGGGTACCTTCTAAGATTTCCCTACTTAATATATTGAAGACTACAAATTCTTATTAAATGTGGGAATCCATGCACTTGTGCAATAATGGGTTGTAATCGGAGCGACAGCTGCAAGATCACTATGCTCATTTAAAAATAAAGCGTCGGTCAACTTTTAATCTTTAGCTGATTATCGATAAGTACCTACCTTCTCAACTTTTTTATAATGTGTTGATTGTGTAGCCGAAGAGGTCCAATACAAATGATGTGTAGCATGATGATGATGATGTACACACGGCTACATATCAAGCTATACATTTCCAGTATAAGCTGATCTCGCATTGTATACGATTTCCGTACAATGAGAGGTCAGGTTATACTGGAAATCTTAGCTTGATATGTAGCCGTGTGTACAGTGTTTGTGCTGTCCGTGCTTATTTACTTTATTAAATTTACTACACAGGGTTAAACTAAATTAGCTAGAGAAACTCCGCAGACGTGGCATGTATCAATATTTAAACATGATTATAAAAATATATAGATATATAACTGATATTTCACTACCAGCGACCCGCAGAATTGCCAAACTTAAGTGGTAATGGGCAAGGCACATTGCTCGCAGAATAGATGGCCGATGGGGCGAAAGATACTGGAGTGGCGACCGCGTACCGGAAGACGTAGCGTTGGAACCACAAGGTGGACTGATAACGTGGTGAAGGCCGCAGAAATCCGCTGGATGCAGGAAGCACAGAACCGGTCGAAGTGCCGGTGCTTGGGGGCGGCCTATGTCCAGCGGTGGACGTCTTTCGGCTGAAATGATGATGATGATGACACTACCAGCGGTTTTTGACCCCAAAACAAGTTTTTTAAATTGTTTTATCGTGTTTAGAGTTTAATATCGTTATCCATCACGTCTGCGCAGTTTCGCTAGCTAATTTAATTTTCCCTTGTATAGGAGAATTTAGTGGCTTTACAATTGTCGCTTGGCAGGTTAATTTTGTTACGAAACATTATTGTGTGCATGCAAAGTATTCTATGTCATGTAAAATTGAATTTTATTGTTTGTTATGCATTAAAATTAAAAACATACCTACACATAATGAATCTAAACAATAAAATACTTATGACAACTAAAACAATGGTGTGTCTTTTAATTTCACATTATTATTTGTTTCACTCTTAACTGAACCCTGCATGCGTAGCATGACCACTTCTATCCACATAGCACTCTCCTAGCGGAGCTTCTATCTCTACTCTACGAAGAGAAGACAAATCACTTTCTTGAAAAAGTCATTCTTTTCTTGAATTTTGACATCGCGCCGTAGAAGTTCTACAATCTGTAATTTTGTCTTCCGTTTCTATAGTGGCCATGCTACACATGCTGCAAGTAGGTAGTACGAACAGCGATTAGAATAATTATTATTTTCGTATGTACCTAAAGAATCGAATCCAAGACGAGGAGCCCGTTCACAATTGCGGTAGCATTGACTCATCATCAGTGATCGGAGTAGGTAGATTGAACTGGGGTCATTGATCCGAAACGTATATATTACTATGGACTTTCCTCCGGAATTGGTGGATTATTAAAAAAAAACCGGAACTTATGTAGGAATTGTATTCTGCCAGAGTGGAAGGAGTCATTTGATGATTTGCCATCCTCAAAAAAAAGGTAGGAATTGTAATAAAATGAGCAATTTTATTCTTTATTATTCTTCCTTTTTTTTTTTTTTTGTCACGATTTGACAAAACCCAACGACCAATCAGAACAAACTTTAAATTTTGAATTGAGTAGTAATAATATCACTACCAACATTAACAATATTTAATTGAATCCGGAAATACCGGGATTACTTTCCGGAAAAATGGCTTATCCATGTTATTCTTTCTGTGTGCATTTATGATACAAGTACTAAAAATCAATCTACCTACTCCGATCACTGCTCATCATTCTCCTTTATCCCAATTAATGTGGTAGGTAATGTAGGTATGCACCTACCACATGCTCTCTTGCTCTCTAAGTAGCAGTGTCGTATTTAACTGTAACTGTAGCATTTGTGTTAGCATTCACTGAACAAAGTAACAACGCTAGAATACTAGGTTGGTATAAAAGTAGGCCGAGTCAGATAAGACACCTAACGATAATCAGGTAAGAAACCTAACAATAGGCAAATACGACAGCTAATACCGACTAGGCAGATAAGACACCTAATATTAGGCAGATAAGACACCTAATATCTTGTGTTAATAGGATATGCAACGCTGAAGCACTAAGAACGAGTACAGTACCTAACACCCTAATTGCGTAACACACTATCATCACAATCTGAATCATTTTGAAAGATATTGCTAATCCGTTGCTTCATAAGTTCGAAAAATGTGTCAACTTAACAACGTAAATAACGCAAAGAATGTTGTTGAACTGTCAAAATGAAAATAAACAATCCTACTGGTGTGTTACGCAATTACCTCACAGGAGTGTTTTTGAACAAGAACTAGGAACAGCCTCGTTTGGAGAATAATGAAAAAAAACTGGGAGTACTTGTAATATACCTCTTTATTTCAATAACAACTAAATATACAAATAATTTAAGAATAGATTAAACGTTGAAAATAGAACATCTATAACACAGAGTTACATGGTGATAATAATCGCCTTTTATTAGGAATACATGATAGATAATATAATTATTACAAACCTTCACTATCATCTTGACAAAAATCTCGACAGCCTACTAAAGTGCACGTTCATGCATGTTAATATATTATGCATGGCATGTGACGTCATATTATGTGTGCATAGTAAAAAAGTCGTACCTATACATATTAATTTCACGTACTAAATTGATTAAACCTATGCGTGCCTTTATCATTACATAAATCAAAGCAATCACGACTTATAAAATGTGTTTAATAAAAATTTAAATTGCATTTTGAGCATCAATATTTTAAACATTGCTGCCTTCGAGCACCACCCTTCTTTAGACATAAAACATTAGCCAAAACTTAGTACAAGCAGGTAAGCAACTGATATAAACTATAATTTCATACCCAAGGCAGCAAGAAATAAAATAATGACTTAGATTGCCTAGACGAATATTCATTTTTAATAAATACACTAAGGTGGTCTCAAATAAACAATCGAATCGACATCGTAGCATAAGATATTCCATCCATCTCTATTTCGAAAACAAAGAGTTAATGTAAGCCAGTCTAAATAATCGACTGCTATAATTTGTAGGCGTATTGAAAACATGGTATTTTAATTATGAAAGATTTTTATTTTATAAAACGCTACGATATTTTGCTACATTACTAGACATTCATATAATTTCATTTTGAAGACATTTAGTGTTCCGGAAACTAACTTAGGTTACAAATAAATAGATACAATACATGGAAATGTAAAACCTGTGTGGTTTCTAAACCACAAATAGATCGAATTACCTATATCTGCTCGTTATAACATCTATCGTGCGCGGAGCATTTTAGAGTAGCCTTCATAGTAATTATCTATTGTTCGCCACTCAACTAACTTAAGTATTTCTTTGCAAACAAATTATTCCTGCAATAGTTTCACACCTCTGCATCTATAATACACTAATCTATTTATCACATTTTGATATACCTAGACACATAAAATAAAAAATAGACACTTAGTAAATTGGCGGTAACATAATATAACAAATAGGTAGTTACACATTGTATACAATTTCTGCCGTCTTAAACTAAATTTGACTATATTAAAGTTTCAAATACAAACGCTAAAGCTTTCTGCATCATTGTCACGGACAGCATTGTAGTCAAAACAGAAAGAAAAAAAAAATGTTATGAGAAGTAGAGTAGGTACAGTCGGGGAAATTCATTGGTAAGCAAACGTAAGCAAGGTTGACACCCTACGTGAAATTACCAAGTTAGAGCCATTTCATGCAACTGTCAAATAATGACAGTTGTGATTTGAATATACGGACAGTTGAATTAGGTAAGTAGTCAATTTGCTTAACAATAAATTTACCCGATAATAAATTTCCCTGATTTTACCTACTCTGATTAGGTAACATACTCGTTAAATGTATCGTTTATGACCTATTTTAATTTATATTCGGTGTCAATCAAGCAGACGAGGCAGCCCACCTGATGGTAAGTAGTCAGTAGTAATATTCGCGATAGCGGAGACTACCCAGGTGTGCCATCCCAGACACTTAGGTACAGCCCGATTCAAACTTTATGGCGGCTCGGAACATGAGGCGAGTCGCTGCTCGTAACAAATTCACCTGTCAGCGGAGGTGAGGGATGAGATACTGCGCAGCGAGTAGCGCACTTCAGAGTCAAAAATGTTCAAAGTTTGAATTGGGCTGTATATACAGCAATCCATACTAAAGTACCTACCGAAGTGCTATAGCTATTAATGCATTTATTACATATGCATTATAATATCCGCTATAGTATGCCTAATTATTATAAGTAAATTGACAAATTAGACATGTCCCCTTAATGGTGATAAGTTACACATGCTTTATGGAAGTAACATTCTGACCTAGGATGACTCTCTTAATGCAACTAACACATTTTATAATTCGATAGGAGTCACTAAAGATCGATTTTAAATTACTCTAGTATTTCATATTACAAGAAGAAATCTCTAGTTCTTAAAATATATAAGTGCACAACATCATAAGATGAAAGAAGAAGGTTGCGTTCGAGTCGAAGAAGTAAAGTTCACAGAATAGAGGTAAATTTAGCCGAATTACAAAATACCTAGCGGTAAGAGGGGCACTAGTCTCACTTGTTGAGGTCGGCATGGTTCGGCAAAGCCGGGCGGCCAATTCGAATTATATGTATAATGCCGCCCGGCTGTGCCTATTCGTGCCGAATTGTCAACCCGAAGAAGTGTGTAGCACGCCTAATACGACTAGTTTGGAAAAGTGATCTAAGTAATATTAGGCAGGTGCAGCTGAACTATAGTCAATAGTAGTGGATAATTAAAATGAAGTAGGCTTAACGCAAATGCCGCTACTGACTGAAATTCTGCTCCGGTCGTTTGTTTTCGACTATGAGCGTAATGACGCAAGTGATGTTTTTGGCCATATCAAAACCGCCCGATCAGTCCCACTTTTCAGCAATTTAAGAGCCTTTCTACGTTCAAGGCAAGAAATTAGTCGATGACCAAATAGTTAGGTTAGTATTTAAGCTAGTAGTGAATAAAATTGCGTAACAACTTCGGAAGAGAATATTTTTACTAACCTACCCTCTACATTCCGGTAACTTTCCAGACACGAGTTTAATTCTTTATTTATTTTATAATAGACCTTTTCTATGTAATTGTCTTTTTGCTAGTTACAATTAATATTTAATGTTGCTTGTAATAACTTGGTTTTCTTTAGTGTGTTTTTATACTTTGCTGTCCAACTGTTGAACAATTTGATTTGAAACTACTTTCGTAGCTATGGAAGCATTTGGTATAAGGAAGCGGTCCATATCTTTTATCAAGAGGTTGTCACCATCGGGTACACCATACTTGAAGGTAATTAATTCAGGATGCCTTTTTTTTGCAGTTATTTTAACAATAGTCGACAAAGGTCTTCTAGACATAACTTTCGCGGCGCCTCTTTTGTTTGGAATGTCGCGTAAAACAATCAAGTGAGTTTCAGAAACTACCAAGTAAGAGTCATGCATATATCCATTAAGCAGAACTTCTTGACAAGGGAAACTGTCAACAACATTATGTTCCTTCAGGTAGGATTGCACTTCTACAATTTCTTCTAATGAATCAGAGTCAGTAAAGTCTCGCCTGAGGCTGTCTGATCTTGAGTCATCGTCTTCATCATTAATGCTAAACACTGGAGGAACATTCCTGTATCTTTGCTCCTTTCTATCTCCAGCAGATACATGCCATTCCCCATTATTGTAAGTAGAATTTGGATTGACAATATATTCAATTAACTTACCTCTAACCTCTTGGCTCTTTGCTTTCATTGCTGAAGACAATTTACTGAATAACTGTTTGGCTGGAATATTATCCCTAACTTTGTTTTGGTGTATTTCTGCACCTTCATTATTGTTATTAGGTGCACAAACTAAACAAGTGGATGGATTGTGTTCCTCCAAGCAGTCAGTCATATGAGGACCAAAATAGTCATGAATCGCAACAAATCCTCCTTCTAACATAGAAACATGTTTAGTATTTCTTTTTAAGAATGATGCAACTACCATGTGGGCATAACTATCTTCCTCAGTTCTACCAGAACCAACAAAGCAAAGGTGTTCTCCAGCAGCAAGAGAGCCAGCAGCCAGTGCTTGTCGCTGAGCATTCAGTAATCCTTGAACTGCTGTGTTGAAGGCTGATGGTTCTTGTAACATCAAGTTACAATCTAGGTGAAATGCTGTTGACAAGTGACCAGCATTATATTGCTCAGATGGGCGACAGTCAACCAAAAAGAACTTGACACTGTCACTGTTACCAGAATCTATAGTTGCACTTTCAATTAATTCATGTACAGCTACAGGAAGACATAATGCTTGAGAATAGAGTTTAGAATTAATTTCTACTCCACTTTCAGAAAACAGTACTTCTAAAACATCTTCACGGAATGATTGTGGAGTTTTTAATGAATAATAATGTGCAAGTGAACAAAAGTCAGAAACATCATTGGCCTCTAGATCTGATGGCATCTGAATTAAAGTTTGAATTATAGCATCTTTGTCGTCATTTTTCATTTGCAATAATTGTTCTCTAGCATTAATAATCATTATCAAGCAAAGGAAAAATATAAAAAAGGGATCAGACCTTTGAAAATATAAATCCCACATAAAAAGCACTACCTCTAGACTGCATGTACCAGCAAAGAGAGATCTTAACCATGATAAACAATATTGCTCAGGAGTTATCCGTTTTGTGTCTAAAAAAGAACAGAGCTCTGGATCATGATATTGAAGAATTAATCGTAATATATGAAATGGAACACCATTCTTGACACAGCCTTGTGGAATGTACAGCTTCAAAACTTTTTCAAACAAATTGTATGTATCAGATCTTGGTAATTTCAAACTCAGTAAGGGCAACAAAATTTCAATCCAACCATTATTTGCACAGTAATTGATAGATTTAGACTTACAGTAAAAAGTTATTATGGATTCAATATCCGAGATAACGGAGAGTTTATCATCATCATCGTTTCCAAGTCGTTTCACAAATTTCTTGACATCATCCCGGAGTTCGTTTTGATTTGTTAGATCAAATATCTCATCAAATGAAAGCAGTTGATTGCCTGCTTCTTGGCAACTAAGACAAAGGAGCCAAACATCTGGACGTAAACTTTCTGGTATCTTCTTGCCTTTAGTGAGTACATTAATTTCTTGTGCTGAGCAGCCATCCAGAAGAGCTGACTCCAATTCAATTAACCTAAAACAAAGATT
This sequence comes from Dryobotodes eremita, assembly GCA_917490735.1. Classification (NCBI taxonomy): domain Eukaryota; kingdom Metazoa; phylum Arthropoda; class Insecta; order Lepidoptera; family Noctuidae; genus Dryobotodes; species Dryobotodes eremita. The sequence goes on from OU823249.1 coordinate 12,240,696, forward strand.
ACGTTTGATAAATTTTGTTTTGTTTATGATATTCTGCTGTTACATATTTGCTTGTAAGCTCAAGTAATGTACCAACTACCAACTGTGAAAACATTCAGATAATCAACATGGTTGGAATTTAGGAAAATATTGATTCACTAAGTAGCTTTGTATTTGTATAGCCTTGTATAATCACTACATTGCAAAAAAATTACATTACCAATACTTTACATCTGAAACTAGTATTTGTTCAACTTAGATATATGTAAAGTTGATACACAACCTGTAAAATTAAATGGCACTAAATATTTACCAAGTACTGTCGTCTTCGTCACTAGCCATCGCATTAAATTTTCGTGAAAACTGAAAATTCTTGTGATCACTTTTTGCTTCCTTCACTATTTCGAATTACTATATTTTCACACTTCAGTCATCAAACACGGCACTAATATACGTATAACATCATTGTATATTTATTCCGACGAAACGACACTTTATGTTGTAAAAAAAATAGTTTTGCACATCAGATTACTCAGATAATTGTAATCAATTGTAATTTTGACATTTTGTAGTTCCACTTCCACAACACCAACACAAAAGTACTGGAATAGAATGAATGCCAGTTTAAACTAATTTGAACTCTACGTTCATTACCTAAAATGCGATTTTTGGACTATGTAGCTAGACGAACAATACATTTTTCCGCTGCTGTGCATGGATCTAACATATACACTGCCGCGTCTTATTCTGCAATATTACTTTCTTTGAAACACTTGAATAGTCACGTCAAGAGTCTATAGTCTATGATATTTAGTACAGATCGACCAGTATATTCATGGCAACGAGCTATGAATAGCCTAAGCCCGGGACGTCTTTACCTTGTCGTGATCAAAATCAAAGGTTGACTGGTAGAAAATGCCTCAGGCATTAAGTCCGCCTTTGTACAGTATTTTTTTTTTTACTTGTGCATAAAGTTTTAATAAATAAATAAATAAATCAATACTTCCACGAAATTTGATCCATATTAGCGACACTATCGGGCGGTGCAATAATACTGGGACAACCTAACGTAATATAGTGTACAATTTCCGTTTATTACTCGTTCATTCATTTTTAGTCGGATTACATATCATGATTTCCCACCCAAAAAAAAAAAAAACCCGTTTGGCACTCGGGGACTGCCGCGGTAAAGCTATTGCATAGCATTTTTTATCAACTTTTGCAATTATAATTATTTATTTATTTTTTATCAACTTATGCAATTATAATTATTTATTTATTTATTATTTATGCAGTATTTTATTTTTCTTTGATATTAATTCAAGTACAGTCGTACCATATAAATTACACACGTTAAGCGAGCGCTCGGCCGAGCTACATGGTAGGCGGAGTGGGGGTGTTAGGTTTTATTTTCGTTACGGAATTTCTTGATTCGGTCACCGCGCTCAAAGCCCGAGATAAAAGCTATGCAATAGCTTAAAAAGAGCACAGACATTTGTTTCGTTGATTGAACTCCAATGTTCCCAACTTAAAAAACACTAATACTAGGTTAACTGACCCAGTGTTACTTTTTAGTGGCGCAAGGCGTAATATGAGTTAAAATGTGAATTACTTAACTTCGAGTTTACAAACTCTACATTTATTAATTTAGCCCGACTTAACGCGTAAGTGGGCCTCATATCGGTGGGTTAAATTTTAACTCTAGGTTTACCTGTAACTCTTGGTGGTGCCAGATGAATTATTTGAATAAAGTTATTTAGATGAATCCATGAACGCGCAAGTGGGCCTAAGAAAATTATTTTTCAAAAATCAAATGATGCTGTTTTAGTTTTCATCAAAATCGGCCCGAGACTACCTTATGTATTTTTCCTATTACGCTATTATCATTATTTGTTTATTTCAGAGATACTCCAAACAAATTACGTTATTATAATATCACAAAAAACATAAAAAGTTAGTGTGTTAGTAACATAAATTGTACCTCTGTTAGTGTTGTATAAGTGATGCCTATGGCTGTCCTTATCCACTGATTCTAGAAAGGATACTCAAAACGGGCAGCAATCGCATTTAGAATGCTGTTGCTGCTACTTCGTAGCCGGTGAAGCAAGCAGTTTGCTTTCTTTCGCATGATGACTTGAAAGCCATCCGTAAGCGCTTCAGCAAACATACAGGGCAGGCGCAGGACCGGGTAGGTTCGCTGCGTATGTTACACCCACAGGCCACTCGAGTAAAACGACTGGTAGTACGCCTTATAAAGTGTTATCTTCACGTCGTTGGTGCAACGTGCTAACCTGTGAGCGAGCACCTTGCCTCTCACCGCCAAAGCCCTGCGCTCCCTCTCTATGTCCTCATCGTCCATAAGGTCACCTGTTACTATACGACCCAGATATTCAAACCTGTCCACTACTTTTAAGGCTGCACCGTTAAGGATGACAGGAGGAATATATGCGCGATAGTATATATCTGCTCTAAATACTAGAAGTTCACTATTTTTGGAGTTGTATTTTAGCCCGTGCGACATCGCAAATGCCTCACACTGAGACACCAAATTTCTTAATGCGCTGATTGTGGGGCTCAGCAGCACCATATCGTCTGCCTAGCTACTATTGTACACGTTTGTCATTAATGAAGCAGCTGACATGAGTGCTACTGAACCGCTCAACCAGCTTATTTACATACAAATTAAACAATAGTAGCGAGCTTAACCCACCTTGTCTTTCACCACATTCTAATTTATATAGTCGTCCGATGAAGTACCGGCCCATCTCACCTGATTTCTCTGATTTGATACCAGTACGTGAGAAGAGAGGTACATTTCACCGGTACACCCGCGCTTCCTAGCTTCTTCCATAGCACGTCATATGCTACGAGATCAAAGGCTTTTGATAGGTCGAAAAAACACGCTTATACCGGCGTACTTCCTTGCCGTATGTCCTTTTCTCTGTGTAGTACTTAACAGTATGTGGCAGGCAGAGAATAGCACCCTCAGTCGACAGACCGGCTCTAAAACCGAATTGCGCATCCTGCAGGTCGACGTGCCTCATGAGATTACCATTCAATAGACTGTCAAGCACCTTGGTTGTTATTGTAGCAAGTGAGATGGGTCGATAGTTAACTATAACGGACGCTTCACCCGTCTTGTTTTTAAGGCGGAACCTTCAGGGTAGCCCGCGAAATTCAAATTTTCTTACGTTTTTTGCAATTTGCAAGTCACTGTCAGGTTGTATTTTGATTAAAATATGATTCGCGACCGTAACAAATATGGCTTTACAGAATCATAATCATTAGAATCAGCAATAAATGAATCTTTCATTTAATCTAGTTACTCGCAGCTGGCGGCTTAAGCAGCAAGTGTTGAGGCATATTTATTTTACCAAAACGAACTATCACAGCAGCGATACGAACGGTTCCTAGTTACAATAAAACCTTGAATAGAAAAGTGTTACGACGTAAACAAATCGATAAGTTTTGTTTGTTTTCGTTAATTTTAGTAAGTGTGGTTTTCCATCTTTTTGTTTATGTTGGTAGGTAGCTCGTTAGTTAAGAGGAGGATGTTTTTCAAAAACTTTGTTTGCTTAGTGTCAAGTAATGTTCCTGCATTATCTTTTAAATTTTAGCTTTAGAAACCAAGGAGTTAAGGGATACACCGGTTATTTATTGCAAATTTTAAGCTATATCGTTGTTGATAAATATTTGTATAAAATTGAAAAACCTTGGAGGCTTTAGTTCCGTTTTATGCTACGTGCCAAAAGATCTTTGTTGAGTGCTGCAAGGTTCTTTTGGTGCCTGAATGACATTGAATGGGGGGAGTTGTTGGTAAACATTTGTGAAATTGTCACAGAAATTGTATTAAAAAAAAAATCAAGAGGGTAGTATTAGTTCCAATTTTGACCACGTGCCAAAAGATGCTTGTACCATTGTACAGTTGTACTCTACGGATCATAAAATGTTCTTTTTTACTTCTGATTCTGAATAATAGCTGGAAGACTGGAACACAGGCCTATTTGCAAAAAGGCACGAGAATATCTCCCAGACAAAACAAACGTTCTAGTCCACTTTTCTAAATAGTACATACTAATTCTATGACTTTTCTTCACAGTACAGCACAACAACAGGTTTGGAAACGTAAAAGTCAATGTCACAAAACATTAACATTGGACAATTTGGACATTGACATATAAAATAACTTTGTGATGTTGATTTGTGGTGCATTTTTGCCGGACACAGACTTGGTTAGATTCTCAATGGGTGGATAAATACGATTCAAATAAATAACAATTTTGGAGTAGACGTTGAGACCATAATATCGAATGGGCTTGTAATAAAGCCACCTAGTTCACTACAAAACCTGAGGAATTTTAAGTGGAAAATGACACAATGCTCCAATTTGTTTCCCAATAAAGAGGCTTTTATTGTTTTTGCCCTGTATATAATTCTCTTCGTATTTCAAGGTAAGCTTTAGTTTATTATTCCACTATTGATAACAACTTACAATTCAAGCATGTATTTATCACCAACCAGTATGAAGATAAATATTGTAAAGGATTTATATGTGTTGACCAACCAATTATATATCTGAACTACAACCCAACTCCTTTTAGTATACACAGTGAAGATAATACCTGTTGTAGTTACAACTTTTGAGTTTTATTTGTTTAAAGATTTTGTGTTTTTTTTAAAATGATAGTTTGATTTAATTCATGGAAGTTTTAGGATTGCCTGAGTAGTTTTGTTCAAACAGAGTCCTTTATCAAATCAGGTAGTTTTAAGCAGAGTTTTCCTTCCTAATAGTATTTGTGATAGTGAATATTAGGAAGTATATTTCTTTTTAATCTCTAGTAAGCAGCACCAGGAAAATTAACTGAAAAACACACATTGCAATCTACTACATAATTCTTGTGTAGGTATGTGTTAAATTGCAACTGATAAGAAAAATGGAAGTATTTCCATAACTTTATTGAAGTACTTATGAAATGCATAAAAACTTGTTAGTTAATAACCTGCATTTTCATTGCGAATTTCATTTAGATAAACTGTTCAAAAATAAACCCTCCATGCCCAAAAAAATCTTTAACCTTTTCACCGCCACGGACTTCAATACAAGTTCAGCTGCCTTGAAATTTTAGTTAGATTTACATGTTTTAATGGCATGTACGCCTTTAAAACAAAATAAGAGTGTGTCCTTTAGAAATTGATTTTGTTTTAAAGGCGTACGTGCCATTAAAACATGTAAATCTAACTAAAATTTCAAGGCAGCTGAACTTCTATTGAAGTCCGTGGCGGTGAAAAGATTAAAAAATACCCTGCAGGAAATAGTAATTTTTGGGATATTCTTCCCTATTGTAACAAATTTGTCCAGGTCTCCAACAAACCAAATTTTGTCATGAATGACCAATGTTGCTTCCTACTTTACTAAATTTTTTATCAGGCAATTCCTTTATACTGTCCCTTATACTATGAACACAAAATAACTAAAAAGTTATAGAAATATTGGTATATTTCTATAACTTTTTAGTTATTTCATGTTGGTAGGTTGGTATTGGTACCAACCAATGCAAGAATTTAAAAAATATATTAATATAGTCTTGTTAGCTTTAAGGGTATTTTATATTTGTTACGCTTTGGAAACAATAGGTAACAATACATAGAAATCAAAGCAATGTAGTAACAACAATCAGTGTGATTACTGTGTGTTTTGGATTTCATACTTCAACAATGTATGTATACTATGCTCAGTTTCTTCTGGTTGAGTGTTTATGTGTTGCACTGAGTAGGTTGCGGCTTTAGATTATTCATGTTTAAAAAAGATCATTATCTATACAGGGTGGCAGGAACATTGACACACAACCTGTTACCATGGATTATATGAAAGACAAAGTTATATTTTCCACTGCTTAATTTATTATCTTTACTTGGCAGGAGAGGTGTGTGAACACACTCGCTAGGCCCAGATGGAACACTAACGTCTAAACTATATTAAAGTTACGCATAATGTAAATATGAAATGAAAGACTGTCAAACTAATTAAGTGGGACTGATATAATTTGCTGTCACGCCCCCTCAAACAAAATCCTCTTTTTCAAAATAAATTAGCCAATAATATTTACAATAATCATATCACATGGCCTTCCTTATCTGGGAGCACAATTTTATATGGTCCACCATTTGATGCATAACACTAGGGAAAAAACAGGAAAACCTAATCAGACCAAGTCATTTGTATTTATAATTCAATTCTTTATAGTTTACAAGTAGATCTTATTTATAAATTTATATTATACCGAGTTTTGCTTTCATGTGTGACAAACGCCCTGTCAGTAATGACTTGGATGTCAGCTAACTGATTACCTGTGGCAACATAAATAATTTTAATAACATTTTTCTCCATCTGTTCTCTTGAAAAGTGATACTTTATGTCTATGTTTTAATCTTTTGTGACTCGTAAGATTACTTGCAATGCTTATACACCCATTATTATCCTCATTAATACGATTGGGTAATTCTATGTTAATATTGGTCACTAAGGATTTTAACCACAGGGCCTCTTTAACAGCTCCAAATAAAGCCATATATGCTGCTTTGCTGATTTTATTGTCACTCCACACGTAAGTTAACTTCAGATCCATTGACTCTTTCAAGTAGCATAAACCCTTTTTAAATATAACCAAAGTGTACTGTTGCTTTTGTCTGTTGTTTTTGTTAGCAAATCTACTTAAGAACACTAAAGAGTCAGGGCCGGATTTAGGGGAAGGCATTCAGGGCTGCATCCCCAGGGCCTTCACAAAAGAAAGGCTCCCACAACACATAGAGACTTCGGAAAAAAATCTTTCAAATTCCGACGAGTAAACACTATTAAACAACTTTTCCTTTGATATTTTTTTTCGCTGTTTAGTACGTTGTACAAACATGATTATATTGTTCTTAAATATGAAAAAAACTCATTATATTTATATATGTTTGTTATATGCTAAAAGAATCTCCACTCCTTTATTGCCCCAAGGCCTCCAGACCTCTAAATCCGGCCCTGTAAAGAGTTTATACTATTAGCTCAAATCAGGACAAGTGCATACCATTATATACATGACTCACCCGATAAGGTTTTACAAGGGCCCTTTATTGTTTCATTTGAATTCAATGCGGTATAATCGACTGCAGTTTCCAAAGGTGTATTGACAGTTTTACAATCACTCATGTTGAACTTTACTAAAACTGTTTTTATATACATTTCCTGGTCTAATGTAACTTTGTTATTATATCTTTCGACTCTGATTCCCAAGAAACAACGGATATCTTTTAAGTCTACCATTTTAAACTTGTTCATTAAATAGTTTTTAAAACTATATATGGTATTTATACTCACGCCTTCTTCCCATGGGGTTAGGCAGAAACTACAGAACGCCACCTGCTACGATCCTTACATATCCTTCATCCTTTTGCCTTGTTTACGTTCATACATCTGGTCATACACGCACGCCGGTTGCGAGTACTACGCGCCTGACCTTTCTGAAGAACATCACCAATAAGGTCACTATATATCTTCCTAGGCGCCCCCTCCCGGCGTTTCCACTCACATCTGCCTTGTAAATACCTTTTGTTAGTCGCCCTTCATTCATCCTCTCAATATGACCAAACCATTTAAGCATACCCTTTTAATTTTTTGTCTCTACATCTTCTTTTAAACCGCACCATTGCCTTATCACATAATTCTTCAGCCTATTATTCATAGTCACACCACACGTGCTTCGCAAGGTCCGCATTTCCACAGCATTTATTCTACTTTCGTGCTTCTTTTGCCACACCCAACACTCACTTCCATACATAAGTGTAGGCACCAGCACACCATTGTGAACAGCCAGTTGTGCTTTTTTGGACATCAATATTAGCTGTTGAAATTACAAGGTCATCGACATAAAGTACTTTTAACATAAATGTTTTCAAGAATGTCACCCGCATCTAGAATGTAAATATAACGATCACCTGATGAGTATCGAAAAGCCTTCTCAAATTCAAATTCAAATTCAAATTCAAATATTCTTATTTGTAGAACATAGGTAAAACAAAGTACAGATGTCAATATTAATAAAAATGAGCGCTATGTCTTGCCGTCAACGGCGTACAAATATTCTAATTATAATTTCTTAAGACTAATTGGTAAAAATAATAAAACAGTCAAATAATAATTAAACTCAATTAAGTAAAACAATTAAAAAGCAAAAATATTAAATAAAAATCTGTTCAATTCATTAATTAAAATAACAATAACTTTGATCAGATAACAAAACATTAAAATTAAATTAGATTATATAAAAACAATTAAATTATTTAACAAAAACTGAAAGATAAAACATTTAGTGAAATTAAATAAAATGTCATTAAATCACAATTTGTCTTCTAGGTACTCATTGACTGTGTAGTAAGCTTTTTCGCCTAATAAATTAAGAAGAGCCTTTTTGAAATGGTGTATGCTGTCAAGATCTTTTATACAAATGGGTAACTTATTATATAACTTGGGTGCCATCCCCAAAAAGCACTTTGAGTAGAGCGCAGTTTTGTGTGGAGTAGCACATATCTCTCTATTTCGTCGTTTCGATCTAAGTGTTTGAAATAAATATAAGTTTGATTTTGCGAATACTGCTGTCTCGTAGATGTACATACAGGGCAAAGTGAGAAGTTTATATTGACTAAATAATGGCCTACAACTATTAGTCTTATTCAGCTTAAACACAGCACGCACACACTTCTTTTGAGCTTTGAACGCAGTATTTCTATCAGTAGAATTCCCCCAATATATTATTCCAAAACGTAGGGTTGATGAGACATACGCTTTGTATGCTATCAAAACTACAGACTCATTTGATATTTTCGCAAGATTGTAAAGCGCATACGAATACTGGCTTAGTTTTTTGCACACAGTTTCTACATGATATTTCCAATTAAGATGACTATCCAAGTAAAGCCCTAGAAATCTGGCACTGGTTGTTTCCGGTATTTTTTGGTCTGCATATTTTATATTTAAATTTAGTTTTTTTTTTCTTTGTTCGAATGTCATAAACTGTGTTTTTTCTAAATTGATTTTAAGTTTATTCGTATGTAGCCAGTTTATAATGCAATGGATGGCATTATTTATTTCATTTTCATACGATTCTAACCTTTTACATGGTATAATGATTGTACTATCATCGGCAAATAGGACGGTCTGATAGTCAGTACATTTCGGTAAATCATTTATAAAAATGAGAAATAACAAGGGCCCAAGGACACTCCCTTGGGTTACACCGCAAGTTGTATACCTAATGGATGACTTGTGAGCAACTTCGCGCTTAGAGTTGGGACAAATTCTAGTTAAAACCGTGATTTGTTTTCTTCCACATAAATACGTTTTGATTAGGCTCAATATATTTCATCGGACACCATAACGTTCTAATTTTCCCAGTAATACTGTATGATCCACGTGATCAAATGCCTTAGACATGTCCATGAGTACTGCGGCTATAGGATTTTTTTTGTCAACATTATCAATGATTTTTGCATTTTACTTCTCTAATAATAAAGCTTGTTCGAGTATTTGGAACCAACAGCGTACAGACTGTTTTAATCCATACTACGATTTGTCAATTTGCATCCTAAATCATTTGCATTTGGGATTCCTTCAAGAGTTTTCATAAATATCTCTGCGTTTAGTTTCCCATTTACAAATGCAGTTTTTACGTACATGTGGTGAAGTAATGAGTTAAATTGATTTATAAAAGCTAATAAGAATCTAAAACTTGAGGTTCCTGCAACTGGTGCAAAAGTTTTCATTATAATCAACCAAATATTCCTGACTAAAACTGCAAGTTTTTTTTTTTTTTGTGTGAGAAATCATCAAATGACCTCTCCCGCTCTGGGCGGAGCGGAAGGGCGTGTCAGACTATTACTAACTAAAACCCACCCGTATCCCTTCAGTGGCCTGTGCGCCAGGCCCACGGTAACTCTTTCGAACAATCCGCGACCCCGGCAGGCATCGGCCCTATCGGACCCCGTCAATGGTACTGACATCTCTTTGAGGCGCGCGTGGAACACGACGCGCTGTCGACCCGGGCTTGGTCCTTACCGGACGGCGAGCTGCCCATTGCTCGCCGTCCGCAAGCCCGCGCCTACGGTGGCCGGGAGTCGGCAATCGACTCCCGACGCTCAGGGTGCTCCTCCTGCGGCGGCTAGGGGCGCGAGGGCGCAGAGATTGCCTCTCCCTTTCGCGCTCCGCCTCCTCCTTCGCGAGCATTACTGCTTCGCAGAAGGAGGTGACGGCTTCCCATTCCCTCTCGCTCCGCACCATGGCCTGAACCAGGGCCGGACGCGAGAGGTCGCCGCCGCCGATCGCCGCCACGAGGACACGGCGGTGCTCCGCCCAAGCCGGGCAGACCTCCACCGTATGCTCCACCGTGTCCTCCGGTCGATCCACACAATGGTAACACCCGGGCGTTTCCTCCCGCCTTATTCGAAACAGGAACCTCCCAAAACAGCCATGTCCGGTGAGGACCTGCGTCAGGCGGAAGGTGAGGACGCCGTGGCGCCTCTCAAGCCAATCCTCAAAGAGGGGACTTACCCGCAATTGTGGCGTGCCCTACGCTGGGTTACGACAGTCGCACACTCCATGCCGCCATGAGATCTCGCCGGAGCTCTGTCCGCTGTGCCGCGATTTCTCGCGGCAGCGGAGTTACGGCCCGGCGTTTCGCCTCCTCGCGCCACTCCCAAACGTGCGCGAGGACCTATGCCTCCAGATCCCATGGCGGCAATCTGGCAAGGAGGCTCGCCGCCTCGCGGGAGACCGTGCGGTATCCCCGGACCAGCCGGATGGCCATGACCCTTTGGGACGCGTTCAACCAGCGGGCTGGTCGGAGCCTCAATGAACGCGCCCACACCGGTGCCCCGTAAAGGGCCATGGACCGCACGACCCCCGCCATACACTGCCACTTCCAGCACTATATATTTTTGAAATTTGTATCTTTGTAGACCAAAACAGACATGAATTTGACTCGTTTAATGATGTTGTATCCAGACCCAGCCGCAAAGTGCATACGCTTAATGTTCCTAGGCGTAGAATTAAATTGTTTTCTAATAATGTATACTGCATGTCCATTACTGTTTATAACAAATAACCTGATGGCTTCAAAACTCTCAGCCTCAGAACATTTAAATGTAAATTATTTAACTTTCTTTCAAGCAAATGTTATTACTCGACTGAAGATTTTATGAATGAAAAATTTACCTAAATATTTGACATTATTGCCTATAAATCATATTTTATCTCAATGACCTAAATTTTGACTTATATTATTAATCTCTTTTACAACTATTGTTCAATTTATTTAAGTTATTTGTAACTTTAATTCTTAATTAATTTTAATGTAATGATGACCCATAAATTTACAAACCATATTTGTACGCCGGAAACGGCAGAATATTATGATCGAAATACATAATGAACATTACAACTTTGTACTATATTCTGACAAATAAATGCATTCTATTCTATTATATTCTAAATGAATCTCATCAACTATCACATCTCTGACTTTTATAAAATTTTCGACTACCATGTCCCACACCTTATAATCATTCGGTTCATAACCAATTAATATCAAAGGATAAGGATTTTTATCGAATTTGGTTTTGCTAGTTTTATTTATAAAATAAACTGTTGAATCGAAAATGTTTAAATATTTAAGTTGTGGTTTTTATTATGCCACAATTCAATGATTTTATTAAATATTTACTAGCTTCTGCCCGCGGCTTCGCCCGCATGGATTTCGGAAAATATCCCACAGGAACGTGCTACCCGGACAAAAAGTAGCCTATGCCTTCGCCAGGATGCCATCCATCTCCTTGCGAAATTTTATCGAAATCCATTCAGTGGTTTAGGCGTGAAAAGGTATCATACAGACTAGAGTTACTTTCGAATTTACTATATTAGTATTGATGTAGCTGTCAACACAGCCTCACCCCAGATCGTTTAGTCTAATTTAGAACCAGATGCCATGGCCCGACTTCGTTCTGTTATTGTTCTTATCATTCTTTCGGCAATACCATTCAAAGCAGGGGCTTTTGCACTCAGTACTCTTTCATTTCATTTGAAAAATATTCACCACCATTATCACAATACAAATTGACATTTCACGAACTGAAATGAACTTCACACTTTGCAACATAATCCCGAAACGCAGCAAAAACATCTGAGTTATGAGCTACTAAGTATGACGCTCAGTAGTGTGTATTCGTCGACAAAATTACAAAATAATTTTTGTCGTCGAGTGCTGAAGGAGTGATGGGACCTCACACATCAGTATGCACATTAAATAGAAGTCGTAAATATTTTTTACTTTGATTTATTAAATGGGAAACATGCTTGTTTTCCTTTTATACAAGCTTCACGTAATTTATGATTTGGTGTAACATTATTCATTTGTTCATTATCAGAATAAAATTGTTTGCCTTTTTATGTGACCAAGCCTTTGATGCCATCATTGATAATTATTATTGTTTACGACTCTATTTGATGAGCTTCTAGCATTTAAAACACATTTTTAAAGTATGAACTTAATACTTACCAATTCAATTATTCAAATACTACCGTTTGTTACCATCTCACCCTCGTTGTATATTTGCCCACCACCGTTATTGCCAAAAACAATGGTCATTCCGGCTTATTGCATTTTCTTTACCGAGAGCAAGTTGTAAATAATGTCGGAACAGAAAAGGACATCCTGTAGCAGTCCCTTTATACCCAAGTGGCTGGTTACTGCATTATTGCCCTTCTTCGTTGCTAATGTTCTATTCTTAGCAACAGAGATGTTAATTGGTTTTTTCAGTTCCATGAAGTTTCATGCCAGATCATCTCTATTAATTAAATGATCTGGGGCACCCGAGTCCAAAATAAATGTAATCTCGTTTTGATCTTCACGTTCACTTCCACAGCCTCTGATCATAAAAGCAAATCCCGAGATATTAGGATTATCAGTATCCGTACTATTTACAGTTTGAACTGTTCTCTTGTTTTCGGGACGTTGTTTCGTCTGCTTGTTAAAATAACAGTTCTTTTGTATATGGCCATTCCTTCCGCAACAATGGCATTTTATGTTTCAGTCTATCTTTTTTCGGCTTGAATGAGGTTTTATAAAACTGTCCTCTATTCGAGTTCCGTGGCATGTTTGAATTTCTATAATTGTATCGGTCTTGAGTTTTGGTTTTGTTGTAGGTTTCGCCTGGAGAACTTTCATGCTTGTATCGCGCCTTTCATTGATTAATTTTATTTCGTAATCATGAAGTCTAGTTTTGACAAAGGTTAAGGTCAGGTTGTCTTCTGCCAATGTTTTAATTGCTGTGACGACACCATCATAGCTGTTAGATAGAGTTATAAATAGATGTGTTACCTTTTCTACTTCTTCTAATTTTGCACCTGCAACGATTAATTCGATGAACAAGTCGTCGCATTCTTGGAAGTTATTTGTCAAATTCAACAAACTTTTCCTCAAAGCTAGTTGAGTCGCTATGCTTTTCCTTTCGTAGATGGAATCGAGCTTCATGAAAATTTCCTTCGCTGTATGTTCTTCACTTGTATATCATAGCAATGAATCCGATAAGATACTCTACTATCGTATTCTTAGCGATTCTCTTGTCTTTTGTGCCACTCACTGTCCGGTTCTTTAGGAGTTTCTTCATCAATTATATTAAACAATTCAAGTTAATTTAATAAATAACGTATTCTAAGTTTCTACACACTATATTTGTATCCGTCAAACGGTATAATTATTATTATTTTTATTTTTTTTCGTTTTATGTTTATCCATTTTATCAAATCACTGGGCCCTATCCTGTTGGGTTTTGAGAACGAATGAAAGACAGTTATAATTTCCACTGATTAATTTATTATATTTACTTGGCAGGAGAGGTGTGTGTGCGCTCTCGCTTGGTTCAGACGGAACACTAGCGTCTAAACTATATTAAAGTTATGCACAATGTAAATATGTATGAAACACTCAAACTACTTAAGTGGGACGGATACATTTTGTTGTATTCCAACACTGGACCCCATGCGTTGAAATTTTTCAAAATCTGCTGTTTCCTACTCAAGTGCAATACCTACCCAGTCAAAATGTATGGAACAGCTTATATTTTTTTAAATAACCGACGAAATATTTCAACGCAGAGTGTCCAGAATCATGTACTGAATCCATGGTAACAGGTTGTGCGTCAAGTTCCCTGCCAAACTATGAAATTATTTCAAGTTCTGAATTCATTCACTGACTAATCTGAGACTGGTCTAGAAGAATGAAATTTTGCACAAGAGTTCCTTATATAGCAAAAGTGAGCACTTAGAAAAGATTTTTAAAAATTCATCCTGTAATGGTTAAATAGGGGCTGAAAATTTGTATGGAAGTTCGTAATTTTTTCCGATGGGATATCCTATCGGGAACAAGCTTTTTGATAAAGTTTAAATACAGAAATTATTTTTAATAGCGCCACAAAAATAATATTATGCTAGGCAGTGGCAGCATAGCAACTCAGCTGGCGGTGCGCCCGCGGCTCTTGGAGTCGTACCTTGTAGTTTTTAGATGCATCTCTATCGCAGGTTTCTTATTCCAGGTGTGTTTGTTACTGCATCGAAAACAGAAAGTGGCGGCTATGACTACAATACAACACTCGTGGTTTTCCTATCAGAACTACTTAAACTATGTATATCAGCATTATTGTACACATATAAGAGAGAGTAAGTATACATATTGCAGTATTTCTATTATGTATTTACAAACGTTAAAATACATATACATGTACCTAGTATTTTCTTTTTGTAGATTTAGGTAGTAAATTCGTCACGTCTATAGTAACACTTGAACTACAAGTATCGCCTTTAATGCTTCGGAATAAAGTCGCCTTCAATTTCAAAACGTAAAAAAAATGTAAAATGTTAATGTTACCAAGGACCTGCGGATGACTGCTCCACCCAATACCTATACAAAATTTATTTATTAGAGACGCATTTCGTCGCGATTCTTTATAAAACCTGAAACCATATTTGTTTTTAATACTTGATACCTACACATTTTATGTATATTTTTATTCGCATAAGCATAACCAACCTATATATAATGTGCCCACTGCTGGGACACAGGCCTCCTCTCTTGGAGAGGGAGTGGGCTAGGTAGGTATACCACGCGGGCCCAGTGCGGGTTGGTATATTCTTCAGTCAGTCATTGATTTCAGAATCAGTCTTTATTTGAATTAATAATAATAAGTAGGTAAATACCAAACTTGATAGGTAAATTCAATCTATTTTTAAATTAGAATGGAAGCCAAATAAGTAGGTATGTACTAGTCCTGCTACCTAAATTATGGAACTATTGTCTGCTCCTGATTTGCAGCAATGCCATGCTATTTTGCAAAGGGATAATAGTTGGTACCGTATTCTTTATAACAACTACAGTAAAACGCTGCATTCAAAAATTATCATAGGGTATGATCTACTTATTATGTATTGGTGATTATTTAACTGCGACGAAATACGTCACTACAGAATGTGCACTGCTCTGCTCCTAAGAGCAATAGGTGTAGGTAGTAGTAGTAGGTGTAGGTAGGCCCTTACCGCTTTGTACATTAATAATATGTAAAATACCCAGCAATTCGCAAAATAAATGTTTGTCTAACTTCGAACTCGGCGCCCTGGGCCTGCAGTCTCGACATGAATAGCGACAAAAATCTGTCGCTAAGTCGTATCGATGTCAAATTCCTTTAATAGATTTTCAACTTTATTTCCAAAGCATAAGGTTGAAAATCTATTAAAGGAATTTGACATCGTTACGACTTAGCGACAGATTTTTGTCGCTATTCATGTCGAGACTGCAGGGCCTGGTTACCCAATTACAAAAACTTGAGCGTAAGCGCTGTTACGAAATACCCTGTCGAAACGTTACTCTGAACTCCCCCTCTATGCGAAGATCTTTTATTAATTTATTATTACTGATATGAGAGAACAAATACGTTTTTTATCATTTTTCAGTTTCTATCGACAAAATCATAAACCGTATGTGATTTATATGTAAGTACAAAACGCATCCACATTAAGAGTATAGATAATTCACCCCTAATGTCTCGAAAATAATGAGATATAACTTTATTCTTCTGCATAGCACTGCATTACAGTACAAAATTATTTCTTGAATGAAATCAGCCAATCGCAGTCCACTGATGGACATAGACCTTTTTTTTAACTTTCGCCACATCTACCGGCTCTCTGCCTTCCGCCTTCAGTCTGTCTTAGTCGCCTTTTAAGGCAAAGTCAGGGTAGCCCACGAAAATTTCAAATTTTCTTACGTTTTTTTTTCCAACTTGCATTGTCAGTATCAAGTTGTATGTTGATTTAAAAATTATTCGCGACCATAACAAATATGTATTTACAGAATAATAATCATTAAAATCATCAATACAAATAAGTAACTAAATAAATATGTCGTGGATAGATGGCGCCACAGTAGAGCGGACAGCGCCATCTAACAATTGGATTTGTAAACGAATAATCATGTGATCGGAAACGCAAGCGAGCCCTACCGCTTGGACACGATCGTCGGTGGAGGGGATGCAGCGAGGACTGGCGGAGAGACCGAGTGTGGCGACAGTCTACGGTGGACAGTCGTGCTCGGACAGTCTTGGCAAACGCTCCGTACCAACGCACGTGTTTGTTTCCGACGCACGTGTTTATTTCGTTCGCTAGTTTATTAAAGTTATTTTAAATTGGAATTATCTTTTCGTTCGAGTACCCACTGCAGTGCCTGCACCTAACTAAACTATATCGGATCGTGAAGAAGACCCGATGTTGCGCATCTCGGCCACCCATGATGCGACAAATATTTGTTCCTGCCGCGAATTAAGTTCAACATACAATCTGACACTGACCTGCAAATTGCAAAAAACGTAAGAATCTTAAATTCGCGGGCTACCGTAGCGCATTCCATTTATCTAGCTAGACAGAGGGCATTCAGATGCCCTCTGTCCGAGTATCGGCAAGCGTAGCGTTAGCGCTATTGTTGCCGGTACTTGGCCACCGTCCACGCTATGAGGCATGTCCTTTAACGACCATCAGTCCCACGACACTACTCGACAGACATGGCGGATCTACTGCCACTTCAGCTTGCTAACTCAGTTGTACAAAGCTGACGGTAACTCCAGTTCTTTTTCGGATAATTTAATTCCGATTTCCTACATAATAAACACATTCATTTATTTTTCTACATTTAGCAAATCCTGACGTAATAGTAAATGTAGACACCTACTATTTATTTTCAAACACATTATGTATATGTGGGTCGTAGATCAATATTATTAGACTAGAAAAACGGCTTTATAAGTTGTTTTGAGAATCATTTTATTTTTATTTATTTTGTCAGACAACATTAGATTCTATGTTTAGATGTTCACATGGCTACATATCAAGCTATACATTTCCAGTATAAGCTGACCTCTAATTGTACGGAAATCCTACACAATGCGAGATCACCTTATACGTGAAATGTATAGCTTGATATGTAGCCGTGTGTACACATGGCTACATATCAAGCTATACATTTCCAGTATAAGCTGACCTCTCATTGTACGGCAACCCTATACTATGCGAGATCAGCTTATACTGGATATGTATAGCTCGATAGGTAGCCATGTGTACCTAGTCGTAGACCTTGACTAGGCCTGAGCTATTAGTTTCTTATTCGATATTTTAATAATTCATGATAAAATCCACGGAACACATAATTTATCCTGTTCCGTGATAAAATCCGTCCAGTATCTACGGTTGTGGTAAGCAAGCAATGCGCTTATCTAAACGCATTGCTTCCTATGCTTCACATCCTCGCAGGAAATTTATGTGTATGCGAGCTAGCAGCGTCATTCACCGATCACTCAAACTATAAGACTCACAGACAGCACTTTGCCTTTACCTTGCTAAGTAAGCGCTTCATACGAATGCGAATCTTATTTAATATGCATATAATGCTCATATTATCGCGCTTGTTCACATGCGCTTATACGAATATGAACATTACACGCATGGGAATAAGGTTCACAACGCCTACTTCACAAAAGCCCTTAGACTTTACTTTGCTAAGGAGGCGTTTCATACAAATATGAATATTAATTTTATAATGAATAATGTTCATATTCGTATGAAACGGTTACCTACATAAAGTCGGCAAAATAAAATCTAACAGCGGTCTGTGAATCTTGCCCTAAGTAATAATATAATCTTTGATCTTTGTGCCTATTACCTACCGGGTGGTTTCGGGATATCTTATTTAATCGTAGTTCGTTAATAATGCACCTAATATATTGTTTCTCTCCTTTCAGAAATAAGCCGCATATATTCAGAGCCATTCTCATGAACTATAAGCTGCTGCTGCTGTACTTCATTCCATCGTTGCTGTACTGCTTCTACAACAACTTGGCTTTCATTAACTTGTCGCATTATGACCCCACTTCGTACTACATCTTACTGCAGTTCCGAGTTGTGTTGACAGCTTTACTCTTTCAGGTAAACTCTCTTTTTTTACCCCAAGTTTACACCCTTAAACAAGTTGTGATACTTGTTTTCAACATTATCTTGTAAGGGTGCGTCCAGATTATGTTAAGTAACACATAAACTTTTGTTACCTGTATAACAGTTCTACATTATTTAACATTACTAATCTCTCTATAGAAACATGTTACGTAACTATATTATATAACGTGTTATGTTATAAAGTGTGGACGCACTTTAAGAAATTTTCAAAAACATGTGTATAAAACATGTATAAACGTTGTTTCATACATGTTTTTTTAACTATATGGTTCACCTTTTGACATTTTAGTCATGTTTTTGATAAAATTACTTTTTTTACAACTTGTTTTAGGTGTAAACGATAATCGGAAACAGTAGACACAACAAGTAGAATACATGTTTTATACTTTAGTGTAAACGCGGGGTTAAATACTTGTAATTACAGAGATGTGAGGATGAATGGAGTAGTGAAAAAAGATTCCGGTGATGAATTTATTTCTTTTTGTTTTGCTTCCAGTTTTTATTCAAGCAGAAGTTGGCATTTATGCAATGGATATCACTAGGAGTGTTAACAATGGGATGTATGATCAAAAATTTTGATGCAGCGTCAATACAATCGAAAGGCGACACAAATCTCTGGTCACAATTATTCAATATTTATTTCTTATCAATTAATTTTCAGAATTTCTGTTCATGTCTGGCTGGTACCTATAATGAATATTTGTTAAAAACAAAAGGTTCTAATGTCGACATATTCCTACAGAATGTGTTTATGTACTTGGACTCGGTTATCTGCAACTTCTTTATTTTAATGTTTAAAGGTGAGTTAGGAACAATATTCGACGATTTTAGTTCATTAGCTGACACTTTTGTAATACTTATAACCATAAACAGTGCTGTGGTAGGTATAGTGACTAGTTTCTTTTTGAAAAACCTAAACTCCATTTTAAAAACATATGCGAGTGCTTTGGAATTGGTAATAACAGCTGTAGTATGCTATATACTATTTAATATTGTGATAACAGCATTTACAGTGTTATCAATATGTCTAGTCAGTATCGCTGTTGCAATGTATTTTAAAAATCCAGTAACTAATGTTAACATGAATTTGGCAGATGGAAAAGATAAACTTCCGCTTTTAGAAGTTACTACAAAAAAGTAATTAGATGTTAACTGTAACTAAGGGTGAAATTCACTGACCGTACTTTGCGTTTACTTTGCTAAGTACAGTTCTCGTTTCATACGAATATAAACCTTATTGGTATACGAATAGTGTTCAAATTCGTATGAAACGCTTACTTAGTAATGTAAAGACAGTCTGAATCTCGCCATTACCTTCTGTGTATAGTTCCTTATGAAGTTAGATATTTCGTAATTTAAATAACGATGTAGGTATACGTTCTAAGCGTAGTAAGTGTAAGTAATCAAAATAAGTAAGGAACAGAATAGCTTTGTCTCCAACTCTGTATTCATTAGGTACAGTAAGCTCTATCCAAAACTGAGGTCGCTTTATTATTTTACTTATTTTCAAAGGTTTACAAATGGAAAAAGTATTACTATTACTTATATGATTAATTTATTAACGATTTGAAATGCTCATCAGAGCAGATTTCATGTGATCATTAAAAATCTCAACAATTGGAATTACTTAATGCAATCAAAATGATTAACACTGTTTGATACTTTTATTTGACACAAAATCACAAAAAAAGATATGTTCATAAATTATTTCGTTGACGTAGGCTGTTGCTGCTGACTGTACAATACAGCGAGGCAGGGACATCGATCCGCAAACTGTAACTATAAATTCAGAACATGATTCTAGACTCCCTAGCGCAAGTTTTTGGTCGTTTATCAAAAAAAAAACAGCCGCTTTAAGGCTCCCACAGACCGGCGCGATACGACAGCGCTACACAAAGGCGCCGCTCGTCGCGCGACACGCGGTGCCTTTGTGTCAGGCGTCTCGTCGCGCCAGTATATACGAGCCTTTATACAGAAGTACCTACGCGGTCAAAATGTATGGACAGCATTTTTTTTTTAATTAACCGACTGGTCATTTTTACGCAGGGGGGTTCAGAATCATGTTATGAATCCATGGTAACAAGTTGCGCGTCGATGTACCTGCCACCCTGTATAAGATAGTAAGTAAGTTTAAGTTAAGACCGCCCCCGCTTATTACACATAAGTAATGCTCATTTAAATAAAAGGCATAAGTAAAGAAAGAGACATACATATCTCTAGGTATCAATTTATAGGGATCGACGGTGCACACGTGTGCACACTGCAAGTATTATGTGAACCCAGGGGATAAACTGGTCTCAACAGTCGCAAGTTGTTATACTTTTGTAAGTCATAATTACCAGTTCTGTTATTTAGTACAAATATTATTTGTCTATGCATTTTATGTACATAATATTTTTAACAATTATTTTGTTAATTACTTGTATTTGCATGGTACCTTATCATTATCCCCTAATTATTAAAGAAAAAAAACTTACTACTTAATTAAAATGATTTGCATAAAATAGAATCTCATACAATGTTGATCTTATGTGTCGATTTTCAAGATTCTTTTTCCTGGAATTTTTGGTTATGCTTTGGAGTTCCAAACGCACCTTTCTCTAAAATCGTCTCTATAGATACTTATCGCGGTTACATAATCGTAACGATTGGCTATGAAATTGTGTTAAATCAGATTAAATCGGAACCAGACTAATTTCGAACTACGCTTGCTAAAGGCATTAAACGCAAATGCATAGTACCTACGTAAAGAAACTACATGTATATACTTTCGCAAAATTTGCCCAAAAGTATCTTGTGCAAGAAATAGGTGCAAACTGGAAACCAATTAAAATAAATATTCTGACCAGTCAAATAACTGCTCTATTATACCATTTTTTTTTGCTATGAAACCACAGCCAGACCCTATAATACTCTTCGACTATTTATTATTTAGAATTGCCCCGTTGGTCTCGTGGTCGCAAGCGCGACTGCCGAGGTTTCTTGTCCTGGTTGGTCCTGGGTTCGATTCCCAGGTCGGGCAAATAGTTATTGGGTTTTTCCATTAGGAATTTCTCAGTAACAGCCCGGAGTTTGGAAGTTGGCGGTATGAGACCCCGTGCCTCGCAAAGCACATTATACCGTTGGTCCTGCGCCTGATCTCTCTCCGGTCGTGTCGGATTGCCTTCCCATCGGACTATGAGAACGAGGTAAGAGTGAGTTCACGTGTGTCTGCGCACACACTTGTGCACCATATTTCCCGCGTAGATGGCTAGTCTCCGTTGAGATTGACTGCCATGGCCGAAATTCGGTCTAGAGGACTATTATTATTTAGAACCTGTATTTAATACCAAAATTACATTTTATACTTACCTAATTTTATTATGATGCTCTTGTATGTAATACGACTGGCATTTTTGTGATCTAGGTTTGTAATTTAAATATATTATTGTTATTATTCTCATTGTGTTCACAATTTCACACAAAGTAAATTGTACAAGTATAAAACATGTCTCAGAAATTGTAAGAGTCAACTTTAGTAGGTAGTCATCCGCACGCCAGTGGAATGGTAACACTTGGACTACGAAAACCACCCTTACTGCAACGACATAAAGGGGCTGTCTATGACAAATTCTAACCACAGATGTGTGCTTGACTGTACCTAAAGGGGCAAACCCAAAGAATATTTACTATGTTTAACTCAACATTCGAATATAACTAAGATATTAATTAGCTTAAGATGATTGATGTACTCGTTAGTAAGTTTTTACTATAAAATTATTTAAAATAAAACGAAATATGTATTTGTTCGAATAAATTTTGCGAATACATATTTTGGTGCTTGAATATTGATTTTCCGTGCAGTTATGTGGTCCTACCGTATGGTCTAAAAAAATTGTGATAAACATAATTTGGGTTCTGTTTGAAAGTTCGAATTCGGCCGAACATTCAGTTAAGTTTGGTCGAGAATCGGTGATTGACTTCTAAAACATGAAGGAAAGGAAAAAATTAAAGTACAAAAAATTATGTGCATTTGTACTTATATTTATTTTATGTACTTCAACGCAACAGGAGACGAATATAAATACATTATTAAGCACACTGTTATGTTGATACCAACCTACACCCTAATTGCGTAACACACTATCAATCACAATCTGAATAATTTTGAAGGATATAGCTAATCTATTGTTTCATATGTTCGAAAAAAAAAATCTGCTCTACAACGTAAATAACGCAATGAATTTTGTTGAACTATCAACATGAAAGCCATTGCTACTGATGGTTTGTTACGCAATTACCCCGCTGTTTTACAATATTTTTGTATAATGTTATAACTGCCATTTTTATTTATTATCGAGATTAGTAAACCATCATCACATCAAATATTTTAATAATTAATATATTTAATTTGGATTTTGTTCATAACATTTCTTTATAGTGAAGATTGCATTACCAAGTAAAAAAAATGTGCATTCAGATTGGCAAAATAAAATAAACAATTTTAATAGACCTTTTATTTACACACTAATGTTTACATAATTATACTTTAACAAAAAGCACATTAAATTTATACCTAACTAATAGATACAATCACAACAAGTTAATAATTTAAAAACAAATAGTACATTATCACATCTGGCTGCACTTAGAAATATGTAAGAATATTTATTTTTATTATTATTTGTCTAAAAATGTTGTCTATCACAACTATTTTACTGACTGATCTTATTTACACATACAAGTGCAGTCACCTTAGTATTCATATCACTAAATGTAACTTCTAAATCAGAAGTAACTGGGTTCCTTACTTGTTTGCCTATGTATTTCCCATGAAGACCATAGCACTTGAAACACTTTAATTCCAAACAGTACAAACTAACAAACATAAAAAATAATAATAATACTAAGAGTTTAAAAAATTTCACTATGCAGCAATTGCAGCTATATTTCTCTTTTAACTGCAAGCATTTTAGTGCCAAAAGTGTATCTGGTAATTATGCAATTCAAGTAATATTACTTTTCAATTATTTAGCTTATAAGTGATATTTTTGCAAAAGGTACATTGAATACTGAAATTGTTGTGCTTTGAAAACTATAGGATATGTCAGATGACCAGATTAATTATTATATGGGCTTGTAAAGCAGTGTGGTAACATACTTCTTCCTGTACCGGTGGGTTGCTGATAATACCATGACACCATCTTTTATGGACAGAGCATACAAGTGATTCAACATGACATGATTTGGTTCTGGTAACAATGTTGGTTCGCACTGGAAAATTTAAGACAACTTAGTAATTCAGTAGTAAAATCTTCAACAAGAATGTTGCTGCAGAAATAAACTATGCAGTGGAAAACTTACAGACAATGGTGTATCTTTATTCAGAATGACTTGTAAGAGATGAGGTGGTAAAATAGGTGGGCCTGAAACTTTCTCCCATGGCTTTGACTGTGGTATCTCCTGTAAAGTAAGTAAGTAAGTAAATCATTTATTTGCGTAAAACATGGTATACATTGATGTTAATATTATTACAGTAGCTCAACATGTTTCGCTAAGATATAACATAGCATGCAAAAATTTATATTTTGACAAAAGGAATCAACATCTCACATCCATAAAATCTTTTAAACTGTAGAAATTACATTCAATAAGCCACTTGTGTAATTCTGTCTTAAATTTTCTCGAGTTCAGTATTTTAAGGCGACTTGGTATTTTGTTATAAATACGTACGCACATTGCAAGGCAGTTTTTGTTGTATTTCGTTGTGTTGTTTTGTGTAAGAAATTAGATATACAATATAGACAAATTATTGAACATTTTAGTAGTATTAGCTTGCTATTTGATATTTTTTACACATACCTGAGAATACTCTGTTTGGGCACTGCTGTGAATCCCTTCACTATCCTTTGCAAGTGCTTGGAACACTTCAAAATCTGACATTTTTACTGTTACCAAGTTATTTTTACTACCCATTCCATTATCCACTACCTTCTGTAACAAGTTTATTATCGGCCTGAAAATATATATTCTAAGATTTGCAGTAGCTAGTCACAAGTTAATAGCTACTAACATTCTAGACAAGCTTTAAGTGTAAAACTTTATTAACCCAACAAATGTTTTATGAACCAGCGCTTGTTCATAAGAAAAAAAAACTTGAAACAACAATCAATATAATTATGAAAACCGTTGAATGCTTACATGCAAACAGCTTCTACTGGGTGATTGTTTGACAGGTTAATGCTGATAAATATACTACCTATGGCACTACTTATAGTTTGTTTTTTATATTTTGACAAAATTAATACTAGAGCTTAATAAAACATACCACAGTGGGATCATGTCGCCATTCACCATCTACAAAATACTTATACTGATGTTCACCTTCAGGTAAATCAATTATTGTTACGAAGTCTCCATGGGACTTAACCATAGGAATCGTTTTCCAGTCAGTAAATGTTCCACTAATATATACCTAGAAATAAAAAGAAAATTAATTAAATTGCGTTTACTATATAAAGTTCAAGTGTTATTGACGTATAATTTACTTACTTGTTTGCCCCCTCCTTCCCATTTAAAAACAGTAGGCAAAACTTTAACATCGTCAATAATCTTACTACCTTCAGTCAGAGTGTTGGACCTCTCTCGTGGTCCACTATATTCTACATCACTTTCAGGAACAGCCTTGGTATAATAAGGTGCACCATCTTCAATGTTATTTTCTTCATCTCGACCAATACGATCATCGTCAACCTTTTTATCAAATGTAAACGCTTCTCCTTCTTTGGCTGGCGAGGACGGCCCTACATCAGGAGCCTTCGTCACAGCGTCTCTGTGCCATTCTTTGGGTTGATTACTTCCTGCGTTTCCCATTATTTTACCAGTACTCCCCCAAAATCTTTTTTGTTACATCTACGCAAATCTTCTAAAATCTTCTACGACTTGGTACTCATTTGACTGGTTGTGTCATATGTGACACTGACATAGGTAACATTAACATTGACAGTTCATGACGTTTCATGTGATGCACGACAATTAGAGGGGCGACGTGGTAAATGTTTAGATGAAATTGAGTTTGAAACCGAGTACGCGATCATACGCGATGCGTCAGCCTTCTACTCGTAGAACTCGCATTTACTACAAACCTAATACAATCTACGTGCACACTGCGCACCCCTTTGTATTTGTCTCAAAAGCCTACAGTTGGATTGGGTCGCTCCGCCGCGCCTGCAGGTGTCATGCAAGTGCAACGTTCAAAGCGTGTTCGACAAGGGTGCCGCGTTGCCCATGATGTCTAGACCAGACTATGTGCATTAATTTACCTTGCATTTTGTATTGCTGTGATTGGTGCAATGTGTAATGCCTCACAGAAATTTTGACAGCCGATGTTAATCCAATCGCTAGCGATGTCAAAATCTATGTATGGACATCGCTAGCGAGTAGCCGTCGATCAAAGTCTCTGAGTGTGTACCTTGGTCATACATGCATTGATTCAGTCTGTACGTAGCATAAGGACCCGAGACTGAGGACCACTTGCAGCGACAATCACAAAACATGTTTGAAATATAATTCTGTTTCTGTCAAATGTTTGAAGATGACAAAGACAGAATGCTATTCAAAACTCGTTTAGCGCTAAACTTGTTTAGTAATTGGCGGTGCAAGTGGGCCTAAGTACTTACTAATCTACTATTCAACTTAGTCTGTGCTAGCCAATATTATTTAGTGGTCTCATCTCTATTGTGTGACGGTGACGACATCTATTCAATCGTTTCAAGTTTTTATTCATTATACCTTCATTCCATTGTGATAACGGGTGACTGTGTAGCGTATGGCTCTGCGTAATAATATTTACATTATAAGCATAAAAGTATAGAATAAAATAATGAACGATGAAAAGCAACCACTGCTCACGGGACCCAACAATCCAATAGAAAGTGTTGAACAGACGGTAGAATTAGTCACAGATCCAGGTTCTAGTGAGAAACGAGATTATCACCCAGGTTCGGAAAGATGCTTAGAGCATCCTACTTCCAACCTCGATACTTTAATCCACCTTTTAAAAGGAAACATAGGCACAGGAATTTTAGCAATGCCAGATGCTTTTAAAAATGCTGGCCTTGTACTTGGTAAGTGTTTATATTTTTGTGTATACAAATATCGATTGTTTAGGAACTGCCAGTCAATACTTCAACAAGCAAGCTCTTTCATAATTTAGAAAATGCTAATACAAGAAACGTTTAGCAATGAACATATTCATTGGAAAGAAAATATTGTAGGCCAAAGGTTCATTATAATTTTATTTTATTTGTATGTACCTATAAAATAACTCCGTTTCATTCCATTTCAAATATAACGTAAAAAAGTACTGTACTCTAAAGCAAGTTCAATATATGTGGGGTGTCCTATTTCTTCCAGTTTATATGAATAATTAGTGTTTCTCCCTGCCCAGGTGTATTTTCAACACTAATCATTGGAGCAATATGTACCCACTGCATGCATGTGCTCATAAAATGCACACACGAGCTCTGCATAAGAAGTCAAAAGCCAGCCCTTGGATTCTCAGAAGTTGTTGAAGATTCCTTTGCATCAGGACCAGTTTCTTTGAGGCCATATGCTAAAAAAATGAAGTAAGTGTGGAATATTATTTATAAATTGTGTTATCTGTGTTATTTTCATAAAAATAAACATAGTTTTACTTACAAGTAGAGTTCCCCAATTTATGATACTAATATCATCCACATTATTCATAATAATGTATTATAATTTGATAGGATCCAGAGCCAAAACATTTGTTGTTCCTAATGATTGTATTTATCTATCTGTAATACAATACTGCTATACTTCATTTGTATTCAAAGACCATGGGTACATAGTCCCTGCAACCAAATAGCTACCTTACTAACTATTCAAATTATTTTTAATCACAAAAATTTATGCAGCATTCCAAAAAATTAAACAATTGATGACACACAATGTTTACTTATCAATATTATTTATTTATAGATGCAATATTTAATATCATAACAAGACTTTTACAGGAAAATTGTTACATATTTGAACATTTATTATGTGATTTTCTGGCATATTTAAAACCAAACCAGAAAATTGCAGCTATTATAAATTTTATAAATAGGAAGTATATTTATTTCCGATATTCTAGTCAAATACACATTATAGCTTAACTCATTAAGCATTGCTAATGAGACAATTGATTTTCTATCGTTATAACCCGCTAGCGGCCTACCTGGGGCCTGACTAGTTAATCTATTCAGTACATAATTATCTCACCATACCATTTGCCAATTGCACTGGAGTTTAATTAATGTCTGTTATATGATTTCATCAACGTGTGTCATATGGATTTTTTATAAATAGGTAGTGTAGTCTATATAGTGACTCAAAGCAAACAGATGTTCAGCAAAAAATATAGGAACTACTGGGGGAAAAAATGTTGATAGTTCAGTATTTTCATATGGTATTCTCAAATAGTGAATATGTATATGTAAATTTAAAATTTCCTCTTCCTAGTAATTAGGTTTATTTGTTATCATCGAGGAATATTACTCGCAAACAAACAATAAATGTCTGGCTTCATTATATTGATTATGATATGAACAGATTTACTAGCGAACAGTAATGATGTTGATAAGTAGACATGTTTGATGAAGTGTCCTTATCTATTTCACCTCAATTATTTTTTAATATCCCTGAACTTGTCATATACTTACACAACATTTTATGAATATTTAAACGTCTCTTATTACTTGATTCTTATAGTTTGATGTGTGTGATTCATATGTTCACAATATAATATAAAAATATTTTTTTAGCTAACTAGCATGTCTGGCTTGAATTTAATTATTAAGAACAGGTTTTTATAATAAATAACACTTATGGCAATATGTATTGTTTCAGGAATGTTGTCAGTATATTTTTGGTATTAACACAATTGGGATTTTGCTGTGTATACTTTTTATTTGTTGCCACTAACCTTCAAGACACACTGCATTTTTTTCATATAAATTTAAGTGTACATGTGTACTTGGCTTTATTATTTCCGGCAATACTTGCCCTGGCTATGGTGAAAAACTTGAAGTACCTGACACCAGTTTCTCTGGTCGCCTCTATAATGACTGCTTGGGGCCTTGTGATAACATTTTACTATATACTTCAAGATTTGCCATCCACCCGTAATGTGAAAGCATTTTCTAGTTGGCATCAATTACCTTTATATTTTGGTACAGCTATTTATGCATTTGAAGGAATAGGAGTGGTGAGTTTAATTTTATATTAATGTACTTATGTATTATTTGTATATCCTGTAGTGTTAATTTGTAATTCGTCATTTCCGTCCTTTACGGCACCATATTATAATAATTATACTTGTGTATGTAGAATGCCAGCTTTGAATGCTTTGATTCCTCGGCAGCGTAGGTAGGTGTAGTCAAATCGGTGAAGCAATTAACGGCTTTCGATTATCGAAAAAAGAATAGCATAGCTACCTTGTCACCAATACTAACTATTGATCAAGCCCGCCCGCCCTCAGTGTTGGTGATATGTATGTTACCAAAAAGGTAGTAAACTTCAGTAGCATCTTCTATATCTTCTACAAACCTCTACTGTAGCGCACTGAGGCTAATCGATTGGAGATGGTTATTTAAACCAATGATAGCATTTGAGCTTTCTGAATATAACAGAGATTAGTAGAACAACTGGAGAAGACTACGCGATGAATAACAGTTGTATGCGTTCTGCTTCTGCTATTTCTCCATTTAATAAGGACTTGAAAATTTTCTCGACATTGAAATGAGAATGCGAAGATAGAGCTGGAGCATCTTCGTTAAAACGAATACCTTAGAAGGTCGACACAGGCCGACAGGCAACAACTTCGGCGTGATGCCCTTTAAAGCTTGCAAGTAATGTAGATCCAGAGTTACTTGTGGTCCAAAATGTTCGCCAAATGCAAAATATTGTAGTGCTGATGGTAAAATTGAAGTCACCTTGTTTACAAAGCCGCATTCTACGGATCTCAGTAGCGACTCGCAAACGCGGTCAGGCGCAAATAGGCGAAAGTAACGGGGTTATTAAAGTACATAGTTAGCTATAACCATGTATTTCTGTTACTTTCGTAGATCAATCTTGCCTTCTGAGGCAAACCTAACCGCACAATGAGATCCAATAAGACCTGGGCTTCTGGGGTCTGGTAGGTGCCAATACTACCAATATATCAGTTTTGTTTTGAATAGGTAGGTAAGTACTAAGTAAAGTACAGCAATCTGAATTACCTACAGTTAACCACAAGAAACCGGTTCATAGCACAGATTAGTTGTGTTCATGGTCTGTAATCTTAAAGACAGCAGTCCTAAGCCAATACTAATCCTATACTATACCCAGGTTCAGGAAATGGGTGATTAAACCTAATAACTCTGAGACTACACGAAGGATAAGTTTATTGAATGGACATGGGTTAATCAGTACTCTTATTTTATCCTTGTTTTATATCTTCTTCTAATATAACATATAAAAATCTCGTCTCACAGCGTTTGTTATCAAAGTCCCACGAAACGGCTTGACCGATTTTTATGTTTTTTTTTTGTGTATTTGGTAGGTTTGAGAATAGGTCGTAAAGTATATTTCATACCGCTGCGGGTGAAACCACGGGGCGCTGCTAGTAATATATAGTTTCGTATGTACCTACTGCTGTTGGTATACTAGTACCTATACTAAATAAATAAAATATTATTGTAATTCGTTAACGCGCGGTGAATCCGACATTAGTGCTACACTTAATAAAATAGGTATAATCTACATAGAAATCGTCTGCAGTGTTTTTAGTGTCCTATAAATAGACTGGTTTTAATAACTCAAGCCCCTGGAACGGAATTGATGCAGCTTTACGACATTAATAAAGCTCATAATATGACGTCACTACCATGACATAGTTTGGAAGCGATGCTGAATTTTCTGGGGCTTTTTGACGTCATACTACTCACGAATGCGCCATGGTGACGCAACGCTTTTAAGACCTCGGTAACAACAGAATCCAGTAGTTTTAATGCTCTCGTAGTTTGTGTTACAGTTCAAGGTTGCTAGATACGAAATTTTCTCATTATGTAGGGTTAAAATAGACGACTTCATACTGATTCTTCTCACATGTAGGGATTCAAATAAAAATCTGTTTCTATCCACCATAGCATAGGTTTGCAACTGAAATAGTGTTTCAATGGAAGGTTGCACTCGGAGCTACCAGCGACTAACGCGTTAGTAGGTACCTAACTAAATCCAAGTATCTATTTGCGTAACACATTAACAGTAGGAATCAGGGGCGTAGCTACCGCCGTAGCAGCCGTATCAATTATACGGGGCCCCCAAGCTACAGGGGCCCCCACATGTGTAATAATAATTCGTAAAATTCCCAAGACCTCATTCTTATTGATAAGAGGCCCGTAATAAATGAACACCTAGTAAAAGCTTGTAAGCTGTAGGCGGCATATCGTACTGAAAACTACCCTATCCGAGTCAAGATGCTCCAATTTTCTATCTTGCTTCGCTTGCTCGCATTCTCATAAAAAAGTTACAGTGAAAATTACCAATCCTGGTCCAAAATACTCCAATTTCTGAGCTCGCTTCGTTCGCTACTCAATGAAAACTTGCCGTATTCGGGTCAGGATATCTCAATGTACTGCCTCGCTTCGCTCGCTCTTGCATTTTCTTAGTAAAGGCGAAATAACAACTGACAAATGCGTGCACTAACTGGACAGGTCCACTCATTCTGTGTGGGTTTTCCTCAAAAGACCATTTCAGACACAAATCTACATGGTCTTCACATGATCTTACTAAGATTATGTCTAGACTTTAAAAGAGACTGTGTCCTCTGAGTTTGTTTCGGCCGTTCTTCTCAGAGTAGTCAGATAGGAAATGCCGACCTCATCTAGTTTTAAAATATGATTGACGTTTACAAGTGTTTGTACAAACCTACTTACAGAAATAAAATCATTAATCATTTATCGTTAACAGTTTAACCATTTAATTATTTTGATAACACAAAATATCGCCATTTTCAGCGGCAGTCAGGTACAAAGGGCCCCCAACTCATTTTTATACAGGGCCCCTTTAGGACTAGCTACGCCACTGGTAGGAATGGCTTTCATTTTGACTGTTCAACAACATTCGTTGCGTTATTTACGTTGTTGAGCAGACTAATTTTTCGAAGATACGAAGCATTGGTTTAGTAGTATCCTTCAAAATTATTCAGATTGTGATTGATAGTGTGTTACGCAAATAGGCTGCTGGTCAATTAGCCTTGTTGAACTGACTGTCTTGGGCGCGCCAGATCTAGCTAAGCATCGTCGTCACGAAAACTTTACTAAGTGAAGACTTGATACTCAGCACATTATATCAAGAAAGCTTCATTGTTTGGAAAATAGATTAGTGAGGGTGGCTCATAGTCATAAGTTATTTATGACTCATAACAACTTGTCATATGGGATACTTACATACATAACACTACTTCTGGTGAAAGTCTACGGGAACTGTCGGTGCTGGTCAAATATTATAATAACATGTCGATCTGTATTATCTATGTACTTACGTATATTTTTGGCGAAAGCGTTAGTTACCTAGAAAGTTTAATGGGCCTAAAACAGCAGGGCACTAGCTATTTCTCTTATTCCTACTATCTTACGATGAAATAGTCCCATTTTCCTATTGGTAAATATTGTGAATTTGGTGTAATTCCCAGGAACCCTTGTCCCTGTTTTATAAAACCCTAAATAATCTGTCAATTATGTGCTAATTGCTATACTATATGTTTGTAAGTTCTATAATATGTTATATGGAATCTTTAATAATAACATCGTAAACTAATTGCAGATCTTACCTTTAGAAAACAATATGAAAACCCCTGAGGACTTTGGTGGCTGGAATGGCGTGCTTAATACTGGCATGGTGATAGTAGCCGCACTGTATACCTCCATTGGATTTTTTGGGTATTTGAAATACGGTGAACGAGTGCAAGGAAGTATAACACTTAACCTGCCCAGCTCTGTGTAAGTTTTGAGTTAAAAAATAATACAATTTTACTCTTACTATTAGCCATATTGTCGACTTTAGAATGTCTACATTCCCGTTCCGTTAAGGGGAAATTGCCAGGTTTCTCGCGAAATTCAAATTTTCTTCCATTTTTAGGGTCCGTACCCAAAGGGTAAAACGGGACCCTATTACTAAGACTCCGCTGTTCGTCCGTCTGTCACCAGGCTGTGTCTCATGAACCGTGATAGTTAGACAGTTGAAATTTTCACACATGATGTATTTATGTTGCCGTTATAACAACAAATACAAAAAAAAATTGAATAAAATAAATATTTAATTGGGCTCCCATACAACAGATATGATTTGTTTGCCGTTTTTTATAGATAATGGTACGGAACCCTTCGTGCGCGAGTCCGACTCGCACTTGGGCGGTTTTTTTTTTTGGAATTTGAAGGTCTGTGTCAGGTAGTATGTTGAACAAAATATGATTTTAATGATTATAATTCGGTAAATACATACTTTTTACGGTCGCGAATTATATTTTGGTCAACATACTACCTGACACAGACCTGCAAATTGCAAAAAAAACGTAATTAAATTTGATTTTCGTGGGTAACCTGGCGCTTCCCCCTTAAACGTTGATGTCTTTTCCCGTATATGAACGTTTCCGCGTTTTGCGGTCCACTTAAATATCCATAGCTATCGTCCCTTTTCAATATTTAGTCCCTTAAAACTCTGTTACCTATTGGTACAAATTCCATTATTTATCTCTACAGGTTAGCTCAAAGTGTTCGGGCAGTTATGGCAGCTGCAATCTTCTTATCATACGGACTACAGTTCTACGTACCTATGAACATTGTTTGGCCATACATGAAATCGAAACTAACGAATGAACAAGCATTGAAACATGGTGAAGCGGGAACTCGGATTCTGCTCATATCAATAACATGTAAGTATTTTTTTAATTTATACCATCCAAGTTGATTCAGTAGCTAACTGAAAAAAATAATTAATTAAAAGCCGGCTAGTTTATCTTGGCATAAATAGATTACTTATTATTGTTGTGCTGTCCCAACCATCTCTTGGTTCGTAGGTTATCTAAGTTGGACTAAAACAATTGGTAGTGTCGCATATACTACGTAGGTACATAATAATATTAATATCTATAACCTACATTCACATCATTACCACATGTCTATCGTTGTTATCAAACAAATATTGATTTTTACCACATTGGTATATGATGTGGGAAGTACAATCAAGTGGAAAGTCTCATAGGTACAGTCACCAAAAGAGATAAGTAACCAGGGTCGTCGGATATAGTTGAAGTTTAGTAAGAAACCGATGGATGTTTTTGAATGAAATTTAATTTGATAATTGACCTGTTTGTTTTCTATTATTTAAATTAAATTTTATTCGAAAAAATTCATCGGTTTCTTACTAAACTTCAACTATATCGACGACCCTGGTTACTTATCACTTTTGGTGACCGTACACGTAGTAATTGAACTACGATATACCCATACATAGGTGATTAATGATAAGCGTTATATATTACAGTTTTAGCGGCGGCCCTGATTCCCAACTTGAGCGCAATCATTTCTCTGGTGGGCGCGTTCAGCAGTTCGGCGCTCGCTCTGATATTCCCGCCGCTTATTGAGATAGTTACGTTCTGGCCCGACCAACTGGGGAAGTACCAGTGGAAACTATGGAAAGACATCGTAATCATTCTCTTCGGTTTAACTGGATTCGTATTCGGCACTTTTATTAACGTAAAGAATCTTTTTTTTGATTGATTATCTTACAGATTAATACTTGACAAAATAGAAAATATTAACCAAAGGTTTTGTAATATTGTATGTTGTTTTATATGATAATCATGACAATAATTGTGTGTAGTAAATGTTCCAAAATATTTTGCTTTATAAATATATTTACTTAGCTTATAGGTGTTGATTAATTGACAAGCTCAGCTTATTTTTACACGTTTATTTTATATTGGACCTTTTTAGTATTGATATACTTATCAGAAATATTTAAATGGGTATTATTTAAAAGTTTTGATAAAAAGAACATGGGCTTGTACTCATATATTCCTGTATACATGTATACCTATGTGTACATTAGCTCTTATTTAAAATTTTCAATACAATCAACTCGGGTAAATTTGGACCACTTTTTTGATAATTTCCGTTTTATCGTGGAGCCGTGATATCCCTAGATGTGAAGTACACTGTAGCATGTGTAATCTTTATAATTTGTTGCCATGGATCAAACGAAAAATATATGTACAAAAAGATACAACGTGGCTAAAATTACCGCAATTTGTGAGTAGCCATAAAACACATTATTGACATAATTTTATGAACAAATTATCATTGACTTGTCATGGACAGTAGAAACATAGTTATGAAACTTTAGTTTAAAATAGCACTATTTAAAATAACTGGCCTTGTTGTTTTAAATACCTTTGTTAGACAGAATGTCAATTGCCAACCCTGAAATTCATAATAAAAAAGAGATGAACACAATGTTTAAAAAAAAATATACAAAAATTATATGTTTGCTGTTATCCAAAGTTACCCGAGTTGATTGTATGTATTATGCATATAATTTTACTGAAATCAGCTTACCAAAAAGTTAAATAATTATTATTTACAATTTTACATTCCACTGTTACACTAAACAGTCTAAACTCTAAACTAAAACTAAATGATGTTGTACCTGTTGGTATTTCTATTATGTGATTGTAGTACCTTCCTATTTTTTTATGTAATTATTAAATTAAATTATTTTTGTTAGATAACTTTAAAATCCTCGTTTAGTTGTTTTAGAACTAAAATCTATTTACAGCAACTAAATTAAGAAATAACTATAAAAAATATAGAAAAATTTTCATAATAATGTACAGCATATCATATGTATCATATGTACATTCTACAGTATAAAATATTTTGATCTTCATAATGTTTAAAAAAATATTGATATACTTACTAGATGCATTTACCAAAGGTGCTTATGTAGTTCTATGTGTTTTGGTGTCTTTATAAGAAATTGTGCTTAATGCACATTGGGCTTAAATGTCTTTAAAGTATTGCTTTAAAATCCAGTTTTTTAAACCCCGTTTCGAAATATACTTACCTAGACATGGTTAAGCCTTATCTGATAAACACTTTGTTAGAACACGCGCAGGCATAGTGGTCGAGCGTTTACGTTCTTGGATATGAATTATTTGTAAAAGCGATAAAGTACGTGACAGCCTCGCAGTGGTGGTCATTAGTGGAAACATAAAATAGAAAGTGCTAGACGCTTAACGCGTGCCTGCGTGGGACTTAATAGGTAGTTAATTTCTTTATAGACGAGTTGACTAGATAATAATAAGCATGTATAATCGATAGTGGAGCATGTTAATAATTTATATATTCTATAATACTGTAAAATATGTTACAAAGTTTATAGTGATCTGTAATAATTTACTGTTTATGCTACTGCAAATCTGTATAGAATCTGTTATAAAATAATCTCGAATATGAAAATGTTATAGTTTGCCTATCTAGTGGTGATGTACTTATGTCAAAGAAAATATTATAGCTATGGAGCAAATGATCCGTTTGTTTTTCTACACCTATAATAATCGAAAAAACAAGCACACAACTTTATGTGTACTTTCCCCCAATAAACAAAACGGCTAATGGGTGGTACGGGCTGGTGTCCGCAACTCCACGTCAGATCGCGTATTTTGCCGCGTTAAATGGATACAGTCTCTGCACATCAGTGGTAACATTTGCACTACGAAAACCGCCCTCACTTACTAAGGCGCTGAATGATTTGCGGTTGACTGTACAACATTGCGTCTGGCTGGTTTGGACCCTTTGTTTTAGGTGGTGGGACGTATTTTAATTGCAGGCCAACTAATTATCTAAGGTATCGCTTGACCCTTAAACATCAATAAAGTTCGTATGTAAAATTAATATAATATAACGCTGTACCCCGAGACAAATAAGATTATTTTTTATGCTGGCAATGTGTGAAGGTTTCTTCCCTATAAACTAAAGTTACATGCTCGCATTTAATAAAAAAACAAAATTAAAACTTCATGACAGCCTTGCAAATCTTTTATTGAGTACCCAGGTAGTAATTTTAAATTTGGTATAACAATAGTCCTGCAGTGGGTTAACGCCTTCCATTCGAACATCACCAATAGAATCCATGATAGTCTTCATCAGAAGAGTCGGA
Organism: Dryobotodes eremita; assembly: GCA_917490735.1. Lineage (NCBI taxonomy): Eukaryota > Metazoa > Arthropoda > Insecta > Lepidoptera > Noctuidae > Dryobotodes > Dryobotodes eremita. Next base: position 12,277,501 of record OU823249.1, read on the forward strand.
TGTGTTATTAATTATAAATATGTTCTTTCTATATCCAGTACCCTGTCTGATTCGAAATATTTGTCTACATGTAGACATACATTGAGCCATTCTTCTGTCGTTACTGTTCTTAATGCCGCTTCAGTAATTGAGGCTGTTTCGCTAGTAGCTTCATCGAAATTTTTCTCTGCAATACGCCTCTTCATAATTGCCCAGGTAGTTTCGATGGGATAAAATCGCAGTGGTACGGTGGTACACACGGCTACATATCAAGCTATACATTTCCAATATAACCTGACCTCTCATTGTACAGAAATCTTATACAATGCGAGATCAGCTTATACTGGAAATGTATAGCTTGATATGTAGCCGTGTGTACATGATACTGGTCAGGCCGCTGGTACATAATATGTATGTACCACCCAAAAACCAATAACGTTATCTAGGCACTGCTAGTACGAATATATAGGGGAATTCTGTTGTTTTGCCAGCCATAAATATTACCTGTCAAATAAGCAACGCGAGCTCTAGATTTGGAAAACGGCGGATTGTTCGAAAGAGTTACCGTGGCCCTGGCGCACAGGCAACTGAAGGAAAACGGGTGGGTTTTAGCATGGTCTAAAAAAACAAGGTCTGGCATTCCGGGAGTGACACATGCTTACGTCACTATCCAGTTGCCACTTTATTGCAACTAAACACGAATTGTGAAAACATTTTCAGTCACCATGCTGTTAAAAAAAATATTTATAGCATTTAAATTGTCGTTTCGTTTTTCTAATCAAGTGAAACTATTCAATTTAAACATATACCAACGTAATTGTTAGTTAAAACCTCATTATTTTATCGGATTCGCACAGGTAATAATGGCGGTTGGGGAGTTATTATTACACACTACTGGTAACACAGCGGTGATGACGTAGGCTTGTGTCACCCTGTGTGTCGGAATGCTATACCTGGCGAAATATATTATTATACCATGGGTTTTAGTCAGTAAGAGTCTGACACGCCCTTCCGCTCCGCCCAGAGCGGGAGAGGTCATTTGATGATTTCCCACCCAAAAAAAAAGGCGCGTAACGCATTATTATTTTGTGGCGGCATCTGCATCTACAACGCCACATGTGAACTACGCAACATACTGACGTCACGGAAAATCCTGCATCGCGCAAGCAGAGTTTACCGCGCAACTAGCATTATATATATGTTGCAGTCAAAACTCATAACCGGTTAAAAGTACTTTTGACTGTAAGCTCTCGACAATAGTACTTTTGACTGAAATTATAGTCAAAACTAGTTTTGCCCAATAGAGCTGGTTAAAAGTAATTTTGACTGACTAATTTCGTTAAAAGTAATTTAACTGGTTCTATCAATCTAAACTCATAAAAAGTTAAGTGGTCGACATAAATTACGAAGAAACGCACCTTGAAAAAAAAAACTAAATACAATTAGTTTTTTATATGTCCTTCTTACATCTTCTTTGTATTAATTATCTAACTAAACCTTAACCTAAACCTTCGTAATAAACGAATTGACACCATATAAAATCTGTTATTACATAAGTACTGAAAAGTGATTTTGACTGATGCTCTAGTGGTTAAAAGTAGTTTTGACTAAGAGCGTCAGTTAAAATCACTGTTAGTTAACCACGTATTGTCAGTGAAAATCATTATTAACTACAGATTTTCAGACAAAACTACTTTTGACCAACGTGTTCAGTCAAAATTACTTGTGCCTGATTATTTTAGTTAAAAGCACTTTTGTCTGATTATTTTAGTTAAAAGTACTTTTGACCGATTAAGACTCTTGACTGTAACTTATACAACGTCCCGGCATTGAACGTCATTTGGTCAAATCTTGTCAAGAAATTATGAGGTATTTTTGACAGTTTGAGGCTTGAGATTTGAATGCGACCGGTCTTAAAAATACGTGACAGATTACTGACCTTGGGGCCTACAACATAATCATGAAGTCCGTAGTTTCGGCCAAAGTAACGGAAATTTACTACTTGGTATCACTTTCGGACATAACATTAGTCCGGGGCCCGAACTAAAAATTAATGCCTAAATGATTTGACATTTGTCCTTACTCCCGATGTGTTTCTGCCCGTCCGAAAAAGTTGATTAATCGGGATTAGGGTTCACTTCTGAGTATCGAACTTCGTTGACGAACTTAGTAAGTAGGTCCTCAGATGAACTTGCTTAGGCTTCCTATCCTATCAGGCATCCTAGAGTGCTACAAAGATAATTTGGTGCCTGAGTGTCATTGACAGGGACGATGTTAGTAAACATTTGTGAAATTGTGCCACAGAAATTGTATTGTCAAAACAAGATGGCGGTGTTAGTACCGATTTTGGCCACGCGCAAAAATAACCTTGTACCGTTGTGTACCACTGCAAATATCACAGGATACCACGTCAACCTATGATATAGCAACCCTGATAATATTCGTTCAGAAATGTAATAAGATGGATGACGAATTGAAGACGAACAACGAAAGGCCGCTTTCAAACCAAACGCATACTCGGCAGCTGGCTGTAAGAATGTATAATAAAAAGTAACGGACAGTCAGTCACCGCACAGCGGAACGAATGTATGGGAGAGGTTGGACAAAGGCATTTCCGAGAAAAAAAAATCTCATTTGAAAAACAAATAAAAGTCTAATTGTGCTGACAAATTTCTTTTTTATTTCTCTAATTACGTGAGTTAATTGAGAAAATGTTAAATTTTACTATGAAAATGACTGTATCGAGCGCTCTGCCGCCTGATTCCGGCCTCGTTTCAAGTTGTGGGCTTTACTATCGTATTACGCTTAAGGCGGAACCTTCAGGGTAGCCCGCGTAATTCAATTTTTCTTACGTTTTTTGCAATTTGCACGTCACCGTCACGTTGTATTTTGATTAAAATATGATTCGCGGACGTAACAAATATGGCTTTACAGAATTATAATCATTAGAAACAGCAATACTAATATCCTGGCCGCACCTCTGATGCCACCTTACAATTAAATTAGCAACCAGTTTGATTTTATCTAGACTCTAGCTAGATTGTTCTATGTAACAGGACCAGCATGTTTCCAAGCATTCTTATCTTGAATATAACCCTCTAATTTGTAATAAACGGATGTTTACAAAGTGTACTTTTAATATAAGTTTTAAATTTCTTTTCATTTGATTGCAATCATGGATGAACATAAAAAAGTCGGACATATTCTCGCTAACAAAAAATTATGGCATTCAAGACGGTCAGCGCTGTACGTACAGGCCGCTGTACGCACAGATTCACACATTAGTCGGCCGACCGACCCACGGTCGGCCATTAAGCGCGCAAACGGCAACATATACTTAAATATTCACACATAAACGGGACTCAGTTATGTCTTAGGGGAGTTCCGTTCGACTTTTCTGTTCGTTCATGATTGCAATATATCACATCCTTGTACACACGGCTACATATCAAGGTATACATTTCCAGTTTTAGCTGACCTCGCATTGTATATGCTTTCTTTACAATGAGAAGTCAGCTGATACTGGAAATGTATATATTGATAATATGTAGTCGTGAGTACAGCTGTACCTATTAAAATGCACCAGTGCTGCTTTTACGCGAACAAATAATTTTCTCGTGATTAAAGAACTAATAAATATTTTTTTGGTTTTCTAGTATTCCTAAATAATAGGGAATTTTAGAGAAAAAGAACCATTTCGTCTGTGGCCGTGGCCATTGCGAAATATCGAGAATATCATGCCAATTTCCGAACGTGCGTAAGAAAACACGCAACACTACAGTGAAATGTCATTCACCGACAACAATTAAAAAATGTCGGAATCGTGTCAAGACGGTAATTGTCAAGGAAATAATGAATTTGGGCCGGACGAATCACCCACCAAACTTATCGTCAATTACATTCCTGAAGTCATGACGCAGGATATGATGTTCTCGCTATTTTCAACAATGGGTAAACTGGAAAGTTGTAAATTGATAGCGAACCGAGGCTATGGGTTCGTCGAGTACTCTCGTCCCGAGGATGCAGTCAAAGCACGTAAGGCTTTTAACGGTCTACTAATGCAAAACAAGACGCTGAAAGTGTCGCACGCTCTGCTGAACCCGGAGTTAAAACCCCCTACGAAACCAGAAGCCGACTGGAACCTCTACGTATGTAACCTGCCTAATGAACTGACCTTGCAGGATTTACATGGACTATTCGCACAATTTGGTAAAATAGTTAATTCTCGTATAGCAGCAGGAATAGCATTTGTTTTATATGAGCACCAGTACGAAGCGGAAAGAGCCATTCAGAACATAAATGGCACCACACCGCCTGGCTTTCTACACCCATTAACAGTTAAGTATGCTAATAAGAGTAACCCTCATAAACATAAAAACAATAATAATAACTTTCCTAAAAGTCCCCTTGTGAGACCTTATCATTGGATAAATCATATGAACGCAATTGGGGATCACAATTCTCCGAGTACGTGGTCTATATACATTTATAATATTGCTCCGGAAGTGGAAGAGTTGACTCTGTGGCAGCTATTTGGTCCATATGGTGCTATTGTGTCTGTTAAGATAATCAAAGATCATTCTACTAATAAGAGTAAAGGATTTGGATTTGTTACAATGAGAAATTATGACCAAGCGGCGATGGCAATACAAGCGTTGAATGGATATGTTCTTCATGGCCAACCTCTCTCGGTTAGTTTCAAAACCCAGAAGAGATAATGCTTATGTGAAAGACTTAATAAACTTTACAATATCAATACAGTAATAAATAGACAAAAACGATACCTAATTGATTGGCATTATGAAATATTGCAAATAAATAGTCCCGATTTCTGAATTTTGTGTACACACCCTAACCATATGTGCAGTCAGTTGACTCTTGTTGAAAATATTATATTACTTTGAGCTATCGACATTGTTAAGTTTGTTTATGAATAATAATTTATTCGGTTTGCTCGTTAAATGTTTCAAGTTTACTAGAAGTTTAAGATTGTATTGAATATGATTGTTGTTTGGAAGTTCAACATCAGTTGTGAGCTGTAATGCTTTCATTATTTTAATCTTATTATTTAAGTATAATAAAACCATTTTAAAGAAAGTGCTTTTACAAGATCTAACTAATTGATAAGCCACATTGAGATGTTTAATCAGCTACTAGTTTTAGTTGTACACTTTTTATAACATGATGTCTATTTAGGTAGTGAAAACGAAATCTAGATTATATCATATTTATACATTTAGTATAAAATTTGCTGAATTAAAGTTCATTTTCACAATTTTAAATTGTGTTTTGATTTTCTTATTACCTGTTCCTATTTTCAGCTTGTGTACTGCTTAGAGACATTGTTAAAATCATAACATAAATGTTCTGTGTCTTAGTATAATTTATAGATGTGATTCCCGTTCAAGTAGTTAGACAATATTATTACAATAGTATAATGTTGGTAAGTCTGAAATAAAATTATGCTAATAATATTTTTATAGCATTGCCTCACATGTTGGGCGTGAACTATTGCAACATCTTGGCATTCTTCTCAAAAGATGGCGCTAATCATCATTGTGTAGTTTCATGATGTTAGAATATTATGTAATTATTAATAATGAATGTCGTGTTTGAATGTCCTCCAAAGGGTTATGCAGAGGTAAACAACCTCAGTTACGCCACGTACGAGGCGCTATGAAGTCGTCATATTATTTAGAAACAGGAAGAATGCAGAACACCATTCTGTCTCTTACTGCAGAATAGGGTAATGGGTTGTTTATTTTATTCATATTTTTATGTGTGTAGTACTAATATTTTTTATACGTAGAGTAGTAGGTAACTAATATTGTTCCAATCGCTTTTCAGTCTTATCAATTGCATCTAAATAATTTTACCAATATCAATAAAAAAAAAATGGAATTCGAGGAAAAATGTGGATTCGGCTGTGCAATCGCCAATGCCAATAGAAAAATGGCCAAGAGCATTGTCCAACATTTCAGGAGCTTCTGGTTGGATGGCCATGTCACGGTCCTGATGCTAAAGCAATTCTCCTCGACACAACACTGACTGGTTTCCGAAACATAACTACCGGTAAATTCGACCACGATCTGGTCCCCATTTTTTCTTTTTTTGTAGAAAGTTAGAAAATATATAATTTATTTGATGCTCATTTTTAGTCGTTTGTAATGTAGTAGTAATGGGTGTCCCTTACTTAGTACTTAGTCAGTGTCACACCATAACATAACTGCTACCCCTCCTGATTCGAATCTGAATAGAACCCGGGAACTCAGGGCTGGCGGGCTGGCAGTCGCGTTTGCTACCACTGCGCAGTGCGCATGCGTTATACTCAGGCGTTTTACATTAATTTATGCGGGTTGTATGTCGCAATTGATCAAATATTAGATTATCCAATGGGCTGTTTCATTATCAGTTCTAATGGTTCAAGGTTTAGATATTCATAAACATTACGAAGTGATACGAATACGTGTAATTGAACTTGTCGACATTTATGTAAATAGCGCCATCTCTTGATTCGTTTTTAAAACATGATACTAATATTAGATTTTTAGTCTTCCATCAGCAAAATTATTTCACAGTCTTTATTTAAAATGAATTGAAAAATTAAAAGGAATAAAAAGTCAGCCACTTTTACCCCTGTCAATTTATAATAACGTGAACTTGGCTCTAGTTTCGATGGCTATTAAGGCGCATGCTCTGGAAACCATGAATCGATATAAAAGCAGTAATAACCGTGTTAGGTGCCGGAGGTCACGCAATTTCTGATTTGTTTTTACTTTTGTTTGAGAATAGTCCTTATAATTTTTAATAGTTGGAGTAGGACAAAATTTCACAGTGCGTTCGTTTGCCGGCGATACGGCCGTGGCGGACGGAGAGGGATCCGTGGTGGCGGGGGGCGTCGGCCTCGCCGTGAGTAGCAAGGTAAGGGAAGTGCCCAGTCCACGTTCCTCTCAGTTCATAGGATTATTCATATGTGTAAAAAGTGGATACCTATGTTTGTGCCCGAGAAATCGACATCACCACCTAGCTTATGAACAGTACCTTATAGCTGACGTGTTAGTCTCGCGGTGTTTTCAAATTACGTAATAAAACACGATGTATTAAAGTAATTCTAACATTTAATATGTAGAAAAGTGTGTAGTAACTTCATGCTGTGAATATAAGTATTATAACAGCGAACTCATAATTACAGCGTGACAAAACGTCGATTTGTGCTATAATTTGCTGTCGTAGGTACGTCGTACACGTAGCACGGAGCTAATTACAAGACACATAATGTTAAAGGTATATTTAGGCTACTTCAACTTTTTTTATCATACAATTTTGATTATAAAGCAACGGTGCTTAGAGTTATTTCGGGACGGCAAATTATTTGATATGTACCTACCTACCATGCAGAATACCCGCATTGAAATCGATCTTGTGGCGATCGATTTCAATTCATAACTGTGCTCTTCCTGTATGGTGGTGGGTGGATAATGCTCCATTTCGTTTTACATTCATTATCAAATTAATTTCAGACTAGTACTTATCTAGTATTTCGTGGAAGTTCACAGCAAGACGTTATGTAGGCCTTCCAATTTCTGCGGTCTGCACCACATCGCATCGTAGAATCCAAAAATATGCAAGGCAGGGGGTTTCGACCCCAACTCCCCCCCCCCACACAATCTGAGAGATTTCAGAAGAATCCAGAATCTCAATCCAGACTGTTGTCACGCGCTTTATTTCTCATGATCATCCACGTCGGAACTTTTAATTTTATTAATGTATAATAAAATTATAGTATTAGCTTATTTTAGGTTGTTACTTGTTGCCTCTGGTCCAGACTCCAGAGCTTAACCCCAACTTCCCCCTCCCCATCCGAAGTGTGGATTCCTAGCTAGCCTACGGCTTTGAGCGGATGTAGGTAGTATGTAGTAACAACTAGCGTCCTTTCTAACGATGTCCTCCTGTAGGTGTACCCAAGCCCGGGGGCGGCGCGCGGCGTGTGGGCGCTGCCGCAGCCGCCCCCCTGCACAATGGCGGCGGAGGAGGCGCTGCCGCCCTGCGAGCCCATGTCGCCCGACGCGCCCGCCGCGCCTCCTAGAACTATCACCAGCTACAACCAACACTCTGACCTACATCAACTTATATTTGAAGCTGTGCGATCTGGGTTAGACATTTTACTGTTACCTACATGTTAGCCTGTATCATCCCACTGCCGGGCAAAGGCTTCCTCCCATGACTTCCAGCTCTTTCGATCCAGGGCGAATGTGGACCACTGGTTAGAGATTTTTTTTTCTAGTATAATTAATTCAGTAAAAAAACGTTACTAGATACACCCGGTTTCTGTAACGAAAATCAACACAAAATTAGCTAACAAATTGTCAAACGCCGGTCAACTGCTCTGGGTTGATTGAATTATCAACAACCAATTAGATCACTTGACATGAGTTTAGTTTTGACGCCTCTTTGGTTTTCGTTCTAGAAACCGGGCGTTATACGGACTATGTTAGGTCTTGGAAAGAAAGACCCTGGTTTTTGACCTAAATAAGCATCTTCAAAGCTGCTGTTGTTTTAGCGAAGTATCAGAAATCGAGCGCCTGGTAGAAAAGCTTGGCGTAGAAGTGCTGAGTGCCCGTGACCAGCATGGCTACACGCCGGCTCACTGGGCCGCACTGGACGGCAGCGTCGCCGTTATGCGCTATCTCGTCGAACGAGGAGCCCCCATAGATCTGTCTTGCTTAGGCACCCAGGTAACTAATACACTTCTAATTAATAAAAAATAAAAAATCACTGATGCACAATGCACAGCCTAAACCGCTAGGTCTAGAAATATGAAATTTTGCACAAGAGTTCCTTGAAAGTGAGCACTCAGGAAGGATTTCTGAAAATTTTCCTCCTAAACCTAAAGGGGTTAAAAGTTTGTATGGAAGTTCTTCATTTTTGCCAATGAGAATCCCATCGGGCACATGGCTTGTATATTAATAAACTTGCAGTAACAGCTACCAAAAGACAGTTAGTTCAAAACTGCTGTATCAATATTGTCAGTACAGGGCCTGTGAATACCAGATGTTATTGATTTAAGTAGATACGTATGAATTGAATGCCTACCTAGATAAATTGTAGATAAGTAATAATAATAATTTATTTAACTATTTGTCAGATAACATGATCCATTATGGTTAGTAACAACAGCCCAACAAGCAAAGTAATCTTATAAAAAAATATGATAAGTGTGTTAACACTTATAAGATTCTTATAAGTGCATTGGTGTAGACTATTTTACTTATAGTAGCATTTCACAAGCCTTAATTTACTCAGGAGCATTCGCTTCTATAACTTAGTCTTCTAGTAAATACAAGTTTAACTTATAGAACAGTTATAAGACTCATATACTTATAAATGCATTTCACAAGACTAAATATACTCAAGAGCATTGGTTGCTATAACTAAGTCCTATAGCTACTACAAGATTAACTTATACGACAGTTATAGGATACATTTACTTTTAACATACTTATCAGAGATCCTTATAAGTATTGGCATTATCGTCTTGTTGAAGTCTCTTATATGATTGTTAGCATGTTACGAATACGCTATGAGAGCAAACATGCTTACAAATTACTGGACCAAGTACTTTGTAAGTAAACGTCAGCCATTTTGTCAACTTATAGTTTGTCATCTCATAGTCAAGTGCAACAGATTATGTAATGGAGGGTTCCGTCGAAAATGATGCTGTACCTGTTGAGTGCTATTCTAATCATGAAGAACAGGAAGAAAAGGCCATGAGGAAGAATATGATTCAGAAATAAAAGAAAGCACAGACTCTGAAAAGAATCATGAATTACTTCAAGATATACAAAGCTGGGCTATAAAATTGAATATAATGCATTTGATACCAAATGAACTATCAATAATATTATACAAAAGAATTAAAAACATTCTACCCAAAGATGCACGAACTTTGTTAAAAACAAATAAAAGTCTTGTAAACTTGCTTAAACAGTTGACGGACGAAAAAATAATCAAAGCTTAGTCAGATTTAACGGGTGAGGTTGATAAACAATTCATGAGGAACCCTAATTTGTTTTAAAATGGAGGAGAAGTGATAGTTACCAAAACTCTAATAAGTACTAATTTGCTAATAGTGATTCTATAAAGTACTCAATGCAGAGCATTTTTAAAACATGGCGAATATTCACAAGAATCATTGAAATTAAATTTTAACAACAACTTCACAATGTTCAATTTTGCTCTAGGCGTTAAGAAAAAAACAATATGCGGTACATATTCACAGTAAATTTGACTTCCCCACCAGTTTTCACACTATATTCACAAAGTAACCAGCTATATTAAAAACGAATGAATACTAATGGAATTATTTATATTAGTAAGGAATATAAAAAGAATCAAATTTCTCAAACACAAAACACGTGCACGTTACAGTTTATACCTATATAATGTACTTATAACAAATAACCAAGTATGTTACAAGCGCATTATAAAATTGATAGGTTTCATAAGATACTGGAGTCAAAGCGTTATAGAAGCACTAGTGCCTGTAACTGCATAGGCTAAGATTGTTATAGAAACTATTGTTTTTCGTCAAGTATATTATATGAGTTAATGACTTTATCCAAGTTCATTGTAAGATCGTTACAGAAATATATGCTCCTATATTTGCGCCCAAATCCTTGTTTGTAGCATACTTCAAGTATCTTATAAGTACATGAAAAAATAGTCTTGAGACCATTATAAGTACTGATTTTGCTACTTGGGAGGAGCTTATAAACTATGTTAGTAGGAAAAGAATTAAAATAACAATCAGACATTTCATTTTACCGTCCCAACCACGATGCTTACCCAGAGCGAGTGTATCAGACACTGATAATTAGCCGAAACTATCCTCAGAATGTCGTTGCTGCTGCCGCGTAATGCACATTCTTATCTTTTATATTACGTTTCTCTAGGGCCCCCGTCCAATACACTGGGCCTGCCGCAAGGGACACGCATCGGTGGTTCAAGTGCTACTACAGTCCGGAGTTGCCGTCAATGCAGCCGACTTCAAAGGTACCGTAGTTGACAAAACTCACTTCCAGTAGGTAGTGCTACTCTGTAAAAAAACGCAGTTTGAAAATTTGAAGTGTCATCCCATCTGATGCTAGCTAGAGATTGAGACCGGCTGACCCATGCTAATTAATCATAATAGGTATTGCTTACTACTTAGTAGGCAATATAATATGTATTTATATGATTTCTTTTGTATCTAGTGTCGGGGGTGAGCCTGTAGACAGACACGTTTATTTCGGTTCTGAGAATTACCATGGGTCTGGTCTGGTTATATAGGAAGTGAGCAAAGTTGGGCACAAGACCGTTAATCCGTTAACCGTTAATTAACGAAGTTAACATTTTCAGTAACGGATTAACTTTTAAGTTAACTTTAAAAATTGTTAACGGACTCATTAACTTCCGTTAACTTTCCATAAGTCCGTTAATCAATTAATCCGTCCGTTAATCATTAATTAAGTACCTATTATTTGCTAAAAGAACAACGCGTGGACCGCGCTGCGCCGCGAAATACACGTTCTGACAATCTCTAAATAAATATTATTACAAATTCTAATGATACTTCTTTTATTAATTTTTCATGTCATACCTAAACTTCCACAGCCCATACCATTTTTTAATAAGTAAATCACTAACACTACGACATATAAAATGCAATTTCTATCACGGGTTAACGATTAACGTTAACTTCCGTTAAATCTTCCGAAATGTAACGCTTTAACGATTAACGAAGTTAACATTTTTAGTAACGGATTAGCGATTAACGAAGTTAACTATTTGATTAACGGTGCCCAGCTATGGAAGTGAGTGAGAACTCGTCTACTACAGCTATGAGGTACGTGAAAATGCACCTAGTAGTTCCAGAAGGCGAGTTCGTTTGTATGGAGCATCGGCCTGTCCGCACGCGTTGTGTGTGGGTAGTCCTTGTCTATACAGAGCTAAGCCAATCACGGCAAGGCACTACTTCCTGGCCTACTTACTGCTGCGGGTGTGTCGCTTCTTTACATAGCAATAGTTATTTTATTATTCTTTGCTTCAGGTTTGACCCCATTAATGACGGCCTGTATGTATGGCAAGACAGCTACGGCTGCATATCTCCTGGGCATGGGAGCAGCGACCCGGCTGTCAGACATAAACGGAGATACTGCTCTTCACTGGGCCGCGTATAAGGGACACGCGGATTTAGTACGACTGCTGATCTACTCAGGGGTCCCTTTACATTGCACTGACAATTTCGGATCAACACCGCTACATTTGGCGTGTTTATCAGGGAACTTGACTTGTGTGAGACTGCTGTGTGAAAAGGTATGACAACGTTTGGTATTGTTAGTATCGGATTCCGTATCAGAAAAGATACACCTGTCTAATATTTTTTTTTAGGTCAAAGCTGAACTGGAACCACGGGACAAAAATGGTAAAACGCCACTGATGTTGGCGCAAAGTCACCGACACTTAGAAGTGGTGAAATTGTTGCAAAAAGAGATGAAACGCAAATCACACTGGATGCCGCCCCTATCAGAACTGTGGGCTCTCTTGTTCGGGGGCGCTGGTGACTCCAAGGGTCCACTACTCTTCTTCTTGGTTTCAGTACTTCTTTGGGGATATCCTATGTACGTGATAAGGTGCATACCTCTCACATGGAACACGTTACGTCTTTCACATTACTGTTTCTTGTACTGGAACGCGATCATGTGGCTCAGCTGGGTCATTGCCAATAGAAGGGATCCAGGCTATATCCCACAAAACTCGGAGACGTATTACAGAGCTATCAGGCAGATTCCCTATTATGATAAATGGAAGAAACGGAACGTGATCTTGTCACGATTGTGCCATACTTGCCGATGTCTGAGACCGCTGAGGTACCTACTTAATTACTTCTTTATTTAATTAACCTACTTTAAGGTCGGAGCCACATCATGCTCAAGGCAGTCAGGATGCTGTATTTTTTGGCACCTAACACCATTATGGGTACCTAGGTACCTTAAGAATCGCTCAATGAAGGAATTAAACATAACGCCAGCTCTGTTTGTGTGGTTATTTTTATATTTCTAACTTTCACTGATTGCAGTGTTCAGTTACAGTTTCAATTTATTGCTGCAAATTCGTCGCGCCTTCAGTGCCGAACACCAACTGTTGCTAAATCATTGGCTGCGACTTATCTTTAATCTTCGAGTATTTTAGTAACCTACCTAGTTAAAACTAAGTAATCCATTAACCTAAAATGGAATAGACTCCCACATAAGTAACATGAGCTCCCTAAATTGCTAACTGCAAATAGAAAGTTAAAATATTACAAATTCTTACTTTTTACTAACAAATAATTAGGTAACATTTTAAATCAATTTTCAACCGCCTTTTGTTTGTGAGCATGTTAACGTTGCGTCGTCATTAAAATTCGTTATGCTAGCTATTTATTTTTAATAATAGGTAATATTATCTACATTGCAACTTATTCTTGAAATACCTACTTGCTTGTAGTAATATACCTACTTACTACAAGTACCTACACATTACGTTGGTGGTATTTATAACTTATTTATTTACATAAGGTCGGTATTACTAGATACAGTTGCATAATCTCCTTTCAGCATAGGTAGGTAGATATATCAAAAGGTTGGGTTGCATATTCACCGTGCAAATTAACGATCGCCAATAAAATTAGCAATATACGCTGAAGAATCTTTATTTCTCATAAGAGGCTGACAACAGCTAAAGCGCGGTCGCTGTCGGACTGCATATAAAATAAAGAGAAGCGCGATGACGCAACGCTAGTAATTTATTGCAAAATATGAGCATTATCTATTGACACAAAATTTTATTGATTGGACTAAAAAATTAAACACTAAGTATTACGTTAATAGGTATGTTGCTTGTAGAATAATCCTAACTTCCTAATCCTAACTTCCTAACGCGAAAACCTAATTCGAAAGTAAGTTTGTTTGTTTGTTCGTTACCTTTACACGCCTAAACCACTGAACCGATCATCCTGAAATTTTGCATATACGTTGTCAGGTGTACAGAAACAGACATAGGGTACCTCTCATCCCGAAAAAAGGTACTGTTTCCGAGGAAAACAACAATAACGTTCTTATGATAATATATGGCGCCACGTGTCTTTCGAATCATGATTGAATTATATAACCCGAATTGATAGTCAGTCTAAATTAACGCGAGCGGAGCCGCGGGCAAAAGCTAGTCTGACATAAAATCAGAATGACCATTGTGTGAATCGCCCGGAGGACACGGTGGAACATACGGTGGAGGTTTGCCGGGCTTGGGCGGAGCACCGCCGTGTCCTCAGTGAAACGATCTGCGGCGGCGATCTCTCACATCTGGCCCTGGTCCAGGCCATGATACGGAGCGAGAGGGCATGGGAAGCCGTCACTTCCTTCTGCGAAGCAGTAATGCTCGCGAAGGAGGAGGCGGAGCGTGTGAGGGAGGGGCAATCGTTATGCCCTCATGCCCCAAGTCGCCGCAGGAGGAGACGCCCTGGGCGTCGGGAGTCCATAGCCGGTTCCCGGCCACCGTAGGCGCGGACTTGCAGACGGCGAGCAATGGGCAGCTCGCCATCTGGTAAGGACCAGGCCGGGTCGACGGCCCGTTGTATTCCACGCGCGCCTCAAAGAGATGTCAGCACACATTGACGGGGTCCGTTAGGGCCGATGTCTGCTGGGGTCGCGGGTTTGTCCGAAAGGGTTACCGTGGCCCTGGCACACAGGCATCTGAAGGAACACGGGTGGGATTTAGTCAGTAAACGTCTGACACGCCCTCCCGCTCTGCCCAGAGTGGGAAAAGTTATTTGATGATCTCCGAACAAAAAAAAAATAAAAAAATTAAAGATAATTTGAAAAACTCAACTAAAAGGATACTTTTAGTACCGTCAAACGGGGTGAATCGGAATGCAGGGTGAATCGAGACGAAACTTTAAACGCAATTTTAACATTGAAATAATGTAGTTTGTAGCCAACAAGTGCACTTAATCTTTAATTATAATACAGTAAACACATAGTCCTTTTTGGCAACTAACATAATATTTCAATGTTAAAATCAAAGTTTCGTCTCGATTCACCCCTGCATTCATATTCGCCTTGTTTGACAGTACTAAAAATTACTAGATAAGTAGGTAGGTACCTACTGATAATTTAGGGTTTTTTATTTTGTCCCGATTTCGATGGCAGAATACCGCTTTTTTTACTCAAAAGGTTCCAAAATGACCAAAATCCCGCTTTGCACAAAAAAAAACTGGCAACCCTGGTATACATAGGTACTAACTACCTGTACCTTTACCTACCCCATAGGGAAATACGAGGCGTGATGTTCTATAAATTCAAACCTTTGCTTGTCCAGGGCTAAGCACTGTCGCATCTGCAAGCGCTGCGTGGCTTACTTCGACCACCACTGCCCATTCATCTACAACTGTGTGGGAGTTCGCAACAGGATGTGGTTCTTCTTGTTTGTCATGAGCGTGGCGATCAACTGCACCCTCTCCATATACTTCGCCTGCTACTGCCTGCTGCTTGAAGGCTTCGGACTGCTGTATGTCTTGGGCCTACTGGAGGCAATCACTTTTTGTGCTCTGGGGTGGATCCTTACTTGTACTTCCGTAAGTCAATGATTTATTTTTTCACGTGCCTTAACCATCGTGTACCTAGAGGCACTTATGAAAAGACAGATTTAGTTTCACGGAATCTGAATTCTGTAAAAAAACTACGGTATCTTTTAAAGTATCTGGAATCACCCTGTACCTATACTATTATTGCTTTCATGACATAAATTCCCACTCAATTAACAGAGGGAACCAATTTATTTGGACAAAAATACCCAGTAAACACCGTTGTTGTTTTAGCATCGTCAGACGTCATCGTCCGAATATTTGGAATTTTAGATTTTTGCCAATATTTTTTGATGACACGAAACATTATCGTTTAACTACGTAATTTCAAAGCAGGAAAATGGTCTAGGTACCTACTTAGTAAGGAGACACCTAGACAAGTCTATGCTGATATCACCTAATACCTATCTTTTTTCTATTTCAGATTCTGCACGCTTGCATGAATTTGACTACAAATGAAATGTTTAATTACAAAAGATATCCCTATTTAAGAGATAAACGAGGTCGTTACCAGAATCCATTTTCCCGAGGACCTATAATGAACTTGATAGAATTCTTCGTGTGTTTGCCCGACAAGTGCGATGAGCAAGATATCTTTCACGAAGAGAACATATGATGCGAGACGCAATGACGCAACGACCTTACTAGACAAAGGTCTCAAAAGATTACAAAACAAAAAAACTCATTATTATGAACTGTTTTTGCTAAGCTAAGGTTCAAACATTATCTGCGTCTACGCACCAATTTTTAGCACTTAAATACAACGTACGAACGAGTGAATTGGGTCGAAAGTTAATACTTAGGTATCAAAATGCCTTTTGGATAAATAGAAAACGAAAATAATAACTCCTAATTACCTACAAAAGATACAAGCATAGGTACTGCTAGCCCAATTTTGTCATTAGAAAGTTACTAGTACAAGTTGGAATACAACAGCACCGTTCACATTCTTCTTTAGCTAAGTTTTAAAACCGGGTACGTGTAAATAAATGAGGTACAAGTGCCACACGCCTTCACTCACTAAATTGAAATTAAGAATAAGCGAGTCGTGCATTTCATCTCTATACCTACATAATTATTATGATTGGAGATGTATGTATATTTATTTATTTATAAAAAATGGCTTTTTTAATATACTATTTTACTCATGACGTTGTTGTTTTATTATACAATCAAAGATCTCAGTATCGTAATCACAGCGGGAAACGCGCGTGTGAAGTAGGTTATCTTACTAGCAAGGCTGGGTTGTGTTAATATGTAAATAAAAAAAGTATTTGTTATTTTGTGCTACAGTAATATAATTATTATCAAACAATCTTCTAGAACAAAAAACAAATTAAGTATTCCAGTAATCTTCATTGATGTGTGAAAGTTTAATAATGAAATGACATTCATTGAAACTTACATGTTTGCATAATAATGAAAATAAAATTAATTAAAATAATTTCAAACATACTTTCTAAATAATTAATATTACCTACAATTTTTCACTTTCCGCTTACATACAGGATAATTTGTTACCCTTCTAATTATCACAATTCTCTTACACATCAGTCAATAAAATACACGTTGTAACAGCACATACGTATATACGAGTAGATAAATAACTTTCATCACATTCAAATCAGTAGCGCATGCGCGGCCTAGGAGTCAGACCAGCTGATCCAACATTCTATTTAACTTCTAATATAAATATGCTCTATGTTTGTAATGCAGTCGAATCATAAAATCATTTAAATTTCGTGAAATTCTACATAATCTACAGAATGATGCATACAAGTAAATTAATTTAAATAACTGTTTTACCTGCACTTCTGTATCTGCTTTTACAACATGAAACAAATATCTTAAGATCTTATATACCACATATTTCCTTAAAACATAAAGTTCATCAGAGTTTCTAAAATATTATCAATTTACCGAGACTTTAACAACTTAAAGTTTGTACTTAACTTCTTACAAATGCAAAAGACTAGTTAACTGCATAATCAATTATATAAAAATAAAATAACAATATGTGGTTTATAATACTGATGTGTTACCTCTATCAAATTATTTCTATCACATAGAATAACTTGCTCTGACATCCATAAACTTATAGTTTACTTTTAAAAGTATGTTTATTAATTTTCAATAACATTTCAAATTAATTCTATCATTATTTAGGATGATCCTAAATTTTGAGAATATAAGCCGAATTATGATTATAATGATTTTTGTATTATGATAAGTGAGACCTAGGAAGTCCTAAGGGTGTATTTTAAAAGCTGCTGAAACGACATTAATAATGAAGTAGCGTGAAACAGTGGACCGTTCAACGGCCGCGACCTCGCGCCTCACATGGTAGCATCTAAAGAAGTAGCGCCACAACAGAATAGGGTCACTAGCTGTTTGATATTCAATAGCAAACCTGTCTTTGATCTATTGCTTGAAGTGCATTCAGATAATACAATGTATGCTTCACAAGTATTTCTAATGTGTCTATCTATTTTATAAATAGATTTTGAATCTTTTAATATTTAATAAATAAAATTAATCGAATTTTATTGTGAGTAAATTTTACCCACATTAAAAACATGCATTGCAACTAATCATCTTTGGGATTGATTCTAATAGCGGCAGCGATTTCTTCTTTGGATTGATTTTTGTCGCCCCATCCCCACAAATTATGAGAGCCGTCGCCCGTGCGCTTCACCCTGCTCCTGACGATATCCTGAGAGACAGTCTTCATATCGTAAGCCCAACCAATCTTAGCAAAGAAGTTAATGAAGATGGTGGTGAAGTTCAATTTATTGTTGCCAAGCTCAGCAGTTTTGTAATCCCAGGGGAAGGTGTGGTGATAGTTGTGGAACCCTTCACCGAGAGCGAACATCGCCACTGATATGTTTTCGGAAGGTTTGATGCTCTTGTCATAGGGCTTGTCTCCCCACTTGTGAGCAGCTGAGTTCACGAGCCACGTGACGTTGAGGATGAATGCGTAACGGAACATGGCCGCCACAAAGAATGCATTGGTCCAGGTTTCGCCCCAAAGGTACACAGGAATCACCGTGGGCATAAGGAAGCAAGCCAAGGTCATCAAGAGCAGATAGTACCTAGAAAAAATATCAATACGTTAATCAGGTCGAGTTAGTTTAGTTTCATAGATCAAAACAAAAATCATCAAACTACTGCAACCATGGGTATAGGTGTAGGATTATTAATAGTCCCCTAGACCGAATTTCGGTCATGGCGGCCAATCTCAGCGGAGACTAGCCATCGACGCTAGATATATTACAATGCACGAATACACTCTTTCTTCCCTCAATCTTACAGTCCGATGGGACAGCAATCCGGCACGTCTGGAGGGAGATCAGACGCAGGACCAACGGCTTAACGTAGGGTTACTCAATTATCGAATCTTTGTCTGTTTACAACCATATTTTTGGGGATACAACCAGCCGCGTATTAAGGCTACCAAAATACAATTCATTTTTATTTTTATCTCACTATACAGGCTGGGCTTCCCAGACTGGGAGGAACATCGACGCACAACCTGTTACCATGGATTCAGTACATGATTCTGAAACCCGCTGCGTTCAAATCCCTCGTCGGCTATTTAAAAAAAATTGCTATTCCATACATTTTGACCGCATAGGCATTGCACTTTTCTATGAAATAACTGGTTTTTTTTTTTGATAACCAACGTAAAATTTCTATGCTATCGGGTCCAGAATCAACTGCTGAATTCATGGTTACAATTTGCGCGTCGATGTCCCTGCCACCATGTGTTATGCGTCTTTATTACCTACTATACACTTACTATACCCAAAAACCGTCAAATCTCGTAATTAATCGAAGTCTGAATTTAAGCAAGTTCTACCACAGAAATAAAAACCGTGATCTTGAACTCTAAAATGTGTGATCAAACGCGCGTAACGTGTAGGTTTAATACAAACAGAAATGGTTCCATCCAACTTGTTCTGCTTGAAGGTATTATTAAAGTAACATAATTAAATAAAAACTTATTTTCTTTACTTACTTTTTCTGGAATCTGAGAATGGGATCAGAGAGTAAGTCGCTCATGTCGAGTCCTTTGCCTTTTTCTTTGAGGTCGGGATGTTTCCTGACGAGCAGCCAACCAATGTGAGAGAAGAAGAACCCACGGGTCGCGTTATGAGGATCAGCATCGGTTTCAGAGTACTTGTGATGCATGCGGTGGTCGCGAGCCCAGTCCATAGCAGCATCCTAGAAGATAATTTTATTTTTTTATTTTTATCACAAATATAACAGAGGATTACATGGAACTAATACACGACTGGCGTAATATGGATGTATACATACGCCTCTGTCTTCCCCTTCGGCGAATACAGGCCTGATGTTATATTATGTCTACCAGGTAAAAATTTGGAAAAACTTTTCATATTGTTATCAGAGTTCTGCTGACTTCATAAGGAAAAAGGACGCAAAAATACGTTAGTACTAATTCGTCAATGCATATTAATTTGCATACAAACAAATATTCGCCTTGAAAGCCCATTTCTAGGTCCCTTAGGCTGTTAGGCAAATTTATTACTGATGTAGTTAGTTCCCAAGGAACTTACAAATTGATAGTTATTACAATTCATATTATTAATAAATCTTCTGTAGGTCTGTATCTACTGAAGATTATTATCCGATCCCAATTCAAAGTTTATGGCGGCTCGGAACATGAGGCGAGTCACTAGTAACAAATTCACGTATCAGCGGGGTTGAGGTACTGCGCATCCAGTAGCACTCTTCAGAGTACCCATAAAGATTGAATCGGGCTGTACAACCCACAAAATATAGAAAATAACTATTTAAATCTAGTCTCAAAAACTACTAATGATTTAGGTAAAATCTTCTTTCATTGTGACCATAGCAATTAGTTATTATAGCAAGGAAAACTCATGGTAACAAACAATGTCATGTGACACAACTTATATGACTCATTATTTAATATCATCATCTATCTATGCTATGTAGTATGCATAGTATACAACAAATGTTAACATGACATAAGTCTCTGCATGCAAAAACAAACTCGAGTTACAACACATTAGGATTATAAAATAGCATATTCATTCTTGAAATATTTTGCTGTTAAGTAGAAATATATTTTTAACAGTAACAGTAAAAAGGTTAATAAACTGCACAGGCAGTAAGGCAAACATATATTAGTGCATAGTTATCATGGCCCATATCGTAAGGAGGTTCCTCACTCAGGATCCCTGACCACCAGTAGCTTGGACCCTGTTTTTGACAACACCGATGGGCTACTATTTTTTATATTTATAAAAAAAGGGTTTTTATAAAAATATTTGAAAATGTAAATGATATGCATTTAAATGAAATACAAATCAATACTTAGTATATTACCTGGAAGGCAATGGTGTTAAAGGTGATCAGGATCACTTTGAGCGGCCATTTAGCTTTGTAGGACTTGTGGGCCCACAAGCGATGTGCTCCAGCCGTGATACCCAGCCCAGACATTACATACAAGATGTAGGCTGAAAACATACAACACATATCACTAAAAGACCTATCTTTCATTATTCATAGCCTCTACATTATGTAAATAAATGCACCAATTAATGTAAATTACTAATACTACTAATAATATACTAATTACTATAATCAGTTAATCAGTCAATTAAAGAGGTTTATTTACAGTTTAAGAGCTATATTTAGCAACAATACTCACCAAATACGTCTGTTTGCCATTTAGCAGAGAAGAGGAACAAATAGCCGCCATATAGAGCTGCTAAGTGAAGATATGCGAACAGTAAGATATTCCTCCACACATATTGTTTGGGCTTGTTGTCTGCTTTTTGCACTGGCGGGGTGGCGAGGGCCAGGTCCGGCGTCGCTGCGTCGCTCTCGAAGAGTACTCCGTTCACATCCTCCGCTATGTTTGGAGCCATCTTATCGACCTTGTGTATACTGAAGACAAACGAAATAAATTAGTTCTAAAACACATTAATAAAAACGCTAAGATTGCTTTGCGTGGTTCTAGAAGATTTAATTACGTCAAGTCAACAGATTCTGAATTATGTTCGTTCTTGTATCAATAGGAAGAATTGTTAGGTATTCTTAAATTTGCAGTCCTAAAGTTCTGCAATCAAAATTATAGGTATGTCCGTATTTATGTAAACTCAAGGTTTTTTGCACCTACCGACCGATGTCAGGTAACGATTATTGCGCGATACGGATTTATTTAGTTTTGCGGTTTTTTTTTAACTAACGTCTGTTTGACCATGGTCTAAAAAAACTATATTATTATACCATGTGTTTGACGTTTAGCGAATAAGGATAGGGATGAACCGCACATAAAGAAAAGGTTACTTTATCGATTGTCGAGAAACACCACAGTCAATAAACTGTTGCGCGTTTATCTAGAATTTAAATTCTATCTTTTTTTAAATGTGAATAATGTGGTAACCTGCCTTGCTTAGTATACCTATAAGGCACCACCAAAATATTAAGACAGTATATTAACGAAGTGATCAGTAGGTAGAGGGTAGGCATGATAGTAAGTCCCACACAACCTATATGTAGAGGTGGACGGGTAAGTCCATTCAAGATTAACCATGTAATATTTTAGGATAAAATAAACAGAAATAGAAATGAATAAATTATCTCATCAGAATTACTGATCATGTCAGTTGAATGAGGTAGGTAGTTGGTAAAAAATTAAATTTAAAAAACTGTAACCCGACTAGGGAAAAATAAAAGTGATCTAAAAAGTACGAAACAATCTAAAAGAAAATATTTCAGACAGAAATCAAGACAGGTGTACAAAAATGGTAAAAGTGAAGCCGTGGTCGTATACCATTATAATTTTGTAGGTGTTCCTGGCACCACATGGTCTTCCTTCCTTTTGGCTTTACCGTAGTCGGGTAAAAAGATAGATAATATTTAAGCCGATGTGAATTCGCAGTAGGTAAGTACCTAAATCTAAAGCAGTAACGTTAAGTTATTACCTTTTATTTTTGTTATACCTACTACGGTATAATAAAAATCTTTTAATGTTCTTTTTCCCATAAGATATAAAATAAAAATAAAAAGTAAGGTCAGTGAATGCGTATCTTACGTTAAACATCTTAGCCAAGCTCCCTATGTGTTTAATAAAGGTCCAGGTACTTAATTAATTTGTGGTCCACGTGGTCCGTTTTAAAGTGGAGTTTACATGGCGTAGCCTTGTTTGACCTAGCACGTCCTATCTACTATAAGTTATAGGTGGCCTAGTGCCTACATACGAATGCCTACAATAGCCATGGTCTTCGAAAATTTCCAAAAAATCCGAAGTCTCAAAAATTCTTTTCAGTGAGTTGTGCGAATTTGAGAAGGTACAGCTTTGATCGCGAGTAAGCCAGACAATAGTTGTTACTATGAAGAGTGTTGAAATCATTTTCGAATCGAGTCTTGCAAAAAAATCTAGAATGTACGCTACATAAAATCGTAAGTAGGTAGGTACATATTTTTGCACCATTCGGCAAAATTTGTCCGTAAATTCGCGTTCATTTAATCTAATCGATAGGTAAACACAATGGAGTTGTGCGGAAAACCGATTTCCTGTGAGCAAATATCCACTATTCATGCTGTGCCAACAGAAAAAAAGCTTGCGATCCACATTCTAATTGAAAATTGGTACCTACCTACTCGCTTAGCTTTTCTGTGAGTAAAACCTACCTAAGTAACTAAAAACTGGTATCGTTCAACCGAATTTTAATTCTATTAAATCAATTAATTTTATAAACTTAGTTATAATAAAATCACGGACACTTTTGATCTTTATAAAAAGAAAGTCCTTTTCGACCTTCAATTAGATGCACTAGTGTTATTTGCAGGTGAGACGCGGTGAGAGAGCGTTAACCCACTTCACTATATACTGCAAGATAACACCGTAATAACACAACTGACAACAGAAACAAAAAAAAATATTGATACAATTACAATTAAATAAGGAAATAAAAATAATAGAACTTACCAATAAATAAATGTAGGTATCAGTAAATCCTTAAAAAATTGCAAATTGCAATAATTTACAATGATCAGACTGATAAACCAAGGATGAATGAGAATTCTTCTTCGTTAGGAGCGTTTTGTTATAATCTGCCAAAATAACAATAATATTAGTAACAAACAGGCCGGCCGGTGCAATCAATAAGTTTACGTGTTGGACTGTGAACTTACTAGCAAGGGCACGCTCGTGGCGGTCGTTTCAGACTGAGTGACTTGAGTGGAGCGGCATGGTCCGTATGGTAGGCGCAGCTAATGCGCGTGGATTGGACGGCGAGGTGGCGCGATGTCGACGACCACGTCACTGGCTCGTCATGTAGATGGCACGATGTACAGTTGTGATCAGGCGATATTATGGACGAACTTCACAGAAGGCGGGAGTTCGAACTTTGGTAGGTAAGGCTATTATGCCGTGTAAGTATAGATATAAGTACTTAGTTCAAAGTTCTACAGGGCGACGTGGCCATTGCGCCATTAAACCAATTGTTGACACTATGACTGGTTCGGCTTTATATAGACTTAACCTTATCATGTAGGCTATCCTAGGTTGAATCCTATAGGTTTAATAGATACCATACTTAGACCTAAGAATCTATAATTATGTAGAAATTCGTAGATTACTTAAAACATAGTGTCAATTGGTAAATTGTCAAGAAGTTATTAAAGCTTGGAGTAGTTAAGGTACGGTGAACTGCACGTCAGTGGTAACTAGAATACGAAAACCGCCTATACCTCTACGAAATAAAGGCGCTGTCAATGTCAAGTGTTAAGATGGAATTCGTTACAAATAATGTTTATCTCATTACAAAACGAGACCTAAATTTAGTCTAAGCTACTTTATTCAGGCTGCGGTAATATGTATGTAATATGCGGTAAATTGACAACTTATGTTCTAAAGTCTGTTTTTGTATTATAAACTTTACCACAGTCGGAATAAAGTTCAAATGCAATAACTGGCTGGTTTAACCTTGGACTACTAAAGTTAGAACTCGTTTTTTAATGAGACGGATGGGTCTTACTTGAACCTTTTTTATTTGGATACCGACCCCAATCTTCCGTCTTAAAATCGTGTCGTGTCGCTTACACCTTGCTGCATTTTCCCGAGTAACCCACTATCCATTTTGCATTGGGTGCTATAGGTTCTATATTTGAATCTTGCAAAGATACATATTCGTGTCGCTGGCACGACATTTCTCAGATCTTGTTGGTCGAAAACTTCACCACTTCCACGGCGTCGTCGTTGGCAGCGCAGAGGTCATTTTGACTGCAAGTTTTGGGACACAGGGCAGGATGGAGCATAGTTTGCGACATAGGTCCACATCCACACCCTGTTGCCGTAAGATTCTACAGTAAGTAAACAAATTGTAAGTAAAGACAGACCTCCCCATGTAAGTAGGAGCAATGGACGATGGCACTACACCCAACAGAGAAGGTAGGATCTATTTTACCGTATCAAATACGTATCTACATCTTTTATAAATAGGCATTTGGGGTAGAAGTAAACTAGCTCATTCCTCCTGGATTGGAAAAGAAGCTGGCTAGTTAGTTGATTATTCTACAAAAGTAGGTTGGTTGTCGTATATGTAGGTAAGTACCGCAATAGTGACTTATACATAATTCCCAAGGCAATTGTAATTTTGTTTTGATGATTCATTCGTAGCATTTATGAGATTATCATATTTGTAAATATTGTTCGATTCCCAGGGTACGCTGTGTTATCGGGTTTTCCATTAGGAATTTCTCAGTAGGCAGCTGTTCGGAGTTTGAGCTCGTTTGGAGCACCCTCAGTGGGCCAATCGTTGCCTTATCTGCCTACGTCTCATTTATGACAATTTTACATCTAGTTACCGTTAGATTACATCTCATCTCGTATTTTGTTACATCGCGGCAGTTTCGCGATGATCCTGGGAATTTTCAATTACAAGTTTATTGATGTAGGTAAAGGTGATCCAATTTCTAGCAACTTGCGCTGCCACTTATTCAATCTAGGCTGACTCATGAGTTGATTTAGGTACTAGTAACGTCCGTATTTACCTATCAATCTATGTCTAAAAAGCAGTAGTGACCCGACATGAGCGAAGCAAAGTTTAGTCTCGGAAAATTAAATCAAGAGTGCCTGACAACAAATTAAGAAAGGTACCTAATCATCATGTCGGTAGAAAGACAAACACTGCTGGATCTGGCTAGGCCAAAATAATGCCATGGTTAAAAGCTCCCGCAGGCAGGCGCGACGCGACTCCTGGCGAACCATTTCCATGAAGTTTTCATAGATTTTGTTCTAAGTACTAGAGTCGCGTCGCGCCTGTTTGCGGGAGCCTTTAAAGCAGCGGTAAAAGCTAAAGAGAGACCAGGCATTCGTTAATTATCTACACCTTTATCTAAGAAGGTATGTGTAGAAATATCTATGCCATCTAATTTTAACAAAGTACCTTCAGGATGTCTTATTTTATTTTTCTTGCTATTGGCTTGAGCATCCCATAAATAAACACGTGAATCTACAATATCTACATGTGATATAGGTCCGTTGATGAGATTATCTGGCAAGGCTTTAATGCATTGATTTTAGTATTTGAGACTTCATAGTAGAAAGTTACTATCTTCCGTTTTTTTTTCCCCTCTACCTACTTTGTAGGCGTTATAAACTTATAACTTTAAAACAGTACCGCAGTTACGATGTAGTGTGATAATAATACGTAACCGAGTAAACCTTGCTCAAAGGCCGTACCACGAGCTGTACCCTAGTGCAAAGATCGTAAATCTTGACAGGAGGTACGTGGAGCGCGGTGATCGGCTAGCCGCTAAGCAAGTTCCAACGAGTGTGTACCTCACAAGACAAATAGTTGATGAAGGCGCGTCATCTCTGCAAGCAGCGGTGAGCGGCCAATGACTCGCGAGTTCCATTAATTTTGTCCATGTTAATGGTCGAGGGTGGTCTGATATAACAGGTACCTCTTGATTTCTCCTTAACATGGGCAGGAAATATTAGTAGCTAGCAGTACCAACCGATGACACTGCTGCACAGTATAATAAATGCCTCAAAAAATGGACATCACGTTTTGGAACGAACTTCCTTATTGCACGGTACGGACTTGGCGGATGGGGGCTAGGCGAAAAAAAGTATAAGAATTTTCCGTCACGGGTTTCCTTCACGATCACGACCCTTTCTTTGTTTGTTTGGTTGAAGGCGATAATCTCAGTACTTCTGGTTGGAACTGAAAAAATCTTTTTGTTATGGATAGTCCATTTATCGAGGAAGGCTTTAGGCTATATAGCATCACGCTACGACCAATAGGAGCAGAGCATAAATGAAAAATGTTGCAAAAACGGGAAAAATGATTCCTTTTGAGAGCTTCCGTTGCGTTCGCTGCGTAAACGGTTACGCAAAATTCATGTATGACGGAATTGTTCTAAAAAAAAGTCCGCGACAGCATATGTCTATCTTTAAGGTTGAATCAATATAACCCTGTTTATGGTAATTACATTTGTTCTATGGATGTTCTAAATATACCTACTACGAAAGGAACTTCGTTCCAACCGAGTATTCCACGACACTCACGCATTTTTATTCTATTAATCGAAAGTATGAACTATTTTGAATGCGAGAGTAGAACTCCCGGATCTTAAACGTACCTACCTACTTTAAAACAGAGTTACATTTTTTTATTAGATTTTTTGATTTTCAGAAAAACTCAATAATAAACGATGTGATGAAAATATTTGAACATTTGTTTTTGAAGTTTTTTGACAAAGGTATTATATAGGCGAAACAGAAAAGATTTCGCTATAACAGAAAAATAAATATTCCTGATTTTATCTTTATTCCTTTTTATTTTTTCCCTCTGACATCTTTTGTTTGTAGCACCTAATATGTATCGTAAAATATTCTTCAGAACTGTACTATTAACTATAAAAAAAAATCAGATGCAAAACTATCAAGACATCGAAGATATAATGATTCTATGGTTTTAAAATTTTTCTCTGATTGAGGGTTGTCACTCTCAGAACACAAAAATTGCAATTAATAATTTCTGTTGAGACAATTAATTTTCTATTGTTATGCGGGTCCCGGCGCACACTGGTCCCGAATGATAAAAAAGTGGACATTAAGAAATTTTTGACAGAAGGTCAACGGATTCGGCTGATTTTTTTTTTTGTAGACAGCTGATGCAATTACAAATCACTTTTATAGATTGAGTTTTTGCCAAATAAGCCGTATTTTCAGAGAAAAAAAATATTGAAATATTTTTTGTATGAAAGAAATCCTAATTTTGTCTTTATCTTCCAAGATTCAAACGTATTCAAAATAAAACTTAGCGCAGCTTGTAGAGATGCTAATTGCTCACTACTTTGTCATAGACACTCTTCTGCGATTTTGTGCTCCTTTTGAGTTACATGCACTTTAAATATTTTTTGTATGAAAAAATCCTAATTTTGTCTTTATCTTCCAAGATTCAAACGTATTCAAAATAAAACTTAGCGCAGCTTGTAGAGGGGCTAATTTCTCACTACTTTGTCATAGACACTCAACTGAGATTTTGTGCTCCTTTTGAGTTACATGCACTTTAAATATTTTTTGTATGAAAAAATCCTAATTTTGTCTTTATCTTCCAAGATTCAAACGTATTCAAAATAAAACTTAGCGCAGCTTGTAGAGGGGTTAATTGTTCATCACTTTGCCATAGACACTCAACTGCGATTTTGTGCTCCTTTTGAGTTACATGCACTTTAAATATTTTTTGTATGAAAAAATCCTAATTTTGTCTTTATCTTCCAAGATTCAAACGTATTCAAAATAAAACTTAGCGCAGCTTGTAGAGGGGTTAATTGTTCATCACTTTGCCATAGACACTCAATTGCGATTTTGTGCTCCTTTTCAGTTACAGGCACTTTAAATTTTTCGTTGTCGGATGAGCTTTACTAGTTTTTTGTAGACAGCTGATACAATTACAAGTAACTTTTAAAGATGTATTTTTTGTTAAATAAGCCGTATTTTCAGAGTTAAAAAATGAATTCAGGCGGATTAGAAATAATCTTGTTAAAGATAGACTAAGATGTAATAACATTTTCTTCATTAATAAGTCACTCTTATAAATGTCTTTCTATTAAAAAAAGTCTTATTTTAAATATATCAAATAAACAACTTGGATATCTCAAAACGTGTACAGACATGTTCAGGTACAGGTAATTTATTGTGTGACTCATATTCAGATTATAAGCATTTTTTGGTTATGAGTCATTGCTTAATTAGCCGATTACTTACAATTTGGGCTATATTTGGTCATCTAACGCTAGTGAATGCGTCGGAAACGCTGAATGATAAAAAGGTATAAATTGCAATTAAAACTTTTCCTTCGTACTTTAACGGGCTTAGGACCGTCAAAATACAAACCTATATAATAATATAGGTATTGTATTAAGGCGTACTTAAAAAATTTGAACTACCTGTAACCCTAACGCTTAATTTATCTTTACATGCATGTTTTGTTTATTTATTTATTTTATACTTTATCACTTAATATGTATTTGATTTAGGGCAGGGATCTTGGCGTGCTTATCTGTTGATCAACTAACATGAACGTGCGTATGTTACAATGTGAATTATGCTAGCGGATCGTGTGGGGGATTATTCTCAATGTCGACGTTTACTTCTTCCTCATCAGCAATCCACCTGAATTAATTTTTTAACTCTGAAAATACGGCTTATTTAACAAAAAATACATCTTTAAAAGTTACTTGTAATTGTATCAGCTGTCTACAAAAAACTAGTAAAGCTCATCCGACAACGAAAAATTTAAAGTGCCTGTAACTGAAAAGGAGCACAAAATCGCAATTGAGTGTCTATGGCAAAGTGATGAACAATTAACCCCTCTACAAGCTGCGCTAAGTTTTATTTTGAATACGTTTGAATCTTGGAAGATAAAGACAAAATTAGGATTTTTTCATACAAAAAATATTTAAAGTGCATGTAACTCAAAAGGAGCACAAAATCGCAGTTGAGTGTCTATGACAAAGTAGTGAGAAATTAGCCCCTCTACAAGCTGCGCTAAGTTTTATTTTGAATACGTTTGAATCTTCGAAGATAAAGACAAAATTAGGATTTTTTCATACAAAAAATATTTAAAGTGCATGTAACTCAAAAGGAGCACAAAATCGCAGTTGAGTGTCTATGACAAAGTAGTGAGAAATTAGCCCCTCTACAAGCTGCGCTAAGTTTTATTTTGAATACGTTTGAATCTTGGAAGATAAAGACAAAATTAGGATTTTTTCATACAAAAAATATTTAAAGTGCATGTAACTCAAAAGGAGCACAAAATCGCAGAAGAGTGTCTATGACAAAGTAGTGAGCAATTAGCATCTCTACAAGCTGCGCTAAGTTTTATTTTGAATACGTTTGAATCTTGGAAGATAAAGACAAAATTAGGATTTTTTCATACAAAAAATATTTAAAGTGCATGTAACTCAAAAGGAGCACAAAATCGCAGAAGAGTGTCTATGACAAAGTAGTGAGCAATTAGCATCTCTACAAGCTGCGCTAAGTTTTATTTTGAATACGTTTGAATCTTGGAAGATAAAGACAAAATTAGGATTTCTTTCATACAAAAAATATTTCAATATTTTTTTTCTCTGAAAATACGGCTTATTTGGCAAAAACTCAATCTATAAAAGTGATTTGTAATTGCATCAGCTGTCTACAAAAAAAAAATCAGCCGAATCCGTTGACCTTCTGTCAAAAATTTCTTAATGTCCACTTTTTTATCATTCGGGACCAGTGTGCGGCGTCCGGGTGCAATACTTATCTATCTATATCTAAATCTTTATTTTTTCTTTACTATTTATAAGAGGTACAATTTGTGAGTTTGTAAATAATAAAATTACGACTTTACCTACAAACAGCCACTAAGAGCAATTTTTGAATTTAACAGAATTTTTTTATGTCAAGAAAACTTTTTATCCCATTAAATTACCTATGGGTACCTCTATACCTACTGTTTATACTTAATGAGTAATATCTACTTTAATTTACGATTTTTTTGAAATCAAAATTGTTTTTGTTTTCAGATTTTTGATTAGTGAAAACCCTAACAAAAAAAATCTAAACTTGAAAATCCAATATCCTTCGTGTTAAGCATCTGATATTTTACAGGCAGATTAACATAATACTAAACAATAATGTGTGTGAAAATAAAATACTACTAAAATACTACTACTACTATAGCAGAAACAATTACGTAACTTGCTTTAACTTACATCAAAAAAATATTTTTTGTTTTAAAAAATAGCAGATATTGTGGCTTTATCGCATACTATAATTTAAACATAAAAACGTTGCATACATAAGAAATTAGGTATAGAATTAATTTGATTTCTATGGATAACCAGAATAAAATACTTAAAAAGTGATAGCTCCGGTTCTAAGCTGAATTGGTTTCTGGGAGTTTTACTGTAGCATTCAAAACAATGTACATTATCGATTAGAAGAATAAAAAAGCGATGTCCGTTTTTTTAAAGCATTTATCATACTGGGTTGCTGGTTCAATTTCTATAACCAATAGTTGCTTCAGCCAGGCGGAGAAGCTGTCACCCTAAAATCTTAATAGTTTCTTCACAAAAAAAGAATTAATTTGATTTCTATGGATAACCAGAATAAAATACTTAAAAAGTGATAGCTCCGGTTCTAAGCTGAATTGGTTTCTGGGAGTTTTACTGTAGCATTCAAAACAATGTACATTATCGATTAGAAGAATAAAAAAGCGCTGTCCGTTTTTTTAAAGCATTTATCATACTGGGTTGCTGGTTCAACTTCTATAACCAATAGTTGCTTCAGCCAAGCGGAGAAGCTGTCACCCTAAAATCTTAATAGTTTCTTCACAAAAAACTTTGAAAGCATTTGACACATACTTATCTCAAAAACCAACAACAACAATAAAAAATGAACAGACTCTTGAGATCGCTGTCGAAAGTTTAGCATAGCTGAGGGCCTACACAAAGTAATATTCGATTAACGATGACGCTAGTAGAAAAGCCAAAAAATGTATGGGGTTGACATAAGCTATTGCAATGTCACGTGATCATAGGTAATAGAATAGAAATTAGCTAGACACTGTTAACATCATTCGATTCTGTGAAACGAATCGACAGCGTCGAACGATTACTTCCATAGAGATGCGTAGCCAAGTGGCATTTTTTGACAAGCCTTATCGCTAGTTTTCGATTCGTATGATGGAAACATTAGCGAAAGCGATAGCGATTGTAGATATAGAATCGCTCCGAAGCGAATGCTATTTGTCTTGGCCCTCTGGTGGGCATTCCTAGCTCCTCACTTTATTTTGGATAGTAAATTAAACTCAGAATAATTAATTATGTATAATATATTTCATAACTTATTACAAATCAAAGGGCTCTTACAGACGAGCGGTACTTTGACAACTGCGGTTATCTCTACCGTCAGCAAAGCGGCGCGGCGCTCGACTGAACAAGTGCTCATTCAAATAGAATAAACGGCGTAATTATTCAAGATAATTTATTATTTTATGTCATACTAAAATTAATATCATCACCAATACCAATTAATAAAAAATGACTTTTTAA
This sequence comes from Dryobotodes eremita, assembly GCA_917490735.1. Classification (NCBI taxonomy): domain Eukaryota; kingdom Metazoa; phylum Arthropoda; class Insecta; order Lepidoptera; family Noctuidae; genus Dryobotodes; species Dryobotodes eremita. The sequence continues at coordinate 12,309,749 of OU823249.1, forward strand.
ACATTATTAAGTATTATTTTTTATAATAATCTAAACACAAAAATAATATTAAAAGAACTAATTGTGATCACTAATAATTACTATTAAATATTCTACGCATTTTATGGTGCTTTACACACTAAGCAAAGCATCTATCGTGAAGATTTGAACATGGAACATTTACATAATGGATAAAGCGTAGTGGCTTTACCTTATTTGATAAATATTATTCGTTGAGATAGTTAATGTCATTTGTATCATCATAATCTTGAGAGAGTAGAACTTCGGGCCACTTCGCGGTGGCTGGCGGTAGGAGCGATGACGGACAAAGCAGTAGCTCCTGTATAGACCCTAACATGTAGTTACCGAGGCAGTTCAGGACCCATTCGTAGTTAACTGGCACGACACTCTGCTCCATTGCGAGGTCTGAAACAAATCAAATATTTAACTCAACACTATGTATTTATCACCTAATCCTTTATAGGTAGGCTTAATACCTTCTTAAAATAATGTTTTGGCTTTGATAATGACGTCATTTTGTCATTAAAGTGTGGGAAAATGAAGTGGGAACTGCGTAAAAAATTTGATGTCTTGCGTACGCGTAGTAGTGTCATTGAACATACAAAGTCGTACAAAAACCATCGAAGCGAGGAACAAAACATACTCTATCTATGTCATTTGTTCCGATGCAAAGTCGGAATCGATTTTGCGGTAAGTACTTTTAGACAAGCTACAGATGTTTTGTTACTATGTAGTTAGTTACAAACATTGTTTTTATTCTAGTTTTTAAACGTGCACGAATTTGGCACCAGCGTACTATTTTATTTATGTGCTACTAAAATAGCTCGACCTGTGGTTTATATTTAGGTTTAATAACAAACTATAGGTTGACAGGGTTCCACAAAAAGTTAATGACTAGTTTTTTTTAATCAAAAGTCTATATTATTGCACGACTCATAAACCACGTATTAGTTTAATTGATCGAAATGATATAATAGTTTCTGAAGTCGTAAATGAGCCGTAAACAAGTCAGTTTCCCAAATGGTTCAGAACATTTTTTGACTAGAGGGAGTGTATATTCGATGGCTAAATACGTGTAGGTAAGCTTAGTAATCACAGGCGATTGGTTGGATTGATTTTCTCAAACTATACGTCATTACCGATACTTACACCTTTTATTCCAATGGTATTCCAACTTTTAAAGTGAGAATAAATTCCGATATCTTATATTGGTAAGTAAGTATAAACTTTACACACTATCTCGTTCACGCATATTAGCTACGGCACGTGATATGAGCAAAAACCTTAAATTAACGTTTAATACTAGTGCCTACTTACAGCCGTGTGTTACATGACTAGTTATAATTAGAAAAGATAAGTCCACGTGTACGATCTTGTCATATTTTTTTTGTGAAGTGCAACTATGTTCTCCAAATAATGGGGTATATGAACTTATATGTGCTTAAATTAATTAAACTTGGACGTTGGTCTAGTAGTCACAAGCGTGACTGTTGAACGCGAGGTCCTGGGTCACCTGGGTTTGATCTCAGTGTTCATAGCGGAGTTTCCCACCAGAAAAAATCCGAAGCAGTCCGGTTTCGAGTGTGTATTTGTGATCATGTAGTGGCAATACACGTCAATTTCCACTACGATGGGACTTATAACCTGGCGAAATGTGGGTTTTCTATACTCGGCTTAAATTAAAAGAACAATAAAGTTAACGAAGTCTTGCGCTAGATCTCAGTTTCCGATCTAGGCTAATGATTAGGGCAATAATTATAACGCCTCATTGAATCATCATCTAATCTTATGTACCTACACGTCATATAGAATTACGTTTCTAAACTTGACCTGACCCACTAGATTTCCTTCCATCTTGCTACCTTCACAACAAGTGAGTCACTGAACAAACAAAATGCCGAACGATCGTAGTTTTTGTTCAGTTTATTTTCGTGCAGACATAACAATATTTCAAGGGTTTCTCGAGTAAGGATTAGTAAGTAGCTGGGTCCACACCGGACGATCCATTGCGCTCCGATCGGGTGCGGCAGGAGCGCGATCGAACTGCGCGGTCGGTGTGGACGTGCCACGAGCCTGCGCGCGATCCGAGCGCACGCGGTAGAGCGCGCGCTCCATGGAGTGGCCGATCCGAGCGCTGTCGGTTTTTTGGGATTTTTTACAATACTCAAAGGCGTCTCAGTCGTTTGGCGCACTCGGTTTGTACGCCCGTCTGAGGATCGGGCGATCGGGCAATATGGATAATGCGCAGTGCTACTCTCTATAACGTGGATCGGCACTGGAGTGTGCGGCAGGATCGCGTGTTTCCTAAAACGGATCGTGCGAAAGAATCTCCGATCCACGATCGGCGCTCCATGATCGTGGATCGTGGAGCGCCGATCCAAATTTGGATCGTCCGGTGCGGACCCAGCTATTGAGTACTATCGAAACCGATAAATTGGGGAATAGCACTTGGACATCTGTATAGATTAGCATTGCGATTTCCGGCGATAAGGACTACTCCCGGTAGACGCATGAATTAAAGTTAAAAATGGTATAAGCCATAGGCCATTTTTTGAGTCTTAATGCCTTAATACCCACCTAGAGTATAAGATCAACACATTGCCAGTCCTTAAGTAAACACTGCGACATTCTTCGTAATTAAAAATCCGCACCTCACATAGAACGAGAGCGGGTTTTGCTTTAAAAAAGTGTACGCGCACTCTATTTAAATTCTACTCCGTGGCGTAAGTGTTCTGTTTATGCATATCAAAATAAATACCAAAAATTAGGATGAAAATGTTATAAACCACATGGATGAAAGCTTTCGTACTGGGTTTGAAGTGAATTCTAGCCATGATTTTTTTGCTGAGATTTCCCGGCCTTTCCTATGTTACGTATAGGGCAGTGTAGCAGCTATTAGTTGTGTTTAGTAATAATTAAATTATTCTTACATGTAAAGCGATCCTCTTGTGTGCGTTCCGGTTCGGCCAGCACCAGTGCGGGTTGGTAGGAGTCCTCAGATATTCGTACAAGTTTAGGATCTGCTGCTACGCGGCCGCCAGCGGTCAATAGCATGTTCTAAAACAAACCACGAAAAAAAAGGTCTAAGTATAGAATTTGTTTGTGGTATAAAACTATTTTGAGTGTTAAAGAAAATAGTTTTACGTCTAATGGAGTGGATTTTTATGTAAAAATATAAGTGAAATAGATTTGCATTGCATGTATTACAATGGCACTAGCCAATAATACACAAATATGTTACAGGACATAAAACAACACAATTGTTTACTTCTGATCTCATGCAAAAGTTACTTGTCTAACAATAAACTATCTCTACATCCATGTTTTATTAATAGAAGATGGGATAATTCCAGCTGATATCAATATTATTACTAGGTAATTACTTATAAGGTCACGATATCCAACCCTATAATTATTTGTTACAGGTTAAAGATTGTAACTATCCAAGCCAGCATAATGCAAGCGTGATCAAAACCACGCTGGAACCAGCTAGATAATGTTATACATTAACTTTCATTCTCACGTTCACAATGTAAAGACAGTATATTTCCAGTGAACAATGCAATGTTAAGAACTGACCCTCGCATGATCTTATGCGCATACAATAGCGTACTTATAGGTGCAACCAAACTGCAATCGACATTAACGATTCTATGTCAATCGACTCGAAATACTTATCCATGAATAAAACAGAGGACGCTCGACGTTCGTTCGAGAGATCAGGGTCGGGAGCTGTTTGATTGCATATATAGTGCGATTATAAGAAGGCTGAGCTTTATAAAACTGCCCCTTTCGGTCATAATAAGAGACAGCAGTAGACACGAATAATCAATGAAGACCGAAAACTTGTCTCGTCAGATAGTTTTGGTGTTTCTTCGATGTCACTTATTTGTGCTGCGACATGTATATTAATGCATTTCACAAATGATCACATAATTATATGCATTTGCTATCATATTGACGACTGATATTAAGGCGAAAGCGTTAGGCCCTTTGTAGTACAAGGCGCGGTTTCTCTTCGGTACGGTGGCGTATAAACAGCGCCGTAGAAAAAAAAAAGTGCCTGTCAACAACTTCCATAGTGATCCATACAACACTGACGAGGCTGCCTACACACGGCGAATAAACCGTAGATTTTCACGACAAAAAAAAACGTGTGTGTACAAAGGGCCTCAGGGTAGCCCGCGAATTTCAAATTTTCATATTTTTTTTGCAATTTGCAGGTCAGTCTCAGGTTGTAGGTTGTTCTAAATATGATTTGCGGCCATAATAAATATTTATTTACAGAATTATAATGATAAAAATCATCAATACATCTTTCTAAGTTCATATTACCCTATTGAATGACTATTTCATGAAATCATAACATTTGTGGCTAATTCTAACTACCCTACAAGGCACCCAGTTCCATATGTGAAACACCGACTTTAATCGTTCCTGTAGCTATAAAACTATTAGTTACGACATCTTGACATCTTGCTAGAAGCTACTAACATTTAACAATGTAGTAATACGAATCTTTACCTAAAGATGTAATTCGTGTTTTTGTTTTAGTGCACTCAGTGTAAAATTTAAATGAAAGTGATACTTTAGTCGATTGTCCGAAATAAAAAAAAAAAAAAAATAGTTATTAAACAGTTTTGACTCGAAAAAAATACTGTGTTATAACGAAGTGTATATTTTGCAGAGGTAAGTTGTTTTTTTTATATTACAATAGTAAACGTATTAGTAAATCATATTTTTATGTACGTTCCACATACGGTACGTTGAGCTTTAGTGTCCGGTTTTACTTATTACGATACTACGTACTTACGATAACTTTCCTTATGAATACTTTGATTTTATTGCAGATAATGTCGCGAAGAAGATTGCGTGATGAAGATATTCAGGGTTTCTTAAATATTCCATTTGGGAGTGAAGATGAACAAGATTTTTCTGACGCTGAAAGTGACGATGACATTCAAATTCAGTCCATCCAAAACTTTTTATCCGAGCCACTTAGCGACGTAGAAACTTCCTTATCCCCGCAGAGACATCAGCGTTTGTCGTTTTATCATTGTATTTTGTGGGTTAAGAGCCAATAGAAACAGCCAGAAGATACAGCAAGAAACAGAAAAAGTATATACAAGTGGATTGCCCCCAAATAATCAAAACATATAACCAGCAGATGGGTGGTGTGGACCTCCTAGATTCGTTCCTAGGGAAATATAAAATAAAAATTAGAACCAGAAAATGGTACTTGAGGCTATTTTATCATCTTCTTTATGTAACTCTTATCAATGGCTGGTTATTGTACAGAAGCGTCGGGGGGCAGCAGCATACGCAAACCCAAATAAGACAGAAGAACTTCAAATTTAATGTAGAGAAAAATATGTGCATGTTTGGGCTATCGATAAACTAAAAGAGAGGTAGACCAAGTTTATCTGATGAAATTGAAAATAACAGGCAGAAGCCAAATACATCAATCCTACCTGCTCGTGATGTCAGACGTGATGGGTTTGAGCATTTTCCTGTTTGGGGTGAAAAAAGACAACGATGCAAATATCCTGGTTGCAAAAGAAAAACATTCTTATCTTGCGACAAATGTCGCGTAGAACTTTGCCTAAATAAATATAATAATTGTTTTAGATCTTTTCATCAATAAAAAAATAACAAATTTACTATATTAGTTATATGATTTTGTTTATTATAAATTGCAACATATAAAAAAGTAAAATATGTAATAGTTTGAGTTTATAAACTTTAAAGTTGGCATGAATACTTATCTAAGTAAATTATAAAGTTTGTAATTTTTTGTTTTTCTAAACTACCCCCTAAAGGGAGATTGGGGGTGTCAAAGTTTGTATGGAAGAATTTTAACGCGCGGGTCTGATTAACTCGAAACCCAATATTTATACTTAAGACCAAAATAAAGAATAAAGTCTATCAGGGTTTAGCGAAAATATACCTATAATGGGGTTGGCAATTTTACTGGGGAGAATTTTACTGCGTGGCTTGATGAACTCGAAAATTGGTATAAATAATGTTTGAGTCAAGTTATGGAACATCCCAAACGATTTATCAAAATTCCATCCCTGTGGGGGTGAAAAGACAGGATACAGATAAAATGAAAAATCTTATTCCTTTGGTTAATAAATTTGAAATTTGGCAATATTTGCCTCAGTAAATAATACAGATTGTCTCTTTTAGTTATAAAAACCCCTCACCGAAGATTTGGGGGGTGACAAAGTAGAATAAGTAAAGAAATTTGTAACGTGCTTTCGGATTAACTCGGCACTATACTTAAACAAAAAATAAAAAAGTATGTGTATTAGGGTTTTCAAAAAATCAACTTCTGACGGGGTGGCAAAGGGTAATACAGTTTGAATTTTACTGCTTGCTTCAATTAACTCGAAAATGGGTATAAATAATGTTAAATCATACAACGGAAACGTACCAAACGCTTTTTTTTCAACAAGCCCTGTCGTAGTGAAAAATGAGCACTGTTTATTTAAAGACAACGTTTAGTTGAAAAATCTTATTCTACTGATCTACTACTACTACTATTAGCCTGCATCATCCCACTGCTGGGCAAAGACCTCTCCCCATAACTTCCAGCTCTTTCGATCCAGGGCTAAAGTGGACCACTGGTCGTTTGTTTTCTATCTACTAAAACGAAATCCACGCGGACGAAGTCGCGGGCAAAGTCCTAGTACTACATGAAAATAAAAAACTCGCCGGATGCGTGACTTCCTCCTTCTATTAATCTGTAAAAACATAAACTTACCTTTAAAGTTTCGGCGTCGAGTACGCTAAAAGGCGGCATACAGTAAAACGTGATGCCTTCAAATAGCTTTTGTTTCGCGATCCGAGAGCGCCTGGGTCCCGGTTCACCTGTGCTATCTAGAGCTTCGTACAGTTCCTACGAGAACAAAACAAAAGAGATTATAGTATTGCCCTTCTTGCCTTAAACATTCGTCTACTTGTCTAGTGATCCGTTTTCACCAAAATCCTAATTTCAACGCACTGTATGCATGCTGGCTGTTTGCCATTATTTTAAGATCAGCTATTAGATTGAGGCTGATTAAAAGAACTCTGTCAAAGTCAAATAATTTATTTCAAGTAGGCCATTAAAAGGCACTTTTGAACGTAAAAATTTACAAGAAAATAGAAATGGTTCTAGGCCGCTTACAAAAGGTAATTTCGTGTGGAGAAGAATGGGAGAGAAAATGCATATTTACTTTTTTTAAATGTTTTACAGTAATTTGTATACATTAATTATAATTATTTGTGAAGACGAAGTACCTGGAATAAAAAAAGTATTAAAATTAAGCAATGAATGGCAGATAAATTATTTACATATTTTTTGTATACATTAATTATAATTATTTGTGAAGACGAAGTACCTGGGATAAAAAAAGTATTAAAATTAAGCAATGAATGGCAGATAAATTAATTACATATTTTTTGTATACATTAATTATAATTATTTGTGAAGACGAAGTACCTGGAATAAAAATTGTATTAAAATTAAGCAATGAATGGCAGATAAATTAATTACATATTTTTATTTCAGTAATTGCTTATTTTTTTTTAAACCACGAAGATATAGGAGCCCCGCTAAGCGGGGCTCCTTCGACTACGCCTTATTAAGATAAGGTAAGATAATGATTTATTTCTCACCACAATATATTAGTACATTTTAAAATTAATAAAAACAATATATAATTGGTTTAATTATACTGTGGGAGACTGGTGCGTAAGCTAGGCGATTATTATTCCTTGGAAGCAAACTTAGACCCGCCACGAGATCTTCCCAACCTATAATAACCTACATTATTATTATGGCCAAGCGTCGACTGACATATCATTAAACGTTGACATTTAAATGATATGTTCAATTTTAGCTGGCCATTTCATGAAATGACCGAACACTTCATGAAATGGTCAATTCTAAGATCTGGCTACGACAGATACATGGTGCTCACATATTTACAAATATTGCAACCGTAGGCAATTTTTCCTCACATTTTAGATACGACAAAGAAGAAAAACCTGTCGTGTAATTTCGGTGCTTTAGTTGAAACAGTTAATAGATATTTCCAGACCACTGACCACTTATCGACAGTCCGTCATATAGTCTGTTCAAAAGCGGACCTTAACCTTTAAATGAACTCATTGTTCAAAGTATCTGGTAGTAACATTTGTTAAGCATTTACTATATTGCATCACATTGTTACAAATCCATCCCATCTCGTATCACATAAATGATGGTACTACGTAGTTAAGTACTTTTGTTTCTCGTAATTTGTACATTGTGCGCTGTTTGCGAAGCTGATGACACATTTGTTTATCTATAACTGTTATGCGCCAAGATCATAGAGGATTTAAAAATGATGCATACCTACATGATTTTCTAACATCTATGGATTTACTCGTTATGCCCGCTCTACACTCGCGCGCGAATCTTGTTGTAAATTCACGCCGTGGACTGCGCGTGAAAACGTGTCCTTCGACACTCGCAAAGTTTCGCAATTTCGATAGCGATCTTCGTGGAAATGGACAACGATGTGGCTGTAGTTGCTGCTGTGACGATATGTGCTGTAGTGTACTACCATTTTCTTTATATTCAAAAGAACAAAGAAATAAAAATGAGATTGAGAAAAGGTGGTGGATGACGAACAACGTCGAACCCAATTTTTCAGAAAACTTAATAAAACGAAACGAGGCTTCCAGAGTCGCATAATATGATGTGATATCACCATGGTAATAAGCAACATTAACATTACAAGGGGCGTTCAGTATATCCTCGGTATCGGCATGAAGAAAAAAAAAACGTAAATTCAATTAAAATTATTTTTATTTTTTCAATGTAATCCACCATTACCTCAATGCATTTATTGCATCTCAAAATTAACTTTTCAATACCCTGTAAAAATAACTTTCCTCTTTCTCTGAAAAATGTGCATTTATTGCCGCCTTGAGCTCGTCATCGTTGGAAAATTGTTCCCACGAAGACTTTTTTTAAAAATAGGGAATCAATTATAATCACTCATCATCATATATCATCATAAGGTGGGTGGTTAATTTCTTTGAAACCACAATCTCGCACAGCAACCTTGGAAACGCGCCGTGTGGACCGGGGCATATTCGTGAAGAAGCAACACACCGGTGGTGAGTTTACCCCGTCTTTATTGCTTCCCGTAAATTTTGTAAAGTGGATGCATAGGATGCTGCGTTTATGGTTTCACCTTTTTTTGTGTACTCAATCAGCAAAATTCCCTTTGAGTCCCAAAACTCTAACCATGATTTTTCCGGCAGGCGGAACGATTTTGAATTTCTTAGGGGACGCAGTAGCCTTTTGTGTGCCACCGCATGGACTCCTGCTTACTTTCAGGATCATAATGATAAACCCACGTTTCATCTTCAGTAACAATTCGATCGAAAATACTTGATGGAACTTCACCATAAAGCTCTAAAAACTCTACAGCACTGGATTCGCACTTGTTTTTGAGGCACCGCGCGCCATTAGCATTCGCCGTTCCCATCTTGCATTGACTTTTGAAAGGTAAAGAAGGTCATGAAGAATAGTGTGCACGGTACCAACGGAGAGTCAGTGGGTCATCTCTGCGATAATTTTGATGTTCATTCGGGCATCCTCCAGTATAAGCTTCTCAACTTTTTTCACGTTTATTCCGTAGAGGCAGTACCCAGGCTGCCCGAGCGAGTGTCGTCTTCAATACTCTCTCTGCCCCTTTTAAATTCACTTGACCACTATGGAACCGTAGATAACGAAGGTGTAGAATCTTTGTAAACAGCCAGCATCTCTTCGTGAATAGTTTTTTGACTTTTTCCTTGTTTGGTAAGGAATTTAATAACAGCGCGGTGCTCCATTTTTAACCGACTTCAAAAAAGGAGGAGGTTCTCAATTCGACGGTATTTTTTATAATTTTTTTATGTGTGTTAGCTCAGAACTTATTTCGGGGTCAACCGATTTGGAAGCTTTGTTTGAAAGCTGGTACTTCACACGTAGTCCCATTTAAATTTGATCAAGTACTGACCAGTAGTTTTTGAGTTATCCCTAATAATGCGTATTTTTTCCACTTAGTTTATATTGATGATGTTATAATAATTTCCTGTCACGGTTATTTACATATCAAGTAGTGGTATACGAATGTACATATGTGGGGTAGGTACCACATCTAAAAAGTGAAAAATGAAAACTTTTTACAAAAAAAAAAAAAACTACAGACTTCAAAAAAAAAAAACTTTTGGAAGTCGGTTGTTTTTTTGTAAAAAAGTTTTTATCTTCAACATTGTCACGTTAGCCAATGCAGTTGTCGTTTACAAAGGATAACTAGCAAACTAATGATCACAACTATATGAAAATTTACCTTTATACCAGTAATGTCATTAATTACCCAATTTCGTCAAATAACCCACATCATTAGTAAATCACTATCATACCGAGAAGACATTCAACTCCCCTCGTAAATCCTGAAAACAATGATTCATGTATTACTTATTTGAAATGTTTTATCGTAATGAAGAATAATTACTTTTAATGAAAATTGTATTTTATTTAAGTAACAAGGAGTAACGAATTTTTTTAAATTGAAAACAGTTATTTATGTTTAATTTGGGGGAGAGCGGAGATAGCGGCGGCGGCGACTATCAAACTAGCGGAGGCAAAACTCATCAATTCGTCATTTATGAAGATATTAAAAAAAAAACACAATACTTCATTAAATGCTTAATACGATATTTTAACATTATAAAAAAAATACGGAAACTTCTCCATTGAGCAGTGACATAAGATAACCTCAAAATTTAAAAAAGCTAAATACTGAAATATTTATTTGAATAATTATTCATTATTACTCACTTGCATATTTTATCAATGATCTGCACTTTTTTCAGACACTTATTATCAACAATAAATACATTAATTTATTAATATAGTTTACACCACGGGGTTCACACATATTATATACTAGCTTCTGCCCGCGACTTCGTCCGCGTGGAATAGTTACTTTGGACTAACGCTAACTTTAACCCGCGACTTCGTTTATGTAGAGGGTGAAAATGTTTTTAAATAATACGTACGTATTCAGTCACGAATAGTCGAAAAGTCACTCAGTACACAGAGAAAAGATTTCTTAAAATATTCCTGGGGAGTTCATGAATTTTTACTGGGGCTCTGCAGTAACGCGGGACCATATGCGCAAACCCAAGAAAATTTACCGGGTTACCCAGTACAAATTCTAGGACAAAAAAACATTTCAGGTCTTAGAAATTTTACTGGGTTACCGATTAAATTTTGACTGGGGTACTGATCGTCATTTTTGGTATTTCGCAGAGATAACTGGGGCCACCGCCCTTCTCCCTCATGACCGGCCTTACACCATTATTTTGCTGCGATGTTATTTTAAAACTGCGATATCTCCTAAGATATGCATTGAAATCAAATGATGTACAGGGCAATTTTGTTTTAAATGAAATACTTGTGATGAATAACGTATTTATATGGATAAGGATTAATATCATGTTTATAAAAACACCTTCGCAAATATTGCATTATTTTAGAACCAATTTGGTTAGCATAAAAAAGTTTATAGTGAGCCAACCTTAAAAGTTAGACATAAGCTGCCGCAGACTTCTTTTTTGAACTTTTAAATGGGAACGATTCTGTAATAAATGATTTTTGCGAAACTTTAACCGTTTACGCAGCGCACGCAGCGGAAGCTCTCAAAAGAAAAAAAACCAACGATTTTGAAACATTGCTCATTGGTGCTCCGCCCCTATTGGTCTTAGCGTGATGATATATAGCCTATAGCCTTCCTCGATAAATGAGCTATCTAACAATGAAATATTTTTTCAAATCGGACCAGCAGTTCCTGAGATTAGCGCGTTCAAGCAAACAAACAAACAAACTCTTCAGCTTTATTATTAGTATAGATTAGTGTATATAACAGCACACTTTATACACAACACTATAGGTTAAGTGCACAGCTGATACGTTCTCCTTCTGTATTTCCCTTTCTCTTTCTCGTCACACACACGCACCCATTGTTGGCTGATAGTACCAACCTCTCGGAAAATTAATTGGTGCCATCTGACGGCCAACTCAACCATCGCGCGCATTATTGATCAAATCACATAGCGCGCGCTTCCTCGGCTTACTGTTACACACTTCCGTCCCTTTCCACAAAATGATTCCCACATATTGCAGGAAAGCGAGGAAAGATGTTATACATTAAAAATACACAGGACCACTTCCGACTACGTTTCTTGCGCTACTGCGAAGAGTTGCGAGTGTAGATGCGTTCGCGTTCGGGCACCTTGTACCTAGCGCGAACCCTTTGTCACGGGACAAAAAACCGACATCGATCGGGGAACAGCGCGAAGCTCAAAAGCTCAGGTGCGAAACCATCTATCTATACTCGCGTTTCACGGCTATCGCAAGCGTTCGCGCCGCGAGTGTAGAGCGGGCTTTACGTTCGAGTGCATCGCGCGACGCATGGTAGGTCAGTAGCAGATGACCTTTTGTTATCATATGACGTATTAGTGCGTTAGTGAATTAGTTTATATTACTATTTATCTTCCAACTCGTTTCTCTAAAACTGATTGACCAGTTTTAGGGTATAAACGTGCATTACGATTAACTTTATACCGCAATCCCCACTCATTAAAGCAAGAGAAAACCTGTGGGGTTTTAATCGGTAGGAGTCCGAAATAATCGTATCCAATGCTTTCGAAACGAGAAAAAAAAAACGGGTAAAACCGACCATATTAACTAACGGTTAGCTAGAAAAACTGAAATCCACATAAACAGTGCACGACAATTTAAAACACTGACGTGTTCACGGAGGCGTGTCATAATAATCACGAATACTTGTTGATTTGTGAGACCAACTGAATACTGTAATTCCGAGTCATAGGATAGCCAAATTTTATGTGTACATACAATAGTTTCATGAATTGTCGTTAGCGTCCTGAGTTAGCGTCTTAGCATACTTTAAAAGAGTAGTACCTACTCATGGTCAATGGGACCAACAAAAAAAATCTGTTGTTCCCTATATTTTGATCGCGTAGGTATTGCACTTTGTAGACAACCGGCGGCTTTTTTGTTTCATATTTCAGGGTTTGTCCCATAAAAGAGGTGTTTCAATTTCATAAGTACCATGGTCTAAAAAAACAAGGTCTGGCACTCCGAGAGTGACACAAGCTTACGTCACTATCCAGTTGCCACTTTATTGCAACAAAACAAGAAGTGTGGACACATTTTCAGTCACCATTCTGTTCAAAAATATATTTACATCAAGCTTTTAAATCGTCGTTTTGTTTTTCTAACTAAATGAAACAATTCAATTAAAACTTATACCGACGTAATTGTTACTTAAAACCTCATTGATTTATCGGATTCGCACAGGTAATAAAGGCGGTTGGGGAGTTATTATGACACACTACTGGTAACACAGCGGTGATGACGTAGGCTTGTGTCACCCACGTGACCACTGTGTCTCGGAATGCTATACCTGGCGAAGTATATTATTATACCATGATAAGTACTACGTTCTCATGATCAATTTTGTTCACTTTTTGTGAAAAAAAAAAGTAAAAATAATTTAAACAAAGTTGTTTGTGATTTGATAAGTCGAGTTCTTAGTTTTGCTTATGGCTGGAAGGGATTTTTCAAATAATTTAATTCATGGAAAATCACTAATATTCGCAATAAGTTTTCCGAAAAATGACGCAAGACTGACGTTTGATAATCGTTTTACAAAAATCTACTTATGATTTTAAACATGAAAAAATATCATCAACATCATTATATGGTCTACTTGCTCGTGGCTGGACCACTTTTTTGAACTTCGATACAAAATATAACAGTATTTTTTTCATTAGGTAACCAGTTTTTTTTTTTAAACCCTGTCGATAATGTATTTTTCCCTATTCAAGAAATTTTAAAATCACACTTTAGTCTTCAGCTATCCTTGAAATAAAATCAAAATTTTGTGCTATGAAAATACAATATTTTCAGTAAATCAATGGCAAAAACAAACTATATTTTCGAGAGCTCTAAAGTGATGAAACTATTAACAGGTGCTGTGACTGACACCAATGGTTTTGCGGTACGAAAACTATATTTTTATAGTCACACAGACCTTACGTTTCAATTATTTCAAGCTTCCACACAATTAGATAAGAAATTGTCAAAATTTGACTTTTTCGTGCACGGAGCTTTAAAGTAGGTCCTTCGTTTAACCTAACACCTATATACTATTATTATTGTAGTGTCTTTGACATATTCTCGGGCCCCTGGGGTCCCGGACCTTTGGAAGGCGTACGAGGGGCCGAAGCCAACTCGCAGAGGCCCGTTACACGCTTTTAATGAAATGAGGCACCAACCGGCGATTATACCTGTACGCACTATGAAAGTGCACACAATGACAACCTATCTAAAGTACATACATCTTTTATGGGGTACTGTGTTAAATGTTACAACAAAATACCTTGTGACATATTGCAATTAAATGAAAGAAAATTTAAAAGTCATATAAAAAGTACACTTTGTAAACAAGCATATTACAAATTAGAGGATTATATCCTAGATAAGAATGCTTGGAAACATGCTGGTCCTGCTCCATAGGACAATCTAGAGTCTAGACGAAATCAAACTGGTTGCTAATTTAATTGTATAATTTATAATTTTTATGACATGACATTTTTTTGATTGTTACATTATGTACTTAACTACTTTAACTCACACACTAAATTATTACTTGTTAAAATTTTGGAAACATCATCTACTTTTCAATATTTGTAAATATGTGAGCACCATGTATCTATCACATAATTAATTTACCTGCCTTTGCATTATATTTAATTCTTTTTACCTATTGTGGTATAGTAATTTTATTCTAGGTGCATCGTCTTCACATATGATTACATAATTAATGTGAACTTACATAATATTGTAAAATATTTTAAAAGAGTAACGGTGGAGTTTCTTGCCCATTCTTCTCCATAAGAAACTACCTTTTGGAAGGGGCAACTAGAATCAATTCTATTTTTTTGTAAATTTTGACGTTCAAAAGTGCCTTTTATGTGCCTATTTGAAATAAATGATTTGACTTTGACTTTGAACCCCTGGTTGGTGTAGGACTATTGCAGGATATTGGAATATGTGTTTGGATGGCTAAAGTGGACTGGTTACCTAGAACTATGGAAGGACTACGGCCCATGCCTGATCAATGTTTTATTATACACGGAAAAAATGGCAGGGGGTGACTAGCACACTCAATAATGGGCATGGGAAACTGTCGCTACCACTTAGTGACGTAGCGACAAGGGGGCAACATATCCTGAGGAGCTTGCAGAGTGTAGAGGCATTCCACTGCTATCAGGACAATCCCGGAAGTACGGTCAAGACCAGCAGCAAGACCAGCATTTTCCTGGATTACCTCCTTCCTCCGAGTACGTTTGCTCTTGCGAATCTCCACTCAAGCCGGCCAATAAAAGCAAGAATGAGGTGAGAGCTCAGTTCCTCGCCAGTGTTCACTACAGCCGGCCAATAAAGGCAAGCCAGAGATGAGGAACATGACTTCCCCCGGGAGATAGAGTCCGTGGGGTCGCTACTGCCCAACAGCTCACCACATACTCCTCTGCGGGTTTATGTATCTCTCTTGGTCTGACTCCTCACCCCTAGACTTGTTTCGGCAAAGTAAACTTTACCTGCACGCGCGCGGAGCGCGTAAGCCCCACCACGACGTTAACGTATATGCTAGGCTATATTATTATTACTAATTGCGCCCCGCGGTTTCACCCGCAGCGGTATGAAATATATTTTACGACCTATTCTCAGATCTACCAAATATACACAACAAAAGAAAAAGAAAAATCGGTCAAGCCTTTTCGGGGGAGTTCGATAACAAACACTATGACACGAGATTTTTATATATTAGAAGATTAAAAGCCTGTGATTTGCAGGCCTCCCTACTCTCTTTACATTTCTCTCTGTTTAAATGTGCTAAGGACCAGTTCTTGTTTTAGGAGTCCAGCTCATCCCGCCATCTCCGTCTGGGCCTGCTGCGATGTCGCTTGCTAATAAGAGGGACCCATTGGGTCGTAACTTTGGCCCATTGGTCGTCTGACATGCGGCAGATGTGTCCAGCCAATTCCATTTTAATGTGGCAGGTTTCCAAGTGACATCAGTTATCACTGTGATGGAACGGATGGTCGTATTCCTCCTAACCAGGTCTGTTAGTTTGATAACCAGAATAGTCCGTTCCATAGCCCTATGGCAAACCTCGAGTGTGGACCTCTACTGATTTGTCAATGTTTGAGCATGAAATACAGGAAGACCCTAGGCGACGATGGCGTAACGACGGAATTTTACCACACAAATTTTACCACTCATTGATTATTCTCCTCCATAAAAAGGGTGACAAAACAGTCATCAATAATTACCGTCCTATCAGTCTGGTTTCGCACCTGTACAAAGCCTTTATTAAAGGAATCGAGGACTGTACGAGGTGCATTCAATAAGTACCTAGCCTCATCGCCAGAGGGCGCTGTAGTTTCAAAAGAGTTTTACCACAGTGTAGCACATTCTTTTTTAATTCTTTTTTCAAATTTTCATTCCAATCCCTTCATTTGTTTTAATTTGACAACTTATGGAAGCGAACGTGTCGATCGGTTTTACAAAAATGGAAAAAGAGCAATATCGTTCGGTGATTCGATTCCTATTTTTGGAAGGGAAAACGCGCATCGAAATCAAAGAGCGCTTGGATGCTGTGTACGGTGACTCTTCTCCATCGATGGCCACCGTCAAGAATTGGTTCAACGAGTTTGCACGTGGCCGTACGTCGGTTTTTGATGAACCACGTCCAGGTGCACCGAAAACAGCTGCTACGGAGGAAAACATTAAAAAAATCCATGATCTCGTATTGGCAGATCGCCGATTGAAGGTTCGGGAGCTAGCTGAGACTGTAGGCATTTCAGAAGGAACAGTGCATCATATTCTTCACGAGGAACTCGGCATGAGAAAGCTGTCGGCGCGATGGGTGCCGCGTTTACTCACACCAGAAAACAAGCGCAACCGTGAGACCACATCGGAGACGTGTTTGGCGCTGTTTAAGATGAATCCAGCGGAGTTTTTGCGTCGTTTTGTGACCGTCGATGAAACCTGGATCCACTGGTACACACCAGAGACCAAGGAGCAATCAAAACAATGGATCCAGACCGGGGAACGTGCTCCAAAGAAGGCGAAAACTGTAAAATCGGCCGGAAAAGTTATGGCCACCGTTTTCTGGGATTCACAAGGTGTGATCTACATCGATTACCTCGAGAAGGGTAAAACAATTACAGGGCTTTACTATGCCGATTTATTAGGCCGATTC
This sequence comes from Dryobotodes eremita, assembly GCA_917490735.1. NCBI lineage: Eukaryota > Metazoa > Arthropoda > Insecta > Lepidoptera > Noctuidae > Dryobotodes > Dryobotodes eremita. The sequence goes on from OU823249.1 coordinate 12,327,133, forward strand.
GACGCCGAATTAAAGAAAAAACGACCCCATCTGGCGAAGAAAAAAGTGCTGTTTCACCACGACAACGCACCGGTTCACACGTCTGCCGTTGCCATGGCCAAATTGGTCGAATTACGCTACGAATTGCTGCCCCATCCACCGTATTCTCCAGATTTGGCCCCTTGTGACTTCTTTCTGTTTCCTAATCTGAAAAAATCACTCGCCGGGAATAGATATGGATCGAATGAGGAGGTCATCGCCGCCACGGAGGCCATTTTGCAGAGTTTGACAAAAACTATTTTTCGGACGGGTTAAAAAAGTAGGAGCATCGCTGGGCTAAGTGTATCGAACTAAAAGGAGACTATGTTGAAAAATAAATTGCCACTTTTCCAAAATTTTCGTTTACTTTTTGTAGGCTAAGTATTTATTGAATGACCCTCGTATATCAGGATCACTCGACAAACAACAGGCTCCCGAACAGGCCGGATTTCGCCGCGGCTTCTACTAGTGACCGCCATCACTCCATTAACCAGATTATCGAGAATCACTCAGACTGCCAGCCTACCAGCCTTTGTGGAGTATTCAAAAGCTTTTGATAGTATCACCCATAACTCAATTGTTAACGCCCTACAGAATCAAAACATAGACAACACTTACATTAATCTTCTACAAAGTATGTATAGGAACAGCACTGCAGCGATTAAGATCAGTCCCATGACGGGACCGTCCTTTCAGTTTGAAAAAGAAATCATGCAAGGCGATCCGCTGTCTCCGAAACTATCCACGGCTGTGCTGGCGGAAGTCTTCCGAAAGCTAGCAGCAAGTTCGACGGAAAAGGACATTATGGTCGGCCATAAGAAATTGTCTAATCTCCGTTTCGCCGACGATATTGTCCTCTTTTCGATTTCAGCCTCAGATTTGACGATCCTCAGATGCTAGACGATCTTAGCACGGCAAGCCTAGAGGACGGACTTCAGATGAATATCTCAAAGACCAAGTTGATAACAAACAGCGCGCATCACAGGATCAATGTGGCGGGTGGGGAGGATGAATAAGTTGACGACTATCTCTATCTTGGTCAAATAGTTTATTTCCAGGCAAAACAAAACAGAGAAGATGCAAGACGCACCGAAAATGCCTGGAAGAGTTTTGGACCATGAAAGATCTAATGAAGGGTGATGTTCTAATGTCCCTTAAGAGAAGACTCATTGACGTGTGCATACTTCCCATCCTCATATATTATGGTGGTCAAACATGGTCTTTGACATATCACCTGTATACAAAATGATATCAAATCCAGCTAGAAGAGATGGTCTAACAACCTTCACGAGGCGGTTGCGTCAGACTGGATGCGGAAGGCGCGCAATTTGAGAGAGGCCTATGTCCAGTAGTGGACAGTTGAGTTGATACTTCTCAATTAACAAGTGATATTAGAAACATTATAGTGTAATATTTTACCTCATTAACAATTTCTTTAATCTGCAAGCATTGTTTGACCCACTCAAATGTCACAATCCACTTAGAAGCCGCTAATGCGCACATGTATTTAACAGATCTGAAAGAAGAGAACATCTTAATTTTGCTGAGTTTAACTACGCAGAACATCATTGACGATACATGGATAATGTATGATTTTATGATGTAATTGTGTATGCGAAAAATACACACAATGATCAGAGAGTGTAATAATATAAAGCATTGAACCTGAATATTGGCACAGTAACCAAAGTTAATGTACTGATTGTAAAGATAAGTTTACTCAACAGAAATGATGAGACTATTCTGAGTGATAATAAAATAGTTGCATGCAAATCTCACCTTTGTGATTTATTCTCTTCATCAACACCTACAATCAAGTGCGTGATGTCCTTTGAATACTTGTCCACATACCTCCACTTACGTTCATTACAAAGAGCTTTAACTTTTGAAATTTCACTTAACGTTAAACACGAAGCAGCTAAACAATTTCTTTTGTTATTCAGCCCTAGGTTCCTAGCAGTGAGTGGTCGTGCTGTGGGAGTAGTAGGCGTATTCTCAAATGCTTTACTCATAAATTCCCTTTCTTGCGTGGTCTTAGCAATCACGTCAGTAGTGGGACAAAGAGTCTGCTCAGGGTCATCATCGTAGTTTCTATTTTCAAAATTAAGAGATTTTCTAACCATTGGTGTGGACTTATGCTTAATTTGGTCAGCAAACTTGCTGATAGTAAGAGGGGTTTCCAATGCTTGGTTTTGAACAGCAGTCTCAATGACAGTTACATCTCTACTGCTTTTGTTAGACTCAGTCACAGTATCTGTTAAATTGATGATACTTTTTATGGTTGATGTAGATTTTCTTAGAGAAACCTTCTTTGTTTCACTTAAACCTATTTGTGATTGATTGGATGTACTGGCTCGTTTAAGTTTTGGGATTGATAAGTTCCTAGAAGGAATAAAATAAAATCGAAATAAGTATGAGTTTTTTTATGATAGAAGAAGAAAATTAGCACCCATCATTAAAATAAATAAAATATGTATGTTTATTGTGTGAACCCCGAATACATACTTTTGTGGTGTTTCTTCAAAAACACTCTTATCATCGTCATAGTCTTGAGACTTGTTAGTTTTATTTGTCTTGATTATGCCATCATTGCTCTCTTGTGTAGAATTCAAATTATGACATAGAACTGGAGTTAAGAATTCTTCAACCTGTTGTGGAATCTGGAACATTACATACACTTTATTAGGACCAAAATATATTTAACTAGCTTTTACTCGCGGCTTCGTCTGCATAGAAGTCGGAAATTATCCCAGGGGAATGAACCCAGGTCATGGCCTATCCGCATGCCTTTTATCCAAATTCGTTCAGCCGTTAATGCGTGAAAGGTAACAAATAGACAGACAGACAAATAATAAATTCAAATAATCTTTTTTATACATAAAACCGATTTTTATTATTCCAAATTCCGCTTGCACCAATAACCATAATTAATTAATACATTCAGCGGGCAGCATATTTAAAACATCATTCCATCAAAGTAAAGTCAAATCATTTATTTCAAATAGGCACATAAAAGGGTTTTTTGAATGTCAAAATGTACAAAAATATAGAATTGATTCTAGTTGCGCCTTCCAAAAGGTAGTTTCGTATGGAGAAGAATGGGTAAGAAACTCCATGGTTACTCTTTTAAAATGGTTTACGATTTCAAACAATTGAGAGAAATTGGACACTTTTAAATTTGTTTATTGCTAAACGTATTTAGTGATTTGTGGTGCTAGTGGGCCTAAATCTCTAACTTAAAAATAATTATTATTCATTTTAATATGATCACCATTCAATATATCAATATGACACAACTGTAAATTTTAGAATTATTCCCTATTTTTCCCCCTTAGGGGGTGATTTTACAAATATGCTGAAACACGTCATTCTTTATTTATTGCCAAAAGCTTAAATTTGAATTTTCATATCACTAACTTAAGAAATGCTAGGGTTTCCCATACAATCTTTCATCCCCTATAGGATTATTTTTAAAACAAAAAGTAGCCTATGTCCTTCCCTTAGATGCCATCTATCTCCTTGCCAAATTTTATTGAAATCCGTCGACTGGTTTAGGCGTGAAACAGTAACATACAGACAGACAGAGTTAGTTTTGAATTTATAGTATTAGTATGGATTATAAGCATTGATGTATAAATAAGGGAAGATACGGTACGCGCTCCTCGACGTGGACCGCACAAATTAGGGGACGGGACACAATCGACCTTAGTCACAATCGAACTGGCGTTTGTGCAGCACGTTACGCAAAGTTAGAATAATCGACTAAATAAGTAGCAACAATGCCTTCCTGTGTTTACAAAATGTGTACAAATAGTGCAAAAACCAAAAACAAGTCTCACGGGATTAGTTTTCACTCGTAAGTATGGCCAAAAATGTTAATTTGTTGAAAATTATAATAATATTTAATGTTTGCTCCGTCATAAGTCGTTCATAATCGTAAACATTCGGCCAACATTCGGCTGCTAACGCGATTTCGCTTGCACAACAGCGCCGGCTCCTATCTCTGTCCTTGTCTGCGCAAGCGGCAGCGCATGTGGCGTATTAGTACCCGAATCGTAGTTTATTTCAGAGTTGTTATGGGTATGTAACAGTGACAATTATTGCTATCTCGTTCCCGCTCTAGCCCGCGTAATATGTCTCTCTAATTCGGTTGTCGAGCACATGACGCACGACATCGGGAAATGTAGTTGTGTGGGTGTGTTTACATGTAAGTGTTTCTAGTCCATTTGATATTTACGTGATGTTAGAGAGTGGCCTATCTTCCCTTATTTATACATCAATGATTATAAGTTATAACATAATCTAGAAATGAGGAAATTTTTCATCATTTCTGAGATAGTTATCATATGAGGCTAAATTATGTTATACATAGTTAATGATTGGAAAATAAAAGATAAAACTACAATCTTTAAAGATGTTTCGAGGTTTCTTTTGTTGTTTTAACACAACACAAATTTTTATTGTGTCTGTGTTCAAACTGTAAAATGCTTTTATGAATACAGATGGAGAAGTAAAACATGAACACATTAATACTCACTTTGCCAGTTTTCATTATTTCTGAATGATCATCTTCTTTTTCCACAATAGAGAACACATTTTCACTGTTCCTTTCATTGAAGTATTCATTTAAATTAGGTGTTATTTCAACATTCATTTTGCTTGTAGTATTTTTAATTGTCTGGGTTTTCTGCATTTGAGATGAAATTTTTGTGTTTGGTGCTGGTTCCTTATGATTTTTGCCAGGTCCTTTATCTTTTAAAATGGAAGCACTGCCTACTTCTTGGCTTTTTCTGATATCTTCCATGTCTGCATCAATGCTGGCAAACACTTGACCCATAATAGCATCATAGTTTATTGGTTCACTGTCAGGTTGTACATCTTTAACGGTCATATTTTCTACTGGGTTCATTTTAGTTTTCTTATTTGTAGGTAACAACTCTTCATCATTGTCTCTATCACGTTTTTCTGCAAGTTTTTGAGTTCTGAATTTACTATGGACTGTTCCTAATATTTCTGAAGGTGCATGATCTTTGAAAATATGAACACTTGCTTCCTTAACTGAGCCACTATTGAAAATATCTAAATCATTTAAGTCGTCTATATTCTCTGTCTGCTCAACAATTTTGTTTTCTTTTTGCTCTTTATTAACTTGTGGTACCTTGGTGGGAGTGCTTTTCGGACTCTCTTCTTTGTCATCAATAATATCACACTCCATAATATGGGATAGTTCTTTTTCCACACTTTCAGTGATTTCAAATTGAGCAGTTGCTGTATCAGCTGAGGCTGTATTTTTCTTCCCAGATGTAGTTCTGTCCAAATTGGTTTCTACCACTTGTAAATTCTTATTTTGAATAATGTTAGGTAAGGGTTTTTGTATATTCCGACTTTCATCTATGTTTACAACATCAGGTTCTTGTTTGTTAGATCTATTATTTTCTATGTTGATGTCTATGTTGGGTGTATTGACATCTTTCGGCACACTCACATTATTTTTATCTGAATGTGGGTCTAGGGATGTCTGTACTTCACGGTCCGTGTTAATTTTTACTTGAACATCACTTTGTTTTTTCTTAATAACAATATTAGTTATTGTATTTCCAACCTTAATGGTAATTTCAATGTCATCAGAATTTTCGGAAGCAACTGGTTGTACAAAATTATGGTTAGTTATAATGTCAAAATTATCTGTCTTTTTGGGATTTAATGCACTTTTCTTTATAAATGGCATTTTATTTACAGCTGCTATACGATTTTCATTTACATTTTCGGAATGTTTAGAACCAACAAAATTTCCTTTCTCTTTGATATTATTTCTATTTTCATCATTATGATCATTTGGAGTTATGTTATTTTGTGTGTCTTGAACTTGAGTTTTTATAGACTTGCTCTCTGCCTCTTCCACTCTGTCTTTGACACTGTTTTCTTTTTCTATTGATTTTACTGCAGTGTTTTTATACACATTATCACCTTGCTGATCATCAATAGGTGCATTTGAATTTATATTATTTATTTCATTTTCTTTATTTGTAAAGTCTGGTGTATTGTCATCAATGTTGTATACCTGTGGAGTAGCCAGAGGTGTATTGACAGTAGGCTTCAAGTTTTGTGTTTTCTTAACCATTTCAATTGAAACATTCAGTTTGCTCCGATTTTTCTTATTTAACTTACTGAATTCTTTTCTCATTTTTTTAACATTATTCCAATTTTGTTTGGCCTTTTGTGATCTCTTCTCATTATCACCACTTGAGTCTCTAGATCTAGAACTATGCATGTTAGAAGATATGTCATTCATTTTGCCAGTGATGTCAACATTTTTCAAATCCCTTTTCCTAGAGCTCCTGCGAGGATGATCTGTAGTATATTCAGAGTCCTCTACAAAAAATGGTTCTATGTCCATAGGTCCTACAATATTTTCATTTTTCTTTGTGACCTCAGTGTCTAGCATTGGTTCTATTTTGTCCCAATCATCTTGTGGTGGTGGGATATGAACCACTTTTGGGGGTGTTGCAATTTTCTTAGTATCTGTATGAATTATGATATTGCTAGCTGAAACCTCTAATGGATTGGCTGGTTGTTGTGATTCTTGTGAAAATGTTTCAGAATTCTGAATTGCAGCTGAAAAATGATTTTGAGAGCTAGTTAACCAATCCTTTACATGTTTGTCTGGATCTTTTAGTGAATCAACTTCACCTGGTGTGTCAAGATTAAATTCATCCACTGAAATTTAATAATAAACAATTGAATTGCAAATTAAAACAATCGGAATGTTAACTTTAGCAATGAAAATTATAGAAATATTAGGTAAGGTAGATGTACCTAGCAACCTTCCTTATATTTCTGTAATGTTTTCTACTTACGCTTGATGTTAAAAAGTTTTTCAAATGCTTCTCCAAGCACTTGAACGTGGTCCGTCAATATTTGAAGTGGTATATTTAGCTTCAACGTCTTGCGTTCAAGATGCGTTGCACAAGCAGGACATGTGCGGCGACCTTGCCAGCAAGTATGACACAATGTGTGGCCGCAAGCTGAAGTCGCAGGTGCTATGAAGTATTTACAACTAAAAAGTGCAACAGATCATGATTTTAGGCGGTTCTTATCGGAAATAACTTTTGAGAAAACAAATTTGTATTGGTTGTATTCAAAATAAATGTTTGACGTCATACCATTCCAAACAAGTTACATGGTCAATTTGCAGAGACGTTAATTTTGATAACCTAGCCAAATCTAAGTCCTTCAGGTTCATTTTCCTAAATAAGTAATTTATTCATTAAAACTTGTACTTGTTTCTATCCACAATAAACACAATGTTGGAACTACAACGTTCGTGCCGACTTGCAGAGTAGTGCAAGCCAGCAAGCCTTCCAATTTTCTAACAGCGGCTGCCGCAAATAAAGATCACAGTTTACTTTTAGAAGGCCTTCAACTGTAAAAAATTTCTTTAACTTGAACTAATTAATCTTAACTCATATTTTCACATCGAAAAACAAAAATAATTGAATATGTCCTTTATTTTTTTGCCGCCTTTGTCACTGCCGATATTGTCTGTCAATGTCAAATTGTCAACGTCAAAAATTACAGTAAAAATACGACTGGCTGCTGAGCTGCTAGTTTATTCCACGACGAAACCACTGTTGCCAAAAAAACCTGCCAAATGCGAGTTAGACAGTTTGTTTTTGATAATAAGTTTTCGAAAAAACTGTGATAATACTTATTTCTGCGGTTGTATCCGAAATGTCTTAAAAAATTATGGACTTAGCAACTCACCTACAAACATAATGACATTTTTAATTTAAACTATGGGATTTAACAATACCCTTCACGCTTGTGTATGCGTCACGCTATCCACACTAAACCTACCCCGCAAAGAAAAGCGTAAAATTATAGTAGTACTACATTTTTGTAATTTTTATCATAAAATGTTTATTTTTACATTTTACAATATCATTACGAAATTATAATCATTTTAGGAATTTTAACAAAATTATTATTATTATTTTTAATTATCCTAGATTTTACAAGTTGTTCGACTATTACTATTACTTACTCGTTAACTTCTATAGCCTACTCAAACTCAAACAGCATTTATTTCAATTAAACCATTTACAGGCACTTTTGAACTGTCAAAGAGTCGGTCAGTTAGTCAGAAAGTTGAAGCTAGTTGCCCATTCCAAAACGTAGATCTCTATGGAGAAGAACGGGCAAGAAACTCCAAGGACACTCTTTTTAAATCATGATATTACAAAATCCTGGGTACCTACATTATTCTTGTTGCTTCTATATGCGAGAACAATGAAAAAAAAAATATATATTAAGAAACAATTAAAAATATAAGATTAATAATAAAAATAAGCCGTGGCAGTTAAGAGATGACCAGTCTTAACTGACGGCGCCCGTTCACGAACATGACGCGTGGATCAGCACCATCCAGCTCAACCATTTTGTAGGGAACCGAATGATCCAACACACGCGCCACCAACAGTGAGACATTTAAGGGAGCATGACATAGTCTCAACTGCCATGCTGTCAAGTCAACATAATTATATAATAAACGAATCCATGGTACTCACATTTACAAAATTGAAAAAATGCTTCTAAATTATACAAAACTATAGTTTGCTATCTATTTGAGCGATGAATAAAATTTTACTACATAAAAGAAAAGAATCATTAAAATATCTATTGGAGTTATTCAATAATAAAACATATTTTATATAAAATAAACAAACATTAAGTTCGCAATGTCAGAAAAATAAAAGGGAGAATAAGAAAGGAGTACCTCTTCCAAACATTCAAATTTTAACTAGTGCGCCCAAGTGGCTGTGGAGCAGGACCAGCATTAAGCCAAGCATTTTTATCTACGATATAGTCATTGAACTTATAATATGCTTGTCTACATAGTGTGCGTTTAATGCATGTTTTAAATTTCTTCTCATTTAGTTGAAGAATATCGAGTGGTATTTTATTATAACACTAGCTTCTGCCCGCGACTTCGTCCACGAGGAATAGTTACTTTGGGCTAACTCTAACTTTAACTCGCGACTTCGTATACGTAGAGGGTGAAAATATTTTTAAATAACACGTACGTTAAAGAGCTGTTTTAGGTACCTACATCACGCTTTTATCAGTACACGGAGAAAAGATTTCTTAAAATATTCCTGGGGAGTTTATGAATTTTTACTGGGGCTCTGCAGTAACGCGGGACCATATGCGCAAACCCAAGAAAATTTACCGGGTTACCCAGTACAAATTCTAGGCCAAAAAATCATTTAAGGTCTTAGAAATTTTACTGGGTTACCGCTTAAATTTTTACTGGGGTACTGAACGTCATTTTTGGTACCTCGGAGAGATAACTGGAGCCACCGCCCTTCCCCCTCATGACCGCCCACCACCGGCCTTGCACCATTATTTTGCTGCGATGTTATTTTAAAACTGCGATATCTCCTAAAACATTCATTGAAATCAAATGATGCAAAGGGCAATTTTGTTTTAAATTAAATACTTGTGATGAGTAAAGTATTTATTTGGATAAGGATTAATACTCGTATCACGTTTATAAAAACACCTTCGCAAATAATGCATTATTTTAGAACAAATTTGGTTAGCATAAAAAAGTTCATAGTGAGCCTACTTTAAAAGATAGACATAAGCTGTCGCAGCCTTTTTTTTTTGAACTTTTAAAGGGGAACAATTCTGTAATACATGATTTTTGCGAAATTTTAACCGTTTACGCAGCGCACGCAACGGAAGCTCTCAAAAGGAAAAAAAATAACCTACGATTTTGAAACATTGCTCATTGGTGCTCCGTCCCTATTGGTCTTAGCGTGATGATATATAGCCTATAGCCTTCCTCGATAAATGAGCTATCTAACACTGAAAGAATTTTTCAAATCGGACCAGCAGTTCCTGAGATTAGCGCGTTCAAGCAAACAAACAAACTCTTCAGCTTTATTATTAGTATAGAAGATAGATTTTACACAGTACCCCATAAAAGAAGTATGTACTTTAGACAACCTGAAACGTGGTTGATCTAATTTGTTCCTATTTCTAGTGTTGAAATTATGCCTGTCACTTATCTTACTAAAAAGATGTAGGTTTTTTCGAACATACATAATGTTTTCATATATATATTGACAAGGTACCGTCATGATGTTAATTTTTTTAAACAGTTCCCTTAGAGATTCGCGTTTGCGGAGGTTGTAGATGGCTCTGACAGCCCTCTTTTGCAGACTAAAGATAGAATCAATATCTGCAGCCCGTCCCCACAGCAGAGTACCGTAAGACATGATGCTATGAAAGTAACTAAAATATACTAGTCTCGCGGTATCCACGTCTGTTAATTGACGGATTTTCCAAATAGCGTAAGCGGCCGAACTCAGCCGCCCTGCAAGTGCTGTTAAGTGAGGACCCCACTGTAGCTTTGAATCAAGCGTAATCCCCAGGAAAACCGTTTTTTCGACGAATTCTAGTATCTCCTTATTCAATACAACGTGACATTTACTACTTCTAACATTCGGTAACGCGAATCTTATGCATTTAGTTTTCTTCTCATTTAATACCAAATTATGTGTGCTATAAAACGTTGTTTCACGTCAAATTTCAAGATTCTAGGTCGACTGAAAGTATCCTTTAGGTTTTGATTCCCTTGCGAGTAGTTGCGAGTTTCAAAATATGCGGCTTAGATTGCTGTTTCTTTTGATTGCGTTGACATAGAAGTTTGATTTTGTTACAGATTAAAGGTATTATAGACTTGAGTATTTGATATGAATTTCAATATAATACCACAACGCGTTCATGAGGAAACGGGTAGTGAGTTTAAAATTATTAAAATTATTTTTATTATATGATGTAACTAAAAATGTATGCTTTTCGCAATTTTTCCTTTATCTGTGCTATAAGACGTTGCTTCGTACCAAATTTCAAGATTCTGAGTTCACGGGAAGTACCCTGTAGGTTTTTTATTCCCTTGCGAGTTTCAAAAATTTGCGGCATAAACGGCTGTATCTTTTGATTGCGTTGGCTTAGAAGTTTGAGTTGTTTCACAGCTCCTAGGGACAGTAGATTTGAGTATTTGATATGAATTTCAGCTTGATACCTCCACGCATTCCTGAGAAGAAGGGTCTTGATAGACAGACAGACGGACAACAAAGTGATCCTATAAGGGTTCCGTTTTTTCCTTTTGAGGTACGGAACCCTAAAAATAAGGAAGCATCGTCAGTAAATAATACCATTTCTAGATTATTCTTTAATAAATGGAGTAGATTATTATTATACACCAAAAATAGAAAAAGGATCCAATATCGAGTCTTATGGAACATCCATTTTTACTTTGAAATTGAGTGAATTGTCACCATTTATTTGAATTTCTTGTTGTCTATCATTTAAATAAGATTTTACTAAACTGAGCGCAAGTTTCTCAAATCCGTAATGCTTAAGATTCAAGAGCAAGGTTTCGTGATTGACGCAATCGAATGCCTTGAAGTGTTCACAAAAGATTCCCATAGCGTCTTGAGCCTTTTACCAACGCGTTAAAAATGTGTTTTAATAAGGTACAACCCTTCCCTATTGACTAATGAAAACGGTTCACCGAATATGGTCTCTCCCTACGGATTGTTATAATTATTTGGTTAAACGCACTAGCAGCTAATTAGCAGGTTTACAGAAATCTCCAGCACCCTCCATGCAGGCCCTATCGACCAATGATATAATGAGCCTTTACGACGTAACTAGTCGTTAGTATAAAGTAGTTTCCATTATTATTATTTTTTCATAGAAAAATCAACCCTTTTATTGTATACACGGCTACATAGCCGCTATACATTTTCGTTATACATCAAGCTATACATTTCCAGTATAAGTTAATCTTGCATTGTATATGATTTCCGTACAATGAGAGGTCAGCTTATACTGGAAATGTAGCCGTGATATGTAGCTGTGTGTATTCCGATAATTTAAAAAAAAACTACTTTACTTTTAATCATTACTTTCAAGTGTTTGATATTTTCAAACTTCTGAATAGTTTTTAAAAAGAGTCAACTTGAAATTCAAATAGAAATCAAAGCTATTCTTTGTTTTGATGGTAAATATAAAATTATGACCTATTGTCTATACTTTTCGGTAGCAATGAAATTGTATCACATTACCCAAAAGGACATGTATGAATAACTTTTTTCACCCTCAATATCCTTTTAAAAATAGTTCAAATCTGAATTTTCAATGTCGTCATACTTAAGGAAAGCCCACAATTTGTTCATCAGATTTGCCTATTTGGCTGGAAAGGGGGTGGGTGACTTTCTCTAGTATAAAGTACTCTGTGGTGACTATCGAAATGACGACTAATAGAGAAGTATGAAAGAAAAACACATTTTGCGCCGACCCGAAATAAATTAGGATAAGGGCAGGAGAGTGATGACTTGCCTATTTCGAACATTATGCGTCAGGTCTCACACGATCATACCAAAAGTAACGGCACTGAAGTATTTTTTGTCTGACGGTGGAACTCTAACTACGGGTCTCGTATCTAAAAAAAAATAATTATATATTTTTTGTGTTTTCTCGTCATGCTGCACCTATTCAGCTATCAACTTTTCTGCTTGCTCAAAAAAGCTCTGGGCTCCCCACCATAGCCTAACTTACGACCTAACTTCGTCCCTCGATTGAGCGGACCCGGCTGAGTCCTTTCCTTTACGGTTAGTAAAAAAGTTTCTGTATTTGATATAGAGCAACACTGTTCACTATCTGTCAAGTGTAGTCAAGGGGTGCCGAGAAAAACGGAGTTTCTACTGTAAAATTAAATAAATTAAGCTACCAAAAACCTAAGTAAGACTAATATTATTAAAGTTAAATTAAAGATCATGTTTTACATTAAATTCTAAATATTTTTTGTCAATATGCAGTTTTAAGTTTGCTATCAAAATTATTACATAATCCAGGATTGTTTTCTTGATAAAAAAGAGTTTTATACTTGTTTTCCCTAAAATAACATTTAAATGTAACTTTTCGCCTATTTTTTATTAATGAACAGCTTATCGTTGTCATCTTTATAATTTTTTACTGGAGTAAAACAGTTCATTTTATAGGTTAGAAAATTAATATTTTATACATAACTCAGGTTCAAGGATTCCTCATTCTTTTGCCTTATCATACTAAGTAAGAAAAATATTTATGGACTACCAATAACTAAAGAACCATTTTGGATCAATGCTGTCTGTAAATAAAAGTACTAAGTAATAAGTGGACTTCTGTTGGAAATGAGTTAACGGGTTTAAAACAAGGTTTTCTGTGGAAATATTAATATTCATTACTTTTTGTGTAAATCATGTAATATTATAATAAAGATAATTATAATACATTGCATAAGGTTCACATTTAAGAATATCTGCACTTGAAATCAGCTGTTTCTTTTACTTGCTGGTCTTTTTTATTAAAAACTATGTTCTATTATTTACAGAATGGCTCTGGCATTCCGCAATGGCTTGAGGACTGTGGCGAGGAGGCTGCAGGTCCGTAACTATGCTGATGCTGCTACAGGCGATGAAATGGCACTCACATTTGCTGCTGGCAACAAGGTTTTTTACTCCCCTTTTATTTAAATCCATACATATACATAGTATTCATTTCTATTAAAAAAATTGTAAATGATAATACTTGAAAAGATAAATGATTATTGATTTGTGCAGTAACCAAATTTGAAATTGCTTGCAGGTATTTTATGACAAAGTAGTTGTCAAGCAAATTGATGTGCCATCAATGGGTGGATCTTTTGGTATCCTGCCCAAACATGTGCCTACACTCGGTAAGTACATCATAGCCCTTTAGGGCTTTTTTCTATTAAAATTTATAAAACAGCAAGGGGTTTGCTAATTATCACGGAACGAGAGCTTCCCGATGTCTGTGTCATACAATTTGCAAAGACAGATAAAAAAAAAACTGAAATTAAATCATATAAACTGCATACCCTCCACTAGGCATCTTGATAGATGTTCTACTTATTGCTAGCTTCATCTTTCTGACTACCTGACTGACTTCTTAACAATTCAAAACTGCCCGGTAATGGTTTAATTGAAATAAATGCTTTGAATCTCCTACCATTAATCTTTTCACCAAGGAGCCGGTGACTAGATCAGCTGTGAACATTCCTTATAAAAATCATTGAAAGGCCCTTACTGAATGGAGTCTTACAGAAAGATATGGTTAATGACAAAAATATGTAACTTTCATATGAGAAGTGGACCTCATAAATTATTATGGATGGCTTTTAAATATAATAATATAGTTTCTATTTATAATATTGGTGTCTAATTTCGGTACAATAGTATCTTTGCTTTAGTAAACGGTTGAATTACTGAAGTCCTCTAGTTCAATTCTAGTGCCTTTACAGAGTGAGTGGCCTCCGAAATCCTTTAATGAATCCTTCTCTATTTCCTACATATAGCAAAGTAATTTTCTAGATGCATGTTTAAAGGATTTTTAGTGACATCAAAATTAACAATTGCTGTAATGTTTTTGTAGCTGTCCTTCGACCTGGCGTCGTTGCAGTGACTGAAAACGACGGCAAGTTGAATAAGATCTTCGTTTCTTCTGGCACAGTCACTGTCAATGATGATTCTTCTGTTCAGGTATGTCCAATGTTCACTTTTAATTATGTAATGTTGTTTCGATATGAATATGTCCAGTAAATTCATCTACCATTACAGTAACCTACTGAGCAGTAAATAAAAGAGGCTGTCATTGACTGAGGTCACACTAATGTTCTTTGGCAAGTCAGCGCATTCTTTCCAAATATTACTCAATATGACTTAAATAATTAAAGTTATTAAACGGCTAAGGCTTCGTGCAGGGTAAGTTTGCGCGAGTCGTAATGCGGGTGCGAAATTTCAAGCATATGGTGGGCGCCTTCGCGACGGTTTAGATAGCAAGCAACCATCTATTGTTTTACCCTGTGGAAATACGTCGTATATTATATTCTGTACTGCCCGCTACAACAATTGGCGATGCAATGAGGCCACCATGATCGCGCCCGTTACCGCGCATTCACCCTGGACAAATGTCATAATATTATGTATGACGAAATGTCACTCCTATTCGTGTTAATTGTATTTTGTATTGATTATTCTCAGAATAAAAGTTCTTACCTTACCTATTAACAGTGTGTATGTTAATATTTCAGGTCCTCGCTGAAGAAGCACATCCCTTGGAAAATTTAGACCGCGGCGCGGCGCAGGAATCCCTTAGCAAAGCTCAGTCTGCACTGAATTCTGCTGGTAACGACAAGGTAGGGCATAACTTTTTTGAAGCTCTTTTTACATTTTACTTAGTAGAAATATTACCAACTCCTCCTAAGTAGAATTTGGTAATTTGGTAGTTTTGTCATCTAGCATTATCTTTGAAACAAAGCTTCATAAACCTAAATTGATCTACTAGTGATTTTATAGGAGAGGTAATTCACTACTATAATTTTAAGTTTGTCTATCAATGCGTTATTGCTAGAAAGTGAAACCACACCTCTTGATTAAATTACCAATAGGTACTATCTAACCTTAAATAAATGTTAAAGAACTGGCTGCAGTATTCACCTGTGAGATGATAATGTCATAACCGTAACTCACCAGTCCATTGGCGAAGCTTTCCAATAGTGGGAGTAAGTCGATACAAGACAAGTAGTTCAATTTAGAGGACTGTGTTTAGTAGTGGTTATGATAATGTTTTTGTATTCATCTATATACATTTTGCAGGCTAAAGCCGAGGCAGCTATCGCCGTAGAAGTCGCCGAAGAGATCCTAAAGGCGGCGTCTGGTTAATGTGTTCGCTCATCACTGCTATCGAACAGTTAGTGTTAAAGAACTATTTAATATTTACGTTTCTGTATAAATAAACACCGTCTCCAGTAGAACATATGTATTTTATTTATATTAGTTAAGTATAGTTATTTCTATGTAAGTATTTTATAAGTAAGTGGTATACAATTAAAACAACGTTGCGTAGTTGACATTTGAGTAGTTTATTTAACACAAATCAAACACTTTGGTACAGTTAGTTAGCTGTGGTTATCGATGTCGTATCGCCATAATAATAATTATCAAACTTACTTTCAAGTAGCCGCAAACCAAACGCACATCGACAAAAGCGAAAATATCAAAACAATTAACCCCTCTGCTGCCAATACAATTAAGATTATGGTACAAATTTTAATTGATTATTTATCATATAATTTTGAATAAATTTTATTTATTTTGTTCACATTTCAATTTTAACTAGATCTTTTCATTAAATCGAATTCTAATTGGAAGGTTAAGAGAAGATTCTGTTGCTAGGAAGTCGCGAAACCTAACTACAAGCCTACTTTGCGAAGCTTACACCACAATACACAACATATACTGGGAAACACCTAGAAAATGACACTCGAGTGTCTTACACCTAGTCATCTGCGTAATATAGAAGGATAAAATTACGATTATGATTAATAAAAATGCACCTTACTGTACTAGATTAATATTTTAAAAGATTATTTTAAATTCCATGTCAGCAGTGTTTGTTACGTTTTGGATGGTGTCATACATTGAGTAGTTCCTTGCTGGTTAGATAGGTAACTGTTTCATATTATCATTATTATGGTACGCTTCCTGTATTTCTTATTTCATTGCGTTTCAAAGAGTAGTAATTGATTATCATTAAATTTTACATAATAATGCGTAACGCGTGTTACTAACTAGCTACGGATTATATAGTACTTTGTTTAAAAGTTGATTAATTAGTAATAAAGAAATTTATATCTAAACTTATTCCTACATAGTATATGCATAAATGCGAAAATCAAAACCAACATGTTTGACACAAATAGGACGTGTGGCAATAACGAAATGACAAAGAGAATAATTAAAACCAATAACGTTAAAAGGAAGCATCGTTACAACCATCCGGTTGTGATTACCTAACATTACCATCCTAAGAGTATAAATAAAGTTTACGTCGACATTATTCCATGTAAAAATTAAAAAATGGGATAAAAATACAAAATATCACATACATTATTACATGTTGAGCTTAATTTAAATCGAATCCGAAACACCCCGAACCAGATGCATTTTACTGAAGCTATTTTTAAATTAAGCTAAACAAATAAGGTTAACTACGATTAAATGACAGAAAGTCTGTAGTAAACATGTATCAAAGTTGGGCACGTTGGATGAAGGTATAAGGTATAAGGTGTTGGACAGGACATAAACGCGTCACCTATCTATTTAAGCAAATATATCAATTTGAGATAACTACCACAACCATAATTTTCTGTTTTTACATGGTAATTCTACAGTGACGCATCATAGGTTTCTCTACTCTGGGAAGGTAGAATCTAATTTGTATATAACCCAACTTTGCCAATTTACTACAGGTAGAATAAAAAAAACCGTTAATAACTAAATTGAAAAATTTATGTCCAGCCAACTAAGTTGGGGTAAATGTAAGTAAATAGCAACAGAAAAACGCGACACACAAATGAAACTATAAAAAAAGAGTCGATTTGGCACAAGTATCACCATCTTGCTGCATGCTAGACCAAATCAGAGCGAAGGTGCTATTGAAAGATTTAAACTGAAAGAAAGTTTCTGCTTAAGCCTGCGAGCGGTACATCAGCAAGATGGTAATGGTCCAACTAAATTAATAATGTGCGTGTGTCGCCTCGCTGAGACACGGGTCCACTTTACAGGTTACACTGCCACAGTATCGTAGGCTGTGAGTCCCCCCCGCCCGTGGACTGCTTGCTGGGGGATTGGGGTGGCTGCTTCTGGTCTGAAAACATAGTCGCAAACATTAAAGAACATGTTAACGCTTACCTCTTCAATGTTTACGACAGCTGTCAGTATGTTTTACATTGACGTTCCCTTAATACATTTATTTATTTTGAAAAGCAAACGGGTTGAGCCTTAATATCGATAGACAAGCTTTTTATTAAAGCATTTGAAGGAAAACCATAGCACTGCTAATCTAGAGGGGTGAGTTTATTTATTTAAGGAACACCAATATGTCCGCGCGCTTGGCGTCTATTTAAGTACAGTGCTATAGAAATCTAATGGTATGTATAATATGCAGCTAAAGAAAAAAATGGTTTGGGGAAACTATTCTTTGTAACCATATAATTAAATTATAAGCAAATCAATCCATCACGCACGGACTAAAAAGTAACAAGTGCCAGGGCTCTGTTCTATTCCATATTGGGCTATCTTCATATAAAGTAATGGGTATACATGGTATGTACATTTCATGCGTTCGTAATCGGCAACGCAATCTTCACAAAATAAAATCACAACTAGCCGAGGTATAAATAAATTATTCGCCTTACAATTCTTGGAGCAAAAAATAACATATTAGTGCACATTGGTTCAGAATGTTAGCCACATAAAGGTTAATTACGAAACAAAAATATCAGGCAAAAATAAGGTGGATTATATTCATTGAAAAATATTTCATTTTCACATACTTTGACTTACTGTTTCCTGTAGATCATGGATGCAGAACATAACACATGCTTAATAACGAGCATAAACTAGTACACAATGCTTTATTAGGTAAATAATTAAATATAATATCTATCACGTCACAATGTAATCGTGCTAGCGCACACACAAGGATCCGGCTTATGTATTAGTAGTGTATTCAGTGCGTGTGAGTATGTATGACAGTGTTCAATCTTTAAAGGGACAATTTCATTAGATCTCCTTAGATTTATGGTATCATAACTAAAATACTTAAATAAGATATTTATTACTTGTCTTTATGCAGTTTTAAGGATATTAAGTTGGTAAATATTTCTGTCTGTGCTATACAAATAATTGTTTTTTTTTTTGTGAGACAGTGAACGAAAACATGTGTCTGAGTTATAGGGTACATTGTGCAAGGCCTAACCAACTGACCTGTCAATGAGTTTCCTCATTTCCTCGCTGTGCAAGCCGTCCTTGGCAGTGTGGGCCCTTACTGCAACAACACACAAGTCACGACGCGCTCTATACTAGCCACGACACCCGGAGCCGCCGTCTACTCGACATCTCGAACAATAACCACATTGCGTGCTCTATTCTCTAAGTTTACTAGTTGTATCATTTTATCATTCAGTGGTTATTGTTCGCGCATGTCTATCTCCAAAACACGTACTAAATATCTACATAATAATTTCAAATAGAGTGAATTAGTTAACACAATCACGTCTAAGCACATAAATAGAAAGTTTAGATAGATTGATTCAAATAAAAGTAATGAATGAATGTTCCCATTGTAGAATTTTGCACTTTTCAAAATTAATCGACTTAGTTTGTTTTCTTTTTTTAATGGTTGCTTTAATTTTGTCAAGTGCTAAAACCAAAAAACAGTAAAAAGTACATAATTTTGAAAAATAAAGTAGATAGGTAAGCCAATTACAAGAACGCTAATCTTGAAGCTTTAATTCAATTTGTTATTACTGATACAAATGTTGCATGCTGTCAGTCACAATAATTAGAAACATAAAGGAATCATATAACTTGATCCAAAAATTTTACCGTCTTCTGTTCAGGTGACACCCAAGTGTGCATAAACCAATTCAACAATCAATTTCAAATTAACAGAGATTTGTCTAAAATTAAATTAGTTTGGAACAAATGAATAATAATAACATCAAATATTTATGTAAACCATACTTTTTGTTCTAGTTGCAAGTTTTGCTGGGTATTAATTTGTTTCTATTTATTTTTAATCTTACTAGTTCGTAGGTAACCATAGGGAGGTAATTATTTTTTAAATAAAATGTATTTATCCAACTAAAATTAGTACTCAGCAAAAAGGTGAAAATATTTTATATATTTATAATATTAAGCAGCATACATTATAACTGAAAGCATTGTTGACAAAAAAGTATGATTCCCTTTTAGTTTATATTAACAGGCCCAAATTGGGTCACTTACAGAAGTTTTAATTCAACGAAAAAATTATCAACATAATCATTTTGTGCCTATATTTTTTCCAATTGTTTTGTCTTTCATTAGGAAATAAAGATAGGGTTGTCAGTTAGTCCACGTTTTAGTTACATACCGGGGTAGTTGCGGGGCTGGTCACATTCGGCTTCGGAGATTTCGTTCGAGTCCTTGCTTTCATTGAAGGAGGAGGAACAGTTGTTGTCGTTGTTGGCGTTGCGCGGTGGGGGTGGGGGAGGCTCGGGAGATCCGCCGCACTTGCGTGTTCCTACACAAACAATTATACAGCATGTATAAGAAGTTAAAATGAGATTCGTATATTTTACGTAATCCTGTCTCCAGAAAAAGCAGTACCATTTCCACTTAGCGTCGGTTAAATGCACTTTTTCACTATAACTAATAAAATCATGTTCTTACTACTAAATAAACAAAAAAAAAAAAATTATATTTGCATAAATAAGGTACAGAAAGTTCTTCTTAAGATAATTACATCGATCACTTAAAATTATGTCATGCATCATTACTGTGGTCATTCTCAAACGACACATAACTTTAAGCCGTTTTCAAAAAAAATATTGGTGCTTCATTTACATGACAGCATGAGACTTGACTTAAAATTGAGTTGCATAATTGTATTAAAGTCGCCTGATAGTGTCTCAAAAACTCTGTAAACGTGCGACTTTACTAATGATCTTACCAATGCTGGGGCGAGATCCGTAGTGGTCGGAGTAGGGAGTTCCATAGGCGCCGGTGTACTGTTCGTCTTCGGGAGCGCAGCAGGCGGGCTCATCGTATTCGGGGCCGCAGGCGTACATCGGGCGGGAATAACGGGCACGCTGCATGAAATATATATATAGAGGGATTAATACATGCAAAATTTGAAAGTTCTCTATGTTCAGTTATGGACTTTGAATGGAGAGGCATAGATGATAGACCTCACATACTACTGTGCACCTACACTCCTGAACATTGGTTCGACTGTAAACTTTAAAAGCCTGGGTTAATTGTTAATATACATATTTTTTAATCAAGGCTTGAGCTGTGTGTGCTTACTGCTGTGTGTATTTAATGAGATATAAGATGAATTTCTTCTAAATCTCAGGATTTTGACTAAGTTATAATACATATAATCTACTGAAACATATGTTACAATTGCTTCAAATATGCCAGTAAGGAGGCTTACGTATTGGTCCTCTTCAGCGCAGGTGGCCGGGTCGTCGTATTCGGGAGCGGTCGAGTAGATGGCGCTCTGTCCTCCCTGAGAATTCTTGCGGGCGTAACGGCTGTTGGCGCGAGGCTGATAACGACATAATACAAATTATGGTTCAGCTTCAAACACAACGACATTGCCATGTGTCGTACCCCTCGTCCTAACCAAAAGCGGTAGTCGCGCGAGTACGCGATCGACGCGATCGTTTGTATGAATAATAACGTACAAACGCGACTTGGTTGATCGTGCGTGTATGACATATTCATATAAAAGAGTGCGACGATCGCGTACTGGCGCGATTGTCACTTTTGGTAGGGACGCGGCCTTAGTCGTATGAGAGTAGCAGATTTCATAAAATATTTCCGTTATGTACTAAAGTTAGACGCTACAATTACAATGAACAAGAATAGATTCACAAGGTAGCGCAAATATTTAAAATCTGCCCAGAAGAGATTCCCGAAAACGGTTTTCAAAGGATTTGAGTTGACACGACTATATTTAATTCTAAATAAAGCCACAAACGATTTTTTAATGCCACGATATTTTATCGTCCTCGGGATTTTTCACGCACTGTTTAACGCCGAGAGTTGAAAATAAAAACATTGTGCTTTTTTTAAAGCGCTGAGATGTTATCTGTTGGATTCCCAATGCTCGGCTCAATACCGAGAATTGAAAATTCAGTGCGATAAAAAATCGTCGAGTTAAAAATTCACCCGCGCGAACGTGGGCTAACAAGTGCGCGAATATTATAGACGTATATATTATACGTTATACGTAAAGTAAAGGTAGTTTCCCACTTACCATGCTCTGTGATCCGGCGCGGGAGTGTGCGGGGTGGTGTGGGTGCGGGTGTGCGAGGGTGCCGGCGTGCGCGGGGTGGTGGTGTGGGAAGGCCAACGCCTTGCTGGGGTCCATCTCCTCGCGGAAGCCTAGCAGGTGGAACGTTGCGTAGGGGCAGATCTCATCTTCCATGCCTGTTCACACATAATAAAAGACACATTACCAAAAATACCAAAATGATTTGTCGCGTAAATAAGCGATCGTTGCGTTCAATATGTCACTCATTTATTCGGAAGGCGCCCTCCGTCGACGCGACCACACGTTCGGATGCGCAGAACAAAACGAACACGACGCGATGCGACGATCGCGTTGGGATAAGGACGCAGCCTTAGACATGTTAGTTGTGATGATCCACGGAGTATAACGGTTTGGAGTGCTGATTCGGGAGAACGCTGTGTCTGCTGAAACAGCAGCGCAGCTTACGGATTCAAAACAAGGGATATAATACGAATTAGTACTCCAATTTGTGAACTACTCTGTGGTTCCATTGGATTAGTAGCAGTGTTACCATTCACTGGAATATGCTACAAATAGTAGAAATTCCTTAACAGTCGGTAATCCATGCTAAAAAAATGTGTAGTAAGTAGTTAGTTGTCACTCAAAAACACGCAACAAACATAAAATATATGTTATTAAGTATTGTACCTATGTATATTTGTAGAACTAGTATCAGTAGATAATTCACAATGCTATATTCTGTAGTTATCTACTCACGCTTTTTTTGTTGTTAATGTAGTTATTGTATTATAGTAATTATCGATATATCTACACTTTGCTAAAAGCAAATAAAAAATAACTGGGGTTAGAAAAGTGCAAACAAAAATAAAATAAATACCAAATAGATAGCTATCATGCTAAATATAACAAAAAATATATAATGATCAATCTCATACTCACTCATTTGTTGTTAATAGCAGTTCATTCGATAAATACCTCACGATTATCATTCACTTGGAAACCAGATTTGTATGGTCACCCCAATCTGTATTATAGGTACGTTTAATTTACAAAAATAAACTGTAAATATAATACAAATATTGTGACCTTTTTTGTGCTTTATAACATGAGCATAGAAATAAAATCTACTTTTGAAAAACAGTTCAGGGTTAACTTTATTAACACATTTGACATGTTTTTAATAAATGTTTCAGGCTACAGCTGCGGATATCTGCCGGGTAATGTCTATGTGGCCACCCAAAATTCGCCTTTATACAAGGTGTAAAAACACCCATCACATAGCCGTTATCCAGGCATTCTGTCTAAATAGCATTGAGCAAAAATTATTGCTGGGGAACGACTTTTATTTTCGGTGTGATTAATTATTGTTGGATAACGACTTTTTTGGAGTTGTGTGTGTATTTAAAGTTAAGTTAATTTTAACATTTAAATCTTGTTTTGGTGAAAAACAGTTTGAACCTTCAATATCTCCGTAACCAGAAGGTATGGTGCAGTACAACAAAATGGTCACAATGAATCATGGGAAGAACAAGTGACTCGTCGTTTCGTTAAGCGTCTTTTTGCTTATATAGTCAGTGTAGGTAACCCTCGGTTTGTTTCGTGACGGTTTCTACTTGTATGCTCATGTAGGTAGCATGCGGTTCCACTGACCTGTGGAGGCGGTGTCTCCGGAGCCCGCGCGGCGCAGGCGCGGGCGGCGCACGCGCTCGTAGTGGTGGCGGCGCGGGTCCCACGTAGAGTGCGCGCCCACTGAACCACACTAACGTTACGCATGCGCTAACACCCCGCTACACCGCTCTAGAATCCTCCCACTCACTTTTCAGATTGTCTACAATTTTGCTACATCGGACAACAGAGGTCGTATAAGGAATTGTCAAAGTTATGTTCCAGTACGAAAATGGGATGGCGGGATGGATCACTAATAAGTCCTGTATAGCTTAATTTCTTTCTAGCACTTTCGTATTTCCGTAAAAGACCGTAGATCGCTCTTTGCTGCACTTGTTGAGATTTTCAGGCCTCAACTGCAGGGCGAAAATTATATGTTGAAATAATGTAATTTGATGGTTGAAAGTGAGTGAGATTATACTTTTGAGACGATACCATAGAAATTTAGGGGAATTACGTTTTACCAAATCGTCATATATCAACATGGCTTTTGAGTTCTGCAGTTCTGCTAGAGCCGTCATTCGATTAAATTGTTTTTTTAAGAGCACTATATAATTATGACGAGATTGGCAAAACGTCAAGCTGAAAATTATTAAAATTTAAAGTAATAAAATAGGCAAAGCTAAAATAATCATAATTAAGGGTTTGAATATCTATAACTTGCAGGTAAAAAATTGCCTTTGGCATTTCTACATAAATTAAAATTTATAATAGCTGGGCCCTCTAGGTAAAATAAATTTCCTGATACCTTTACTGGACAACAAAATTGTACAACATAGCTTTCACCTAACATTCACCACTAAGATATCTAAGAAGGTAAGAAAGAAGAGATATTAAAGCACAGAGAAGAATCATAGCAAAAGTCGTGCAATAGAAAGAGAAGTAAAAGAGTGTTAATATAACCGTTACCTCTTAAAATATCGACGCTTTCTTACAGGTGAGGAGCAGCGAAATTCCTAATACTTGATAAGATAGGGTGCTTTGTGTGGGGTGAAACGTCGAGAGAAAAAGTGTAATATGCAGGTAATACAGTCACGTCCCGATTTAGGCCCAGTACCCATGTAACACGCTTTAAGTCGCAATAGTTGAATTATCTCTAGACACGCGATTCGAAAGCGCGCGTCAGCTTTGACGTGGGAACCAGGCTATCTAGTCATACAATCACGCCCTGATTTACGTGATTTTGCGTCCGCATGTGTATGACGTTAACTTTGGGATACGACTGTATTTAAAAATTTACAGTGAACAGTTTTGTAGTGACAGCTGCAGCGGCATCAAGAGTGTAACGTGTAAAATAGCGGTGCAGTATACTCACTGATGACGGCCTGTCGCTTGACGCGGTCGCACGTGTTGTAGTTGGAGCCGGGCACGGGCGGCAGCTTGCGGTTGGGCGGCG
The DNA here is from genome assembly GCA_917490735.1 of Dryobotodes eremita. NCBI lineage: Eukaryota > Metazoa > Arthropoda > Insecta > Lepidoptera > Noctuidae > Dryobotodes > Dryobotodes eremita. Next base: position 12,352,157 of record OU823249.1, read on the forward strand.
CGATGTAGCCGAGCTCGTCCCGGAGGCCTCCGCGCTTGTCTAACGTACCGCCCGCGCCGCCTAGTGCAGCCTGCGATGCGTTGTACACTGCGTCGTCTAAAACCATTGATTAGATAAGTTGGTGAACTTATTTTAAAGTTAGACGTTGTTAAGTCACCGATTAAATGTGAGTTCTTTAGTTTTGTTTATTAATGACGAGCAAATTATATTAAACTGTGAATTTGGTAAATCAAAATACAAAATCAGAGCTTCGAACTTAGTTCATGCTAAGGATGAGTATTATGTTAAAAAATAAATTCAATGAGTGAACTATGTTACCAAAATTGTTAACTAGATGATTAATGATTAGGTCAAAATTAATCTAAATATAAGATAATTCGAATTTGGGTAAAAGAAATAGTAATAAAGCGGTGTGCCATGCCACCATACATACAATACATGTCCTTCTGACCTCGCAGGCGGTGCGGGGTGTTCCTGCGAGCTAAGGTCAGACAGATCACCACCACGCCTACGATGAAGACCACAATCGTTGCCAAAATGGGTACCAAGACTTCAGGTTCAAGCCAAGCCTTGATCCAGGGGGGCAGAGCCTTTTCAGCGCCGATGTTGCCAGGTAACGGAGCAACAGTTCCTATAATACACGAACATTAGTAGATATTTACCTTTGTGTTGGTCCCGGGCGCCTCGTACCACGCAAACGACTACGATAGCAATGATGATGACAAGTATCGCCGCCACTACGGGCACGATTAGGTTTAGGTGCGACAAGATGATCTTGATAGTCTGTTCCGTGGTAAGAGAGCCGTCGCCGACCTCGCGCGCGGGCGCGACCGTACCTGAAATGCAAGCCTCACGTTACAAGAGCTATTTATTTTTAACTAAAAGACACCAGAAGAATGAATAATTATAATAAAAAGGCGATGCATTTCAGGTACGTTTTTGGTGTAAAAATCGGTATGCAGTAAAAGGGCATGCATTATGGTAATGAACGTAGCGGTTATCTATAGTTTCGACCTAAGAGACCTTCGTCATATTTATTATTAAAAAAGGAAATGGCATATTAGTGATTCCCAAAATGATTTTGATTAACCTCTCGTGTGCCGGAACGTAGATCAACGCTCAAAATAAGTCAGTGTTAATCTGCAATCGGAAAGTATATCTACGCGTAATTACGTGACATCGAAAAATGAATTTTGTACGTGTAACCAAGAGTTTGAATCACTTAGAACCCATATGATTGAGATTACGACTGAATGAACCAATCGAAAAGATTTTTTTATCTATGAAGTTAGTTCCGTTTTAGTTCAAAATAACGAGTGAAAGTGTCGTGATTTACGGAAGTGTTTTTTTTTGTGTTAAAGTAAGTATTTACGTGTTTATTTGTGTTTTTGTTAGTCCTAATATACTATATAAAGGTCAAAGTATAAAGATGTATCAAATACTAAAGATTTTGATAAGATTTACAGAAGAAAATAGATACCTACAAACTACGATGGTTGAGTAAAGTTCAACCGACGATTTGTCATTATAATTTTATGATTTTCTTTATGTTATATACATCAAATTGTTCAACAGTTTACTCGTGATTGGAATATTTCATTATATTTCACAAAACATTTACAGTGTCGGCAATTAGTCTTTATAATCATTGACTAGCAAATCCCCTACAAAAATCGTTTCTACATGGTGTTCAAAAATGTTGTTTATTTATGTTAATTAATAACAACAATGTTATTTAACTATGGTAAACATTTATAAAAAAAGCACAATATACCTACTGACTGTTACATTCGTATCTGCTAAATAATTGGCTTTGTTGATTTGTTATAGGAACATGGTAGTTATAATGGATGTTGATCATCATCTGAATAAAGATGACTACGCGTTATGCATATATGAATGCAAATGGCCATGGAGCATAACTTTTTATATCATGCAAAGTAAATGTTTCGTGTGCAATATGAAGCCCAACATTTATGCACCACCTCATTTTACCCTGAATACTGACAGTATTCAAAATATACGACTGTTGATAAGCATCAGTTGGTTTTGGTGTAAACATTGTAATTTCGCCGTATACGATCACTACCCAAGTGATGAGTGCGACTTTTGTGCATAATTTATGTTAATTATCTTTATATAAAAATAAATCACAATCAAGCACAATTATAGAAATGATTGAAAAAGATGATTGCAACTTATAACATAAATATGTAACGATATCTTGTGTGATTATTTTTCCAATCGTTTTGAGTATGTGATAGTCTACGTACCTACATGCCTAGTTTTCATGTTAGTATTTACCAAATTCTACCGTAAAGAAGCAAAACCGGAAACATATGCTGCAGGTAAATATTGATACCTACTTTTTGTTTTTTTGTAGATGGAATCAAAAGACAATAATTCTAACAATAATCCACCTTATCAAGATAATCTTAATACAGCACTCATAGTAGAAAAATCTCCCAGTGGAAGAATAAAAGTGCTGTCGAATGATAAGAGTTATTTTGAAAAGGGCAGAATCAGGAAGGTTATTGCCATTTAAATTGCCAGATGGTGCTGCATGTAATGAAGAGCTATCCGAGAATGCATATGGCTTACCTAGGTCCTCTGTTGTATGTATTAAAATTCGATACATGTAGTATATTATTAATAACAAGAATCTTGACAATTTATAATAGTTTTTTTTCTTTTCAGTGTGATGTTCAGGGTAAAATTTCTATTCCACCTTCAACAATTGAGCATGAAATGGTCCATGAGCCTAGTCGAAGTATTGATGAAGCGAATTTCATAATAGAATCTGCTCCATCTAGGCCGCCTGTAGGTTTCACTAACCACATATATGTACTGGTAGATATGTACTTTACCTACATTTATATAATTTATAATGTACTTACATATACTTTTAGGCTAATGACGTCTCTTTCGCTGATATTTTACCCACGGATCTTGCTGAGGCACTGGCAATTGATTCGGGTAGCGAGGAGAGCGACGTTGAAGAGTACACTGAAGAGACTATTCGTCAAATTTTGGAGTCAAATGACGATGACATTGAAGAAGAAGAATTTCCGCCAGCATTGACAGATGGTGTTAGTTGGTCAAGTGGCTTTCAAAATTTTACAGGTGTCCAGGAATTTTACATTGAGCAACCAGGACCTACAATAACGATAACTGATCCTTTTGAACTATTTTCTTCTGTCTGGGACCAAAATATCATGGACTTAATTGTACGCGAAACGAACGAGTACGCATGGCAGACAATTGCACGACTTAGTGAAGTTGGGATAAAACCAGAATCAAGATTAAACGACTGGGTGGAAGTCACCGTGGAGGAGCTCTACAAGTTTTTCTCCATAATGATTTATATGGGCTTGTGTCACAGAGGACGAATAGACGAATACTGGACTACGGATACGTTAGAAATGCCCCAATTTCGCCAAATTATGTCAAAAATCGTTTCCTTCTCATACTACGATTTTTGCATTTCGTAGATAACGATTATTTAGATTTTACATTACATGGACATGACCATAAAATATCTAAAATAGCTCCTGTTCTCGACCATTGCAACCGCAAATTTAAGGAGATGTATTTTCCTGAGCAGCACTTTAGCCTTGACGAATCACTGCTGCTTTGGAAAGGGAGACTAAGCTGGATTCAATGTATTCGTTCCAAAGCAGCACGATTTGGCATCAAGAGCTACGAGCTGTGCGAAGCTAGAACAGGATATTTATTGACAATGGCCATTTATTCCGGAAAGAAAGGTACTAACTCAGAAAACCAAGCAATACACGGATTTACAGGAACATCGAGTATGATCGTTATACAGCTAATGAATGAGTATTTTCACAAAGGAAACTGTCTTGTTATGGATACTTTCTATAATAGTGTGACTCTTACTCGATTTTTAAAAGAGCAATGTGGTACTGATGTACTTGGTACGCTAAATCGGCGGCGAAAAGACACTCCTCCTGACATAAAAGCTCTAGTTGAACGACGAATAAAGAAGGATGAAATAGTCGCTAGACATTGCTGTCCTGTCGTGGAAGGACGTCAAATTAGTGACTATGATATCTACTTATCATAATGCTGATACGGCACCAGGGCAGCGAGCAGGTGTAGCGTGCCATAAACCGTTTGTGGTCCATAGTTACAATAAGTACATGGGTGGGGACGACTTGAAAGACCAGAAACTATCCATGTACTTATTGGAACGGAAAAGGGGCCTAAAGTGGTACGTTAAGGTTTTCAGAAGACTACTAAATATTAGTATTCTGAACACTTTTATAATATATCGCGCAAACTCCCAAGATCACTTGCGCAAACTGACACATCGAGAATATCGCTATGCCCTAGCTACAGCATTATCGCGGCGACATATTCTTACAACCCGCATCAGACCTGCCATACAACTTTCAAGAGGGGAAAGGTTAGATGGAATTGAACACTTTTCTGAACACGAAGAAATTGATGATCGCATATCGAAAGGTCGTATTCGCTATAAAAGGGGACGCTGTGTGCGCTGCCTGGCTCTCGCAAATAAAAAGCGGACAGAGACCAATGTAAAGTGCTCAAAATGTCGAGTGTTTTTGTGTATCGGTAAATGCTGGCGTGATTATCATACACAAGAAATGCTTTCTACATGAAACGCTGGATGATGTGTAAAATACGGGTTTGACGCAGATTGCGCTCCGCAAATTGTCTACTTGACGCAGATTGTGCATTTCGCAAAATGTGAACTTCTCAAAATGTGTGTGAATTTTTTAACAGTCACAAAGAAACTAATGTTACCGTTATAAAATAATAAAAAGCATAGTGTATGCAGTCTGTTTTTATCTTGATAAATTTTGATAAAATTCACACTCAGTTTGAGAAGTGCACACTTTGCGAAGTGCACAATTTGCGTCAAGTGGATAATTAGCAAAGTGCGCAATCTGCGTCAAACCCTAAAATACGATCCTCCAGTAGTCCAGTATTCCGTCCCCGTCGCTCTACGTTCATTCTAAAATTGTTTGATTCATATCACATGTTAAAATAAACATATCATAATGTAACACAATTTTATTTCCTATGCCTACAACAACGTTAGGTGCGGTCTGTCAGGTCAAGTCAAAATTAACAGTTGATAAAGGAACGAAAAATGAAACATCCTGTATGTTATAGGCCAGAACGTAGATATGCGCTATTTATCCTTACGCCGGAACGTATATCTACGTTCAATTAACTGATAGTGATGACTACTTTCAAACCACATTTTTTGTTAGTTTTAATTTTAAAACCATGTTTGAAATGTTTGTTTGTTTGTTTCATGTTTGATTTGTTTGTTTGTTGTTTGTTTGTTTGTTTGTTTGTTTGTTTGTTTGTTTGTTTGTTTGTTTGTTTGTTTGTAATGTGTTATAATTCATGTGTTTTAGAAAAGGAAAAAATAAAATTGATTTAATTGTATTGTAACTGTTTATTATTTGATACTTTCTTCATGCCGAAAAAAACCGTTCGTAAATAATAAATAACTCATAATTTTTTGTTGTAAACTACAATTAAATAAAGTTAAAGTATCTATTTATATGTAATAATAACAAAAAACTATGTAAGTTACGTAGTTAGTTTAAAATATATTTTTGAAATATTAACACGGACTGCCGCGCGCGTACTATTTTCCGCGGCAAACAGCGCCTTCGGTGCGCATTGTCGCCCGGCATACGAGGGGTTAAGACTAGACAATTACATACCGCCGGTCATAGTAAGAGTTGCAAACTCGTATTCAGCGACGTTGAAACCAGCATTGTTGTGGGCCGTAATCCTCAACACATACCATGTTGCAGGTTCAAGATCTATAAACGAAAATGTTCAACATTGTAGCAAACCTTCCGTTTCATGTTTAATGTACTGCATATTGCAATTATTTTGTAGGAGTACGCACCAAGTACAACGAAGTTTCCGCCAGGTTTCACAGCGTTCGAGATTTGATTCCATTCAGCAGCGCCCCTGTTACAATAAACATTTAATAGTTAGATAAAAGCAAGTCTAACATTTAGATATCACCTACAAATGACATAATGTCTCTCGACGTATACCAGGCACAATGAATTGAAACATCTTTATCCGTTACTTGTCGGTCTGTTGGTACTACATCAAATTTTCCCTACTTGTGCTTAGACCGATACAATTTCCCTAGCGATTAAGGCCTAAATTCGTATTCCTACTAGGAAAAACCCACCAGAAAAAGTATGCGCTTCGATAATCTTAGTCTTTCCGAATTAGCACGAACGTCGCGCCACAGTATGAAGTGTTCTCTCTGTCGGGTTACTCCGGTTGCAAATCGTCATCTGTCACTCAGATGTTTTGAAATGTGTTTTGGAATTACATAGAATTGTTAATCTATATATTTGTAATCATGGTAATAAAAAATAGGCGACTACTTTCATGGTTGTAACAGCTCTGTATAAGATCCCATCATCACGCTTTCGTATTTCCGAAGATAGACGATGATTCCCAAAGCGCATACTTTTCTTGAGATATTTGTTCAGTGTTATTAAATTCATTGTATCATTATTCATCATTATTTACTTACTTCTTCTTATTCTCAACGACGAAGTGGCTCATAGGACATCCACCATCGAGCCACTGCTTGAGGTGCAGCGTGACGGACGAGCTGCCAACCTCGATGAAGTCTGCGGCGCGCGGCACGGGCGGCTTGGAGCCGCGAGTGCGAGCAATCACTACATCTGAAGCTTCGCCCGTGCCGATGCTGAGGAAAATGTAACGTTTTTAAAAACGTCCATTGTAATTAAACTGACTGTTTTTCTTCTTTTGGTGTGAAGAGCAGCTGTTATTACTTCAACCATTTCGTTAAGTAAAGATACCACTTTGTCAATGAAGCTGTGTAGCTTGTGTCACTGTGGCGGTACATTCATACAAGCCCAAAAGCCTCGCTTGCTCTGATAAAACCATAACACACGTAATGTGATATAATCGTGATTTTGATTAAGTAAGCTGGTCTGTCGTAGTAACATTGATTAATCGCTTTATTTTATATACGCTATATTTTATAATGAGGGACATATCCAAAAAATACATTTTACATTTTAATAAGTTACGATATAAAAATTATTAACTAACCAAGATTCGATTATTGTCATATCATAGTTCTAAAATAATTTCCGAACTTTCGTGCTAGTCATTCACTGATCCTGACAGTCCTGATCAGACTAATATAGTTAGCTACTCACCCGTTGTAAGCCGTGACGTAGAGTTGATATCTGGATCCGCAGAATAAGTTTTCTAAAGTGTATGTGTCAGTGGTGCTTGGGATCTGAAAGAAAGGAAACATACATTTAAGTCGGTCGTCGTAAAGCTTTGGTTTGTAGTTTTGTGGAAGCCGTGTGCCCGGTGTGGGATTTCACATCGGCAAAACTGATAAACTCCTATACAAACTTGCATCCCTTATTTAACCCCATTTAGGGGATGAATAGGAATCCACCCTTAGTGCTTACTTTTGCTATAAAAGGAACTCTTATGCAATATTGCATGCTTCTAGAACCAGCTTAAAGATTTTATTAGGTAGATAAGGCATGCTGCTCTGACTCTAAATAAGTTGGAGTTAGGGCTGGCGGATAGTGATATTATAGAGGTATGATGAACAAAGTGTTAAGTTCACTCATCCTCCATAGAAAAGGTATGATCCTCCGACCAGACGGGTGTTGTGTCTGGTGGACAACTGCCCGACGATTGATATCGGGACGTTGTAAAAATTCTAATTGAACGGCAAACTCTGCTTGCGCGAGTGTGTCGGATGTGGTAAAGCGTCGGGTTGAGTCTGACTGCGCTGGCGACGAACAAGAGAGGGTTTTTTAAGGACTCTAATTGAGGACCGGCCAAAAGTGCATGCGCTGTTCCAAGATTGCTGATGAGGCTGACCAGGAATGCGCGTTCGCTACATGCTGGTGGTCAGGATACTCGTTGAAGCCGTGGGTGCTGGCTAGCTGTGTGACTCGCTGCTCGAATGCTTGAGGAAGTGATGATGACGTCACGCTGAAGTAGGTGCATGAAGGCTGCGCTGACGTTCATGTTCGGGGTCACCAGTATGGAGGTATGAGGAACAGGCTGTAAAGTTCACTCTTCTCCTATAGAAAAGGGAGTATCGTCCGACCAGACGGGTGTCGTGTCTGGTGGGCAAGTGCCCGACGATTGTTATCGGGAAGTTGTACCTATATATGTTAGTTACACGGCTGACTCTGTTTGCGCGATGCAGGATTTTACGTGACGTCAGTGTGATGCGTAGTCTGCATGTGGCTATGTAGAGTCTGCCACAATATATCTGTGATTCAAACCATGACAAATGATGACTTCAAGATGAATTGCCTAGCAATATAAAAATAGTTACCTGTACGGTTTCCCAATCTCCGAACTCTTGTTTGTAGTGGATGGTGTATCCAGCGGCGGGCGACTGGTCGACGTCAACGGACGGCTTCAGGCGCAGAGTGAGGGACGACACGGACGATGACGCGATGCTGAGCTGAGGTGGGAACGGGGGAGCTGGCGGGAAATACGTAAGTCTTTTTAATTTATTTGTTCAGATTTAAGCTTATTATTACAATTTTCTTTTCGAGTCGATGGTAAATGTTATTATGTTAAAAGAGTTGGGCCCAGTAGGTAGCCACGTCAATCGCAGCATCAGTGCCGTTTTTTAGGTCCTCAGAAGTGCAGGTGTATAGGCACTTTGGACAATAACATATGGGACATGGTTTGGTCAGGAGCACCGAATTCACATTCATACTAGTAATGCAGTATTTAGGAGAAAATTAAAACTAATCTTTCTAAATACAGCAATAAAAACAGTATTTTTTTATATCGCAGCAATAGCTCCAATAATTATAAAACCAATTAAAAAAAAACGCGAACAGTCGCAGCACTAAATGCTAGCTTAAATTAAGAAACAAAATAACCATAGACAATCAGTGTACTTACCGAGAACAGAGAGAGTATGCGTAACGGTGTCAGTTCCGAACTGGTTATCGACATGGCAGGAGTACTCGCCGGCATCCTCTCGAGCCACGCCAGCGATTTGCAGGGATCCTTCGGGCAATTGACGGACGCGTTCCGAAGCTTCCAGGGGGTGGCCTTTCACCTAGGAATTTAGAAAACAATTTGAATATATCCAGGACAAAGTCGGCATCAAAAACCTTCTATAAGAAAAAATACCTTTACGAAACAAAACACAGATAATTTGGTAAAGTCGGTAATGTAAAATGTTAACGCCCTATTTCCAGCACCTGTTTAATTTGTTTTAGTTTGGATGCTTTAACTATATAGATCAGATAAAATACACTGTCTTTCCCGTACTTTCTGTAAGCATGACCAATTCTTGAGTCAGAAAATCAGCAGTCTAATCTTATAACCTTAATATTGTATAAAAAATTATGAATTTATGAAATACCTTCCACAAAATGTTGGGTGGAGGAACGCCGACGGCAAGGCAGGGCAGCTTGACATCTTCCTTGTAAGTGGCGGTGAACGATTCATCGAATGAGGCGATCTTGGCGGGCACTGAAACAAATATATGACACAAAAAAATTTAGTAGCGGAATATAATGCAAAATATTTTAAAAGGAAACAATAACAACTGTCAAGTATACTAGTAATTATTGTGATTCATCTTGATACTTGACGGCTGGATTATTAAATTGCTTTGAGTGATAAGACTGACGCCATTTGTAATATAACTACTTGAAATGCTTTCTCAAAAATTATATTTAAGTGTTTTCTGATGTAGTGGATTTTGTAAAATTTGTTTCATTTTTATTAGATGATGACCTTAAATAATTAAGTCTTACGGGTAAATTTACCTTTGTCGCTGGGGCTGCAGGATGCTGTTGCTGAGGGCTGGCCTTCACCAATAATTGTAGAAGCGGTAACCCAGAAGTCGTAACGGCCTGCTTTCAGTTCAGTTGCAGAGTAGCTTGTTTGGGAAGCGGGAACCTACAACACAAAAAATCTTGTTAGTTATTTCAGTCTGCTTACGCGTTGGCATGATTTATACAATAATAGATTATTTCGTGATAAAAAAAATGAGTGAGCAGGTTGGTAGTGGGTCTGACTGGCCCAGGGGTTGCACGATCGTTTTTATATCGTCTCTCAGCATTACTGCTATCCGCTACCTGCGTCTCTTTTTTTCGTAAACGACATTCAGATCGTCGAAAACAGGTCGAAAAGTGAAAGCAAACCTTATTAGGATGAGGTTCGGCGTTTTGTGCTTGAGTGTAGACGTTGTAGTGAGTGACGACACCGTTGGGCTGCGCGGGGGGCCTCCACGATACTAGGATCGAATCTTGTCCCATAACCAGGGCCTTTACAGCGCGAGGAGCTTCCGGCACTGCAAAATAACCGTTATGTTTTAATATAAAGTCTATTTCTCTTTAAATTTCGTTCCATTTGCTTCGTCGATGATAAGTTAACACTCACCGTCTTGTTCAGTCTGGCAGTGAATAGGAGCAGATCTTACGCCATCGCCTCCGTTAGTAGTCGCAAGTACTTCCATCGAATAGTTTGTGAATTTCTTAAGTCCATGGAGAATAGTTTCGCTGCTAGCCGTAATCTTGGTGTCCTTTGACTTCTCATCTAGAAATAAGCATGAGTATAATTAAGAGGGCCTTTACTTGCGCTATCCATCGTTCAGTATTAGTTCGTCGACTTTATAATGATAAGTTTTGTATGCCACTTACCATACCAGGTTTCGCTGGGTCCATAAATCACTTTGTATGCCTTGATAAGTCCGTTAGCGGCGGCAAGAGGGGGGGAAACCCAAGACACGCGGATGGTTTGCGCAGTAAGAGTGGTGCAGAGGACATCCTGGGGCGGGGCAGACGGTGCGCCTTCAGCGGTGTAAGCTCGTACTTCGCCGGATACGGGACCCGATCCCATCTTGTTGAAAACTTGCACTACGATCGCGTATTGGGTGTATGTCCTGGAAACAAACTTATTTTTTAACATCAGTTCGTCAGTTATGCAATGTTGGTAACTTCATAAAAGCTTGTAATCAATATACCATGCATGTGACTTATAAGAGCTACTTTTTGCACTATTATGTCTGTTATCGACAAGATAAAGACTTTGGTTCAGTTCAGTTTTCTGTCAGCACTTACTTCAAATTTAGGATGTCCAAGTGGTGTTCCTTGCCAGATTCCTTAGAGATATCAACAGTTTCAAACACGAAGGACTTGTTGCTTGACGCCAATTTGTAGCCAACATAGTATCTGAAAAATCAACACATCACCGTTATTTTTCGGTTCTTTGAAATTAGAGATCCGAGATAAGGAGTTATTCGATTGTCTTTTACCCCTGGAGTTCTCCGTTCCAGTCTTGAGGTGGGGGAGGCTTCCAGGTGACGCGGAGGGTGTGCTTGTCAACGGCATCGACTTTGCAATCTTGTGGGGGACTGGTGGGGGCTTCTTCAGCTGTGATAATGGTGACAGTTTCAGATGGCTCAGAAGTTCCCAGTTCATTTTCAGCGACGATCCTGATGTGGTAGGCAGTGGCTGGTCGTAAGCTAAATACTCCGGCTTCAGTGGCGTCTCCAGGTACAAGAACTCTGCAAAAATAAAATGGTGTTAAATGTTTGTATGAACAATATTGTCATCAGTTATGTAAGAGAAACTTGTGAAGTACCTATCAATATCTTTTTCCCAGTTACCCTTGGCGCGTTTGTATTCAATAAGAAACTTCTTGATTGGTGAGTTGCCATCGTAAGGTGCGGCCCAAGACAGTTGCACGGTCCTTCCAGATTTGTCTAACACCTTCAAACCGTAGGGCGCTTCAGGAACCTCTGTAATGTTAATTATGAGTATCTTTGAATAATTGTTTACTATGGTGTATTAGTTAGTATCATTGTTAAATAATCTTTTACCTTGAATGATCATATTGATGCTGGTATCATCAGAGCCAAAAGCGTTGGTAGCGACGCAAGTGAAGAGAGCGCTGTCAGATCTTTCGGTTCTACGGATGCTAAGGTCGGATACAACTCCTCCGGGCAGAATTTCTTCGCGAATAGTGTAGCGTGGGTCAGATTTGGGCTCGAGACGTTTGTTGTTCATGTTCCAAATGATACCGATTGGCTGTAAGCAATCGATAATGTTATAGTCTGTTTGGAGTTTGCTTATTTTTGTTTGTTGAGGCCTTGTCTTAGATTGTTACCTTTTCTCCTTTAGCTTGGCACTGCAGAACAGCTGGTTCACTTCGGCGGGCAGTTTGATTCCTCATTTTAATTTCGAATTGAGGTGGGGCTAAAATGTTAAAATAGTGATTTTAATATATTTAACCGTGGCGTGGTGCTCTTAGCGTAGCTTTTTCATTCAGCTTACCTTGAACGCTAATAAGAATAACGGCAGACAATCCAGATCCGATTCCATTAACAGCTTCGCATAAGTAGTAACCCTCATTCGTCTTTTGAATATTCGCAATGGCCAAAGTTCCATCCTCAACTTTTACATTAGGGTTGTTTGGTTTAAGATCTTTGTAATCGCCAGGGGTATCACCTAAAAGGATAATTCAAGATATTTTATATCTGACGCGAAAATTATCTCTAATTAGGAAAACAATAAGTACAACGATGTTATAATTGCATACCTTCAGCCCGTTTCCATGTGACTTGGGGCTTAGGGAAACCATCGGCTTTACATTCAACTTTAGCATCCGAGCCTTGCGCAAATGCCTTATCAGTGGGCTCAATAATCCAGCGGGGGGGAACTGAAATATCACCGATAGGTTATAGCACTTGCACTGTCTGCTACATGAAATAAGGGCCAAATGTCATTTTGATTACTTATTGACTTTCATTCTTTATTTATTTGTTTATGTGTATAAAGAATGTTTGAATTACAAATAGTATGAGATTGCAAACTTATCGCTTTTTGGATTACTGTATTTTAATTTAATTTTAGACAATATTTTTTTCGGCAAATCAAAACACTATTAATTTACTTTTTAAGGAAAAGATTTTGTTTCATGGTCAATTAACTCTTTTCAATCTCGGTAATGTACTTAATTAGTGTTGCTAATAATGATACAAAATCTCATCCTTAAATAAACTTGGGGAAATCTTTTATTGAGTTTATTCAAGAATATTTAAGTATAGTGAACTTCATTTTTAATAAATTGCAACAAACTACAGAAATAATATTATATTCAGTATTTATATTTAAAATGTTTGACCACATAGAAAATGGTTTCTTTTTTCTTCGATTGCTTCTACTCTAGTTCATGTATGCTTAAATATAATTATATCCTCTGAAAAGCTCCTGTAACGACTAGGTATTGAACATAGTTTCAGATATACTTCATACGCATTGTATAAATAACAGATATGTGTATGTGCTTTAAGGCGCCGCCATAGAAGCTTTAAAGACGAATATATTTCACAGCTTGCAAAAAAAAAAATATTATGGCATATCAATCTACAAACCATATATTATTAAATTGGATATAAATAATAAAACAAATTATAAATATAAAGCATATCTGCACTCCACCATCAACAATCAAAGCAACGCGCTACAAATGTGAAGAAATAATGCGTTTGTTTGTTACTGAAATAAAATCAACACATTATTTCAACAGATAATATACATAATGTCAGTAAGCCAAGCAACAAGCTTAAAATTAATGGCAAATACGCAAATTATTTAATGAAACAAATATAAAGAAAGGAACCCAAAGGAGAGGAAAGTGTAAGGATCAAAATAAAATGCAAGGAGTGGATGAAAAGGGTACGTCGATGATAGCCGCAGCCGGTTCCTATGGAAAGCATTCAAAACGACTGATCTAAACCCTGTATCGAGATTGATAACGAAACGTTTGTGTTATCACCTAAACGTGATATGAATATTATAAACAAATTAAGACAGCTATGAAGTGAGAATTTCATTTATCTACCGAACAAAGATATTTTCTTTCTTTTTTCTTTTAAAGTAACGGAATAATTAAAGCATACAATATCGAATCTACGCAAAGCTGGTCCGTGCTAGGATGAAGGGTACACAGATGCGTGACGTATACCATGGACTTCTAGTGAGGCGGTATAGTTGGACATGCCAGCGGCATTGCGCGCGATACACGCATACGACCCGCTGTGCGACCAACCGGCCGGGTCGATCAGAAGCAATGAAGCTCTCTGCGCAATTTTAGTTGCCGTCACGCCGGCTTTCTCCTTCAAATGTTGCCCTTCAAAGTACCACTGAATATCGAGAGGTTGGTCGCCCTCCGAGACCAAACATGTAACTTGACTGGCCTGCCCCGCAAACAGCGGAGTCTCGAACGAGAATGGAACTATGCGAGGCAGTACTGGAAATAACCATAGATTTTGGGTTAGATCAATTAGGATATCGTCGAGGCAGGCAATGTTAGCGACTTATGAGTAAAGAGGCATGGAACGGTGACTGTGTACGGACTGTCCTTTCAGGTGCGATATTGTGATGTTAGTTCCCAAATTATTCAATTCAGTTGGTATCATAGCATTATCAAATTTAGACGTGCCGTTGACGACGAGTGTCGCTGCATATTCTACGCGGCCGGCCGCATTCTGCATGATACACGTGTAGTTCCCTTGATGATTTGCGCTCACGGAGTTGATGGTGAGGACGGAAGCACGAGGACTGAGAGGCAACGTCGTGATGTCTCGCTGAAGACTCGAGTCCATAGTCTCGCTGCTGAATGTCCATGATATGTCGAGAGGTAGATCTCCCTTGGTGGCAACACAATTCACTACCGCCGTGTCACCCGGGTTGAATGGCACCTCACCGAAATTAAACGGCATTATCAACGGTGGAACTAGGACAGTAAAAATTTATGGTAAAGTGAAATTAGGAACATAAAGTATGAGGTTAAAAGGACGGAAGCGTAAAAATAGTCACTTTTTGTTCGCACCCTTTACAACCAAATCGGTGGTATGCGAAACGACGCCAGCAGCATTACTCGCAGTACAATTAAAAAGCCCTGCGTGTGTTGCATCCACTGACTCAATGGTTAATACGCTACTTCTTCGGTCGTTGGTACTAACACGAACTCCAGGAATGGATTTGGCAGATTGATTGTTGACAGTCCAGTCAATAAGAACCGGTTGATCCCCATGGGTTACTATACACTGAAGAGCAAAATAATCCCCAAGAAAAGCCGGCTCTGGGCCAGCAATGAAAGGTGCAATCTTTGGAGGAACTGAAACAAAGTTTATCTAAATGACAAAATAATAAATTTCTACCATATATGAGACTAACCGTAAACAACTAAGTCAGCTGAATGGGTATTACGGCCAGCACGATTCGCCCCGATACATGTATAAGAACCGGCGTGTTTGGCGTCCACAGATTCTATTATTAGTAAGCTACTTCTTTTGGAATTGGTCACAACATAATTGCTATTCCTCTGAGATATGGATTGCCCGTTAAACATCCAAGTAATAGTGAGTGGAAGGTCACCATAATTTATAGTGCATGCAGCCTGTAAATATTCTCCGACGTTGGTGGGTTTTTCGCCGAATGCAAATGGCAAAATGTTGGGAGGAACTGGAATGTCATAATTAATTGAAAGTGAAATTGGATAGTTATGTATTTGAGAAATAACCGAAAAATCTGATTATATAACGATAAGGACACAAAATAAATCTAATGTACCGAGCGAGAAATAATTAAGCACCGTTAATAATCAAAGTAGATGTGTGATACTGGACTCCTGCTTCGTTTTCCGCAACACAAGTGTAGTTTCCAGCGTGATTGTGTGCTACTGAGGCTATACTTAGAATAGCACTTCTCTCGCCTATGTGAAATACTGTTACTCCAGATCTGGGTTTAATAGGTTCGTCGTCGAATAGCCATTTCAGTCGCAGTGGATGGTCTCCCTCAATAACAGAGCAGGGGGTTGTTACTACTTGTCCAGAGTTCATTGCGACTTCGCCGAAAGAGAAAGGTTGGACCACAGGAGGAACTAAACAGAAAGCAAGCACATCCGAGCTATAACGTTTCAGTACCAATAACGTTGAGAAGAGCCGTGTGGCTGGTGGTGCCTGCCCTATTTGTCGCAGTGCATGTATAATTGCCACTATTAGGTCCCAAGGCGGTCGGTATATCGAGGACAGACACGCGTTCACTTAAAGTTGTAGTTTTTACACCCATTCTGCGGGTGACAGGGTGCCCTTGGAAGCTCCAGGAAATGTTCAGAGGTGTATCGCCCTTCGAAACGTGACAGTCGAGGTGCACAGACTCTCCCGCAAATACGGCTTCGTCTAACTCGAAAGGTTTGATGTGAGGGACGACTGAGTAAAGAAAATATTGCAACGTTAGTAAACATGTATATAAGGCGCATGCTGCGACATCTAGTGGATATACCCTTAATGTTGAGTGTAGTGGAATATCTATCTTCTCCCGCTCTATTTCTGGCGATGCAAGTATAATTTCCACTGTGGGCTCCCGTCACAGATGCAATAGATAAGAAGGATGTTTGCTCCGCCATTTTCATGGTTTTAATTCCCATATGAGTGGATAGATCTTTGCCTTCGAATGTCCAAGTAATAGACATCGGTCGGTCTCCTTTACTGGCGTGGCAGGTCATTTGTACAGATTCTCCGTAATAGATGGATTCTTCAATTTCAAACGGTAGTATATGGGGAGGGACTGATAAAGGAAAAAGTGTTTTCTAAATGTAAATCTAAACGTGCATTATATCTATACACTTATGGAACAATTTTCTTACAGTAGCTATTGTACTAGGGGAACACATCCAATACCATGAATATTGACGAGGACAGAGTGATATGCGCGTCCGGCGCGGTTACTGGCCGTGCAAGTGTAGTTGCCGCTGTGCTGGCCCATAGCAGTTGGAATACTCAGGACTGAAGCTTTTTCTCCTAACTTAGTAGTTGTTATGCCCATGTTATTATGATAAGGGATTTCATGGCCTTCGAAACTCCACGATATTTGAAGAGGTCGATCGCCTTTCGATACATGACAAGTAAGGTGCACGGATTCACCAGCGAATATAGATTCTTCAACTTCGAACGGAATAATGTGCGGTACCACTTGAATAAAAAAAGAAACAATTACATAAAGGAAGATTTTACAGAAGTGACAAGGGAAACCATTCAGGGATAAATAATGTGTAACTGATACTAAAGGTGCCTTGATTCCTATTTATACTAATCATAACAAAACGTAGAATTCCAGCCGGTTTTATTCTGAATCCAAAAGAAATGGAAATTAATTCCATATTTTTTCCTATGAAACAGTAGTCTTTTTTTATCTTCGTAAATAACGTTTCACGTTTATTTTGTTTGTTAACCCTAGCAGAATATTAATAGACAAAATATTTTAAGATCGGCGATATTCTTTGGCGTTTTTTATGAAAAATAAATGATAAACAATGAAAAACAAAAAACAAAATGCGTACGCTGCTTTCAGACATAATGCTTACAGAATTCATGCTGGTTCTGTCAACATATCCTAAAAGCATCGATTCACAGTGATGAACGTAAGACAAAACATGTTTTATGATGAACAAATGAAACTGACCATGAACATTTAGAACAGTGGAATGGTTAGTGGAACCGGCTCTGTTAGTAGCTACGCAGGTATAGTTGCCACTGTGGCTGGCAGTTGCCGCATTGATCGACAGAAATGAAGTCCGCGACGTCATTTTGTTTGTCATGATATCTAGATGCGATGACGTATTTTCTAGCCCATGAAAGTGCCATTTGATGTTTAGTGGCAAATCACCCTTGGAAACATGACAATTGAGCTGAACTGGTTCCCCAGCAAACACCGACTCGTCAGCTTCGAAGGGTACGATGTATGGCAACACTGTTAATCCAGAAGGCTTTGATTATTGCAGAGTCAAGCGTGCAGCGTGCGAGAGGCTAGGGCGGCTAACGGGCTTTGGGAATACCATGAACATTAACTGTGGCCGAATGAACTGCCAGGCCGGCCCGATTGGCGGCATGGCATGAGTATTCGCCGCTGTGGCTAGCTTGCGCACTAGATATCGTCAACAACGATGTCCGCTCGCCGATCTTCATTGTAGCAATTCCTTGATGTGAGGACAATTCTTGGCCATGAAAACTCCAACTGATTGTGATAGGAGCATCGCCTTTTGACACATGACATCCCAATTGTATAGACTCTCCGGCAAAGACGGGCTCTTCGGCCGTAAATGGAACGATGTGCGGAGGAACTGGTGAGGGCAAACAAATAATAAAAATAAGCAAAACAATGGTAACACACTAAATTAACCAGTGTACCCTGAACGTTTAATGTAGCTGTATGGTTGGTGCTGGCTACAATATTGGAAGCTGTGCAAGTGTAATTTCCGGAATGTTTCTCTGTTGCAGCTGGGATGGCCAAAATTAAACTTCGGGCTCCTACTTTTGTGATTACGACTGCGTCCGTTTTTTTTAATGGTTTGTTTCGAAATGACCAAGTGAGATCCAAAGGCATATCGCCTTTTGGAATATGACACATAACCTGTATGCTTTCACCGTAAAAGACGGCTTCATCGAACTCGAATTGGGAAATAATTGGTGCCACTGAAAGAAATATCCAAATATTCTTGGTAGTTGTTTGTTGGTTTGTGATACTATACATAAACTACAAGTAATCTTGGAGGATTGGTGTAAGAGGTAACAGAACAACGCATAAGCAAAGACAATTCACCGAGACCATATACCCTTGACATTGAGCGTGGCGTGGTGGCTAGCACTGGCGACAAGATTAGAGGCGGTGCATGTGAAATTGCCAGAGTGTTTAGCCGTCACCGCGGGGATTATGAGAACTGAACCCCTATCTCCCGCATTCATGATGTTCAAACCGGGCAGTGAACTCACATCTCCTCCGCTAAATGTCCACTTGAAATTTAATGGCTTATCTCCTTTAGGTACATGGCACATGACTTGAACACCCTCTCCGTAAAAAACGGATTCGTCGAATTCAAAATGAGTTATAACTGGTGCCACTGAAATGTATTATATCCTAGAAGTTAAATACATTTGTATGTGCACTTGAATGTTTTCCATTGCTTTAATTCCAAATATTGACTATATTAGTGACAATCAATTTTATGGCCCGCCAAAGTTACAAATGGTAAAAAAAAAGAAAAAAAAATACTCAACACACATCATCTAGCAGGCACAAATGCATTAATTCATGGTACCGTTGACAAATAACTCCGCTGAATAATTCATGGAGCCCGCTTCATTTTTTACCACACAAGTATAATTGCCCTGATTTTGATGGCTCACAGATTCGATGTTTAGTTGACTTGATCGTTTCGTGTTCACAAGATTAATTCCGATATCTCCAGATTTCACAGGGTTTCCATTGAAAAACCATTCTATTGTCAAAGGGAGATCACCTTTACTGACCGCACAAGTAACCAAAACCATTTCTTGAGCATTTACTGGTCCCTCGCCGAATTCGAAATGTTTAATCTGTGGAGGGACTGCAGAGGAAGAAGTAATTAATTGACAAGCAAAACTAAAAAGGTGGTGATAAGACACTGCGATTTACAAAATACATATTTTGTTTTGCGAGTTTAATTAATTGATCTACTGAAGCTTTACAATTTTTTGATATTACTGAATTATTTCCGCTTAGTTTTGTTAAAATACATAAAAATTACTGTTCCCGAATTTATCTAAAATAGGTCTCGGATTTTTAGGGGCTAAATAGTTTTGACGAGCAAGTAATATGTTGTTAAATGTAGGACTAGGTTTGTGAATGAGGAGTAAAAAATAAGTTATGAAATTACACAAATAAAAACCAATTAATAAATCGTGCGAAAAAAGCTGATAAACCTTTCGAAGTGTTTGTACTGGGTACCGTTTACGTTGAGCACCGCGCTGTGGCTACTGCGACCGGCTTCATTTTCAGCTATGCAAGTGTAGTTGCCGATATGTTCATGTTGAACGTTCTCTATGCTCAAAATTGAAATTCTTTTTCCGTTTCTGTTTATCAGAATACCATTGCCCGAGTTAAGAGTTTTGTCGTTTAGTTCCCAGTGAATTTTCAAAGGTAAGTCCCCTTTGCCGACGGTACATGTTAGAGAGACAGTATCCCCTGCGTTGAGTATATCTTCCCCGAAATCAAAAGGCGTAACCTGCGGCACAACTATAGAATAGTTTATTATTACTAATCGAATTAACAAACAAAGACTACAGAGCTCTCTCTGAACAAAATAAATGTGACTCCAACATATGTTTTCGAATTACATTTGTGCTTTATATTTTAAAATGGTTCGCAACGTCATAACATGGAAAGGATAGTATAGTAACACTGCCAGGAAAACATGGATGGGGTTATAAAAATTAGGAAAACAAAGCAACAGATTAATACGTCATAATACGTCATAATCGAAGTAAAAAAATAGATACCGTTAACAGCCAACTCGGTTGAGTAATTGGCATGACCGGCTCTGTTGGCGGCTGAGCAAGTGTACACTCCTGTGTGTATGGACGCTACCGAGTCTATCGACAAGCTGCTTGATTTGTGACCAATCCTAGACACTGTTATTCCCTGAATATTACTAGTTGGTTTCCCATTCAAGTGCCAAGTGATATTAACTGGCGTGTCACCTTTCGTCACCATACATTGCACTCCGACTGCATCGCCCGCGTTAGCTGGTTCTTCTCCGAAGGTAAAAGGATGGATTTGGGGTAGAACTGTTATAGGAAGCTACTATTACTCAGTGTAAGATGCCAAACGTACAAATTAAAATAATAACGAAACTACATAGAAATTAAAAGTATGAAGAACCATTAACTTCCAACGTGGCACTGTGATTGACTTGACCAGCTAGGTTTTCCACGTAGCAAACGTACAATCCCCTATGGGTGCCATTGACAGAATCAATATTCAGTATGGACATTTTGCGACCCATGCCTCCAATAGCTATTCCGATGTTGTTGTTCTGAGCAATTTTTCTTCCATTTAGACTCCACGAGAAGTTAGCCGGTAGGTCACCCTTATTCATAACACATTGAACCGCCGCGGGATCACCAGCGTTGGCGGGCTCGTCGCCGAATTCGAAGGGTGATATTTGGGGAGGAACTGAATTTATAAAAAGCGAATAAAACAAATATTAAATAAATAAAATATTAAATCGAACCGTTGACGCTTAGAATCGTAGTGTGGTTTGTAACGCCGGCTTCATTCTTGATTTCGCAAGTATAAGAACCTCGATGAACTGAGCTTATGGGTTCTATATTTAATATCCATGTTTTCTTGCTGATATTCGTGAGCGCAATGCCGAGATTGTTGCGCGGTTTTATTTCTTCGCCATTGAAGCGCCATGTGAACTTAACCGGCAGATCACCCTTGCTCATTACGCAAGACACAGATGCGGTTTCTCCTTCATTTAGAATTTCTTCGCCGAATTCGAAGGGCGTTATTTGTGGTGGAACTATTGTAAGTAATTTTCAATTATTTAGATGTCTAATGAATTTCTAGATTCTTCACTTTGCTTTGATATGGTAGCATTTAGGGAGGGACTAACATAAGGGTGGATCAATGATCCAATAACGCGGTGAATATTGACGAGGACGTCAGAGAAATTATGCGCTCCCGCCGCTGTCATTGACGGTACAAGTGTAGTTGCTGCTGTGCTGGCCCATAGCAGTTGGAATACCCAGCACTGACGCTTTTTCTCATAGCGTAATAGTTGTGCCCATGTTATTGTAAGAAGGATCTTCAAGGTTTTCCAAACTCCACGAGATTTGAAGAAACCGATTGCTTTTCGATACTTGACAAGATTCACCAGCGAATAATTGATGAACTACAAACAGAATAATTTCCAATACCACTTGAAGAAAATTTTAAGCTGCAAAAAGGATGACTTAACAAGAATTCTATTTTGACTAATTAAGGGGAACAAATGTTTGTGAATGTGAAGATTCCTTAATTCCTGATTGTCCTAGTAATTGCGAGACTAACGAAATAATTTCTTCATTTACGTCGAAAGTAAGATACTGGCATACTGTTAATAATGTAGGTAGGATAATGTAAATGATAAGGACAGAAAATCAAAATAATTTAACGCGTACGTTGCTTTCAGATATGCTTACAGAATTCGTGCTGATTCTGAAAACAAATCTTATTATTGATAAGCATCGATTCGCTGCGATAAAAGAAAGATAAAACAAATAAAACTGACCATGAACATTGAGAGAAGTAGAATGATTAGTGGAACCGGCTCTGTTAGTGGCTACGCAGGTGTAGTTACCACTGTGGCTGGCAGTCACCGCAGAGATCGACAAAAATGAAGTACGCGATGTCATTTTATTTGTCATGATATCTAGATGCGATGACGTATTTTCTAGCCCATGAAAGTGCCATTTGATGTTTAGTGGCAAGTCACCCTTGGAAACATGACAATTGAGCTGAACTGGTTCCCCAGCAAACACCGACTCATCCGTTTCGAAGGGTACGATGTGTGGCAATACTGTTAATCCAGAAGGCTTTGATTATTGCAGAGTCAAGCGTGCAGCGTGCGAGAGGCTAGGGCGGCTAACGGGCTTTGCGAATACCATGAACATTAACTGTGACCGAATGAACAGCCAGGCCGGCGCGATTGGCGGCGTGGCATGAGTATTCGCCGCTGTGGCTAGCTTGCGCACTAGATATCGTCAACAACGATGTCCGCTCGCCGATCTTCATTGTAGCAATTCCTTGATGTGAGGACAATTCTTGGCCATGAAAACTCCAACTGATTGTGATAGGGGCATCGCCTTTTGATATATGACACGTCAACTGTATAGACTCTCCGGCAAAAACAGGCTCTTCAGCCGCAAAAGGAACGATGTGCGGAGGAACTGGTGAGGGCACACAAATAATAAAAATAAACAAAACAATAGTAACACATTTAAGTAACCAGTGTACCCTGAACGTTTAATGTAGCTGTGTGGTTGGTGCTGGCTACAATATTGGAAGCTGTGCAAGTGTAATTTCCGGTATGTTTCTCTGTTGCAGCTGGGATGGCCAAAACTAAACTTCGGGCTCCTAATTTTGTGATTACGACTGCATCAGTCTTTTTTATCGGTTTGTCTTGAAACGACCAAGTAAGGTTCAGTGGCATGTCGCCTTTCGGAATATTACACATAATTTGTATGCTTTCACCGTAAAAGACGGCCTCATCGAACTCGAATGGCGATATGATTGGTGCCACTGAAAAAAATTGCCAAATGTTCTAGGTAACTGTTTTGTGATACTCTATGTAACTACAATATTCTTTAAGGATTCGTGTAAGAGGTAACAGAAAACAACGCATAAGCAAAGACAATTCACCGAGACCATATACCCTTGACATTGAGCGTAGCGTGTTGGCTAGCACTGGCGACAATATTAGAGGCGGTGCATGTGAAATTGCCAGAATGTTTAGCCGTCACCGCGGGGATTATGAGAGCTGAACCCCTATCGCCCACGTTCATGATGTTCAAACCGGCTAATGAACTCACGTCTCCTCCGCTAAATGTCCACTTGAAATTTAATGGCTTATCTCCTTTAGGTACATGGCACATGACTTGAACACCCTCTCCGTAAAAAACGGATTCGTCGAATTCAAAATGAGTTATAACTGGTGCCACTGAAATGTGTTATATCCTAGAAGTTAAAAATCATTTCACGTGCCCAATATAATGAACCTGAATGTTTTCCTTTGCGTATAATTTCGGTACTGACTATAATAAATTAGAGAAAATCAATTTTATGGCCCGCCAAAGTTACAAAACGGAAAAATATAGAAAAAAAAAACACGTCATCTAACAAGCAAAAATGCATAAATTTAAAATACCGTTGACGAATAATTCCGCAGAGTAATTCATGGAGCCCGCCTCATTTTTTACCACACAAGTATAATTTCCCTGATTTTGATGGCTCACAGATTCGATGTTTAGTTGACTTGATCGTTTCGTGTTCACAAGATTGATTCCAATATCTCCAGATTTCACAGGGTTTCCATTAAAAAACCAAATGATGGTCACAGGCAGATCCCCTTTACTGACAAGACATATGACTAAAACCATTTCTTGAGCATTTACGGTCCCTCGCCGAATTCGAAATGTTTAATCTGTGGAGGGACTGCAGTGGGAATAGGAATTAATTGCGAAAACTAAAGAAAGTGGTGACATGACTACATTTATTGTGAATTTAAACTACTCATTATGGTAGGATGGGGAGAACCTTTAGTTTGTAATCCGAATGTTCAAATTGTAATCTTTTGAGGTTTGTCTCTTTACATTCAATTTTGAAGAGCAATTCCATGTTTAATTACTGCTAAATAAAAACAAATCAGATTTGTTTTTTCCAAAAGAAGAGTAAATTTTATACGTATTAACGCCGTGTTGCTGCTATCGTACTTTGCCACACACGATGTTATCATTATTTTGTAGTGTTAGAACAGTGTGTTTTTGAATCTCTCTAATCTAGCGGAGAATGGATATATGCTCTTACTAAAATATTCTCAACACAAATTAATTTTAGATTTTATAGATGTAGGACTGGGTTTTTGTGTTAGGAAAAAATACAATTTATAAACATACACAAATAAAGTAAAAATTAATAAATCGTGCGAACAAAAGCTTAGCAACTTTTGGAGGTGTTTTTAATCGGTACCGTTCACGTTGAGCACCGCGCTGTGGCTACTGCGACCGGCTTCATTTTCAGCTATGCAAGTGTAGTTGCCGATATGTTCATGTTGAACATTATCTAATATTAGAATTGAGACTCTTTTTCCGTTTCTGTTTATTAAAATGCCATTGCCCGAGTTAAGAGTTTTGTCGTTTAGTTCCCAGTGAATTTTCAAAGGTAAGTCTCCTTTGCCGACGGTACATGTTAGAGATACAGTATCCCCTGCGTTGAGTATTTCTTCCCCGAAATCAAAGGGCGTAACCTGCGGCACAACTACAGAATAGCTTTTTGTTATTAATTAAAATAGAATGGTGCTTAATAGCTTAAACTCTACACCGAATACTTGTAAAGTGAACTGTGACAACATTTTTAATCAATTAATGTAGGTCCTGCAATTATACTTGTGAATTATTCCGTTATAATTACTTTTTGATCAAAATTTAGATCGAGTCGCGTTATATCTGTCACCACGCCTTTGGTGTATTTTTTATAATGTGGGCGTAATAATAAGGAACAGTGTAGGAAGAGTTGTTAACAGGGATATAAAAAATGGGAAACAAAGCAACAAATCAATACGATGCATTTAGTCATAATCGTGGTCATTAGGGTATAGATACCGTTAACAGCCAACTCAGTTGAGTAATTGGCATGACCGGCTCTGTTGGCGGCTGAGCAAGTGTACACTCCAGTGTGTATGGACGCTACTGAGTCTATAGACATGCTGCTTGACTTGTGGCCGATTTTAGTCATGGTGATCCCCGGAATTTCACTAGTCGGTTTCCCATTCAAGTGCCAAGTGATATTGACTGGCGTGTCGCCCTTCGTCACCATACATTGCACTCCGACTGTGTCGCCCGCGTTAGCTGGTTCCTCTCCGAAGTTAAAAGGATGGATTTGGGGTAGAACTGTTATAGGAAGCTACTATTAATTGGTGTAACAAACGTACAAATTATAATAATAACGAAACTACTTAGAAATCAAAATTTAAAGAACCATTAACTTCCAGTGTGGCACTGTGATTGACTTGACCGGCTAGGTTTTCCACGTAGCAAACGTACAAGCCCCTATGGGTGCCGTTGACAGAATCAATATTCAGTATGGACATTTTGCGACCCATGCCTCCAATAGCTATTCCGATGTTATTGTTCTGAGCAATTTTTCTTCCATTTAGACTCCACGAGAAGTTAGCTGGTAGGTCACCCTTATTCATTACACATTGAACCGACGCGGTATCGCCAGCGTTGGCGGGCTCGTCGCCGAATTCGAAGGGTGAGATTTGGGGAGGAACTGAATTTATAAAAAGCTATTAAAACAAATATTAAATTGATTAAGTATTAAGCGAACCGTTGACGCTTAGAACCGTAGTGTGGTTTGTAACACCGGCTTCATTCTTGATTTCGCAAGTATAAGAGCCTCGATGAACTGAGCTTACAGGTTCTATGTTTAATATCGATGTTTTCTTGCTGATATTCGTGAGCACAATGCCGAGATTGTTGCGCGGTTTTATTTCTTCTCCATTGAAGCGCCATGTGAACTTAACCGGCAGATCACCCTTGCTCATTACGCATGACACTGATGCAGTTTCTCCTTCATTCAGAATTTCTTCTCCAAATTCGAAGGGCATTATTTGAGGTGGAACTATTTTATCAAATAATTATTATTCATATTTGAAAAGCGGTTAGGATTTTGGGATAATGCACACTACATAACCGAAAAAAGCAAGCTGAACGTTATTAGGATGAGTACCGTTGACTTCGAGTACAGCGCTATGATTAACTGAGCCAGCCATGTTCGTCGCCACACAGAGGTACGTGCCCCTGTGTATACCACTTACAGACTCTATGTTTAGGATCGAGGTCTTTTTGTTGATGACGGTTAAAACGATTCCCATGTCGTTATTCTTTGGTATTACTTGTCCATTGAGAACCCAAGAAATTTTAAGGGGTTGGTCGCCTTTGCTTAATGCGCAAGATATGGAGGCCATGTCTCCTGCATTTGCTGGCTCGTCACCAAACTCGAATGGTAATATTTGAGGAGGCACTGTATAAAAACATAACTTTAAACTAAGCACTAGTGCAGGGGCGTGTGTGGCATACGATGTAGCTTTGGCGGGCATAAACATCTTGGTCTAGAAGTATTTTTATGAGTAGAAAATAACATTCATTTTAAATTACCTATGTAATTCTACAGTTTATACCTGAAATTAAATTTGATTAGTACACAATACACGTCAAATATAATACCATCATTTATTGTAAGTAGCTGTTTTCGGTGTTTATAGATTGCACAGGTCTTTTTTAAATTATTTCTTAAACTATCAGCATAGTTTTCTTAAATTATGGTATTAATAAAAGAGAAACAACTGAGTCCCAGTGTGAGTTTTAATAATGTATCATAATAAAATATCTGAATATTATATCTGAATATATTAGGAACTCGGTAACAAACCGTTTACTGTCGTTGAAGAACATTACAAAAAATATGTGTCCCTATTCATTTACTCGCTCTATTAAAGTTGAACAAGTCTTCCTGAAAAAAAAAAGTTAATTTGCGTATTCTCAATTGAGTATAAAGGTTTCATAATATGACCAGCAAACGGTTTTTTCTCAGAAAACAAACATCTCATGAATGGATCATCTCATGGATTGTGAATGAAATGAGTTAATATCAACATAAGGCATATCATGTCGTGTATTTTATAGTAGACTCTAAATCTAATCGACGCTTTTAAATTGCATACTTTTTCAAACATAACCTAATCTCGTTCAATCAAATCATTGCATTCACAAAAACAAAATATCTGACGTAGTATATCGTAGGTAAGGTACCTTTGAGATAAAATACTATTCGGTAGTATTGTGAGCTTTACTTCATTGATTACCTACGTGAGTGCAAATTATGCAATTCTACTTTATCATATCCGATTAGATTATCTCGTTGAAATAATCTATTGCTATGAGTTCAGTTTTCAAATCGATTATTTTCTTTTAATACATCTGAATGATAAATGTGTTTTAAAGATTAACTGGTGAAAAAACACATGAAATTACCATTTGGTTGTGCGGCATATAAGATGCACAATTCAGTTAAATGATAAATGATTTTATTTCTGTAAGTATGTTTGTACAAACACTTTTACACGTCAATCATATTTTAAAACTAGCTGAGGTCGGCGTTTCCTATCTGACTACTCTGAGAAGAAAGGCCGAAACAAACTCAGAGGTCACAATCTCTTTTAAAGTCCAGACATAATCTTGGTCAAATCATGTGAAGACCATGTAGATTTGTGTCTGAAATGGTTTTTTGAGGAAAAACCACACAGAATGAATGGACCTGTCCAGTCAGTGCACGCATTTGTCCGTAATCGTGCAGCTCAACTCAAAACTTAAGGAGCTCAACGAGTTGTTATGGTTCATGTCGCAAGCAGTATTTCTAGTTGGCCAGACGCCCTGACCTATTTCAACTGTGCCTTAAGAATGTTTGGACAATGGTGACCATCATTGGTTCTCAATAGAATTTTTCAACTGAAAGTCTACATTTGAACACTCAAAGGTACCTCAACGTCATAAAAACTTATTGTGTATGAACTTACCCATGACTTGTACTTCTAATGCTCCTTTAGCGGTGTATCCTTGGGAGTTCTTGGCTACGCAAGTATAGGTAGCTTCGTCGCTCATTCGTTCTACGTTTTCGATCACGAGGGTCCCATTGGGGAATACCTTCTGTTTGCGGTTGATGGGTAGTACCCTGGAATTTAAACGTTATTAGAATGAATCAGGGTCTAGTTTGCAAAGCTTCATTTGAGATACTATAGTAAAGGTTTCGATAGCATAAGTCCTGTATTATACGAATGGAAAGTACATTTGAAGCGAAATTCTAAAATAATGGATTGTGTCTCGTGGCGCAGCATATTTCGCATTGGAACTTTTATTGTTCGCCAGACAGTAGGCGGAGCGAAGGCTGTTTCTGTAAACAACTCTCCCTAGGAGTCAAAACGTTGTATACCGTTCGATTCACTACGAGATGCACCAGACAGAATTCTGACTTATAAATTATTCGGGGTCTATGTCCGGTAGAAAATAAAACGCAGTTGTTTTCGCCCGGTTGCGCTCCGACTTCTATATATTTCGCCTAACATCCTAGGAAGGATCCAAAACAGAAGGATGCTTCCAAAATCGAGTTATAGCTTGACCGATACCGCTGTACCGCGCCTTAGGTATGTGCGCGGCTCACGGGGGGGGGTAGTGCAGGCCGCTCATTTGTCAACGCTCACGGCGTCCCGCCACCCGCCTCGTCGCGCATACCTAAGGCGCGATACAGCGGTATCGGTCAGGCTATAATCAAAATCTTTAATTCTCTGACAGACAACGTACAGCCTATTTAGAAGCATTCAATTTTGCACCAAAGTTCCTTTTTTATACTGATAGTGAACACTAAGGAAATTTTTAAAATTCAAACCCCCAAACGGGTTAAATAAGGGATGAAAGTTTGTATGGAAGTTCGTCATTTTTGCGGATGAGAAATCCCATCGGGCACATCTTGTAATAATAATACATTCGTTTCATATTAACCTGTTATCACGTTCCCATACAATAGAGTCGATAGGATAGCCAGCTACTGGGCAGTGCACAATGAGGTTGTCTCCGGCGACTACGGGGCGTTTCTTCATGGGTCGCACGTAGGGTAGGCCGTATACGTTGACGCGGGATGAGTGGGATGCGCTGCCAACCTGGAATTTGTGAATGTCACCGAGTTAACAGTAGGTACTTTATTTTTAGGGTTCCGTACCCAATGGGTAAAACGGGACCCTATTACCAAGACTCCGATGTCCGTCCGTTCGTCCGTCTGTCACCAGGCTGTATCTCGTGAACCGTGACAGTTGAAATTTTCACAGATGATGTATTTCTGTTGCCGCTATAACAACAAATACTAAAAAACAGAATAAAATAAATATTTAAGGGGCTCCGATACAACAGGAATGATTTTTCTGCCGTTTTTATAGATAATGGTACGGAACCCTTTGTGCGCGAGTCCGACTAGCACTTGGTCGGTTTTTTCTTTATTTTTTGTTGTGGGTATAAAACGCAGTTTGCTCTTTAAACTTTTATTCAAAGGGAGCAGTTCACTCGTTTATGAGGTTATCTGTTGAGATTAGTTTCTAGGTTTGTCAGATACGGTTAGATCAAGTTTTCATTAAATAATTTAGAACGATTTCTAAGTTCATAGCATTTAAAAAAAATATATTATCATCACTCTATTACCCTAATTCCAATTTTTTTGGTGGGCGCAGTATATACCACCCAGATACAATAGAAATCAAATATTTACCTTGCTAGACGCAATGCACGTGTACAATCCACCATCATTGGTATGCACGGAAGAGATGTTCAAGTGTGATTCAACGTTGCCATCAGCAGTAACAAACTGTCCGATCTGAAGCCTTTCGCCACTGGAAAGTTTCTCGCCGTCCAAAAGCCAGGAAATGTCGGGAGTAGGGTTGCCAGATGCGACACATTTCAGACGGAGGGATGGGCCGGAGCGGAAAGTCTGTTCGCCGAAGCTGTGACGGATCAGTGGTGGTTCGACTGGAAACAGAATTTTCGGATATTAGTTGAGGTTAACTTCGAATTACTAATATGATTTTGATTTTGGCTCGTATAAGAGGGATTTGAAGAATTTCATGAAAACAAAGTGTGAAAGTGCGTTGTTTCAACTTACATCGTCCTCCCAGTTTCAGTTCAGCGCTGGCTCCTGCACTTTCTTGGTCGTTCCTAATGAAGCATTGGTACATTCCTTTGTCTTCTTTCTTCACTGATTCAATCCTGTAATGTATGCTGTATGTTTATATAAATCCTACGGTCTTGTATACGTTAAATCCTTACGCCGTGAAGGTATCTGCGAAATGATTTTAACAAAAATGAGTCTTCTAGAAAAAATGGTTCTCCTACCTTAGAGTAGCATCATGGTGCTTCATGTCCTTTCCATCCTTAAGCCATGTGATGGTTTTAACAGGGTTTCCTTCGTATCTGCAGGTAAATACAGCGGGTCTTCCAAAGTCAACAGTTTGCGTAGCGGGTTCAACAGTAGCTTTAAGGGGAGCAGTGACGGTCAAAACAGTCTCCACGGATTCGCCTGAAAATAAAAGATTGTTAATGATGTTCAAATCTTATTAAAGTAGCCATGCTTCTTTTGTTATAAAATAAATATACTGACCACCAACAGAATTGTTCACAACGCACAAGTATTTCCCAGAGTCTTCAACTTTAGCCTCTTTGATAATCAAAGTTCCTGATACTTGTTTTACTCTGTCATCAAGGGTAACTGGCTGTTTTCTGGTCGTGCCTTCAACGAACTTATACCATCTGGAACAAAAGAGAACAAGTTCAGAAAACTTGCCCATGTATCTTAGTTTAAGTTATAGGGACCAGGGACGTTGGTAGCTCGTCAATTAAAGCAAATAATAAAGTTACTCGAGACATTTTAGTCGATTAAGATGGTAGGTAGTTGTTTCAGTTATACGTATCTACTGGGGATTAAAGTTCCTACTAAAGTCACCCACCTGAATTCAGGAACTGGAAAACCTTGACTTAGACATGAAATAGTGCCCGTTTCACCGACATTCAACTCAGATTCTTGTAAACGACCACTAGACAGCTTGGGAGGAATACTGTTTGTTGGTTCTTAAAGAAGAAACAAAAGCAATCTAAACCACCATACTGCAGTCATGTATGTTAGTGTGTAATAAATACACGTTGCGAAGAAATTCAAACCATCATATTGAGAAATAAAAGTGATATACACGAAGATTTATTTAACATAAAAAGCTAGCCGTTGGGACAGAGTTAATATAAAGCTACCGCATTAACCAGGGCTGTTCTTTTGCTACAAAAATAAGTAAAGTGCAGCCTTGACTCACGAAAAGCACAAAGTAAAGATTAAAGCGTTTGAACGAAAGCAAGAACACCCTGACACTTACCAACAGGTGTCTACGCCGCTCAATCATTACTTTGGCTGGGGACCGTAATAGGGCGCGCGGCCGGCCGCGATTCATCACGCCTTCATGTCACGCGTGGGCGGGGCGGCCGCCGCAACAGACTGCAATAACAACGGATATCAGTACATTGGATGATAGTGGTATGATATGACTACGTGATAAATGAACGCGTGAGAAGCCGGCGGCCGGCCCTAATTCTTTAAAGGCCATACCTCGTAAGAGGGGCTGGAAAAGCTTGAACGTCGCAAAGGAGCGCGAGGCTTTCATCTTGTCGACCTATATGTCGATTAAGTCCGTCGCCCGTCACCTTTGGCCCCGTCCTACCGGTCGGCTCTGGAATGCAAAACCGTCCTTGTATTGCCTACTCACCTAAATACGGGCGCCGGGAAAGCAGCAACTTGACACGTTAAGTATGCCACGTCCATTTGCGCCACGTTGAACACTTCCCACCCCTCAAAGTGTTTAGTAGAATCCTTTCGAGGGGCAATTTTATTGGTTGGTTCTGTAATTACAGAGACGAGACTATTTTGCAAACCCTGTTTGGAATCGTTTTTGTTCATTTTGTAAGTGACGCTTTAGTCAGTTGTCAGAAGTATTCATAATAAGATATCACTTACGCATATAGACGAGACACTCGACGCCGATTGAGAGGGAGACCATCGAATTATGTTAGAAAATATTACCTACTTCTAGTTTTGAGAGTTGTATTTCTCGATGAATTTGGGCTTAGCAACAAAAAACAAGCTGACGCACCTTGAGACTGGCACAGGAAATCCTTGCGCTGGGCACAAAAGCGCTAGCGAAGTATGTTGGGGGTAAGATACAGCAGCTTTTTGTGTTGTCGTGATACTTGGCGCTGCGCTCCCGATCGGCTCTACATAAAATTCGAAAACATATTTACTCCTAAGTCATAACTGATGTGAGAAATTGAAATCTTAACCGATCTTTTCAGAAGCAGTGACCAAATCAATTAACAATTCGTACAACAAACTTGCCTGAATACGGGTACGGGAAAGGCCTGTGCTTGACACAGTAATCCGAAACTTTGTCCGACGATGCGTATAAAAGTTGTGCTACGAGCGTCCGTTGAAAAAGTTGGTGCTTTGGAGGCCACAGGTTCTGTGATGTGAGAAAAAAAAACACTTGCCTGAAAACTGGAGCGGGATAACTCTGAGCCTGACAAAGAAGTGTAAAAGGTTGTCCCTCGCGCTTTCGAAAAATGCTTCCCATTGATTCAGTGGAAAATGTCGGCGACTTAGCGCCAACTGGTTCTATAACATTGTTTGTACTGCTAATTAAAAAAATGAATTTTGAAACTTGCCTGAATATTGGAACTGGAAAAGCTTGAGCTTGACAAAGTAGAGCAAAACTTTGACCTTGATGCCTTTTTATAGACGAAAGAGCTGATTCAGTTGAAAAAGAAGGAGCTTTGGATCCGACGGGTTCTGCATACAAATTATAACAAGTTATTACTTGTGCCAAGAGATTTTTATCTCAGAAGAATTTTGGCGAAGCCATTTATTAAACAAAAAAAAAAACTAACTGATCAGATTTATGACTATTCCAAAATAAACCGCAAATGGACTAGACATACGTAATTTATTAAAATAGATCTTTCGACACTTGCCTGAAAATCGGTATAGGAAAAGCTTGAGCTTGACATAATAACGCGAAACTTTGACCCTTATGTCTTGTTACCGCTGACAGAGTGAAATCAGTGGAGAAGCTAGGCGGCTTGGAGCTTACGGGCTCTGGAGAAACAAACAATTTATTAATTTCGACTTACCTAAATACAGGAATAGGGGATGCTTGCGCCTGACAGAGCAATGCAAAACTTTGTCCGATTTCTCTAACAAATATACTGCCCTTGGAATCAGTCGAAAAAGAAGGAGCTTTTGCACCAACGGGTTCTAAAAGAGGGACAACAAAGTCAAAAACAGAACCTACCTGAATACCGGTTGGGGGTACCCTTGTGCCTGGCAAAGCATAGAACCACCAGAATTAGCTTCTATTTCGTAATTGTAAGAACTTGCGGAAGTAGGAAATGCAGGTGCTCTCGCTGTTACTGGTTCTAAACCAAGAAAACATAATCTAAGTCATGAGTCACTCACTTGAATACAGGAGGAGGGTGAGCTTGAGCCTGACACAAGAGAACTATGGCTTGTTGTATCACTTTCGTAAGAGTAGTACTTTTATATTCCAAAGAAAACGACGGTGCTTTGGACCCGATCGGTTCTGTGACAAATACGTTAAACATCATTGATGGTTTAAATACAAGGTTTTCTTACCTGAATACTGGGACTGGAAATGCTTGCGCTTGACACAAAAGAGCAAAATCTTGACCAGTTTTACGAGTTATCCCAGAGAACTGAACGTCATTTGAAAATGTAGGGGACTTTGAGCCAACGGGTTCTACAATTGAAAATATTTGGTATAATTTATTCACCTGAACACTGGTACTGGAAAAGCTTGAGCTGGGCATAGGAGGTTTAGACTCTGGCCAGTATTCCTCATATACCAAGAAAACTTATTATCAGTGGAAAATGTGGGTGACTTGGATCCAATTGGCTCTAAAATGATAAAATATTGTAGTTATGTACCTGAACACAGGAATAGGATGTCCCTGGGCCCGACATAGCAAAGCTAAACTTTGTCCTACAGGTCTACTAATAAACCATGCCAATTTGTCATCAGTAGAAAATGTGGGGGGCTTGGAACCAACGGGTTCTGGAAATTGACAAAAATTAAGAGTAGGTAACAGTTCTCACCTAAATAGTGGTACAGGATACCCTTGGGCCGGACATATTAATGCGAAATCCTGTTTTTGTCGAATCTCAAACCAGGCTAGTTTTGACCCACTTGAAAACGAAGGGCTTTTGGAGCCGATTGGTTCTAAAAAGATGATTAAAAGTACCTGAATAAAGGGGCAGGGTATGCCTGTGCCGGACAAAGTAACGCGAAGCCCTGCTCAACGTTCTTTACATACCACGCCATTTTGAAATCCGTAGAGAATGTAGGGGCTTTTAGACCAACTGGTTCTAAAAACAAACGCGTCCTATTATTGTCGAGTTAAAACTCACCTAAAGACAGGGACCGGGAATGCTTGTGCCAGGCAAAGCAACGTAACGCTGGAGCCCATCGCGAATTCCACAAACTCTATAGTTTTAGTAGGTACTTTTGGTGGGGCACTATTAATTGGCTCTAGAAGAAAATAGATACAAATCACTTAAGTTTACCTGGATAAAGGTACTGGGAAAGCTTGAGCGGGACACAGCAGCGTTACGCTAGCATTAATGAGGGCACTAAAACCTCTAGTACTATCCAGTGTTGGGAACTTCGGCGGAACTCTTCCTACGGGTTCTGGACATAAATATAACCATTTTTCTACATAGTAAGATCTATTTATTTTACCTGAATATTGGAACGGGGAAAGCTTGCGCGGGGCAAAGTAATGTGACAGTGTTACTGCGAGAGATTTCCGTTATATCGATCATTTTTGTTGCTACTTTCGGAGCGGCGCTACCCAATGGCTCTAAGAACAAGTTACATAAGGAGATATTATAATCCATGTCTAATAATATACCTGAAGGCCGGGGCAGGGTAAGCTTGAGCGGGGCACAAAAGAGTGACGCTATCACCTCCGTTTGCATCAAATGCACGACTTTTGTCGCCTGTTGTGAATTTTGGCGGGACACGACCAACGGGCTCTAGGATCAAATCAAATTTATTTTTGTGGTGTTTAATCCATTGGGATTTTTTACCTGAATACTGGGACCGGGAATGCCTGTGCTGGACATAATATTGTCAAGCTGGCGTTACATACAGCGCTGAAACTTCTTGAACTATCCATCGAAGGGAATTTTGGTGATACTCGCCCCACAGGCTCTAAAGAGATAAGACCAAGATATATCAATGTACCTGAAAAGTGGGGCTGGAAACGCTTGAGCTGGGCAGAGCATTGTCACACAAGAGTTGGAGGAGAACGTAAAACTACGTCCAGTTTCAGTTGATGGAAATTTCGGCGAGACTTTGCCCATGGGTTCTGTATAATTATAAGAATGATAGACAGTTTAAAAATTACCTAAATGCTGGAGCGGGGAATCCTTGTGCAGGGCAAAGTAAAGGTACTCCATCGCCCATGTTAGCAATAAAAGTTCTACTTATGTCTCCAGTTGGAAATTTAGGCGATACTCTTCCCATAGGCTCTATGAAATGAACGTTTATAATATTTGTTATAAACTCAATAAAATTAAACCTATACTATCAGAATTTTCTTACCTAAACATTGGGGCAGGAAATGCTTGAGCGGGACATAAAAGCGCTACGCTTTGATTGCTGTCATAGTTGAAAAGTCTACTTTTTTCTAAACTTGGAAATTTTGGTGATACTTTCCCCATAGGTTCTGAAGCAAATTGAATGTATTATAGGTATACTACGATATGAATATTAAATTGACAAGAATACTAGAAGTACCTGAAAATCGGGACTGGGAATGCCTGCGCAGGGCATTGTAGGGCAAATGAATAATATTTCTTGACTCCAATCATAGTTCCCATGACGACGGATGCAAATTTTGGCGGAACGCGTCCGACAGGCTCTACAGATGCAGCGAAAAGAAAAGTTTGAAGTTAAAATTACCTGAACAGTGGGGTTGGGAACGCTTGGGCGGGACACTGCAAAGCGTAAGAATCGGCTTTTTTAACTTCAAACATGGTTCCAGTCAAAACAGACGCAAACTTGGGAGGTACGCGGCCAACGGGTTCTAAAAATGGTCATAATATTACTAGAATAGCAAAATGCCATACCTGAATATGGGGACAGGAAATGCCTGAGCTGGACATTGTAATGTAAATGACGCTCCCGACGTGGTTACAAACATCATGCCAACCTGTGAAGTGGCC
Organism: Dryobotodes eremita; assembly: GCA_917490735.1. Taxonomy (NCBI): domain Eukaryota; kingdom Metazoa; phylum Arthropoda; class Insecta; order Lepidoptera; family Noctuidae; genus Dryobotodes; species Dryobotodes eremita. The sequence continues at coordinate 12,388,702 of OU823249.1, forward strand.
AATCGAGGTGGCACGCGCCCTATGGGCTCTGAGGAATTACGTAAAACGACGTTAATGTGAATCTTACCGGTACATCGGTGCTGGGTAAGCCTGTGCTGGACACAGTACAGAGAGGCTGGAGAGCTCGCTAAACTGGTAGCCACTTGTGGTCGACGCGCTAGGGAACTTGGGAGGTACTCGGCCCACCGGCTCTGCGCATGTTGGGAGAAGGCGAGATCACGAACAGAGGACACCAAAACATTCAACCGGAAAGTAGGCCCTAAACACCCCTACTGATCCCTAAGGATGTCAAAACTACCGCGAGTCAAGGCTCTGCAGGGTACCCTATCCCAACATTCAGGCAAGTTATAAGTTGAAAACGGTAAACTTAAAGACGCAAATTGAATTTGCGTATTTAGGCTTCATAAACATAACACAATAAAAATAATCTTTTTTTTTAAAAAGCTTGAAAGTTAACACAGTATTTAAAATCAAAATAGTTCAGTAACTACGTATGTAATTATCATCAATAAAGATTATAATTATTGCACTGAAAATCATTTTACATTTTATTACAAATTAAATATTCTCATTTAAACACTAAAAAGGGCTATGTCCACACAATTAAAAACTCAGAGGATTGTCCGAAAATTTTGAAATGAGAACATTCCACACAATTTAAAACTTAGAGGATTGTTAGAAAATTTAGAAATGAGAACATTCTTTTTCTAGTTTAGATATAATGTTTTGCAGTGAATAGTGTTTAACACACATATTATTATTGTTTCCAAAACTGAAAGTAGGTGCTTAATAAGACTAATTTAACGTTTTATTTCAATATCTAGTTGTCTATGTGGAAAGCACTATTTACTGCGAAAATAGTAAATAATCGCGCCATTAATTCATGATGAGAAAACATACGAAAGAGAAAAATAAAAGAATATGTAAAAACAAAAATATGACCAAATGATTATAACGTAACTAAAACATGAATTGATGACACTTTATTATTTAATGTATTTTTTTTTAACTCACCGGTAATAACTAGTCGTCCCTTCGTCGCAGATAATCGGGTTTCACCAGTAAGCCTGTGCTTTGTCCTACATTGGTATGATTTGTAACCATCTTCAGGTCCAACATCTCGAATATGTAATTCTCCAGATGGAAGCACTAAGTATTTGCCCTCTGTCAAGAAAATAAAAAACTGTTGCATTTAAACTGTTAACATTTAAAGTTTGAAAAAGCAATTCAATATTATGCAACACAACATAAGGTTGCGATTTACTTATAAAATAATGTCAGTGCATGCATTAGACTAAAGGGAGAGGGATAAAGGGTAAAGGTGAGCCGTGAGGCCCATGGAATCACGGGAACCCATTTAAGGAACAATGCCCTAAACTAAACCATACAATATGCAACCCTAGCAATGGACGCGGCCAGTGACATTCAGATAGAATTTTACAATTCCCATGATATGTTAATACTATCCTCAAGGCAAATAAAGGCTGTTTATAGCCTGAAAAACAATTCACTTCGTACCGTCAAAATTATTTGATGACTCTAGTTTGATGTCTATTTCCACGTCGCCTTCGCTGATGATCCAAGATATGACGTTAACATACTCTGATACAAAGCTTGGTATGTGGCATTTTAAAATAGCGCTATTGCCTCTCAAAACGTACTCTTCCATCAGGTTCACGGCGTATGCCTGAGATACCACTGAAACAATATTGTGACGGCTGAGACGAGTACATAAAATGTTCGGATAGTTACAACAGTAGTCAGTATGTTAACTTTTAGTAAACAGTTTACGGTTTGGCAATCAGATTCCGTACTTTAAAACATGAATTGGAATGAATAGGTTGAACAGGATGGAGGGAACAAAAACTGATACAGAATCAGTCACATAATGTACCTAGGTCGGACGAAGCGTTCATTTTAATTTCTCGCTCTTTCTCGTCTTCAGAGATTATCCAGGAACTTACTGCCACGTATTCAGAGACAAAACTCGGAATTTGACACTTCAATATAGCGGCGTTGCCACGCAAAACATATTCTTCCCAAAATTTCACGTCATAAGCTTGAGAGACGACTGAAAACGTTACGTCAGTGTAAGTTAGAGTGCGAAACAAATTACAACAACTACTTTCTTAAACAATAAACATCATACTAATGGAGTACCTAGAACTGATACGAATCGATCTATAATAAACGTGTCTGTATGAACAACGTAAGAGGAAATTCGGAAAGGAAGGAAGCCTCGGTGGGATGAAATTGTCGGTATAGGTTACCTAAATTAAAATCGGAATTCAAATTAATCTCCATTTCATCCTGTTCCCCTTCAGAGATAATCCAGGAAGTGACCGTGACATACTCGGTGACGAAACTTGGAATATGACATTTCAGTATAGCGGCATTTCCGCGTAAGACATTCTCTTCCCAGAGATTTACTGTGTAGGATTGGGAAACCACTGAAAATAGATAACAACGCATGAATGATGAATATCGTCAAGGAACTGTGGTGTATCTACATTTTAAAGGGGATGGATATAGGAATTTGGTCCTCGTTGCATTTTGTTGAATACCTAAATTGAATGTCTGATCTAGTTGAATTTCTAGTTTATCAACGTCTCCTTCAGAAATAATCCAAGATGAAACTGTAACGTATTCTGTTACAAAACTTGGTATGTGACACTTAACAATCGCTGAATTTCCACGCAGAACATTTTCTTCCATCAAATTTACAGTGTACGCTTGAGATACAACTGAAAAGTTCAAAATAACTCAAGTAAAAATTGGAGATAGAAACTAAGGAATGGGAAAAGGGTTATTGAATAGCGCAAAACCTATTTTGGTGGAATAATACCCAAGTCGTTAGATTCTGCTTTTATTTCCAATTCATCGGTTTCTCCTTCTGAGATAATCCAGGACGACACACTAACATACTCAGTCACGAAGGTCGAAATATGACATTTGAGAATGGCTGCGTTCCCACGTAAAACGCTCTCCTCCATAAGGTTGACCGTATAAGCTTGTGTAACTACTGCAAATATGAATTCGAAGAATCTCGTGAGCATAATAAACCATACCATTATTCAAAGGATTAGGATGGGACACTCAGAAACAGTGAAGTTATCTTCATAGTAAATACCCTCTTTATCAACAGTATCATTTATTGTTATTTCGACCTCATCTTCTCCTTCAGAAATTATCCAGGTTGCCACTGCTACATATTCGGTTACGAAACTTGGAATCAGACATTTTATAATTGCAGAATTCCCTCGCAATACGTTTTCTTCAACCAAATTAACGGTGTACGCTTGAGAGACAACTAGAACATGAAATTGCCAATGAGTATTTGGCTTAAAATGTTATGTCAATTGTAATGAGTGATACTAACCTAATACAAACGAACTACAGCGGACAGGATACAAAGGTGTATAATTATTCCAATTTTGAATCAAAAGTACCGTAATTATGATTTAGTGCATACTCTCCATCCTCGGTATCGTGCCAAGAAACTACTTGAACATGATCTGACACAAACGAGGGTATGTGACACTTAAATACTGCAGCGTTCCCGCGAATAACATAGATGTCGTAGACTTGCGATTCGTAGAATTGATTTACAGCTGAAATATTTTACGTACATGGATAAGACTATGTATACATTTGTAGTCTTAATTTGACTCCGACACGGGGATTCAGTGGAGTGCGGATAGGGACAATTGGGGCCGCGCGTTGCTCTCTATTACCGTAATTGCCCTCGGAGCGGTTGAACGAAAACCCAGAGAGAGATTCTTCGTCTGCCACCCAATCCACTACATGAACGTAATCCGCCACAAATGATGGAATCGTACATTTGACAATGGCGGAATTGCCTCGTAAGACGTCTTCATCAATAACACGGGGCTCATAAGACTGATGTACCACTGTGGACGTTAAAAATATTACCTATTCTTATAACAAATGTCAGAAAATCTACACCAAACAGAATGCGTAGGACAGGGAAAGAGGAATGAAATACGTTTACGATCATGAACTACCGTCGTTAAAATTAGAGTGCTCCTCAGCAGATACCGTGTCATTGTCCATTATCCAGGCCACAATATGAACAAAGTCCGCAACAAATGAAGGCACGATGCATTTTAGAATAGCTGTGTTGCCTCGCAAAATGAATTCATCGTTAACTCTAGCCTCGTATACTTGGAGTACAGCTGTGACAATTCAAATAAAAGGAATCAGGAATGAGGATTGTTCTCTCTAAGTGAGAAATTACCCTCGCTACTGTTGGGGTAATATGTGCCTCCTTCGCTATCCATCCACATTTCAACGTATACAAAGTCAGAAACAAAGCTTGGCACTTCACATTTCATGATAGCTGCGTTTCCGCGAATCACGTACTCGTTGTCAGCTTCGGCTTCGAAAGGCTGTGACACCACTATACAAAAAAATATAATGTTGTTTGCTGAGATAAATCGAGGAGTTCATTAGGATGGGAAACCGGTTTTGAAGAAATGATTAGAGATGTACCCCGTGCTGCGTTTGTATTGTTAACTGTGAGGATTTGTCCGTCCTCCATGATCCACGCTTCAATGTAAACGAAGTCACTAACAAAAGATGGAATCTTGCAGTGAACAATAGCAGCGTTCCCTCTAATCACGTACTCGTTTTCGGCTTCGGTCACGTAATACTGTGATACGACTGAAGAATAACAATTAGACACATAAGTTGGAACGGTTCGAGGTGTAAGGAATTGTTGTGACTACGGGAAGCAAGTATGATTTGTTTAAGAGGCCATTGTACCGAGGTCTCCTGAATGAGAAATCTCTGTTCCCTTTTCGTCGATCCATGCTTCCACCTTCACGAAATCAGCGACAAAAGAAGGAATGGAACATTTTAAAACAGCAGCGTTTCCACGTATGACATATTCTGTGAGAATCTCTGCTTCATAGAACTGATTCACAACTGAAAGAATACACGTATGCGGTCCATGACTAATGAAAGTCTCAACTCTAAGGCAAGGGAAGGAGGCGGATGATAAGGAATGTTTTAAAGTTAATTGCATCAGAACTACCGATGTCATCGGTTGGTAAGTATTCGCCGCCTTCAGAGTTGACCCAAGCTTCCACTTTCACGAAATCGGCAACGAAGGAAGGAATATTGCATTTAAGCACGGCGGTGTTTCCTCTGATTACATACTCTGAGACTACTTCGGCTTCGTAGTATTGTGTTACAACTGCAATTATAGCATCTAGTTGTATTTTTATTAAAAAGGATAAGGAATTGGCATGGTGAGTATGACAGGCATTTGGGAACTAGAATTTTATATTTAGTTGAGCATGCGGTACCATCTCCTTCCTTATTTTCCTCGTAAGTAAAAGAATTGCCAGCCTCGTCTTGCCAGGAAATAACATCCACGAAATCGCCCACAAATGAAGGTATGGAACATTTGAGAATAGCAGAGTTTCCGCGAATCACATATTCGTTATTTACTTCTGATTCGTATTGCTGCTGTACCACTGAAAATGTTGTTTGTAGTTGAGGTATTTTCTAGTGGATAATTGGACTTAGGAAAGTGACCAAGGAAACAAAACGGTGAAGGATTAACCGTAGTCCTCGCCGGGAAGGAAGTCTTCATTATCATCAGTGTGCCAAGAGAGAACTTCAACGAAATCTGCTACGAACGACGGGACCTGACATTTGAGCACGATACTGTTCCCAGTAATGACATACTCCTTATTGACGTCGGTGTCGTAATGCTGGGCAACCACTTATACAACATGGACAAAAAATTGAGTGTGAGTTAATATTATTAACTTTTGGTACATCATTACATAAATATGCATTTTAAAACCTTTTGTTGACGAGCACCTGTAAGAAAATTGTTAAGTAAACAACACAACATGACAGTAATCACAAGTTTCCTTCATCGCTAGCGTTTAAAAAACTTTTTTTTAAATATACGAGCTTTTTCACGATTTACTTTGCATCATACTGCAACTTACAAGCAGTTAGTAATATTTTATATAATGGAACAAAATAGTGTGACTACTTCAATTTTGACTGATCATTCGATCATCTTTCCTCTTGATTATTTAATTGACCGTAGTTGACCTCGTGTCATAAAGAGCAGCGCCCTATGATGGTCAATAAAACTTTCATACTTAGTCAGTGCAGCTACATTTAAAGTGTCTTCAGACGAAGGAACGATTCAATATATCTACAAATTGTAGTATCGTCCTGCCAACATGTTTTAAATACGTGTGTTGAAAGTTCTCGTGAATAAACTCGCATTATATTAACATTCTAATAAGTATGGCGCCTAATACGGCACGCCCTATAATGGACATCGCCAATAGTCTCATTAAGCATGAGTGTGAAGCATTCTATGCATTAACAATCGATTCAATTCCTGTTTACTTCTCAAATGGGTACAGGACATTAAATGTAGGTATAGATTTTTATGCCCAGTAGTCAAAAAACCATATCACATACAAATTAAAGATACATTTATCACTTCATATACAGTTGACTATCAAATTACAAATGAAAAGGGGTGATAAGTCAACAAATAAAAGCGTTCGGATAAACAGAAACATTATCGTGTTGGTTGACATAGATATAGCAGATGTCATGTTAACCCATTAAATATTATTTATAAATCTGTCATGAAGCTTTATGGCTGCTTCTATAGCGCGCACGCGATATAGATACTTGGTTTTGTTGTAACACAATCTCGTGCTTTATGAGATAATATGGCTGTAACTTTAGCAACGTCGGCGCTTGCTTGACATGTGAGCAGTTTGTCCGTTAGAAATTTGAAATATCGTTGTGGTAAATGTGTTTGTACTATATTGTTCTTAAAGTCACATGCCAACGGACAAAAGCTTTAAGAATGCGCCTCTTGGAATTAGTAATTTTATGTAAATGGTGCTTACCGGCTCGAACGTTAACGTCCCGGGAATGAATGGTGCCAACAGAGTTGCGAGCGAGACAAGCGTAAACCTGAGCGTGAACCTCTTGCCGGTAATCCTCCGCGCGGAAAGGCGGGAATAGGAGGTTTCCGTTCGCTTGAACCTGGTGAAAGAAAACATAAGGTTTAACGGAATTCCGTTTCGAATGTGTAGAGTTACAGTATTGAACTAGTTCTGAAAGTATTATGAAGTAAAAGGTTTGTTTAATATATTTTATGGACTGTTTCTATATTTTAATTTCTACTTTCAAACCAAATTGTTATCTTACCCTAATTCCTTCGCCTTTCTGAGCAAAAATATTTCTCATTTACATTAGTTGATAGGTACTAAACGTCGATGCGCTTCATTACTATAACACTATGCAATGTGCTGCATATGCGGGCAGTGCGGGCACCAATTAAACTAGTTGTCCTTGCCATGTAGTGTTGGCACTAAATTCGATATTAAAACATCTGTAGATGTTTTTAGGTGATTTTAATACCTTCTCAACATATTAGCTGATGTTTTACTTTCTTTTAGTTTTAATGTTTATGCCGCAGAAGTTATTTGGTGCCTAACAAACACAGCCCAATTACTATTATTATAGACTTCCAAAAAGTTAACGTTGTTTAAATAGGACAAAAATATAACAGTCCAAGAGTAGCGCCTCACCTGTCGCAATCCAGGGACATCACCAACAGCAGTTCCATCAGATCGCACCCAGATTATGTCGGGGGTCGGGGATCCTCGGGCGGCGCATTCCACTGTCGCTCCGGTCGTGTTACTGAAGTCAACTCGGTTTGAAGGTTCCTTCATGAATATCGGTCCTATAGTTTCGTCCTCGCATAGCACTGACCCTGTAAAAATACCTGAGTTGTACTATAATGCATTAAGTTTAATGTGTTTGAAATTTGAATGGTTGTTGAAATTCATCATGACTAGTCTTCGTCGGACATGTTTAGTCTGATGGCAATATCTGGTGTACGACTTTTTACTGTAGACACTGATATAAATATAGTAGGAGACCGAAAACACGAGATAGATGGTGATCAACCGGACATTGCTCATCCCCAAATGCTAATAATTTCTTTGTAGAACTTAAATTCTTTACTAAACATGAATATTGATCTCAAAATCAAGTTTAGCCATTACTCATTAGGTATACTTTATCAGTTAGTGGTGTAATTTCATTAATAGCACAGTAACTTTTATATTAATATCCTGAATGTCGAAAATAGTCAAAAGAATGGGTCGCCGATTGTTGTTACTATGATAGTGGCGCTGCTGTTTCATCTCGTTATAAGTCGCCTATTGCCGCACCCACCACGAGTTTAGCCTTTATTTTCCGGAAACCATACGGCATGCCCATCATATTACGAATGTTTAGGTATAACAAGATTGATTGGGATTTGATACAAATTTTTTCGCGGTTTTGATCTGATCTGATTTGATCGAATTTGGTGGGTACTGTATCTACTTATACCTACCTAAAAACCATATTTTAATTAAACTTTAAGTTATACCAGTCAGTGGTTTGTTTAATAAACAAAAAAAAAACAAAAACCACGAGAAAGCAAACCACGAACGCTAGGAGGTACTAGTTTACGGGAACTAAAAATGCTCGACCCAGTTTATAATGAAGCCTGGAAAAATAATCCAGCACAAGTGACGCGCTCTCATGCCACGTCTCGCGACTCGTTTACTAGATGAAGAGCATGAGATTGACAATTACTAAATGTTAATTAGTGACCTCATTAGTTTAACTAAGTGTAGGTACGTCAAAAGCTGTACATACTAATATCCGGTGTAGTTAAAATACTTCGGTTACTAACGTGAAGTACCTAACAGTTTTATGGTTTTAACGATCCTCAAGTTAATAGCATCCTTATTATGAACAAACGAGGCGAAAGACGAGTTTACTGGTAATGAATCTTGCTTAGGCGCCAATCCTCGTTAAGAGCATAGCTTTATTATTTCCCCTTTGTCTCTATATCTTTAAAAACTAACATAAAAAAAACATCTTTTAGTTTCTTATATCGTTTCTATGAACCTGTACCTACATACTTTTAATGTAATCTAATTAGCTTGCACAGTCCTATTGCAGGGCAAAGGCCTCCTTTTCCCTTTTCCACACAATTCTATCTTTTGCTAGAACCGGCGACGTACTTATAAATAATTTTTAATTTAAATTAAACGGTCAAAAACTTTCAATACGAATTGGGTTGAATTCGAACCAGTGCCGATGGAAGACAAAAAATAGCAACAAAGCGAACAAAAAAGCGAGGGCGTGCGTGTTGCGCTTGCGACAGATGTGCGCCTGCGCACGCTCCTGATTGGTTGTAGCCACGACAGATGTTCTTCACATCACAACCTGAACGCAGGATGCTGATTCAACTAAGATTTATCACAACATTCACAACACTTGCAAGGATTTCTAGCCGGTATCTACACGAAAAAGTTATTGTTTAATGTTAGTTTTCTACGCATAGAAGTGATATCTGAAAAGTACGACTTCTATCTTATGTACCTATCTACAGCATATCGATATGCTGTTAGGTTATTAGGTCAGTGTGTAGTGTATTTAATGCCTAGCACTGTTAATATATACAACATTATAAGTACAAAATTATTAACATTATAAAAAAACAAAAAAAAAAACTTGGCGTAGGAGAGCTCTACATCCTATCCTATATTAATTAAATTGTGTGTGTTTATGTGTGCTATCTTTAATGTATCTAGATAAAGCGATAACACTTTGATGGAGGTGTAGATCAGTGTCAATCGTCACTTTCGCTTGCTATCAAAGTACCTACTTATTAATTGATGGATGGAACTTTCTAGCTTGACTTTTCAAAGTTACATTAATTAATACGTATATAGGATCAACAGTTTTATACATAGAAGTCTAGTAAATATAGATCCATGAAAACAGTAAAGGCTCGTACACATTGGCGCGACACGACGCCCGACACAAAGGCACCGCGTGTCGTGCGACGAGCGGCGCCTTTGTGTGGCGCTGTCGCGTCGCGCCTGTCTGTGGAAGCCTTAAATCGAAAAATCACAAAATAATGCCAGTAAAGGATATGACCATATCATAAATATATAATTCTGCACCCTAATTACGTAACACACTATCACAATCTGAATCATTTTGAAGCCTATTGCTAATCCATTGCCTCATATGTTCGAAAAACTTGTCAGCTCAACAACGTAAATAACGCAATGAAGGTAGTTGCACTGTCAAAAGGAAACCCATTGCTACTGTTAGTGTTTACGTAATTATCCCGCTGATCTATCGTTAAATTTAATTTATTAGGACTCTAGTTCGGCCAATAAATAAGGCTATATAACTGAGGCCTCTCGGACGCCGGCGGTATACCTCTACAATCTTTTACGGATAGTAAATTATATAACAATACACAATATTCTACCGACATAATATGGGCTCAATTTTATTGCTGTGTTCATTTGGCGCTTCCTTGTGGTTATGCAAAGTGATTCGAAAATAGCTTTTTTGCATATAGGCCGTTGAACTTTTAATAAAAATTCCTTCTGTCATTTCTAAACAATATAATCACGGCTAATTTTATGTGGAAGATTTTTAGTTTAAGTAACAACAACAGTGTTTATATTCATATGGAACACGTTATTTTACCAACACATGCAAATCAAAATCATACTTATCGAAGAGTTCAAGGTAAGGGGCATAAAGATGACACAACTTTAACACATTTTGGCATATTTATACAATTAGTTATCTCCAACATTTCCTTGTGACTTGAAGTATTAGTTTTTTTAAGAATCCTTTAGTTAATAAACTAGCAGTCGACTATTTGGATAAAAAAAAATGCAAAGTATGTACAAAAAATGCAAATTTGTTGCGACAAAGGTGAGAACCGTGAAATCTTCATTTCATTTGCAGACGCACGAATGTAAGCGAAACCAAATTTACGAATACAATACTTTACAACCTGACCACGAGATTATTAGCTCTCATTTAGCAAGAATGATGCAGCTCTCATCTCATGATATCGGCCATTGTAAGATCCTGTAAATTTTTTAGGGTTCTGAATTAGGTAAAAAAATAAATTACAATCCTTGTATGAAATGGATGGCAATTAAGTAGGCATCACTTGGTGCATCAGATGGTAATAAGTGCCTTGATAGTTATTAGTCACCTATGCTTATGGATAATTATCTGGAATCTGCAAAATCATAAACATAGCAGTTGTGTTGCCATATCAGAGACAAAAGTGAAATGCCCCATGTGCCTGAACTTAGCTCTACCCGACTTTCAAAGTCTTAATAGGTGAATACAATATCTGTATTCAGAGACTGTCGCAGATAGGTACGCTCGTTTTGCATCCGATCTTATCGGGTAACGGCACAAGTGGAAGTAACATAGGCATTTATGTATTTCAATTAAATTAAGACGTCGTACCGTACCTACTACACGTAGTTTTAGACCTCACACCACGGCCACCACGATATTTTAAAGGTACCACAATCTGCTTACTTCCAAAGTTTTAGGAAGATTTAATAATTCCATGCTTATCTTAAAAAAATAAATTTCTGGAGAAGTTGAGACTCGAATCCTTGATTACATTTACATTTACATATTTACATTGCAATTTATGAAACATATCTGTCCTAACTGCGTTTAAATACCCTATAAGTGACACGGTGGGGTATGAGCTATCTGAATAACGAATAAACGTATTGGGAAATTCCAACAGAGTATACGCGATGCTCCTGTGGAGAATTCCAAAAACTAAACGGTATGTCGCGCGTCAACTTGCTTTGATTTGAATTCCTAATTTAGAAAACAATCAACCGTTCACCTTCGTGCTAACGGCCTATATTTCAACTCCTCTATTATGAAAATAGTTTCAATTACCATTCGATTGGCTAGCCATGCTCACGTTATTACCTAATCGGTAGCCAATAAAGGTTGGCGTGTCCAACGTTTTTATTATTCAGACTCAATGAATGGCTTACATTATTTAATATTATAGGAGAATATTTTATTTCACAGTAGGTATCAAGTAGTTATAAGAGATTGGATTAAGAAATACAGAAATCATAAGTAATTTGTAAACAATGTAAAAGGTTTAGTGTTATGAACATGTAACACTCTTCGGGCTGTAAATCTATTTGTGGCCGTTGACCCGGTGAAATTCTTAGCTGTTGTCGGCAGCTACCGTCTTATATTATCATCATCTATGCTTATCTTTTGTTTCTCAACGTCTTGCAACACTACTCGTGCCGTTATAAAAGCGCGCCTAAGCTCGACATTACATAGAAACTTTAAATAAAAAGATCACATTGTTTTTTTTGTTTTGTAAGTAGGACCGTATATTATTTCCATAATAGCCATGGTGAATTGGCTTATTTACTGCAATCACGAATTGCTGTATTTATTCTTAAGTAGACACGACAGTCAATTTAATTGCGAATTGTCCATTTAGTGGTCATAGTTTCTAAGATCGGATTTGACTAAATGATTAGTGATTTAAACGTACATAACTGAATATCTGTTTCTTATGGTATTCCTAATCCAGCGTATCTACGCGCTCATTACTAAAGCACAATCCAGCCACAAGGTACACCGTCTGTTGTCACTTTGTTAGTATAGTTGCAAGTTGCTTAAGGACATAGATAATACCGTGTGTAAAGTATGACGGGAATGTGTAGCTTAGCCACATTCCAAAACATGGTTTCATAAAAAAGTTCAATATCAAGTTTCGTTAAAAGCTTAACAGGCCTTGGAACATTGGCTTAGATGGCGATGGCAACGAGTTATTTAAGGCACATCCGAATTAATTGCGTGTGAGCAACAGCGCCATGTGTGAAGGATATGTTCATAAGCAACGGCTATATACCTACCAATGCTTGTTTTAATGAGAAGCTTGTTACCGCGCGGTTTGAAAAACGGATTTTTCACTAGCAGTTCAGTCGAGCGCTCTTTTGATCGCTCATTAATACGTGCTTGTGGCTGTTTGTTGATAAACAGTGTGTTCGTATCGGATTATAGATAACGAGTAACTAATGGAAGAATTTTAATCATTAGAAGAAAAATAAAAAAATCGATAGACTTAAAAATATGAATGACAAGACAACGGTTTCCACGTTCTGACAAAATTGGTCGACACTAAAATACTGAAACTACGGAAGCAGGAAGAGCAACCGGGCTGAACATTCAAATGTCACTATTATCGATTTATCAGTAAACTAATGAATAACACACATTTGTCATCTGTTGAAACTGCTTTTGTAGTGGATTCCTTCTTTCAACATTTAATTATCCAGAGACCGTTATAAACGGAATTATTGCATGATTAATGTCTGGCTTCGCCTATTGGTCTAGAATATTCATTGCTCATACATGAACAAAGGATGATTTGATGGTGGAACTCGAAAGGTCTAAGAGGCCTTAATTAATGATTGTAACGATGTTTGTCTATGTGGTTAATGAATGAGTAACTACAATAAATAAAAATAGCTCATGGTTGCGTGTCAATCTGTCATTCTGCCAGCTGTCTGCAGATGCAGTTTTTATTCCGAAGAGTTTAGTTTGTATTACTACGAGGTATAGTATGTATATGGGCGCAAAAATAAACGACTAAATGTTTATAATAATAAACTATACTGACTATGTTTACGTTATGTTTGCACTGACCCGAAATACTAATGACAGTAACGAACCGAAATAGGAAAAATAACAAGGAGCGGCGCTTACTCACAGATCGTGTTATAAATTAAAAAAAAAAAGACATAAAAATCCATTTCGAGTGACTAACCCATAGATTATGGACTAACTAATATTTGTAGGCTCTAGGGGGCTGATAGAATTTTGAATTAGATGTCTCCTAAAAAAATTTTTGGAAACCCCCGACACAGACAAAAGCCCATAAAAAGTCAAAAAAATATATGTATTGGCCCTTTAGGTTTAGTATAAGTTGTAGGTAATATTTTGATCCAAGCGTTGTCGTCGCGCCGGTGGACGGTTAATGAAAATAGGAAATTAACAGCAGCTATCCTTTTTTCGTGTAAGCTTCATCTGTTTAGCGTTTTAAGGCGCCCGCAGACAGGCGCGACGCGACGCGACTCAAGTAGAACACTTTCTATGAAAACTTCATGGAAATTGTTCTACAAGAGTCGCGGCGCGCCTGTCTGAGCCTTTAAACGCGATCAGGTCACCAAAAAAACAAAATCAGTTTAGCCGTTTGGGAGCTACGATGTCGCAGACAGACACACAGATACACAGATACACACGTAAAACTTATAACACCTCTCTTGTTCCGCCGGGGGTTAAAATATGGATATACATATTTATATATTTTATATGTAGGTATCCCCAAATAAATTGGGATGAGGGCAGGAGACTGACGATCTTTTAAAAAAATGCTACCATTATCGGTCGTGTTGGTAAATAAATCTTGTTTCTTTTTTTTTCATAGATCAATATGAAAATCAAAAACTTATCGTGGTGATAAAAGTAATTGTTATTTTTATCTGCATCAGAATTTATTTATATACTAAACTCATACTTATTTCTACTACACTAAAGGCGATGAATTAAATAATACATTGAACTCAAACTAAATTTCCGACATGTCGCATTTGGTAAGACGGTATTAGTCATTTGTTCGCTTTTTCTACAAAAGTTGAATCATGCTGTTCATGCTGATGTAATTAATATTGATCTCTTTTAGTGCTCGTCCACTTAACGTTTATTTTACGCATGGTTGCCATATCGTCTATATGATTAAATTGGAAATAGTGCATAGCAGTAGATGATATAGTATTATTGGAGTCACGGTCGTGGCCTTCGCGCGTTGAAAGGCCAATGTTCTGCGGTGTTTGTGTAAAATCTAGCATTTAAACAGAACCTGGCGTCCTCGCCCACACGACACTCGTTGCCAGTTCGCTTAGTATAAACTAGGCATAGAGAGAGACTGTAGATCTATACACTACGAGCTTAAGGTGGTATTTAATCCAAAGCCTGCAGTGCAAAATTTATTGAAGTACCTAAACTAAGTTGAAAATTTCTAATGAAATCCGGGAAAGTATTGTGTTGTGTATTCCGAGCAACAACAGCATTAACCAACTTGAACTTTCAGTTTGTACTTTCATATTCAATCTTGGAGTTATCTCTTTAGGTTGCAACTGCATTTAGAGGACATTGGCCAGTAACATTGTAATATCCAAACTACAGTACTGTAAGGCTTCGTTTTGTGGGATTTCATTTTATTGGCGTTATACAGCTTGTCTCGTTTATACTCTAGGATTAAAAGATTAAACCAACGCTTACAAAAAAATCGCTTGTTGCCGTAATCAATTACCATGAGAAAAGAATACGTGTATAGCAATTAGCAGTATAAAATGAATCATCCACTTGACTGGGATGATTTCTGCAGGTGCAACCAGTTATTTTAATAACTACATGATTGCTTCCGTTGTGTTGTAGTCAAGCAATTTTGATGCCTTTGCAAATATTAATTTTAAAAAAGACAGACAGGCTATGTTCTAAATCCTAGTATATCCCGCTTTGTTCCGTTAAGTACGCTTAGTCAAAGCGTAGCGTAGCTCGTTAGTAAGATTATAAAATCGCTACCGCGAAATCCTGGATTAAAACGAAGCAAAACGGCAAACCAGAAAAGTTCTTACAACGTAATCATTCCTACCTATTCAGTGAAGTACCCAATTGAAATATATTTACTGAGAGGCCAAATTCACTGTCTGGTTTCCATCCGCGCATAGGTAGGAAGTCTGGAATTCTGGACACCCGTAACTCCCCAACGGTCCAATTTTATGGATTCACGATGCGGTTTTTGTGCAAGGCTCCGCCTATTTCCAAATGTGGCCTAAATTAGGGACTGCATGCGGTTGCCCAATCCCATGTTCTAGCTAGACCAAGAACATCGGGCATACTTAGGTAAATCGCAAAACTTGCGGGCGGCTCCTAATACCGGGAATTGACAATGAGCATCTCATCGCTTGCCATCTACTTTGCAGGCGTCCAAGTGCAGGAACCTGCGACCTCAGAGTTTTGAAATAATGCTGCAACCGCATGCGGGCTCAAATAAATATCACGCTATGAGCATGACGTATTTTACGACACCCATGAGAAGAAGGGATGTGGGGTAGTATATTCTTTGAACCAATTACCAAACCATTTTTCCTCCTATTAGCTACTACATAACTATGGAATAATGTACGCTATGGAAAGTTGTAAGTGTAGAGCTTACAACAGAAGTGTTTATAGCGTTTAGGCACACGAATTTGGCTAGTGGTCGTAAACAGTGTTACGTTTGAATAGGTTCGTTGCCCGGCCGCGCTGTATCGACCCGTGACGTCACGAGCGTGCTCCCGACACGCGACGCCCGCCCGCGCCGTGTGGGGTGGACCATGGATAGTACCATTGGTACCCCAACGATCGTGACGCGTGCTTTTACGCGCTAACTGCGTAGAAAGTAACGGGTATCGATATTAATTTTTCAACTACCTATACACACCTTGATTTTGTAAATTAGGTATGTGGTCCAACTGCCATTTTTTTCATGTAACGATTCATTTATTGAAGCGCCGTAATTCATAAAGCCATTAGGTGCTAATTACTGTCACAGAAAATGATATTGTCTATCGATAAAAGTGAAGCATCGATATTCAACTCATAATTATTATCATAAGTCGTGCTTGACACAACCACAAGTTTTGGGGCATATCGATGTTAATATTAACATCTTTTTTGCCAGAACGATTATTGTACTGTCCTTTTTACTTATTCACGATAAAGGGTTTTATAAAATAAATGTTGTTGAACTCACCTATAGTGGCCAATGCCACGAGGGCAGCGAATCCAATAAACGACATGTTATCGCACTTCGACACTTCACAGATCACTTTGGTTTCGTGCACAACTCAGAATTAAAAAATCCACTATCGAAATAAAACGAAAAAGATCGTTGTGCCGCGATGCGGCTGGGCTCCGCCCGAATCTGAAACAAATCGAAATTACAGTTAAAATTGAGCTTTTATTAATGGGTCTGCAAGCAATTTGGCAATAATAGAGGACGGTAAAGAGACAGGAAGAGAAGTAAGTGTTTACTTAGGTTGCTCTAGGTATCTAAAAAAGTTGAAAGCCAAAGATTTGATTGAATCTAATAACAGCATTTAAATATTTGTATTACTTTTCTACCTTAATAAATGTAGGTAAGTTCTGAGCTTCCTGAGTAATTGTTTGGAGAAAAGGCCGATACTCCCAAAGTCCACAGTATACCTACCGTAACTAATTATACCCAATGGAAACAATTTACCTCCAACTCAGGTTAATCTTTTATGTTACTCCCTAATTTGTAGATCGATAAAGAAGTTTCACACATGATAATTATTCGTCTGTTTAAAAAATCCATCGAATCAATAACAATTAATTCGGACCAAAAGCTATCAAAACAGCTTTGTAATACAACTATTCCTCATGCCTAAGCTACTGCCAAATTGAATACCGTATGTAATTATACTCAGATAAGCTTAATTTAACGCGATATATTGCGGAAAGGATTGGAAAACAATGCCGTGACAATGCCAGCCTACTCTATGTAGGGTGTTCGTTGTTCCAAGTAGGGAGAAACAATCTACCGTGACTCAACCAAGATTATTGGCATGTCAAGGTTAGCTCGATAACTTGTGTATTCCATTCAATATGTTCTTATTTCAAGTAAATAAACAGTGCTCATATAGCAATGGATATTAATTGCCATTTAGCGGATTTTTAACCAGAGCAAGCCAGCCTATAATTTTTTTGGTTTGAATATCTCTCCCGAAAGTCCCTTCGTGTGGTTAATATTAAGTCAATCTACACCTGTTTTAACCTAAATATTCCGTAATATACTTACGAAATTAAAAATATACCAAGTTTCATAATGATTGGGGGGCAAAACTGGGCGGAAATACGGTCAGTCACGCAAGGATAAACCAATTTGGTGTAATGTAGGCGCGTACACACTCCCACTGTTTTGTTAATGCACTTCTACAGTTTTGTACTTAAACAATGTGAGCCATCAGTAAAAAAGACCACACCAAGTATTAGCAAGAACATTTTTGGGGCAGCTGTAGTCCGCTATAGTGAGTTCAAGGGCGTTCAACCCTATTTCTGGCTTGTATATTGTTTGCTATCCCCCTCTCTAATTTATTTAAAAGGGAGGTGTAAGCTGAGGGATTAAGAGCAATAACAGATGGATGTTATTACTTTAGTTCCTGTCCAAACGAAAAACATTTCAAACTTTTACCTGCAAGTAATTGTCTTAGCGTGGAATGGGTTATTATTATAGTATACATAACGGGTTTCAGCAAATGACATTTTATATTTGAAAATACTTTTAACTACAATGTGTTTGGAGTGATTAAATAACCTATGTTTAGCTAACAACTTCTCGTAATACATATTCCAATAATAACCCAGACTTGTCCTGTAAACGAGTTTTAGTAGTTTGCATACATTAATGTGGTAAATCAAGAATAAAATGTTGTATTTAGATCAGACACTAGATCAACGTTAAGTTTATCCTGTGACTGGCATAAACACGTCTGTCGTTGTACATATTTCTACTTAATGCTATCTAACACTTAAACGACGGTGACATCATCGCGGTAATTTGTAAACTAACCCAATCACTACTGGACCTATCTATGTATCTAGATCACCTACAGCAGCATGAAAATGTATGCAACGATCCAATTGACGATTTTATCTAATTTTTATGGTTCCGCACCCAAAGGCTGCCAACGGGACCCTATTACTAAGGCTCCGCTGTCCATCCGTCAGTCTGTCAGGGCTGTATCTTTTGAACCATAATAGGAAATTGAAATTTTCAAAAAAAAAAAAAAAAAACTACTATATCCGCTATAACAACAAATAATAAAAATATGTAGGTACTTAGTGTTAAATATTGTACGTTGGTACGGAACCCTTCGTGTGCGAGTCCGACTCGAACTTGGCCGCTTAGCCCAGCGGGATCCTCTGGGCTAAAGTAAAAAAATGTGTCAGAAGTTTTTTTTTTACTAGTGTACTTAAGTTTTTATAACGTCTTGTCTATTCTTACAACATGTCGTGGCTAGACGATCATTCATGCTATTCAAATGACGTATAATTAGGAAGCATCAACAACTCTTTGACAGACATAATCAGCAGTTTGTTTAGGTTGGTCATTACGGTCGCGTCAGGAAGACGTTGATGACGAATACCGGTGGTCCAAGCACATTACCCAAGCGTTTTACCTGAAAAAGTGTTCATTTAATCCGCTGACGGTTTCCGTAACCACAACCGCATATCTACAGTACAATCCCAGCCTCGTCCATGAGTGACGGAAGGCTATTTTGGGCTCCATTATCCAGAAATGGCTACGCGCCGCTCGTGTTTGGATTTAACGAGTGAGCGTTGTACGTACGTCACATATATCAGACCAACGTGTAACGCAACATAATTTTCAATGTTTGACTTTATTACAAAGGAAGAAGGATTTCTCTGTAAAAAAAATGGCAAGCGTTTCTTGGGCTTTGTTATATAAATGCATGAGACTTGGACAGTGACAAGTACCTAAGGTCATTAAACGTTTTAAATGTGTGATGACCTACCACTTGGAGGTCAAAGTTATGTTTAATGTTAATTAACTTTGTAATCAACATCCTTGATGTTTTTATCTTTCTATCGTATTGATAGTGCAATTTTACTATCTAATCCAATCCAATCCGATCACAGAGGTTTCATGCACTTATTTGTAGTTATAGTATAATCTGACATTAAAAATGCCATTCCGTGCAGGAAAAAATCGTTACAAAAGGTCTGTCTACGTTCTCTACGGCGACGGGGTATATAATACGTAGGTAGCAGTTGTCGTTATAGATATTTGGTTCAATAGAATGGATCGACTCGCCTCCGAGCCGTCTGGGAAGCTGCAATACGAGTTCCCCTCCCCCCACCGTTGTTAAGTGGAAGTAAAGATAGCGAATTCCTTCCCCCCTGTCCTCACAAGCACCCCTCCCACGCAGGAAGATGTCACATACACCATTCGTTCAGTTAATAGATGTGGGCTGATAGTTAGGTTTCAAAATTAAAAGTTTTATATCTGTGGCCACGGTGGAATTGATGCGGTTAAAAACTCGTTTCAATGATTCTGAATCTAGAGTAAATAAACTATAGTATAAAGTTTACTAATGCTCCATAATAGTCTTAAGAGTACCTACCTAGCTTTAATTTAAACCCTTAAATCTCTTTCAGTATCTTTGAGTAATGGGGTCTCTAAGCACTCATTTGAATTTGCTTGCGTTTATCTTAAACAGTTAACATTTATTGTTTGCTTTAACCACAAAAGGCCCAATTATTCTTCAGAAAATTTTGGAAAGGAAGGTTCCTTTACCTGTCAACCAGTACAAAAACACGCTCCATCTGTTGTTCGAACGTTTTGCACCTGCCTCCGAGGAACAGGCTTTTTTCGCCCAATCGCTGTGCATAGCTCAATTTCTCAATGTCTTTAATTTCATTTTGTGTCTGGCCTTTTTTGTTTTATACTCAAGTTTGTGTGTAGGGAGCAGTTCGAATCGGATAGTCACCCTCTCTTAACCGTTGAAATGAGGGAAGGTCGGTATGCCAGAAGGGTCGCCGAAATTAAAGGCCTAAATAATGAATTTTATAAGTACCTATAGTACTTACGCTTATGGTAAGAAATGAAACGCCAGCAAAAACGACTTAGGAATGACCATTATTTTCTTGGAGCTGCAAATATGGGAAGACCGGTTTTCCATGCAGCGAAAGCTAGCCTGCTTAATGGACTAGAATCTATTTATATTGAATAGTGGTCTAAATCTCGGTAACTACACAGTATGGGTACTAAAACCGATTTACATGAGCTTGTCTACTTATACGTAGCGCCCTTTTGTTGTTAAATCATTACAGCGCATATTTCAGACCGCTACTACTAAATAATCGCATGTATGGGAGGTGTCTGCTCCACCACGTGCTTCGACTCACAACTGAATGAATCACACTGATTAGTCAAAGCTTACTACTACTTGTATGTGAATGACTTATTATAATATCCGTAGCTTTATTCATAGCAACGTACATTTACAAAACATGTTCAACTATATTATCATTGGATAAGCCCTTCCGTGGGGAAATTCTTAGGCAGGAATAATTTAGCATTCAATCTGGGCAGCTAAATATTCATTTATTGTATTTTTGTATTGACCCTTTCTCATATAAAAAAATAACATCCGAATCAGATCGATAATTGCGAAACGTGAGTGGCCAAGCGCTGTTTCTCAATATCCGCCGCCCACCGGTATTTCGTTGTTTAAGATTGAGACAAACTCAGACAATAATGTAATTTAGTGTCGAGTTTAATATTAAAAAACTTGAACCAAAACAGTATATTATGCAACCCAAGTACATGCTTTCGTTAGCCGATAGTCGGCAGACCATTTCAAATACGCGAGGCAGCACTGATAAACTGAATCAAAGTCTAAATAACATGCCATCTATAATTAAAACATTGTATACAAATATAGTACAGTATCGGAGAAGGAAATACCAAATTAAAAGTAAGATATAGCAGGCGACTCTATATCTACACGGCCAGGACAACATCGTTATCGATCGTGGTCTCGCATTCGCCGGGTCGGCGATTTTGCAAAAAATACATTTTATAACATAAACACGAGGGGATACTGAGTGGAAAGGCTTTATTGTATTTCACGACTCTTACCTGAGGAGACCGAGTGGCGGCTCAGCGCAGCACCCACAACACTTGAAACACAACACACGCGAAGAGACGAGTGGCGACGACCGACCCGCCCAGACTACAGACGCGGTATGAGTAACTTGTGTATAGCTATGATATAAACGGCCGATGACATCCGACCATAGAAAAGGATGGGTGTACTATATCGTATCTCTTCTACGCCTCAACGAATCAACAAGAGCGGTCTTGGCCGAGACGTACCGATTTTAACCGAGGACCGAGGGTCGCAGGACATGAAAGTAATGCGCACGCAGCAGGAAATTCGTAAAGACACTCATGAGCGTGCAGTTCGTACTTGTGGTCCCTTGTTCAGAAGTATATTAAATTCAAGGTATTTTGCGTCGTCTCACTCTCACCCCAAGTCGTTACAGGATGTGTTGCGTTATCGACTGGTACATTATTTATAGCTCTCTGACTGTACGGTGTACGTGTGTTTTAATTTGTCTGAAAATGTGTAAAATATACATATAAAAACGAAACTAGATTGACAATAATATTTTTATTAAAAATAGAATAATAATTTATAACAACATAAATAAATAACATTTCTATGGCAGCATAAGCATAATATTATATCTGGCGTATAATATAGACGAATATTCTTAAATATTATAAACCATTATAATCAATACTTTTATTCTTATTTCAATTTATTCCTACACAGTTATTAATGTGAAAGTATGGAAGGTTTCGAAGATATAAATGTAATTTTTTTATGTTATAATAGTGTGGAAAATATATTTCACTAACACAAACATGTATGGCACATAAAAATAAATTCTTCTAATTGTCTTATTATTTCTTATAAATACATAACATAAAACAGTAATGGCTGAAAGTGAGGGTTTCAGGAACGTTAGATATTGGGTTAGGTACGATCGAAAATATAACTAGCTTTATAATGTTCACGGCTTAGTAGTGTTTACTATATTAATACACAAGATCTGCTCATAATTTCCATCGGACAATATTATTATATTTTTCTAAATACATTCAATTCTCAACATCTAATCTAATAGGTTTCAAAATTTACTCAACACTACATGAGGCTTTTACCGTATTTTATAAAACAAAGTTTATTAAATAGTGTTACAAAACGGCGAGGTTGCTTATTACGAAATGAAAAAATAGCCGCATGTATTTTTTTACATTTTGCAATGCTACGGTTTTGTAGCACTAATTAATGAAATTAAATTTAAAATTAGTATGAAACATCTACTTCTTTGTTTACACCAAATATGAGTAATATTTTCTTGGCACTAAAAGTTACAAGTGTGGAACTAGGAAAGTTATACATTTACATAAATATATCATTTCTATTTTAAATATGTTTCTAAACATTGAAGGCATTCGGAAAGATAACTTTAAAAGAAAATATAATTTTTTTCTTAGTAATATGGTTTAGCCGTATTTTCGACACCGCAATAGACTGGTGTTAGGGTAACGTTAGTGAGTATCATTCTAATATCATGGTGAGGGATCGCGGGGAGGTGTGGGACGGGTGGTGGATGTTCTTACACATCACCAGGTGCAGGCAGCTTCTCCCAGGAAGGTTCTACACCCCAGATCTCACGCGCGTACTCCGCAATGGTGCGGTCAGATGAGAACTTGCCAGAAGACGCAATGTTCTCGATCACCATCTCAGCCCACTTAGCCTGGTTCTGTGAACGCGAAAAATATATAAGTCACAGATTATCCCTTACTAAGGTCGCGTCGGTATAAAAGCGAACGTTTTCACAGGGCAAACACGTTCGCATCACGCAGGTAAATGACTAAGGCAGGGGCTTTTATGTTTGGAAGTACGTCATTTAGACGTTATGATATTTTTTTGTAGTCGACTGTCAAAGAATGTGTTACAACATTTGATCAAGCTTTCATAGTACCTACGTGATATTGGTAAAGTTGTGGTGTATCTTCCACAAAAGCCATTAATGAAGAGTTGAGGTTGATCATTCCAAAATAATGGATTATTGCGTCACCCAAAATTATAGGTACTCCTATAGTAGTTAACCACATCTACCTTAGCTTCAAGCGTGTGTTGATCTGTCAACTTCTAAATAAGGGTAATCAATTTAACCCATCAACTAGTAATATACCTACGTTTCTATTTGCAAGTTGGGGCTTAATGCCAGTAATTTTGTACTAATAACCTCAGGCCTTTTAGTTGTTGTGCCAGAATGGATCAGACAACTTGTTCTCGTCACTGTCGTAAAACCGACTGTTTATCGCAGTTGGACAATTATTCAGTAAACAAGCTTGGTAATACTAACTCTGAAAATGCTACGCATACATAAAATCACGCATATGGAATCTCTCACTAATTTAGCGATAACATGCATGTACGGAAGCTGTACGTTCAAGATATCGCTGGTAACGAACTCGGTGCTAAGTTATGTCAATAAAGAGATACGTTGTTGCTAGTGTGTTATTAATATAACTCGCACTTAAAGGTTGAATAGTGCAGAAATGACTCATTTCACTAGTGATAACCTTTATGATAAACAAAAAACTTGTCATTTTATATTTATCAAATGATTGTTAACAAAATGGTTATTCCTGTTAATTAAGAAATCATTCGCACATTAAAACTGTTAGTTTTTTTTTTATCTAAACGGTTTGGTTGTAATGGCAAAGAAGTGTTAGCACAAAAAAAAAAATGTAATCGCGGATATAATGTGACACTCATGGTCAATGTTACTGCGTGCAATTTTGTTTAGGGATCAGATCACTAATAGATTTTGTTTTGTTGTGGAATGTAGTGTTATTGTAGGTCTAAAATCCGTCGCAGCGTTTCATATCAGCTCTGAGAAGCAACATTGAAACAAACTCAAGTCCAGACCAGACATGTAAAGTCAGGGAAATTAAATGCTCAGCAAATTGACTACCAATATTGTCCGTATATTCAAAGCACAACTGTCATTCTTTGACAGCTGTACGAAATGATTATAACACGGCAAATTGACGTAAGTTGCAAATGATTAACTCATCAAGCATCGTTAATGAGACACAATTGATTATCTATTGTTTTGGCCCTCTAGGGCCACCTCGGGCTTACCTACCCCACCTTACCTATGCCAAATTCCGCATTGGCTTTATAAGAAAAAAAAGGAAGGAAAGTGTATATGTAGACCAACATACCTGATAACATTCGGAGACTTTGTCCTGTGCCTCAATATACGCGTCGTAGTCCGCGAGGTGGAGGAACCGGTCGTGCTGCAGCAGAACTTCGGCGATGTGCGCGAACCGGCCCGGCTCGCCCGGCGAGAAGAAACCGCTGCGGATCTGCTCGATACACTGCCGAAGCTCCGGGTTGCGCTCGTAGTACTCGTACGCGTTGTAACTACGCACATTAATAAAAAATTATTACTTAAATTAGGCTGAGCATCAGCTCTTTTTGAATTTCAGACGTTACAAAAGACAGTCCCAAACATTCCCTAACCCTTTTCGATTTCTACGACGCTTTTTCTGGGTGGAATTGGAGTAAAAACGCCTCAGAAAGCAACACGTCGCTACCTATATAGTCTAATAGGTATTGTGAGAAAGTTCCTCTATCTTCCTTAACAACCTGTAGTTAGGAACCTGTTCTTAATGTGGGTAGTATAGTATAACTTTTTGAATTATTCTGTTCTATAATATTTGAGAAACTGGCAGAGTTTTAAATTAATAACATGGTCGCTTTATCGTTCTAAGACTGAGGGTCGAAGTAAAACTTTATAATAATGTTTGAAGCAGATATATTATACCTCTATCTCTTTGGTATATTAATCAAGAGCATCTCTAGATCGGGCAGACCGTGACTGACTGGGAATCCTTGTTATTCTCTTAGTTGGATTTGTGCCCAGTAAATAACGATAGCGTCGCTGATGGGTCCAGATGATGCCAACATCAGATTTGTAAACAGTAAACATACGCTTTCACTTTCGGAGATTACAGGCGCCTAGACAAGAATCCTAGCAGTGAATTGAATCTAAATAAACTAGATGGCGCTAAGATAGCACTAATGCGCAAAAGTGTTTACTGCTTGGCTCCGGTTATATACGATAAAATATCCAAAAGTTGGTCCACCCACTAACCATTTAAAAAAAGGCTTCGAAGCTTCTTGACAGTCAAAGCATACTATATCGTAACAAAATTCTTGAGTGAAAAAAAATTTGAAACTTGACTGTTTGTTTGCCGATGACACGGCGATTTTAATTAACGGGCTTACGTGGGACGATGTGCAAACTAGGGCTGAATCTGCACTATCCTCCGTGATGAACTGGCTTAATCAGAACTTGCTGACGTTAAACCTGGATAAGACCTATTATATACCCTTTGCGATCAGACGTAACACCCTACCCCCGAATACTTTTTCGATTACAGGTCACTCATGCCAAAATCGGCTGATATCGTGCTCTTGTGCTACCATCGTTAGAACTAATAACGTAAAGTATCTGGGGGTGCATATAGATGAGGGATTGAGATGGGACAAACAGCTTGAAACTATAACTACTCGAACTATCCGTCTGATACACATTTTTAAATCGCTGCGAGAATCGGCTGATTTGAACATTCTCAAGATGGTTTACCTCACTCTGTGCCAGTCAATCCTCGGATACTGCATAACCGTATGGGGTGGAGCAGCGAAGACCTTTATTCTGAGAGCAGAGAGAGCTCAAAGAGCCGTACTTAAGGTTATGACCAGGAAACCATTTAGATACCCTACCGCACAGCTATACTCTGACTGCAAAGTTCTAACGGTACGTCAGCTATTTGTCCTTCGAGCTGTCCTCAGAGTACATGGCTGCCTACCCCTGCCTGACCCAGGGAAGCGAACATACGTCCCCCCCGGTGTACAGCACAAAACCTCGTTTGCAAGACACCATTACTACGTGTTAAGTATTCACGTATATAAAATAATACAAAAGAAATTAAACATAGTAAAGTTAAATAAATTCAACATCAAAACTATAATTACAGACTGGCTCATAAAACAGGACTACAATAACACCGAATCTCTACTGGCATACATCGCTTAATAAATCACTATTAAATATGAACACAAAACACTACACACAAATAACAATTAACACCTCATAACACACTATATACACACCCATACAACACAACTAACATTACACTCACGAATATGAACACACCTCTATTCCATTTACACCCACACGATTTCTTCATACCTATCCTTTATCCTTTATCCATGCTCAAAATACATCTAAAATTACTTAGTCAGCTAACTCACATTTTTGTTTTGTGTTAGATTAACATATAAGGTCCATCATTAATTTAATTTACTGTTTAGCTCGGACGAATCACTGTCTCCTAAGATACAGGTCACCCCTAGTTTAGGAGACAGGATTTAATTGTTGGTTCATATAGACAGTTATTTTGTTTTCTCCCCTTGTGTCCATTGTTAGTTGAATAAGTCTTAGCATGTAACTATTATACAACCTGTGTCTATGTATATCTCTCTGGATAAATAAACTTATTATTATTATTTATTATTATTATAATGGTTTCTTATTGATTAGTTTTTTTTTTATGTTCTATTTGTTAAAGTTTAGTTGATTATTTTAGTGGATTAGTAATTTTGTAATTTTTGCATGCCTACTGGTAAAATATGGCTGAAACTATTCCCTTGAACACCATGAACTGTACCCATATTTGCAAAATAAAATATCTTTATCTCTTTATCACCATATAGGCATGCAAACACTATATGGTCTAAAGTATCTAATAAAAAAATTAACAAGTGGATCAGCAAACGTACCGGTGGGTGTCAATTTGTAGTGCCACTTACAAATTGAATACTTAACACAAAAGTCTAATTTTAAATCACCTTAAATATGTTTTTCATTTGACAATTGATGTTAATTTTATAGCCTCAATGTTTGTCGATGTTTTTTATTACAATTGAATAATGTTATTCAAACAATGTTTGCTGGAAAAAGTGATGAGATATAAAGTTGAAACCCTCTTAATACAAATTAATGTGTAACTAATTCCCTTTAGTGTGTGATTATGTAAATTTAACCTGAACAGGGTTTGTTTACACTTTCATCAGGTACTTTCGGAACAGACTATACGGTCTATAGATATAGAGCAAAAAACCAGGGTTAGAAAGAATAAACTATTTTTATATACAACATTGCTACTATACTATTGATTATTCAATGCAATTTCAAATAAAGAGCATTTTGAGACACCTACAACCCAAAGAAATAATGTAGTAATGTAGGTCATTTAGATTAGTGCTAGAGGTCGTCACATCAGCTGAATGGAGCTGATAAATTGCGTAGTGCTAGATTAAGGGCCGGTTGTTTCGAACAGTTGGTTAACATAACATACGTACTCAAATAATAACGATTACGTAAGATGTTTAACGTTCGTTAAATACAAAGCGTTGTTTCACTGCATAAAAAACCGATTATCAAAGCTATTCGGGCTGCCAGTAAAAAGCAATATTATTTTGCAATAAAAATGGTTGGAAGATTTTTATATTATGGCAACATTTCGCCGTTCACGTCAAATTTTCAACTTACAAGCATAATTAACAAATGATAGCACACCACCGCCGACAATTATTTGAATCTTTGATTTAACTTTGAATTGAATTTTATAGAAAACTGGATACCTTTCCACCAAAGTGAGTACTTAATATGATAAGCAAGATAATATTTGTTAATCTTTGCGATTAGCTTGTTTCTCAGTATGTCAACTTCACGTAGTATTTTTTTTTACAGAGAACGCGCTTTGAAATCGCTTTAAATTTCTCAAAATTTGAGAAAGACTGGTTTCAGTCTCTGATTGAGAGAGAATTTAAAGGAAGTATTTCAATATCATCCCTTATTTATTACTTAGGACTTAAACATAACTGGTGAAATGTGTACTCGACCTCTGCCTAACTCTTCAGGCATTTCAGGCATGAAAAAATGTTATGTTCATAATAACATAAATAAACTGCATGGTCTTTATCTGGAGAAAAAAAAATAAGTAGAATCAACTGCACCCAATACTTTCGGACATCTAGATATTTTATAAAGTCAGTTGCAACAGCTAATCTCTCCTCATATTTAGCTCGTAAGCTTATACAATATGGAGACAACAATACGACAATAAATGAAAACACTGGCAATACTAATGGATAAACGTATTTTCGAACTACCAAATAAATCTTCACATTGAGTTTTTTTTTTTTCATACATACTAAATATATTAGTGATGGCCCGAATATGGGATTTGCCTCTCTTTGACTAGCTATAGTGACTAAACTATTGGATATATTTGATTGCATTATCGTATGCAGACTAGGAACATCATTCGATATACGACATTTAAATTATTGTTGTATCGTCGTCTCCACCTTGTGAGGTCGTAATTTAGCAATAGACCTAGTCACTCGCTGAATAATACGGTATAGCGTAGATTTATGTTAGTCTTACATGTCACCAACACATCTCATGAAAGATCTTGAGGCATAATATCAACAATTGCGGAGTTACAAGTACCTGGTATACGGGTTTTACTGGCAAATTTCTAAAAATTTTGAACGATATTTAGAGTCAAATTATGTATTAGGTATATCTAGGTATACCTCGGTACCTATATGATAATTGAGTAAACACTTATTTTTTTTGTAACAAATTTTATTTCATGTTCGATTTGACGTGTTGACAGAGGTACCTTTGAAACACGGTATCTTGCAATAAATTCCTGCTCGTCCCATAGGTTTAGTTAGGTTATTAACACGAGCTTTAAAAACTGTTTCCTTTATTCTACACTATTTGTTTCATCATCAGATGAACTATCGTCAAATAAAGACAAATACGATGTTTGAGAATAAAATGACGTTAACCAGTGGGTATGGCACCGGTTACTGTAATCTTTATTTTTTAACAGACAAGGCAATATATATTGTGAAACAACGCTATTTTTTCGTTTGACGATAGTTAGCGCCATTGTTGACGTATACGCGTGCGTTAACTGGATGTGAAACAACCAGCCCTAAGAGTATTAGCTACAAGTCAGCGAATGTAACTTAGCTAGTTGCACTAATTATAATTTATTTATAAAGCAATGATGAGCGTCACACTACTCTTGCATGTTCTCCTTTGTAAATTATAATATTACTTATCAATAACACGGTGTTTTACGAACGATTATGCTTATAGTGAAAACAAAAAATAAGTAGGTACGAGATTAGTACTTAAATTTGTTATTGTAATAGCAGAGAGAACATAAGTGCATGCGCATTTTACGCGCATTATATTTATTGGACACAACAAGGCGCCCCGAGTATTTGGACTTCCGCGTAGTTACACGAGTGAAATGCGTACATCTTGACGGAATGAGCAGAGTGTGCCTGTGTATGTGCCTTGTGGCATTTAGTTAACTTTACGTACTTACCACGTTTTGCACATATAGAATAAATAAATAATGTATTGGCTCCTAGTATCTCAGTTACGCCAAAAGACAAAAATAAATAGTGTTATTACATTACTACTACTATTTACTTATTTTTATTTGACTTTGAATCGGAAGTGATCATGATAATGGTGGATTTTAACAAAAAAAAAAACTTCAAACAGCTTACCCTCGCTTCTGCAGAGCTTCCACATCATCGACCCTCATGCCGAATATGAAGAAGTTCTTCTCTCCGGCCTCCTCTGCCATCTCGACGTTAGCGCCGTCCATGGTACCGATGGTTAGGCCTCCGTTCAACATGAACTTCATGTTACCGGTACCTGAGGCTTCGGTACCAGCGGTGGAGATCTATAAAAGTAAGGACATAATATTAGTAATTAGTCTGCGCCCCGAGATTTCACCCGCATAAGTCTCTATCTCGTGGGAATATCGGGATAAAAGGTATCCTATGTTCCAGGTCATTGTATACCCATGTGCCAAATTACATCCAAATCCGTTCAGCCGTTTTGGCGAGAAAGCGTAACTAACAAACAAATTTACATTCACATTTATAATGTTAGTTAGGATAGTTTAGATAAATAAAGTTTGTGTGCGAGCAACACTGACTGTTAAAGAAACTCGCAGATTTTACAGAATGAAAATATTGAAGTTACTCGAGCCGCCATGACAGAATACCCCGTTTTGGCAGTCAAAATTAAATTACGCTAGAAACATGAAAAATTATATTTAAAAAAAAAAGAAAAAAAAACATGTTTTAAGCTAAATAAACCACAAGGACACCCAAATACTCCGAAATATTTTATTCCGAATTTCGATGTTGCGAGTTTCAAAAGTACAAATTTCATAATACTTAGGAATGATAATGTCTATTATTCTAAATCACGAAATTTATGTTACGTCGTAAATGCGATTTGAATGTTTTCCGATACGTTCGAAGAATCAAATGATTTTCAATTGTTTTATAGTAAAATGTTTTTTTTATAGGTATCTCTACTACTACACGTCATGACGTTCAAGAGTCATTTTCTGACCAAAGAAGTCGTTAAATATTTTCAATTTGTAGTCGTTAAATATCTTCAGTCAATCTTTACTGGTTTTATGTCGAACACATGATTCCTGATATATATCGTCGATAAAGATGCATAAATGACGTTATTTATGATGCGATAATGTCTCGGGCTACGTTAATTGTGCTGCAGTAACTTATTGTTCTCATTTGTGGTTGATGAAGTTTTACTGCCTTTCGTCAATTTTCTCGACCCTCTTATCTACACTGGCGTGCAAAAAAATCAGCCCACACCGTGCTTTCAATTTGAGAGACGATATCTCAAAAATCTTAATGAATATAATTTATTAATTTATATTGTGTGGAGGTTGGTAAGGTACAGTCTATTTACAGGTACACTATATTTGGATAAAAGCAATATTCTTGACAAGTTCGACTCAATTCTTCAGATGTCCGCATCGCTCACTTTTGCTCGGATAAAGTGCGTGACTTTTTTTGCCAATGAAATTGACAAAAGAAGAATTTTGTTTATTTCTGTTCGTTTAATGAAAATTTAACTTGATTTTTTAACGGACTTCAAAAAAAGGAGGTTCTTTATTCGAACCCCCATGTTTGGAAGTTCGTGATTTTTTCATAATCTTATAAACCAGTTTTGTGATTCTTTAACTAACGTAATCTACGTACTTTCAGGAAGGTTTTAGTATACAATATATTAGGTTATTGTTAGTAAACCTTGTTGAATTATATTGTTTCAAATCGAAGAGCACGGGGTGGGTCGATTTTATTGCACGACAGTGTATTACATCAGAAATGACATCATAAGTCTCATTAAATCAACCATTTTGAATTGATACTGAAGTTTTGAAACTTCAGAATCATTGCAGTTTCAAAATGTTTGGTACAGTTCAACTAGACCGTTTAAAATAGAAACTCGCAAGTCATTTCTAGATCTTCCAAATCGCGCCACAGCACCCGCACCCGAACTGCGTACTTTAAATCACAAGCCGCTGGTTTTGAAGGAAATTCCTAATCTTATTGTTTCATAAGTTTGAAAAATTCGTTTGCTCAACAAATTAAATAACGCAATGAACGTGGCTGAATTGTCAAAATGAAAATCATTGCGATCGATTGCCATTTTAAGTGTGTTACGCGATAACCCCTCAGGTTCACCTTTAAGTCTAAGAGATTTGTGATCTTTTAAAAATGTATTGTAATATACCAACTGTATGAAATTCAGCTGCAGTGTTGCTTTACACTTTCACAGCTCTAAAAATATGTTCTTCAAAAGTGCCTTTTATGTGCCTATTTGAAATAAATGATTTGACTTTGACATCAGTTCAACAAAATCAGTTTATTGATACAGGCCCTGTTTATAGACATAAAGTTAAGAACCAACCTGTTCGCTGAGATCAGCTGCGGGCATGATGCGTTCAGCCAGCGTGACGCGGTAATTCTCCAAGAATATTAACTTCAGCTTGTCTCCAACATCTGGGTCATTGTTTACCTGGGTCAAAGAAAACAACATTAAGTACAAAGATGGTCAATCATCAGGGTTTAATCATTTTACCTTCCTTTGAAACCAGATTGTCGGGGGACGATGTTATTATTGTGCTACTTTTGACACTTAATAAAAACTGCTCTATATGGGTATAAAAATAAACTAGCGACCCACCCCTTCTTCGCACGATTTTTACGACTTGACAATACATGAAGGTATCTTTATTATTTATAACTTTAATATGAATGTGTTATACACATAAACCTTCAGAAATAAATGATCTAAATGATTGCCAAAACCTTAAATAAATCCGTTGCATAGTTTAGAAGAACAACGCGGTCACACAGAGACACGAAAAGTGCCTTTAATTTAATTCAGAGTAACAGACAGACGAAAACAGCGACTTTGCCTTATACTAGTTAGAGATATGTATACAGATACAATAAAATAAGCACCCATATTGGCAAAATCTAAAAATACTCACAGTGTTTCCGACAGCACAAGCCAAGGCAATCATTTGCTTAGCAATATAATACCCGGGGGCAGCCTTCCCTCCGATCATGACTGTCCGGGGAGTGATGGGCGCGCTCGGGTCGCGCTTGATGCGGTTGTACAGCGTGATCACGTGCAGGATGTTCAGCAGCTGTCGCTTGTACTCGTGGATACGCTTCACCTGCACGTCGAACATCGACGCCGGGTTGATCTTTACACCTGTGTCCCGCTCAATCAACGAAGCAAGCCTTAACTTGTTCTCCTGCTTAACCTTCATAACCGCC
Source organism: Dryobotodes eremita (assembly GCA_917490735.1). Lineage (NCBI taxonomy): Eukaryota > Metazoa > Arthropoda > Insecta > Lepidoptera > Noctuidae > Dryobotodes > Dryobotodes eremita. Next base: position 12,422,136 of record OU823249.1, read on the forward strand.
CGCTGGAAAGCAGGGTCTTTTGACCAGCGCTTCAGCTGCTGCAGTTTCTCCAAATGAACCGTCCATTCCTCACCAATCTTGTCGCTGATGAGATCTGACAGACCTGGATTGCACAGAAGCAGCCAGCGACGGGGAGTGATGCCATTTGTCTTGTTCTGGAACTTTTCGGGCCACATCTCGAAGAAGTCCTTGAAGATGGTTGCTTTGAGGATTTCGGAGTGAATGGCCGCGACGCCATTGACAGCGTGTGAGCCGACAATGCACAAGTGAGCCATGTTCACTCGTTTGTCGCCCTCTTCTTCAATGAGCGACATGCGGCGCATGCGGTCCTGGTCGCCTGGCCAGCGCTTCTCGACTTCCTTCAGATGCAAGAAGTTGATATGGTAAATCAGCTGCATGTGCCTTGGCAGCACATTCTCCAACATACTAGTTGGCCACCTCTCTAGAGCTTCAGGTAAAACAGTGTGATTCGTGTAAGCGCAGCACTTTTGTACTAGCTGCCATGCTTTCTCATAGGGCAGTTTCTCAATGTCAATCAAAATTCTAAGTAACTCAGGAATGGCGAGCGCAGGATGTGTGTCGTTGAGTTGTATAGCAACTTTCTCTGGAAGTCTTTCGAAAGTCGTTCTGACGGCTTCGCGACTACCGAATTTAGAGTTTTTGTATCTCCTGATAATATCTTGTAGAGTAGCAGCGCACATGAAGTATTCTTGACGCAGACGCAACTCCTTGCCTTCGAAGAAGTTGTCATTGGGGTAAAGAACTCTGGAAATGTTCTCTGCAACGTTACGATCTAGGACGGCTTGGATGTAGTCGCCAGAATTGACTGAAAATAATTTATTGATTGGTTAGTATGTAGTTTGGTTCCAATTATAAATGACATCATGTTCATTTGTAAAAATAGTATTGAGAGTAGTTTCTACTACATACAGAATTTCAAGTTGAAATCGACGGGACTCTTAGCAGACCAGAGACGCAGCGTGTTGACGACATTGTTGTTGTAGCCGGGGATCGGATTGTCGTAGGGCATCGCGAACACGACCTGATAACAAACAATGAATTTCTTATCAAACTCTTTATTACTTTGGTTTATGACTATCGAACAGAATTCCGCTATTTAGTTTCCCTAACATTGTGCTAGTAAAACATTTGCATCCTATATCCTGTTCAGAATTTCTAATAGTCATGGTCGTAGTTTTGTTGAAAAGTCTGTGAATTTGTGTTTTATGTGTAAGTGATTTCGGAGTTATTAATAACGTTTCCGTATTTGATCTAAAAATAGGGTGAGAGTCATTATCAGACACGACCCAGTCAGCCATTTACAAAACATTTATTCAGCATGTACATAACATGCGTCACATATTACACAGCTGACATTGACAGCATAGGAACGGGATATTTGTTGTTTACATAAATGATTGTTGATAACACGGACTTGTCTATGACGACCTAAATTGCAAACAAGTAGATATCATACGATTATCTTCTCAGAGTTCAAGTTAAACTTGAGTTCAAGAAGGGAACAACATCTAATCAATTGCAATAATAAGTTAATGGTTATAGATATCTGTAGTGATATTTTACAGTTATTTGGACAGTGGGGAGCGTAACAATTGGGTAAACGGTCAATTGCTGCACAGGAAGCGAATATGACTGGGGAGCATTGTCGACTAGTTGTGTGGGTTTGTTTGACTATCATACCAACTGTGATTGACTGCATTGGATAAGGAAAATTTCCGTTAATTGTAAACAATTTTGGTGTTAAAGCGTTTACTATAGTGCCGTATCGAGTCCTCAGGGGGCCTAGACAAAATCCCTTTTCTGTAAGCGTTAACGCCAACGGAAATTCAAATTGTATGGAGTTGACATTTGCTTACCACGTGACATTACGTATCTTTTCCGAATGTAATGTCATTGCCATACATTTTGACGTTAGCGTCTGGCGTTAACGCTATCAGAAAAGTTTTTGTCTAGGCCTACTGTTTGATTAAGCAAGCGCGACGGCAGTGGGAGGTACATCATTTATACTTTGATGCGCCACGTAATATCTAATCAAATAACATAATTAAAAAATATCCTTCCTTAAATTATTATAATTAGTAATGGAAAAGTCATAGTATTAGTGTAGGTACCAAAGTAAATTATTTTTAAACGTGTATTTATATTAAATCATTTCAATTAAAAACAAAACAGTGATTTCACATTACTGGGTATTATAATGTGACAATACGTCTGTAACTCCATAATGAACAAAAGTCATAGTTTAATTTTGCTTCTGATTACACTATTCACCGCAACAAATTGGCGTTACAGATAAAATCACTCGTGTATCACGAAGGTATGGAATGTAACTTGTAGTAAGAAAAATCGTAAGTATTCGTACAATGTTAAAATTAATAAACTATGCAGTACATATTATGGAATATTTTCTTTAGTGTCGGCATTAATTAAAAAGGAATAACTATTCACTTCTGTCCGTGACTAGGACAAACTAAAGTGAACAATAAATAGGCTTGATTATTAAACCATGGAACGGTCAAACGGTTTGTTGATTTAGGGCCTGCGCCCACTGGCAGCACGGCACGGCAGGGGATCCTTCGGCATCACTACACGCAAGCGCATTCTGACGGCACCGATGCCGCGACGTCTTTAGACATCATCATTGAAATTTCAATTTTATTGTCATACGATTATGTTATATTTCTATTCGTTACTGTATAAAAAATCCTTGCCGTGCCGTGCCGCCAGTGGGCGCAGGCCCTTAGAACGCCACAAAGCAATGGGGCAAATGGCTTTTTAAACCGCCTTCAAAAAAAGAAGGTTCACAATTTAAGGTAATCTTTTTTTTTGGATTTTCTAGTTACCTGAGTGTCAATCCATTTCTTTCCTTCGGGCGTGTCGACCACGCGTCCGTAGAAGTTGACGGGCAACATGAACTCAGGACGCGCCTTCTCCCACGGGTTGCCGTAGCGCAACCAGTCATCAGGCTCCTCCTGCTGTTCGCCGTGCTCAATCTTCTGCGCGAAGATACCGTACTCATACCTGATACCTGGAAGGGGTCAAATTATTGATATGGCAGATTGTAAAGTAGCAGTGTCAAGAAAAAGTTAGGTTAGGTCATTTAGTGTACCTATGTCATGATTTAGCAATCTCTAAGTGCTGAGGCTATACTTTTCTTCATGACAATAATAATGTATGAAATGAAGCAGCATAACCACATGCCTAACATAACATTACGCCCGATTCCCCGATGGGGCAGGCAGAGTCGTGCAAGTATACCCACATTTCCCCAGTTATTTTTATAGTCCTATGCTATAGGCCATAGGTCGTAACAGCCACATGGGTCCATCGAAGGTTAAGCTACGCTTGCCGCGGTGGGTTCGTAGATGGGTGACCATCCATTAAATATCGAGACCTCTCCGTGCCTCGGGAAAGCACGTTACGGGTACTAGAAACCAAAGTCTTACAATCGGTCTTACCAAGGGGTATCGTGTTACCCAGTAACTGGGTTAAGGAGGTGAGATTGATTGATTGATTTTGCTATAGGGGGCGAGCCTATTTCTATAAACCGGACATACATTTTCCCAATGAAAAATCCGATAACACTGCCTGACCTGGCGATCGAACCCAAGATCCAGGAGGTTAAATCAGTAACTTTTGCATTGCATACGGAAACTACGAAGGTAGGCATATTATTAGAGAGATCAGAAACACTGACAATACTTAAATCCAATATTTTAAATCTGCGTGACCCTTCATTCAGAGATCGGATCGGATCGGTTTGATTTCATAGTACGCTATCAAGAGATAACAAAACGCGATTTATTTTAGTGAATAATTATGTGAACTTCTGGGCTGATATACATTGTGTGTTGCGCGGACGTTGACCTTTATTTCACTGGCGGCGCTTATCATTATTATTTTTGTTGCTATACTTATACAAATTTGAAAAGTTTGAGATATAACTTTCTACAAATAAAATATCCTACTTATATCATAATATGACTACGTTAATCTGTCGTAGCATCATGTTGATTATTATTTATTCTTGTTATAACTGGTGGAATAGAAAACATGTTTAAGTAGGTACCTACCGACTTCGGTTATGTAATTTCATAATCTCGTCATTAATAAAACGTAGGTTAATCGTAATAAGACTCGCATGTAACATGCAATTGTTTATAACACAAAGCTAATCTAATCCCTTTAAAAATCTGTTTTTTTAAAGATCACCCTGCTGAAAAATTTTTTTGAAGGCCAGCTATAAATCATAATTAAAACAAAAATTAGAATAAGAATAAGAATAAGAATACATATTACGAATTATTTTTTACTAAGGCGTCAAACTCGAGAACAATTTGGGTTCGGAGATAATTATAGTATATCAAAAGGTACGAATTTAGAACGTCAGAGACGGAAACAAGTATTATTATTTTCGTAGTACAATAGGCGCTGCACGTTCAGGTAGAAACCTTTCCTAGCCTAGAACTCTCCTCCCGCGCCCCTTCCCATGTGCTTTGTTTTGATATTTAATAATAATTTTAAAGTGTTCATGGAGTTTATTGCCCGTTCTTTTCCATGTCAAAGTCAAATCATTTATTTCAAATAGACACTTATAGGCACTTTTGAACGTCAAAATTTACAATAAAATAAAATTGATTCTAGCTGCCCCTTCCAAAAGGTAGTTTCGTATGGAGAAGAATGGGCACGAAATTCCACCATTACTCTTTTAAAATGTTTTACAATATTTTGTATACATTAATTATATAATTATATGTGAACATGATGAACCTAGAATAAAACTACTATACCACATAGGTAGCTACGAGGGCTGCACTAAAAGTATCGGGAATGGAATATTTCCACTGTTCCTGTCATATTAAAATCTTTTTAATTGAAAACTCCTTGGTTTTAAAAATCGAATACCATTTATTTATTTAAAAAAAGGTTCTCGGTCTTGTCACAAGGTTTTGTCAAACTTGTTTAGTCGTTGAGAAAATGGAATTGACTCGAGAAAATTCAAGAGCGATGATTTATTATGACTTTCGAAGTGGTTTAACACAAAAACAGTGTGTTGACCGGATGATTTCTGCATTTGGTGATGAAGACCCATCCAAAACCACAATTTATCGCTGGTTTGCTGAATTTCAACGTGGACGTGTCAAGCTCAGTGATGATCCCAGTCAAGGTCGTCCAAAAACTGCAGTCACCCAAGAAAACGTTGATGCTGTGCGTAAGCTGATTGAGGAAGATCGACATGTGACATACCGCGAAATTCAGGCAACTTTAGACATTGGCATGAGTCAAATATAAATAATCTTGCATGAACAATTAGGTGTAAAAAAGTTATTTTCCCGATGGATACCGCATTCGCTCTGTGAAGAGCAAAAAGCGGCTCGCGTTACTTGGTGCGTCAGAACTCTCGAAAGATTCCACGCAGGATCCTCAAATGCTGTATACAACATCGTATCAGGTGACGAATCCTGGATATACGCGTACGAACCCGAAACAAAAAACCAGTCACGAGTTTGGGTGTTCGAAAATGAGTTAAAGCCAACAAAAATTGTTCGTTCACGGAGTGTTGCAAAAAAAATGGTGGCCACGTTTGTCTCCAAAACCGGCCATGTTACGACTATTCCTCTTGAGGGACAAAGAACGGTTAATGCAGAATGGTATGCTAGCATTTGTTTGCAACAGGTCGTTTCTGAACTCCGTAAAGTCCGTATAACTCCGTAATCCTCCATCACGACAATGCGAGTTCTCACACCGCGCACAGAACAAAAGAGTTTTTAGAGCAAGAAAACATAGAATTGTTAGACCATCCGCCGTACAGCCCCGACCTAAGCCCTAATGATTTCTATACTTTCCCTAAAATAAAGAATAAATTGCGTGGACAGAGATTTTCATCACCTGAAGAAGCTGTGGACGCCTACAAAACGGCTATTTTGGAGACCCCAACTTCCGAATGGAATGGTTGCTTCAATGATTGGTTCCATCGTATGGAAAAATGTGTCAAATTTCGCGGAGAATACTTCGAAAAGCAATAAATACATTTTTAAATAGTAATGTTGTGTCACTTCCTTGATTCCCGAAATTTTCAGTGCCGCCCTCGTACTATGCTTTGTAACGGGCAACTAGCTTATTATTTCTGATTGAAAGACTCCTTGACAATATAAAAGTGCCTGTAAATGGTTTAGTTGACTTATATGCTTTCGAGTTTGATGCCTGTTTTATTTTATTGTAATCCATACTACGCCGACTAAAGGACTACTTAACAGTGTTGTTTAATTATGTTATGTGGTATCACCCAGCTCAAAATAGCGAAATTATAATCATACGGAATCTTACACGAAATTGCGGAAGGACATAATTTCTTTCATTTAAAGATAATTCGTTACAGCGTTGTCGCCATTCAAATAATAATGTAGCTAAGACTATGGATATTGTGTATTATACGCTTAAAGTATTCAATTTCGTTTGTACATTTTATAATTGGCGGCGCGCCAGGGACGGTGTTGTCAACCGCTTCAAATTAGTTTACACTGGCTAAAATAATGTCAAGTATGTTTCCAATGTCCTGTGGGTCACAATTACGAGCTTCTTGAAATAATTTCAATTTATGTTGTTGCATCTTCATCAACATTGAATGCCAAACATTTTGGTTGAATTATGATCAAATTTGTTTTTCTTTTACAGTACTGTTTAATTATGTACTAATGTTGCACATTTGTGCAAAACCTAAATAGGTTACTTATTGTATAAATTTAATCATAAAAATTAAATAATAAATGAAAAGCTATAAATAGGCATCATAAAGTTCTGACACACCATTCTATAAGAACGCAACGAGAACATGCTGGATAAATATTTTGCTTCTCCAAATACTGGAAGTCAAACCTGTTTTAAAATATAGCTTTTAGTGTAATTCACTTACCATAACCATAGGCAGCCAGTCCAAGAGTGGCCATGGAGTCAAGGAAGCAAGCAGCCAGACGTCCCAGACCACCGTTGCCAAGACCAGCATCCTCTTCCAGCTCCTCCAACTCTTCAATGTCTAAGCCGAGCTGGTACAGGGCTTCATCCACAGTACCCTGGATACCCAGGTTGATCATGGTGTTTTGGAGTGACCTCCCCATGTAGTACTCCAGGGAGAGGTAGTAGACACGCTAACAGAAAATATTGCAAATTATATACAAAATCAAAGGCATGGAATGATTGTTAGTGATATAGGATGTTTGTATCTTGGGGAAAAAAAAGTTTTACACATTTATCTGTAATATTATTGTAAAATGTTATGGACTTTTTATCTGGCTTCTGTTATCATAGCATAAAATTTACTTTTTAAATGATGCATATTATTTTGAATGTACTATTGAAATTACCATTGTAAGTTTGTATAAAAAACAATATAAATAGTTATTAAACAATGCCTAGTGTAATAGCATTTCATTTATTTTCTTCTCAAATTTATCATAAACTCATGCAATTAAGTTTTTTATATGGGGAAATAGAAAATTAGGTTCCTGAAAGTAGGTTTAAGAATTAAGGATGTACCTACATAATAAAATGTTAACTATGAGCATAACTTTACAAAGAAAACTTTTTTAAAGTAAAGTGGGTATTAGTCCAGTAGAAGTATTGTTATATCATAAACGTTTGACTATTGAGTATATTTACCTTGGGGTCCTTTTCATAGTAGTACTGTTGGGTTCGAATCCAGCGCGAGACAAGGTGGTCCCTCACGGTGTGGGCCAAGGCAAAGTAGTAGTCTCTCGGAGTCGCAACATTTCTATCTTTCACCAGAGTGTAATGCACATGACGATTGAACGCCTTCTTCACCTCAGTAACATTTTCTACTGCTACAATACCTCGCACAGAGATTTGCTTCCGCTTGTCCGAATCGCTTTGTACGCTCATCTTGATTTATTCTCTGACAAAATCAGGTAAGGCCCGTGCAACCGCTAGACCCTGTCAACCCTGACTGGTAAAACGCGGTTCACGATATCGGTCACCTTGAGAAGGTCAAACATATGAAGCTACCACAGACTATTAACCGGTATATTGCGAGTGTTTATAGTAAAAATATAAGTTTTAACAATCCCCAAGTTTGCTAAATAAAGACATATAAATTTACACTTTTAGCATGTATAAGTTTTTATTAAAAATAGCATAATAATCTTATTTTTTTTTTTTTTAAATAATTAAACTAACATGACAGGCGTCAAACTGACGCACAGAACTGACGGCTGTCATCAATATGTCAGTCAAACAAGCAGCTGATTGATTTGACATCATTCGTTCGGATATTCTCGATAATGTGATTAGAAGATAGACGTATTAGACGTTTACTCTGAAATTGATATTGTAGCAAATAAAAATATAGTCTATGGTTTATAAATCGATAGTGGATAGGGCCCTCAGTCAGTATGCCCCAATGTGCGATGTGCGCTTTTATAGTTCCGAACAACGGTATTATCGATATTAGTAGTTATAAAAACGCAATATGGGTTTTTCAGACAAAGGCGGCCTGCGGTGGGGGACTGTTCTTTTAATGTACATACTATCCGATATAGAGTAGCGTGCTACTAATATAGTAATCTGTGATATGGAGATATACAAAACACGCGCTAAAAAAAAAGACACATAATAATATACTACCTAAACCATACAATTGTTTTAGATACAAATCACCAATAATCATGTGGGTTCCAGTCAATCTAAGGCACCTGTCCCACCGCCGATGAGGAAGCGACTAGCTATCAACGATTTACCCGCTCAAGAAACGAACAAAAGATTGTAGGTTTCATGTAAGTAAAAGAGATACATTCGTTGCTCGCACACACCGCTAGCGACTGCTTGGTTGTCACAGCGACAGGAGATATCAAAGAGAGTACTCGCTCAGAGACGCTCGCTTTGTGGGGAGAACAATCGCCGAGTGGCTCAAATCGTAATCGCTCAGCGCCGTCGCGCACTCGCATCTTGTTTTTCATTGCTAGCTCTACTCGCCCGCTGGCGAGTGTTCTGCCCGCCAATCGAGTACTCTCTTTAACAGCTCTTGCACAATACATTTTGTTCTAGCACAAACACTTCTGCACTCAGCATAGTAATTAGCTAGTTTTCTCCGTTGAGATTGGTCGCCGTGACCGAAATGCGGTTAGGAGAATCTGTTGGATACTGTTTGCCTGATTGACCATTGCTCGGATGTCTTGTTTATTTTTTAGTTGAGGGTAGTCAGAAAACAAAAAAATAATCATTTTTCAACATTATAACATTTATTTGGTAGGTATAGTATGGTTTGAGTAAGAGAAAAAAGCTAGGCCTGAGAACAAAGGGTAGGTACTTATTTATAGGGGCATTAATTAATGCGTACGGTCAATGCTCTGCATTACCTGACCCCTCTTACTAAGAAGAAGAGAGGAAGAGGTGTCTGGTTATGCAGAGCTCTGATTGTACTGATCGTACAGATTGGCCATCTAAGGTAAATAATTCATTATTATTATATTCAAACTAAAAATACTTTACAGTGTCTTATAGTTAAGAACTTTAGATAATATCTCGTGTGATGAGTGTTAGTCTGTAACATGTCGTGGTGTCAGCACCTCGTTTTTTATTAGTTATTACAAAAATAAAACTTAAATTAAGTAAGCATAAATGAAATTTGTAAAATAAATCAATATTGTTGCAAACAAACTCTCAACTTATGATTGTATAACAAAATTAAGTGGATTGTGATATTCATAGAGGCACTTATATCCTAAGTAAAAATTTACCTTTTTAATGAACACTAATAGACAATAAGAAAACAAGTTACTTTTATTCAACAATACGCAACTCAATAAATTGACTTCAAAGATCAATATCTTGTTTGTCTAGATCTAGACGGACCAAAAAGACTAGATCATGGTAAAATAATATAATATTGTAATTTTTAAAGAAATTTAAATATCATTTCTAGTTTTATCCCTCCTATACACAATATCAATCATATTCAGGCAGATCTCTATTTATAAAGCGAGAGTAAACATTTTAAAAATCGTCTCTCGAATACACATACATGATTAGTAAATGCAATAATACTTATAATCTCCTAACTTATCAAAAATTACACCAAAAAATTGCACTCGCTTTTTGTTTTGTGAGATATTTTGCATTTTCTTGTAGTCGGTACCCAAGCATTCATGTAATACGAAATTATCTCTCAGGAAAATCTTAAAAATGCGTAATGTGCCTTTGCAAATGCGTAATATTGCTATGAACACAGGTCTGACCCGTTAGCCCATAGGATTTATTACGAAATAGAGTACTTTCCGGAGGTGATTCATTCTCTAATAGGGGAGCTTGTGGCTGGACTTATGTAGATCTGTTCAGGGTAGAGGTCGCCTCGTACGCGGACTGCGCGCACGCCTTCTGCGGACGCGCGGAATTCCAATTCGCCAATCAGTAATCCATCTGCATATATCGCCCAATCTGCTGGCTGACGAACTATTCGTAGTTTTGTCTGGAAGTTATAATTAGTAAGTAAGTTATATGCAGGGTGTAACAAGACCCATCACAAATCCGTTATTTACGGATTATTTACATCAAACTAAGTAACATTGAGCAAAAAATATGTCTGGAAAACGAGTTTTTACTTTTGGTGTGTAGAATCGCTATTTATGGCAGCGCGCAATGCAACGCACGTAAACATTGTGCTTATGGGTGCATGCAACCGTACAGGAGTTGTAGGCTATTTAATGGTACGCAATAACATTTAAAATATACTTTTATGAAAAATAAAATGAACTTTGACCTTCAATATCACCGTAACCAGAAGGTTTCCAGGTAACCATACCTGGAAACCGTCTGGAAGCTTGCTACTAATATAATAATCTGTGGTATAGTACAGTATTTTTTTTTTCATTACAGTGGCAATATAAGTGACTCTCGGCTTCGTTAAGCTCCTTTTTACACCCGTTTTAATAAGATAATATTTCCTGCTAGAATGAGAAAGTTGCCACTTCAGGACCGCACTTTTAAAATAAGAGCACCGAAGCGTATTAGAGCCATAATTAGTCCAATGCGAGAGGGAGAGGCAACTCAGAGCATCATCTTTTTTCATTGGATCAATGATGGCTTTAAAACCTCGTAGCTCAGCCCCTAGTAGCCTCGCGTTGCTTGACCCTAGCCGCGCCTTGATGGCTTGTAACCATCGCGGGAAGAACCTGGATAAGTCGTGTCTAGGAGCGTGGGGATTGAAACAAGAGAGGTCTATGCCCAGCAGTGGGGGAAATCGAGCTGTTGATGATGATGATAATGATAAATAGGGATTTTACCAGATTTTTTATTTTGTTTTAATTATAAGGACATTGTCTGTCTGTGGACTTACATAAGTCCCAGGTATAAGCCTAGCGGTGCGCTGCCGTCGCTCAACCCCCCAGTCGCCGAGCCACGCGTTCAGCACGACGAGCTGTCTCTCCTTCTGAGACTCGAAGTAGGCGCGCACGTTCACGTGAGCCAGCACGTTAGGTCGCGGCCATTCGCGGGGAGTGTCCATCAGGTCGATTGCGAATGAGTGGAGGAGTGGACGAAGTCTGTAAATGAGAACGTGGTACTGAATTTACTAAGGCTTTATTTATAAAAATACTAGCTACCCAGCCGCCGCTGCTTCACACGGTATTTACGAGTTGATAAAACATCAAGATTTCTTTCATAAATCTTCCAGAACCAATACTCTAACTGATGGTGAAATCGATTTTAATATATAAGATGTATCTGATAGTTTACAAACACACAGTCATTCATTTGCTTTTACAACAGAAAAATAAGCAGGTGTCTGATACCCAATGGTAAGATTTTACTTGTGTTATGAGTAATTACCCTACATGGGGCACCACTAAGTAGGTACCTAATTACGTTAGATGGCACACATTCATGTTTAGGTACCTACTAGTATTATCCTGAAGGTATTTGGGATTGCCCGATTTTTCGAACTGCAAGACCTGCATCCTGCAACCTCGCCGCGTAATAAGCCCATGAATAAAAGCTCCGTTCAAGATCGAAAAATATTTATTAGTCCCGAAACATGCAAGTGCACAAAACTGTAACAGTCATGAACATTATAATTGCACATGGAAATCTGGGCCAGCAGTCTCGACATAGATAGCGACAAAAATCTGTCGCTAAGTCGTATCGATGCCAAATTTCTTTTATAGATTTTCAACCTTATGATTTCGAAATAAAGTTGAAAATCTATTAAAGGAATTTGACATCGATACGACTTAGCGACAGATTTTTGTCGCTATCTAATGTCGAGACTGCAGGGCCTGGTAGGAAAATCGCCGGTACCTATAACGATAACTTGATTTATGATTATCGGGTCTAATTATAATAATGGCACCCAAATATTAACAAGCTTAGTGTATTATATTCCAAAATCTATATGTTTATGTTATGTAAAAACTATGTTAATGAAACTGTATATCGGCAGCCGAGTGATATTGGAAGTCAGCCAACATTCAGGCATTGAGATGTGGTTGACTGGAAACTATCGATCTTCGCACATTTTTCATAAGATAAGATAAGATAAGATATTTTATTTGCTTAAAACATGGTATACAAAGGTGTTCAGTTTTTTTTTTTTTTTTTTTAGATCTACATGTTTTGCTTACGATTAAAGCATGCAAACTTACTTACTAAAAATACATTGTGATATTGAATTAAATTAAATTACATTTACATATTATATACACATTGAATTCATTTTAAAAGATCATTAACATTATAAAAATTATTATTATTGAGCCATTTATATAATTGTATTTTAAATAGTTTACAATTCAATGTTTTAAGGTCATTTGGTATTTTATTATAAATCCGTACACACATAGCCAAAGAATTTTTATTATATTTTGCTGATCTAGGCAGCTCATCCAGCACAAGTCTATATTGGTCACGTCGACTTCTCGAGTTTATTTCGTCTGCTGTTTTAAAAAGTTCCTTGTGTTTTCTGACAAACATACATGCTTCATAAATATATAATGAAGGTAACGGTAACAAACCAAGCTCTTTAAAAATCGGTTTACATGATTCGTCGGATGGAATCTCGTATATAGCTCGTATACATTTCTTTTGGGCGACAAATGCTCTATTGTGATCAGTACCATTACCCCACATAATTAGTCCATACCGTAGTGAAGACTCAACATATGCGCGGTATGACATCACAGCCGTTTTAATATTAGTTACTTTTTTAATTTGTCTCAGCGCGTAGACAAATTTATTTATTTTAGTGCAAACGTAATCAACCTGCGCTTTCCAGTCTAAATGTTCGTCAATTATGACTCCTAAAAATTTAGTTTGTGTTACAAGTGTAATTTTCGGTATGTCCATTTTAAAATTAAATTTGTTATTATAAGATTGATTAAATTGTATGTATACTGATTTATTAAGATTAATAGATAAATTATTATTATTTAACCATTTCGTTAGATCGTTAATTGTATTATTTATGTCCGCTTCATGATCAGTAATCGTTTTATATTTCTTATCGGTAGTAACAATTATGGAAATGTCATCGGCAAAAAGGAAGCATTTATGGTTGGTTACCTTAACTATGTCGTTTATATAGAGTAGAAATAAAATGGGACCCAATATGCTACCCTGGGGGACGCCGCGTGTTATATTTATGTATTCTGACGTGTAGTTTGTCATGTCCCTATTTTCATCAAGTCTGGTGACCGTGACATGTTGTTGTCTGTTAGTCAAGTACGATGATATCCATTCAAGAGGCAGACCTCTAATACCGAGGCCCTCTAAGTTTAAAATTAATATTTTATGTGAGACAAGATCGAATGCTTTCGACAGATCAAAGAATAGCCCTGTCGTTAGCTGTTTGTTGTTAATGCTTGTCAGTATTGATTTCAAGAGTGAAAATATGGCCAACGATGTGGACTTATGTTTCTGAAAACCAAATTGCGCGTCTTTTATTATATTAAATTTCTCACAGTAATCGACTATTCTTTGATTCATGCATTTCTCATAAATTTTTGACATTATGGGTATCAGTGTTATGGGGCGATAATTATTCATGTCACATTTTTCACCCTTTTTAAATATCGGTTTGACCACAGATATTTTTAATGCGTTCGGAAAGACTCCTTGTGAAAAGGACAAGTTAATTAGATAAGTCAATACCCCACTTATTTCATTGATACACGTCTTAATAATTCGGGTGTTAAGTTCATCATAGCCTTCAGAGTTAGTATTATTCAGAGATAATATCTGTTTCCTAACCTCATTTTCGGACATAGGTATGAGGAACATCGAGTTAGCAGTTAGTGTATCATTACGGCAACTGTTTGTACAATTCTGAGTAGGGATATAATTTGTAAAATGCTTGTTGAAGGCAGAGGCTATTTCTGCTGGTTCGGTAAGTATGGTGTTGTCATGTGTTTTGATGTGTTCAATGTTATTTTTTAGGTCCGTATTGTGTATTTCGTTTTTTATAACTGTCCATGCGGCTTTACATTTGTTGTCATTATTATTCATAAATTTTATGTTAGCATTTCGTTTCGCATTGTGGATACATTTTTGTAATAGCTTTGAATAAGTGGTGTATTTATTCTTGTTTAGTATATTTTTATTTTTATAATATTTATATCGTAAGAAACGCTTTGTTTTTGAACTTTGTTTAAGGCCCTTGCTTATCCACGTTCGCTTTATTTTATTATTTAAATTTATCTTCACCCGTACTTTTGGGAAACAGAGCTTGTGAAGCAGACATACTAGTTCATGGAAAGAGGTGAATGCTTTATTTGCATCGTTTTCCATGTAGATATCTGTCCAGGATAGATTTTGTAAGCATTCCCTGAATTTACGCGTGTTATCTAGACTGTAGTCTCTTTTGTAAATGTGGTATATTAAGGGAACTGTAGTTTGAAGCCTCAAAGGAAAGCTTAGCATTTGTGCAGTGTCGTGGTCAGAGAGATGGAGTGGCAGCACTGTTGCAATGGCGTCGGGTATATTACTTAATATATGGTCTATACATGAGTTTTTTCGAGTAGCTACCTCTATATGAATTTTAACATTGTGATTGTGTGCTATGACATAGTGCATGCACTATGTGTATGCACTATGTGCTATGTGCATAGACATGTAAATATTCTCTTTTATATGTGGTACTCACGACTAATGTGTTGTTCAGATGATATATTGCTTGACCTTCGGGTTTTCCAATTCTACGGTCATCGCCGAAAATATAGAGATGTACAGACTTTTCAAAATGACCAGAACAACGGACTAAGATTTTTTGACCCTATTTTTTAAACCTGCGCGTTTTCACGCTGTTCATAAAAAAAACCGTGAAGTCCGATTTACCTGCCGTAAATAACAAGCTGGTGTCCTTCGGGAATGCCTTTCGATAACGATGCGATGACGTTCGCTTGCCATGTAGGCTCACTGTCCTCTGGTAATGAATCTATGCTAGGTCTTAAGGGTACCTGGAAGAACAAAAATTTTCTCATTTTAAAACCGATGATAAAATATTGTCTACATTCAAAAATTGTCCCGCGCTTTCCACATCCAGCGGATTCTCGTGACTTTACCGTCGTTAATCATTTTGAGGAGTCCGTTATCAATACAACTTATTATCACGGCTTGGTACTCACTTCTACGGGAAGTGGAGCTAATGTGGGAAATATATCAGTCTTCTGAACTTTCAGCGTCGCATCTCTGACGCCAGTAACTTGCACCCACTCCGCAGTCAATGGGCTCGGATTCCTATGAGCATAGCTGCAGTACTGCATCCCGTCGATCGCCCATAGCGTCTCCTTCTCATCAACTACGATCTCTATCGTGAATGGATGATCTATTTTGAAAGGAAAATGTCTGAAAAACAAATAATAATGTGATGTTAATAATGCTAATTCGGTCAACTGACTAAATGCCCACCTCCTGCTATGCTAATTAGACAATAATTGGCCAAAAATGTTGGGCGTGAAGTTAACAACCTCTCATAGTTGCTATGCTGTAATAATTTATCATGCATTCATTGTTCTTTGATCGGAAAGTTCAGAAACAAGAGAAATTACTTACTGAAAGGGAAATTATCTTATCGATGTGGAAGCAGGAAAATGGGTCACTGAGTCGTAAGACGTACCTACCTAGTGGAGTAGCTATAGGTATGATTATAGTTACTAGGTAGATATTGTTTGAAATGAAATGATGTTTATTTCTTTAAGTAGATCTTTGAAGACATTTTTTTTTAACCTAACCCTTGAACCTTAATTATTTGATCAATATTTTAAAACTAGATGGCACCGGCATTTCCTAGCTGACTGATCCCTGAGAAGAAATGCCGAATGTGGTCTCTTAAAGTCCAAACATTATAATAATAGGATATTATGTGAATCAAACAAAGCAGAGCCATGTCTGGAAGGGCCTTTTGAATAAAGAGCCATTGTAGCTTTGAGTTGACCTGTGCCGACAGACGGCATGCATGCATCAGTTATTGTGTAGCTCAACCCTGTTTTTCGGAGCTCAACGACTCGTCACACGACCCGTTTGAACTTATTACCTGAATGCAGTAGTCTCCTCAGGTCCCCATTTGTTGTGTTTCCGCGTATTCCGGACCACATAGCATTGCGGAAGACGTACATTAAAGTGCACGGCGATTTCGCCGCGCCCTGTGTCAGGTTCCCCACTTCCTATGTTTACTGCAAACCTAGTACAAATATATCTTTGATAAAGTACAGTTATTATACGTAGGTATCAGATATAATAAAAGTGTTGGTACAGATAGGTCGTTGGCTAAACTAACATTCAAAAAAGTATAAATTCAATTTAATCATTTCATTAATTAAATTTATAATTAAAAAAAAACATCTGACAACATGATCCATTTTGTTAGTAAAAAGACGACATTCATTGATTTATTTAATAAAAATTGGTCGAGAAAAGGCTGATCGGAGTTAACACTTTATCAGGGTCAATTCCCAGGAGCGCACCAAGGTTTGGAATACTCACAGACAGGTTCTGTTCTGATCTAGGTACTTTATCATTGGTCCAAAAAATGTCAGTAGATAATCCTTAAAAAATATCGGGACGCCAACTGTCAGTGAACAAACTCTACTGTGATTACTTATACAATCCGTACTTTCGTCGAAATGAACTGGATTTGCGTGTTAGCATATGTATAGCAAGCTGTAAGGTCATGCAGAGAACACTGTGGGTGCCGACATTTACTGCCGGGATTTGGCAGCTATTAACCGCATTTAGTGCAAGCCACGGCGAGACGATTATCCATGAAATGTTTTTACGAGTTACAACAGCTAATCGAGTCTTATATCGGTTTGTGGTCTGTACTCACTAAACTTAGAATAAAAATTACCAAGGTAAATCGTCGTTTGGTGTCCCCGTGCATATGATGTGTGACCCGATACTCAAAGGCTCTGTCAGGGTCTGCGTAAACTTAACATCTTGCGCCTCTGCCAGTTGAGACTGAAATAAAACAATCAACGTTTTTATAGACTACATCAACGTGTTTTATAGACATTTTTACCATTAACTAGTGAATATTGTGTTACGTGGAATCTGATATATACGGTAGGTATTCTCGGAAATTCCTACCGAAAAAAAGTCTTCTTTTTTCTTCATAAAAATACGTTTAGCAAGTGATACTAACGCACCAGTGCCCATACAATTTGACAACTGCGTCGAAGCCTATGCGTTCGTACCTACATTCGTACTAATCTAGTATCTTGTGAGAAAGTGACATTATCGACAGGAAGAGGCTCTTGTCGCAGTAAAAGGCCCCTATCATTGTAACTTATTTTATATTAGTTCAAGCTTTAATGCAAGAAGAAGGTACCCGGTATTCCGTGCTTCCTGAGAAAAAAAGGGGCCCATCCTTGTCCAAATCTTTTAATGGGGCTGACTTAGGAGTCTCTGTAAATCCTAGAGTTCTGTGTAAATTCTATAAATGAACTAAGAACACCCAACCCTCTGTTATGTACAAGTGGTGTTTGCCATTTAACCTTTTGACCACTCATTAGAAGGTCAGTTATGTTCCGGACGTTAACAGGCTGTTAAAAAAGAAAAGATGTGAAGCGATGATAAATTAATTAGTTTCCAGATTCTTTATTTGGATTTTGACAAGGTTAAAAGTAATGGTTATAGCTCTTAACTACTCAAATACAATGTAGGAGCCAGTTGTGCACTTTATATTGTTTGTTCTATGACTCATTTCGCTTACTTTGTGAGTCAAAGTAATCAAAAGTAATCAAGAAACGATGCACGAATTCGCTCACCAAAGACGTCTACTGAATTACGACGATGAGGTCATTAGGCATGGCTTTGCCTTAATTGGTGTCAGGGTTTTTTTAATAAGACACTGCATATAGGTGCCTACACGTACGTACGTACAGGATGGTGTCTACAAATACGGACTGGGTGTACACCGAGTGCTTTTATAATACTAAGATAAGTTTGTTGCAGCGGCCAAACGTTAGGGTGTCGCGCTATCGCCTATAGATAGGTGGAAGCAAAAACTGAAATAATGCTAATAAGTAGGTAAGTACTGAAATATACATGCAACATGGAACACACGTTGACATTTATAAACTAAACACTTATACGGTTAACACAGATTAGTGCATAACTACTGTGAACACCTTGGGTATAATAACATGCAATTATTTATTTCATGGATACTGTGTGCCCTGCATTATTTACCGAGCGAGAGCGAAGCGTCTCCGTTTCAGCTTGGGCAAAAATGCTTTCGCATGTCCGGATATCCGGTCGCATTTCTCAACTGATTCTTGTGAACTTTTGTGAGCAGGTTCGATAATTATAGTATGGAATTCAGTTTTTTTTAATATTTCAAAATGGCGGACATATGGGGGTAGAAAAAGTAAAAAAAAAAACATATCACAGCCATTTCGCGCTCTTCGTGCGCGCTTTTGGTTTTAAGGTGCGCGATGAACATTTATTCAGTTTTAAGCTATGCAAAGACAGACTCGCGAGGTCTACAACTCACAGAGTCACTAGTTACTTAGTTTCATCTTCCACGTACACAGAGATTTTGCTGCTATGGTAGATACATGTAGTGTAGATCTAAGTACCTACTACATCTATTAGGGAATGTGTTGTGTACCTAGAAAATCGACCATGTGTGAAGAGAACCGTAATAATTCCATTTTCCTTGGTTGGATAAACACATTTAACGACTTGCGAGGGATGGAAGGCAGTTTGCCTGCCTGCTAGTTGGTCGTATGTGCGCGTAGGGAGATGTAAAAGAGAATTTACTGAAAATAACCTTTCATAGGTGGGTACGTGTAGTCTAAGTACTAAATATACATAGGTAGGTACGCCTATTATACCTCGTATTTGTGATGATAACTTAATATAATAAAGCTGAAGAGTTTGTTTTGTTTGAACGCGCTTAATCTCTGGAACTTCCAGTCGGATTTGAAAATTATTTTTTTGAATTTGATAGCTCAATTTTTGAGGAAGGTTATAGGATATTTAACATCACGCTACGACCCTTAGGAGCCGAACAAAAAGAAAAAAAAGTCAGAAAGAACAATAAGCGAAAACGAAATAATAGCGCGGGAGGACGACACGATACAATGGGGTGGGTCTGGGGAACAAGAAATTTTAAGGGAGAAGCGCCAGGTTGCCCGCGAAATTCAAATTTTCTTACGTTTTTTGCAATTTGCAGGTCAGTGTCAGGTTGTATGTTCTAGAAAATTGATTCGCGACCGTAGAGTATCAATACTCGTAATCATTAAAATCATCAATACAACCTTTTATAGGTTGAATCCTATTATAGGATTATATGAACTTAGAGGGTTGTATTGATGATTTTAATGATTATGATTCTGTAAATACATACTTAATTGTTACGGTCGCAAATCCTATTTTGTTCAACATAAGTACAACCTAATACTGACCTGCAAATTGCAAAAAACGTAAGAAAATTATGAATTTCGCGGGCAACCTGGCGCTTCCCCATAATGGACTATGACATTTTAATCAAAAAACTAAAATACTGTAAGCATTCACATGAATCAATGATAAAATATATTTCGATAGTCATACCTAACAATATTATTTACCTACATTTTTGCAGGATTATCCATTACTTTGGACTGTCCCCATAAAGAGCCGAGTTTTAGACTATGTTTTATCACTAAACTTAGTTTTGTACGGTTAATTGTATCGCCGTTTGTACGACCTAAGTGTTAGCACCAGAATCTTACGTAAGAATTGTATGTGCAGGTTTGTATGTTTGTTAGTTAATCACGCTTAAACGGCTGAAGGGATTTGGATGTGATTAGGCATACTTACATGAAGACGGGAGTAATTGCGTAACACACTAACAATAGCAATAGCTTTCATTTTGACAGTTCAACATCATTCATTGCGTTATTTACGTTGTTGAGCAGACACATTTTTCAGACATATGAAGCAATGGATTAGCAATATCCTTCAAAATGATTCAGATTGTAATTGAAAGTGTGTTACATATTAGGGTACTGGAATTAACATATCGGCTACTTTTAATTCGGATGTTTGCATTCGTTTCCATAGGATGCGAACGAGACCGCGGGAAACAGATAATAATGAACGGTTTTACGAGGCATGCATTTATGTTAACGTGTATTTAATACTTATCAGCTAATGACCAACACTGTTACTTAGCGAAATTATCATGAACACTTGGCTGTTGTAAGTTATGGGTAGGTATGGTGTAAGCTCGCGTGTCTAAACACGATAACTGTGCTCATAACTTGATATAGAGAACTACCTATATATAACTATATATAATAGACTATATATAACTTACCTATATCCACCACGACTGTGTACCTACCAATTTCAGTGCCAGGTAGCTGTTTCATGTTTAATCAATAAGTTTTAGTGGGAGTATGAACATATAGCGGTATATTACAATAGGCTCTCTGCTCGTATTGTATTGTTACATTTTAATTAAGACGAGTGTTAGTGTACCTATAAGGTATGTGTCTATTGCCAGTATAGCTAATTCTTAAAAGTGAAGTTTTGATAATCGTAGTATTTAGACAGATCTCGATAATACTGAGTTCACAGACATATCTCTATTAAATTGAATTGTTTCTTATCGATTCTGTTCCTCGTTCGATAGATAAGAATTGAAGACCAATGAAAGCACTTTGGACACGATTCATTTAGGTACCTACCTACCAGTTCTGTCATAGTTTTTCCGCAAAAAACCTCTTACATGTTATGACACTCTTTATTTACATAAAATATTAATCAGAATGAGAAACACCTTCTGCAATGAAGTCATCCAGGATGTGACAAGGCAGTAAAAGATTATCCGCTTTTGTCCCTACTTAGATACCTACTATAATATATAATATTAATGTAAAAAAAATCATAGGTATATAGGTACCTTTTTAATATTTTAAAACGTGTAACAGTACGTAGGTAGGCACTATTGTTATTTTCTGAATCATTTTGAAGGATATTGCTAATCCATTGCTTCATAAATGTTCGAATATGTCCGCTCACCAACGTACATAACGCAATGAATGTTGTAGAACTGTCAATATGAAAGCTATTGCTACTGTTACAGCAATTACCTCACTGGTCAACGATTAGGGCCGGACATAATAATAATATCGCGCTTATTAGATTACAGTTTCACTATTTAGGCGGTGTTTATTAATTTCGTATGTCATGAAATTACCTAATGATAATTCCGCTCGCATTATTTTAAAAATTTAAATGAGCTCAGCTCCAGTCACTAACCTTCGCACTGAAAATAAAATACTGTGTTGTCCGTTGGTCATAATAAAATTATTTTCACAACATTGTCAGAAAAGCTGCCTCGTTGCTTACGACATCGGCGTGTTAGGTAACTATTTTGAATAGGTAAATAGACATTTCAGAATAATTAAGTACATATACGAATACGATGAAATAATTACATTAGGTACATATACCATGCCAACTTTTTTGGATGAAGTTAAGATGCAGTTAGGTACCTACTAACTATAGTGGGATAAAAATATAACCTACATAGATGTATTGACGATTGATGTGTGATATTTCCCCGTTTTTTATTAACTTCTAGGTACTATAGCTAAAGTAGTACCTGAGTAGTAGGTAGGTAAGTATTTATTATGTACCTGTGAGTGTGATCTATTTTCTTTAAGGTTTTGTGCCTATTTTCTAATATAGACGTTCAGTTTTGGTGATGGTTTTATTTAATAAATTGTCGATAAGAATAATAGCTCCAGAACTGGTACGAAATAATTAGATTTAGTTATTGGATTTTCCTTAAAGATATTTAATATTTTCATGGTCATCAAAACATCGATGCGTAATTTAAATTGAATATTTCAGGTAGGTGTAGCTAAGTGTAACCTAGGTACTATGCAACTTTTTAACTTCAGAAGTATTGACTCATTCATTAGAAATTCACAATTGAAGTTATTTTTTTAATTCCTCTTAGTGCTAAACTGTGAACCACGTGCTGTTAATTTATTACAAAAGTTATGCTATCTGAAGCTCTTGTCGCTTCGGTAGGGATATGGCATTAGTGATAATAGTGTCAACAAGAGATAAACATACGTTGCCCTATTTATTTAAAGTTCGAAAGTATTTATACAAACTTAGTGAGTCATTTTATGTTCAAATGCGTCACTTCAAGGTGGAGTAAAAAAGACTTCACCTTTGGTTTGTTAACAAGGATTTTCACGTCAATTTTATTGTAATTTAAGTTACGGTGGGAACTAAACAGCCTTCAATTATGAAGCAGTGTGAAGTGAACGCGTTACTCTTTAATTTATATAAGCGTAAAACAAAAAAAAAACACTAATTTTAATAAACACTAAGCATAAACTCAATTTATATATTTATTATAAAAATTACCAAAGAAACCGGTAAGTTTTCTTCATTTTCATCTGACTCCGGTGGTCGAGCTCGACAGAACAAACGGCGGCAAAACGCGCCGCAGCCGCATCTATCGCCGAAACACACCATGATCGAAGTTCATTTAATTCACAACACTCACTAGACGAGTCTGTAGCGCGACACTACGTTAATTCTACAGAATTCGCGCGGCCACCGCATCCCACGAAAATATCCGCTCCAGCTGCGCTCAATCGCGGTGCTACGATTAGCCGAGCGCGCCTAGCCAACTAGGAAAACTCGTCGATCGTTCGTTTGTAGCGTATAGCTAGTAAGTTTGTTTGTTGTTTTGTTATATCAAGTACACACAGTATATACTTCTATACCCACTGGCATGACTGAAAGAGACGACAATGATCTGCCTTTACACTCTAACACCATAGACAATCATGAGCACAACCATGAGTCACCTCGAGGAGTGAAGTGCACTGTGGCACTGTGTTGTTATAGTTATCTATGTTATGGACTGGAGACGATTATAACTAAAATTAAGATAAAGACTTATAGTTGCCGGCCGGTTTGAGGGCGAGGTTGTAGGTGTCTACTGGCATAATACTTTCCGTTTAGATTAAGGTATGTTAGGCAAATTCTTATTCTATGGAAGGGTAGCTTGAAACATTTGGAATACTTGTGCTGCGAATATAAAGAGCAAAGTCTAGGTAGATTTCTAATTATTGTGAAAGAATAACGTGTGACTATTCTTTGATTATACGCTAATTTAATAAACTTTAATACCGTTAAATGGTGGTGGCGTTACCTAATCAATAGGAAGGTACGATAGTGGCAATTAAGGAATAATTATCTTCATCGAAACGGGCAACAGCAAGTGTCTCAATCTAATACGTTATTTCAATGGTTTCTTTTGCAAGACAGCAATATACCATATTGAAACCTTAGACGATATCTAAAGATAAGACTAGGTACCTACTTAGTTATGTAAAACTTGCTCAGTAGGGTGAATGTTATTAAAAGTAGCGTTAAAACTAACCTCGAAGTCCAGCGCATCTTCGGCGAAGTCGTATTCAATAAAATCTCTTGGTATTGTCCCCTCTTCTACGTCATAATCCATTCTAACACAATTCACACATTTTAACACTTCAACAGGCATGCTTCATTAAGCGTCTTGCTAGGACTACACTCGCTACTGTGAACTGTTAACATTGTTCTACCTACATAAAATCAATACATAACACAGAATTACCGCAGAGCGCAGAATATAAGATGTTAAGAAATTAAAGTCGTAACAGATGAATTATTAAATGGGCAGTAAAATAGTAATGGAAGCACTGCAGTTGCGCACTGCCTAGTGTCAGTTGCCGAATGAAAACAAACAAGATAGATATGTCGTAACAAAACCTTTTGTATGCGTCGTCGTTCTTCTCTTTCACTCTGGTTACGAAATATCTGCGAGGAAAAGAGATAAATGTGATGAACTCGATTCTAGTGTCATGACAAGCTTTATCTGGTTTTGTAAAGAAGAAACAAATCGAATTTGAATGTAATGTGTGATGTGTGTGTTTGTTTTGTTTTATTTGGATGTGAATTAGTTGTTTTTTAAATGTGTGAGTTGAAATATGGATGTTTTCTGAATTAAGTGTTTATTATTATAATTTTATAAATGTGTTTGACATATCTCGGGACCCTCGGGTCCCGGACCTTTGGAAGGCGTACGAGAGGCCGAAGCCAACTCGCAGAGGCCCCTTTGACAATATTTTAAATGATAACGGGGCATCAACCGACGATTATTCCTGTATGCACTATGCAAGTGTACCCAAGGACAACTCCCGGTTGGTGCAGGACTATTGCAGGATATGGAAAAAAAGATAATGAACTATGGGTTTGGGTAGCTAAAGTGGACTGGTTACCTAGAACTATGGAAAGACTATAGCCCCTGCTGCCGTCCACTAACTAAAAGGCCGTTGTCTTATACAACTTTCGATGCTCTATCTTTTGGTGTAAGAATAT
This sequence comes from Dryobotodes eremita, assembly GCA_917490735.1. Classification (NCBI taxonomy): domain Eukaryota; kingdom Metazoa; phylum Arthropoda; class Insecta; order Lepidoptera; family Noctuidae; genus Dryobotodes; species Dryobotodes eremita. The sequence continues at coordinate 12,447,036 of OU823249.1, forward strand.
TTTTTCTATGATTTATAGTTTTAGAGATACAATAAATACTATAAAGCAGTTAAGGTATGGTTAGCGGCCTTATAGTGCAGTATATTATGTAAAAATGAAAAAAATTGCTTAGCTAAAAGTTAGAAAATGAATTTAAATAAAATGTGATTAATATAAATGAATGAAATATATCACATATTGTGCAAAAAGACTATGTCTACGTAAATAACTTGCAACCTTGTTCCTAGGTAGCATACTTTTCAAGAGACATCAATTCCCACTTATTTTTGCGTTTTCTCGAAAACTAGTTTTTGCACTTAGCTGCCTTTTAGTTAGTGGACGGCAGCCTGCCTGGCCAATGTTTTATATACAATACAAGGATAAAATGGCAGGAGTGACATGCACACTCAATAATGGGCTTCCGGGAACCGTCGCTAGCACATAGTGGCAAAAGGAGCACTATGTTCTGATTGGAGAGGTATTCCACGGCTATCAGAACAATCCCAAAGCCCGGAAGATGGTCAAAATCCCTATCAACACTTACTGGAATACTTCCTTCTTCCGAGCACGATTGCTCTTGCGAATCCTCAATCAAGCCGGCCAATAAAGGCAAGAAAGAGGTGGGAGCTCTGTTCCTCGTCAGTGTTAATTCTAGCTGGCCAATACAGGCAAGCCAGAAACGAGGGACAAGACTACTCCCGGGAGATAGGGTCCGTGGGGTCGCAACTGCCCAAAAGCTCGCCACATGCTGCCCTGCGGGTTTCAGTACCTCTCTTGGTCTGGCTCCTCATCCTAGACATGTTTCGCCAAAGTAAACTCTATCGGCACAGACCTAGAGTTCGGAGCGCGCCAGCCCCTCCACTACGTCAACGTAAAGATACGGCGTTGGGGATATTACTATTATTATTAAATCTCAATTTGCGATGGCCATATGCGACATTAGGTAGGTATTAATTATATCATCTATTGTTTGTAATGTATGTAGGTGGCAAAAATTATAAGAGATACTTGTGAGTCAGTTGGTCTCAAATTCTCTATACTTATTTTTGCAATAAATTGTGATACATCCAAAATCCAAAGGTGGACAGGCGATTATAAGGCTTTAAAAACTAAAAATGTTGGAAACAAATTGATTAAGAAATTCTTTCTAATTCTTGTTACTTTTAAATTGATGGGTACCTAATATATATGAATGAGTATCAAGAATCCGTATGGCACGTTAATTACAATTTCTTAACAATAAGTTACAATAAAAACGCAGTGAGATTCAATCATTTATTTAAAAATACTTATTAAAATATATGTACACAATACCAAAAGATTAAAACCACACTTTGATTACTACAAGGGATGATTTTTTTAAATTAAGTTTGGTTAGAAAATATAAATGATGTACATTTTATTTTAATTTTAACTTACCTACCGCTTTACTTGCTTTTTTGTAGAGTTTTTGATAGTTGGTAGTGTGACCTAGAAAAAAAAAAACTGTTAGTACAGGAACTACGCGTTTTGCGAGGATAAAAAAAAAAACTAAACATATTATAAATATCAAATTTTCTCCATGGGCGTAATTACGGTGTTGTAGGGCGTGAATGGGGGTTAACAGTCCCACACTTTTTCAAAAAATACGACAAAGCTACGGCAGCCCTGTTCATCTGGAGGAGAGTGAATCCTTATTTTTAGACGAAAAATAAGCGATTAAATTGTAGCGCTAAAGATTTTTTTGGCCCCTCTGACATAAAATTACTGTAACGTAACTCTGCTCCATATAGGTCAAAACAAAAATGAGCATTATCGTAGACTAAAGGCTAAAGCAGAATGGGGCGTGCCTTAACAAAATACTGCTAATTGTTTTACCAAGAAAGGATGCTGTGCCCTCTGATGCTGCAGCAGCTTGGCGCGCGTGGCGTACTGGCGCGGGCACGCGGGGCACATGGCCGGCTCGCACACGCGCGTGCCGCCCTCCAACGCCTGCCCACGGACCTTAGAGGCCCCTGCACATATTTATAAAAGCTTACCAACTAAATACATACACCACACAGCACCAACCTCACAATCTTTGACAAAATTATAGATCTCAAAAGTACTAACTACCTATCTAAATTATAGGAAAGTACGGCACTATTAATTAGCGTACTTGTACATTATACAAAAGGAAATAAATATTTTTAAAAATATTATGCAAAATCGATGGCGACCACACGGATCTGATTATGAATCACAACATAATGTAACATCAGTTGTAATTCCCGAAGGGTTAGAGACAGAGATGTACACTACACTGACATTTTATTGGTAATAAGCAGCGAGACTATTGATATGGGGCACAAAGACGCCGTGCCGATACTGAGTAATAATATTAACAGTGTAAGTATCTGTGAACTTAGCCGCAGTTAATGCTGGTCTTATAGTGCTAGGTACAGAAGTTGAAATAAATTACAGAAATCTCGGAAAAACGGTGTCTGGCATAAAAACAATTCGTCGAATGCATAATCTCCTTCTTTTTTAAGGCCCTTTTGTATGAGAAAACCCAACCTGCAGATAGGTAAATGTTTTATTTTCATATAATCATTTAATCTGCAGTTATTTCACGGACAAAAAACGTCCGTGGCTCGTAGTGAAGAGTTTCGTATCGTATATCTAACCTGGATGATGTTTCTGCACATGTCGGTCGCGCTTGGCTGCTGTCCTGTATATCTTGGGGCAAGTTCCACACGGAAAGTGGCGCACGCGTCGCTCCAGCGGAACTCCCGCCGACACCGTGTTGTGAACGCGCCATAAATGATTCACCAGCATGCCTCGACGCTGATACGGAAAAACAGTCATTACAATCCATACGAAACTTAGAAATGTGCTACTTTAACATTTTCTTCAGAGTTTCATCTTTCTTTAATTTTTAGTTTATTTGTAATTCGTTTTTATATATAATAAGCACTACAATCTAACCAAGAAGTTGAAGAAATTCATTTTCTCTTTCTTATCAAACCTCGAAGTTCGTTGTATTTCCCATATTAACATCGACTCTGTAATTAGCTAGTTATTACGTTTATAAAAGGATACAGCCCTGTGTCAGTCAGACCTACGGCGTAGGCTTAGAAATAGAGTCCCGTCTTCACCCTTTCGGTACGGAACCTTAACACAATGGTTTTTCCCTCCGTATCAAAAAGTCCTAAACGCAAATGGTTGCAATAAATTATATTTTGCCTTACTGACCTTGAAAGAATGTTGGCAGAGTTCACATTTGTATGGTGCAGGGCCTATGGCCGGGGCAGTGCAGGTTGTATTTGTAGTTGCAGCAGGCTTATTATGATCATCATTGTCCTGCAAACAATATCAAAGAAACACGAACATAAATAGCTATACGTTGATGTGAAAATAATGTTTATGTTAACGATTTTTATTTCGTCTTACTTTCTGCAATGAGTTTGGGCTTGCGTTTGAATGTTGAGCCCAAATGTGTTCCGTAAACTGTTTCATGTTTGTGAAAACCTTATCACATCCACATTTAAATTGACGGCCCGGACATTTACTGTGGATACATAAGAAGGAATTAGGTATAATAAAAAAATGTGCCCGTCACTGAACGCCCGGCAGATGTGTAATATCCAAAAGAGCGGCGGAGAGGGAGCATGACGGCATAAGAGAGCCTCACGCCGTTTGCCGTCACGGCATACGAGTCGGTCTTACCCCGAAAACGCGCCTATAGATGTTTCACATCAATATAGGTAAACAACCTATTTAAATAGAACTGTCTCATATTTTGTGAGCGGGAAAAGTGCTTAGTAAGTTTTTCCAACTTTTTCTCAGTATCTCCTCTGTATCGCTGGCGAAATGGGTGTTCTAAACAGACGTATACACTAGTACCTATACAGGCGTAATATATATTATGTTATAACGATATTATAACGCATTGGAATTACATAATTGACTGTCATGCTCATGGCAAAGTGATTCAAAGGGGTAAGGGTAAGCGTAACGCACATACTACTGATTGATTGACTACTAATATTGATCGCAATGGGTTTCATTTTGACAGTTCACTCACGTTCATTGCGTTATTTACGTTGTTGAGCAGCCGAATTTTACAAACCTATGAAGCAATGGATTAGCAATATCCTTCAAAACTCTCGGATTGTGATTGTAAGTGTGTTACGCAATTAAGGTGCTGGGTTCATGGCTAGGCAATTAGGGTTTTCCGTTAGGAATGTATCAGAAGCAGGCCGCTGTTTCGAACTGAGCACGTTCACGTTAGTTGGAGTAATACAAAATTTTTAAATAGCCGAACAATGCCGCCTAAGACAACTTCACAAAAACATATTTAGCTGGACTAACATATGTGCCAATCATCGTTCTTAATTAATAGTACCTATTAGACTATCGTTAATTACTCGTTAGCATTTGTTACTAATAAAACATAACACTCCAAAACAAACACGTTTCTGTTACGGTGACCCCCTTTAATTTTTAATTTAATTTAATTTTAATTATTTGTTATTATAGCAGCAATAGACATACACACTTTGTGAAAATTTCAACTGTCACTGTCATTACGGTTCATGAGATACAGCCCACTGACAGACAGACGGACAGACGGACGGATGGACTGACGGACGGATGGACTGACGGACGGATGGACTGACGGACGGATGGACAGCGGAGGCTTAGTAATAGGGTCCCTTTGGGTACGGAACCCTAAAAACAAGTTATTTTGCTATACTAACGTACGTACACAAAACGAATATTCTCGCCCCAACCAACAATGGCTAAAATAAATATAAAGGCGTATTTCTCGCAGAACTGGCCGATGGGGCGAAATGTTTAGGACTAGCGAGCGCGTACTGTAAAGTGCAGCGAGTGTAGATCATAGTATCGGTAATTTGCTGACATAGGGAACCCTAGGACCGGTCGTCATGGCGACGTTTGAGGAGGCTTATGTTTGCAGTGGAAGTATTTCGGCGGACATGATTATGACTAGTACTTTTATTATTCCACGAAGTGAGTATGTTGTTTTTAAAATATTAGGTCTTTACCTATGAAATTGCCGTTCTGCAGTACTGGCCATTTCAAATCAAAATAATTTTTGTTTGGCTATGAATTCTAATTTCAAATTAATTTTATTTTAAAAACATGGATTTTTTTTTCTAAAAGTAGTCATTTCTTTATTGATTAGTGTTACATTTTCATCGCATTTCAATCTTTTTCGTCATCATGGATACGTTAAAAATTCGAGTAATTATGGAATATGAGTACCGTCGTGGCAGCAACGCGGCACAAGCGGCACGCAACATCAACGACGTTTACGGAGCTAACTCTACAAACCAACGCACCACCTGTTATTGGTTTGCTCGCTTCCGTTCTGGAAATTTCGACCTGAAAAATGAACCTCGCGGTCGTCCGAAGACTTTGGTCGACAATGACGAATTAAAGGCGATTGTGGAAGCTGATGATACACAATCTACGGCTGAATTAGCAGCAGCTTTCGACGT